>OY757310.1:149154387-150557013 GCA_963583905.1 Stenurella melanura
ATTTTATAAAAGCATTCTCTAACAAACTTATTCAATTAGTCATATAAATGAAATAATAAATGATTTCACAATATGTGGCATAAGCACTTTCCAAGGCATTTGTCTTATAGGTAAGATGTTGGATTTCTTGCTTTAATGTTTTTCTTAGTTTTCCATTTTATTCAGTCGCTGAAGAGGAAACTTGACTTAGTTATCCTTATCAGAAACAATATATAATATATGCATATTGTCAATTTATTATAACGGCTTTGGTAACTGACATTCCCCAACATATGGAATATATATCTATATTGGCAACACCACAGAAATTAAAGCGGTTGTTTGTCAACGGTATCCAACGGGTAATTTGGAGGTAGCCAATCGGAACGGTATGCTTTCGGTAACTGAGTAACCGACAATCATTTTGATTGGTCGATGTGTTCGGGAATGTGAGAATTTAAACGATGGAAGATAATTTGAAATTGAAAATAAAAAGAAGTTTGTCCGTTATATAAATATTCTTGTCCATAAGCATCAAGGTCACGGTAATTGTCATTGAATATAAATACATTATAATTGGTGAACAAAACCTTGTTGTCCACAATATATAGTATAGGTAGGTATACACCTATACTTATCTCCGAATTGTTTCGCTTTGCCAAGTGCCAACTTTTCGGATCCTACTTAGGTATATTTATTTATTTTAGGTAAAACTGGTAGACGTGAAGACCGAATTAGAACTATTAGAAGCCATTCAACCAATATGTTAACTATTAACATTGATTAATTAATCAACGCTATTAGAGGGAGGGTGGTTTTCCGAAAATATAAAAAAATATCGAGCGGTGGGACAGGGCTTAAAACGTTGCTACAAAAAAAAAATAATTTGACAATATCTATTAGTCCATTGAAATGTTACAAAATTAAGGCCGAACCTTGCATATTTTGGACCGGATAAGATTTTATTTTCTCACAAAAAATTATCTAAGACCATTTAACCTCCCCACAATAAAATTGTGGGCTATAGGTTACTAAAATTGGTCCAAAATCGAAAATTGAGATAACATCAAATCTTTACGTTTTGAGGTCCCAGGAATCTAAAAAAGGTGGTTTTTGAAAAATGTCTGTGTGTGTGTGTTTGCGGCTAAGGATCTTCTAAAAAATGTTGATGTTATTTAAAGGAAAAAGCAACTACCTCACACCTCACTAAGTTTGCAGGGATTATTATGCGTAAAGAAAATAGCTTTGCAAGCAGTCGTGGCCGAGCGGTTAAGGCGTCTGACTAGAAATCAGATTCCCTCTGGGAGCGTAGGTTCGAATCCTACCGACTGCGGCGTAATTTCTTTTTCACAGAAAATGTATTTTTTATATTATTTGCGATAAAATAAGTTTAAAGGTTACTTTGTTTTTTATTTCTCAGTTTATTAAGCTGTACTTAGTGTACTAACTAAAACGTCATGTTTGCAAAAGTGATAAATTATATTGCAAAAAAAATTTAAGCAGGTTAAAAAGGGCAGTTATAAATTGAAATATATGTATCCGAAGTAAAATTAAGTGCAAATATGGTTAAGTAAATATATTTTTTAAAAGTAACAGGAAACAAAATTTAATTAGAGCAAAGGTCGTCTGGCCTAAAGTGTGGTTTCGGTTCGAGTTTTTAACTTTTATAATATTAAATGTGTCGACTTTATTAATGACTTTCAGCAAAGATTGCAGAGGTATAATTCTTTGTTTGCTTTCAGTATAAACATAAATGTTGTTCATAGTCGTCGGTTTATAGTTTTGGTTTTATAAATATTTATTAACGTGGTCCTATGTTAATATTTCATATTATATAGGGTGTCCCAACCAAAAGTAGACACTCTGAATAACTTTGGAGGTAAACATTTTTTCATAACTGTGTATTTTTTTTAACTCATGTCGATTTTTCTTCTTGAGTAAAATAATTTTATTTTTAATGATTGCACACAATTGAAATCATTTAAATTATCTAAAATTCATGGCAATATTTGATAGCCTTTGGTAATTTATTTATTCAAAATTTTTAGTTATTCAAAACCAATTTCAAATCGAGATTGTACTAGATAGTGCAGTTCTCAAATCGGTTTATACCTTGTCAACATTTATTTAAAAAATGATAATAAATCGTACTAGAGCTAGCTATATATTCAATAGCAATCACCCAGATAGAAAAATTGATTTTCAGTATGTTTTAGAATTAATGAAAACATTTATGGGAAACAAAAAGCATTAATCTCAGCAACCGGTTAAGAATGAAGCAGTCGAAGTCGCATTTTTGTGCCATTTGCAAATGGACAGTACCCAATCCATACGGAAAGTACCTCTGAGGTTATCATTGTGCCACGAAGCAGTCTAGACCAGGCTAAATAAGGGTTGGACAACATAATAACCCACTAAACATGAAACATAACTAAAATATTAAAAAACATTTTTTTAAAGTTACTTATTTGTCAATGTTTTTTTGTAATATTGTTTTTATGTAATTATAATTTTATTTTAATACATCCAAAAAACATTATTTATTAAAACTATGTTATTACAAGAAATCAATATTATATATTTATGTGTTTAAAATATAACATACACGCCATATTGTTCATAAACACTACTCTGATAATATTACTGGAATGTAACATAATGCAATATTATTCTATAACAGCTTCATAATGTTATTATGTAATATTTATAAAATTATATTAACAACACCTGTCATTATAACATTGTTGTTAAATTAAAGTTACATTTATAGGTTATAATGATAAATGTTATTAAACCAACATTCATCTATAGTCACGTGATACGCCTAAATGCTATTTATTGGCCATTCCAGACGGAACGCAACGGACGCATCCGAGACGGCTAAACAACAAGAAAAGGAGAATCGTCAGTCACACGCCATTTTGCCTCCAATTTGTTTCCAAAGATAGCATTATAATACTTAATAGTTAATAGTGTTCAGTATGTCCGAAATTGTTGGTCCTGTTCGCGAAGGCGACTTTATATAATAGTTTAGTCAAAGATGATCTTTGGTTATATAGTGTTCAATATGTCCGAAAACAAAGGATAAGTAGATAAGTGTTTATTGTACACGTACTTGATAGTTATTTATTTACTTATGCAACGAATGCGATACTTCTTTTCGCAAGTGTGAATTTCTGATAATCCAAGTGAAAAAGGCTCATTACACTTATTAATATTAGATTTAAGAAAATATAATTTCATGTATTCTGCTACAAAACTGTTGCCTTCATCCTAAAGATGTACTGTGCTGCACAGGGCTACTTTGTAATTAAGTTTCAGTAATATTTAACATTTTTTCGAAAGTTCGGTTTCCTTAAAAATCAAGCTCACATTGACAAATTACATTGCGAAAAGATGAAAAATACTTTGGTACTTACCTAGCTAACGGTTCACACTTATTGAAAATGTAAAAATGTGTTTTATGTATATTTGAAATTAATGAACTAATGTTTTAAATCCCTATTTTAGGAATAGCAATTAATCTAGATCAAGCAACTCTTATATAAATTCCAACTCTTACTTGATCTTGGCAATTAAAGCTACGATGCAGCGGATCTTAGAAGCAGTAAATGAAAGTGGTGAAACTACTAAAAAGGACTTGTTGAAAGACGACAAAATTCGATGAATTTCTGCTAGTAAAAGAACTAAAAACAGATAATAACATGGAGAATCGGTAAGTGAAACTAGGGTATTTAATGTTTAAAAATAAATTTTGATTTTATATATATACATGGAACAATCATTTTAAGTTTTTATATTGGAAAATTGTCGGTCAAAATATTTTTTTCTTGATTTTCTGCTTTCCCATTAGTTCTACCCTGAAATTAGTTATTACCAATATTGTAGGAAATAAAGGTTGCAACTTTTATTCAAGCATTTTTTTCTCTATTAATAATTTGAAATTTACAACGACTACAAAGGTGAAAATATGTGCTTCACTGTAGTTTTTTTTTTTTTGCTTCATTGCTCCTGCGTATAGTAATTAGTTCGGATCAACTTGACTATTAATATTTACTAAAACAAATTAAATAAAAGTTTTTTGATTGCAAGAATGGTATTCCACATTTTTTTAATATACCTACCTACTCCATGCATTAGTTCAGTATTATTATTGCATGGTTTAATTTTAAATATTCAATTTGTTAATAAGTATATGTCAAACTCATAGGTTGTGTTGTGATAAATTTGACATTTAGGAGACTATCCAAACAAAAACATGTTTGGAAAAAGCAACCCCTTCTCCCTTGTAACATTTATGGACCCCCCCCTAAACGAGCGTTCGTTTCTAAACTTCCTCCTTCCCATGATTCCGAATTTAGAATGTTCCATCTACTATCAATAATTTTAACAATTTGCTTTGTTTTAATTTCAGATGCGGTTTAGAGTTGCTTCCCGAATACCACCAAAGAATGTTTCGAAATTTCGAGTGTCTACGATTTTCAAAGCAAAGAATGTCTACACAAAATATTTTATGCTATTTTCACACAATTTATAAATCAATGTTTATTTTTTGTATATTAAATAATGCACATTATCTCAAAATACACAATAAAAACCAAATTGATTATGATAAAGTCCATCAGAATAAATTTTGTGGTAAATATTATATCATCCGTACTAATAATTTAACCGGGTTTGAATAATAAAGAACATTTATAAATTTCTGCTGGTTTTATTTATAAGCTGGTTCAGAACAGGTAATACACTGTGTATAAACGCACAATTACACATAATTGTGCATTTTCAAATTTTTATTTTATTTTCAATACAAAAACCTCTATATAATTCTGTTCAGTTGTCGCACAAGTGATCTCTAAGATGTTTCTAATACATGCACTTTAGTTGATTTTAAAATTCGAAATATAACTAAATATATTAAGTAATTCTGGATTTCAAGTAATTAACTATTTTTTAAATTCACCTATTCTAAACAAAATTGAAAGGCACAAAAGTTATATTTGGTGCTTTGTTATTAATAATTAGTGAACAATTTGTAAAATGAGAGCCGTTTTGAAATGCTAAGTGTATTATCTCATACATGCACATATAATTGTGATTATGTTTTATAAATTCTCAAATTAATTTTTATGATTCTATGATACAATTTTATATTTTATAATTATTTACAGGGTGGTCTTTAAATGATAGGTACAAGGTTCTTTCACATAATACGTTTCTTCTGCTTTTTCACTTTTGTTTGGAAATGATTGAATGACATTTACACAATTCTAAAATGAAGGGATGAAAAGTGAAAATATAAGATCACATTTAAAAATCTAACAGCACAAAATGCAAGGAATATAATGGTGACTATACTGTACAGTAGCATATTATATATATTCCTTACATTTTGAGCTATTAGATTTTTAAATATGAGTCTACATTTCCACTTTTTATCCATTCAATTTTAGAGTTGTGTAAATGTCATTCACTCATCTCCAAACCAAAAGTAAGAACATAGAGGCGAAGCATCATTAAAGAATCTTGTAACTATCATTTAGAGATCACCCTGTAAATATTTATAAAATATAAAATTGTATAAATGTTAACAAACAGTACATCAAAAGAACATTATTTAAATATAATTTTCATAATTAAATTATGTTTCTTTTAATATCACTGAAATATTATATTGTAGTAATCAAATTAAAACGTTTATTTTGTTACATTTAAAAAATGTCATAATGTAGTATTTAAAATATAACATTAAAACATTAATGTAGATATGTTGAGAGGATATTGCTTTAATGTTGTGTTTTTAATAATATAACTTTGTAACATTGCTGACTGGGACATAATCTATAACATACTTGTTGTATAAACGTTAAAATTATCTATTGAATAATGTTACAAAGTAACGATGATACATTACCGTTTTATTTCGGTAATGTTTTCATGTTTAGTGGGAAGTCATTACAGCAAACTGATAGTTATAGAATATTGTAAAACATATCATAATTAAGGAAGGAAAAATAGTTCGAACCACCGCTGACTTTCTGGGGTGAAATGGGGTGTATTTTTAGGGGTGAGAAACGGTTTTTTATGATTTCTGGCTAAACTACGCATCCTATGGAAGAAAGTTAAATACAGAAGTTGTAGGTAATAAAGAGATCTACAACTTTTCTATAAAGCAATTTTATCCTAACCTCGGAATATTTCGAGAAATACGCAAAAAAACGATTTTTCGGTTTTTCATTTTTCTTCTACAAAAATAATTCTATTTAGCTCAAACTTGGTGAGAGTATACCTTATGGTGATCCATATCAGCTCTATTTTTTGTGAACCAAAGTATTCAACGGTTGTTATTTACTTCAGTCTATACAAAAAAGTGAAAATTTCAACTGGGATTCCTCATAAAAGTATTTATCCGACAGAGTTCGGACATGGCTCGTTTTTTTTGTTTTTACTTCTACTTACAATAAATAAAAAACAATATATAGTGCAATGGAGAAAATTGCGGGAAAATCGAAAAACCGAAAAATGACTTTCTCGTTGTATGTTTTATGTAGTCGGGACCCGACATAGTAATCCCTATGTATTTCGACATGCTGAACACGAATCTAATGTCAGTCTACATCAAATGTTTCATCTCCGTGGAGTCGTTCAGTTGAATGCGATTTCGCAAAGCTAGCTCAGTCTGTCTGACGTTGAAGACACCAAGTTGTGTGACCAGTGATAATTTCTTACTTGCTAATGTGTTTGTTGAGTGATTGCTTCTTAAAATTAATTGTTGCTTGTTTCTTGTTGATTGTTGCTTGAATGTTTCTTTGTTGATTGTTGCTTGAAGTTGAGTTGTTGTGTGCTCTGTTGTGATTCTTTTTTCTTCACGAAAAATTGAAATTCACCACTCCTGTCTTAAAGTTCTCCTTGTTCTTCCAGACCTTCCCTGCAGTTAGGCACCTTTTTGCAGATGTCCTTTTTCTCTAGGGTAGTTTTCTGGTAGTCAGGCTCCGGTACAGGGTGTTTGAAGATCCGACTGCGCCAAATTTTGTTAGATCACACACAACACAATTGATTTTTTTTTTAAAATTATTTACTTAAGTGGATAGTACATACGTACTATCCTATCCACACATGAAGAAGTGAAAGAAATGAAATGAGTATTATAACTATAACTTCATGGTTTGAAGTGAGTATGATAACTGAGGAGCAAATGTTCCTTTACATGTATTTATAAGTTTAAAAGTGCTGACTTGAAGAGTCTTGGAACAAAGGGATATTAGGTTTTCACGGGTATTAAATGAAGTGTTGGTGTGCTTCCAGGTGTTTTCCCGTGTAGTTAGTAGACTCCTGTTGGAGCCACGATTGTCTGAACGACGTTTCGGCCGAATCTCATCTGCCATCATCAGGTTCTCACTGAAAGCTGCCTACTGTTGCTGCTGCTACTGCTGCTCCTCGTTGCTCGAACTGAACTGACGCTCTCTGTGTTGTGGGGCTCCTTATATATGTCGTGGGGTGGGGCGCGTCTGCGCACTTGGCTGAGTGTCACTGGCCCTCTACTCTCTGTTGGAGGCGTAGCGGGCGCCTGAGCTAACCCGACAAGAGGCCTCGTTGAAACGCCACGCTTAACGTGACTTCTCGTTGATGGTCGTGTATCCTCGTATCCAGTCGTCGTTGGCGCTTGTCGTGTTTCACTTAGGTGTGCTAGGGACGATGTTTTCTCCTCTTTTTGCACTGCATTCCTATGTTCTTCCCTCTTTACACTTATACCTCTGTTGGTCTGTCCTATGTATGATTTATTGCAATCTTGGCACGGAATTTCGTACACTCCTTGGTTTTCTAGGGCAATTTTGATTTCGGATTACGGAGAACTGCGATGATCATTCGCCTTTGCCACTAGTTTCCTTGGTTCGTGGTTTGGATGGTTCTTGCGACTTCTGTATTGTGTACATTGAAAATCCATTTCTTATAAGTGCTTTCTGAAGTGATGACATCTCTTCGTTGATATGATTGCCGTCTGCTAGCCTTTGGGAGCGTGTCACTAAAGTCTTTAATACTAAGACACCACAGCCGTCCACAAGGGGACCCATCACGAGGAGCCGGAGCCAAGCGCTAACCAACCTAAGTGAAACCGAAAAGCGTTAACGACGACTGGACACGAGTATACACGACCATCAACAAGAAGTCACGTTAAGCATGGCGTTTCAACGAGGCCTCTTGTCGGATTAGCTCAGGCGCCCGCTACGCCTCCAACAGAGAGTTGCACTTAATTTCGGATTTTGACCACGCAATTCACGTCTTGGGTTCGTTGCCAATTATCGATCAGCCATACAGATGTAAAACGCCGTATGTTTCCTGTTTCGGACGTTCTAAAATTTTCGACATTTATTTTAAATTTAAAATATCCCAGAAAATCTACTTTTTTCACGCCCGCCACGGGTCTAATTTTCCATTTTTCGAGTCAAACTTGGTATCACGAGAAAGCTACGTCTTTTTGCTTTCCACAGAGACACCGAACGCCGCTTCACTCCCGATACTTATTTACTTATGAATTTTTAAAATACTTACGGTTTTCAATTCTTACGAAAATATCCATTTTCACTTTGCACAGAACTACACAAAATTTTCGATTTAAGCCAGAGCACGTACTACGTGGATAAAGTGCCAACCTTCAGGTTCAAATAGAGACCAAGATCGAGCCTCTACATTAAATATAAACTAAAATATAAGTGTTTTTAAGATTTCATGCGAGAATTTTTTAGGTTACGTTTTCACACTGTCAAATTTTGTTACATTTGTCTCGCCCCACTGAACTGTACCATATAAATGGAATGCCAATGTCTATTCCTATTTGTATGTAAAATTGAATCTCGCGCAAGTATGGCGACGGGAGGTCTCGGCGCAATCGCATTGTGTAACCCGCCAGGGCCGGCTCTATTTCTATTGCAAGTGTTTTTAATATGTCTTTTTCTCAGAAATCATCAAAAATACGCGTGTATAGATTGACATTTCTTATAGTTAACCTTTGTCTTAATTTTTATTAAAGAACAAAAAAAATTGCCATTCCCAAAACATAATTATTTATAATTCTTTCTAGTAAACGTTCTTGATAATGCACGATCATATTGATGAGAGTTGAATATAGAGTCCACCAAAAAATGAAGTTATATTTTCTACCTCAGAGATCGAAATATAATTTAGAATAGAATAGAATAAAAATGTATTGTGTTACAAAGTTATACAAAAGATATGAGGATTCAACATGTTTAGTTGATTTTCAATCCTACCCGCATGTAATAAAAGATTACAAAAAAGCTATTATGATGATAAATGTTTTTTCTAATTATTATTATAAAATAATAAGTAATTAATTGTAACATAAATAATATTAATATACAAAATAATTATTAATATATGATGATAATATAAATACAAAATACACATAAGTACAAAAAATAAGATTAGGTAATGAAAATAATACTAATAATAATGCAATAAGAATTACTGGGAGTTAAGGTCACATAAGTATAAACACAAAGCAACAAGGACACAGTATAGATATAATTGCATGTATTAAACAAAACCTCTTATTTTGTTTTGAAATTGAAACTAGAATAGATCAAGTCAATATCAGTAATGCAAATAATGTTGGATTGTTTAAAATTATTTAGATAAATTCACAAATAGCAATGAACTTTAAAATTTGCAACGGAAATTATGGAAAATAGGTGAGGTTAGAGAATTTTGTATCCTAAATTTCCACTGAATTCTATATATTTATCATGTAGAGTTAAGTAGAGATCTCGGAAAGTATAGCCTATCGAAAAATTTCCAGGCAAAATTACCCACGTTAAAAGAAAAGATCCCAAAACTCGAAGTTGTCGCCGATATTTAGATAGTAGTATATTTTATAGAATAGGCAAGAACAAGGTACTTACTTAAAATATCACAAACCTTTGGCCCGATTCTTGCAAAACAGTATCTACAATGCCATTCCGGACCATATTGTTTGATTAACTTATCACGAACTGTAAATACCTGCTCAATAAAACAATCGATAAAAACGAGAGAATTGTTTGACGACGACTCTGAAATTCTGTACTAATCCAAGACCTCCCGCTATGGGAGACAAATCAAAGAATAATGGCGTTGGCGCATAATGTCTTCAAGAAGCATTCTGACTCAAGCACCAACATACTTTTAACATTAGATTTCCACTGCGGCGACGCATATGCCGCCGAACTTCAATCGCATGTAGGCCGTATTTTGTTCACGCGCATATATCTGTATTGGTCTTCCATTTATTATGTAGAGTTCAGTGTCTCGCCCCTGCAGGGCCGAATTTTCGATTTTCCCTGTACAATTCGGCATCAGAGGAAAGGGCAAATCTCCCCTTTTCCATAGAGATATAGAATGGGCTTCTATTCCATGTACATGCTTAATTATGATTTTTTTGTACATAGATTTCACTTTTCACAGAAAACCCAACTTTCATACGCCCGTGCCAGACCGGATTTCCGGTTTGGCTCGTTCACTTCACTATCACAACAAAATATCATTCTTTTCGATTAATTTGAGACATAGAACGCCTTTTAACTCCTATTATTTCCTGAGAAATCACCGTTTTTCAAAGTCCATGTTTTCCATCCGCCATAATCTTCAGTGGGTAATACAGACGACTGAAATTTATGATAATCTACCATTAGTATAGGGTGTGGAAATTTTAGCGGACATCGCATTTAAATTAATTTAAAACATGTTTCTTATTTGTCATATGATTGGGCTAAATTTTGATAATTTGGGATTATCGACCACGCTGATCACGCATATGACGTCAGAATCGCGAGATTCAAAATGGCGGCGCCAAAATAGCGGACGATTTTTGCCAATTATGGTCCCACACCGCTCAAAATCGGTTTGTGGGGATTTTCGAGGTCTCTGATTACGAATCTGAAATAGAAATTGAAACATTCAAAATGGCGGCACGAGTTGCAAGACACATTTTGCCATTTACGGTGCCATTCGTCCGAAAATGTGAGTGTTATCGAGGTCACAGATCACGAATATGTGATCGTAACTCAAAAATTCAAAATGGCGGCGTCCCCATAGTCTAATATTTATCATTTATTGTAACTTTCTTATTTACTGCCTGATTCAAATGAAACTCGGTTTGTAGAGGTTATTGGAGTAGCTGATAACGAATATGCTATTGGAATTACAAAATTCAAAATGGAGGCGCCAAAATGGCGGGTGAATTTTGCCAATTATGGTCCCACACCGCTCAAAATTTCTATGTGGGTGTTTTCGAGGTCGCTGATTACGAAATTGAAATTGAAAAATTCAAAATGACGGCACGAGTTGCAGGGCACATTTTGAAATTTACGGTGCCATTTGTCTGAAAATAGGTATGTGAGTGTTATCGACGTCACAGATCACGAATAAGTAACCGTCGCTCAAATATTCAAAATGGCGACGTCCCCATAGCCTGATATTCATCATTTACTGTAACTTCCTTCTTTACCGTCCGATTCAAATGACACTCGGTATGTAGACGTTATTGAAGTAGCTGATAACGAATATGCTATTGGAATTACAAAATGCAACATGGCGGCGCCAAAATGGCGGACAAAATGTATCATTTATGGTCCGGTTCATCTGAAAATCGCCATATGGGAATTTCACAAGTCGCTGATGAAGAATATGACATCGAAATGGAAAAATATTGAAAACTGAACGATGGAACAACCAAGCTTTCTATATTGATCCAAGCATTACCTAAACGTGTGCGACAGCACTGGTATTGACAGCGGCAGCTGTCACCAGTCCGGAGGACCTAGAACAAAATCCTCAGACAAAATTTAAAAATGCCGAATCTTTCAAAGTGAACAAAAGTGAGGTTATAGATTGCGTACGTGACTTAACGTCAAGTAAGATGGATTCAAAAACTCAAAATGTGCCAAAACGCTAATTTAAGTGGCCTAAAATCTCCCTAATATCAAACGGTAAAAACATTCTAATCTCGAACAAATACGCTGTCAAACTTTGTGCAATTATATTTCTGCAAAATTCATTTATGGTGATTTTACCATTCAGATATTCGCAACATTTAGCTAGGACTATGTCACATTGTTCTTCCAATTGCTGTAGATATAAAATATCAAATCAGCCGCACCTTAAATCTTCTCGTGGTCAACATCCCATACCGCATCTCGATATTTTTCTTCCATTACCTCTATCCCACTTTTTAATATTATTTTTTAGTCATGAAATTGATAATGACGTAATAATATATTATTAAAGGATGTTGATAAGGCACAAAGACATGTGTCATCACACAGGAATCATAGATAAGATAATTATTTTCCGGTGATTAATTAAAAACTAATTAGTCAAAAGTGACCCCAATTTCAATTTTATGTCCGCCATATATCCGCCATATTAGATCCGCCATCTTGAATTTTCAAGTTTTGTCAACAAATTCGTAATCAGTGACTCCAAAAACCCCCAAGTACAGAATTTAGTCTGAATGCCTTGATTTTTACAACTTTTATCATTTTAAGCCACCCCTATTCAATATAAGTCCGCCATATTCGATCCGCCGCGCCATTTTGGAAAAAATATTTTGACATCGGATTCGCATTCAGCGACCCCCAAAACCCTTAAATACTTAAAGGGAATCTTCCAATTGAATTTAGTCGCATTTTTAAGTTTATACAAAAGGAAGAAAATTTATGAAAATTGAGTATTTTAAGAAACTTGTTTGCAATTTCCCTCATACTCAGGGTAAAAGCAGGTCCTCTAATAACTAATAAACCTTTGTATTTTTGGCATAAAAAATATAATAAAGGTTTCATTCGATTTCAATCTGAACTCAATGCACTTTTTTTGCTTCGTTGGCTGCACTATTAGGGATACATATACAGTTTGTTCATTTGTGTTGATTTATAGCAAATTTGAAACACGTTATCTCTCTCACACTCACGTTACTTGTGATAGCACTATCTTTATTTAACTGCTTGAAGCTGCTTTATATCAACAGAAATGAACAAACCTATAAATAACACTGCAACAGAATTATAAACACTTACCTTAAAATCCGGTTGTGGGATTTGAACCATGGACCTTGCGCTTAGTAGTACAGCATGCTTCTTCTGGGCTTTGTCCTTCATGTGAACTTTGTTTTAAAGAGCGTATTTAAGTGAATCTTGTTCAATTAAGCAATAGATTTTATATTCATAAAAATATTCTTTCATGAATGAGAGTTAGATGTTTTAAAATTAAATTTAGAAAAAATTTGTATTTGTATTATACTCAAAGATTAGAGACTTAATTTTCTAATGTTTGCTATAGTGGTGTGGTAGAATGCCATTTTAATAACGTTTTTGTTTAATTCGCCCTGCGCTACACATAGGCATGTTAAGGTTAAGGGAAATATAGGTCAGCGGTCAGCTACCGATTGTTAAGCCTATTTCCAATAAAGTTGCGATAAGGATGTATATTAATATTTATTGGAATACAAATAGTTTTCGGTATGTTCATCAATAGAGTAGTAGCAGCATATGACGAACATTACCTTAAATTTTACGTTCTTGTAAGTTTACATTTTTAGATTGGGTCCAGAGTAATATTTTAATAAACTCTCAAATGCAGTATACAGAGAATTTATTAATTATGCTGATTTTAAAAAATGTACCTACTGTTATTTACAGGGTCGAAAACCAACCTATAATTAAGGGTCTGTTTTTAATATTCAACGAGATTAGGGAAACATATTTATTCTATATGAAAGAGTTTATAAATGTTGCAGTCTAGAAATGCAAATAAAAACATTAAAAGTGAGGATAAACTTACAAACACGGAAAATTTGAGGTTGTTAGTCATATGGTGCTACTGCTCTATTGTCATTGCATGGGCTTTCTCTGTTATTTCTATATTTTTTCGTGTTTATAAAAGTGACTAGTAACATCCGTTATCTTAAGTCTTTGAGATGTTAACCAAGGCTGTTTCAGTATTCGGGACATCCCAGGTTTTTTTTTAACAATACTGTGCATAGGGACGTCCCCCATCGAAAGTCTCAGGGACGTTTGTGGGATTATTTAGTCCCTGAGACATCCGAGAGATATTTCACCACGATCATCCCACATGGAACGCAAACGACCATATATGGACATCCCACGGAAGTTGTGTGCTAGCTGGGGATCAACAGCCCCACGCATTCTGCTTTCAATTCAAGGAAGTTTATTTCCTATATCACGAACCAGGTATATTTGCCGAATATTTAAGCCACATAAAAACCTCGAAGCTCTGTCGCTTACGTATAGATGGGAGAGTGGGGCATGTTATATATTCGTAGAAAATGGTAAATCATAAATACAATGGATTACTTAATACATAGAAAACAACATTGTTCTCATGTAAAGTATGTTATGGCATGATTAAAATAGGAAATTAACAGAAACACACCTATTTCAATTATAATTTCAAATTATTTTGATATAGTTACCTGACTCCCTCCTACTGAAATTATTTTGGGATGTAACGGTTTACAGCAGGTATGTAAACCCTAACCTCGACAGAGTCGAACTTAATTTTGCCTAGTATCATGGAATATGGAATTTGTCGATGATCTCAAAATATATAAGATATTATTAATATCCATCCATAAATGATGTCACGCTTTAAGGGGGGGGGGGGGTCTGAAAGTTGTGATACTTTGTGACGGGGGAGGGGCAGGGGGCTAAAGCAATTGTGATGTCCAAGAAAATAATTTTATGCCTGATATCTTGATTATTTATTATCACACCCTTGATATTAGTAATTTACATAAAAGTTACTGTGACGTGACAGACAAGGGGTGGGGGGGGGACATCGGCCGAGAATGACAATGTGTTAACAAGGGGGGAGGGGGTCAAAAATTGGCGAAAGAAGTGTGACATCATTTATGGACGGCCCCTAAGCAAAACAGAGTAATTTTTTTAAATTTATCACTGTACTAAATAACTGTATTTACCAGACAATAGTTCCAAATTTCTACAGTTATTGTGCAAACAAAAATTAAGTGCGGCTCTGTAGGATATCCTTTTTCCTAACGAGACAGTGATTTACGGTCCGCTTTTATAGCTTTTTTTATGTGCCTTTAATATATGTGGCGAACTATAATGCCAATCTACTTTGCCTACATGACCTACAATACGTGTATTTCTGATTAATCGACATATATACATGGGGAGGTAAACAGGCACAATTGTAGGTATTGGAGCGAAACCAAGTTTGTTCATCGAAACTCATACCCAAAGGCCTCAGAAATAAAATGTTTGGACTGTTTTTTATTCCTGGCAATTTAAATGGTGAAAGTTACCTCGATCTGTTAGAAAATAACATCGACCTAATGATTACCCAAATCCTGAAAGAAGACGATAGTCTTTTAGAGGGCAAACGCTTTTTTCAACAGGATGAGGCACCCCCACTTTTGCTATAACAGTCCGTCAATTTTTTGATAATCGGTTTCCTCCGCGATGAATTGGAAAACTGGGAAGGGCGCCTACTTTTGGTTGAGACACCCTGTATATTTGTACTCCGTGGTAAATAAAATACTTTCATTAATTGCAACATAAACTTTATACTGTTACGTGCTGGCACCTTCTAGGGGCGGAAGGCTGATACGTCCATGATAAATAGCCAAAATTAAGTAAGAATGGTTAGGCAACCAACAAAGCTTGTAATGCACGCCATATCTGATACGGTTGTAGTAGTGGTAGTAATAAGTACGTTTTCTGGAAGCTGGTAGATGGGTCTAGACTTTCTACATTATTCTAGATTATGCTCGAAAATGTTATTAGTCTATGCTAGATTTTTCTGGATGTATTTCGTTGAATATATAAAAGGGCCCTTACGCGTTCAGTAATAATGTCATTCCAGCAGGTCATTACAGGAACATCATTACTAAAAATGTCCCCATCATTATTTTTCCCACCTTACACGTTTATTATTACTGACATCATTTTTTCGTCATTGGGTTTTAAATGAAAGAGACACCGATTTTGTTTGATCAGAGAATGTATTTTAAGAAAAAAGCATGTCTAGCTATAATTATTGCGTTAAGAGGGAACACTACGTAAGGCTACCCACACAGCACATGACATTCCTAGGATATCCTCATTTGGTCCCGCATATCCCAATCGAGGACAACATTCCTCAGGATATCCTTAGGATATCCCAATAAAATATATACCACCTGAGAATATCCCAAATGGGGATATCCTAGACAAAACCTGGCAGGATGTCCTAGTAATATCCCACAAAGATATTTAAAGTCTAACAAAATATCCACTGTAGGAATATCCTGAGCAAGTCCTAGGTATTATTTAGGAGATTTCAACAAGAAAAATAATGAAAAGTGTATATATTATTTTGAGGCTATTTATTTATAGTGTCTTTTATTGGTTTGTAAAATTTGCTTCTAAAAACTTATTTGTCTGTTCTATTTGATAATCCCCTCCAGTACAATTCATTAAAAATGTCTATCTTATTTAAATAGCAGTTATTTATAATTCGGTTTTAATACATTTACTGTGTTTTGAATTAGCCGTCTTTTTGTGACAAGTCGAAAGTTCTAAGAAATCCGCCGGGCGTCGATGTCTTTTCCATGTTCATTTTAAAGTTCTTTCGACAAATAAGACGTTAAATATTTCATAAATATAATGCTGCTATGTTATATCTTTGTATTTATTATATTATCTAAAAGGGGAAAATGTGATTGGTTATTGTCCGCAGATGTTATTGTCAGATACATAATCCTTTATATTTTTCTGAGTGAACAGATTTTTTCTTAAGCTCATTATAACTTTTCAGCACGCTATGATTTTTTAAAGTTGTACCTATCATCCTTTATAACTTCTAACCACCCTAAACTCTGTTGATTTTAATAATACCAAAAAAAGCAAGAGATCAATTTTTATGTAAAATTTCATGCTTTTACAATTTTTATTGGAAACTTTTTTACTACATTGTACTTTTGAGAAAATACTGTTATATTTTTTTCACCCCTTCTCGGGGTTGAAAACAAAATGTCTCATTAATCGTGTTCAAATACTTCAAAGTAACATATCAAAAATTCATGTATTTACCTTAAAATTTTGATTTGTCGAATTATTTCATTGGGCTATATATAACCTCTATTAGTTTGATAGATTTACTTTTAAAGTGATATAAGTCAATTGATGGATACAAATATATGGAGTTGTACATATATGTATCACATTTTTATTAATAATTTTACATGCCATTATATAAACTTGTATTCCTTTGTCTTCGCTTATTGGCTCAGTTTAAAAGCAATGATCCTATAAAATAATATGTATTTTTTGATGTCTTTAGAAATATCCAACAAACCCTAAGAAAAACTGGAGATGTCCTATATAAAGTCCGATCAATGTCCTTAGGTTGTTCATAGTAAACACCAGGCATAACCCATATAAGAGCTGATGATGTCCTGTACACACCCGTACTGATGTCCTGAGGACGTCATCAGCAAAGCCCGAACTGTCCCATTTGGATATCCAACGGACATCCTAAGGTGATAATGGGATCTTCCCAGGATATCCCATATGTCCTGAAAAGTTGTCCCCAGTATGTTCTGAGGATGTCCTTGTGCTGTATGGGTAGTGGGGGGGGGTATAAAGTACCAAATGAGGAGATATCTCCCTTATAGTCAAATTTTAGCCAAAAATAGTCTTCAGTAAGTTAAATAACATCACCCAATTTGCAGAAAACAGCTTATTGTTAATCATAATTTTAATGATTAACAATAAGCTGTTTTTTGCAAATTGGGTGATGTTATTTAACTGAAAATAAGTGGAAGTTGTACATAAATAAATACTACAGGATTGTTGAAGACTAATTTTGGCTAAAATGTACCCCTCAATTTTTTTAGAACATATGACAAAAAATGAAATCTTTAATATCATCATGGCATTAAAAAATAGCAATGCATCAGGAGCAGATAATTTAAGTACTAATTTAATTTAAAAAATCAGTCAAATTTTTAGTGGCTCCACTTACACATTTAATAAATCTATCTCTAACTGAGGGAACATTTCCATCTATCTTAAAAATAGCTAAAGTTCTTCCTCTGCACAAAAAAGGAAATAATACCTTACCTGAGAATTATAGACCGGTGGCTCTTTTGTCGACTATTTCCAAAATAATTGAAGTGTTATTTTTAACAGAATTGTAATTTTTTCAGAAAAAAATAAAATATTGTCAAATGCTTTTCGTAAATATCAAGCGTTTTTAGAGAAACTTCAGGAAAATTTAAATCAAAATAATAAATGTGTTGGACTCTTTATGGATCTGAGCAAAGCTTTCGACCTAATAAATCATTCGATCCTTATGAAACTAGAAAAATATGGCCTTAAAGGTAAAACAAAAGACTGCTTGAGATCATATCTTACAAACAGATTCCAATTAGTAGAAGTTAATGGTACTAAATCGAGTAAACTGAAAACAGAATTTGGCGTACCACAAGGGTCCGTTCTAGGGCCTTTATTGTTTTTATTTTATATTAACGACTTACTGAGTTTTTTGTTGAGTATTTAATCATGTTTACTGACGATAATTCCTATTTGTGTTGCGGAAAAGCTATGCAAAATGCTTTAACTTTCTTACAAGACAACATAGTAAGATATGCAGAATATTTTAAAATAAACAGATTGTTCTTGAACATTTCTAAAACAGTATTTATTGTATTTTCTCCTAGAAATTTCACATGTATTAATAGTCATCTAATCAAATTAGAAGGTAAATCCATACAACAAACACATTCTACAAAATTTTTAGGAATACGTATTGATAATGCTCTAAACTGGGATACGCACATAATGTATGTTGCTAAGAAAATCTCTTCCACCTGTTATGCATTGTACAGATTATCAAAATTAGCTAGCAGACAGACACTGTTAACCTACTATTATGCACATTTTCTATCAAGAATATCATATGGTATTATTTTCTGGGGTTCAACTCATAAATCTGAAAGATTATTCAGATTACAAAAAAGAGCAATTCATTATATTTTAGGAACATCTAAATTTGAATCGTGTAAAGAAATATTTAAAAATCTACAATTATTAACCTTGCCCTGTATCTATATTTTAGAAGTACTCGTTTAAGTTCAAAATAATTTCAATTCATTTTTGCCAAGTAATTATAATCATAATTATAGTACAAGAGAATATCACAATTTGTTAATCCCTACACATAGTTTATCAAAGTATGAGGAAAATTCAAGGTATATGGGAATAATCTTATATAACAATTTCAAAATATTGGCAATGTCAGAACGTTCAATAAAGATGTTAAAACATTTTTAATTAATAACTGTTTCTACTCAGTTGAAGAATTATTAGACATGTGAATTGTGTACTTGTTGATCTACTTATTTATTTTATTTTATTTTAATTGAAAATTCGACGCATAAATATTCATATTAAATGTACATATTTAAAGTTATTTGTGACAATGTAATTTTATATGTAAGTTGTCTTTGTTTCTAGAATATTTGTTAGTGTAATAGTTTCTATTATTTTAAGCTCTTAATTATGTCATAATCAGGGGGCACTAGCGTGGTGGTGTCTAATCATGTGACTAATCCTATACCTACCATTGTAATTAGTCTTTTGGATAATAAACTATTATTATTATTATTATTATTATTTGAAATTTTCAGTTGCAATGTCACCGGCTTCAATAAGTACAGATGTTCTCAACTGAGTAATGAGGAAATAATGATACTCTCACTTTACACGATCATTATTACTGACAGTGTCCTTTCCAAATGCTAGGTAATGATACTCGAATATCAAACTATCCGGATACTCTTCATTACTCTTGTTATCATTCCACTTTTATAACTTTACACGTTCATTAATAATGTCATTATTTTCAGGTAATGATATTATTACTGAACGTGTAAGGTGCCTTTATGGCGAGATTTACAGCGGGAAGAGAAGTTTTGAATGACAAGTGAGAGGTTAGAAATTCGAAGTAAGTATAAAGTGAAAATACCAAGTATAAACATTGTTAGAGATTATTTTAGTCAGTAAAAGTATATTTTAGTCGATTAAAAAGTATTTTGAAGTCTCCAATAGTTATTAAATAAAGTGTTTATCCCGTTATAAATTATTTGAAACCCATGGAACCTGAAGAGTGGTTTCAGGGATGGAAATACGCGACAATTTGGTGTCAGAAGCGGAATTTTAACAAGGGGATTTTCGGAAGTGTCGAGAAGGTTGGACAGAATTATTCTCGGGTAGTAGTGCTAACTTCAATTTACCACAACTTTTACAATCAAACGATATAGATATGTACAAATTAATTGACAATCATATAAAGAATTTAAACATAAAAATATGATTGATGTAAAATTATAAGAATGAATAATCATGTTACTAGATTTTAAGTTGTCCTATTGTTTTTCCCAGTGTATTTAACCATTGTTTCCCGAGGTTCAGTCTGTATGTGCTTGAGACTAGATGAACCCCTAGTCGTTCAGTATCCCAGTCATTCCTAATTCTGTCAGAAAAAAAAAAATAAAATGAAAAAAAAAAATTAAAATAAAAAAAAAATCAATGTGAAAAAAAAGATGAAAAAAATTGAAATACAAAAAAATGCAAAAAAGAACACAAAAAAAAACAAAAAACTGAAAAAAAAACAATAATTTGAAAAAACTAAATATACATAGGTACATATACATATGTCTTTACAGTTAAACAATTTAGTCAAATAATGTAATAGTAAATAAGTTCTATAGAGATAAACATAATTTTTGTAAACACTTACCTCCCAGTCAAGAATAAAAAAGTCGGTATTCACTGTACTAATAGCTATAATCGCTCTAGCCATTCATCCAATGGAAAAAAAAGACATTGTAGAACATTTTACTAAGACGCTAGTGGTAGTAATTAAATCCCTAGAACTGAGAAGTGATAAAGGCTCTAAATAAGACTTTTTCATGTATAGTTAAGGGCATTTTCGGGAACTTTCTAGAACCTTTCTATTTGGACAGTAATCGAGATTATTAAAATCATTCAGCTGGATAGTGACGAAGACTCTAGATAAGACTTTTCCGTGCTGTTTCGAGATTTTTCTGGACAGTTCCATTACCGATATTGACGTGGTTGTTAAATTTAGTGAATTTTAACGAAGTTATATGCCTGAAACGATCAGAAGCATGGCATCCCAAAAACAAATACAGGCCTTATTCGTACGAATGCAAAAAATGATGATGGACCAAGAAAAGAAACGCCAGGAAGAGAAAGAAAAACAGGACAGAAAACGCTAGGAAGATATAGAAGAACAGGAAAGAAAACGCCTGGAAGAGAAAGAGGAACGGGAAAGAAAACGACAAGACAAAGAGCAAAATCGTCAGCAGGAGAAAGAAGAACAAGAACAAAAGCGTCAATAGGAGAAAGAAGAACAAGAACAAAAACGTCAAGAATAATTAAGAAAAATTTTTAGGGGTCAAGAGAAACGACAAGAGGAAAAATAAGAGCGACAAAAGGAAAATGATGAATTAAGGAAAGCTATAGGGATCCAACAGAGTGCCATATTTTCAGTCACTGAAGAACTTAAAAATAGAGTCAGGCAAGAAGTAAGTGAAGTAAAAGGAAAAGTAGATAGGATTGAAGGAAAAATTAACAAGGCTGAGGTAAAAGTAAATAAGGTTGAAACAGTTCCCTGTACGGTCACCGGTTTAGGTGCCATCACTCGATCGGCGAAGTTAAGCAACGTCGGTCGGGTCCAGCGCATGGATGGGTGAGTTCTCGTTCAGGTAAGTCAGTCTGTCATGAGCTGTAATAGCCTTGACTGGACTGAGACGGCTTGGAGAGAAAATAGAAACAAAGGACTGATAACTTTACCAAGGAGCTCCTTATCAGCACACTCGAAGTCTTGTAAGGACAATTTCTGGATAAGGAGCCCTAAGGTACAAAAAGGAGTACTACAATAGACCTATACTGGTCGCAGTAGGCAAGGCCAATCGCCAGCTCCTCCATCTAAAATCTAATCTAAATAAGGTTGAGGAGGAAGTAAGCGAAGTCAAAGGAGAAGTATGTGAAGTCAAGGAGAAAGTAGATAAGTTCGAGGAAGAAGTCAAAGGAGAAATAGGCCGACTTAAACGACAGTTGAGGGAAAGAGAAACCCAGCAGTTAATATCATCAGGCCAGTGAGTAAAGCCTCCTTTGATGGTCAAAGTTCCTGGACAACGTACAGGAGACACAGTTTGAGGCAGCAGC
Organism: Stenurella melanura; assembly: GCA_963583905.1. Taxonomy (NCBI): domain Eukaryota; kingdom Metazoa; phylum Arthropoda; class Insecta; order Coleoptera; family Cerambycidae; genus Stenurella; species Stenurella melanura. The sequence goes on from OY757310.1 coordinate 149,176,641, forward strand.
GTCTGTGAACAACTGGGATGGCGAAGATAAGGCTATGACATTAGTCCTGAACCAGACCCAGCTGAAATTGCGCGTTCAAAAAGCTGGTGAAGAAATTTGCAAAAATTTGAAGATGCGGTGGAAAAACTGGCACATTTGGCGTATCCTAATGTGTCCAGAGAATTTAAGGAACAATTGGCAGTGGGGGCATTCCTAAATGGGATAAGGGATGGGGAGATCAGGCGAGTCCTGAGGCTATCTTGATATAATGGTAGCAGCGAAACCTTTCTGCGTGCACTAGAAGTAGAAGTCGTATATAGGGATACTCCGAGGTCAAGACTACCAGCTGTGACTTTCAAAGGATCTCAGCTAGAAAATGAGAACCAAAACCCTACGTTAACCAAGACGCAGAAAATGCTTACTACTTACCTACTGTAGGAAGAAAAAGAAGGCCAAGCGGGGGTATTAAATGTTGCAACTGTGGTAAGGTAGGACATATGAAGCGAGATTATCGACAGCAGAACTCGGAGAGACGAGTAAATGCTGTGAATGTTGAAGAGAAGCAGGAAAATAGAGATACCTAGCACCAAGGGAACTCTGCTGACTAGGGATCACGGTCCCCCCAGAGAAATAAAGATTTCACAGCTTCAAAGAATTCCAAGTAGTCTGTTTGTGCAAGGATATGTGAATGGAAGAAAATGTGTGTTTACTATTGACAATAGTGCTACGTCATCAATAGTGCAGCCAGGGTTTATATCAGTCTTGCAGATTAGCAAGCGACAATTTGAAGTAATTATTCGGGCAGCCGCGGTCCATGAAGAGGTCAACTTGGAACTGCAGGTTGGACGGTTGAGGTTCAATTACAAGCTCATTGTGGCTGACATTGCGGATGATTTCATTTTGGGATTGGACATCATGAGAGAGCAGAGATTTATTATTGACGTAGGCGAGCGAGTCTTCGAAGTTGGAAATGAGGAACTTATTCTGGCAACCGCAGATGACCGATTCCATAAAGCAAGGCTATTGAAAACACGGACGATTAAAATTCTTGCTCATTCAAAGCAGATAATCGATGCTGCCTTGAAAGGAAATCCTGGAGGTTACCTTGTTGACCTGGTTGAAGATTACGAATCGATTAAGTTCTTAACCAATATTATGGTGGCAAGAACTTTAACCCGAACTAAAGACAAAATCCCAATTAGAATCGTCAATTTAAATTCCCACTCAGTGACAACCAAAGAAGGCAAACAGATTGGCTCCTATGAACCGGTTACGTGGGTAGCAAGGTGCAAGGAACAAACAGAGGGAATTCATCTACGAATATAGATCAGAAAGTTTTGACGTTGCTGAATTCTCAGTTAGAGCATTTATCTGAGGATGAACGAAGGCAGGCAAAGGCAAGGAAATTCCTGGAAAAGGAAAGTTCAGTATTCTTCTCAAGAATACAGAGGCCCTTACAAAAACAGACATAGTCCAGCATCGGATAAATACTGGTGACTCGCCCGCTATTCGACAACAACCTAGGAGGCTTCCGCTAGCGATACAAGAAGACGCCTCGGCAATGATAGATAAGATGCTACTAGATAGAGTCATACAAAACTTCTTATTAACTTAAATAACCTTTACACTTTGTTTACTTGATATTTAACCTCACTTTCGCTACCAAACTTCTTTTTAATAGAACTTCCCCCCTTCCGCCAGTAATCGCGCCTTATATACTCTGAAATTGCCTCCAGAGTCATCCAGAACACAATCGAGAATCTTCTCCCACCACACTCTAGAAAACTCTATCTCTTTCTACAAGTTTCCAGTCACTATTAGGCATAGGCGTATCACAGAGGGTGTAATACATAACAATATTTTCAAACTTTTTTCCCATACAATTGAAATAAGAATTTTCAATTTATGCCGTGCCATAAATTTGTTTTTGTTTATGTTTCTTTATGTTGCATCCAAAATTTACATCTTCACCCACTTATTTGCAAATATGTCATTATTTTGCTTTAAGAAAAGACATCTGACAGTATAAAAGCCCAGTGTCATTTTTCTTACATGCAGTAACATTTTCACAAACTTTGAGATTTTATCTCAAGAGGGTGTGTATAATTAATTTGCATGTATATGATTATTTTACCTCCAGAAATTGCCCAGTGACCTTTGTCTTAAATGTATTAACTTTTAAAATGATTAGAATTTTTTTATTCCTTATTTTAGGGGTTGATAAGGGGTTGTACGTGATAGTTTATGAGAAAGTGGTATTTGAACATCAAAGAAAAACTTTTCAAGCAATTTAAGCCTAACCGCATCAAAATCCGTTCAAAATTGAGCGATTTACAAAAAGGGGAACAAAATGCCCTATATTATATATTTTTATATGTCCCTTATATGGTGGCAGCAATGGCCTGTTTATACATTGCACGTCTTCTAGCACGTATTTTATAGTTTATAGTTTACATATTATTGGAACATAGTCTTAACAGCTAATTATAAATACAATAAACAGGCCATATGATATTAATAGTAGAAAGAGAAATAAGAGTTTATTTGTTTAAATAATAGGTAACAATAAATTTAATGGCGCAGGGTAATAATTTGCGGCTGTTTATTGTGTTCCCCATGAATTATTTCAACGCTAGACTGTTCAAATAAATCACTTAAATTATCAGAACTATTCTTCTCGATTAAATTCGTTAAAGAACCTTTCCCCCTTTTATTGCCATCGTCATCATCATCTACTTCGTATTTAGTTTCTATGTTATTCTCAGATATATTTACACTCATTAACTGAGGATATACGGAATTTCTTAAAGATTTTCTGTTAACCGAATGGGCTATGAGACTTTGTATACTGGCAGTTCCAAATTCTCCAGACTGGTAATTCTCCCTGAAATAAAAACGAATATATCATTGTAAGACCTAGGAGTGGTATCTTATTAACCTGCGACCAAAAAGGAGTATTGTGGGATGCAGTTTTAACATTGAAAATGTTTATGTTCGTATATGGAGGTCAAGTTACCGGTTTTCGTTCAAGGTGAAAAAACAGCGGTGACGCGGTCGAATGAGACTGTCGTATATGCAACTGCTGATATATGCAAATGTAATATGGGTTGCATATATCAAGTCAAGTTACCAGTTTTCATTTAAGCTCGAAATACAGCGGTGTCGCAATCGAGAGTGAACCGTAGCTGTCTCCGGAAAAAGTTTATGTTTTATGTATGGTGTTATCATTTCCAATGTTCCGAAATCTGTGAATTTTTTTTTTTTTATTTGAAACAGTGTTTTGTCGAGAAATTTGTTAGCAATGTTTCATCTCGGTAGACCTTCAAGCAACTGCTCATCAATAAATAATGTTAGTAGTAGTAGATATATTGTGGGATTTCTAGTCAATGATGTATTTTCTTGTGTAGGCTCATTCTGGTTTTTTAAAGACATGATGCCAACTTTGTGGGCGAAGCCACAGTTTATCATCGGATGCATTTTCACTACTACAGTTGTGTATATAGCTCTTAACATGTTTGTATAGGTCTCGGTTCTCGATGCAGCTCTTAACAGGGTTGTAGAGAACAATCACTTCATTTGAAACGTGTATATTTATCCTCACTGTACCTCTATTTTACCCATACAACTTTAATACACTTGCTTCAGAAAATTAGTGAGTAAGTCAAGACTAATTCAATTGTTGCGAATGTCTGTCATTTTCATGGCTATCTGCAATTTTGGATTTAAATGTAGATAGGTACCTTATTAAAATGATTGGTTGGCGCTTACTTTTTTAAAATATCGTTTTAAGGATATCGTTAAGAAATGATTAATGGCGAAACAATTATAGTTTATGAATCATTATTTCTGATTAATAAAAGAAATAGCACAGTTCCATTTAAAAAAAAATCCATAGGACCCCTACGGAAATGAAAATGAAAATACTGGTACCTATCAGTAATTCAAATAACTATTTTCTTCTTTACAGACAAGTCTACAATCTTACTAATAATTTCCATAGCCTACTTAGTAATTTTCTTACATCGCTTAATGAGAAACCATAAAAAAAATATAGTCATTCCATTTAAGAAAAAAAAGTTGATGTCACTTCCGATTCAAACGAAAGTGATATTTTCATTCCTGTTAGTCTAAAAGTAGCTTGTTATTGTCTAATTTATGTGTACCAAAAACGAAATTTTTAAATACAAAAACAACCAAAATATTGGGGGCGTACATTGATTCGTGGCCACCCGGTATATAGACTTCTGCGCTTTTTTTACATTTTCAGCCAAAATTATGCATTTTGGTGAAAAATATCAGGAGGTCAAAGTTGTATAGCATAAAATTTCCTACAGGATTTGTCTCTACTTTTTACGTTTTTTTTTTTCGGATTTCGCACAGTTTCGCCGCAAGAGCGCACAAAAAAAAATGTAATGGATTTTCGCGCGCTCTAGTGGCGAAATTATCCAGAATTCGGACAAAAACGTAGAAACAAAATTTGTAGGAAACTTTATGCTCTACAATTTTGCTTTCCTGAAATTTTTGGAAAATCTAAAAAAGACGTAAAAGTCTACATATTTCGTCATTTTTAGCGATTTCTCCGGTTTTAGGTACTTTGTAAGATTGGCCTCAAAACACAAATAACATTTTTCTGAAGTGATATGCGTATTATGTACCTACCTTTCTGTACATATTAGAGTATTTTAATGTTATATGCTAGGGGGCAGAGCCCCCTGCTTACTCCCGGGCGGATTCGCCGGTTGTTTTGTCGGGGTGTAGTAAAAATAACTTTGTAAAATATCAGTCTTGAATTTCTGACCGTTCAAGAGAGCTAAAGCTAAATGAGGAGATTTTGAATAGCTCTCGGAGACCATTTGTTCTTCAGAGTCCGTTCTGATACCAACTTGTAGCAAATTTAGATTACTTCAAAAAATTATTAAGTTGTTTTTACCAAAACAGTAGATCTTAGAGGTCAAAACTGACAAGCTGAAAAAAAGTAAAAAATCTCGCAGTTTCTTGGATTCTTGACCAAGATCCAGAGGTCTGCCGAGATCGTAAATTTGGATTTAACATTAATTTATAATCATACTCAACATATTAAAAAGTCATAGATTCCCTATTTAATTTTAGGTAGGATGTATAAAGTTACTGGAGTACTCGTAGCTCCGAAACTTTTTACAGTCTCCCTCTCTCCCTTCCTCCCTACTTCCCTCACTAAGTTCCCACCCAGGCCTGTAGCTAGGAGTGGGCCAGGACGGGCTATGCCCGTTCTGGAATAATTTTTGCCCGACCTGCGGCGCCTGTAGAAAACAATTAAAATCACAGTACACCCAAACCACAGTTGGTGAATGAAAATAATTGTTGAGAGGATGTAGCTCCTACTGCAAAAATGGTACCCCATCAAACACCTAAAAATTAAAATGTGAAAATGATTGCAAAACATGTAAAAATCATGTTACGCCCGGCTGACAAGTAAAAATTTGTTAATTATTATTTGTTATGAATTTTTCAATTTAGATTTTTTTAAATGATTTTACGTTTTAAAACACCTGCTTGAAATGTACACAATTTGTGGTAAATAATGAACCATTTTTGAAAAAATTTGTCTGACTTACAAATTTTGTTAATAAATGTGTCAGACTTAATTTGCTATGCATAATTTTTTTTAATGAAAGTGCACTTCATAACACCTCCTTGATTTTTGTTTTAAAATAAAGTTTCAGATCTCCTCTATCTATTACAACTTGACTGCCTGGCAATTTTTGATAATTAATTCCTATATTTTGTTTTAATAATTAATTAAATTAAATATTATTATCCTTGTTCTAAAATCACAGCTTTTTGCTGGCAGTTTGTACATTCCAGGGAAGAATTTCATTTTACCCTGGACTGTTTAAAAATTTTCTTTCTTATTATTATTATTATAAATGTTTTGTTTTAAAAACTGTTTCTGTTGAAAGATTTAGATACCATTTTTTTACGAGGGTTATTTTTATTTATAATTGAATATAACAATAAAATATTTAGACTCACGGGCCCCCTCTGAAAATTTGTATGCCCGCCCTTAAAACAGTTTCTAGCTACAGGCCTGTTCCCACCTTAACCAGAATTATGTTTTACCCTTTCCCTACATCCACCAAATAATCAGGTCCCTATCATTCTTCTTTCCTGAAGAAATAATCGGTTTAACACTTGAAACCATCGGCAAGAAATATTCTTCCGAGAATTTTCCAATTGTCCATAACTGGAGATCTAATTAATATTTTTGGACACACGTATTTTTAAACTCTCTTTAACTTTGAGTTAGACTTTTTTTTCATACAGGCAATATTTTCCGAGTCATCGCCGAAAAACTAGTTCTTGCAAATTTTGTGTGCAAATATCCCCCCCCCCCTTCTCGAGTGTGACACATACTTAAAGAATAGCCAAAAAAATTTCAAATTCCATACTATTGGCTTGCGCTCCTTTTCCTGCCAGATCCAATCTACCAAAATGGCTTTACATTGGTACACAAAGCATCGCCGCGCCGCCAAAACGAGTTTCCAAAATTTTTCAGGACTTCTTGGGATTAAAAAATGTTTTACGTGATTATTCGAAATTCTAACCTCAGGTTGAATACAGTGGGTCGAAACACATGTCAGGATTATATTTACTCCAGCTATGAAGGACTTTTCAGATAGCTAAGCCACTTTCTCATACGAACCGCATTTTGATTTTTTTTTAATTTACTAAATACGATCACATGGAGTTAATTGGACCGCGAATTCGGGCCAGTGCAGTGGGTAGAAGTATATAGGAGTATGGTGCTTTGTTCGGTAGTATTTGACCAACATTTTTGTGTGGCTGCTCATTATTTTTCCAAGATCAAACTAATCTATATTAGCCCAGTTGCCTGGGGTTTTAAGTCGGAATTAATTGTTACCTCGCTAATTGTTTCATGAAAGGCTAGTTTTTGCTAGTAGAAAGTGACTCAAAAAAGTTTACCAAAGTTTACCCCCGCAAACCCTTATAAAAACCCCTCTGAAACGGAAAAATTCAGTTTTATGTTAATATCTCGAAAAATAATGAAAAAAAAACGGATAGCACCACGTGAAAGAGCGGGAAATCTTGCAAAAAAGTAGCATATAAGGTTTTTTAAATAAATGTTTCCCTTAGCATGATAAATTATTACAGTTCCCTCAATATTTCAAGCGCGTCGCACAGGGAAATGAAGCATTTCTCGACCGCCGCTACATAATAAAGACAATGTGTACCCATTAAAAACGGAAAAAGAGGTAGCATTTTAAAGAGGAATAATTCAGCTTTCCTATGGTATACTTACTTTTAATTTTTATAATTTTTATTTCTTATAAATTGCACGTGAAAGTTAAGCTTTATCATGTTTTTCCACTCTATATTAAAACATAAATAATAAATAAAACACCATTTAAAAAAATCCTTATAGATATAGCTTGTTCATATCTTAAACTCAGAACTGGAGTATTTCAAATAAAAGTAATTGAAAAAAGTATTTCAAATACTTTAAATATTTGAAGCACTTTGCTTCAAATCCTTTTGATTCTCAGTATTTGGTACTTAGTATTTTAAATACTTTGCCTGTAGTATTTGGATTTGGTATTTTGTTTTCAAAAATATGGAATCTGAATTACTTCTCTTAGTATTTCAAATATTCTCCGGTATTTCAAGTACTGTCCATGTATTTCAAGTACTGTCCCGGTATTTGAAGTATTAGACGTTATTTCTAATACTGTTTAAAGCATTAGAATGACTTCAAAATAGTTAACTAACGTATTAATTATTAATCGACCTACTTCTTTATTATTTATTATTTATTAATAGCGCTATTAGTTCTTAAGAAGTAGATAAGGAAGGTTAATCCAAAAAAAGTTTATAAAATGAAAATTCGGGGTATCAACCAATTATATCAAACATTTAAAAAAATACATCCCAGTTCTGTTAAGGAATATGAAACTTACAAAAAATACAAATCTAGAAGTTAAAGGAAATGACAATAAGAGAAAGCACGGTATCCAAGAAAATACAAATAACAAAAACATTAAAAAACAATCCAAAATTTCAGATACATTCGCTAGTAAGGCTTTTCTTAACCAACAAGAAGGCTTCTTTCTTATTTTATCACAGGTTCAATGTCTGTACTTAACCTGTTGAAAGAGAAATCATTTATAACCCTTTCAGAAAGAACTAATTTGAAAGTTATGGGCGGGGTTACTGCAATGAGAAAAATTAACGACCTCTCTAACAGCCGGTTTTACAATCGCAAGTTAACTTTCATGTAAGTTGACTTTTACTTGCAGGTTAACTATAACTTTACCGATACATGCGTTTTTCAATATAAAGTTAAGTGATGATTTGTAAACGAGAGGTTGTGAATAAAATTTATAATGTTGGTACTGGAAAAATGGGTAATATACATAAAATGTATGAATTTTGGTCCAAAGTCACGTCACCTGCTATCAAATATAAATGCCAGAAGTAATTTATGAGTTAGTGGTCTATTACTAAGTAAGTAGGTAGTATTTAGTCTCGATCTATTTAAAAAATCTCTTCCATCGTATTCTTCGAAAAAGTTAGGTCTATACAGGATTACCTGGGCTACTCATCACTGCTGTATGAATTTACTTCGTACATATCCATTTTTAGGCAAAATATCAAAAAATTATTTTGTGACAGTTATTTTATAGGTTATAAATTGCCAGTAAACTGCCAACTTCTAGTTTAGCCACACCTCATCTGCTAGTAAAGTTAACTACTAGATAACTACCACATCGAAAATGACCAGCTATTGTAAAACCCAATTTCTGTAATAACCTGAAAGTTAACTCTGACTGGAAGTTAACTAGCGATTGTAAAACCGGCTGTAAAGGAATGATGGGATCCATTCAACAGGGAATAAATTACGCAAAATACGTATGCAAGACGGCAGATATTTGGTAGGCAAAACGAAGAAGTTTGTTTGTCTTAGCAGCCCATTGGATTGATATTACTTACACCAGACATTTTGCACCCCTTTCTTGTAGAAAATTTTGGGGAACTCACAGTTACAATAAAATACCAGAGATTATGGTACATATTCATTCTATATTCCACATCAATAATGATAAATGAGTTGCCACTATTACAGATAATGGATCCGATTTCGTAAAGGCTTTTGAACGATTTGGTTTAGGCAGTAATATCAGTAATGAAAACAATTCCTTTGACGACGACGAGTATTCAGATTGTGAAAATATTTCGTTCATGGATGTCGACGATTGCTCAGGAGAAAATTTGGATCGTCCTAATTTACCAAAACATGTCAGTTGCAGATGATGTGAAAAATATTATCAAAAAATGCCGTACCCTAGGAAAGAAACATACAAATTGTATTAATAAATACTCCAAAATTTGGGAAAAGTCAGGACGACCCAAATCAGCAGAAATTACACAGAAAGTTCTTAAACATACTCTTAGCTATCCTGGAGCTACGCACTGGAATTTATTCTATGATGCAATTTTACAAATAATAAAAGATAAGGAAAAACTGCCAACAGTTTTTAAAGAATTGTGAATCTAAGATCGGTGTTTCAAAGAATCCGAGTTCGAGTATTTGTCTGAATACTGTATAATTCTGATGAGACTTCCGACTGGATATTTTGCAAGGAGAACATAACACTTTGTATGGGTATTTATTGCCGTGTTTAGACTCAGTTCTTAAAAAGTTGAAAAATTTGAAACAAAAGAATTGAGCTATGGGAATGAAATATTACATACCTGTAAAACTGGGCCCCTTAAAAGATTTAAAGTAGTTTTTGATTTAAATAGCCCAGAAGCTAAAGAAGCTATTATTGCGTCTTTCACATTGCCACAGTTAAAAAATTACACAACAGGGGATTAGAGCTAATCTAGTCCAAAAATGATTATGAAAATTGTTTGTCGAGAAGAATCAGAATGTAATAATAATGACGATGTACTGAGCGGCGTCAGCAAACGTTGTAAGCCACTATCAACTCAAGAACAATATTTTAAACTAGTTGGTTTTTCCAGCAGGAATTGCAAATACTGAAACTACAAAAAGCAGTGCGACAAAAGGAATAGAACTGAAATTAATTTAATATTTAAATGAAGCTAATACTCAAAAATGTCTTGAATAAATATCCGTCCATCAGAAACCTCTTCTATCGCTATAATACATGCCTAGCTTCATCGGCTCCAGTCTAAAGATTGTCTTCCTTTGTGGAGATTATAAATGCGCCACGAAGGAATGCACTAAGGGACATAAATTTTGTGAATTTGGTACTTATGAAGGGAAATGGTAAAAGTCAGTCAAAATAAGAAAGTTAATTTGTTTGTCATTTTTGTTTCCCAAGAAGAGTACCTAATAGTAAATAATTAAACTAACAAAGAGTGTTATTTATTTTGTTTTTTATTTTTATACTATATTTTATTTTGAATGTTAAGCAAATTATGTGTTCTTACTTCTTACAATATTATGCTGGGCGTAACATTTCAACAGGTATAAATAAATATAATTTATCAGATTATTCGAAGTTCAAAGTGATCATGTCAAATATCTATAAAGAATGTGAAAAACCCTTAAATAATTAAAGTATCAAAATAATTTTTAATAATTTTTTGGTATTTGAAATACAACTTGAGATATTTCAAATATTAGAAATACAACTTGAATTATTTCAAATATTAGAGAATATTTCAAATACAACTTGAGGTATTTCAAATATTAGAAAATATTTGAAATACTTTATTTCCTGGAAATTTCAATTACTTTCCTTGAGTATTTGATATATTAAATCCTTTTTGATACTTGAAACTGCAAATACTTCCGATGGTATTTGGTATTTGATATTTGAAATACTTTTATTGGGTATTTTGAGCAGCTCTGCTTAAACTTCAATCTAAGATTAATTTTTATGCTCTAAATTATCCAGGGTAAAAAAAACCTTTTAAATCATTGGTATTTCTTCATTTTTGTAGGGTTAGGAAATTTTCACTTGAAAACTTATCTAAAATGGTCAAAAAAAACTTGTAGGTAAAAAAAATTGTAACGTGAAAAGTAGGATATACTTACCTAATAAGTAAATATCATTGTATTTTCAGAAATATTTTTATTTGTAAAATAAATTAATTTTGATAGTGGTAGGTTTTTTAAAATATAAATCATTATTTATTATTATTTTGCGTCTTACTTTTATATATTAATAGTTTAATAGTGTAATAAATGTTAAAAATGATAATAAATATATTCTATTTTTATTTCAGTCCAAGTTTGGATAATAAAATTAGTGACGTTTAAAGAATCAGTGACAATTTATTTTTAATTAAAATTTAAAAAACATTTTGATGAAAAAAGTATTATAATTATAAAAACTCCAGTTGTTTAAGAAAGGAAAAATAACCTGTTGTAAGCATTTTAATTTATAAATATGATTTTTGTTGGACGAAAAATTAAAAAAATATTTTAGCGATTATAAAAAAAAAACTAGCAGCGTTACCGGACTTCGTCTCGATAAGGAGGAAAATGGGGGTAGTTTTCATTTCTTTCATAAATCTGTTTATTTTATTGATGCCTGTCATATTTTACCCATTAACATATAAAAATTTATTGTTTTATGTAATTTTCGTAATTTTTTCGAGGGGGTGTTTTTTAATTATTTTTTCTTCAGGGCTAAAATAGCCTAAAAAAAATTATACAAATTTTTTGTAAAATGTCTCGCTCTTTCACATGGTGCTTTGCGGTTTTTTTTTCATTATTTTTCGAGATATTAGCAAAAAACTGGATTTTTCCGTTTCAGAGGCTTTTTCAGAAGGGTTCGGGGGGAAAAATTTTAGTATACTTTTTTGAGTCATTTTCTACTAGCAAAAAACTAGCCTTTCATGAAACAATTAGCGAGGTAACAGTTAATTCTAACTTTTCATCAAAATTGGTCTCTGACAACTGGGCCATATCTGTATGTGTATACAGTGTGAACCTAAGGAAACGCATAAAATTCATATCTTTGGTATGTGTCATTTGTCAAAAAAATCCTCGAACCGGTCGATTTTAGTTTTATAAATGCTGCATTTTGTCACTATAACAAAATTTATGACGTTATTGGTTTTTGAGTTATGACCATCATAAATTTTGTTTAATGGAAACTGAGATTTTTTTTTACTGTTTTTGTATATTCTCTAGCTTTCTGGTGATATGAAAAATATTGATATTACCTAAGCCATTCTTTTGGAAAAAAATATTTTTATTGACTGATACCTTACATAAGTAATTGTGAGAAAAATATCATCTCCATTGCTCAAACTGCGACCCTCCAACCATTTGGCATTGATCAAGACGAGTGTAGACACTTTGCACGCTGTTCTGAATCATCTCTTGGGCAATTCATCTCATCTCCGAGCCAATTCTGTCTTTGAATTCTTCTATGGTATCCGGTCTGTTAAAATACACCCTTGACTTTAAGTAACCCCGAAAAAAAGTCTAAGGGGGTTAAATCCGGTGAACGCGGGGGCCACTCAATCGGACCTCGACGACCTATCCACCTTCTTATAAAAGTGTCATCTAAAAACTGACGCACTGCTGTCCCAAAATGAGGTGGGGCCCCGTCTTGCTGAAACCAGACGTTTTCAGCAAGAATATCTTCATCTTCGTTATTCGGAAACATAACTGCTAAGGCTGGCACTAATTCAACTCGCAAAAACTGTAAATATCTTGCGGCAGTAAGATTTTTTTCGAAAAAAAAAGGTCCCAAAAACGATCACCAATCATACCTGCCCACACGTTTACTTTGCTTCGTCGCTGTGTATGGTCTTCTTGAGTCCAATGAGGATTTTCGCGTGACCAATACTTACAGTTATGCCAATGTACATTCCCCTTTAAAGCAAATGTAGTTTCATCAGAAAGAACAATGTTCTTTAGAAAATTTGGGTTTTCATCGCACAAGGTCATCAACTGTTCACAAAACTGTAAGCGCCGATCTGGATCGTCCTCATTCAATTCGTGGATTAATTGCACTTTGTATGGATGGTATTTTTCTTTTTTCAATAGACGTACAACAGAAGTTTGACTCACATTATGATTTAAAGCCAGCTGCCTTGTCGAAAGATGGTGGTTTTCCTCGCTTTCTAGAAGAATATTTAATTTGGATTCGTTGCTTGTGCTAGGGCGACCAGATCGAGGGAGGTCAGCTACACTGCCAGATTCACCATATCTAACCACCAATCAATGGATCTAGAAATTTGCTTTTCGGGATACTTGACATTGAAAACATCACATGCTTCCTGATGAGTTCTCAACCTATCACCATATCCAACCATCATCAAAAGTTCTACGCGTTCTCTTTCACACAAACGTTGCATTGCATTCACTAGTTTACACTGTCTCAGAAGTTTCACAAAACTGAGGTTCCACACGTGCCAGGAATAAAAAAAGTTATCGATACTTTACACAAAAAGGCCTGTATCTCTCTGTTGTTAAGGTGATTGTTTTTTTATTATTTTCTTTGTTTTGTTTTTATGTCAAATGTTTTCATGCTAGTTAAAACAAAAATGTAGGCAACAAGATTTTTCAGTCCATAAGAAAATGGAACGTTACTCGTGAATTTGCGAAAGGTAAGCTATTTTTACATAAAATGTCATTTTTCCAAAAGAATGGCTCAGGTAATATCATTTTTTTTATATCACCAGAAAGCTAAAGGAATATACCACCAAAAACAGTAAACAAAAATGTCTGTTTCGATTAAAAACAATTTATGATGGCGTCATAACTCAAAAACCAATGACGTCATAAATTTTGGTATAGTAACAAAATGTAGCATATACAAAACTAAAATCGACCTGTTCGAGGATTTTTTGAAAAATGACATATAATTTTGTACGTTTCTTTAGGTTTACACTGAATACATATTTTGTATATAAAGCTAAAAGTATTTCTCTGAAACTGAAAACTAACTTCCAGATGAGCTAAAAACTTCAAAGACACATGCATAGATAATGCTTTAAAAAAAAAAGTTACTCATGAAATTTTAACGGAATCATGAGATATACGACTTCTAAAACATTTTTTCGCGAGCAACACAGGGTTGGATGTTCTTACTAATTTAGCTCAAAATACAATATTATTTCAAATGCCCTTACCGAATAAATCAGGCCAACCGTAGGAAACAATTTCCCTGACATCGCAAAAATATACAAAATCTAATGCAAAATTATTTATTTATGATACAAGTTTCTGAATAACATAAATATACAAAATACAAATTACCTTACAAATGGCTAAATGACAATAATAATACACAATAATTAATGATATGTCATATTTTTGGAACATAAATATTTTTATGGAGCTTCTTGTTGGACATTTGCGATGAAAACGACACACACATTGTTAATTTTTTTCCATAAATGTTTCAGAAATGACTTGTTTGGATACTTCAAAAGTATTATCCCTCTCCACTATAGTTGAAAGCCTGTGTTTTACATGACTACGCAATATTTATTGTGCTAATGTTAGAGCTTCTGCCGAATTTGATATAGATTTACTCAGAAGAATTTTGCTCGCTTGCGTGAAAAAATTTTTAGTCTAACAGCGAGTGGCCTACGGTATTTTAAAAAACCTTATATTTACTTCATTCACTCTCAAGCCTGCCGTACATGAGATGGGGACTGTTTAATCGGGCCGGCGGTTCTTATAGTCACTACCTGTGACTGTTCCAAGATCATGGCAGACACTTTCAAAGTCTAAAAAAATAAACAAGTTACGATATTTTACAAAAGTATTATTAAATAATTTGATTAAAAATAACAACTTTTCACTCTTCTAGAATTTTCGGGAAAACACGTATTTTCCGAAATACATCGGTTCGAATTTTTTCATAAAGGGGAGAGAAAGTGACGAAAAAGAATCCAGAAAAATTCTGGTGAATGTATTATTAAATTATAGTCCTTTTTTCCTTTACGACTTTTTCCTAAAGTGCACTGTGTTCAAGTTTTTCCGGAAAAACACGAAAAACGACCCTTATAGGAAAATGGAAAATATCGTAAACCTTTACATAAATTTAAAAATCTGGAAACATTCATATCTATAAGTTAATATATTCTTTAAAGGTTTGGTCTCTTGTAATTGTTTTATAACGTGCATATTTTCCGAGTTTTCGACACTTCTTCACGATCAAAAAATATACCTAAAATTTTTCCACCTTATATGCCTATAAATACCAAGAAATCCTTTGCGTATCTTATGTTCCACGAAATCAGCAATCAGCGTCAAATTTAAAATTCAAAAATATATATAAATAAATACATATAATTTCATTATAATGTCGGAAATTATATGCACATTGTGATATGAAAAAATTTAGGTACGTTTTTCATAGTGAAAAAAATCAGAAAATATGCATGTTACAAAAAAATTACAGGTTACAAAAATTTTAAGGAATGTATTAACCTACGCGTCTGAATTTTTCCAGATTTTTAAGTATATTTATATGTTTATGATATTTTCCATTTTCCGATAAGGGTCTTTTTTTCGTGTTTTCCGGAAGAACTTGGGCCTTTGTGACTTTAGGAAAAAGTCACAGAGGAAAAAAGTCTTGTATTTTAATAATACATTCACCAGAATTTTTCTGGATTATTTCTCGTCACCCTTTATTCCCCTCTCCCTTTTGGAAAAATTCGTACCGCTATATCTCGGAGAATACCCATTTTCCCGAAAAATTTACAAGAGTAAACAGTTGTTACTTTTCTTCAGATTATCTAAAAATGCATTTTGAAAAATATAGTAAATAGTTTTTTTTTGGACTTTTGAAAGTGTCTGCCATGACCTTGAAACCGTTATAGCTGTCTGCCATTCTTATTTTTCAATAAAAATAATATAATGTTTTAAAATATTCAAGCAGCAGCCTTGTTACTACAACGTTGAAAACATTTTTACACCTTTCGTATCTGAGTGACTGTATAAGAACCGCCGGTCAGATTTAGCGGTCCTCATCTCATGTACGGCTGGTATAAGAGAGTAAATGAAGAAAATATAAGGTTTGTTAAAATACCACAAGTCTACCGGCAACTCGCTCTTGGACTATTTCTTGCAAAATGTTTTGAAGTTGTTTGAAATATAAGTATTTCACAATTATAAGATAAGACTTCGACCTCTTTTAGTAGATTGTCCTTAGCCAACTAAACATTTGAGAGAAGGCCGTCGTACATTGGTTCTGCCAATACGTCAGAGTCATGTAACGTCCTACTTCCCATGCCTCTTGCTTAAATTTCAACTTAGAGCTTTCAACAGTCTCATCCTGATCGTCAGAGGACAGATGTACGAATAAAAATAATGTTTTCGATGTAAAAGTTTTTAAACAATCTTTCGCATTAATTATACATTCTTCTATAGTGCTTAGTAAATAGCCTAGACCTCTTCCTCGTGCACGTTGATGTAGGTATATATGAACAGCTGATGCATCTGGATAATTGAACCGATCTTCACTAACTCTAACTTTAATTTGTTCATTGCATATATCAAGATCATCTCTTCTACAGTTCTTTATTGGAAACGCGCAACAAATGGTTGTTCTAATTTCTTCCGTTGTTTCGGTTCCTAGTTTATCGACGATTCTGTTCATTATTGATTCTATTGCGTTTTTCTCAGTTCGATTTTGGTTGGGCGCTAAGGCTTCCTTTACTCCAAAACATTCATGATGTACGTTCGCTGGGAGAGAAGTTATTTCCACATTGCCGTTTTTGACGTGGTTGGGTTTATCTATTTTAATAAGAATAATTAAACATTTCTCCAAACTGAATGTTAGAGTTCTGATAAATTGATAGAGGTGTATTAGATTTTCAAGTAGTCCAGCTTCTATGACATAACGTGTTATGTCATCAATATTCTGCAAGTGGATCATCTTCAAACCCCTACTTTTTATTTGATGCAGGTGTCCACTTTCATTAGACATGTTATGTAGATTTAGATCAAGACAGAAGAAATACGAACCAGAGGCATTTCCTTGAAAAACTTGACAATTAATGCGTACGCAGTAGTTTAAACTCCTTAAGTTAATGCTTAGATCAGTTTTCCACTTCACCATTACCGCTTTAAAAAACTTGAAAATGTTTCGATTGATTTTATATGTTTCCAAAATCTTCAGGAGCCAGGTGTGTGGGATTAATGCCTGTCTATAGTCAACGCAAGCCATTGATATATTTTTAGGTCTGTTTCGAACCAGATCTGTAGCTATGGAATCTACGAGCAACCATGCTTTCCACTCCTGAATGACTTTCCCACAACCAGTTTGTTTAATGGCATAAACATTGGATTGAAGGTAGCGACAGATTTCTATAATCAGTGTTAGTATTTTAAATATATCCGATGGGCTAACAATGATTCTGTGTGCTTTTGATAAAGTAGAATACTGACTTTTAGGTATTATGAGCCTAATTTCTTGATTAGGTTGTTCTTTAGAGAATTCGTGGAAGTTTTCAGTTGATTCGACACATGCAGATTTACGCCACAATTCTTGCAATCCGCAGCTTATGGGCGTTTTCCAATATTTTTCAGTTATTGTAAAATTATTCGTTGTTGGAATATAACACAAGCATTCGTTTTCCTCTTCAAGCGAATAAATGTTTCTGATATATGGATTACGCTGTCCCCACATTTGCTTCTTGTAGTCACTCAATCGTTTCTGATCTCGTAGCTTGTATGTTTGTGTTACTTCGCCGTAAACATTCCTGTAGAATTCCTGAGTATTAGTATTTTCTTTATATTCTCCTTAAGCTCCGTTCCCATTGAACGGATTTCCGGAAATTAAATTTCAATATCTAGACAATGTGACGTTCATTGCGAATATTTTAAGTAAATACAGATGTCGAAAACGGTTAAATATATTCATAATTTGTTCGCTCTCTCTATCTTGTTAGTTCACATACCTCTAAATGTTATCGTACCATATTTCACAATAATTGTGCAAATTCAGGTCTGCACTTTACGTTGTAATGTTCTATGCCAAAATATCGTAATTCTTTCGGGAAAAACACTATAAATGTTTTCAGGAAATCAGTACTGTGCATTATCTGCAGGTGATAACATTTTTTCACGCTTCACGGTAACCTTTGTCATTCAGGCAGAAACTATAACACTACTATAAAACTGACAGACGCCTTTCTAAAATCAAAATATATTTCGAAAAAGAAGGTCAGGTACAATATTGCCTAATTTAAATGTCTGTAGTACGAATTTGTCTTATACGCATGGCTATAATGCAGGAGTAAGTTATATTTTAAACAGACACATTGAAGAGATATTAAAAGGAGTACAAGAGACGTCATATTCCGCCAGACTGGCGTTGAAACTACCCCGAATTAAAGCCGGCAGGAAATTCTATATGTAGCTGTAGCAGCAAAAATACTAGTAGGTACTGATTCTAAAAGGCCTGTAGTAGGTATTACCGATACCGTTTTTCTATAGATCTATATTATACGAGTATATTTTTTTACAAGTCTGTAGTCTTACATGTGCAGCTCTTTACAGATTTCTACTTTAACTAGTACAGCCTTTCCAATGGTCCGTGTTTTGATTGGTATTGCTAAGCCGGGGTTTTGAATTTCGCGCCGGTAAAGGGAGGCGTGACTTAAAGATCAATTGGTGGGGGTAGGCTCAATTGGCGGAATATCTACTCGCCATTTACTTACATGTGGTATAGAAATTATCACAAATTAGCATTAAACTTAAAATGAATGTCTTCTTGACAAACAATTTTAATTACAATATATAGATTTCCATTCGTCATCAAAACGTCAAAATTATCATGTAGTACACATTTTTGAAAGAAATATTAAATCTAGCTAATTAGATGAAAACATCATTTATTCCGAAAATCCGCATATATGGGAACGGGTTCTTAAAAAGACAAGCTATAAGACAATCATTTGTCGAATATGCGTCCCTTGGGAAAGGACATTTTTTTTTATTCTTAGTAACTATTATTAATGTAATTATTGTTCTTGAGTGAGCTGGTACCTTCGGTGTGACATTGGTTCTGAAGTACTTAGTTTCTTCTGAAACACTTGGACACTACACTCGAATACTGATGATTCAAACTAATTTAATCATCTCCCAATGATGCCATCGCAGAAGGCGAATTGCACATCGAGTGTCAGTGTTCAAGAGTTTGGTATTTGTGGAAACTACTTCGGACGTAATTACTGTTTCTCTATATGTACTAAAGGTATACCTACCACAAGTAGGCCAGTAGAATTAGAAAAACCGTTGGATGAAATTCCTTACAGGTAACCACATGGTATATTCGATGTATTCATTGATAAGGAACATACCTGTGAATTTCCTCCCATTTTACAGTGGGGGAACATTTTTTAATTAACGTTTTTTTGTGCAAAAATCTCGAAAAATCGAGTTTTTTAAGCGCAGCTCTCAGCCAATTAACAATAGGTAACCATATTTGATGTTATACGTTTCGTAGGTGATATAAAGACAGTTAATTTGCCACCCGAATAATTTAAATCGGTTAACAACTTTTTTAAATAATCGAAAAGAACTGTCGAAAAAATCGAAAATTTCAATAATTTTTAATTCCGTGAAAAATTTTCTTTATAATAATAATAATAATAATAATAATAATAGATTTATTGCCCAACAGAATAATCCAATTACAGGACAATGTCCGTCACACATGATAATATTGAGAACTATACTAGGAGCTGATACTGCCTATGCAGTAACTAATACATACTAAAGAATAACAATAACATCATTATAGCTTAACTTATAAAGAACAATTAAATTATTATTAAAGACATAACAATATATTCAAACTAATACTGATGATTTCAATAAACTGTTGTAATGGTCTTGATGTACTGACTTAAACGTGTGCTAAATATATCACATTGACTGCTAAGCTTGTTATATAGTTCCATCATAGAGTAAATGGGAGACTTTTTGAGCATGTTTGTACGGCTATTGGGACAGTAAAATAGAATGTCTTGACGTGCTCCTAATCTCGGGATTCTGAAATTAATTTTTGATAATAGTGTTGGACAGTCGATTAAATGGTTAAGTAGTTTATATAAAAATACTAATGTAATTAGTATTCTTCTATTCTCTAATGATTTCATGTTTAATCTCGACAGTAATAGGGTATTTGGATATCCTTGCTCTGGATAGTTTCTATCCATTTTAAAAACTAAGTACTTCATAAATTTTCGTTGAATATTCTCTACTGTTTGTGAGTGAACGTTATAAATTGGGTTCCAAATTATCACGCCATACTCAAGTTTTGATCGTACCATTGAGAAATACAACGTTTTAAGTGCATCTATATTAGAGAATTGTTTACAATTTCTTATTATAAAGCCTAGTAATTTTAGTGCCGAATTTGTAGATGAGTTTATATGTTGTGTAAAGTCCAGTTTAGAATCGAATAGTACACCCAAGTCCTTAGTTGATTGAGTTCTTGATAATTCCGTGTCATTGAAGGTATACAAGAACTCTATAAAACTGATTTTACGCGTGTACGTTACTACCTTGCATTTTGATACGTTCATATCTAATTTGTTGGAAGTACACCATAATTCAATTTTGCGTATTTGCTTTTGTAAAGTTAGGCAGTCCTCGATGTTGTTAATTTCACTAAATATTTTTAAATCATCCGCAAATAAAAGTTTTTCGCAATCTAACATATCACATAAATCATTTATAAATATAATAAACAAAAGTGGCCCCAAGTTTGGACCTTGGGGTACCCCCGATGTTGCTAGGTAAGTATTTGACTTAAAACCATTATACTGAACATATTGTAACCGGTTATCTAAATATGATATAAAAAACTGTAACATTAAATTACTAAAACCTATATAATTTAATTTTTCAATTAATAAATTGTGGTCTATACGGTCAAAGGCTTTTGAAAAATCAGTGTACACCACATCTACTTGACCTCTGTTGTCCAGTGACTCGGACACGAACTGAGTTAAACAAGCTAAGTTTGTTACTGTAGAACGTTTCTCCATAAAACCGTGTTGGTGAGTGGAAATTATATTCTTTACCCCGGAATAGATTATAGTATACACTGAGGCCTCAAAGACCTTTGCAAAATTAGGTAGAATTGAGATCCCTCTATAGTTTTTTACATCTGCCACATTTCCGCTTTTATAAATAGGGCATACTTTTGCTAGCTTCCAACATTCGGGAAAGGTAGACGTTCTCAATGCAATATTAAATAAAGTTCGGAGTGGGGTGATAAACACATTTGCGCAGTCTTTAACTAAAAAACTGGGGACTTGATCATGTCCCGATGTCAATTTGTTTTTTAGCTTTTTGATACCTTGTCTGATGTCTGTTTCTGACAACTGATCGATATTTATGGTTGGTTGGTTACTTATAATATTAGAAGTTGGCATTGTGCCAGACGGTGGTAAGTAAACGCTATTAAAAAATTGGCCAAAATTATCTACAATTTCTTGCGGATTATCAACTTCTTTTTCATTGTAATACACTTTACCGGGTATTCTAGTAGTGCCTTTTTTATTATTGATGTAGGACCAGAATTGTTTAGGGTCAGTAGTTAATGTGCTCTCAATATTTTCTATGTAATTTTTGTACGCATCTTTGGTTTGTAATTTAATTAGTGATCTATTATATCCTTAGAACTTGCTGAAAACATGTCTTATGTAACCCTGAAGCTACCATAAAATTTTTATAAAAAAATACTCATGACTATTCGAGAAAATGCATTTGTTTATAAAAAAGGTCTCAAATGTTTAATTCAATCTAACCCAGTTCCCGTCATCAAAAATGACTCATCCTGAGTTCATTTTTTTCGTTGTTACATCTAGTTTACGAATACATTGTTGGCATAATGATTTTTTAATATTTTCATCAACAAAATGGCGTTTGAAAAAGTACGACTTTTTCGGACAGAGTTTTTTGCGAATATCTTAATAACAAATTAATGTACTGGCATAAAACTTTCATATTCTGGTAGCTGGTATTTTTTCACGAATTTGGAAAAAAAATTATTGTTGTAAGATGTTTAGAAGCCGAGATATTTTTTTTAGCTGTTAATTACGCCATTTGTTTATTTATTAACATAAACATTTGAAATTTACGTAGTAACTAGTTGAAGACTTGATTTTTGTAATTCAGTGAACTGTCAAGTATAATGTTATGTATTAAGGGTCGTAATGTCAATTTTTGTACACTACAGTCTGAATGAGTCTTCGTGTCCGGCCCTCAGGAGTCCACGTTAACGTTTTCGGTCAAGCGACTTCAAATTCCGACGAAAAAAAAATCGATGTGTCTGCTTCATTTATGATGCGATTTCGACGTTTTTTTTTTAAATTTGGGGTATCACGATGAAATATTAACTACCGTATTAACATTGTTGAAATATTGTTAATAAATTTGTTATAAACAATTTAAATAAAACATTTGTTTTGCCTTTTATTCGATGAGAGGAGTGCCGAATGAGTACTTAATAATAAACTAATGAAAGAGCATGATTGTGGTTTATAATATATGTTTAAAAATACTAAAAGTATTTTAGTCCATACACTACACTTTATAAATTTGATTTGTATTGTACGTACCTTTTACTGGGTTTCTGCGGATATACAAAAAGGGAAGGTGTATGCATGATTGGTGTTCTAATAAATTATTAAATATTGTCTGTAATTGTTTATTTGTGGCATTCAGATTTTCTTACTTTTTATTGGGTATTTTGCCACTGAAAAATATTTAAAAATTTTAATGAAAAAACCTCTGGCCCAAACGGATCAGACAGAGGTTGGTTCTTGAATACTTGACCGTTTCAAAAAGTCTCACACCTAAAAATATATAAACTAGAACAATGTAATAAACTAAAAACTGAAAATGAAAGCAATAGTCAAGTATTCAAGAACCAATCTCTGTCTGATCCGTTTGGCGCAGAGGTTTTTTCATTAAAATTTTTAAATATTTTTCAGTGGCAAAATACCCAATGAAAAGTAAGAAAATTATTAAACAATATATTGTGACGTCCTTTCTTCCGTTTGTCTAGCGCATAAACAAGCGAAAGCGTTACTTTGACGCTGAGCGTGATTTCGGTTATCTCGAGCGCCTTGTTGCAGTAGGGCTGGGATAGCTACAGTGGAGAAACGGTTATGCCCAGGGGTTCTGCATGGCAAATTAGACTTTCACTTACATTCAGCAGTAAAAAACACGTGTAAGTAGATAACAAAGTTTATTAACATATAAAATTCAATAATACAATGAAAGAGAAAACCAAATAAATAAATAACGGAATAACCAGAGCTTAAATGTGCCAGGTACTTCAAAATTATTTTTAGAAAAAAATTAATTAGTGCATAGAAAATACGAATCAGGCCGTGAGTAGCCAAATTTTTTACTATTTTCTGAGACTATTGGCAAGTTAATGGCGGTAGGCAGGCAGGCGGTGTCATTGGTATCAACATTTTAATTGATAGCAAAAGTAAGAAGCAAAGAAATAAATAAATCGGTAAAAACAGCAGTAAGTAGTAAGCAAAGATAACGGTGTGTGCAAATACCAAGCAATATCAAGCAATTATTTACAGTAAAAGCATGCTTATAGGAGCGGTCAGCATATATGTGTGAAGTATCAAAATGTACGGGTAATTAATTAATTTTATTTCACCTAGATTTTATGCTCAATCCCTGGACTATTATACATTTATAGAAAATGGACGATATGTTTTGTCTCTGCTTCCTTTAGGGATAAACCGGGTTTAAACAGGAATTCTTTTAACTCAGTAAAATGACTAGACTGTCTGAGTTAAAATCTGGTAAACGGTATCTACTGGCACAATTTCCCTCGAAATATCATCTATATGTTCCCTTCCCCTCTGGAAATTCTTGAGGTCATAGCAATTTGGATAAAATCGCGAGAATTTAACAAGCCCTAATTCGAGCACACCACTTTGTATATTTGAAAATTGAAGTTTAACTGATCAAATCGAAAAAGACAGTTAGTACATTTTCACAAAGTTATCACGTTGCTACTTCATCTACTAGTTAAAACAGTAATAAACAATACGAACAGTATCAATACGTGCAAAAATTTCCACCAAAACAGAAACGTCAAAAATTGACATTACGTGCCTTATTACATAACATTATACGTGACAGTTCACTGAATTACAAAAATCAAGTCTTCAACTAGTTACTATGTAAATTTCAAATATTTATGTTAATAAATAAACAAATGGCGTAATTAACAACTAAAAAAATGATCTCGGCTTCTAAACATCTTATAACCACATTTTTTTTTTAAATTCATGTAAAAATACCAGCTACCAGAATATGAAAGTTTCATGCCAGTACATTAATTTGTTAATTGTTAATAAATTAAACACTGCTTTTAGATGAATCAATCAATATATTATAAATACTCTACATATGTTTCGGCTTATTAGGCCTTTATCAAGAGTATTACATAGTGATATTAAGATATTCGCAAAAAACGCTGTCCGAATAAGTCATACTTTTTCAAACGCCATTTTTTTGATGAAAATATTAAAACATCATTATGCCAACAATGTATTCGTAAAGTAGACGTCACAACGAAAAAAATGAGCTCCGGATGAGTCATTTTTGATGACGGGAACTGGGTCAGATTGAATTAAACATTTCAGACCTTTTTCATAAACAAATACATTTTGTCGAAAAGTTATAAATATTTTTTTATGAAAATTTTATGGTAGCTCTAGGGTTACATAAGACATGTTTTCACCAAGTTCTAACGATACAAGAAAATTAAAAATTATTGAAATTCTCGATTTTTTCGACAGTTCTTTTAGATTATTTAAAAAAAAATGTACCCGATTTAAATTATTCGGGTGGCAAATGAACTGTCTTTATATCACCTACGAAACGTATAACATCAAATATGGCTATTGTCAATTGGCTTAGAGCTACGCTTAGAAAACTCAATTTTTCTTGATTTTTGCGCAAAAAACGTAAATTAAAAAATGTTCCCCCACTGTAAAATGGGAGGAAATTCACAGGTATGTTCCTTATCAATGAATACATTGAATATACCAAGTGGTTACCTGTAAGGAATTTCATCCAGCCTTCCCATGAGCTAATTCTACTGGCCTAAAGTTGTTATCTCGTATGAGAAATTGACCGAAATAGTGATTATTTATGCATTCAAAACCATTGAAATTGATCGCCTATAAGGAGAGGAAATAAAACATTTCAACTTTGATAAATATATTTGAAGTAATAATAAAATATTTACAATAATATAACAGTATAACTAGTCCAGCATCTGAACATATTATGCACACATTATATTTTGCACTTTTTACAGACTACTTTGCATCGTAACGCCGTGGCGAAGTTTAATTGGTCAGCTGCTCTGCAATGCAAACATTATGCATTATTCTAGTTAAAGTTTTTGGTGCTTAGCACGTCTGACAGAATCACGCCATCTGTCGTGGTTAGACGCACGGCCTCATCAAGGCTCTTTCATCCCAGCACTTTGCTGATATCAGACCAACGTCCAGCGTTTTGGGGGGGTGTTCTCTTACCTCTCGTCATCTGGTTTTGTCTGAACTGAACCGTTCTATACTGTCCTCACTCTGATTGGTGTGGCAAAAAATTTAGAAGATTCGGAAGAATATAATGTTGGAAGCATAGCATATTTCTTGTATAGTCGAGATGTTGGCGCGAAGGGTTATCCAGGGACTTCGCAACAGTCGCCTTCAGACCTGCATCCCGAAAGCACCTATACGTTATATTTATTACTCCCTAACAGTTCTTGCCTTAAAGGCTTAAAGAACGATAGATAAAACTACGGCCTTGAGGCTCCTCAGTCATCGAATCAGATTCCTGTCTTAAATGTTTTTGGACATAGTGTGTGAAGGATTCTCACTTGATTTTCACCAGTTTTTCTGTGGTTTTCTTAGCTTACTGGTCCACAATAGTAACTGATTCCAGTTTCATTAAAATCAAACAACAAGAAGCATTGTATTAATATCTAATTGGCTCTGATGCTGTCTCCACTAGCCTTAACAGGGTTTCAATCAGGCATGCAATGCGGCCTTGGTGATCTGCATTCAAGCCTCACTTAACTGCGTTCTTAAATTTTGCATATTTTCAGCATTTTGTTGGTTTCCACCAATTAAAATGTAGGCTTATGCTATACTGGTTCCAATACAAGCGATCACATTGCCATTTATCAAATTAGAGGTGAGGCTATCATATCAACTGGCATCTTAAACCATAATACGAGAAGCGGGCTTAAGCAACGTGTTGATTAACGTTAAATCTCGCCGTGGACCCTCCGTGATTTTATTTTCTTTTAGTATACGCCACCTTAGCATATTCTTTTTGTGCAAAGGTGTCAATTCCGAGCTTAGTGTAGGATATTTGATGCCCAAAGATCGGTTCTTCTTTGTCTACGGATATAAATAATCTGACACTATGACTATGACTTATTCTTACACTACTGCCAAATCAGCAGCCATTGCTGTTAGAAATGGATGCGTAACCGCCCGCGTGTGTAGATATACATTTTAGCAACCTATTTCATGCTCATTTGTCCTTCTAATCGTTCAAGAACCAGAGGTCTTCTTGCGTTGGAGATTTCTTTTTATCACTTACTTCAACACTTGATCACTACCTAGATGAATTGATTCATATAACGGGAAATTTCGTAAAGGGATATTACAATGCATGCAAAAGAATAATTCTGCTATGCTAAGCTGACGTTAAAATAAAATTAGAAAAATTGACCGCCAAAAGTTCACAGAAAAAGACGAACAAAATATTCAAAACGAACAAATGGTTTGAAAATCTAATCATTTCGTGGAAATATCACCAGCGACAATGGCTAATCTAATTTCAATGCAGTGAGTTTTAGCTATCCAGTGATTAGTTGAAATGCTGGTTAGCTCCCTAATGAAGATCATGTAAATAGCTATAAACAGTTTCGTGATAAATCAGTTACGGTTATATTTTATAAAAGACATCAAATATAATATTGGAATATTTGGTGCCAGTCAGTTATACTCCCGATTGACACCGATTGGCTTGTGTAGTTTATCTATGCCGATTGACACTAATACGCTAATTATATTCAGCCGTTGAGTCACGAAACTGCGCACGCACTCGAAGAGAAAATGCCTAGGTATAGTAATTTAATCATCGGATTAAAACAATGTAAAAAACATTTTAACGGAGAAGGTTTCAGCTTCCTAATTTATTTATTTCTTAATACTCACCTTTGATTTATATTACTGGAAAGGAAATAGCCGGATAAGAATGGGTGCTCTGGAACTGCCTGTAATATCTATGGTGTCGTGTAGGCAAGTCAATGGGTAAACGATGTATGTAGGTTTTTCAGTACAACATTCAGCTGCTGCGGAGATATTTATTTTTTTTTTTCAAAAATGTGTTTCTCGTATAAGTACGTACTACCTAACTTAAAGAGAAGAACAAAAAAATTATTGAAAGCTAACATTATGAAGAATATTATGCAACTATTTAGTTGCGTTTAACTCTTATATACAGCAATAATGTTGCGTGTTTTCCACCTTTTAGGAAATACCCTGTATGAATCCGTGGGTTCTAAAATAATTTCAACAAGAGATAAACACTTTATTTAATAATTTACTGATTATACAAAACTTCTTAAATAACCTTTACACTTTGTTTACTTTATATTTAACCTCACTTTTTCGCTTTAACTTCACTTTAGTGAACTTCCTTCTTAATAAACTTCTCCTTCTGCGCTGGTAATCGCGCCTTATATACTCCGAAATTGCCTCTCTAGATCCATCCAGAAACAATCGAGAATCTTATCACCATACTCTAGAAAAAGTCCATTTCTTTCTACAAGCTTCCAGTCACTCAATATTAGGCATAGGCGTATATATTTCCAGTTCCAAGGGGGTGTAATTCATAACAATAATATTAATAGAAAACGTGTTCGAAGTCTTATATCACATGGTTTCTATTGAGTGACCACTTTCCAAAAATTACCATAAATAGATCCTAATGCCTTCTTGTACCTCCAATGGTTTCATTAAAATCGAAATGGTAGAACACTTTCAAAAATATATATATAATAATTGAGGCACCCATTTATGAATCGTCAAATCTGTACATACTGTATATAAATTCATATTTTCTGCCCCACTTTGTCAATCTTCGTCACTATCATCATTTATGACAATATTGGTATTGTTTGTGTCGTTTACAAAATTTTCAACCGGTCTAAATATTCTTGAAAGATATCTCGTATGTGACAGGTAATATAGATGATACCCGCTATATGTGAACACGAGCCGACAGTTCTATTATATTAGGACAATCATAACAATACCGACAAATACTATTGTATTTGAACCGTGAGGGAAATATTTCAAGTAACAGTGGTAGATTTTACTGTTTATGTGACGAGATCTCTTACATCTTTAGTACATTTGGCATTTCTGTAACATATCTAATTTGAGGATTATTGTCGTCTCCAATTAATACTGCTAAATATGCTACAGCTTGTGACAATCGATATGAACCGTTAAAAAAAAGGCATTAAGTCACGTTTACCGAGTTGAGGAAAATTCATTACATCTGCAGCCACTAATTGTCTAAATGCCTTCCTCCGTCGATTCCAACGTTTTGCTCTTCACTAAGGGTGTTTGGCACATTCATTCTGTTATTTACTCTGTCAATAATATCGTCACATAATTCTCCATCCGAATACAGTCTTTTTCCAAATGTGTTGTGCAAAAAAACAACAATTCTCCAGAGGAGTTTAACATCCGGAATCATCTTATTCTGCAAAGTGTTATGTAAAGTTTATATTTTTGAGCTATTGCCCCATGGACAGCTTCGATAACTCATTGTATTTTGATAACCTTTCTAGAAGCATTAGCTTCCTCTGTTGTCAGTTATGGTCGATTACCTTTGAAGGCTGGTATTATTGGAATAAACCTTCCATTGCTTATATCCTCCAGAGCATTCTTAAAACCTCGATCAAGAATGAATAAGTCATTAGGTTGTAATAATTGTTTCAAACCAGCAGATTTGGTCAATAATGTTTTCATTATCTTCGCGTCATTTTGGGTGGCATAAGAGGGTCCGGCAATATCCGCAATGTAACCATCCGTAGTATGTACATATTGTAAATGGTTTACAAATGGGTTGCTTTTTTGACCAGTGCCAGTTGGTTGTGGTCGGTATTTAACAATTTGGTAGCTATATAATTGCATGGTTTTTAATTAGATCGTCTCTAGTATTTGCAATAAATCCAAGATGCTGTGGTAAAACATCTACTTCAAAATCCTTTAATATTTGTTTATAAGTAAAACTCGGATACTTGTTGCTCTCGTTCTAGACCAAAGACAGATGATATTATTCGATTTGAATTTACAGTTGTTAACTTACATGTATTTCTATTTAGCGTCACACTACGAGAATCTGTATCTCTCATCGACGTTAACGTATTTCTCAAATAAATATTGTTCTCCCAAGTCAGTCCAGTGAATGTTTTTAGTTTCTCTTCCGGTGTGGTGGAGTTGGCTAAACTGTTGAAAAGGGAATTATCACAGTAAATCGAAATAAGATTTAGCAGGGCACTTATTTCGTTAACATTGACACTACTGGTGTTTCAATAAATACGGAGATTCAAAAGTTCATCTGCATAGAATTTATTAGCTATCAGATGAGTTTTATAGCAACGATCCCCTTAGGGTATAAAAATTGTTTACATTACCAAAGCTTGATGCCTAGTTTCACGATGTATAACATGGATATTTACTTCTGATTGGCATATAATACAACATTTATGTGTAGAGACGACTCGCCTTATAGTTAACTCAACGTAATTATCATAATCTATATGAAAGACAATTTAGCGTCACACTACGAGAATCTGTCTTTCATCGACGTTAACGTATTTCTCAGATAAATATTGTTCTTCCAAGTCAGTCCAGTGTATGTTCTTAATTTCTCTTCCGGTATGGTGAAGTTGGCTAAACTATTAGAAAGGGAATTGTCACAGTAAATTGAAGTAAGGTTTAGCAGGCACTTATTTCGTTAACATTGACACTACTGGTGTTTGAATAAATACGGAGATTCAAAAGTTCATCTGCGTAGAATTTATTAGCTATCAGATGAGTTTTATAGCAACGATCCCCTTAAGGCATAAAAATTGTTTACATTACCAAAGCTTGATGCCTAGCTTCACGAGGTATAACATGGATATTTACTTCTGATTGGCATATAATACAATACTTATGCATGAGACGACTCGCCTTATAGGTAACTCAACGTAATTATCACAATCTATATAAAAAATAATTTCGGAATCAGTTGTATTTTCTACTTCGTCCTCACTACTCAAGCTCTGTTCTTCTCCTTTTTCTATTTCTGCCGAATATTTATTAGAACTGGAACTTCGGTATGGTATTAATCGACATTTATTACACAAAATATAGCCTATAGCAATGTCTTTCGTTATAACAGCACTATATAAGTTGTTTTATTACATTCAATGGCTACTATGATTTTTCCAAGGTTACAAGTTTACTAGATTTACACAGAAATGTGCCATTTTAGTTTCCAAAGCCCACTAATCTATAAGCCGCATGTTTCTAAAAGCTTGGTTGCATTGTATTTTGGCTGAAATCTCAAATATTTCTGAGCGGATTTTCAAAATTTTGGTATCATTAGATTCGTATGAAAATGAGGTATTTAAAAATGTTGGTGAACGATTAAATTCCCATTTAAAAAAACCGAGTTAGTGGGTAAAAATCACATTTAAAAATATTAAACGCCTCTAGAGAATTAAGTAATGCAATCATATTGCTCTTTTTATTTTTATAGTAACATAGCACACAAACTAAAATATATTTTGGGCACCACAGCACTCTGGATTCAGAAATAGATTTTTTAATAAAATTTTTAATGTTTATCAAAAAATGACCAAAATAGATGCATTGTATTCAAAATTTCCTCTAGATTCCAAAAATGTAAAAATATATAGGGTGTTCCATTTAAATATCGAAAGTTGTGGGCATTTCCGGTCAAACCGGATGTGCACCAAACTTGATTTTTTATTGAAAAGATGGCATTTTAGTCGTGTAATAAAGCCTCCAAATTTCAATTTTCTATTCCAAATATTTTAGGAAATATCGGGGCGGGCGCAATTCGTGACTCACTCGGTATATAAGTATTTTTTTTTAAGTGTTCTACCTTTGCGATTTTAATGAAACTACTGGTTGAACAAGAAGACATTAGGATTTGTTTATGGTAATTTTTAGAAAGTGGTCAGTCAATAGAAACCACGTGATATAAAGCTTCGAATACGTTTTCTATTATTATTAATATTGTTGCTGTATATAAGAGTTTAACGCAACTAAGTAGTTTCACAATGTTAGCTTTCAATCATTTTTTGTTCATCTCTCTAAGTAGTATACGAGATAAATTTTTGAAAAAAGTCCCCATTTTTCAATTTTTTTAAAAATATCTTCGCAGCGGCTGAATGTTGGACTGAAGAACCTACATACATTGTTTACCTATCGACTTGCCTACACGACACAATAGATACTATAGGCAGTTCCTATCGGGGGCAGATTGCCCATTCTTATCCGGCTATACCCTTTAATTTGAAATACTGGTTTTTAATTCGTAGATTTCTTCAATTTATCCATCACCATAACATATACAAGGCGATTCACATAATACTCCCTAGGTAGTTTTCGTGGTAACGAAATAAAAAATATTCAAATTCTGTAAAAGCCAGTTGTTATTGTTGGTGATTTTATTTTGTTTTTCAAATGTTGCCAATGACGGTGGCGGCTGCGGTGTCGCGACGCCGCGCAGGAAAGAAATTTTTTGATGACGGGAACTTTGGAAGTATATTATTAAAATATGTTTAATTCCAAGTACTTTTTGTAGTACACACCTTTCCATTAAAATCAGTGGTTTTCGAGATAAAGCAGAAGAAAAAATTTCCACTCGAATATTTGCTAATATACGATTTAAATGTATTGACCCCCCACTCTAATCACCTCAGAAACAGAGGAACGGATTTTTTTT
The DNA here is from genome assembly GCA_963583905.1 of Stenurella melanura. Taxonomy (NCBI): domain Eukaryota; kingdom Metazoa; phylum Arthropoda; class Insecta; order Coleoptera; family Cerambycidae; genus Stenurella; species Stenurella melanura. The sequence continues at coordinate 149,208,679 of OY757310.1, forward strand.
TAACTTTAACTTTTATTCCCAAGAAACTATACAGGGATTAACATAATAACATACACATACATTTTTAAATGACAGTATGTGAATAAATACTACAGAATGATTTTGTGTTAGGTAAAGAGAAACGAGGCCCTGCAGTTTATAGTGGAGTCCGAACCACATCTTGTGGATAATTTTATAATTAAAATTATTTCGCGGTGAGCAAGGATTGAACCTGCTTCGCTAGGTATGCCAGTATGCAAGCTAGACGCGCTAAACCACTGAGCTACCGTCCCCCTTATACATAATAACTTAATAATAAAATGCATAGTACAATCAATATACAAATAACTTTAAGTTAATAATATATTTTTTACATGCGTTCTAAATTTGTTTAGATTTTTGACATTTTTAATTTTGGTTATTAAATTATCATACAAAGTTATTTAAAAAATTATGTGTTCATTATGTCTCTATTCTTCATTCATTGAAATTTGAATAATGTATACTGGCCAGTTTTGAAGTTCTGCTAAGTTGTATAAAAAATGTCCTACTTTTTAAGAAAGTTTTGACCATAAAAGTTTTAAATCCATTATATCTTGGAAAATATGCCTACAACGTAAATAATATTTTAGATAACGTGGGGTCGATCTGCCACGCAAAATCATCGGAAGTGACAACGTTTTTTTGAACTTTTTTTTTTGTGATATTATAAAGTCGGACTTCCCGAAACTTGTGGTGACTAGTGTTGGCGACTCACGGATGGTGTAGGGGGGAAATTTACATGTAAAGATACGGGAAATCAGTTTTTCGGACATAACTCGCTCAGTTTGATTCGGATCGAAAAATTGTGTGGGGCGAAAATAAAGGGCTGGCAAATGCGCGTAAACTGAATTTCTATTCGTCGAAATCGTTCCAATGGTTCTCGAGATATTGCAATTTGAAGGTCTGGTTCTGTATACGGATTCGCTGCGGCGAGAACATACCGAGAGCCGTTCTCGCGTATTTTGCGGGGAAGAAAGCGACTTAGCGACTAATGTTCCTACTTGAGCGTTTTATCATTTGTTTATAATTTTCGGCATAAATAAACAGGTGGTTGCGGAAAACCCGATTTTATTGTTTTTTTCTTTTTTTTTTTTTTAGAAAAATGGGAATGGGGGAAGAAATTTTTTCGCCATCGGATGCGGAATTTTTCTCTCTTTGATTTGAACCCTGCCAGATTGCGATCGGATACTCAAGAGGGGAGGGAGGGGAGCGCAAAGTTTTTAACCCATAGAACGGCAAGGGCAAGGATTGGAGACTTCGTACCAGACTCATCCTCATTCAAGGGCAATCAATTCTCTTTCAGAACTTTTTTACCGCGAAGCTCTAACTGCATTTGGGCCTGCTCGCACGCGTGATACATTTATAAAAACGTAGCCCTGACATTCTATTATTTATTTTCCCGTAATTTATCGGCCCAGTCTCAGTTGATTCGTCATGTCTCACGCTAATATAGACATATTATAATTTATAAATGTATCACGTGGGCGTGCAGGCCCTAAAGCAGTTAAAGTTTCGTGGTAAAAAAGTTTTGAAAGAGAATTTATTAACCTTGAAAATGAGCCCATCCTAACGTCCCTAGCCCCTCCCCTTGCCCTTCTATGGGCCAAAACTTTGCGCTTCCCTCCTTCCCCGTCTAATCATCCGATCGGAATCTGGCCGGGCTCAAATTAATGAGAAAAAAAATCCGGCACCCGATGGCGAAACAGTATTTTCCCCCACCGCTTTTCTTCCTGGTAAAAAAATGACTGTTTCTAAAAAAAATCGAAATAAAATCGGTTTTTTCGCAACCACTTGTTTATTTATGCCGAAAATCATAAACAAATGATAAAACGTTGAAGTAGGAACATTAATACACAATGTCGTGTTTGCTCTTAGTGAGGAATCTGTTCAATTTTATAATTATCGTATTAGACATAATACTGATGTTCTTTCAAAATGATCACCGAATATCAAATATATCTATCATTAAAAAATATCAAATCTGCGGCAGTTGGAGTTGATGGTATAGGACTTGGATTACTTCTGTACATCTGTCCTAATATTTTGCCTTTACTAACACATGTTATAAACTTTTGTTTCGAAAATAATGTTTTTCCATCTCTGTGGAAATTTTCAAAAATTATATACCATTACCAAAGACTAACAATATATCTGATTTAACGGATCTTAGACCTATCAGCATATTACCAACTGTGTCTAAAATCATTGAAATAATCATAAATGAACAAATCAGAGAGCACGTGAAGTTAAACAATATATTACCTATTAACCAGTCTGGCCTTCATAAGGGTTATAGCACAACTAGTGCACTGCTTGAAGTAGTCGATAACATTGTACGATCATCGGACAATAATGTCTCAATGTTATTAGATTACAGTAAGGCGTTTGATCGTATAGATCATCGACTACTTCTGGCAGTTTTACATTATTTTGGATTCTGTCCCAGATCTACAGAATTAATGAAGCAGTATATAACTGGCAGACACCAGAAAGTCACTATTAATGGAGAAAATTCTAACATGCTACCAGCAAATCAAGGTGTTCCACAAGGTTCAATACTGGGGCCTCTTATGTTTACGTTGTATATAGATTGATTGATTGATTCAGGCCTAAAATTTACTGAGAATACTAACTATATTGCTAAGAAATCTTTTGCTAACTTAAAATTAATTTATGCAAGTAAAGATATTTTGACAAAGAAAACTAAAACAACTTTATGTGAAGCTCTGGTTCTCTCTCATATAAACTATGCTTTAGTTGTGTATTTCCTTTTCTTACGCTAAGAGGATGCCCAGCGATTACAACGGTTACAAAATAGTCGTGTTAGACTATTTTGTGGTATAAGAAAGTACGATCCGGTATCCTTGAGTTTGAAAGAAATTGGTTGGCTTAATATTAAGAACAGAAATATTCTCCATAGCTGCTCATTCTTTCACAATATAGTATTTACTAAGTCACCTCCTTATTTGTATAATAAAATTACATATAGAACAGACGTACATAACTTAAATATAAGACACAATTCAACTATTACCATCTCAAGACATAAAACTGCCGAATTTCGTTGCGGATCCTCTTATCGTATGGCTTTTCTTTACAATGACATTTCTAAGGATCTCAAGGTACTACCATATACGAGATTTAAAACACAATTTAAAAGAAATATTTCTAAAAAAATCGTATTAAAACTTGCTGTCTATTTTTAGTTAAAATACTGTGGTATTCAAAGATTAGTAAATTCTGTGGCTACTTACTATTATTTTCTCTCTGGGTTGAGTGGAAGAGCAGAGAATTTATTTTAAATTCACTGAACTCTGCCCTTTATAGCAATTTGTCCATTATTTTATACTATCGTAATACTTTTTTTTATTATAATAAAAACGATTATTATTATTATTATTATATATGGCCAAAATTGTGGAAGTTACACTAGTTTTAATTTGATTTTCGTTTTCCCCTCCCCCACCTCTCTTAATCGACCTAGCGACTTGAAATTAGGACACAGTACTTTGGACCCGCCCATCTACTGCGGAAAAATAGTAATATCTCGAGAACCGTTGGACCGATTTCGACGAATAAAAATCCAGTTTACGCTCATTTGCGAGCCCTTTATTTCTACCCTATACAATTTTTCGATCCGAATCAAACTAAGCGAGTTATGTCCGAAAGACAGATTTCCCGTATCTTTACATGTAAATTTTCCCCCCTCCACCATCCGTGAGTCGCCCACACTAGTCACCATAAGTTTCGGGAGGTCCGTTATAATATCACAAAAAAAAAGTTCAAAAAAAACGTTGTCACTTTGAAATCCAGATCGACCCCAGAACAGCATTTTTTGTACGAGGAAATTTTTTCATAATTTTTCATCCTAAAATATTACAGTTATTCTCAAAAACGTGACCTCATGTTTATTCGGTTATTTATTAATGTAAAATAGTTAATTATATAATTGCAATAGATAATATTATTGCAAGCTTGCAATAATATTATCTATTGCGCTTGATAACTTAATTAATATTTGACATATACCAATTCTTTTTTCTGAAAATGCATACATTTGATTTAATTAACGTGATTTGACTTCATAACATGAAGCAGTAACAATTTCTTATTTTGCAAGAAATTATGTCGAGACGCATGAGTCAGAAAATTTTTGAAAAATTAAAAAAATTAAATATAAAGTTAAATAAATGAATTAGAAAGCTGAAACCATTTAAAACGTTTCTTACATTGTTTTAATTCGATTATTATTAAATAAATTACGTATTAAATTTTTTTCTGAGAGCGTGCGCATTTTCGTGATTCGACGGCTGAATATAACGACCGTTTGTCCCCTATTATTATTACATAGTGACGAACTCACAATGTTTTTATGTATTTACTCGAAAATCGCAGCACATACAAACAAAAATGCCTAGAACCTTTTTTTTTCGTAAAACTTCCTCTTCTTTCAATTTGCCCAATATATTAATTCAATATTTTTTATATTTACTGATATAATTAAAAGATGACGTCGGGTACATAAATTATCACATTATTTTGTGATTTTTAGGACAAATCGGTTACCGTAGCCTGATATCCTGACCAACTTTTCTATATCTAAAATAGGTACTACACTTGTGGACAAAGTTTGCTTATTTGGGTCAAAGCCTATTAAATGGACTAATATTTAAATGAAAGGAAAGAACAGAAATCTCTAATGGATTTTGGATATTTCCTATTCGACAGAACAAATATAAATATAACACTCGATAACCATGTGTATTATAAAAATTATATCCCAATAACACGAGGAGAAACTTTGTCAGAATATGCTGGAAATTCCAGAAGATCCACTGATTTTCAATCATATGTTTTGGATCATTCACCACATCAGAATAAACTAATGGCCAGACCAGATATATTTATTTTTTCGACTTCAAGTTATTAGGACTTTTTTTCTGTCGGTGAAGGCCCGCCAGTGAAAATATGGTACATTAGGAAATTTTTTTCCAACAATTTTCTAGCCTTTATAACCTTTTGTCGGTAATCGACAAAAGCTAAATGCTAAACTGTGCATAGGTACTTCTCTGCGAAGTATGGTGGCTTATTTCTTTTCTCTAATAAGTACTTGTTAGAAATTAAAGTGCAGGCTTCTTCTAGTGGAGGAAATGTGGTGGCGGAAGCCACCACCACTTTTCGTGACATCAGAGGGGTGTGGCAGTTGTGTAGTAAGGGTAATTAGTGTTTTAGAATAACTAATGTGGCGGAAGATAATTACAGTGGTGGTTAGTATAGTTATGGCGGGTAACTGGGTTATTGAGCGTTATTGGTCGGTAATTGACAAGGTAATTAGAGTAATGAGGGTAATTGGGACGGTGGCTAATTGGTGTAATTCGCTCACTGCAGGGAGCCTTTATTTATACTTTCATTCGTATTTTTCTAATCTTAACTCCAAACATTGTAGAGAGCAAAATTCTTTACTAAAAAGATTGTTAGAAGTTTTGTTGGAATAGTAGGTATTGCAAAATTAACGATGATGAGATAATTGTTTATTTGAATTTATTTTCACAACATCAGCATCGTGAGAATTGCGTCTTTTTCAACTGTTAAAGTAGTGACATCCTCATATTAATAAATTTGACATGTTGCTCGGAGGACGTAGACTGGCACTTACTGCTGTACTAAATATAATTATATACGGATTCGGAAATTGTAGCTGGTAATATGTAAACGTGTATCTGCGCAGGTAAACCACGCATTGCCGTAGATAAACGCAGGGCATTGGTATTGGTTCATAGCACCACCGCTTGGCTTCGTCGTTGATCCCACGCATTCTACTTTCAGTAGCCTAGCCGTAAAGACGTGGGAATAAAATAAATTAATCTCAATTTCGTTAAAATGCCGGCTCTTTATACAACTACTGAAAAAGTGCAAATTGTGAAGTGGTACTTTGGGGACCAAATTGCTGATGAAGTTGACATGGAGGAAAGAACTGTAAGAAATATTTTTACAAGAAATGGGTAGAGTTGTTTTAAAGTTCAAACAATGCAAGAACTATTTCCCAAGGACAATTTCAAACGGATGGAATTTTGTGAAAGCATGATGAATAAAGTAAATAACAATGAAAACTTTTTGAAAAACATATTGTTTAGAGATCTTCTCATTACATAGGAAACACAATCCATCCGTAGTACGATACTGGTCTCGGGAAAATAAACATTTGAATGCTGCTGTGCGAGCTCAGTATCCGCAAAAGTTGAACGTCTCGACGGAAATTTTAGTCAATCATAATTTAAATGGCAATAAATATTTAGAGCTTTTAGAAAACCAAATAATTCCTGCAAAATCTTCCTTTCAACTTTGACAACATTTGGTTTCAACAAGATGGCTGCCCAAGTCACAATAAAGGAACGGTTATTAACTTTCTGGAAAGAACATTTCCCAATCATTTAATAAGTACGAGGGGAATGATAAAATGGCCCCCCAGGTCACCTGATGGCTTCTTTCTGTGGGGCCTTTTAAAGGAAACCGCGTACAAACATGCCTTTGAACGAGCCAATAATTTAGTTGAATTACGGGAAAAACTTATCCAACTTTGTGCAAACATTGCCCCAAATCAACTCAATGAATGAGAGATTCATTGTATAATCGGTTTGGCTATTATTTGGCACAAGAAGGTGGTTTGTTTGAACCCTTACTTCGTTAATGTATTTGTGATCATTTTTAGTTGATTTTAATTTCTGAGAGTTATTTAATTTTATTTTAATGCTCTATTTTTATTTCGTTTTTAATAAGAATAATTTATTTTTTTAATAATTATTAGTTGATTTTAATATTTCTGAGAATTATTTAATTTTATTTTAATGCTCTATTTTTATTTCGTTTTCAATAAGAATTATTATTTTATTCCCATAGCCTTTATGGCTAAAGAGAATCTGCAAAAATACTTTTATTTGAAGAAATTATTTGTCAAAAATGTGACAAATAACTTCCTTTGACGAAATATTAGTCTCGTTCCTTGTAGAAATTATTAACGACGTATACCCTTTCACAGTTCATGCGATACTAAATTCAATGTCGACTCGATTACTTTCAGAGCCTGCGTTCACGAATTATGGGGCGAGGCGTTTATTCCCTATATTGCGAACTACATTTTCTGATTCTGTATAATAATTTTATTGTCCAGAATCGACGTCAATGGAAAATTCTAAACACGTCTTGTTTAGATTTTTCAGCTTTCTAATTATTTTTCTGTTTGGCCATAATTGAGATACTTAATAGTATAAATAATCAGGTGTATACCAAGTAAATATAAATAGGTGATACAAATATTATGTTGAAGTATTAATTAATTAATAGTAATATAAGTGGAAATAGGAGATCGGTATGTGGGACGAGTGTTGTTTTATCATATGTTTATATTGTATCATGGCTCCTTCATTGATGAGTTAAAAAAAATATCTCAAAAATAAAAGGATATGTCTAAGTTAAAGCGTATAGGTTTAATAAAAGTATCTTTAAGGGAGACACAGGCAGAAATTGGTTAGTGTATTATTGGGATATATCTTTATTGCTGCTTGATATATGTTGTGTATGCACATACCTGGATAACTGACTTTCAAAATTTTCTCTAATGGCATTGATGCTCTTCTTGATAGCATCTTTTGATAGCTTCTCCAACTCCATATTATCATTGTTCAAAGCCTTCTCCAATAACGACGTCAAAGATTGAATACAAGTTCTCAAGCCAGCTTCCCTACTTTTCCTCTCCTTGTCCTTTCTGACGTATTCACTGGGAGATATCGATAATAAGTGTTCTACTCTGTCGTTAAAGCTGTGCCTTACTAAGGAGTCGCCGTGGGAAATGACCCAACCAAAATTTGAAGAAGTACTGACTTTTCTGTTCATTCTCTTGCATGGCATGTAATATGATTGCTTAGTAGTGGTTGTTTCAATTTTTTGAGGGAAGATTTGGGTTTGAAATCGAGATAGGGTGTGGTAGGAACAACTTTCAACTTCTGTAATAAAATAATCTAATATAGGTATAAATGGCAATTATTGAACTTATAGAATTTGGACTCGATTCGTTGATTTGAACTAATGTCTCCTTTAAATCTAAGCTGAAACTTCTACCACGGGAGACTTAACTCTAATTACCCTTTAAAAGTGAATTATTTATTATTTGTTTGCCTATAGTAATGAAACATATTCTTTATAGGATTTTGCAAACAGCGAAAAAAAAAACTATCTATGAGAACTAAAAGAAAAACTATCTGTAAAATATATTAATGAAATCTTCGCATTCTTTCGATAACCTAACTTCTGGTTATGCTAGCAAATAAAAAATCCTAAAATAAATTTGTAAAATATAAATATTTCATGTTATGAGTGGCTTTGTGCCTTTTTGATGAGCTCAGAATAAGGGCGAAAACCGTTTTAAAGGCTAAGCCTTTCCAAGAAACTGAATGAGTAATTTTATGAAAATGTAATCCATTAGAATGAAAAAAAAATGAAGGTAAGTAAATTTCATTTTGGGCCTTTGTTCTCATTTTTAACTGAGTCTTCATACTGTAGGGGGTCATGTAGATACTAGTTTAATCTGCTTAGCCGTAGAGTGTTATAATGAGAATGTCAAATAAGAAATTGGACAAATTTATTTTAGGATTTTTGATTTGCTAGCATAACCAGAACTCAGGTTATCGAAAGAATGCAAAGATTTCATTAATGTTTTTTACAGATAGTTTTTCTTTTAGTTCTCATAGTTTTTTTCTGATGTTTGCAAAATCCTGTAAAGAATATGTTTCAAATTACTCTGTTACAGCATATGAAATAATAAAACAAATTAGTTCCTTATTCAATTACATATAGTGGAGTAGATCTGAAAAACAAGTCCATTTTTTCAAAAAAAAAAATTTCCCATCTTATAGAAGACAACTTCCCCCACTTCCCTGACTCTTTCACATCCGAGATCTAGGTGGTGGGGGAGGAGGGGACTCTGTTAAACATATGGAAAAATCGATTTTTCTCAGTTTGCGCGGGATCGGAGAGACGGACAAGAAAATATTTCGGATAAGTAAGAAAGGCCTTCCAGAGTCGCGTAAACTGGTTTTTGGTGTTTTAAAATCAGCCAATTAGGGCCGGAGATATGGCCGTTTGAAAATATTGAGTTTCAGGGATCGGACAGGAGGTATAGGGGTGTTTAAGAGATAAGGGATGGGGCTAGGATGGTAATTTTTTTTCCTAATGTGGGTGGTTATAGGAAGAGGTAGCAGTCGCGGGGAGGGTTCTCTAGGGCAATTAGGGAAGGAGAGGGAGAGGGGGAAAGTGCAAAGAGGGAAGACGGCCATATCTCCGGTTCTAATAGGGCGATATTAAAAAATGAAAATAGCATTTCTTCCTTTCTTAATCAGCTATAATGTTGGATAGGTAGGGACCCTTCTTCGCCGAAAATGTAAAAATGGGGGGCGAGAGAAAACATTTTTTTTATTAAGGGAAAATGTCAGACTTACCATTCTGACCTTCGATTTCCCTTTGTGTGTGTGTGTGTGAGTGAGAGCAGCGAGTGAGTAGAGAAGGTAGAGGCCACGCCTACTCTCCCGCCGCTGCAGCTGTTGAATGAAAAGAAATAAATTTATAAGTATAACTCGCGCGCGTAGCGCAAGTTGCTGTCCGGTCGAATTTTTTTTTTAACAAAAAGAGAAATTTGTTCTCTTTAAAATGAGCCATGGCAGAAGGGCGTAAGACTTTCCTTTGCCCTTCTGCAGGGCTTAAACTTCAAGTTGTCGCCTTGCCTGTCGTAATGAAGGAATTTAAAAAATTCTTTTTTCATTTCAAAGGGGATGAAAATTCCCGTTCATTAGGAGCATTTTATCCCCCCACTCACCCCCTTCATGAAAAAAATCGTTTTGAAAAAAAAATACATTTTATCTGTTGCCCCCCATTTTTACATTTTCGGCGAAAATTATTTCGGCGAAAATTATTCCCAACATTTTAGCTGCTCAAAGAAGGAGGAAATCCCATTTTGATTTTTCAAAATCGCCCTATTAGAACCGGAGATATGGCCGTTTTCCCTTTTTGCACGTTCCCCCCTCCCTCTCCTTCCCTAATTGCCCTAGAGAGCTCCCCCCCCGCGGCCTTGACCTCTTCCTATAACCACCCACAACAGAAAAAAAAATACCATCCTAACCCCCATCCCTTATCTCTTAAACACCCCTCCTGTCCGACCCTGTTTCCTACCCTGAAACTCGTTCCCTTCAAGCGACCATATCTCCGGCCCTAATTGGCAGATTTAAAAAACCAAAAACCAGTTTACGTGCCTCGGGAAGTCCTTTCTTTTTTGTCTGAAACATTTTTTTGTCCATCTCTCTGATCGCGCGCAAACTGAGAAAAACCGATTTTCCGTATGTTTAACAGCTCCCCCTCTCCCCGCACCACCTAGATCTCGGATGTGAAAGTGTCAGGGAAGTGGGTGAAGTCGTCCTCTATAAGACGGGAAATTTTTTTTTTTGAAAAAAGGCACTAGTTTTTCACCCCCTTTTTTCTGCCAGCTCTACTCCACTAATATTCAATAGCCTATTAGAGAACATCGCTATTAAATATTTTGGATTTTACATATAAAAATTTAGATCGGGGACATTGCATTATTCCTAGATCTATCTAAAGCGTTCGTGAATCATGACATTCTTTTAAAAAATATTGAATGTTATGGTATACGAAGTTTGTGTAATAAACTCTCAAAATCGTACCTAAACAACAGAAAACAGTCTGTAGATTTTCTTGGTGCTAAATCTGACGAACTGCCTGTCGATATTGGCGTACCACAAGGTAGTGTTTTGGGTCCGCTGTTATTTATTCTTTATATAAATGATTTAGGCAACTATTCACATTTTATAGTGCTCTTGCTGACGACATTACTATTATTGCAAGTGATAAGCAAACAAACGATTCTTCTAGCAAACTTTACTCAAATCTACTCGCGTTATCTCATTATTTCAGCAATGAAAACCTAATAATGAACCAGGATAAAACTTTTGTTATGCAATTTCATCCCACTGGAAAAAAATATACATCGAGTGTATTAATTAAGCACAACAATAAATCAATTCAACAAGTAACATGACAAAGTTTTAATAATTCATGTAGGTTTATTACTAGATTGGAAAAAATATGTTTCCTATATACTATATATGCAATAATTGTGCAAATAATAATTGTTTTGCATTAAAACGATTACGCCATATCATCAGTTTAGACACTCTTAAGACATACCTACTATTTTTGTAATTTCGAATCTCAAATTCGATACGGAATTATTTTTTGGGAATATTCAGCATTTGTAAGCAGAGTATTTGTATTGGAAAAAAGAGTCACACATTCCATGTTTGGAATAAATATTAAGGAATCTTGCAGAATATCATTTGTCCAAAATAAAATTTTAACCCTGCCAAGTCTGTACGTTCTTGAAATATTAAAATTTGTAAAGAAAAATCTTGATAAATTTAATCCACGAAATATATTTCACAATTATTCCACACGTCATGGCTCTGATTTGCAATACGATATGCATAGATTGGAATTACACAAACCTAATCCATACTATATAGGATCAGTAGTATATAATAAATTAAGTGTAAATATGAGAAATGTTGTAAATGTAAAAAAAAAATTGTCAACTTTAAAAACATTTCTTGTGACTAGTGCATTTTATTCAGTGGAAGATTTTCTAAATCACGTCAATTAATGTTTGGTTTATGTGGCATTTGTTAATGACAATTGTAATAATAACAAAATTATTGCTATTAACTATTTTTTTTTTCGAGGGAATATCTGAGATTATAATATACATGGTGTCTCGTTTAAATGTGGAACAAGACTGTAACTCCTTTGTTTACTGACCAATTTGAATATTTTTTTTCCTAATGTAGTGCTACATAAACTCTATTCTTGAATAACACAAATGATTTCTGCACCCCAAAACGTGACCTACTACGACACATGTTCAAGGTCAAGAATCAGTCATTCATATTAGCGATTTTTTTTTCAAAAAACTGATAGCATATTCTTCTTCACCGTCCCCCTAAACTTTGTTCTTTAAAGTTTCATATAAATCGATCGTTGTATTTATATTTTATTAATTTTTTTACGTATTAATGAAATAACCTAAATAATGAATTTCCAATACCATTTTATTTTTTTCCATAATGAATATAAACAAACGATAACTAATATTACATCAAAAACACATGAATATAAATTTAAAAACTAGCCAAGAAATTATACATTTTAAATCGAACAACAAAATTAAAAAAATGAACAGGAGTAACTAATATTTCCTACGTAAATCTGAAATATTACTCCTGTTTAATTTTTATTTTGTTCGCTTTAAAATGTATAATTTCTTGTACTAGTTTTATATTTATATTCATGAATTTTTGATATAATATTAGTTAGCTTTTGTTTATATTCATTATGGAAAAAAATAAAATGGTATTAAAAATTAATTATTTAGGTTTTATTTCATTAATAATTTTTAATCGTAAAAAAATTAACAAAATCTAAATGCAACAATCGATTTATATGAAGCTTTGAAGAACAAAGTTTAGGGGAACGGTCAAGAAGAATATGCAATTAGTTTTTTGAAAAAAGAAATGCTAATATGAATGATTGATTCTTGACCTTGAAAATGTGTCGTAGTAGTTCATGTTTTGAGTTGCAGAAATCATTTGTGCTATTCAAGAATAGAGTTCATGTAGCATTACATTACAAAAAAAATATATTCAAATCGGTCAGTAAACAAAGGAGTTACAGGCTTGTTCCACATTTAAGCGAGACACCCTGTATATGTTCTTTAATGATTATCTACTAATATGTTTATTGACTTGTCCTACGTCATTTTATGATCACTTGGATTAATAAATGTATTCCATTCTATTCTATTTCATTCCATTCCACTCCATTTCATTCCATTCCATTCCATTGCATTGCATTCCATTCCATTCCATTCCATTCTATTCTATTTTATTCTATTGGAGAAAATAACTTGCGGGGTGTGCACTTTTGATTCTACCACGACACTAAATTTGTACTTACTATAATAATTTCCCTGATGATTTTCAGAATATAAATATTAAGAATAAAATACACATTTTACAGTATTGTCAAATAAACGATATTGTCGTCGAGAATTATTATTACTAGGAGTATTTGAAATTTAACACTTTTTATACATGGTTTGTTTATTTATCAGAGTTCACAATTTACATTTTTATGAGATTTATCAACAAGAAAAAAATTATTCATAACGTTAAAATATTTCGTTTTTTCCATTCCGCTGGAACCTCCGTGAATTTTAAGTGACGGGTTGACCCCTCTAAAAAATACAAAAAATGCAATTAGTACACCATGTTTAAAAAGTTTTGAGATATATCCAACAGAGGTAAAATTTGATAGAGATGTGGAATGATTCAATTTGTATTTTATTACGTTAGTTTTCACTTAACAGGCGGTTTTTGCATTATTCAGATATGCTGGTTATATATTTTTCGTTAAGGTGGGCGAAAATAATGCTTAGATTTACTTTAAAAGATAACCGATTTCTTCAACATTTATAAAAAAAACTCAAACAATTTTTTCATAATTTACAAAAGAATTGCTTCTAAAGGCCTGTAAAAAAGTTATAGGAGAAATTGTCGAAATACTTTGTTTTTTGAGAATCCCTCCTTAAAAATCTCGTAATTCGACAATTTCTCCTACATCCTTAAACCGATCCAAATATTTTTTTACGGGTTCCAAATCCACAAAAATTACAAAAATCCCAATGGCTACCCAAGATATTTAAGATCAAAGTTTTTGGCAAATATCTCGCGTCCTATGTATTGGATGCATATGAGGTCAATGTGAAAGTTGTAGAGCATTAAATTATCTACAAGTATTCTTTTTTATTTTTTACAAAGCTTCGCCCCCCTTTTCGAGATATTCAAGATCAAAGTTTCAAAAACATGTTTTTTTGCAAATATCTCAGGCCAGAAAAAGCAGACTGCAATACAGTTTTAGAGAATTCAATTATCTACAAGACTGGTATTTTGTACTTTTTCCCAAAACCTAGCACTTTTCGAGATATTCAAGGATGAAGTTTAAAAAAAACTGCTTTCCGCGAATATCTCGCTTCCTACGTTCGATGCATAGGGAGCGAGATATTGAGTAAAGATAAAAAAGGCAACTTGTAGATAATGTAATTCTATACAACTTTCGCATTGACCTTATAGGCATCCGATGCATAGGACGCGAGATATTTGCAAAACAACATTGACCTTCATTATCTTTGGTAGCCATGTTGGGATTTTTGAGATTTTTGTGGATTTGGGTTTGGGACACCTCAACGAACGTCTGTGCAATAATTCAGATTTTTACTAATTAGGTCCAGGTTTCCTCCTTTTTTTGGCTAATTCCCGTGGACTAATGTGGGACAAACCGACACATAGTGAGAAGTTTATCACATTTTTTGGACAATAGTCCATTTGACGCACCGCTCTTGACCGATTTGAGTATATTTTTTTAAAGACTCGTGAATGATTCTAGTTTACCCTCCGATTGCTACAATTTGAATATCTATTCTTCTGACCCAATATCGGAACATTAATTTTTTTTTTAACAAAAACAGTGCCCGCCCTATATTGTTGATCACCGTAATTTTATAGTTGCATTTCATGTTTGTTGGGTCGCTGATTAAGAATATGATGCGCAATTTGACCAAAGTGTGATACTTACTCTGACCAAAAATAGTCCATATTTGAGAAATCGTCCAGTATATTGGGCGATTAGCCATAATTAAAGGTCCCAAAAAAAAAAACATAAACGTGATCCAAATTTGAAAACTTGCGCAGTATATTTAGTCGAATAATTATAAAGATTTCCGTAACAAAAAGTGTTATCTGAGATTTTTCTTCAGTAACTGTTAGTGGAGGGAATATACATCACAAAACCACAAAACTCAGTTCTGGGGGTGCCGCGCAACCCCCCCAAAAATCCACCCCTTCGGTGAAGAAAGCCTTTCTTTACTGATAACTAGTTAACCGTTGAAGATATAACAAAAATGCTCATCATAAAAAGAAAGCTGGAGTAATTTCCTAAAAGAAAGTCCTGTTGTAACTTTCCGGTATATGCCATGATTTTCGAGAAAATCGATATTGAAGAAAATTGCAAAATTTGTGTTTTTAATGCGTACAAATTTTCGTTTATTTTAAATTTTTTGTGTGCGGCTTATAGAAAAAGTTGAATTGCTCGAAAACCAAACAAGCTAGGAAGAAAAATCACGCCTAATCATCCGATACCTTCATCATCAAGATTTCTAGATCGCCCTGGAAGGTTCTGGACTTCTAGGTTCTAGATGGTTCTAGAGGCGTCTTTGGAATATATAAGACAAGATGCACGGCGGGAAATGGGAAGTTTGGTAGCGAAGAGTAATGTTGAAAGTCAGAAGTGATACGAACTAAATACAAAGTGAAAATATCAAGTAATAAATATTGTTAAAGGTTGTTTTAGTCAGTAAAAGTGTATTTTCGTTATTAAAAGTATTGTGAAGTTTTCAGTAAGGTAATCAACAAAGTGTTGTGTTTATCCCTTGTTATAAATTATTTGGAACCCACGGATTTTCTTAAGGAGTGGTTCCAAATGCCAATAGCGCACCGATTATTTATTTGTTTTTGTTTTATGGTATTTATATGAATCTGTTGTAGATTCCTTAACATATTTTTGGATAGGAGAATAACCTTTTATACAATAACATGTTGAGAACAGAATTTGGCACGGCATAGTGTATTGATTTCAAATGAGTAAATGTGGAAGAGACGGCACTTTCACTATTGCAATCAAGCTAAAGACAACATGCCGTGTCACATGTACCATTCATAGGGTGTATCGAAAAAAACTTTTTTTGGAAATTCCAAATTCCAAGTTGATAAAAAGTTGTTTCTATGAACACATATACGCCACAAAAAAATTCAGCACAATTGAAAAAAAATTAGGGTCTCCCGCAAGAGGCCTAAAGTTTATAATTTTCTTCAAAAAACTGCATTTTTCCATATCTTTTTTTGGAATGAAGGATTAAGTGATTTTATTTTTCAAGCTGAAACATTTTAACAATAGGGTGTGAAATGAAAATATTTAAAAAAATGTTACTCTAATGAAGCGAGTTAAACTTAATGAAAAGATGAGATATTCCTAATTTAAAAGATTTTTAAAATGTCGATCAAAGTTTTTTTAGGCCGTTAAATATCTTATTCTTCATCATTATCGTCATAATTATTCTGCCCTAAGACAAATTATTAATCCTTAATCCAAAAAAAAATATGAAAAAAATCAATGTTTTGAAGAAAATTATAAACTTTAGGCCTCTTGCGGGAGACCCATTTCTTTTCAATTGGGCTAATTTTTTGTGTGGTGCATGTGGGTTCATAGAAACAACTTTTCATCAACTTGAAATTTTAAATTTCCAAAAAAAGTTTATTTCGATACACCCTAATGTATCAACCACCTTCCTCCTCTCTAGTTTTGGTAAGATTTGTTCAATTTTCAAATTTATTGCATTACTGTCTCTATGTTGCGGTATTTCAACGCCATATTTTCATGATTTATTATGGTATTTTCGTGAGTACGATAAAGAAGACTATACATATATGTATAGCTATTCTCCTTTTCACATTTTATCGTACTCATAAAGACAGAAAACAATTCCCCTCTCACCGCCTATCAAAAGGAAAGTCGTGAAAATTTTTTATTAATTACAACATATTTCCTTTCCGAATTTTTTTCAATTAAATGTATATTAACTGTACATGTTTAGACGTGAAATTGAAATTGAAATTATTAAAAATATATCAACGCATTAGTAAAAGATTTTAACCACGATTCGCCTCAATTTGTTCAGTGGAAAAAGTTGAAATCTTTGAAGTCAGCTGTACATTTACATTTCTTTATCAAATTTTCTCCCAGTTGGATACATTTTAATTGGAAACAGTTGAAATTAGGTGCACTGTATGAAACTATGCGTGAATAATGACAAGCTAATTCAAATTTTTTTAGTATGCAACCCATCCAACAAACCCAGAGTACTAAAAATATAAATTGCGATGTCTCTTCAAAATTTTGAGACACCTTTGAAAAGTGTCATAATTTTATTTTATTCTTTAACGACATATTATATACATATAAAATACTCAATTACCTTTAATAGGATGCCTCATCCTAAGTTTCGCTGCTGCTTTAGCATTCGTGCGGCGATATAAACTGTTAACTTCAAAAATTAGCAGACAATGTACTACACACACCACCAAAGCCAAGAAAATCTCTATGGAAAAATGTGGATACGAGTAAATATGAACCATAATTGTATGTGATAGGAATTTTACGAAGTGGGTAATTATTTCGTCCATTCTACTGCAATTTTGACATTACTAAAATTTTTGAATAAAATGACAGTGTTCCAATGCTTCTTTAGAACTATGGCAACTGCCCTTATAGATTATCGGATGTCCACTATTTTTTATTTCTTTTTAATTGTGCTTCCATTCATAATGGACCTTGAATTACGATTTGCCAAACTCATACCAGATTATGTTCTTGCATCGTTAATTTTGAGGTAAACTTACTGAGGTAATTTGGTGTTAATTTTAACTTTTGTCACTGACAATAAATTGTTATCGCGTTGACAACCGCTGGGCAACCATGATGTAACATAAAACAGTGGTTGGATTGAGTTTGGCTAAAATGCATATTAATTAGACCCAAATAACAGACGTACAGGGCTGTCGAGAGAAAATTGGAGCCCGGGGGGGTTGTAACATACGACTACCACCACCAATCTTCTCAATATAAATTTCGAATTTCATAATAATAAACTATTTAACATTCCTTAAAATTGAATATTTATCTCAGCGGACATTTTGAAAAGCGGGGGGGGGGGGGGGTGATACTCGGCTTTTTAAAACGCGAGAACGGAAATATTGCTTTACCTAACAAGTCATTTTGAAGTCATTATTATTTGCATCGCACTAATTACTTACAAATATCTCTCTCGTGCAAATACTAACCCCCAAATCTCCAACTTCGGGCGAAACCCGGGCCCACTCAAAATCGCCGGGCCCGGGGGGAAACACCCCCAACCCCACTCTCGTCGGGCCTGCAGACGTACGTGTGTTTGTAGTAGTTATGATACGGCAGCCCGTGACCAAACACCTCTATCAAAACAGCAAGCTTTATCGCAGCGAAACTCCATAGATTATGAAATTCGAAGCAACTTTTTCATAAGACAAAAGTTCGGAAAACGATACGGGTGGCTGGCAAACGACTTTCCGTCTGTCGAAAAAAAATGTCGTAATTTTTATACAGCGGTGATGCAGTTCTCGATTAACTCTCGTTAAAAATGATGAACAAGACACGAATTAATGGAGCACTGCCATTTTTCATTGGCCTAAGTTCCAATAATATCAATCAAAGTCGTATCAAATTGGAGACTAGGCGTGCTGGCGCGAAAAGAACATTTTGTCTGGAAAAAGTTACGGCGAATAATATGACATAGTGTGGAAATCCGGTCAAATTTTTAATATTTGACATTCAACATTTTGCAAAAAAGTCGAAGTTTGTGAAAAAACCTAAAAAAAGAGATATGACCTTCAGAAAGTACGAAAAAAATCAGATTTCTACCTTCGGTTAACTGTGAGACATCATATCTCGAAAACGGTCGTAGCTACGAATCTGAGGTTTGCGCCATTCGATTTATCGTTTTTCTATAGTAAGAGGTTTTCCCCAGCCTCTGCGGTGCTCGGTTTCGGAGTCTTCCGAAGAGCCGAATCCTCGAATTTCTCACTTTATGAACGGGGAAAAAGTCCAGTTCATATTTCTTTGGTCTTCTTAATGATATTTGGAATGGTCTGAAGTGGAGAACTGCCTCGCCGCGACGACTTGATCAGCCCTCAAAATTAAGTAACATGCGAATGTAATCATTCGTAACTGAACTAGCAAAAAGTTCCGTTCGAACTTTCTTGTGGTCAAGAGACATCGAAACTACTCCATAATGAGCAGAACTGCCTCGCCGCGATGACCAGTGGCTATTTGTCATTATTTCGGTCTTTGTAACTCGGCATATCAGTCAAAAGGGCAGTTCTCAATTTTTCCTCATCATAATTATAATACTTCCGTCGACAAGAAAACAAAAGAATCTGGCTCTCTGCGAAGAGCGAGATGACCAGTTTTTCTGTACATGTTCAAAGCTCGATTTGAACCCTTTAAGACAGGTAAAACGTTCCGTCACCCTGAAGTTCTCTCTCCCAGAACTGATGGGAAACACTGGCATTATCTTCGCTAAAGTAACTCGAAAATCTTGCTAACACGCTACCTTACCGGGCTGCCGTACTATTAGGAGGCAAACATACTAAAAGTCCCCAAACCTACCAGGTGCGAGGGAGCACATCGAAAGTAACTATTTTGTGTTTCTCGCTTATATCTCGACATCATTACACTATAGCGAAAAGATTTACATTATTCAAAGTGAGAGCTGAGAAAATTTCCGATAGAATTATCTTCCAGTAGCTTTCGAGATATTCGCTAGTGAAAATCGAAAACTTTCGAAAAACGCTTTTTTGCCTCACGCTATTCAGCAAATGTTGCCTTCTCTAGCGTATCAGCC
This sequence comes from Stenurella melanura, assembly GCA_963583905.1. Classification (NCBI taxonomy): domain Eukaryota; kingdom Metazoa; phylum Arthropoda; class Insecta; order Coleoptera; family Cerambycidae; genus Stenurella; species Stenurella melanura. The sequence continues at coordinate 149,228,363 of OY757310.1, forward strand.
GTTAGTTTTATAGCAATGTTCTCATAGTAGAAGTTGTGGAGCATTACATTTCCTTCAAAATGAGTTATTATTTGTTACTTTATCTTCAAATGACCAAAAGTTATAACCATTTAAAATTTTCTGGCAAATTTCGAGATTGCGCGAGAAAACCGTATATTGCACTCTCCCTTTATTTAACTTTGAAATTAAGATATACCTAAAAAATCTCTTTATTTTCAAGGACATTTTCAACGAAGCTCCACTCGATGAGGTGCGCGAAAATAATTTCACCTCCCATGCACATATAGTGGAAGTACCTATAGTCGGATCGCTGTATCGAAATTTATAAAAAACCCAAAACATGTTCAATACTTTACCGACTTTTTTGAAACTTTGGAAATATCCTCTTGGGTCCATACGTCGAAAAGTTAAGAGTTTCTTTTTTGTCGGTCGAACCTCCGACATTGTTAAATAAACAAATTAAGTTAACAATTGAATAACTTCCTATAATCTTATAGATACATCGTATGTAGGTATACACCAAAACTAGAATTCCACTATACCACATATTCTGGAAAATATATAAAAGAATTTTTTCGTTGGAAAAGTGAACTTAAATAATTATTGTCTGAATGTTGTTTGTGGTATTATCTTAATTTTCTTTTTCCTTCTTCAATTCTTTGGGACTTCCTGCCAAATATATCACAATTAACCAGTATGATAATGGTAAATAACCTCTACGCCTGTGACGTTTACGTCAAAGGATTAGTTAGAGGCTGGTTTTTTTAAATAAACAACACAAATAAGTATAAAAACTTGAAATTAAATATTTCGCCGAAGTTTCGGAAATCTAACTTGTTTCCTTTTTCAAGGCTTTTTTGAATGAGGATAGTTGCGTGTCGAATTGTTCCGTAGATGTCTATACAACTTTGGCTGCCAATGTTAAAAGAAGAACTTCACAAACTTAACATTGTATAAAAGCTAAAAAATTGTTAACTATATCAACAGTTCTATGTAAATAGTAAGTATCTATTGATATTGAATATAACAAACATTCTTAGAGCTGTGTATTTGTCATACACAGCAAAAAAGATTTTTCAAAAAAGCCTTGAAAAAGGAAACAGATTAGATTTCCGAAACGCCGGCAAAATATTTAATTTCAAGTTTTTATACTTATTTGTGTTGTTTATTTAAAAAAACCAGTCTCTAACTGATCTTTGACGTAAACGTCAAAGGCGTAGAGGTTATTTACCAGTATCATACTGGTTAATTGTGATATATTTTGTAGATTCCCCTAACACCGCTTAAAAAGAAAACATACATGTGGCAGGAAGTCCCAAAGAATTGAAGAAGGAAAAAGAAAATTAAATAATTAAAGAACTCAACGTGATTTTGGACTATTACAACAATAAATGATAAAAAATTAAGAATATTCGAGGGTGCCTTCATTAGAAACATTTTGTTTTTTTGTTTCACTCAAAAAATCGAATACGTTTTCCAGAATTAAAAAAAACGGAGCGGATTTCCAGCTGTACCCTGGTGGGATGGGTGCTTATTAGGGGTCGCATTTGAAAACAATTACACGTATTGGCTCCAAACAAAAAACAGTCGAAAAGTACGTTTATTGGCTTCATTATGCATTTTATTTCATTAAAAAATTCGAAATCGTTTTCTAGATATTGAAAAAAAAACAGAGCAATTTTCCGACCTCACGCCGCCGCCGGTGGGACAGGTGCTTGTGAGGGGTCACATTTGAAAACAATTATAGATATCGACTTGAAACAAAAAAACAGTCGAAAGGTACGTTTGTTAGCAACTTTGCATTTTATTTCATTCAAAAATTTTGAACCGTTTTCCAGACATTCGAAAAAGACGGAGCGATTTTCCGACCACACGCTGATGTGATAGGTGCTTGTGAGGGGTCGCATTTGAAAACAGTTATAGATATCGACTTCAAACAAGAAACAGTCCAAGGGTACATTTATTAGCTTAACTTTGCATTTTATTTTATTCAAAAATTCTGAACTGTTTTCCAGAAATTCGAAAAAAAACGGAGCGATTTTCCGACCATACGCTGGTGTGATAGGTGCTTGTTAGGGGTCACATTTCAAAACAAGTATAGATATCGACTTCAAACAAAAAACAGTCGAAGGGTACGTTTATTAGCCTAACTTTGCATTTTATTTCATTCAAAAATTCTAAACCGTCTTTTTTCGTCTTTTCCGACCACACGCTGGTGTGATAGGTGCTTGTAAGGGGTCGCATATGGAAACAATTATATATATATATCGATTTTAAACAAAAAACAGTCGAAAGATATGTTTATTGGCTTAACTTTACATTTTATTTCATTCAAAAATTCCAAGCCGTTTTCCAGAAATTCAAAAAAGACGGAGCGATTTTCCAGCCGTACGCTCGCGAAGTAGATGCTTAGTAGTAACGGTCTTTGAATACAATAACTGATTTGGACTCCATGCCAATAACATTTGAAACGTACGTTAAGCATGGTCATATTTAACATTTTGATATATTAAAAAATTCGATTTCTCTGAGAGTTATCATTTTTTTAGAATGACAGATTTACAAAAATATTTAAAATAATGGATTATATTTCGGCCATTTTGAACCCCAATTCTGACTTTTCCATGTTAAATTAATAATTCCCGACCTAAGAAGCTTTTCTGGAAATTTTTCAATAGAATTATCAATATTCACAGAGAATATTTCAAACAATTAGTGTCACAACCGCCGTTTTGATTTTGGACTCTTTGATATCAAATTCGTAATCAGCGTCCAGATATGGCTCCATGCATCCTAGAAACTTATGTTTGGTGTTTGTGAGATGTTTTTTTCTGTTTCCATGTTTCTTTTAAGTTTTAATTTCCCATCTATCATCCTCGAATTGGAAGTGTAGGTGTTTATAGGATGCTTCTTTTAGGCTTCCACGCCTCTATCAAGTTTCCATCTACCATCACCTCTAACAGTGTGTACCTCCCCTTGCCGGCTTGCGTCCAAATATTGTTTCATATGTTTCACCAGAAATTCGTGTTTTCGTTTCAGCGTCCTGCGTCAGTGCGTCCACCTCGTCCGTTTGCCAAGACATACATTAGCTCGCCGCAAGAAGATTTTATTTATTAACCGTTCCAGAGGTAGATAGCCATTTACAGCGGAAGTGCAAGAAAGTTCCGAGAGAACATTAGAAGACCGATCTGCCACGGTAATGCAAAACAGAAAAATATAATCTGCAAAAGTTGAGTTAATAAATTAAACTAATATAGCTTAGCTTTCTCTTTCGCCTGGTTTGTGATTGCTTATCCTTCCTTCTTGGGCTGATTTCTTAAACTTCACTTCAAATATCTGCCACTGCTGCATCCCTATGGTTTGTTGTTGCAGGGTAATTTATGAGTTTATGATATGTCCAACTTGGTACCTAGCACCGGATCGGTTCCGATTGCACGTTTTTACTTTCTTTTAGTAGAATAATATTATATTGCCAGATGTTTGCATCCCTTTTTCAAATTGTTTATATACGCTTTTAGTGATTCTATAATCAAATATCGGCTATATGAAATAGCAAACTTTTGCTAATTTATATCAACCAATGTAGAATTATCCACGCCTTAATTCAACACAATTTTGCACGATTTCTCAGTTTTAAACGAGTTTTTTAGGAGCGTTTTTTAAACGCGTCTACCTCCGTCTCCAACCGAACTCACACTTCTCATCTGAAACTTCTCGAGATATTGTAACAAAATTTGTTTCCATGGTTTACTTATAGAACAAGCGCAAGAGGTGAAAAGAGACCGAATTGCGTCAGACTGGTTGCTTTTTTAATACCTAGGTATTATTATTCTGATTAAGTGCTTAGATTGGCGAATAAAAATCTCTTGTTTATTTTTTTAGTGACAAAAGAATTTTAAAAAAAATTGCCTTTAAACTCCAACATCTTTTCGAAAAAATATATTAAGATGAAAATTTAACCGATTATAGCTGATGGTATGCTCAAGAAGGTGATGTGAACCGATTTTGATAATATTACGTTTTGCGTGATTTATCCTCAGAAAAATGAAAATCGGAAAAATAGATATAATTTTTGGGATCAGGCACCAATGTAGACTTTCTTAGGCTTATTAGGTTAATATCTCTACTTTCAAAATCTGTACATGAAATATTTTTCAAAAAAAACCTCGTTTTTGAAATTTAGGTTTTTTTCAAATATATTATTAACTGATTGAAGCAAATAAGTCAAGTTTTGGGATTTTTAAAATTCGACCAGTAAAACCAGAGATAAGTATCCATATTTTTGAGAAACAACCAATTATGACAAAAATTAATAACATGTTGATGCGGAGTTCAGTTTAAAATATTTTTTAAACTTCTGCTACTAGAAGTATTTTTATAAGTTCTCTTCCATCCACATATCTTTCAAAAAAATGTACACACCTCAAGTTATTTTATCCAATATGTGCAATGTTTATTACATTAATTCATTGGTCAAATCTCTTAAATGTTCAAAACGGTTCACTGAAAAATTTCTGTTTACGCAAGAAGACTGGAAAAATTCCTTTAGGTTCAAATTTCTCGAAACCCGAATCATATTCCGTTGAGACAATCAGAGAAAATTCACATTAAAAAATTTGGGGGAAGAACTAAGTCACCTCCTTTCCAATTTTGTACACCCCTGATTGAATTTGGTGGATAACATCATATAATGACTTTTATTGACATCGAATCACGTGCAAAAACTAGTCACTGTAACTCAAAGGGTTCCTGAGATATTAAATAAAATGTAAATTTTAGGTGCCCCCCTCAGAGGCCCCCGGCGAGGGATTTCCGGAACCATGTTAATATGAACTTTTTTCCATGTTTTTTTTAAGTAGAATCGCCCCTAGAAATTAACAACCGCATACCTGATACACCCTGTGTAGTGTATCCCACTTTTCACGGTAACACCTTCGTAACTCAATTGCTAATAAAGGGATTTATTTTAAACTTGGCTATGTTGTGCACTTCTTCAAGGTAACTAAAAGCACATAGGGTGTAATCAGTTTCATGTCATTAAAAAAACTGGTAATGGGGACCGACTAGGCAAACAAAGAACCTTTATGACTTTTCCCTCTAGGGGGCGCTTTGAAAAAAACTGACCCAGGTCAACATTTTAAATATATTTTTTTAATATTAATGTAGAAAATAACTGAGAACCACTGCTTTTCTTGGTCAATGGACTTGTAGTTCCCAATTATACAACTTTCAAATTGTCATTAAAAAGTGCAAAGGCCTTGGATCATCAACCGCCTTTGATGGACCGCCTCAACCGAACTGAGGCGATTATAAACAGGCAAATAATTCGTTATCTTTTCCTGCACAACCGCAAGCAAATAATGGCCATATAAGTTTAAACAGAACATTTACATGTGTGTCTTTTAATTTGGAACAAAATATTTGATTAATGTTTATAATTTAGAATATTTAAATGTGATTTATTAACGTTTGTAACATAAATGAGGGTCCTGGGTTAAAAGCTTACCACCTAAGTAAATCTCTGCATCTGCATCAATACACAGTTCGGTACGTCGAATTAAGGACATACGTACTCCGTTCAACACTAAACAATAAACTATCAACTAACGTTGTCAATAAAGAAAAATAAAAGAAAAACTTGATCCAAAATCCAAAACGGAATACAAAAAGAACGAACAAGTAAGTTGTGTCTGTACGTAATCAAGAATTTAACGACTTGAACGGTAAAGTCAATAAAATAAATCTCAACTATAAATACACAGCGACCCGAAATTCAAAAATAACAAAACAACGAATGGCGGGTTGGACGTGTGTACATAACGAAACACCCACAGTAACTAAAATATTGCACAAGGGAGAGTCAGAGTATAGTTTTCTTCAGATCAGATCTACCTACTAAACACTCAGAAAACGTCGACGTCCTTCATCTTATTTACCGCATCGCTAAAGACCGCCAACATTTTATAGCTATCTACACAAATATTGAGTATCAAAGACACGCGCGACGATCTAAACCTACCTCAATATTCCAGTAGTTCTCAAATGATTTTATTGAAAATTTGCGAAATTTTTGTTTATTTTTTTTTCTCCAAAACTATGAGCTTTAGAACCCATGTTATATGGTTTTTTTGTTTGTCTTGTCGTTCCCTACCATCAGTCTTTTTTAATGACATGAAACTAATTACACCCTGTATGTATTTAATTTATTCCAAAGACGCGCGGATTGGGGAGTGAAAATAAAGTCAACTGTTAGGTAAATCATATTGGGAATTTTTTTGAAACAAATTTTACCACCAATATAATACCCCCATCTGATAAGGCATCCTTTAAAACCCCTTTGTGCCAATTTTAATTTTTGTTTAATTATTTATTTATTTTTTAATAATGACGGAAGTAAACTACAAATCTTTGAGCTTCCGTTACTATCAAGTTAAAAATATTGATAATGATAAGAAAGATGACTGGATTTAAAAAAGTAAAGCGAATAGGGCCCTTATAAATGGAATTTTTTTTAGCGTTTTTTGCAAGTGTGATGATATTTTTTATTGTTATTTCATATTTGTAACAAAAATTGTGAAACAACTTTGTTTCTCACTTCACGTTAATACGAGTTAAAGGCCGTGCGCCGATATTATTGACTAAAGATGACGGTCTCGGATAATTAGGGGTCGAGCTTGAGCTCTTTGCCCCAATCATCGCTGTAGACCTGGACCGGCCTCGTAAGGGGTGGGCCTGCTTTTTCACCTACTCCCCCCGCAAATGCGGATGGTGTAGGTAATGTTAGCAGACTTCCCCTGGTCCTGGCTGTTGGACCCTGCCAGCTGCGTCGTTTCTTCTGGAGCTCTTCTGTCTTGGATTTCTTTCTGCGCTGGGATGTCGGCTCACGGCAGCGTCTTTAGTGTGGCGCGAGAGAGAACGACAGTTGCCGACCCCTCTCGGAATTTGAATGGGTTTGGGGGGTGTTGACTAGTCGGGAGCCCAGGGTGCCAATTGGTATCATGTGCTCCGATTTCGTCGGAAAGAAATGTGAACTGTGTAGCTCAGGATTGTGTTCGGCCAAAGACGCTTATTTTAGCGTCAGAGGCCGGCACGGGCTAGGGTAAGGGTACCGAGCTGGTTGTGTGCTTGGTATCCCTGGGACCGGGTGATTTGGGTGTTTTTGGTCATTGGCTCCTTGCGGCGTGGCTTGAAGGTCGGGCTGAAACAGAAAAACGGTTAAGTTATACTTACCCGTTCTCCAGGATCCGTAGCTTTGACCTCCTGTGCCTCTGAGCGTGATTGGGGTCGTAGTCAGTCGCCTGTCTGCCCAGCGGATTCTCATGCTCTGCTGCACGGGTGTATAGATTCTTCATTCTGTCCTGGATGACTTCAGTTACCGGGGTATATTCCAGGTCTCTGAAGATGTCGGCGTTTCTGACAAACCATGGTGCATCCACGGGACACTTGAGTGCCCACAGCTTGTATCCTCTTCAGGTGGGTGGCTGCTTGTATCCCCAGGCAACGGAGGCGTAGGTCAGAATAGGTGCAATGAGGGTCCTGATAAGCGTGAGGTTGTTCCTCAGGTTATGTTGGCTCGGTCTACCTATGATAGGATGAAGTAGAGCCCTTCTCGTCCTCGCTTTCTGTATTATCGCTTCCGTGTTCTGTCTCCACGTTAGGCTTCGATTCATGATAACGCCAAGGTACTTGACGGTATCGTGCCATTGGATGTTTTCGCCGTTCAAGGAGACGTGTCCTGTGGAAGTTTGCTTCCTGACTCTCTTGAAGAGGATGGCTTTGCTCTTCTCCGCGTTGATTTTGACTTTCCACTTGTTGAACCACTCTTCCAGAAAGGATGCTGCTTCCTGGAGGTTGCGGGTGGCAAGTCTTGCACTCCATGATCTTGCGATTACAGCCGTGTCGTCTGCGTAGAGCGCCAAAGAGATCCTTGCAGTTCGTCGCATGTCGGAGATGTAGATGGTGAACAGGTGGGGGGGGAGTACCGATCCCTGCGGTACGCCTGCTTCCATGGGCCTGTAGTTTGACAGCTTGTCGGCAATTTTCACACGGAGTTGCCTCCGGTGAAGATAGGATCTTACCAGCTTGATGATGACAACGGGATAACCCATCGACAATATCTTCGCCAGGAGATCTTCGTACCAAACCCTGTCGAAGGCCTGCTTGGCTATGTCTAAGAAGATCGCTCCTGTAACTTGGCGGTGGTTGAAACCCTCCGTAATATACTCCGTTAGACGAAGTACTTGAAGCTCGATGGAATGCTCAGTTCGGTAGATGAACTGCTCATCTGGGATGATCTGGAGCTCATCGGTCAGGGTTTTAAGTCTCTTCAGGATGATCCTCTCTGCTACTTTATTCATCGCCGGTAGAAGACTGATTGGCCTGTAACTTGAAGGAAAGGTTCGATTCTTACCTGGTTTGGAAATCACGATGATGTCTGCTTTCTTCCACTTGGTCGGGAAATAACGTAGTCTCAAGATAGCGTTGATGATGTTCACCATTGCTGCTACTCCTTTGAGGAGTAGCTTCTTGAGTACTATGTTTCCTATTTCGTCGCAAACCGGCGCTTTGCGAGGTTTGAGGCTTCTTGGGATTTCCTTGACTTCTTCAGGAGAAATGTTAAAGGCCGTCTTGACACAGTTTAATAATATACAGTTGGGTCACTTATTTTTGTCCCTAACCCCCACTCTTGCCAACGACGCGTGGGCTACACTCAGTACGAAACAGTAGTTCTCGATTATAGCATGCGAATAGAAGCTCAATTGTTCAAAAGTTACAAAATAAGATTACCAGCTGTGTGTTATTTGTTTTCGTATTCAAAAGTCCAAAACGATTGAAAAAATGAGTACTGCAATAAGTTATTTAAATTATTAATGAATTCATTTAATAACACCTCCAGCTGCTTCCAGTGCAATTTTTTTAGAAATTGTACAAATCTCAATGAACTATTTGATTCATTACGTTATTATTATGCGTGTAATACCATCACAATATTATTTAATGTTTGAAACTGTTTCCTAATTATGTGAATTTTGTGCTATGATTATATTACAACAAATTTACAATTTAGTTCGGTACGCCGCGCGCCGATGTTCGCTACTCGATTTTAAAATTGACGCCATTCCCTTCTGTGCGCGTGGTCCTGCGCACACGGTCTGGTTTAGAGCATAAAAAATGAAACCAAGTCCCATTTTTTCTACATAGAGTAGATAGGGAGTGAATCTACTGTATATTTCTCTACTGTGGTCTTGACGACACGTCATATTTACCTGTTTATAATTCTGAAAGTATTCGAGATATTTTAGCAAAATTAGTCTCAGAAGTATTTTAAGGGATGCCCTATAACATGGTAGTAATATATTTTAATAATAAAATCCCTAATACGATTTACCTAAAAATGTATCCCATTTTCACTCCCCCAATCCGCGCGTCTATAGAATAAATTGAATTGGTATATGTCATTTAATTACCTTGAAGAAGTGTACAACTTACCGAAGTTTAAAATAAATTGATTTATTAATAACTGAACTACGAAGGTGGTTCCGTAAAAAGTGGGACACACTGTATATCTCAAAAATAACTATAGCTCTGGTTCTACTAGTCACATTTTAAAAATCCAAATATTGGTTTCAGTAAAATTTAATAAGCCGCTGATTGATTGTTTGATTGATTGAGCATTGCTGCCGATTTCGGGCATCCATGTAGGTTCGTTCCAACACGTAGCTTCGTCGTCCACCGAACCGCCCAACGGACGGCCAAACCGCGTGCCGGAACCAAATCTCGGTTTTATATGCCTCCGAACCGACTGCATACGCTGGGTTGGACATGGGACATGTTTGTTGTCAGCAGTGAGAGCCACATGACGCATGGTGTAGGAATATAGTATGGGAAATGTAGATGTTTGTGAGATGCTTATTTTAAGTTTTCATGCTTCTTTTTTAGTTTCCATCTGTCATCATGGGTCGGGAAGTGTTTGCGTTTGCAAGATGCTTCTTTTTAGTTTCCATGCTTCTTTTATGCTTCCATCTATCATCATCTCCTTATTTATTCTTCCTCCAAGTCCTCTGTTTTTCAATCTAGCAGTGTGCACCTCCCTCTGCCCGCTTGCGTTCACTTCGTTTGTCTGCCGAGACATACATGCATTCGTGCGCCACGGGGAGCTTTTCTTTTCTTTTATTAATCGCTCCACGGGTAAATATCCGTTTACGGTGAAAGTGCCCTATCTCTCGATAAAAAAGCTTTTTATGGCGAGTTGGTTATAAGAGGCCCGAGACAATATTTTGCACACCCTGTATATTAGTTTGTTTCTACTGTAATTACTTTCAACTGCCGCTGTCCAATTCGGGGTATTTTCTATTTTATTACTTATATTTAATACCTTTTCATTTTTATCCCTAAATTTTTTCTGTGTAATAAACCGTCCTGTGACAAGGGTTAATAAACCAATACATAAATATCTTCTCAATTTTAATTCCAAATTCATTCAATTTAAATAAGAAAATAGACTTCATTAATACGCTAAACTAGACTAAATTAAAATAAACAAAACTTATCTGTTTCATTCACCGCTGGCTGTCTAATGTTGTTTATTTTATATCACCCACTTGCAAAAGAGACCGATCCAGGTATAGATTTTGTGGTCAAGCAGTACACTTTCTCGGATTGTTTGTATACACGCTTTTGTATTGCTTTGTTCAACCAACATAATTTAATCAAATATCAATTATATGAAATAGCCAGACTCGTGCTAATTTATATCGTTAACGAACGTACACCATTCTTCTCCGAGAAATACAATAGAACGGAGCGAATAGCAATTATAGAATCAAAAATATCTGCCGAAAAATTGAAAACGAAAAAAAAAGTATCCCCGGGCGGGATTCGAACTCGGAAGACCACTTAAAAATAGTCGGCGATTAGCACGACCGCAAGTCAATTTTTCAAACGTAAGAACTGAATAAATACGACGATCGGAGACCCGTTCATCTATGTTTCGAAGGCGACAAGAAGGTCGGCAATGACCGTACAGCGTGAATCTCGAGGTGAAAATCGAAAATTGGGGCCGGCAAGATATAGCGCGAAACGTCATTTTTTGACAAATCGTGACAATTCGAAAAACGAAATTTTCGTCCATCTATTTTTTTCTTTAATTTTTTACTCATTTATGCACCACTAAGACTTTGGTAGAATGGCACCTTCATTATAGATACTATCTAAACTCTCTTTGGAAAGAAATCTAGCTTTATAGATATTAACGCGAAAAATCTGTCGCTGCCTCCCGGGCTATTAGAACGGCCATTCAATCAATTTTCCGACTACTTGAAAGTAGTCGGAAAAAGTGGTTGAATCACTCACTCACTCTAAAGCAGAATATACGGTTATTTTGCAACAATTTTGCAAATTTAAAAAGTTATAAATAAATAATCAATTATTTTTTTTATGTCGCAAAGTCAATTAGATCATATAATTTTTTATCGCCCAAACTTCGAGGGTTATTAGAAGAGAACAATAAGGTACTTTTAAAAATTACATAATAAAATATTACAAATTTGTTATTTAAACAAATATTTTTTGAACAAATTATCAAAATGTACAATTTCTTAGGGTTTTTGGAATATTTTAAAGATTTTAAAGAGAAAATGGCTCTTGTCATTTTTTCATAGTCACAAATTAAAGATCACAATCGCCGCTCGACGAATAAAGATAGAATTGTCCATACCTTGGTCCCAAATTGAACTAGAAAAGTTTTTTTAAACTTGTATTTTTTCTAGCACTTTGCAGATATGAAAACCGCATATTTCTAGCGTCAAAATTCGCTGAGGTATTCAATTTGTTATACAGGGTGTTTGGTGCATCATGTGCCAAATAGAAATGGCCGACAGAAAGGGTTATCTGCTATCCTTTCAGGCCCCTTAACACTTCCTATGCCCTGCGGGATTTTTCATATCGACCTTTTATCTTTTTAATGAAATGAAATGAAATGAAATCCCAAATTCTACATTTAAATTCAAATTTTAAAAAATGTATTAGGCGTAGACTGCGAATTTCATTTTTATTTTGATGTGTATTGTTGAAGGGTTCTTTTAAATCCAAAATTACTGGCATTAGTCATCTAGTTGTTTTCTTATTCGCAAACTTTCGGAATAGGTAAAATTTATATTTAAACTTAGACTTTAGACGGCTATAAAAAAAAACTCAGAGCAATCGGGATCTTCCAACTCCCTTAAAAATTCTCTAGCCTACCCTCTTGCTAGTGATGTGCCACATGTAATAAAAATATTTTAATAACTTCGTGAATTCGCTAAATTAATGAATCGGGTCACATAAGGCTAATATTCAAAATTCCGAATAAAACATTATTTTTGCTTAAATTATGCATGGGAAACAGGTAAAATCTGTTATCTCACTCTTGCGAAGTAAAATCTATCTTCTATCTCTTTCTGTTCATTGGTTTTCTTGAAATAAAGAAACATTACATATTTATCATTTATTAAAAAATTTTGAAAATCTTGCTCAAAGTAATGGTCTCTGTTGCGAATGCAGGCCCGACATCTGCTTCGTATTTCGAGAGTTGTTGTATGAAGTCGTATTTCCTCCCTAATTGTACCGAAAGCCGTTTCTATGCGTTGGACAAGAGGACAAGTTCCTCCCTAGTCGCATCCTCCGTCGCGTACACGAGCTCTTTGGCACGACCTCGGACATAAAATCCAACGGAGTTAGGTCTGGGGAACGTGGAGGCCATTGAATAGGGCCATCCTGCCCAATCTACGCATACGCCTATAGTTTTTCAAAATGACGGCTGTCCCGCGCACTGGCGATTGATTGTAAGATAATATCTAGACAATGTGTTCCCAAATGCGTGGATTTGGCGGGATGGACCTATTCAATGGCCTCCACGTTCCCCAGACCTAACTCCGTTGGATTTTTATGTCTGGGGACGTGCCAAAGAGCTCAGGTACACGACGGAGGTTGCGACTAGGGAGGAACTTGTCCTCTCGTCCAACGCATAGAAACGGTTTTCGGTACAATTAGGGAGGAAATACGACTGTCGAACTACGAAGCAGATGTCGGGCCTGCATTCGCAACAGAGACCAATACTTTGAGCAAGATTTTTAATTTTTTTTAATAAATGATAAAAATGTAATTGTTTCTTTATTTCAAGAAAACCAATGAACAGAAAGAGATAGAAGATAGATTTTACTTCGCAAGAGTGAGATAACAGATTTTACCTGTTTCCTATGCATAATTTAAGCAAATATAATTTTTTATTCGAAATTTTGAATATTAGCCTTATGTGGCCCGATTCATTAATTTAGCGAATTCACGAAGTTATTAAAAGATTTTTATGACATGTGGCACATCATTAGCAAGAGGATAGACTAGAGAATTTTTGAGGGAGTTGGAAGATCCCGGTTGCTCTGAGTTTTTTTTTATAGCCGTCTAAAGTCTAAGTTTAAATATAAATTTTACCTATTCCGAAAGTTTGCGAGTGAATAAAAAAACAACTAGATGACTAATGCCAGTAATTTTGGATTTAAAAGAACCCTTCAACAATACACATCAAAATAAAAATGAAATTCGCAGTCTACGCCTAATACTTTTTTTATAATTTGAATTTAAATGTAGAATTTGGGATTTTTTTCATTAAAAAGATAGAAGGTCGATATGAAAAATCCCGCAGGGCATGGGAAGTGTTAAGGGGCCTGAAAGGATAGCAGATAACCCTTTCTGTCGGCCATTTCAATTTGGCACACGATGCACCAAACACCCTGTATAATAGGCTAGTCTGTCTGGGATAAAAAAGTGTGGTGATTTTACAAATTTTGTATACCATTTGAGTTAGCAACAGATTCTTATAGGAAAAATTCCGCTGAACAAGATTTTCTTATGAAAAAGTTTGCTAAACCGCGAGCTTCATGGTCAAATAACTGTTTAAACAATTTTTTTTCGTTTTTATTTAATAAAATGAAGACGGTTTTACGGATCCGAATAAATCTTGATTCAATCGAAAAGTACATTCAATACGCGGCGTTTTGCACTAGGCACAACTCATTTTGTCCACCCGTTCATTTGTTATATCCAAAATAAATATCTTAATTAGCAAATTGATTACTTCGAAATTAATGGGGTCAACATATTGTTTTTTCCAAAATACATGCCTTTTATACAAAGAATATACTATTTTTTTTGTCCCGATTATACTTTTTGATTGTTTAAACAATTGGCATAATTTGTTAATTAGCAAATAAGTTTTTTTTCGAAAGTTTGATCGACTTCAAACCAACTTTAAACGATAAATATTGATGTCGGGCATAACTCCCACAGAAGTCTGCCCGAATGCAACTGTTTGCTTTTGTTTATTTAAGGTTTAAATTAATTTTGCAAATTAACAAATGGAATATCTCGGCTCTGGGTAAGCGTATCGAAATGTGGTTTTGTGCATATGACACTGCTTGGAAAAAGAAAAATTGTGAGAGCAGAAAGAACTTGATCGGATAACCGGAAACGGAAGTAAAAGTGATATTGCGTGAGAGGCTCTAATTTGTTTATTAACAACTTTTGAACCCGAGGTTTGGTGCAAATGAAAGCTAACAAGTTTTTCCATCAACCTCAAAAAGTTCTGCAAAAAATATTCAATCCCTGAAGAGTTGTACGCGTTTCTGACCCTCAAGAAAATGTCTCCCGCAACGTGAAAATGGTAAGATTTGATGCTCAATTGGGTGGCGGGTTCGATCCTCGGTGTGGGCAATTTTTTTTGTTGTCAATTCACTTTTTTTGTGCAATAAAATATTTCCTATAATAAAATAATTTTTAAATTGTAAAAAACGCTATAAATAATTATTTATTCTTGAGAACTTCATTAAATCCGTAACTCTCAAGCTGATGCTGTGCGCCTGCTTTGTATACTCTACTTTTCTTATAGTCGAAATCATGGAACGGTAGAAGGGGATGAATTTTTTAAGGATGAAAGCGAAGTGAATAAGGATTTGTTAGTTGAATTGGAAAGAGCAATCTATGCACCCAATAAAAAAGTAGATGTTGAACTTGGCCGGAGAACTTTGCTATATATATGCCTTCTTAAAAGAATTGATAGATCTTCAGTAGAACTCGAAAACTTACCCCCTTCCGATGATGCCGCGAAATTTCATATATATCGAACTTATCTCCAAGTTGAACTTTGGTTGGGAAATGGTAGTATTGATCCAGAAAACTGGGGTTGAAAAATGACAGAAAATGGATTTGTTCCAATTCAAACTGAAAGACCAGCCGCTCCAACGGATTTATTAAAAATTCCTTCATGCGCATGCAAGAAAAATTGTGCAAATCTTAGATGTTCATGTAGAAAACTAAATTTGAAATGTTCGATATTTTGTAAAAATTGTGAGGGAGTTGCTTGTGAGAACTGCGAAAAAAAAGAATAACCGCTTTGCACGATGAACCCGATCAAGATAATGATGCCAGCAACACTAATTTTATTGCTGATTTTGAAAACGATTTTGATGGGAATATTTTACAGACATACAAACTGGTAATGATGTAACGGAATGTGATTTATTTAATTCTGAAAATTCTAGAGTAGTTTAGTGGTTGAACGTAACGAATACGATGATATTTTTGTAGAAGATAATGATGAAGATGAATGTACGTAATTGTTTTAATGAGCTGATAACCGATGACGATATAGATTTAAACGAAGATGAATAATTGCTAAATGTTTTGAATTCAGATTGGGACACGGAAAGTTCTTTATCAAGCAATGAGCAACGTGCATGAATTTTAGAAATGCAATAATTTATTATTTTTATTTTATTTATTTTATTTTATTTTATTTTATTTTATGAATACAGCTGCCCAGACAGATGTGCATCCAATTACAAGGCAGGAAATATACAAATAAGTATGTATACAATACAGAGTAAAAACTTAAAACTAAATATTTTACAAAGAATAATAACTATCAATTTAATAATGGAAAATGCAAAGTAATGTGAGCAGGTACTTTAACTAAACGGTGATGTAGTAGGAACTAAAGGTTAAGATTGATTTAAAATACATTGCTTTATATTATTAGTACTACAATTAAAAATATCAAGGTTCAACTGACAGCTTAAATAGTTAGAGCACATATTGTGAATAGGAGAAGATTTTAATATATTTGTTCTTGGCGTAGGTAAGTAGAATAGAGCGTATGAGCGAGTCTGAAAAGTTGGAACATTGAAATGTATGGAACTGAGAATATCCGGGCAGTCTATCCGACCTGCTAATAATTTGTGTAGGAACAAAACAGAAAAATAGACTCTACGTGTCGCTAGGTCATTTAGATTAAATCTAGCTAGTAAGTTAGATTGTGGCGTCCCTCTGGGGAGATAAATTCCGTCAGATTTAAGGGAGAGATATTTGACGTGCCTTCTCTGAACCCGTTCCAAATTAAGAATATGAATATTGTATTGTGGATTCCAGATAATACCACCATATTCTAGATTTGGGCGTACAAAGGCATTAAATAGGAGAGAAAGTGTGGAAATATCTTTAAAGTGCCTTGAGTTTCGCATAATAAAGCCTAGATTTCTGTACGCATTTCGTTATATATGTTATATAAGTTGAGAAAGTAATGAAGAAAAGGTATAAAAAAAATGTGTAGCCTAAATAAACGACTTTGAAATTTAAAATTTTGTGGGAACATATCCACTTGACTGAAAACACCACGCTATTGGTCTGACGTCATTCGGCATAATGTCTAATGGTCGTCTATCTGCCAAGGGGTTAAATCGTAAATTGTTTTGTGTTTTATAAATGTGTATTGATATTTTCATAAAAGAAATCATTCATTTATTTATTTATTTTAATTATTAAGTGGTAAAAATGACGGACAGTTGGTTTTTACGGGACCAGAGTGACAATTTGCCCGTTGTGGATGTGTTTATGATGACAAACTTTTTTGCTACTAATAATGATTTTATTAGTGCAGAAATTGGAGGTACTAAAGCAACAAGGTATGTGTCATTCATTATTCTAAACATTAATTCAATTGTGCCCATTTTTATCCTTTTACTGTAGTTAAATATAACAAATTATTAATGTACCTAACCTCAAAATAGGTAAAGAAGGCAATGTTTTAATGTTATATTAATTAATATTTTACATTAATAGTAAAAATAACTGTTGACATACATAGGTATATATAAATATATAACTGGATAATATGTAGAACGTCGAGAAGTTACATTATTCCCACCGTTCTTATACATTTATACATTTTAATTCAAGGTTCCTATTAACAGAAGTTAGTAAACTTTTGTATTCCTATAAATAGGAAAGTGACCAAATTCACCATGATATGTAAACAAATTATCACAATAATATTAGGGTTAGGTACATATTTTCATAATATTATTATAAAATAATTAGTTTTAATGGGTAAATTTACATCAAAATGATCCTGGCAGCAATATAATCTTGAGGATGACGATAATTCTGTATTTCGGTCGTCTCGTCTCATAGCTCTGCACCATTTCTTCCTAACTTTATCGCGTCTAGGCACATTAAAAAATAACTTTTCTGGAGTTTTTATTGTAGTACTTGTACATTCGGGCACAATACAATATTTATAGCTACTTTTCTTTGTATTTTCCATAACACAACATAAATAATGTGTACACATTCGCAATCACAATACGTTTTCCGTCGGTGCGATGTGCCCGATGACGTCACACACAAGTAGCGCGGAAACTTCTCAATTTAAACGCAGTTAAATTGACAGCTGCAGTAAATAATTTTTTTAACCTTTAATTAGAACATAAAACAAAAATAAAATACTGGAAAGATAATGTTTTTTAGTGATAGTGAAAAAATTATGCATTTTGCTCATTGTTACTAGTTGTAGTCACATGGTTATTAGCGTTAATAGTTATTAATTGTAAATATTTGTAATTAACACAATAAAATAATAATGCCATTAAAATGGTTAAATCTTTTGATTATTTTTCATTTACAAATAACAAAGTGTGTGTTTTTTAGTAAAGTAAAAAGTGAAAAAAAAATGTTTCCTTTTGATTTTTGATCTTTTTTCGGCACCTCCCTCAAATAAAGTAAAACAAGCCTTCCCTTTCACAAAAAGTAGTAAAAAAAACAAAAACTACTGACAAACCCTCGTTGAACAAGCCATTTATTTGCAAAAAAAATTGCAAAAAAAATTATTTACGACGTTTTTAAAAATTTCTCAGAAAGTAAAAACATTTATTATCATAAGAAATACTTGGTTACATGAAAAAAAAGCATATTTGACCAAAAAAAAATTGCCCACACCGAGGATCGAACCCGCCACCCCATTGCGCGTCAAATCTTACTATATTCATGTTGTGGGAAAGATTTTTTTAAGGGTCAAATACGCGTATAACTCTTCAGGGATTGCATATTCTTTGCAGAACTTTTTGTGGTTGATGGAAAAACTTGTTAGCTTTCATTTGCACCGAACCTCGTGTCCAAAAAGTTGTTAATAAATAAATAGAGCCTCTCACACAATATCACTTTTATTTCCGATTCCGGTTATCCTATCAAGTTCTTTCTAGTCTCAAAATTTTCCTTTTTCCAAGCACTTTCATATGCACAAAACCCAATTTCGATACGCTTACCCAAAGCCGAGATATTCCATTTGTTAATTTGTAAAATTAATTTAAACTTTAAATAAACAAAAGCAAAAAGTTGCATTCGTGCAGAGTTCTATGGGGGTTATGCCCGACATCAATATTTATCGTTTAAAGCTGGTTTGAAGTCGATCAAACTTTCGAAAAAGAAGTTATTTACCAATTAACAAATTATGCCAATTGTTTAAACAATCAAAAAGTATTGAAGAAATATGGTATATTCTTTAGTATAAAAGGCATGTTTTTTGAAAAAAACTATATCCTGACCTCATTAGTTCCGGAGTAATCAATTTGTTAATTAAAAAATTTATTTTGTCTATAACAAACGAACGGGTTGACAAAATGAGTTGCGCCTGGCGCCAAACGACGCATATTGAAAACATATTTCGATTGAATCAAGATTTTTTAGGATACGTTAAACCGTTTTCATTTTATTAAATAGAAACAAAAAAAAATGTTTAAATGATTATTTGACCTCGAAGCTCACGGTTTAGGAAAATTTTTCATAAGAAAATCTTGTTCAGCGGAATTTTTCCTATAAAAATCCGTTGCTAACTCAAATGGTATAGAAAATTATTGTAAACAATCCCAGGCACCGCCTATAAGGAAATTTTGCACTTTTTTAAAACCGCTGTAATTGTAGTAAATAGTGAAAACAGGCATAGACAAAAATCGTGCAAATGAAATAAGTTAACCAGGCCTGTAGCCAGGGGTAGACCAGGACGGCTACGCCCGTCCTGGAATAATTTTTGCCCGTCCTGCAGCGACTGTAGAAAATTAAAACCACAGTACACCCAAACCACAGTTGGTGAATGGAAATGATTGTTGAGAGGACGTAGACCAAGCTCCCACTGCAAGAATGGTACCCCATCGAACACCTAAAAATGAAAATGTGAAAATGGTTGCAAAACATGTAAAAATCATGTTACGCCCGGCAGACAAAAAAATTTACATTTTACATCCTGCCTGAAATTTACACAATTTGTGGTAAATAATGAAAAATGTTTGGAAAAATTTGTCTGATTGACAATTTTTGTTAATAAATTTGTCAGACTTAATTTGTTATACATATTTTTTTCATGAAAGTGCACTTCATAACACCTTGATTTTTGTTTGAAAATAAAGCTTAAGGTGGCCATTCCCTAGAAAGGGACATCCGCATAGGGAAATATTTACTATTTTTGGCCATAACTTGTTTTTCTCAGTACGTATATTTAAAAAGACTATAAGGGTACCTAAGTAGAACCATAACAAGACTTTTATTAACATGAATTTTCACTCAATAATTTCAGTGGTTTGCAAAATAGCTAGATTTAAATTTAAAAATTATGGTACTCTTCCTATTTCGTAGTTTTAAATCTAGCTATTTTGCAAACCACTGAAATCATTGAGTGAAAATTCATAGTAATGGTCTTGTTATGATTCTACTTAGGTACTCTTATAGTTTTCTTTAATATACGTATTAAGAAAAAAAGTTATGGGCAAAAATATTAAATATTTTCCTATCGGATGTCTCTTTCTAGGGAATGGCCACCTTAAGACCTCTTCTATCTATTACAACTTGTCTGCCTGACAATTTTTGTTAATTAATTCCTATAATGTTTTGTTTTATTAATTAATGAATTTAATAAAAGTGCGTTTCATAATACCTCTCTTTATTTTTACTTATAGTACTTTATGCATAAAAATTGGTCTGTCAGCTCGCAAAAAAGCCTAAAGAAGACCGACCGCTTCTGATAGTATACTGCCGGCGTTAACTCGTGTCGCACACAGGACTGGACTTCAAATGTATTTTCAAATTCAAACAATGAATTAAAGGATTTGAATACTTGTGCAATTGTTTCTCATTTTCATCGTGTCATGATGTTCTTTTTAACAATTTTTTTTTTGTAAAGTTTAATTTTACTGTTTAATTTCAAGACAAACTGTTTATTTCAACAGTAGGTAGTGTAAAAAAATTAATAAATTTATTCATTAAACTTTTATGACAAAGTAAGAGTCACTCCACCCATGGAAGTCCACTTTTTTGTACATAATCTGAAAACTGATTGCGACCCGACCGGTATTATTATTATTATTATTATTATTATTATTATTATTATTATTATTATCCTTGTTCTAAAATCACGCTTTTTGCTGGCGTCTTGTACTTTTCAGGGAATAATTTCATCTTATCATCTTATCCTGGACTGTTCAAAAATTTTCTTTCTTATTATTATTATTATTATTATTATTATTATTTTTCGGATTCACCGTTGCCGGACAGGGCTTCCGTGCTTTCCGACCGATACCACACGGTAGCTGCGCCGGCAATAGTTACAGCCACTCCCCACGCCCTGTGGTGTTAGTTATTATTATTATTATTATTATCAATTTTTTATATTAAAAACTGTTTCTGTTAAGAAATTTAGATGTCTGTTTTTACGGGGGTTATTTATAATTGAAAATAACAATAAAATATTTAGACTCACGGGCCCCCTCTGAAAATTTGTTTGCCCGCCCTTAAAACAGTTTCTATAGCTACAGGCCTGAAGTTAACGTTTTACCCTATCGATTAGCGGTGGTCCGATCAATGGCGGATTTGACTGTGCCTCGGTGGCAAAATTGATAATTTTCGAGACATTGGGTGTTATGGAATTTGCAAAACCTATCTGGCCGTGGGGTTAATTTTTTTCGTAATTGCTAAAGCTTCAAAATGATAGGATCTAATTTACTTTTTATAAATATCTATTAACAAATAAATTTAATTAAAAAAGCTCTTTGGCATTTTTTCGCGGTTTATATAAAATTTTGTAATAAAACTTTCAAAAGAAAAAAGTTTTTACTCATGAGAGTTGTAAGTAGATTGATATTTTGAGAACAAAAAGATAAATACCTTAAGGTGCACTATTTCCGAGTTATAACGAATAAAACAGTGCTCGAAAATTTAAATTTTTTGGCCGTATTAACCAGTATGATACTGGTTAATTGTGATATATTTTGTAGATTCCCCTAGCACCGCTTAAAAAGAAAACATACATGTGGCAGGAAGTCCCAAAGAATTGAAAAAGGGAAAAGAAAATTAAGATAATGCCACAATTAATATTTAGACAGTACGTGTTAAATTATGCTTCATAATTTTTAATTCAAAACGTTATATTTTTCAAAAATTTCTACTGATAATTCTAAAATTGTGACCATAAATAAGGATTTAAAGGGACAAGAAAAAAAAATTCAGGTTCCACCGAGATTTGAACTCGGATCGCTGGATTCAGAGTCCAGAGTGCTAACCATTACACCATGGAACCTTGACAAATTCTGTCAAAAATATAGTACAAATAGTTTCACGCATTTATGTTATTGAATTTAAATATAATTAATATAGATCTATGCAATTTGACTAAAATTTAAAATTAATTACATATTATTATATTATATTCAAAAAGTTTTTAAATAGCCAGCTAAAAATAGTCACCCCACCACGTAATGCGAGCATGCGTATTATTTCAATTTTTCCCGGGTCTTTGTATTATGACAATGGATAAAATGTCAAACATGCTAACGTGCTTGGTTCTCAAAGTTTACAATGTTTTTGTACACAATTAATTAAAAGAAAAGGAGATAACACAATTTACATATTACCAGTTTAAGCAAATACTTTAACATTAGTGAGTTAGTGACAGGATTATTTAATCCTTTTATTTGTATTTGTAACTTAGTTTTTTAGGACTGTTTTTACCTCAACATGAACATACACTGTACTATTTGTAGTGACTTATTTACGCCTGCTGGGGAAATTTTCAGCACACAATGTGGACATATGTTCCATTTTGAATGCTTAACAACCTGGATGGAAAGGTAAAAGTAAATATCTAAAAGTAATGCGTTATAAGGTTATACTTAATGTTGACATCTCTACCAACTTTCAAGTGTAACGATTGATTGTTGATTTCTCTTACTATTATTTCCAACATTACATTGTGTATCTCATTCTTGTAAGTACATGTGTGAACCATTGTGAACATGAAAGAAATTTGTTTCAAGATTTCATCGCAGGCGCATTTGTAAGTATATTATAGGACTTCAGAATAACATGCTGTTTCTCCTTCTACGTTTTTATTCATCAACCTTGTCTAAGAAACAAATGTATAGTACCTAATAAGCGAGAACACTGTATAGAAATATTCGGTGGAGACTGGGATCAAGAAGACGGAATTGCACATTCCTTTGAATGTCCATGTGAATGAATTCCATATGAATGTGTGTATGTGACTACTTAAATGTAGATTAAATTGCACAATAATTTACCTCAATCGTTCTATGATAGCTTTACATAAACAGTTACAATCTTAGCTTAACCGTTTCACTGCGGCATTACCTCCCAGAACCGTGCCCATTATATGGCAGATTCTGAGCCTATGTGTATATAAATGCCCAGAACAGTATACAGTAATATGGACTTGACAAAATGAGCACAAATTAAATTGTTTTTTAAATTTGTAATATAGAAACACTTTATACCTATAATAATAATAATAAATAAATTTCTATAAGTGAAATACAAAAAAAAAAAAAAAATGTATTTACAATATGTAGATGTTCGGGGATGCTCGGCGAAGTTTAGCCAAAGGCTACTCTTACACTTAACCGAGCATTTTGAGGACAACAGTAAGTAATAAACTTATTTTAAACGAAACTAAAAGTAAAATGTGTAAGTACATGCATTAATCTTATAACTGAAGGAAAGTAGAAAAAAAATTATTAGTTTTAATTTGAAAATTATATGAAAATTTTATAAAATAAATTTGATATGTATCTATAATTTATATTTACTTAGCTATTAAAATACATGCTTTTTATAGATGTACGAAACTGATGCTGTGACAGCGATTTGAGATTTTCGGGTGTACCATTATACAATTTTACAGCGTTATAAGAGAACGACCTTTGAAAGATGGTTGTAGTATGTTGGGAATTGTAAGTCGGGTGTGAAACCTGGTACCTATTAATATTATGTATAGAATTTCTAGATATAAGTTTTTGTCTAAGGTAAACTGGAACGGAGGTCAATAAAAAGGTGTGAATAAAAGTTAAATAGTGACAGTTTGTTTGTTCCTTTATTTTTAACCATTTAAAATGTGAGAATTTGTCAGATACATGATCAAATTTCCTCAGATTGCATACAAACTGACAGCAAAGATTTTGTACTCTTTGTATGCGATTTTGCGTAAATGTATCTAGGCATGGAGAATATACAATGTCGCAATAATGAAAAAATAGTTATTACCAGTGATTCACAAAGTTATTTTTTTAGTTTATAATTCATTATATATCTGTTCGAATATAATACTTTGAGTTTGAGGGCCTTGAATTAGTTTAGATACATGCAAATGAAATCTGAGTTTTTCATCAAATGTAATACGTAGTATTTTTTATTCCTGGGAAAATTGCAGTACGGTGTTATCTATCATTACATTTAGCTCATCTTTTATATTTATTTATCAACTTATTGTCAGAACAAAATAGCATAGCTACACTTTTATTCGGATTTAATTTTAAATTGTGTGCCGCGGCATACGTATTGATTGATTAAAGGTCTTCATTAATGTTACGTGATGCAGATTGGGTTTCAGAGGGATAAAAGGAGCATAACACTTGCGTATGCATGTAAGATGTGAATGCTGAATTTAACTTGAAATATCTGCAGTATGCAATAAAACTAGTAGTGGACCGAGAATTGACCCTTGTGGTACGCCCGAAATACAAGTTTTGCGGTGGATGTTTTACTTATTCATAAATCAATTAAAACAATATTTTGCACAAAAGATTTATTTCTTGAAATAATTAGGAAATAGCTGTCAAAAATATAAGGATATATTCTAATTAGGAAATAACAATAATAAACTATCAAAAGTAAAAAAATAAAATGGCACCGCTCTGCTGCAATTGGCTCCAATTCATGCCCTGACTTATCTTATGTATACGTTTATAGCAGTCTACCGCTCTCAATAATTTTTCTGGGAGAAACGCATATATACGCCCGGAGCAGTTTTGTATAAAGCGTATTTATATGTCTGGAGCAGTTAAAAAATTAAGTATTTTAGCAAAAATTTTTTGGTTAAAAATCTTCAAAATGTTTAAAATATGTTTTTTAATGCTCCTAAGATGAAATGTCGAAAAAAGACTTTTACGACTTCAGCAACCAAAACAAAAGCAAATGAAATGTAACCACACATACTGTTGAATTATTCATTTATCAAAAATTAGTCAAGGAATCATCTCGCTTTTGGCTGATTCTCTACAAAGACTATTTTTGGAAACTTTGGGTTTTAAAAACTAATAACAATTAAAAGAACAATCTAATTATAAAGTTTTATTAAAATATTTATCTAAGCAGTAATTGTACTTATGGAACACATTTGATTTTTTATATTATTGGATTTAACACAGATTAAAAAAAAATGCATGCAGAGGAATGATTTACGAACAGAGGAATGGCATTTTCTTAAATTTTTCGTGGAAATAAAAACTAAACACAAAACTCCAAAAAGCATATATATTCAGGCCTGTTCAAAAACATTGATAATACTTTGAAATTTGTAATAAATTTTGCATCCTTGAACTAAAATTGAAGGAGACTGCAAAATTGATATTATTTGCTCATACAACACCTGCCGGCATATTTCAAACAATAATTTTCACTGAAGTCCATGTAGCGCATCACTTCATTGTCCTTAAGGGCAGTTTTTTTTTGAGGATAATGCATTATACTGATGTAGGTATCTACCTTTTTGTTGGAGGAATTTAGTAATCATTTTTTTTTTAATTAAAAAATAATAGCTTTTATGGTTTTCACAATTTATAGGTTTGATTATTGCCAGAGGACTGGCGCCAGAGGAATGACGAATTCATTAGCTTTGAAAGCTTGGGAATTGTGAAATTCGCACACTTTCAAATATATCACTTTTAACTCACCGCCGTCACTTGACTCGCTTTGAGTGTCACCAACATAGCGGTAACTGTTTCTTTTCGTTTTTAGTTCTATTAAAATACATATTCCAGATTTTATATTTTTTGGAGTCAACTCTAATTCATTTGAAGTCGCATTGCTAGGACCAGCAACTTCATCATCTGAGTATACATATTCATATAGTATTTTTTCAGGCTGGTTCTTGCGTACATAGTGAACTAAAGTTAGTTCATCTACAGAATCACTGAATTGCTCATATTGATTTAGTTCTTTTTTATCTGAATAGTTTAATTTGCCTAATAAGTATTGAGAGTCTTCAGCTCCAAAAGACCCTAATGATTGAAAATGTAAAATTCCCGAGGCATAATTGTTCATTGCATATCTTTTCCCTCAGCCACAAGCCTATCGGCAGTTCTCTTCATGCCCCATCCGATAACATCTAAAGCTGCTCCCTTTCCATGGCATCTCCAAATAATTAAAAGAAAATGCCTGAATTTGTTGAAACAATTTGTGAAGTTTATTTGCTAAGAAGAAAAACATGGTTTTATTTCGATACTGATTTGCCGGACTGCACTTACGAAAATAAGAGTATCTGCACATAAACTGTCGGAAATATAATGCAAGATTGGGCTAAGGTGAGCTCAAATTGCAGATCCATTGTGCTGAAGACATTGGGACTATGTGCAAAAGGACTTTGATTTCACTTTATCTTCACATTTGAAATAAATAACCACTATATGAAGTGAAATCTGTTGCCTTGAGCCACCAAAATGAAATGACGGCATATTTCAAACAATAATTTTCACTGAAGTTCATGTGGCGTATCACTTCATTATCCTTAAGGGCTGCTTTTTTGAGGATAATGCATTATACTGATGTACGGACCTATCTTTTTGTTGGAGAAATTTAGTAATTATTTTTTTTTTAATTCAAAAATAATATCTTTTATGGTTTTCACAATTTATAGGTTTGATTATTGCCAAAGGACTGGCGCCAGATGAATGACGAATTCAAGTGTTTTCCTCTCAAACTAGAACATGTGATAACTCTATAACTTCACTTTTCTAGAAGGTATTAAGCAAGCTGATTTAGTTCATAAACAAAATTTCAAACATCATTCAAAACAATATGTAATTAAATAATACTTACAATACTGATTGCTGTTGTGTGACACTGTGTAATTTATTATATATTTATTCACAGTGGTGGCCAGTGGGCGCCATATTCTGTGTTTTTATAGCCTATGTCACTCTTGACATTGAGGCATATCCAACACCTCATTTATAAAAATCGGTCCAGTACTGTGACTGCTATAATGGAACATCTATACTCACGCATACATACATATAGACTGCCAAATCATAACCTTTCTATTTTGGCTTTGCTGTAGTCAGATAAAATCTACAAAATTTTTTCATGATACAAAATGTTAATAATACCGACTCAGCGCTCTTACACATATCTTAATATTTGCAGTGAGAATTAATGGTTCATTTAATGTAGCTATCTAATTTTAAATTTAAGAAACATAATTATTGTGCATTAATATGTTCACAGTTCCACTCATAAGTTCGTCTAATTTTCCATCAACTTAGTATACCTAAGATCAATACATTGAATGATATGAAAGGAGAGTACCCTAGTGTAAGCGATACCTTTTATTTTTAGATCTAGATCATGTCCTCAATGCAGGGAGAGATGTACAGAGAAGACTATACATAAAATATATTTTAACTTAGCGAACACTGACGTAACTACAGAGGATGTGGGGACTTTACAAAACAAAATTGGAAACATGCAGTTTCAAATGACATTGAAGGAGAGGGATATTAAAAAATATACTGAGGAGTACAAAAAGGTTAAAAAAACCAATGCTGGTTTAAAGTAAGTTATTTATAAAATAGAGAAAATTAGGAGTAATTCTAGTATATGTAATATTGAGCCAATAATTTATTCTCTATATCATATCTTATGTTCGACTAACAGTGCAATGCAGTTGGTAAAATCACTTGCATTAATTTTCCAGTGCTCAAAAAATTACTTTTTGGTGCCATTCGATTCAGCTTGATGGGAATGGTATTTGTGAGTAGTTTTAGGTCTGTGCATTTTGTTTAAGCAATTATAAAAAAAAATGTTGAAATTTCGTTTACATAGCGAGAACAGTAATAGATGGGACAAAAATGCACTGGACCTTTTCTGTAGAGCATCAAATTTTCTAAGAAATAGTTTGCGATATCATGTTCTTATCTATTATAGTTTACGAGCTACAGTCACCATTGTGCAATCATAAAAATTACCGTTTTCGCACTATTCTCCAAGCAGCTCGGACACGCTAACTTAAGATAGGCGCCTTATTAGATGAGTTTCTTGGGAAATTCATGAAATTTTGCGTAGGTGTTCTTATAGTTCTATTGATTGAGCAATAAAATTTCAGATTTTTAGACCGTACAGAATGGGAGATATTCATTGTTGAAATTAAGTTCTTTAGCATTGAATTGCCTATGTCGGGTGAAAATAGAGTCACATGTCTTATACTTGCAAACACTTCTTGCTATTTTCTCAAAAAACTGGTATAAAGTGGAATGATATACAAGTGTTTTTTCTGGAAAAATTGTGGAAAAATTTCCGCTGGCTGGTTCTTGAGATATAACTTGCAAAATATTGAAAAATTCGTGACCTTGACCATAATATAAACATAAATACAAGACGATGCGGCAAGCCCGCAATTTGTCGGATGCCAACTCTCAGGCGTGGAAATTTTCGAATGGTGTGTACCCCACTCCTCACCATATAAACTTCTCACCTATATTAACTCTTAATTCTTCATCACATAGAAATAAGTGAAAGGCAATTTTAGAATAAAAAATATCTGCCAAATAATAATAAAAAGTAGTCCGGTATGGGATTCCAAGTCGGAAGTTTGCCTAGGAGGATACAAATTAAGGATACAAATTGAAGGGGTGGATGGATAAAAGTGTTAATTAACAAATTGCCAATTTCTCAGGAAAACATTTTTAAGGAAATAGTTGGGCCTTTTTTAAATAACTTATTAATATGCACTTTGTTATTATTGTATGTATTTAGAAACGTGGTGATAAGTTGTATCATCACTTAACACTTTTATCCATCCACCCCTTCAATTTCAAAGAGTGTAGCAGAATAAGTAAGGTGAAATGGCCCCAGAAACATTTGGGCCTAATGCAGCGTCAGTAGATCGATAATAGGAAAAGAAATATTTTCCTCGAGTTTTAATCCCCCATCCTCTGTCCCCACTGGTAACCCCTGTATCCTAATAAGTATAATTTTTCGTTTCCATTTTTTATCTTTGCAAATTGTACATTCATTATCATGAAAAAAATGGAGAATATAAATGTAATGTAAGTACATCTTGAGAAAAAAATTGTGCTGATTTTGCTGCCCATTTCGTATAGAAAAAAAAATATTGAAGAAGTCAAATCATTATTTATTCAAGAAAATAATGATTCACATACACAAAATTTTCACCAAAAATACACTTCTATAAGTAGTTTATTGTCAATTTTTTTCAAATTTCTGGAAGCGGTGTGTCATACCTAAAGAAAAAATAGAAACCGTTACGACGCAATTTTAGTGGTGCTCACCATTGGAACTTGATGTATCCATATTTCTTACATTTTATTCATTCGGATACTGCCACTGAGGAAGAGGATGGCAATCTCCAAAAAGTTGGTCAAGTAATCGTAATATATTTTTTTATTTATTTAATATAATCTTGTTAGTACAAGAGGAAAATGTTTACATTAATCAGACACTTCAGTAGTTAAAGAATAAAATAGAACATACAAAGTATAAAAATTCTGTCACTACTACTATTACTATTACTGTTCAAAAACCAGTTAAACAATTTAAAAAATATGTATCACATGGCCATATCACTGTTTAAGAATTCGTCCAAAGTATAAAATGCTTTTACAATTAAATACCTTTTTATAGAATGTTTATATTTAATAAATGATAGATTTTTTATATGCTCAGGAAGTTTGTTATACAGGGTGGGAGCGTAACAGTTTGCAGAAAATTTGCTCTATGGTAATCAATTGCTATGTCCCTACTGTAATCAATTGCTTGGTTGATGTTGTGTCTAGTAAAGTGTTCGTGTATCTCATCACGGGACTGAAAGTGATTTAGATTTTCTTTAACCCACAGCAGACATCTAAAAATTTACAATGATGTTAAAGTCGAAATTCTCAGTTCCACAAATTTTAGTCTAACATCATCTCGATATGCTAAACCTCCAATAATTCTTATCGCTCTTCGTTGCAATAGGAATATTTGTTTGACATGCGGTGAGTGTCCCCATGCAAGTAAACCATATGGGATTGAAAGAGGCTGTAGTAAGCTACTACAATTACTGATGAACTTACTGCATGAGTGGTGTAAGTTCCTTAACAGGTAAATATTTTTTATCGTTTCCTCGCCAGTTGATCATTGTGCCGTTCTCAGGACAATTTAGGGTCTAAATGTATCCCTAAAAACTTAACAGAGGATGAATTAATGAAGTTGAAGTTAATGTGAAAATGCCTTGTATAGTTTTGTCTTTTTTTTGGCATCTGAAATAATTTTTTGCCACAGAATACATTTGTTAAGAGATAGTTTTGTCTTCATTGAGACTTAGTTGATTAGCATTGAACCATGAAGCTGCTTTGGTTTATGTTTCAGTCATGTCACTCATAAGATTTTCAAAGGTGTTATGTTTATCAATAGTTGTTGTGTCATCTGCATAACACAGGATATTGGTATCCGATACACTGTTCATAAGATCATTTATATAAATGAGGAATAGCAGCGGCCCGAGCACCGATCCCTGTGGTACACCAGATTTTACTATCTTTACTTCTGAATACCGATCATTATGTCTAACTAATTGTTGTCTAATTGATAGATACAATTGAACCAGGTTAATACTCGTATAACTGAAACCATAGCGTTTTAATTTCAATATGAGTGTGTTTATGACAGACACAGTTGAATGCCTTACTTATAAACATCAACACTCCATTGTGGTTGTTTGTCTTCGTCTTATTATTCATTGAAATATAAATTGTTGACACAAGAAATCGTACAAGAGAATTTTTTTAAATTTTCACTTTTACTACAACCTGCATATCGTTATTGATACTTCAATAGGACCTATGTCAAAAATAACGAATTTTCAGGATAGGAAAAACCATACTTCAAGTGATCCAAAATTCGATTAGTGGATAATGGATACCCCTTGTTAACTAAAAATTTGTTTATTTCCAAAAAAATTAGGTTACATAAGATAAGTAAAAGTTGGATAAGGAATATTCACATAGGACCTATTGCATTATCAACAGCGATATGTTATTTATGTTTGTACTGAATTATCTATGGAAATAAAAAAGAAATTTTAGGTAAATATACAGGGTGTTCTACTTAAAATTCCTGGGACTATATTTAAATTCTGTTCACTAAAATATATAAATGACGTTGGTTTTTAGTAAAAATGAACTTTTCACAAATTGAGGCATAAATGAGATGCAAAAATTTTTTGGATCCCAGGAACCTTGAAAAACAGGTCAGTATGTTGAAACAGTACATTGTAAGCATGGGGGTGAATTGTTTTCATCTCACCCCATGAAAATATTCCATTATACTAGCAACAATTTATATCAAAGTTTCGGGTAATTTGGAAAACGGTAATCCGTGCCGCAACCACTAACCTTATGGAAAATGGCCCGGCTAATTTGCTGGAATTGATATATTATTATGTTATTCCTCTCGAGCTCCTGATCAAAAGTTTTTATGGGCACATCGTCGGAAAATGGACAGTTTTCCAGAAATCAGGAGTACAAAGTAGGTGCTCATTTCTTATGGGACGTGGCCCCTGGTGAAATTCGCTGGAATCGATATATATTATTCCTCTCGAGTTCCTGATCAAAAGTTCTCATGGGCACAAGGTCCGAAGATGGGCATTTTCCATGTAATTCCAATTCCGATGTCAAAAATGAAATTTGACACTTGGCAGCTGTAAGATAAAAATTTTCTCTTAGGCTGCGAATTTACAGCAGTATAACACATCTTATACTCGCAACAGATGAAATGTATGATATTTATATGATTTTATTAGTCATTCTAAGAATAAATATTTCTGAATTAAAAGTAACTATGTATCAATCAAAATATGTAAATAATTCCATTTACTTCTATTATTGCATAATAATGTGTCCTTCGGCACCCCTTAATTTTGCCTCAATAATATTTTAAGGGGAATATTTTTTCATCAAATGGAACCATTTGCAGGGGCGAGAAATAAAAAATTTCGATTTTGAACAGATGGGTCACCCTGGTAAGCACCTTTTATAATACGAACAATTTTCTAAAAATCAGAGGGCTTTGAGATAGTTGAATTTCAATATAATTTTTGAAGAAATAAAAATTACTTTTTGAAATACTTTTTAAAAAATGCGTTTTAGAAAATATGTTCTTTTTCATGAAAAATTTGAGAAAATATAATTTTTAACGTTTTTTCAAATTGATAATAATAGTTACTAGAACAATTATGTAGATAATTTAAATTTATTTAATTTTTAAAAGTTATGGCAATTTTGTTATTTAATAAATTGTATTTCAATGAGATATTTCGAACACCGATGGTTTTCCGAAAATTGATTGTATTACAAAAGTTACTTAGAATGTATTGTTTCATCACATACATCCCTTTTCAAGGGTGCTGCTATCGAAAAATGTTTTTGCACCTCTTCCTCAGTTTATAGAACAACTTACTAAAAACTGAAATCATGTATTCTAGTGGACACTTTTTACAAAATTCAAATATCTGTTTTAGTTATCAAGAAAATGGCCCTGGGAGTTTTAAGTGGGACACTCTGTACATTTACCTAAAACTTCTTTCTTATTTCCATAGATAATTTAATCAACGTAAATAATATACAGGTTTTAGTAAGTGATTTTCATTTAATTTTCTTGTACGATTTTTTGTCTTAACAACTTACGTTCCAATGAATAATAAGATAAACAACAATAATGGAGTTATGATGTTTATATTACGATTACTTGACCATGATTTTGGAGATTGCCATCCTCTTCCTCAATAGCAGTATAAAAACAATTAAAATGTAAGAAATATGGATAAAGTTTCAATGATCAGCACCACTACTCATTGCATTGTAACTGTTTTTATTTCATTTTAAGTATGCCGCACCACTTCTAAAAATTTGAAAAAAATGACAATAAACAACTCATAGCAAAGTATTTTGTTTAGAAAGATATATGTTTCAGTACTAATTTA
Organism: Stenurella melanura; assembly: GCA_963583905.1. Lineage (NCBI taxonomy): Eukaryota > Metazoa > Arthropoda > Insecta > Coleoptera > Cerambycidae > Stenurella > Stenurella melanura. The sequence continues at coordinate 149,261,262 of OY757310.1, forward strand.
AAATTAAAAATAACATTATTGTGACGGTTACGCTGTACGTAATGTGCATATTTGTTCCTTATAATCCAATGTTGTTCGTGGCATATAGCCAGCAAAGTAATTTGTTTAGAAAGATATATGTTTCAGTACTTATCTATGATAAGTCTTTAGTAAGAGTTTGAAATAATTACGTGTATTTTTTGCTAGTAATATTTTTATTTCCTCAGATTCTATTTTAGAGTGCTCTTACATTGTAGGGAATTTGCATTTGCATTTAATTATATTTGATGATAAGAGTTTCTCATTTAGTATCGACAAATATTGGAAATCAAACCAAACTTCTCCAAAAAGTAATGCTTGTACTTTAGATGCTTTATGTTTTTTGCATGTGGGCGGCTGTGACTGGTAAACTATAATAGATAAGAATATACTCTCGGAGAGACTTTTTTAGACCCTTTATTTGACATTCATTAATGCGAGTGCTTTCATAAACACATTGTCTTTGATCGTTCTCTCACTGACTTAGCTTACAGATAACTGTCCTATAGTTTATTCATCTACCGATAGACACGAACATATGGTTCTTGCATAAGACCTAATCTGTTGCAAAGCTTACATTTTGTTATGGGTTTATCACAATGGGCTTGTTCGGCATTTTTTAATTTTTTTTATTTCATAAATCGAAAGTTAAGTATGAAATAATGGATCTGCAAAAAATCAGAGTCTTATTCGCACGTTTAGTATCTTAAAAACTATAACAAATCCCCACCTCACAAAAATGGGGCGTGGCCAGGCGCTACGTATAGATTCGGCGATCTCAATAGACTTGATGCTCCTTAGTTGTTATAATTATAAGTGTTTTCGAAGTATTGTTTGTTTTGCTTACTTCTTGACAGTAGGGGAGTACGATTTGGTGAAATGTCAAAAAATTACAATTTTCGCTTGCTCCTGTTGGAACGAATTTTCAATTTTGATCCTGCAATTTACGATTAGGATTCATCGCTGACCTTCTCCTTTCCATAGAGACATAGGGCGAATTTCCACTCGACATATTTATTTAGTTACCAGCGTTTGAAAATTTCATGTCTTTCGACCTTTCAGGTTAAATTTGAAAGGTCCCAGAAAGCCACTTTTCTTACGTCACTTGCGTATAGTGATGTCACAAATGGGCGCTCGGTTTTTGCAACTATTATTAATTTCAACTCCTTATATCTTGAGAACGAAAAAGGTTAGTAATACAAAATTTTAAGTGCATAATGAGAATATCGAGTACTATATGAAAAAATATAGAAACCATATAAAAAGAATATCATGGAACAAGCCCATTGGCAGCGTGATGAATTCCATTACAATTAAAACATAAAATTCGCTTCTTGTTTTTATCATTTAATTTCTGTTTAGTTTGCTCCATTTTCACTTTCTTAAAACCTTTAACGAGCCTTTATTGTGGAATATATCTCATTGTTTTCGAGATATTAATGCTGAAACTATAACAGAACAAAATATTCAATTGTTTTGTGAATTTTTTTTTCAAATGTTTTTTCGAGATATTAACAGTGAAACTATAAAAGAACCGAATTTTCAATTGTTTTGTGATTTTTTTTTTGACAAAGGTTTTCCTACATGCATGTGTTATTAAGGGTCAAGAACTCTGTCGACTTAGTGAAGGTTCGAAATAGTTCAAACATTTCTAATTTTTCTGACCGATAAATTCATGACATCTGGCATATATCAGTTTTATTTTAGGGATCACATTAAAGATTTAAACCATAAAGCCGAAATGCTAGATTCTCACTTAGCAGCCGTAAAGAGTCAAATGGTGTATTTTAAATCAAAAGCAAAGGAGTCTGATAAATTGACAGAAGAACTGGTGAGGTTAAAAAATAAAATTAAAGACATGGAGAATGTTCACATGGCAATAAATGGCACTAGAGAGCAAGTAAACGATATGTTGAGAAATGAGAACAATATTGAATCTTTGGCCTTATTAGCGGCAACATTGAAAAAGTAGATATGTAAGATATTTGTTCAGGTAAAGATGCTGTAGCACATTTATTTTTAGGTCACTTGTAGATGCAGATCGAAGGAAACGTGACATGGAGCATAATTTAAACAGAGCACAAAATGAAGCAACCAGATATAGGAGAGAATGTAATGCCTTGGAAAATCAGAATAGTGATTTAAAGTATTAACAATATTATCATTATTTTTAAAGTATACCTAACATTTTTGTATTCTTTGATAGCATGCTAAAATTGCAGTAAAGTAAATCGAATGTATTAAATCATTCAACATAAAGAGGTAATCTCCTCACTCTGTCTTGTGGCAAATTGCCACTGTACGTTAATTTTTAAAAGACAGCTTTAATGTAAGTTTAAAAGTTATTTGTTGTCACTGAGCATGGCATAATAGCACAGCAGGATAGAGCATATGTGGTGAGCATGTTTAGTTATACTGTGTATTGTCAACTGGGTTCGATGCTCATCTTCAACTGTCATTGATGATGGAGAATGAGTGTGTGCGTGCGCACATGTTTTTTCAAAAGTGTGAGACTGTACAGACAGCCTTAACATTAGATTTGTAAGTTGTCTGATATGTGTGGTATATTTCTGTTTTTGTTCTTTAAGTTCACAGTGATCATCATAATGCAGTATGGCTACCTTTACTTGATGTAAAATAATTTGTTTCATGTTTTATTGAAATTTCTCTATTATTTTTTTCATAGGAAAGAATTGCAACATCTTAAGAGCGAGCACGACAAAGAAAAACAATACTTAAAAAATAAAATATCTGAATTAAATAAAAGAATATCAGCCTTCGGCAATTTAGACATCACAAATACTAGTATTAAACGAATAGAAACCGAAAGTCCTGTGAATTTCCAAAAGAAGCCCCGATTAACTTCCCCAGAAGATGATATAATAGAGTCACCATCAGTGGTAATTCATATTTTATTATTAACTTTTATACATAGAATTTTAACACCGATTTTAAAATTAATAAAACCTTACTTGTAACGGCATTGAAATAAATATGCTTATCCAACAAGAAGTTAGAATATTTATCAAATTTGTTATTGTTACGGATTTCCACCTTTTAGGAAACACCCTGTATGAATCCTTGGGTTCTAAATAATTTTAACAAGAGATTAAACACTACTAACACTTTTTTTAACAATTTACTGACTATACAATACTTCAAAATACACTTTGTTTACTTTAACCTCACTTTTTCCCGAACGTGTCACTTCTCAAATAAACTTCCTCCTCCGCGCTGGTAATCGCGCCTTATATACTCCGAAATTAGCTCTAGATCAATCCAGAATCTCCAACCATAAGCTAGAAAAGTCCTTGGCTCTTTCTAGAGCCTTTCCAGTCACCATCAGAGGCATAGGCGTACGATCTCCTTTTCCAAGGGGGTGTAATTCATAACACTGCCCCCTCCTTAAGCCTGATCGTCCCGATCAGGCAACTCAGAATCATCGATGTATTTCGCCAGCCTGTCCAAATGCACGATCTTCATCTTGGACTTTTTGCTTCGTTGAATTCGATAGACGACGTCATTAATTCGGGTAATAACAGTATACGGTCCATCCCAAGGCGGTTGAAGTTTCGGTGACCTTCCTTTCTTCCGCTGTGGGTTGTACAGCCAAACCAGGTCTCCTGCCTTGAATCCTTCTGAACTACCCTTACGGTCATACCGAGCCTTCATTCTGTCACTGGCTATGGTGATTTGGTCTCTAACTAAGTCATGGACATTCCTTAGCCGTTCACTCACTTCATCTACATAGCTGTTCACAGGAAGCCGTTCTCCACCTGGTGTTCCAAACATCAAATCACATGGCAGTCTTATCTCATGTCCAAATACTACACGAGCCGGAGTCTGTTTTGTAGTTTCGTGGATAGCAGCTCTATATGCCATGAGGAAAAACGGTATGTGGAGATCCCAGTCACGTTGATTTTTATGAACGACTTTAGAGAGATGTTCTTTCATAGTCTTATTATGTCGCTCCACCATTCCATCTGATTGCGGGTGAAGGGCTGTCGTCCGTGTTTTGTGTATTCCCAATAACTTGCAGATTTGCTGAAATACCCCTGACTCAAAATTTCTCCCTTGATCTGAATGCAGCTCCAGGGGTACACCAAACCGACATATCAAGTTATCTACCAAGACTTTGGCGACAGTAACCGCTTCCTGGTTCGGAATTGCGTAGGCTTCAGGCCATTTACTAAAATAGTCCATGGCAACCAGTATGTACTTGTTACCATCCTTGGTTACTGGGAATGGTCCGGCTATATCGATCGCAATCCTCTCAAAAGGAGCCCCGACGTTATATTGCCTCATTGCACCCCTACTTCTAGTCTGTGGTCCTTTACTGGCTGCACAAATTTTACAATTATGACACCACGCTTCAACATCTTGACGACTATTTACCCAGTAAAATCGTTCACGTACTTTATTCAGGGTCTTGTTAACGCCGAAGTGTCCGCCGGATGCTCCATCATGCACTTCCTGAAGTACTTTCGGTACTCGACACCTGGGAATTACTAGACGCATAGCAACTTGCTTTCCATCCGGGCTCTCCCATGCTCTTTTTAACAACCCGTTCATAACTCTAAGTGAGTCCCACTGTGCCCACAAAGCCTTCAATCCAACTGCTTTGTCTGAAACATCCTTCCACTCTGGTCGAATTCCTTTTTCTTTTGCTCTCAATATAGCCCCAATCTCTGCATCGTTCAGTTGTTCTTGTCTCAGGGCTTCAGTTGTCCAATCATCTGGAACGTCTATTTTAATAGTGTTGACTACTCCCGTGCCCTGCTGTTTCTCCACATGGCGGCAGTGCTTGCAGTCGTCCTTGCATGGTCTTCTAGATAAAGCGTCTGCGTTCTTATGAGATCTTCCTGGTCGATGCTCGATTTTAAAGTCGTACTGTTGCAGCCGTTCTATCCAACGAGCCAGTTGACCTTCCGGGGTTTTCAACTGCAACAGCCATTTCAACGCAGCATGGTCGGTCCTGATTTTGAAATGTCGTCCATAGAGATACTTATGAAAATGGTCCACTGATTTGACGATGGCTAATAACTCTTTTCTGGTTACACAATAGTTTCGTTCTGGTTTGGAGAGCACCTTGCTGAAGAACTCGATCACTCTTTCCTCTCCGTTCTGAATTTGAGACAGCACACAACCAATCGAAGAATTGCTGGCATCTGTATCTAAAATAAAAAGTCCATTCTGTTGTGGGTATGCTAGTACAGGACCAGTGCATAGAGCTGCCTTCAATTTTCTCCATGCTGTTTCACACTCCGGTGTCCACTGGTACTGAACTTTCTCTTCTGTTAGCCGGTGTAATGGCTTCGCAATGTCTGCAAACCCTTCCACAAAGCGTCTATAATAAGTGCAAAGACCAAGGAAGCTTCGTACTTCATGAACGTTAGATGGCCTTGGCCAATCTCGTACGGCAGAAATTTTATCGGGATCCGTTTGTATTCCCTCTGAAGACACTACGTGCCCAAGGAATTTAACTTCTTTCTGAAATAGTAAACACTTCTTCGGGTTCAACTTCAGGTGTGCATTCCTTACTCGTCCAAATACTTCTTGAAGATTTTTCAAATGTTCTGTAAAGTCTCGTCCCATAACCAGCACGTCATCAAGGTAAACCAGGCACGTCTTCCAGGTTAGCCCTCGTAGTACAAATTCCATCAATCGTTCAAACGTGGCTGGAGCATTGCAAAGTCCAAAAGGCATCACCGTAAATTGGTAAAGACCACTGCCTGCTGAAAATGCTGTCTTTTCCTTATCATCAGGATGAAGTCCAACTTGCCAATAACCGCTCCTAAGGTCTAACGTCGAAAACCACCGTGAGCCTGCCAATGTACTTAACGTGTCATCAATCCGGGGTAATGGGTAACTGTCTTTCTTCGTCACATCGTTCAATTTTCGATAATCGACACAAAATCTTAACGTTCCGTCCTTTTTGGCAACCAAAACTACTGGCGATGACCAGGGACTTGTTGACTCCTCAATAACTCCATCTTGTAGCATCTTATCTATCATTGTTGAGGCTTCTTCTTGTTTTGCTAGCGGAAGCCTCCTAGGTTGTTGTCGAATAGCAGGTGAGTCACCAGTATTTATCCGATGCTGGACTATATCTGTTTTTGTAAGGGCCTCCGTACTTTTGGCAAATACTGAACTTTCTTTTTCCAGGAACTTGAGCGCCTCCTCTCGTTCATCCTCAGATAAATGCTCCAACTGGGAGCTCAGCAAGGTCAAAACTTCCTGGTCTATATTTGTAGATGAATTTCCCTCCGTTTGTTCTTCGCACCTTGCTACCCATGTGACCGGTTCATAGGAGCCAATCGGTTTGCCTTCTTTGATTGTTACTGCATGGGAATTTAAATTGACGACTCTAATTGGGATTTTATCTTTAGTCCGGGTTAAAGTTCTTGCCACAACAATATTGGTTAGGGACTTAATCGATTCGTCACCTTCCACCAGGCCAACACGGTAGCCTCCAGGATTTCCTTCCAAGGCAGCATCGATGATCTGTTCCGAATGAGCAGGAATCTTAATCGTCTTTGTTGTCAATAGCCTTGCTTTACGGAATTGGTCATCTGCGGTTGCCAGGATAAATTCCTCATTCCCAATTTTCAAGACTCGCTCCCCTACGTCAACAATAAACCTCTTCTCTTCCATGATGTCCAGTCCCAAAATGAAATCATCTGTAATGTCAGCCACAATGACCTTGTAATCGAATCTCAATTGTCCAACCTGCAGTTCCAAATTGACCTCTCCATGGACCGCAGCCCTGTCTCCCGTGGCTGTCCGAATAATTACTTCATTTTGCTTCTTCTTAATCTGCAAGCCTGATATAAACCCTGGCCGCACTATTGATGACGTAGCGCCGGTGTCAACAGTAAACACACACTTTCTTCCATTCACATATCCTTGCAACAGCAGACTACTTGGAATTCTTCGCAGCTGGGAAATCTTTATTTCTCTGGGGGCACCGTGTTCCCTAGCCAGCACAGCCCCCTTGGTGCTGGCTATCTTTAGTTTTCCTGCTGCTCTTCTACATTTACAGCATTTACTCGTCTGTCCGAGTTCTGCTGTCGACAGTCTCGTTTCATATGTCCCATCCTGCCGCAGTTGTAGCATTTAATACCTCCACTTGGCCTTTCTCTGTTTTGTTGGTTTTCCTGTCTTCTTGGAGGATTCGATTGAGCCAGTAATTGACCGATCATTTTATTCGTTTTGAGAATCGCGTTCAAGATAGGGTTTTGGTCTCTCTCTTCTGGCTGCGATTCTTCAAGCGTCATAGCCCGCACTCTTGACTTTGGAGTATCCCTATAGACGGCTTCTACCTCTAATGCATGCACCAAGGCTTCACTACTACTTTTATGTCGGGATAGCCTGAGGACTCGCCTGATCTCCTCGTCCCTTATCCCGTCTAGGAATGCCCCCACTGCCAATTGCTCTTTAAATTCTTTTGGCGCATTAGGATAAGCTAAGTGTGCCAGTCTTTCCACCGCAGCTTCAAATTCTTGTAGACTCTCTCCAGCTTTCCGAACGCGCACTTTCAGCTGGGTCTGGTATACTTGAGCAAGGTGTTGATCTCCATATCGTAGATCTAAGGCAGCTTCTAAAACTCTAAAATTACGTTGTTGGTCCGCCGGAATTGTCTGGAGCAACTCCAACGCTTGGCCTCTTAAAGCCACGATTAATGCCTTAGCCTTCTCTTCGTCATTCCAGTTGTTTGCACTTGCTGCTGCCTCAAACTGTGTCTTGTAAGTCATCCAGGAACTTTGACCATCAAAGGAGGGAATTTTTAATCGCTGGCCTGACGATACCAGTTGCTGGTTTCCTCTATCCCTCAACTGTTGTTTAAGCTGGTCAATTTCTCCTTCTACCTGGTGCATTTTCTCTTCAACCTTGTCTACTTTTTCTTTCACTTCGCTTACTTCTTGCTCGACTTTATCTTTAAGTTCTTCAGTGACGGCAAATATGGCATTCTGTTGGCTTTCTATAATTTTCCTTAGTTCGTCTCTCTCATTTTGTTGTTTAATGTCCAAGTCTTGCATGATTTTTCTCAATTCTTCCTGACGTCGTTTCTCTTCGTCTTGATGTCGTTTCTCCTCTTCTTGTTTTTCCTCTTGACGTCTTCTCTCTTGATCCTCAAAAATTTTTCTTAATTCTTCTTGACGTTTTTGTTCTTGTTCTTGGCGCTTTCTTTCCTGATCCATCATCATCTTTTGCATTTGGGCCATAAAGTCCTGCATTTGTTGTTCGGATGCCATGCTTCTGGTCGTTACCGGCATACAATTACGTTGAAATCAAATAAGTTTAATATAATTACGTCACTATCGGTAATGGGACTGTCCAGAAAACCCTCAAAACGGCACGAAAAAGTCTTATCTAGAGTCTTTGTCACTTAACCTCTAATGTCCAACAAAATGTTCCAAAAATGTCTCAAAAATGCACTTAAACACTATTTTTCCTGTTCGAAAATAAACCTCGAACAATGTCCAGTAAATTAGTCCTTCCTGTGTTAGCACTAACTCCGAGAATACTGTCCCAGTCTTCTCAACACTCCCGAAAAAATCCTCTTGTCAAAATTCCGCTTCCGACACCAAAATGTTACGGATTTCCACCTTTTAGGAAACACCCTGTATGAATCCTTGGGTTCTAAATAATTTTAACAAGAGATTAAACACTACTAACACTTTTTTTAACAATTTACTGACTATACAATACTTCAAAATACACTTTGTTTACTTTAACCTCACTTTTTCCCGAACGTGTCACTTCTCAAATAAACTTCCTCCTCCGCGCTGGTAATCGCGCCTTATATACTCCGAAATTAGCTCTAGATCAATCCAGAATCTTCTCCAACCATAAGCTAGAAAAGTCCTTGGCTCTTTCTAGAGCCTTTCCAGTCACCATCAGAGGCATAGGCGTACGATCTCCTTTTCCAAGGGGGTGTAATTCATAACATTATCATATATCAAAAATACCCTTGCTTAAAACAGACTTTCACAATATGTTACTGAGGCCCAAGCTTTCATTCATTTATAGTGACGTATCCAGTAATTTGTTAAAAATTATCATAGAGCATTCAACATTTTTTTGTATACATGTGAAATTATCTTTAGTGATTCTTAATTGATTCTTGCTTTTATATAACCATACTCTAAAGATTAGAACAATATGACATTTTTCACAATTGCTACTTTATAAATAATAATATAATATAAATTTATTAATAATTTTTTTTTTATAATAACAATTAAAATTTGAAATCTTATTGCCATAAGGCAATATACAAACTTATATTATAAAATATTACTCCTAGGTGATTACTCACCTGTATATGCACTTACAAACTAACATATACAGGGTGATTCAGAACTTATCCGTAAGAATTTAAGGAGATTTGCACCCTGAAAATTAGAGTCGATACCACAAAAAAAAGTATAACAAAAAAATCCTAACAGAACCGCCGTAAAAAAATATTGAAATTATGGTATTATTAAACGCTACTTAGCTGGACGACTGGATGAAATATTGACCTACCCCTTATTGTACACGCAGACCTGAATCCTAGATTAATATGTATCAAGCAAGTAGCAACTAGTTCAGGTATTGTGCGTCGTCAGTTTGTGATTTAATCGCGTTGTTAGTGGGTGTTTTTTTAAATTTTAGTGCTGTAAGTGAGTTTCTTTCAAAATGCCATATGTGCATAGTAACGCGGAGTATATGGACATTATTTTAACTTACGGTGAGGCAATGCAGAATGCATTAGCAGAGTGAATTGTATGCTGAATATTTTCCCGGCAGACATGTGCCTAACCCAAAAACTTTTGTGGTGTGCTCAAAATCCCCGATTTACCGCTGATATATTAACCACGGACGAAGCTATATTCACGAGAAATGGGATACATAATATCCACAATACACATGTCTGGGCAGTTGAGAATCCACATGCGATAAAACTAGATCATTTTCAGCAACGCTTTTCCTTGAATGTTTGGGCAGAGATTATCGATGATTGCTTAATTGGGCTGATAATATTACCAAATCGGATGGACGGTTTGCAATATCTGGAATTTTTTCTCAACGATCTACCTCAACTTCTTGAAAATGTACCTTTAGCTGTGCGACAACGAATGTGGTTTTTGCATGATGGTGCGCCCCCTCATTTTCGTCTAGTGGTTAGAGATTATCTTAATGAAATCCAAGGAGTACAGTGGATAGGATGAGGTGGACCGGTAGCATGGCCTCCGCGGTCCCCTGATTTAAATCCGCTTGATTTTTTCTTGTGGGGGCATTTAACAAATGAAGTTTACCGCACAGAGTTGGAAACCGTTCAAGAATTGCGTACATCACAGTTGTTGCCAATTATTTATGTCTCCAGGAACAGCAAGAAGGGGGAATATTTGCATTAGTATGGCAAAATTTGATACGACGTCAAAAGTGCAAACAGGTCGGTGGACAAAATTTTGAACAGTTATTGTAACATCAGGTATGTACAAAATTTGTAATCATTTAAAGTAAATAAAAAATTGAAAGTAAACTTCTAACTTCAAAGATACTATTCATTCAATATCAGCTGTTTGCAAGATTCATTCATTATTAGCTGATGTTTCCAATTTTTATTGCAGTCGACCAGAATAATAATAGTGTACAAGTAAAATCTTTAAATTTTTTTATAGTGCTTTTTTTTCATCTTTTCTTTGCGCTATTACATTTATATGAACCCGTTGTATCTCCCCTTAAATTTTTCCGGATAAGTTCTGAATCACCCTGTATTTAGTGTTTAATTATATACAAACTTGTGAGATGTAGGGTGTCTTTATTTATGTATGATGTGCGACAATTTGAGTAACTGTAGACAAAATGGTTTTAATTTTACAATTTGGATATTAAAATTTGATCTATTCTTTTTTCCAATAGGAGGAAAAGGTTCAGAAAATTGTGGAATCTGACTCGCCTTACTTACCTGTGAAATCTAGTAATGTTGCCATAGATTATAAATCTTCTATAAATCCAAGATTGCAACCTAAACTACAAAAATCTGGGGTAAGCTAATAGTGTTTTTAACTAAAATAATTGTTTGAGTAAGTATACATTGTGTTCCACTTTTCATCTTGTATCTCTAAAATTAAAAATCAGATTCTTTTCAAATTCGGGTGGTAAGTATATAAAATGTGAATATTTTAACATAATCAAGTTTGGTGTCGTTCATTGGTGTAGCACCCTTGTGGGGAAAATTAGGGATGGTTTTTAAAAAAAAGATATTAGCGATTTATTAGTAAAACTTTTGATTTTATATTCAAGGAATAAAGACAAAAAAAAAGGTCAAACTTCCGAAAATTCGCGGAGAGCTAGATTTTCGTATGAACCTTCCTTTTGTGGTTCTAAACAATATCCCAAAGTCCCCATCGATATGTGTGCCGCTAAAAATGTTACTCGGGACCAAAGGTCACAAAAATGGTTTGTAGTGAAAATCTCATTAAAAGTCACTTTTATCGAAAAAAATAGTAGTAATCGAATTTGTACTACTACTACTTTGCCTACAAAAAACCTATTACTTTTTTTCTACTCTGCAATATCTCTATTCCCTGCATTATATTCCTATTCAGCATCATCAAAAACTCCCTTATTGAGATCAGGATTTACCACCGTGGCACTGGCAAAGAGATTTTATTGGTAATATGGCTTTAATGCTCCATAATATTATGACCTACGTACAGTCGAATTCTAAGTCCAGAAACATAAGAGAAGGACGGCATTATTAAAGTCCAATATGTTGATGTTGTGTGGTGCGAGCGAAAAGAATGCAAAGAAAATCAAATTGTTTTCTTTATGTCTACAAACGAGTGCTCTCACAAAAGAACATCATGAAGTGGTGGGCGAATTGATAATGAGTGAAGGGGCTGAAGATATCTTGATAAATAACATGGTCTCTTCCTGCAAAGCTAAAAACAATTCAATCTCTCTTTCCTTTTCTACTTATGTTGGCTTCTATGCTTTTTTTATCACGGGAACTTGTGACGTTTTATTCACTCGTTAGGTGAGTGAAAGGACGTCACTTTGGCACTCGAGCTTTAGTCAGCGGTTGACGGTATGGTCGGGCGCCACCTTTACAATTTTTTTTCGTGGGGTAAAGGTCCCACACTAGCCTCCTAACGCAGCCTGTTACAGTAGGGCTGGGATAGCGTCAGTGGAGACACGGTACGTCCAGGGGTCTAGGGATAGTAGACTTCACACACACACAGTAAAAGTCGCCTTTTAGAGAATAGATAAAATATTTATTTTTGCTAAGTACAATTCTATTTAAACTAAACTACCTAAAGTTACGCTACTACAGAAAACAACATAGACAAAAAAAAAGCAATAAAGCGGGGGTTAGGCGGTGTAAGAGGGGCGGCTCATGAACGGTAAAAATATGATAAGCAACAATGGTAATGCAGCGGGGTATGAGTCGGTGCAGAAAGCAAAACTACGGTCAGTACATTAATCGTAATTTAAAAAAAAAGTTCAGTGGGTCTAAGAGTTGAATTCGGGACCTCTCGCACCCTAAGCCGAGAACATTACACATATACCAACCACAATTAGGCGGATGACGGGATTAGCAAGGTGGTACAATAACATGTTCCGTGCCAGGGCGGTCCCTACAAACCACTACTCAAATTGCTCACTAAGCCATGGCGGGCCCTAGGGATTGCTAGTCTACAAAGTTGTTTATATTACCATGTATGCCAGAGGACTGCTAATAAAGCAGATCTAGCGTCTAAGAAGGCCCGCTATGGCTCTGGAGGCTTGTCGGTCATAGCGAATTTTGTTGTTTTATTGAAAGCTAAGGATGGGTGACAAAAATACGTGTTGTCTGCAAAAATTTTTAGTTCAATGAAAAAGGCAACAGAGAAAGAAATGCTTTGTAATGAATAAGATTGTATATTTTATTTGTGATAAATAGCAAAGCAATCTAAGCATAACTATAGATTATCTATAGGGCGGTCCCCATGGACCACTACTCAGATTTCCCACTAAGCCACGGTGGGCCCTAGGGATCGCTAGTCTACAAAGTTGTTTATATCACAATATTCGCCAAAGGACCGCTAATATTCCAGATCTAGCATATTGGTAGGCCCGCCATGGCTCTGGTGGCTCATCAATCATAGTGAATTTTTTTGTTTTATTGAAAACTAAGGATGATGACAAAAATACATGTTTTCTGAAAAAAAAATATTTCAATGCAAAAAGCAACAGAAAAAGGAATGCTTTGTAATAAATAAGATTATATATTTTATTTGTGATAAATAGCAAAGCAATCTAAGCATAAGTGTGGTTTATCTATGCAATTGTCACGATATGTTACTACTTTTGGTATTCGATTTTTTTTCTACGATGTCCTTCGATTTTTTACCGTAACAAAGCTTGCAGTATTTTCGGACTTTGTGTGTTAGGCCCTCCTTCTTCCTTAACATATGAGCAATAGTTTTGGTTTTACCTTGTGACGTAGAAGGCTGGTTGTTATCAGTTTCGTTGTTTTCTGGAAATACGAGTTTTTCTATAATTGATTCTTTGAATTGAGTAATGGCCATGCATGATTCATTTATTTCCTTGAACGAGAAATGTGCATTCACAATGGCAGATCCGTAGATTAGTTCTAATGCAATTTTACTATACCATTTCACTGTTCGTCTTAACGGACTGTGATAGCCAGCCATTTGGTGAGATAAATCAATTGAACTTTTTGCTTTGTTATATTCTACAACTGCTTTTGGCTTCTCCACAGGTCCCGTACATTTCTGAATCGTAACTGTTTCAGTTGCATGCTTAGTACAAAGTACCAAAAAAAAGAAATTGTGCGACCAGAATTTACTAGTTGCTGAGACAAATTCATAACAACGTTTGTTGGAACTGAAGCTCCTGCATCTTGTTCTTTTCCACAATACAGTTTTATATTCCATGTATAGCCACAGTCTGCACATAATTTGAACAGTTTGATGCCATATCTATGGGTTTTTTGGGGAATATATTGTTTCATGATTAGAGGACCACGAAATGGAATAAGCGACTCGTCAATGCAGAAAAGGCTACCTGGGGTGTACGCATTTTGAAATTTCTTCCCAAAAAATTGTTTATATGTGGCTCTATCTTAAATCCTCGATCTCCTTCAGGGCACAAATCGTTATTGGACAAGTGCCATAGATTCAACAGAAGTTCGAACCTATTACGGCTCATTACTTGCCTTACTGCACTGACTTGATAAAGTTTATGTTTGCTCCAATAATCTTTCAATAAAGGTAATTTTATGAGACCCATATAGCCTACAATGCCAACAAATTTTTCCATTTCCTCCCGGGAGATTGGTGTCCATGCATGAAGGTGACTGGAAGCACCTACATCGTCAGTGTTATTTAATATCTGTGTAGCGTATAAGTTAGTTTCTTCTGTCATAAGTTTCTGAATTTCATCATCCAAAAATAATGAAAAAAAATCAATTGGTTCCTATCCAACCAGTGCAGCAGCCACTTCTGGCCTAATTCCACTATTAGGTACTGACAGAGTAAACTGTTTATGGTTACCCACAGGTTTCTTCCATTCCTCGATAATTTGCTCAGGTGCCATATTTATAGATTCACATGAGTCTTCTGAAGAGTTTGTTTCCATGACCTCTATTGAATTATTTATATCTTGAGACTGATTTCGTGTTACTTCTATCTCGTCAGATGATGAAGCCGAACTCGCTTCATATAGAGCAGTGTTTCTCAAACTGTGGTATGCGTACCCTTTGGGGGTACGCGAAAATTTTTAGGGGGTACGCGACTGAGATAATAAAGATTATCTTTATCCTCTCAGGTACGGGAATGGTGGCTAATAAATTAAAATAATAGAAACCTACAAAAAATATATATATGACAGAATAAAACATATAACACACATGAAGGTGAAAAATAAAACTGCACAATTAATATATATCTGAAGCTTAATTAAAACCCCAATCTAAAGTGCGAAGTGCAGTACGGACTTATGCAAAATAGTTCTTTCTTCTCCGTCAAGAGGGCACAAAGATATTCCTTATTACTTCTTTCAAATACCTAGTCTGACCCTGTACCTACTATAGTCACTTAAATTATATAATAATATGTATTTTTTAGAAAGGGTACGCATGATCACTGCACAACAAAAAGGGGTACGTGAGATAAAAAGTTTGAGGAACACTGATATAGAAAATCATCAACACTTGCAACATAAGTCGGATTTACAACAGAATCTGACGAACGCGAAAAACAATCTTTCGATTCAAAATCTAAAAATGTTAAAAAAGATCTATTTTTTCATCCCAAAGTAATCTAAGAAGTATAAACTTGCCGCTACTATTATATGCAGAATAATTCTTTGCCAATTGTAATATTCTCCTAGTACGGTCACTCATTTTGGTTTACAATACACTAAAACACTCAACAAGCACGAGAAAATACTGGATTTTGTCACTATTATATTATCTCTCTAATATGTCTTTACTTTACTTTACAGTACAAATGACAAGATTGTTTATCCCGACATGAAACGGAGGCCTATCGGCAGGTCAAGACTTGCGTGATAGTTGGTTGCCAGATGTGTGGGACCCCTAGATGGACCGCTTTGACATGTACAATAAAATGAACCATTTGAAGGACCGCCGTGGCGCAATAGGAACATTTTTCCCGACATGCCATGGTGGGCCCTAGGGACCACTAAATTTCGTCTTCGAAAAATTATGAAAAAAAATACTATTGGTCATTTTAATCTATTGCATAGTACAATACAAACCTTGTAGAGTACACCGCAACAAAAAAAAATCAGTTGGTCCAACGGGCTATTTTTGTGATTTCCTTATGGTACGGAACGTGATAACAAACTGTTATTTGTGCAACGCGGTGGTTCATTACTGATTCACAAATCTTCCACCGCTGGGGTTCAGCAGTCACTTCCAAATACTATTTTCATTCCTATAAATATTAATATACATCTTTATTGTAACTTTATTGGAAATAGGCTTAACAATCGGTAGCTGACCTTTCCTTTACCTTAACATGCCTATTTGTATATATGTAATTTCATAGCGCAGAGCGAATTACTTTAAGATTATTAAAATGGCATTCTACCACCGCTATAGCAAACATTAGAAAATTAAGTCTCTAATCTTTGACTATAATGCAAATAGGAGTGCTGCTATCTACATTGAATGAAAACTAATAATTTTTCTAAATTTAATTTTAAAAGATCCTACTCCCTTGCATGAAAGAAAATTTTTATTTTTAACATCCGTATGAATATAAAATCCATTGCTTAATTGAACAAGATTTACTTTTCCCACCATTAGTACTGTATAGAAAGCTATTACATTTGATTTTATTAATGCACAAATTGTACAGTTAAGGCTAAACGGGAATATTATGCTTAAAACGGAAACTCAATTGCAAATATTAAATATGCTTTTTAAAGCAAAATTCACATGAAGGACAATAGCCCAGAGGAGGGTGTTGTACTACCGTGCGCAAGGTCCACGGTTCAAATCCCACAGCCGAATTTTAAGGTAAGTGTTTAAAATTCTGTTACAGTGCTATTTATATGTATTCCTAATTAATGGAGACATAAAATGAATAAAAACCGAAAGATTAAATAACAACCTCAAGTGAAAAAACAGCCTTGTGTTTATTGGAACCTAATTGTGATTCTTTGTTACTTTTCTGTGCAACTTTTTGAGTTCAGTTTTTCAAATAACTGCAAAGCCACTCTAATGCAGTAACATCGAAGCCCATATATTTGAATTTTGCTAGTAACAAATCAAAGTGTACTAGGTCAAACACCTTACTTTGGTCTAATAGTGTATTATTATTGATGGAGTAGATTTACCTTACTCCAGAGATATGACATTTATCACTTTTAAAAGAGCTGTAGAAGTACTCAGTTGTCACATTGTCTTAACAGCCTATCACTCAATCTTCCACTCACACTTGTCCTATGGTGTGCTGCTGTGGGAGAACTCTAGTCAGACCATCAGAGTTTTTCGCCTACAGAAGCGTGCCATAAGACTCATAGATAATGCTGGGATTGATGACCCATGCCAACCCCTGTTTATAAAATATAAAATTCTACCAATTCCGTCACTATATATTTTCTATTCAGTATTAGAAATACATAAAAATAAGCATTCGTCCAGTCTGAGTTGCATAACTATCTCCTACAAGGTCAGGTGACATCTTGAGGATACCTAGGTTTAAACTGTCAATCTCCAAACGAAACTCACTTAATCTAAACGTTTACAATAAATTACCTGCAAATTTAAGATCTTTAAACTGAAATGCCTTTAAAATAAGAATTGAACAGTTCTTATTTTTGTATTGTTTTTACTCCTCTCAAGAATACATGGAGATATTGACCAACTCTTCAGTTGACATGGAATGTACCCACCAATCATTCAGTGGTTTATTTTACTCAATTTTATACACGTAATATATGTTATATGTACTATTAGCGACACGTATCTATATCCATATACTTGATTATATTTTTTACATATTCTCCTCTATTGACCTTCTACAAATAAGTTTTCATATGCATGTAGTTAAATAAAGATATTATTATTATATTATGCTTTTCTCTGAATCCTGTTTAATCAACAGGTAAAATGTTATAAGAGTTTAAATAACTTTTCAGATCTATAGAAATGATTTTTTCGAATATTTTAGAAAATGATGGTAGTCTATAATAATAAGTTGTTAAGTAATTAATAATTAGTTAAATATTTTTTTCAAATTTGGTGTAAGGAGGGTTTTTAGTGGTGCTGAATAAGAATAGAAAATCGAAAATTCTATTAATAAATCGCTAATATATATTTTGTAAAAACTGTTCCCAATTTTCCCCACAAGGGTGGTATGTCAATAATCGACATCAAAGTTGATTATGTTAAAACAATCACATATTGAGTATATACTTACACAAATTTGAAATGAATCCAATTTTTAATAGCAGAGATACAAGGATGTACTCATGAAAAGTGAAACACAGTGTATATTATTTGTGAAATAATGTAGGTCATAGATCAAATATATACTGACATGGTAGCTCAACGGGCTAAAACATGCTAGTGGAAAGCACGTTTGGTCAGATTGTTGGGTGCGATACCCAACTCCAACACTTTCAATGTTGGTGGGTAATGGATGTTGTTCACTCTTTTTCAAATGCATACCCCCTTTCCAGCATAGGCTTTGGATTTGGGGGTTGTCTCCCATGTGTGATGTTTTCATATTTATGTTTACTAACAAAGTATTGTTATCAGGGCCGGAGTGGGCAGGTGGGATACCGCGGAATACCCCGCGGGGCCCCAGCCCGAGGTAAGACTGTCTATTTTCTCTTATGTAAAATATGGAAATCAAATTTTTTTTGTTTTTTTTTTTTTTTGCTTTAATAGGTATAAACAGTTATGTTTTTTCATAATTATTTATATCAATATACAGGTTACTGGTAATTCGACGTATTCCTTTAAACACATGATAATAGAGGCAAAATACTATATTATGAACCGAAAAGTCATTTATTTATTTATTTTCATCAGCCCTCCTTTACAAAGATATTTTGCATAAGTATTGTCAATACAAACTAAGATTACAGCATATATGAGTATAAAGACATAGTACACCATAGTATATTATTACAAATTGCTCATGATGGGCATTAGAGGTTGCATGAACGATTTGATAAAGTCCTTTTTGACAGAACAAAAAATCAGAGTTAAAATTGGCCAAGAGTTATCAGACTTCGAATATCTGAAATATGGCGTCCCACTAAACATGAAAACATTACCGAAATAAAACAGTAATGTATCATCGTTACTTTGTAACATTATTTAATAGATAATTTTAATGTTTATATAACAAGTATGTTATAGATTATGTCCCAGTCAGCAATATTACAGAGTTATATTATTGAAGACACAACGTTAAAGCAATATCCTCTCAACATATCTACATTAATGTTTTAATGTTATATTTTAAATATTACATTATGACTACATTTTTTAAATGTAACAAAATAAACGTTTTAATTTGATCACTACGATAATATTTCAGTAATATTAAAAGAAACATAATTTAATTATGAAAATTATATTTAAATAATGTTCTTTTGATGTACTGTTTGTTAACATTTATACAATTTTATATTTTATAAATATTTACAGGGTGATCTTTAAATAATAGCTACAAGATTCTTTAATGATGCTTCTCCTCTATGTTCTTACTTTTGGTTTGGAGATGACTGAATGACATTTACACAACTCTAAAATTGAATGGATAAAAAGTGGAAATATAGGCTCATATTTAAAAATGTAATAGCTCAAAATGCAAGAAATATAATATGCTACTGTACAGTATAGTCGCCATTACATTTCTTGCACTTTGTGGTGTTCGATTTTTAAATGTGATCTTATATTTTCACTTTTCATCACTCCAATTTTAGAATTCTGTAAATGTCATTCAGTAATTTCCAAACAAAAAGTGAAACAGCAGAAGAAACGTATTATGTGAAAGAACCTTGTACCTATCATTTTAAGACCACCCTGTAAATAAATATCAAATATAAAATTATATCATAGAATCATAAAACTTAATTTGAGAATTTATAAAACATAATCACAATTATTATATTGTTCACTAATTATTAATAACAAAGCACCAAATATAACTTTTGTGCCTTTAATCAGTGTTGTTTAGAATAGGTGAATTTAAAAAATTAGTTGATTACTTGAAATCCAGAATTACTTAATATATTTAGTTATATTTCGAATTTTAAAATCAAATAAAGTGCGACAACTAAACACAATTATCTAGAGGTTTTGGTATTGAAAATAAAATAAAAATTTGAAAATGCACAATTATGTGTAATTGTGCGTTTATACACAGTGTATTACCTGTTCTGAACCAGCTTATGAATAAAACCAGCAGAAATTTATAAATGTTTATTATTCAAACCCGGTTAAATTATTAGTACGGATGATATAATATTCACCACACAATATTTTTTCTAATGGAGTTTATCATAATCAATTTGATTTGTATTATGTATTTTGAGATAATGTGCATTATTTAATATACAAAAAATAAACATTGATTTATAAATTGTGTGAAAATAGCATAAAATATTTTATGTAGACATTCTTTGCTTTGAAAATCGTAGACACTCGAAATTTCGAAACATTCTTTGGTGGTATTCGGGAAGCAACTCTAAACCGCATCTGAAATTAAAACAGAGCAAATTGTTAAAATTATTGATAGTATATGGAACATTCTAAATTCGGTGTCATGGGAAACAGGAAGTTTAGAAACGAACGCTCGTTTAGGGGGGGGTTCCATAAATGTTACAAGGGAGAAGGGGGGGGGGGTGCTTTTTGCAAACATGTTGTTTTGGATAGTCTCTTAAATGTAAAACTTATCACAACACAACCTATTAGTTTGACATATACTTATTAACAAATTGAATATTTAAAATTAAACCATGCAATAATAATACTGAACTAATGGAGTATAGGTATAGGTATATTAAATAAATGTGAAATATCAATCTTGCAATCAAAAAACTTTTATTAAATTTGTTTTAGTAAATATTAATAGTCAATTTGTCAGTTGATCCAAACTAATTACTATACGCAGGAGCAATGAAGCAAAAAAAACTAGTGAAGCACATATTTTCACCTTTGTAGTCGTAAATCTCAAAATATTAATAGAGAAAAAAAATGCTTAAATAAAAATTGCAACCTTTGTTTCCTATAATATTGGTAATAATTAATTTCAGGGTAGAACTAATGGAAAAGCAAAAAATCAAGAAAAAATTATTTTGACTGACAATTTTCCAATATAAAAACTTATTAAAATGATTGTTCCATGTATATATAGATATACATACAGACTGTCTATTTTACGAGGGCCACACCAAATATCTCGCTTAATATCTATTGTAGAAGAATAAAGTTTTAGAAACAGTTATCCCATTTTTTGTGAGCTATATTTCAGTAAAAATAAATTTGAAATCCATAGCCTACTTTATGAGATATATTACAAAAACCTGAAAAATAGGAAAACCACAAACGGTTATAGCTTCCTTATTTGAGGAGATACGAAAAAAGTTAAAGGAATGAAAGTTGACGGCAATTAATGACGTCATGGCCTACTTTGAGATATGTATTTTTCATTTTTGCACAATAGCGTATGTCAAAGCCAACTGCATTTTTAGATTTTTTTGTTACACGTTATTATTATTATTGTCTTTGCCGTCAACTTTCATTCCTTTAACTTTTTTCGTATCTCCTCAAATAAGGAAGATATAAACCGTTTGTGGTTTTCCTATTTTTCAGGTTTTTGTAATATATCTCATAAAGTAGGCTATGGATTTCAAATTTCTTTTTACTGAAATATAGCTCACAAAAAATGGGATAACTGTTTCTAAAACTTTATTCTTCTACAATAGATATTAAGCGAGATATTTGGTGTGGCCCTCGTAAAATAGACAGTCTGTATATAAAACCAAAATTTATTTTTAAACATTAAATACCCTAGTTTCACTTACCGATTCTCCATGTTATTATCTGTTTTTAGTTCTTTTACTAGCAGTAGTTTCACCACGTGCATTTACTGCTTCTAAGATTCGCTGCATCGTAGCTTTAATTGCCAAGATCAAGTAAGAGTTGCTTGATCTAGATTAATTGCTTCCTAAAATAGGGATTTAAAACATTAGTTCATTAATTTCAAATATACATAAAAACACATTTTTACATTTTCAATAAGTGTGAACCGTTAGCTAGGTAAGTACCAAATTATTTTTCATCTCTTCTCCATGTAATTTGTCAATGTGAGCTTGATTTTTAAGGAAACCGAACTTTCGAAAAAATGTTAAATATTAGGTACTGAAAATTAATTACAAAGTAGCCCTGTGCAGCACGGTACATCTTTAGGATGAAGGCAACAGTTTTGTAGCAGAATATATGAAATTATAGGTATTTTCTTAAATCTAATATTAATAAGTGCAATGAACCTTTTTCACTGGGTTTATCGGAAATTCCCACTTGTGAAAAGAAGAATCGCATTCGTTGCATAAATAAATAACTATCAAGTAGGTACGTGTACAATAAACATTTATTTACTTACCCTTTAATTGTTTTCGGACGTATTGAACACTAACGTGACACTAACCAAAGATAATCTTTGACTAAACTATTATATAAAGTCGTCTTCGCGAACAGGACAACAATCAATTTGTTAATGACGAAATCAGGACAGCTTACTATTTTGTTTTCGGACATATTGAACACTATTAACTATTAGGAATTATAATATATCAGAGAGAGTCATTCTCTCTGATGCTATCTTTGCAAACAAATTCGAGGCAAAATGGCGTGTGACTGACTAATTGACTATTCTCCTTTTCTTCTTGTTTAGCCGTCTCGGTCCTCGGATGCGGCCGTTACGTTCGATCTAGAATAGCCAATAAATAGCATTTAGGAGTATCACGTGACTATAGATGAATGTTGGTTTAATAACATTTATAATTATAACCTATAAATGTAACTTTAATTTAACAACAATGTTAATGACAAGTGTTTTTAATATAATTTTATAAATATTACATAATAACATTATGGAGCTGTTATAGAATAATATTGCATTATGTTACATTCCAGTAATATTATCAGAGTGTTTATGAACAATATGGCATATATGTTATATTTTAAACACATAAATAATATTGATTTCTTGTAACATAGCTGTTTTAATAAATAATGTTTTTTGGACATATTAAAATAAAATTATAGTTACATAAAAGCAATATTACAAAAAAACATTGACAAAGTAACTTTAAAAAAATGTTTTTAAATATTTTAGTTATGTTTCATGTTTAGTGGGGTACCCCAAGGCAGTGTTCTATTACCACTTTTATTTACACTCTTCATTAATGATGTGGAAGAATACATCAGGAACAGCATTGATATATAATTAATTTTGTATGCAGATGATACCACAATCGGCCTATCTGCTTCCTCATAATATGAGCTATACTCCAATGCACAAACATTGCTCTCTGAATTCTACAGGTGGTGTAGTAGTAATAAACTTGATCTTAATTCCTCTAAAACTCCACAAAACTACATAATTTTTTCGTAGACGTAAAATTCCAGAACTTTAATTAAAACTTAATGACACCATGTTGGAAAGACTAGATAATTTCAAGTTTCTAGGTCTATATTGACCACCAGCTAACGTGGGATGCACATGTTGGCTTTGTGATCAGTAAGCTAAACTTAACATATATAAAATATTCTTGATGCCAAGAACTCAATGAAGGTCTATTATGCTTTAGCATATTAGCATTTAAATTACATGTTAATTTACTATGGTAAAACAACCGAGCTTATCCGCATTTTCGTTATATAGAAAAGAATAATACGAAAAAAAAATTCTATTAACCCAATGGAGGCATGTAGGCTCATCTTTAAAAGGTATCATATTCTACCACTTCCCTGTATAGTTTTTTATGTAGCACTAGTTTTCGTTAAAACAAATCAAGGAAAATTCCCACAAAATAATGCTGTTCATGCACATGATATCAGGTCTAACACCAATATTCACATTTCAAACTTTAACTTGTCAATGTATAGAAAGGGTCCTGTTTTTGCAGTCATATTTTTAACATTTGCCCAATTCTTTTAAAGATACCAATCCAATAAACAGGTTCAAAAACCACATCAAGCGCTTCCTTCTAGAAAACTACTTTTACTCTTTCCAAGAATATTACTGCTGTAATTAATTTGAACTATATACCATTTATACAAATTTTAAGTTGTTTCCTTGTTTTTTATTTTATTTCCTATATTTATAACTACAATTAGTTAATTGACGTCAATATCGTTTATACACACACATTTTGTACACTATTATGTCGATTAACTAGTCTTTCTTTAACTTATTTTAGCTTCTCGCTGAGAAGCGTACTGTCTACACCAGACGCCATTATACTTAGTTTCAGAGATATAACAATTTTTGTGTGTTTCCAGGAAAATGCTCCCCTCGGTGATATTATCGAGTGCATTACCGAAAAGTCACTAACTTTTGGATAATGTATATTTGGGTTCATAATATGGTATAATATTATCACTTGTTTAAAAGAATATGTCGAATTACCAATAACTCTTTATATTATTACACATTTTTTACGAATGTTTTATATGAGACGAAAGAATAACACTTTTTTGACCATGAAGAATTTTCTACAGGTTGAAATTGGATCAATCAAGAGTGACAA
Source organism: Stenurella melanura (assembly GCA_963583905.1). Classification (NCBI taxonomy): domain Eukaryota; kingdom Metazoa; phylum Arthropoda; class Insecta; order Coleoptera; family Cerambycidae; genus Stenurella; species Stenurella melanura. Next base: position 149,285,583 of record OY757310.1, read on the forward strand.
ACAGACCTAAAATTACTAGATTGATTATGGATGTTTTGCGCATATTTTTGTTAATGCAAAACCAAGTTTGCTATTGCTATTAAAAAGTTCTACAAATTTTATACAAAGTATTTTTTAATACGTAAAAACCTGTTTTTGGGCCTCTTTTGACCAGATTTTGAATTACTTCTGCAATGGGCCGTCTGTCCAAAATTAGTCAAAGTCTACTCGATTTTTCTTACGTCTTCCATATTATATCTTACGGATGGCTCCGTTGACACGGAAAAATCTAATTCGAATGGACTATGGCACCATGTTTATGTCTCCAAATGTATGCGTAGAATCAGCCTAATTAGGTCTGTGGCTATTCCTGGATGTTTGCATGTGCATGTGAGGTGGCGGAGTAGTTTCAGTTGAGTAGGCAACATTGACCGATAAAGGGTCTAGTTGCTGGTAGGTACATTTACTCTCTTTTAATAGAGATTTCTTTTTCAGTTTACAATATTCAGACAATCCACAACAAAACTAGAAAACATAAAGTTACCTACGAGTGAAGCAAATTATAATGGCTTAGGGGGTTCAAGTAAAGAAGACGTCTTTCCATCACCGAGACCTGTACAGACTGGTCTAAAGAGACATAAATCAGGTTCATCTGTTTCATCTAGCAAATTTAGAAAACTCGCCCCTATGACAAAAGTTACAGATTTTTTAAATACATCAAGCAGTCAGTGATATATAATTTATTATATTTAAATTTTAAGAATTTACAATTATATTTTTTTATGTTTTACAGTATTTTTCTTTCCTTTCTTAGGAGATATTATCAGACACTATTATTCATTTCCTTTTAAGCAATGGGATATTTGTTAAAATTACAAAAGTGACAGCCTAGATGTCTCTTTACAAGAGAGTTCAGAGTCAACAAGGTGCCAGGATCGGTTCTAAATTCAGCACATATTCAGTGCAAGCGACTACTGTAGCTGTATGTCTGTGGTCTGTACTATCTTTGCACTGGGATTCACATCCAAAAGGTCAAAATAGCTCAACACATCAGGACACAACACACCACACCTTATGCTTCAATTCGAGATATGAGAGCAGACTGATTGTAATAAATGTGTGTGCATGTTACGCAGATATTACTATGTAGTTTATAAATATCTCTAAAGAATTTGGCATGTTTTTTATTTATAAATAAAACCATTACAATTAAAGTTTATAGATACAGTGGCTCCATCTACTAAAAGAACGTTATACTAAAATGGTCATTAGTAATAAGCAAGGGTCGGAATCCTTCAGCGATAACAGGGTCACACTCAGGAGCATTAAATAAAGTACAATGAATTATATTAAAAATCATTGAAAAATTATATATTCCTACGTAAAATTTTATTTATCAATTTGTTAATTTACCTGTTAAATATACAACTTGAATCATATCTTTGGAAATACTATCTTAAAGAAGAATGTGACAAGAGGCTGGAAAAAATTCGAGATTTTCAAAATAAATACATATGTCTGAGTATTGACGAAGCGGAAGATGCAACAGGCCACCAAATAATTAATATCCTTTTATGGGGTTTAGATAAAGGAGAAGCTGTGAAACCACGTTTTGTGGTGAAAAAAAAAGCTTAGGTGGTTGTAACGGGAATCGGATCAATGTAATAAAAATATGTTTATTATATTAGCCACTGATGGCGTGAGATATATACTTAAGGCAAGGCTTGCAAGAAAAGTATCCCAATTTAGTTCATTTTACATGTGCAGTGCATGGATTGCATCGAGAAGCAGAAAAAATCAGAGATTTATTTCCCTATGTGAATGATTTAATTTCAGAAGTGAAAAACAAAGGCACCAAGTAGAATTGCAGTTAATATAGAAGCTCTAATTAATGAAAACCCGCCATTAGGTAAAATTGTACTTGACTTCATATACTTGATAAGAGTTAAACTATAGATTGACTTAGGAAATGTATCCTATTGTTTAACCCTATGTTGTAAACATCTACCAAAACCGTGGTCTCCAACTTTGTGTGTTTATATAAAGTTGCCTTGAAAGACCCCTGAGCATGAAGAATGTGTCCTTATTTATTCCTTATATTGTTTCTCTTTATTTTTTTCCTCTTTTTCGATTAGGTTAGAATAGACAGAATGACTATTTCCCTAGGGAAAAAAAAATAAATGCATAGTTCTATGAACACCGAAACCTATTGTTATGAAGTGGCTACGTGTGGAATTTTATTGTGCTAAAAATTTCGAAAATAGAAGTTTAATCAACACGCACAATTCCCACGAATCTATTGGAAAGTGTAAAATGCAAAAGATTTTTGAAAAAGCAATGCTAAAAACAGAATTTAAATATAGAAACACTAATTTTAATGTCATAGAATATCTACAATGCCCTATCTTCAAATTCAAGAAAGGAGAGGGAATAAAAGGTCTCAAAATATACCACAAATTGAATGAAACGTCCTCGAAAAATCCCTACTTTGAAGGAATTGCAACAATTAGCAAACTTTTGAAGGGTAATCTGGGTAATACCAAACATTCAAAATATTTGGCCGTGAGGTATGTGCCGCTTACTTCTACCGATGTAAAACGCTTCTTTTCAGCATTAAAGTGGGTATATAACAGTGAGCGTCAAAAAATTACTATAGTCTGTATCAGCTTTTATGGCGTGTGTGTCTCAAGAAGTGTACGGTCTAAGATGATTTGAAGTGAGGGACAAAGAGATTGGATCAACCAGTCAAATCGTGCACGGCTATGCTAATTGAATGAGCACAAACGTTGGTCCATTATCGAGTTTAACCGCATAAAAGAAAGAAAGAGATGAACGTATAATGGTGGATGTTTTATGAGTGGAAAGTCGTAGAGGTTTAGAACAGCTTGTGTAATGTAATAACATGAACTAGTTTAATAAAACTAAGAAAATATTTTCTTGTAAATAAATGAATACTTAACTACAGGACTAACAAAGCATATTCAGTCTCCAATTTGCAATGTTCTCACTTTTTCGTTGCATATTTGCTATCAGAAGTATGTATCTCTCTACAATAGTTTTAAAAATGCCTCGATGCCGAAACTTGTACTGCATTTTTCGGATACGCTTTAACAATTTCGAGAGTAGTTTAGCAGTATCTGAATCTAGAAAAAATAAGCTGCCTAGTGATATGAACATTTTAAGAAATAAGCCTGTAAATGCGGTGGAAACAAAATTAATAAATTTTCAGTAATACAGAAATTTTCGGGAATTTTTACGGTTTTTTGAATCGCGGACACTGTGGCGCCCTCCACGTTTAGATACACAAGGCCGTTCTGGATGAGGTATTTATTTTTCCAAACCTATGCACTCCTTATGATCATATTTGTGGCTCCTGATTCCTGATCATACCGAGAGTCCGCAAGAGCAGGTAGGCTGTACTTGTTCACTTTTAAGTACGAGCAGGGGCCGCTTTAGCTCATTTTGCCGCCCTGGGCGAAGTGGAGTTTGTCGACCCCCCCCCCCTCTCTTCTCGTGGCGCCTGCTGTATCGTATCGCTACGCCTAAAATGCCGCACTTACAATTGTGGCCCCCTGGGCGGCCACTCACTTTGCCCGCCGTCTGGAATGGTCCCCGGCTGTAAGAGATATTTGGCATAAAATTAAATTTTGATATCAGAACCAAGCATATACTTCCAGTTTAACCAGAAATAATGCTAGCTTTTTTATTTTCAATAGCATATTATATTTTATCTGATAGTTTTCATTATCTTCAATGGTTAAAATGGTTAAAATATCGAAATGAAGTCAAAAATTACTGAAAAATGGAACCGTATGTAATTACTCAGCCCAAGCCTCACATAGTAGTCTTAAGAATTTTTTATAACTATAATAAACATTTCTACCACTTATGGTATTTGAAATTATAAAACTAAAAAGTTAACGACGGTTTACAACTATTCAAAGTTTTATGTACCACTTTTATATGTTGATTAATAAAGTTTATGAGGATTTAAATTAGAGTTTTATTAAAGTTAATAAAATGTTGTATATGCGAGTTGTTACATAGTTCTGGCTTGGAGTTGTATTAAAGTTTATACCACATCTTTTACGGAAGTTATTTAGTGGTTTGTTTTGAAGTTGTACTGAATTGTATGCGACGTTGCACAAGACGTTGATCAAGTAAATATAATTTCTTTATTCCTAAATGTCCATAGATGACAATAAATATGTTCTGTTGTAGTTTTATTTGGAGTTTTCTAATGGTTTCAACCAAGTTATAATAGGTTATTTTTGTGTATATAAAATATTCAAATATATTTTAAAATATCATATTTCTACAGGTGACAATGTGGGTGGATCTAGTGGTTCTTGTGTCGATCCAATATCAGTTAAATTGTTAAGATTACTACTAATACTAACAGTTTCTTTGAAACTGAAACATGTGGACTTCATGTTGATGAACAAAGTGTAGCTCTAGTTACGCTGTATTTGAGTACTCCATTTTTAAAGAAGTTTTCGTGAGTCGATTCCCCGTATAACCATACCGTATAGAACCTGTATCGGGTCTATATGAAAAAGTTTACTCGATAAAGACAGCCTATATTCTTTTGATACAGCGACGATAAGGATTTGAATACATTCTGGGTATAGACTGAATAAAGTTGGCATTTATCGATTCGCTATCGCCACGATACATTTTGGATATAGATTGGATAGTTTAATTTATCGAATCGTTATCACAATGCGTAGAATATTACAGGGTTCGGATTTGTATGGAAAAATCTGGAAAACTCAGGGAATTCAAAAATCTAAAAAAAAAACCTGGAAATATCAGGGAACTTTATAAATTGTATGAAAAATCACGAGAATTCTGCTTCTCGATGTGGGAAACTATAGAGTATTTAAGAATTTTCACTGATTCAATTCAATTCAAGGAATTATTTTACGTCAAATAAAAAATTACATTACTAAAAAATATATGGAAATTAATATTTTTGGTTATGGAAAACCTGGAAAATTCTGGGAATGTTTTCAGCTTCGCAAAGTCTGAACCCTGTATTAGTTATGTATACGTCAATATACCTTTAGTGCATTTAAACACATGTCGCGAATAAAATAATTAAATAAAAAAATATGTGTTCTGTACGTATTTTTTCGAGAATTCCTGGCACATATTACTTTATAATTTTTACTGTACTGATAAACTCATAGAAACCTTCAGATATGATATACTTACCTTCTTGAATGCATGGAGGGATGCGAACCTACGATGCAGATCTACAATTTCAGTGCACTGGTGCGGTTGGTGGCTTTACTCTCTGTGCTACCTGGCCTTATGTTAAACTTTCGCTTATTGTATATACATATTTATAATTTACGTAGAGATAGGTATAGTTACTATATTTTAATTAAAATTTAGCGAAATGCCGAAAACCAAAAGGCAAACTTGTTGTCGTTGGGCGGAAGTGCGAACTGATATACTGCTAGAGAGGATATTAAACTCTTCGACTTAAGACATTTAGAAGTAGGATTGCAATAGACGGTATAGATTTATTTAATATACCAACTCAATAAATTTGTTTTATAGAAATACTGATTCAAGGTACACAAACAAATAATGTAATATGGCTGCCGATTATTTTACAGGTGGTAAAATTTCCTAAGCATATTCCAGTAACAAAAGATGTATGTACTACAGTATGTATATCAGGATCATCGTCCAGTGGTAACATTGAAGAAGTTGATGAGCAGGTACTTACTCAGAAATCATTTTCCAATCACATTTTTAAATAACAATTCTCTGTATGCTTAAATATGTACATGGATAACCTTAAAATAAATAAACTGCTTTAACTTAAAAAAAGTTTTATTATCTAGTCAAGTACATCTATTTCTTAGTTTCTCTTTCAGCTTTCCTTTCGGCAGCACGCTTAAGTTGTTGTTTTGCGCTCAAGTTGTGTCTTTTTGAGAACCTCTGATTTTTTAAGAACTTAGCATCCATCTAAAAAAGAAAACTAATGGTAACACAAAATAACACTTTAAATAGGGAAAAATAATAATTTAATTGTATGTACTACTCTTTATTTAACACTCAAGGCATATAGAAATAAGATTATTACCAAAACAAGAAGTGATTTTATAGGTTTGTCAAAAAGAATGGCTCAGATCAACAAGAAAGGAGCAATGTATCGAGAAAAAAATATTTTTTACGTTTGTAAAACTGCGGTACATTTTCAATTGTTTATTTTTTTGCATTTGTTGTGTTAACAGCCAATTCCATAATCAAAATAAGGTCATCTTTAATCTCAAAGGGCCCCTTTAACTTGTAAAACTCATTCCACAATGGATTTTTAAAGATAACAAAAAAACTTTCTTTATTTGGTCCATTCGTGGCAAAAGTAAACTTTATTGGTAATCCTAACCTACAAATTTCTCCATGTGTTTGATAAGTATTTAGTGCTGTGATTTCGATTTGGTATATTAATAACCTAGTGTATAGCGTTATGGTACCGGAACTTATATTCTGTTATTGGTCAGTTGAACGACAGTCATGTCATGGAGGCATTACTTTACCGGAATTTATATTAAATTTCAGTAGTGTCTAGTGGTGTACTCATAAATTAAGCCATGTCACGTAATACATCCAAAAATAATGGTAATCTTTTATAGAAACTTTTCAGTTTTTCTGCCATATCTTCCGACTCCCTTAAACCATCAAATTCATATTTTAAACTTAGTCATAGGGCACTAGTTTACATGGTATCAGTCAAACCCTCTCTTCTGTTTAAGGTGTAGTTTTAGGGAGTGATTGTCAGTATTTTCCTCATAACTTTAATTTTTTTTCAAATTTTTAAAAATTATTGCAAAACACTAATTTTCAGATAATTAGAAATAAAAACGGTATTTTTATTACATTTGGATAAACCAAGCCATTCTCGAGTAATTTGTTTTAAAAACAACGTCCATGTACAATATTTTATTAATAAATTCTTTTACACAAAGAATGCTTTAAAATTATTCCAGTTTAATTATTAATATTATTTAAACATGTTTTGGTAATACTGCCGTAGCTGTAAAATACTATGAAGATTTTTCAAACAGAAATATTCCAGAACTTCGACTTAAAGAAACAGGAAGTCTTCAAGTGAAAAATAGAGATGCTGGCCATCCAAGAAACGCAAGAACTCTTGACGTTGAAGAAGAAATATTAGATATTGTAATGGAACATCCTACAATAAGTACTAGAAGATTCAGAATGGATATATCTCACCAAAGCCCTTTAACACGCTGAGCCCCGCTGTATACAAATTTTTTTGGTTCGTTCAGACCGGACCTTGATTTTCTTATTAAATGTTAATATTTGTAACGGTCCTTATTTCTATGTTTTTAAAGTTCAAAAAAAATCTTTTTTTGCTATTTTTGATCCCTCATATTTTGACAGAAACAAAGAAAAATAGGTGTGGTGTGTTACGCGAAAATGAATGAAAAGCATGGTAGAAAAGAAGCCCAAAACAAGTCGTCTAGATCCAAATACCAGTGTAATATTTGTAAACATAATTATTGCATATCTTACTTTTTTGAACAACATAAGGCTACCCCTATAAACTGAAATGTATGAAAACTGTTTGAGAAATATAATCATTTTTTTTTACAATTGTGTAATTTTTCAAGTTTCACAAATTTACAATGTAATATATTCCATATAAATGTAGCTATACCTAACCCGCAACTAGCAGTGTTCTTGTTGGACCGCACTCTTTCTATTCCCAATTACACTTCATTGCTAAGAGGCACGTTGGTACCTCGCGGTCCCTGAAGTGTGTGGTAGCGAGGCATCGCTTAGATGCGGCCCAGGACTCAACGTGTTAAGAGTACTACATGAACACCCATTGAACATTGTTGCTTGAATGAATGCAAGTAAAATACTTTTTACTAATGAGGCTACATTTACACGTCAACGCATGTTTATTAATTCTCAGAATATGCATTTCTGGGCTGAGGAAAATTCAATGCAACAATACGAACCCATTTTCAACCTACACTCAAAATAAATGTATGGGCAACAACTCTAGGTAAACAGTTCCTCATACGGTCACCAGTTTAGGTGCCGGCACTCGATCGGCAAAGTTAAGCAACGTCGGTCAGGTCCAGCACATGGATGGGTGAATTCTTGTTCAGGTGCGTCAGTCCATGTCATAAGCTGTAATAGCCTTGACTGGAATGAGACTGGCGAGAAAATAGAAACGAAGGGCTGATATTTTCACCAAGGAGCTCCTTATCAGCAGATTCTAAGTCTTGTAAGGACCACATCTGGATAAGAAGCCCTAAGGTACAAAGAAGGACTGCTACAATAGACCTCTACTGGTCGCAGTAGGCAAGGCCAATCGCCAGCTCCTCCAGCTTAAATAAAAAAAAATGAAAACTCTATAGGGAATCAATTTATTGGATACCATACATTTCCTGGAAATTTAAATGGCGATATATTATAATTTTTTGGAAAACACCTTGTATGAAATATTAGGTAATATATCATTGTGAAAGGGAAGAAATATGTTTTTTATGCATGGCTGCACAACACTGTATTAGACCAGAACATGTAGAATATGGTTCCACAACCACTGTCCTAATAGATGGATTGGCCGTGGTGCAGATGCACCGAATAAGTGGTCTGCTCAGTGTCCTAACTCCCCTTGATTTCACTGTGTGAACTTAACTAAAATCACCAGTTTATAATACTCAAATTGACATGACTGAACAGTTGAGAGAAAAAATCGATCAACAGTTTACAATGCTATATAACGATGAAGGAATTTTACAGGGTGTTTAACGTTCCTTAAAAAATAAACTTAGATTGTGCATAAGGGAATATGGAGGACATTTCGAACAATTTTTGTAATTGATAATTAGCTATTTTCTATGTGTACAAATATTTCAAAATATTCTTTATGTGTAAAACATTTATCAATAAAATGTTGTAAATTTACATTGTTTTTTAAACACAAATTACTCGAGAACAGCTTGGCTTATCGAAATGCAATAAAAATACCTTTTTTTTCTAATGATCTGAAAATTAGTATTCTACAATAATTTTTAGAAATTTGAAAAAAAAAAGTTGAGGAAAATACTGACAATCACCCCCCAGAACTACACCTTACACAGAAAGGAGGGATTGATTGATACTATGTAAACTAGTGTCCAGATGGCCTATGACTAAGTTTAAAATATGAATTTGATATTTTAAGGTAGTTATATTGAAATTCACGTTATTCAAGGACGTGAAACTTGCTGCAAATTTAATTCACATATCAATAAACATTCTGATAAAATTTGAACTCCATTCACTGTTCTGTTTCCGAGATTAATTTGCTCAAAGTTCGCAGTTTTTTTCAACATTGCACTTATGGACACCATGCGAAATAAACTGATGTCTTGACACTATTTTTCCTATTACGATTTTTATTTAAGAATGATCTCAAAAACGAGGCAAATTTAAATCAATTCCTGACGAAGCATGTGTATAAATATCGAGATGATTCACTGTAAAATAACGTAATAATGGACATCGAATTCATGTTCAGTACGTCGAAATAAATAGGGATTACTGTCAGATTCAGATCACTATTTTTGTGCGTGGAATTGACAAAAAAAAATACTGGCAACAATTATAAGACATTTGGAGTTATTTAGTGAAGTTTGCACCACTAAACAAATTTCTGTATCACTTGCTGTCTGCCATACTCTAAGGAACAGAATTAATAATGCCATTAGCTGATACAAATGTGTCAGATTATTGAACCCTGGATCACTACTATTTGTGAAGATTGCTTACGAAAACAGTCAACTATTAGAAACATTCAGATTCAGAGTAATTCCCATAATTGGATACTCAATTATGGGAATTACTTGATTATATCCATCACTAAATTTTACCATTAGACAAGAATACAAATTATATTATATAGTACGTGTATGCCTAAAATGGAAAAAATATCTTGTTATACTTACTCCCAAGGTAGATTCATGACGAAAACGCTTTGGCTTCTTAATTCCATTACGATGAGCTTTACGGTCTATAAAATAATATCAGTTTAGGTTTGATCAATACTTAACCTAAATATTTAAAAACTTACTCTGGTTATGATTCGTATGATTCTTTGACTTGGCCATTGTTCAAAATTATCTCTGAAAAATTGAAATTGTCGATTAGTAAGGTTATATTCAAAACAAAAAATATACTTCAGTTAAATTTGGACAAAATATTGACAGAAACGTTCGCAGATATACAATATGCTCTTATATGAATAAAATTTTGTGGATATTTTGCAAGGATGATTAAAATTATTTAATATTTATTCAGAAACCCACTTCTCTTTAGTGCACTAGAAAAACAATATTTAAAGAAGAATTGCCACAGTGTTGACACCACAAAATACCTAAAAGGAGCTAGATTCAGGGACTTTCTGGGGAATTGTAAATTTTCAACTGCACACGTCAATGCAGCTACATTATTGTTTTAAATTACAAAATAATGAAATCCCTTTATTTGTAGGCAAATATATTTTCACACTTATTATTCAAAATTAATACTATGGCAAAGCAAGTAGTTTGAACTCTATTGACGTTAAATTTTTAACTGAAGAATAAAATTTTGAATTTTCAAAATGTCAACATTGCTCAGCTGGCAATTGAATTAAGTGTACCACCAGTCGTAAATAAATATCACTATATAAATTGGAAAATAATTTCACTTGATTTATTATTGTATAATGTCAAGTGTCAACGAGTGTAATTATTAGTAATTGTAGTATGAACATTTAAAATAAGTATCTAAAAAGTAGTTATCGAGGATCTGTTAAAGTAGCTATTAGAAATCGAATAGTCTATTATAATAATAAGCTGCTTGTACAAATTAACTAATATTGAAAATGTAAAAATATGTAAAGGGTTATGGAATATCCTCTGCAGGATTTTGATTGTGACCACGAAACTGAATTTTTACTTGGACATTCATCAAATCATGGGAGTGAAATGGATGTACACACTGCTAGAGCTAATCGTAATCCCAAAAGGCGAAGAAGCATAGGAAGTATTTTATGCAGGTGATTCATAATATCTTTATTTTATCAAAAATGTTTGTTGACTTAAGTATTTTGTTTATATTGAGGGTATCGGTATTAGATATTACTTTTTTTTAAAACTCGATAATTTTATTACTTATTTTATTTTTAATTTTATGGTTTACTTAACCTTTTTTCCATTATTTATGACTATATAATGTGAGGCTCTGCTTAATTATAACTTTCTGAATAAATTTAGTACAAGTTTTTTATTGCAATATTGTACCTATATTATTATTTTTATTTCCAAATAATCTGTTTTATCCGCCGTAGGTGTTATGTTGGCGATACTTAATTGCTTAACTGTCAATGTCAAAATTGTCAACTGATTAATGGCGAATGTAATTTTTTAATCGGTGTTTATTTTAATGTTTTTAAGAAACGATGTAGTTTTGATAATATTATAGATAGATTATCCACTTGTGAGTGTGTTATTGTTAGACTTTTTACAATAAAATGGATAATATTGAATCTCAAAGTAATATTACTAAAACATCAAAGGAGGACATACCCTTGATAACAAAGGCACATAAAGAATCTTCGTGGAGGTACTTTGAAAGGCAAATTATTATTTTATTAGGTACATTTATATTTCATAGAGTACTTAATATTTTCTTTTAGTTGCTGGTGCACCCTCTTTCGAAAATGTTGCGGCCCAAGAGAATTAAGATCTCGAAATATCTTGTTGGGAAAACCCACTCCTGGCCAATTTCCAGCAAATGCTGTGAGAAATCAGAAATACAATATAATAACTTTCTTGCCTCTTGTATTGTATCAACAGTTTAAATTTTTTCTAAATTTGTACTTTTTGATTATGGCAATTAGTCAGTTTGTCCCTGATATTCGTATTGGATATTTATATACCTATTGGGGACCATTGGTGAGTAAGTAAAAAAAAAATAATTTTGAATTTATTAACCAGTGTTGTTTTAGTGTTTCGTACTTTTGGTTACGATATCTAGAGAAGCAATAGATGATTTAAGGAGACATAAAAGAGATCAAGAAGTCAATAATCAGAAATGTAAAAGGCTGTTAAATGATAGAAATAAACCTTTCGAAATAGTGGCTGCTCATAAATTAAAGGTAATTTTACAGTATCTTAGCATTTTGCGTGATCAACGATTTTGAAATACTTGGGTACTCAATATTTATGTTTTTTGTATATTGTCAGTTTATAGTAAATTATTGTCTATCAAATTTAAGATTGAAGTATTGCTGACTGGTTTACAGAGCCTTACGTGACTCCATTTGAATTTGAATTGGTCACTATTCAAGTTGATTCATTATCTGCAAAAACTTTCTATTGTTAGGTTGTTTCTTCATTTTAAGTATGTTCATTCACTGCTCAACAAGCTGTAACTTGGTTTGGGCCGGTTTAGCTATAATCAAGGGTAATAGGATGGTGTGAAACTGACATGTAGACTCGTAAGGACAAACATTCACATTGGTTTATAAGTAAATGTATCTTTGACCATGGATGCTCAAAAATGTTTCAATGGAGAGAAATCGTAAAGAAATACTTCAAGGGAAATAACTAAACCTATATGTGAAAATTATACAGGGCCAATTGTATTATTAAAAAAAATGAAACATTTTTGTTAAAAAGATTCAAACTACATTGTGAATTACAAATATTGAAACAAATTATTCTTTTGTAAAATCATAAGCAAAAGTTGAAATGAACTAATATCGCTGTGTTATAAAAAATATTTACTCGGATAAATGTTTAAATACCTAATATTGCAAGTTAATGGCACCAATAAATCATTCTAACAAATTACGCACAAAACATAAACGACTTTTATAGTAAAACAAGCTAACAACCATTATGCTCTTTGCCGATTTACTGCTCTTTTTATATCACATTGTTGCACATTCTGTAGGATACTCTTCACGGTTCTTTTGTAAATAATGTTTTTAGATATTTTTTGTTTAATTACAAAACATAAAAATATATTTAAAAAAAAACTAGTTAATAACTTTTAATTTATTGATCCATTTTCTTCAAAAACAATAGGGTTTTTCCTCTAGCTAACACTAACTTACTGTCCAAATTTCAATGCAGTAGGTCTTTTCATTCTTAATTTATCATGCTCACAAGAAACGTGATGGACGAACAGGCTGATGGACATTTTGAAAATAGTTCAGAATTCGAAACAAAATGGTATGAAATTTTTTTCCCTACAAGCTATATTACCGGTTTTAGAAATGTGCCAATTAAATGCAATACACTCTTCTTTATGTTATTGTGAAGAGTATAATAATACTGAACCAAGACCAGACCAGCTGACCATGGGTCACCAGATACTGTACTGTGAACTTGCCTTGCATTTCAGCCAGTCACAAGCTCTATATCTAAAACCAACACTTTATTCTTAAAGTGAACAGACTGGAATTGCGTATTCATAAATTGAAGAAGTGGACGTATAATTTAAAGCTCTCAAGAAAAAGTAAGTTTTTGTCCGACAGTCTTCAAAAATAATAAATAGGTTTAAAATAACTTATTTATTATTTTTTAAGACTATCAGACAAAAACCAGTCTTAAAAAATAATAAATAAGTTATTTTAATCCATGTTTCTTACATTAAATTTATATATTTCTTCTACCATCATTGAACTTCTTTCTGCCTTGCATATTACTTCAGCGTTTTTTACTTTTTCTGATTGTTTTTGTTTTTTTCTGGGAAACAAACAACAATGGGGTGGTTTCTTCTAGGTGTTCTTGTGGTTGTCGAATTTGACTTTCATCGATCATGTTGTCGGCTTCTTTAGAAGGATTCTAAAGACTGAAGTTGTCGTGTTTTGCTCCTTGTGATATACCTTGATGCTGTTTCGCTTGCTGTGAACTTCAATATACAGGGTGTCCCACTTAAAACTCTTGGGGTCACTTTCTCAATAACTCAGAGATATGAATTCTATGAAAGATATTCACTATAGTCTGTTTTTAAACCAGGAGGAGTAAACATGAAAGTTCCATTCATAAAAGTAACTAGAAAATACACTAAAACCTTTTCGGCGTTTTGGGCAACCAACAATACACGACTACAGTGTATTTTATTACATTATATAATGCATTTACCTCTATTTGACCTCTAGGTATTTTATACAGCGTCCATACCATTTACGCAATATAAAGGCACCAAGTAATTAGTAGAGATGTACCGACTAGGGTTCTTGCCGACTAGTCAGTAGCCGACTAATCGGCTTTTCATAAAGCCGACTAGTTGACCCAGCCGACTATTTTTAAATGCCAGCAAAATACGCGGCCAATTTCTTCGCGCGCCGGCTTTGGTAAACTTCGCATGCCATCGCTCGTCGCAGGCCGCTGGCCGACGCGACGGACCTATCAACAGTCACGTACACGTATTTTCTGTTTTGTTGTTTACTTGACTTCACTTAGAACATTGTTTGCTTTGCCAGTTGTTTTAAGGTTAGTTTTTGTGTGTATTGGATTTAATTTTAGCTGCAGAACTATTAGATATAGATATGTCGAAAACAAGTAAAAAAACGTCACGTGTTTGGTTATTCTTTGATGAAACTGAAGGAAACAGTGGCAATAAAGTGAAGTGTAATCAATGCCAATCGTTCATTTCTCGCGGTGGCCACGGAAAAGCAGCTAATACCTCAAATATGAACAATCATATAAAATTGTGGTATGTGATGTACTGTAGTACATCACATACTTACTAATATAGAGTAATATATACTAGAACAATGTTTTTTTTAAATTTTGTTTCAATATTTTCTATACTGTATCTGATCCCTCTTATTTTGTTCAGATTAAAATAATATTTAAAATGAATAATAGCATAAGTTCCTAGTTCCTATGTTAATGAGTTGGTTTTAAGTTTAATTTTTGTTTTCGCATTTGTTAAAATAAGGACGTTTGTTATCAGTAACAAGATTAAGTTTACTGTTTATTTTGTATCTTGTAGTATGTACTATGTAGTGAAATATAGTGTTTTTTTTAAATTTTCTTCCAACATTTTACACATGCCTTGTTTTACTTTATTAAAATATTATTAAAAACGCCCCCTTAATTCAGCAAGGTATACCTCAATCAGGGCCGTCGAGAGAAAATTAGAGTCCGGTGTTAGTAATATATGGGCCCCCCCACGCCCGCTTTCGAAAAGCAGGGGTGATGAAATTTTGGAGGTCGGGGGATGGTATTCCTATGATATTTATCTCGATACCTACCAATTAAGTTGATCATTGCAGACAATGCAAATTACGGACATGAACATACGGCATATCATTTCATTTTCTACATTGAAAGTTTATATATTATTGCCTTTTACAATTTACATCACATTAATCATGCCTCTCTTCCTTTAACTAATGCAAATGCAATCAAAATTTGCATATGCATCTCCAACTTCTGGTGGAATCCAGGCCCCCTCAAAAACTCCGGACCTGGGGGAAACACCCTCGATATCCCCCCCCCCCCTCTCGATGGGCCTGACCTCAATTTGTAGAAAGATCGCCTTGGGAGTTTTAAGTGGAACACCCTCTATATACATATTTTTTTTTCTTTTATATTTATGAACTTCAAGTAACATTCAAAATATTGGGTCAAATAGTTAACATAAAAACTAGCACTGCTTCCATTTTCTGCAATTGTTCAGTATTATTTTGTTCTAATAATTTTTATACTCTGTCAACCAAAAATTCAATTTTCTTGATACGTAAAAAATTGTATTGGCATTCTGTTTTTTATTAAAATTGGCATTATCTCGGAAACAAATAAAGAATATCTAATCAATTTACGCTTGAAATAAGTTTTAAATAATAACATATACCTAACTATTATAAATCTTATAGGTAGTTACTAAAACAATATTATTATTATTATTAATATTTATTGTGTTTTATTGGTTTCACCAAAAGGCCATGCATGGCCATCGACCGAAGTCTTTCAGCCTTGAATATTATTTTATTTTGTTGTGTTATTATTAAATAGGCAATGTATTATAATAGAATTAAAGTTTCAACTTAAGGCAAGATGTGAAGCGTCACGAAGAGGGGAGATCAAGATCTCCAGCGCATGGAATGAGTAATTTTGTATTGTTTCTTATTAGTTACTATATCTTGCTTTTTATTAATGATAGTATGATATATAAGAGACATCAATGTTTTGACAGAGCATATACCTATGGCGACTCAGGTGGAGATAGAACCTTTTAAAGTTTGATGTATACGTGAGATAACATTTTATGAAAATGATTTGATTTTGACACAGTCACAGATATTGCTTCCAAAATTCGGCGGCATATAGAAAATGATGTCGGCTATCCATGCATGTTATTAACACCTTATTTGAAACCTTTAAGTAGTGCACAGCCTATGAAGTAGTTTCAGCAAACGCCATAATACTTGAATACTAACACATAACATGCGTTTCTTCAACCACATTGGCATCGTCGAAGGATTATTAAGTTTTCATCATTATTAGGACATGATTATGTTGCAAATTCTTTATATTTATACAGCTATTTGCAAGAAAAGATGTTTCTTGTTAATTATTTTTCAATGTGTACCTACTTTGACAATAATGATAGATGTTTTTTTTTTCATCTGTCAACAGCATGTATGGGTGTCCATTTAAATCATAGAAATGCTAACATGCTAGACTGATCATTCCTTATTTTTGACTTGTTTATTTACAGTGTCTATTTTATAGAGTAAGATCCGCCAGACCTACGTCATTTTAGCAAAGCTAATATTTTGACAATAAATAGTGTGATATGTAGTTAAGAAAGTATGCATATTTGCTAGCTTGAAAGCGGGGCCCTTTTACAGATAACAGGTACAAAAGGTACAAAGAACCTTACTAACCTACGTTAAAGTATGATAGCTGGTTTTCATTATGTTTGACAGAATACTGTTAAAAACCAACATTCATTATTGCCAGATACTTTCCGTGAGCCCTAACTTCCGCCAGGCGTTTCCTAGCATGTAAAAATCCAACCTAACCTAACCTAACCTAACATTACTGTGGAATCATCTATTACCAACTGTGTAACTGTACCAACTAAGAAACGAAACAAAACAAAGAATTAATTAGGTTAGGTTAAGTTTGGTTTTTTCGAGTTTCGAGAAAATGGACAGTTTTCCAGATATCGGGATGCGAAGTTGATTTTCCGGGATCTTGTCGATAACAGTGTATCGCCGTATTTTTGATACATTAGAGAGATATTGCTCGCTCGCTAATTATGCTACGTTATTAACGCAAATAACTAGGCTTTGTTTTAGACATATTGCATTGCAGTTCCAATCGTGTGTAACTAGGTTATGTAAAACGTCACTTTTTATGTCAAATAGTCGCCAAATTTAGAAATATGTTATTACTGTTGTCAAATATTACAAAATTATTAAAGGTACATTTTTAGTATGTAAATTTTAAAATCAAACTTGTCTTATTTCCTAAAAAGGGGGCTCCAATTTACTCAAAAAGACCTTTAAAAAAAAAATTTTGGAGTTGATTGTAAGCCAAAAATAGATGAATTTCTGTTTATAATATGATATAATATTTAGGTACATACATTTAGACCTTAATGGAAGAAATGTTAGAAGCAGGCATATTAGCCTGGTGGTAATATAAAAAACATAAATACAGATCAGCTGATTTTGGTTGTTCCCGATTTTAACCGAGGTGAGGATAACGTCGTTTACTCGACGTACGCTAAACATACGGAAATTACGTCAGGCGCTAAGTTATTACCGCATGTCTTAACGCAGATTAAATGTGCGCATGCTTAGATGTCAAATAACGCGATCCTGTAATAGTGAATGCCGTTATGTGACAATGCAATATCTCTCTATTGTCTTTCAGAATATATACCAGGGGATTTTATGGTCACTGATTCCAATTCCGATGTCAAAAGTGACATTTGACAGTTGAATAGAATAGAATAGAACTTTTTTCCTAGACTACGAATTTACAGTAGTAGTATGATACATCTTATATTCGCAAAGATGAAGTCTTTGAAATTTATATAATTTCATTTACTTATATTATTGCATAATAATGCGTCCTATGCCACCCCTTGCCTCAATTTTGCCTCAATAATATTTTAAGGGGACTATTTTTTCTTCAAATCGAACCATTTGCAGGGATGAGAAAGAAAATCGATTTCGAAAAAGATGGACTACCCTAATGCTCAAAGCATAGCCCAAGTGTCATTGTAATGTCATTTCGATAATCGAAATACCCAATTTGAATGACATTTCCCAATGGAAATAATACCATTGTAGATGAGGTGAGGTACGGTGTCGGTTTTAGTGGCGTGATCACTATCGGCGAAGTTAAGCCGTGCCGGCCAAGTCCGTCACTTGGATAAGTGACTGTATCTCATTTTGCTGTCCTGGTTAAGTGGTGGAATAGCGTTAGCTAAACTTCGCCAAGACGTCAAAATAAATAAAGCGATTAAATAAAAAATAAAAAAACCGCTGCCTAAGGAATCACTACTTCCCCATCCAGATTTTTCATCAAAGTCACTTTAAAGGAAACATCTTGACTAGATTTGCACTCTAGTATGTGAAAATTATTGATCATAGAATTTTAATAATATTTGGAGCAGATGTTATAGAAAAGTTTGAGGCGTTGGTTTCTACCAAATACGTTAAAAATGAAGTTTTTAGTTTACCCCACTTATTTTCCACTATTCACAACCTACCACGATCCACCCCTTCAATGGAATCATCTCAATCAGATGTCATTACAATACATTCGTGTACTAACTTTCAAGTAAATATCTCAATTTTATGTTATCAAACCCATTAACAATGGAGCGGAGATGGTGGTGTTTGAAAAATATTATAAAGAAATCTGGGGCCTTGGTTTCTAGTATATACACCAAATCCAATATTTATGTACTCTTACCAGCATGATATACTTATTTTCCCCTATTTACTCCTATTCAACCCTCAACCCTTCAACGGAATCATCTTAAAATATAATCTAGTTCCAGATATCGTTATAATACATACGTGTCCCAAATTTCAAGTGAATATCTTGATTTCATTTTATCAACTCCTTTAATAATGGATTAAGGGTGGTGGGGGTTGAAAAATATTACTAAAAAATATGAGGCCTTAGCTTCTAGGACATACGCCGAATTTCAAGTTTCTGTACCTTTACCAGCTTGCTTTACTTATTTTTCCCTATTTACCACCAATTACCCCCGCTCGTTCAACGCAATCATGTCAAAATATAATTCAGTTTAAGATATCGTTATACGTGTAACAAATTCCAAGTAAAAATCTAAATTTCATTTTATCAACTCTTTTAATAAGGGAGTGGGGGTGATGGAGGGATGGAAAATATTATGGAAAAATCTGAGGCCATCGCCTCTAGTATATACACCAAATCACAAATTTCTATACTCTTACCAGCTTGCTTTACTTAGTTTCCCCTATCTAATACTATTTAACCCCCAACCCTTCAACGGAATCATCTCAAAATATAATCCAGTTCCAGATGTCGTTATATACATACGCGTACCAAATTTCAAGTGAATATTTCAATTTTGTTTTATCAACCCCTTTAATAATGGAGTAGGGGTGGTGGGGCTTGAAACATAATATGAATAATCCGAGACCTTGGCTTCTAGTACATACACCAAATTTCAAGTTTCTGTACTCTCACCAGCTTGCTTTACTTATTTTCCCCTATTTATCCCCATTTAACCCCCAACCCTTCAACGGAATAATCTCAAAATATAATCTAGTTCCAGATGTCGTTCTAATACATACGTGTACCAAATTTCAAATGAATATCTCAATTTTATTTTATCAACCCTTTTAATAATGGAGTAGGGGTGGTGGGTGGGTTGAAAAATATTTTAAAAAAATTGAGTGTTTAACTTCTAGTACATACACTGTATTTCAAGTTTCTGTACTCATACCAGCTTGATTTACTTATTTTCCCCTATTTTACCATATTTAACCCCCAATCCTTCAACGGTTGCTTCTCAAAATATAATCTAGTTCCAGATGTCGTTATAATGCACACGTGTACCAAATTTCAAGTGAATATTTCAATTTTATTTTATCAACCCCTTTAATAATGGAGTAGGGGTGGTGGGGGTTGAAAAATAATATAACTAATCTGAGACCTTGGCTTCTAGCACATACACCGAATTTCAAGTTTCTGTACTCTTACCAGCTTGCTTTGCTTATTTTCCCCTATTTACCCCTATTTAACCCCCAACCCTTCAACGGAATCATTTCAAAATATAAACTAGTTCCAGATGTCGTTATAATACATACATGTACCAAATTTCAAATGAATATCTCATTTTTATTTTATCAACCCCTTTAATAATGAATAAGGGGTGGTGGGGGGGGGGGGGGTGAAAAACATTGTAAAAAAATCTGAGGCGTTGGCTTGTAGTACATGCATCAAATTTCAAGTTTCCGTACTCATATCTGCTTGCTTTACATATTTCCCCATATTTACCCCTATTTACCCCCAACCCTTCACCGGATATCTTCAAAAAACAATCCAGTTCCAGATATCATTATAATATATACGTGTAAAAAATTTCAAGTCAATATCTTAAACCGTTCCGGAGAAAGCGTGCGGACAAAAAAAGTTACAGACAGACCGACAGACAGACAGAAAAAATTTTTTCGCTCAAATTTAAAATCTCGACGTTTCATGACATTCTAAATTGATTTCAAGAAAAAAAAAATTTGAAATTTTTTTTACGATTACTATACTTCCAATCCACTACGTGGATGTGGAAGTAAAAAATATCTAATAGATTCAATGTTTTGAGTTATTCTAAAACTGACAGAGGAATAACAAATAAGAAAGAAAAGAAATATTATATTTCTTATGATCTTTGAATGAACTATAAATTAGATTAGATTAAGACATTCAGTTGAGGTGACATTTTCCAAATGATGATAAATTAATCATTAATATTATCTTAGAAGAGTTCAAAGTCTATTTCGTTAATCTGGACACACATTCTAGTATATTTTATACACAAATAGTATTTTGTAAAAATTGCATTTATTTGTCCAAATTCCTCCACTGCTAGAATGTATTCAAGCTAAGCTGTACACCTGCAATTTTACAATTTGACAATTTTACTGATACCATAGATGAAGTATTTATGAAATGTTTAGATACCATAATGGATTGCTTTCATTCTTCCCTTTCATGCAAAGTAAAAAATGTCCCTAATTGTAATGTCAGATTTATTCATATTACTCAAAATCTAAACAAATATGTAAAATCATTTCCACTTATTAAATGAATAGTTTAAATTCAGAAACTCTTGAGCTTCAAAACAAAACAAAATTAATTTAAAACATATAGTCCAATTACCCAAAGGTTTGACCTCTGAATCACCAAATTTATCCACTACCCAATGGTAAATAATTGGGGGTTTATTTAGATAATAAATAAACGTCAACATGCATTCTAAAATGGCAAGAAAAAAAGCAAATCCAGAGCGAAACATTTTAGAGTGTTAACGTTCGAAAATAAGGGAATAAGAACTGCAGCAGCTGCCAAATTATAGAAAACTATTTGTAGACCTATTCTAGAATATGGACATACGTTATACATTAACAGCAGAAATCCAGCTGAAAAAAGTTTAAAAACTGCTGAATCCACTGCACTAAGGAAAATTACAAAGATTCGGCATTAGAGCTGAAAATTGGTACAGACCTTGAATACACTATTACAAATGAAATGTCAAAAATCCTCACCGATCCCATGTCGGCTAAAAATTTTATTCAAGGTCAAAGGTCACAAATACCAGTTTTTCGAATATTTCTCTTAAACGATAGGTGTTATCGTAAAAATAGATCATACAATTATCTACAAAAACTGTTTCTATACTTTTTTCCTATGATTTATCATTCATGAGATATCGCTATTTTAAAAATCGGAAACGTATTCTGCATATTATGCACACATTTCCGCATCACCTATGAGGTAGTGTACTGGGTGCATTTTTTTAAAGTGGTTTTCCCAGTAAACATAATCCACGATCGAGTATGATTAAGCAAGTCTGATCAGACAGCTTCCTATTGATTAAAAAATGGTACTGTTGGTAATTGTCAAAGTGAAACTGATTGTTGTTGACTTTTAGAAATCGTCGTATGGTTAATAAATCTTCAACAGTTATATCTTCTTCTTTGCTTTCTTCTTCTTCACCTTCTTCTTCCTCTCCTTTCTTGATTTCTGTAAATTGTTGTAAGAAAAAAATGCGTCAGTTATCTCCTCATTGATATAATTTTTAAAGGGTATAAAACAACAGTATTTAAATTGTTTGGAAAACGTCATGATTTAATTGATTGCGCAGAAGTATTTAGAAAGATTGACTCTTCTCCATATATCATCATCTCAAATGCAATTCGCTTCCTTCTTGCTATGTATGGAGCTCCAAAATAATTGATTCTGTAGACAAGTATAGATATTTAAGTTTTGTAAAAAAATACACGGAACGATAACAGAATACAGTTATCCTGTTTTCCCGCAACATCTGCTGCTGCTTATCATTTATATTTCTGAAAATAATGACAGTTTTCTCTACAATTATATATCAAAACCTATTATACATTCAGAAAAATGTTTATCAGTATCCGTCGAATTATCCTACATATGCAGATGTACATCACCATGATACAAGCAATAATATGAATATCGTCCCTCCATTAACTAGATTGAAAAAAACGGGAAACATCGGCATTAAATTGTACAACTCTCTGCCTTTGGATCTGCGTAATTTATCACTGCGAAAATTTAAAAATAAATTAAAGGGCATATTAACAAAGAATCCATTATATAACCTAAATGATTTTTTTCATATTGAATATGACAGAAACGATTCTGATACACAAAGGTCACACTGATACTGATTTCATTTTATTTAAATGTGAAAAGATATTTTAATGTGTTGTAGATTTATTTCATAGTAAATAGAGTTTTATAAAATGTTTTGTCTTAGTTCTAAATTTTGTACACTTGCTTTGACTTGTCTATAAATGTATCATTTCGAAGGATGAATAAACATTATTATTATTATTATTATCAACATTTATATTGTGTCTACTATCAAATTCAAGTATGATTAGGCAATGAACTGGACCTAGAAGGTTGGGGATGGAAATTAATAGACAATAGTTTGGAGCCAATTCAAACTCGTCTCCCGCCTGCTCCAGAAAAACTTCTTAATACTATGCAAGGGTTGTAGTAATAACTGTGGCTGAAAAAAAGGCGGATTATTTTGTTCATCTGTATTTACCAATTGCCAAGGCCAGTCTTGTTTCAATGTTGAATCAAATACAACAGATGAGAATACTTATGATATCAATGAGGAGATAACTGATCCATATTTTTTCTTACAACAATTTACAGAAATCCAGCAAGGAGAGGAAGAAGGTGGAGAAGAAAAAAGCGAAGAAGACATGACTGCTGAAGTGGAATCTGAAGATTATTTTTAATTATACAACAATTTTTAAAAGTGAACAATAATCCGTTCCACTTTGATAGTTACCAACTGTACCATTTTTTAATCAATAGAACTGATCATACTTGCTTAATCATAATCTATCGTGGATTATGCCTACTGGGGAAACCACGTTAAAAAAAATGTGCCAACTACACTACCTCATGGGTTGCTCGGAAATGTGTGCATAATATGCAGAATACGTTTCCAACTTTTGAAATCGCGGTATCTCATGAATGATGATTCGTAGGAAAAAAGTATACAAACAGTTTTTGTAGATTGCATGATCCACAAACTTTATATGACTTATTTTTGTGATAATACTTACCGTTTACAAAAAAAGCTGACAGTTGTGACCGTTGACCCTGAAGAACATTTATAGCTGACATGGGATCGGTGGGGACTTTTGACATTTCATTTGTAATAGTGTCTGTACCAATTTTCAGCTCCATGCGCATTAATGCGAAGTTTCAACTTTTTGTTTATTTTGACTGGAATGTAACAAAAAAGACAAAAATGTAAAATGAAGCGAAAACTGTGTACTAGGTAGTGTGAAACACATTTTTTAATTTCACAATTGACTTTTCTAAATTCACTTTTCTGCGAACATGTCAAAAATAGTTTTCTACATTATTAAAGAGAATTCGGTAATGGTATAATTTTAGGACTTGTAATTTATGAATTATTATGCTTTCAATTCATAACAATCCATTCTGATATGGTTTTGTGAGAGAAAAAGGTAAAATAGGCCTAAAAGCATGTAAAATTCTCTAAAATATGTGAATTACACATACATTTACTTGCTGCGATATTGAGCGTGTTTCCGCTGTTGATCAGTTGATCTTACTCACACATGTATATTCACCCCGTGGCGTGTGATTTATAGAGTAAGATCCCACAGCTGCCAGTCCTACGAAACCAACATTCATTATTGCCAGACACTTTCCGTGGGCCCTAACTTCTGTCGGACGCTTTAAAGCTCGAAAAAACCCAACCTAACCTAACATAACTGTGGAATCATATCTACTACCAACTATGTAAAAAACGAAACAACAAAACATATGAAAAACACCTGTCATGCTTTAAGGTAGTTTAATAAGGTTTTTTGTACCTGTTATCTGTAAAAGGGCTCTGCTTTCAAGCTAGCAAATATGCATACAAACTTAACTACGTATCACACTATTTATTGTCAAAATGACGTTGGTCTGGTGGTTCTGGGATATCGGTCTATTAGTAGAAGAGCTGAAAATTTTTGAAGAATATAAGTATATATTAAAAAAAAAAATTTCAAAGATTTTATAAAACATTGTCACGTATTTTCACCGCTGAAACCGCCTTTCAGGATCCGTGGGTTTCAAATAATTTCAACAAGGGATAAACACTAAAATGCACTTTTACTGTCTAAAATAACCTTTACAGTGTTTATATTTACACATTGTATTTCTAACCTCACTTGTCACTTTTCACCTTCTTCTTCCGCCGGGAATCCCACCTTATATACTCTAATGTGCGATAATAGAATTATTTACTGAAATTCATTTTCATGTATACATGTATGTATACTTTATTTAGCCTTTCGTTTAATATTTATCTATACTTATATTTAATTGTCTATGTTAGTAGTTTAATTTTATACACATGTACGTGTTCTTTGGGTATAAACAGCCCTAGGCTGCCTGCCTTGTATGTATGTAATAATAATAATAATAATAATTTTTCCTCTAGAGTTATCTAGAACACAATCGAGAATTTTCTCCCACCACACTCCAAAAAACTCGATCTCCTTCTACAAATTTCTAGGACAGTCACTATTAGTCATGGGCGTATCAATAGTCTCCACTTTCTAGGGGGTGTAATACATAACAATATGATAAAATTTACAACATAGGTATATTAATGAAGAAAATATAAAAAAAAAATTATACTAATTTTATATTTATAACTTATAAAATTCCATTTTACTTGAAAACTGTTTGTCCTAGAATAAAAAATATTTTCAAAATAGAATTTAACTTTCTCTTGATCCAATAAACATCTCTCGAGATATTTAGGAAGAACGCAATTATCAAAACTTAACCTCAAAGTTTTCATTGAAGCGCCCCCTAAGACAAACCCACGTATCTCCAAAAAAATCGAAATGTGAGTTATACTAATTTTTGACTAAAATACCATTTATAGGAAAAACCTAATATTTTTGTATTTTCATACATTAAATTAAGGAAAGCAATTCCCCGTAACCGCCATTTAAGACTATGGTACTTAGTATAAATATGACATGTACAGAATTCGTAGTAAAATCCCCGTATTAGTCTTGTATACCCAGCGTTTTAACTAGAGAATAATCCTGTATGTGGTTTATGCTTAGAAACCCGCAAATATCGCACCAGCGCTTACTTGTCTTTGTGGTGCTTTTATTTTTATTATTAAATGAAATAGCACGCTAACAATTTTAATAAAATAATATAAACATCTTAAAATCAGCAAATAATATAAAATTTGCATAATTACTTAGATAAAACTACGTATATGTGATTTTGTTTCATTTGCCTGGTTTTTGTCAAGTAGTTTCGTTGCATTTCTGTAGACCCATTTACCGTATTCAACATTTTTTATTAAAAATTTTTTAAAAAATGATGTTTTTTTATCGTAAATAATTTGTGTAGACCAACTTTATCAAATATAACCAAAAGTATGAGATTATCAAGACATAAAACATACAAAACACACAGAAGATATTTGAGCGTGTTTTTCTCAAAACTGTCCTCATTGGAGATACGTGGGTTTGTCTTGGGAGGGCAGTATAGAAATGTAAATATGTGCTGAATTTCAGCCGTTCTAGTTTTTTTTTTCCGAGGTTCGAGCTTTTTTCCGTCATTGGCAACTGGTTTAATAGAGAAATGCCTTAAAATATCTAAAAATATAGATATCCATGACAGTTTTATTCATTATTATAAATACATCAAAATAACATTTTCAAGATATATTCTTTTACTAGATCCATGGGTTCTACTACTTATACCCATATACCATCAGCATTATTCATTTGACTGTTTTGTTACTTAGGTGGGAGATCTGATAATTGTCGACAAAGACGAACGTGTTCCTGCCGATTTGGTATTATTGAGAACCTCCGAAAGTAGTGGTGCTGTTTTCGTCAGAACTGATCAGTTAGATGGCGAAACAGATTGGAAACTGAGGTTAGCAGTTCCGGCCACACAAAAACTCTCAACAGACCATCATCTGTTTGAAATTAGTGCAAGTATTTATGCTGAAAAACCACAAAAAGATATTCACTCTTTCATTGGGACATTCAGTCGAGTAAGTATGATATGATATAAAGACTATTTGTATCAAATAATTTTAAAATGTTTACCTTAAGTTCTATTTTCCAAATGTAATTTAGTAGACTT
Organism: Stenurella melanura; assembly: GCA_963583905.1. Lineage (NCBI taxonomy): Eukaryota > Metazoa > Arthropoda > Insecta > Coleoptera > Cerambycidae > Stenurella > Stenurella melanura. The sequence continues at coordinate 149,312,540 of OY757310.1, forward strand.
GAAAAAAATGATTCGTTTTTAGTTGGACTCACTGAACAGTGATGAGAGTCTGGATTTGGAAAATACACTGTGGACCAATTGTGTCATTGCTTCTGGACAAGCTACGGGAGTTGTTATTTATACTGGTAAATTTCTTATATTTATGTTTTTTTACTTAACAGGTAGATAAGTATGGATCTAAGCTTTCTAGATTAGTTGTGCCAGTTGTAAAATCCCATTTTCAGTGCTAACACCTAAAGATTTTTATTTTTTTATTTGCTAGCATGTCATAATCACAATATAACGAACATCAATGTGAATATCAAAACTACATTAATTTTCGACCTGGCTACGACAATAGACTTCATTACTGTGAAAATAGCTAAAAAGAATACTTGACTTTTCAGCTTAAAAAATGTTTGGTTTAAAACCAAATAATTTAATGTATACGGGGTGTCCCACCGGGAATTGAATCGATCAATATAGAGAAAAGTACGCATCAGGAATTTTCGAAAATTTAGATTGTTACTAATGTCGGTGTGGCCAATCCAACTAAAATAATTAGAAGCATGGGGTAGTTCCGGTTATACCGGAAGTCGATACCAACGTGTTTATTTTAAATGGAACACCCTATATATTTTCGACTTTTCGAGATGACAGTAAAATTCTGAGTTCAGGCTTGTAGCACAGCCTATATCTAAAACCAGTAGTTTCGAATATATTTGACATTTTATAAAAAGTTTGACAGGTGCAACAGTTTGCAAGAACCGTTATAACTTTTTCTGTGTAGGACATCCTCATTTGCTCTTGGGCACGGAGAAAGAATACAAGAAGAACTATGTTCTACAACTGAAATAAATTCAATAACATCATACCAAGTGTTCCGTTTTTCGCGTTACATTTTATCAACTTCAAACCGCGAAAACTTGTTTAGGTCAAATGGAACACCCTGTATTTTTTTACGTCAAGTTGTGTAAAATTGTCTAATATTAACAGCTTTTTAACGTCATTCATAGGCGTAATTCGGGGTGGGCAAGGGAGGCCCACCCAATCTTTTGAAATGGCATTAAATTGTTTAAGGCAAATCTGGTGAATTCCGAAATTCTTCCGGAAAAAATAATAAGTATGACAATTACACCACTCAAGTCAAAGGTTTTCAATACATCTCTAATGGATTTAGGCTTTCTTTTCTAGGCGAACGGTTTGCTTACTAATTTTTATAAGTACCAGTTTCTAAAACCTGTTTTAAATTTAAATTTTTAGTGAAATCGTCCCATGGGAACCATTTTTTACTAACAATTTTATAAACAAATAATAAATAACGCGATTTTCGATTCCAAAACACTTCTATCGTAGATTATGGGTAATTACAAGAAAAGAATGTCAGAAAGACTTATTGTTTAAAAATTGTTAACATTTGAACATTGAAATAATACGATTTTTAGTCTTTTTGACCTTTTATAACTTTAGAATGGAAAGAAATTTTTAGATTCTGCAAAAATAATCTGCAACTTCAACTTCAAAATGCTGAAGATTTGTAAAAATTACATCAATGATACCAAAGTTATAGCATGTTATGATTACTAAACTTAGGTTGCCTAACGTCAGAGGCATAGTCTGTAACCACAAAAGCATGGCGCGTACTTCGCCGAAAACTCCCAATTTTGAAATCGTATCTTTGAAATTGATGTATTTTTTATAATTCCTTCGGTGTTTTAAAGTTGAAGCCTTACACTTTCGGAATATTTTTTCAGAATCCAAATATTTCTTTCCGTTCTAAAGTTATTAAAGGTAAAAATGCTAAAGAACGTATTTTTTCAATAATCATTACATTGCATGGGCTGTAAATAATGATTGTTGGGATTGATTCGTGTGCTGTTTTCATTTTCTTCAAACTCCATGGACTTAATTGTGCCGCAAGCATGACTACATTAGCGGCTGTCCATTTCTGGCTCTTGATTGGACTACTCTGCATCGCAAAAGCTAGTTTTTCATGTTCTATACCAGGCACGAAGGAGCTGACGTCACGTCTTTTACTTCTTCACAACCTTCTGAAACTAGTTTGTTTGGTCTGCCTCATTTTTTTCTTGGCTCACTTTGGACTGTATAGTTGATTGGAGTAGTCAGCACCAGAGATGACAGATATAATGAAGAATTGAGCCACTTAGAGTTCTTTTTCACAAACTTTTGGTAAAGGCGACTGTCTTTCCACTTCGAAATCAATTTTGAGACAAAACGTTTTAATATAACTTTTAAACTCATCCTAGAGTCTATAGCCAGGTTACGTACACTATATTTGTCTAGAAGGTACTCAAGAAGTCTTTCAGGGCACTTAGAATTGCTCAAATTAAAAAACATTACATCTTTTAATATTAAGAGGACATTTGCCCTGCACTAGGAAGGTATGGGTCTTCCGCGGGGTTGAGAGACGAAGTTACATTAAAAAACAGTATAGCCGCGTTGGAAGGTCAGGCGGGCCGGTGTTTTCAACGATATTCAATTACGCTCATAGTGAGGTACAGGTCCGTACTAAATAAATTGTGTAATAGAGTTGGGACGTTGCAGGCATGATTGTTTTTTATATTTTTGCCTTTACAAGCTTTATTTAAAGTCGGCACTATAGAACCTCAAAATCGTCATTAAAGTGCTATAAATAATATAGTACCATATTGTACGCTTTCTTGTAGTTGACAGATAAAGTCAGTGCAACATGTTCGTTGCTTGTAATATACCTAGCTAATTATATGTGTTGTAATAAAGTAAGAATAGATACAGTTTTCTAAATTATTCTTCATCACTAAATATTACTTTAATTAATTAGCTAAAAATGATTTCCTTACAAAAAAAATTATTCAGATTTGATATTTAAATAAATATGACGTACCTATCTTAATATCACTTAAAATTATTGAAAAAAATAGAGTCGATTAATCTTAATTTCACAATTTCTGGATCTCAAGAAAAACTTAATATGCACCTCGGCACTAATGTTTCTTTTACTTCCGCATGCACGTAGTGGAGTGGAAGTATATACTAATCGTAAAAACAATTTTAAAAAATGTTTGTTTATAATTTATGTGGTTTATTTGCGGCGCGGCACGGTGGTGCTACTAAGCACCTACCATGTGACTAAAAAGAAAGTAATAAATTTATATTATAAGAACATTTTAAAAACCGCTAGAATAAAAATAATTTCGTTAGACGTAATATGATAGACCAAAGTTAATTTTTTGGATAAAGCTGGGTCGTTCATTTAATAGTGTTTAAATATTTGGAAACAGAAATTAAATTATTAAATTGATTACAACATTTTACAAGAGTAAGAAGTATAAAATAAAATATTTTTAAAAACTCTTTAAAGAGACTATTTTATTAAAAGAGCACTAAAAAGTATAAAATAAAATTTTCTGCTATTATAGCATTTTTCTCGACATAGACACTAAAATGCTTCATCCAAGACATTTGACTTCATGAATACCCCACGCTTTTATTTTAGTCGCATTCGTATAAGTTTGCAGATGCAGCCAAAAAATTATTTTATATTTATGTAACTGAATTCTCTCTTTCCAATATATATTTTTTTCATAATAGCGCGTCAAAAAATAAGCGAAAAAATAAAACCACCATAATAAGGAAAAAATGATACGTTGTAGAATATTACAAGACCATTCTAAAATGAATATTGATATTAGATAAACGAAACGAACAAAGATAACACAGCCACACAAAAGAAAAGTTCTATACCAAAGATGTGAGTGAATAGATTTTGTGTATTTTTTATGCTGAATCCGAATCAACAACCCAAAAACTTACAAGGTGATTTCTTAGTAAAATACAAAAACATCCCCTAAAATATAGTGAAATAGTGAGGATAAGGTAAAAGCTCTATAATAAAATGCATCAATTTGTAAATACTTTGAGAAAACATTTTAAAATACAATTTTGATCATTAAAAAGAAATATATGAAAATTAAATTCACATCCTACGAGGGGGTTAAGTCCATGCCGAAGATCAAATAACGAATGTTAGTGCATGCGTTTTTTAGAAACATCGGAGAAAAACGAAACTTAAACAAATAGAGAAAAAACCTTGATTACAAACAGATAGTACTGATTGGAGATAACAGAGATGAAATCTACCCACCGCTTCTCTACTTGGTAGTATGGAGAAATGCGTCCTACTACAAGTTGCCAGGTCACAATAAGAAGTATATTATATCGAGAAGATATATTTGCGAAATCTTAACTTTTTCCCCAAAGTTATGAGGATGGCCTTAGCAGCTGTATGGATGTTGAAATTGTTGAATTCGGATTGGTTATAAATAAAAATTGGCCATATTTAGGGACTTTTCCAGATGGAGTTGGAAACGATGGATCGATAATAGAAAATAAATGTCCTTATTTGGCTAGGGAAATATCTGTTGAGGGAATTAGAAATGGCCTTATAAAGTTTCTCGATCTATCTGAAAATCATTACATTTTAAAACATAACCATGATTATTATTACCAAGTCCATGGACTGTTAAACATTGGTAATAAAGACTTTTGTCATTCCGGAGTGTGGACAACGAAGAATTTATTATCATTAAATATTTTTAAAGACAAAAATGGTTCCGAGATTAAATCAATTTTATCACAATTACCTGAAATTATTGCTCCCATACTAGCTGAATACCATTACATTTTAAATTGCGAATATAAGGTGTACGAGAAACAAAGGATATACTGTTTTATTCAGAAATTTTCGGATACTGACTTCAAATTCGTAATCAGTGGCCCCCAAAAAATCTGTTACCACAGTAACAATATTCATGCACAAATATAGAATTAAAAAAATGTGTGACTTAAAGGAGTAAGTGGGACCTTGTCTGTAGGGGTGGTTTCCAACCCTTTGAGGGATAAGTTATGTTATCCTATATTTATATATTTGGTAGTACAAAATACAAGGCTCTGGTTTTTCACATTGTACATTCGTTATTTGAGCTTAGAGGCGGAATTAACCCCCTCGTAGGGGTGGGTGTGGATTTAGTTTGTATATATTTTTTCTAATGCTCAAAATTTTATTTTAAAGTGTTTTCTCAAAGTATTTACAAATTGTTGCATTTCATTATAAAGCCTTACCTTCCTTATTTTCACTATTTCACTCTATTTTAGGGGATGTTTTTGCGTTTCACTAAAATACCTGGTAAATCGATTTTTGGGCTGCGGATTTGGATTCAGCATAAAAAAATTGCAGCTAATGGAAGCGGCTGGAACCTCCCGACTCGGTGGATTTTTGAAGCAGAAAAGAGCACCAAGTTGTGTGCCATAACGGCACTGAACGTAATCCTATCTTAACTATAACCTTCTCAGATCTTCTGGAGCACTAAAGAAACCCTCATGGAAAGTTTCTTCCAAATCCGTTTAGTAGTATCGCTGCTATCATGCTAATACACAAACATACACCCATTTTTCAAAAACCTATCTTTTGGTTCTTGGGACCTCGAAACGTAAAGATTTGATGTTATCGCAATTGCCGATTTTGGACCAATTTTAGTAACTCTCACAATTTTGTGAGGAGGCTGACAGCCGCAGTTTATATTTTTTACCCCTACGATAGTCTATGATCAGGTGATAATCTGTCTCAGCTTCACAACACTAAAACGTACAAAGTTCAAGATGTTTACAACTACATCAACACTTCACCACCACCACTTTAACAAAGGTTCATATGTCTCTTTTAAAACGAAATATCTAAAAAATATAACAAGTAAATCGCAAACAACAAAAATAATGGAAGCCGCACCTGCATACGATCGCAAGTCAGGAGTATTTACAAATATAAATAAGCAATGCGTTGCTCAGTACTTCAACGGCGGCGCCACCTCACAACGTTAGAATATCTCATATTTTCTAGCGACAGGGCTATACGTTTTTGTATAGATTTACAAAAGAAAATTTTTCTTTTGGCAAAATACATTTTTTTTTAATTATACAAGGCATCAATTTAGACCCGTATTGTGGCAGAATTAATTTATTTTGTCATTAGATGTATGTTTTTAAGCGTACAAAATCAGCAATAATTCCTCTTTTCCCTAACTTTCAGCATATATAACAACCAAAAAAATGCAAAATATTAAAAATGTGTCACAATAGATGCGTGTAGGGATCTTTCCTCTTTCGAATACATTTTGTTTCAAATTTCTCTCTCATTTATTTAAGTAGAAATTACCTATTTTCTGATACTCTGTAATACCTCCTGTGAACAGGGCAAATGTCCTCTTAAGAATAGTTCATTTTTCGAAGTCATTGTAACTCCTTCGGAATGGCTACCAATAGATTTTATTTCAGGCAGTGATTCACAGTAATAACAAATTTTTTGCTGAAATATTACTGAGTAATAAGGCTTGTATATTAACAAAGAAAGAAAGAAAACGGTGCTAAGTGGTACTTTTATTATATGACTCAATGTAAGATTTTCTTGAGGTTACAATCAAAATGTTACGTAACTGTTAATATATTTAAAGAAAATTTTGTAAAACTGTGATATAAACGCCCTTACCTGTGGCTATACACTCTCTGTAAACTTATCCGCAAATCAGATTATAAACACAAATAACCACATTGTTATTTAATATACTATTTCGCACGACTGACTGCACGCGTTTTGTGACAATAGGCTAACTTCGGCAGCATTCGGGTTCATTTTATTTATACGCAAATAATGCCTATATATCTATAAACGTTTATAAATGCATCTTCTGTCAATTGGTAACAATTCGAAACTTTATTTTTGTTCAACTAAATGTCAGATTTTTCTGTGTGTGTGACGGTAGACTTGAGCAGATGCACGGCACCTGATGGTGTGATCTCCCAGGCTGCTTGAACAATCCTTTCCTGGAGGGCAACTTCGGCGTTGACAGGCTCCGCATTAGCCTTGTCCTTCGTCGTATCCTTCAGTAGTCCATTTTGTGAATCATTACACAGGTCTACAAAAAAAAGAAATTGTCTGTCTTTGCAATCAGACCCATCATTTTGTATTTTGATGCTCTGAAACCAACTTTGGCAAAAAAATAAATTTTTACCGCGTCAATTTTTCTCTACACCCCCTTATAACCCCCATAAACTTTTATAGAAGAGATTCTTTGAAAAAAAATTCTTAAATTATTTTTTATGACCTTTGTATGGGTTTTTTGATTCGCTGATCACGAATCTTAAGAATAAATTTCGACTTAATGGCAGCTGTCAGCAATCTGTCAAATTTCACCAAGATGTAAAAAGTTGATATTGTATATTATTAAGTTTTTTGGGTTGCTGATTACGATTCTGAAGTCAAACATGAATTTTGACGCGATGACAGCTGTCAATAAGCTGTCAAGTATCACCAAGATGTGAAAAGTTGATATTAAATGTATATTAAGTTTTGTGTGTTGCTGATTACGATTCTGAAGTCAAAAATAAATTTTAACATGATGACAGATGTCAACAAACTAAGTATCACCAAGATGTGAAAAGTTGATATTAAATGTATATTATTATTAAGTTTTTTATATATTATTATTAAGTTTTTTGGCTGATTACGATTCTGTAGTCAAAAATGAATTTTGACAAGATGACAACTGTCAATAAGCTGTCAACTATCACCAAGATGTGGGTTATATGGGTGCGTAAAAAATTTTTTTTGCCAAATTTGCTATTCAGCGCATCAAAATACTTACAAAATGATGGGTCTGATTGCAAAGACAGACAATTTTTTTTTTGTAGACCTGTGTTATCATTCATAAAATGATAAAACTGTTTGATAGGGCATAAAACGATGATGCGCCAAAAAAGCCACCCAGCTCCCATATTGTAATGATTAGTGTTATAATCCTTATGATATAAATTACTATTATAGGACCAGAAACTAGATCTGTGATGAACAATTCTACACCCCGTTCTAAAGTGGGCTTATTAGATATGGAAGTAAACACGATCACTAAACTGTTATTTGCTGCTGTGATTGGTTTGGCCCTTCTCATGATGGCCCTGAAGGGATTCAGTGGACCTTGGTACCGATACATGTTTAGATTTATTCTACTTTTCTCGTATATTATTCCTATAAGGTGAGTACCCTATACTTAAAGAAAAAATTATTAAATTTTCCGAAATCATTAAGGTCATCCTGTATATTTTTTCAACTTTAAAATATAAAATTCGGTGCAAGGATACACCCTATTTTTTTTTATATTATGTTTAATATATAAAAAGTAATAATAAGGTTTTTTACTTATTTATTTAGCCTTTATTACCCAACAGTAACAACCATTTACAGGGTAATATACAGATAATCAAAATACGATACAAAGTACTCTAAGACAGCCTAGAATGTAATTTTTGAGTCTCAGTACTAAAATAGGATATCACTATATGTCAATATTATCACAATGTAATACGTAACAATATACAGTGTGAACCTAAAGAAACGCACAAAATTTATATCTTTGGTCTGTCGTTTTTCAAAAAAATCCTCGAACAGGTCGATTTTACTTTTGTAAATGCTACATTTTGTCACTATACCAAAATTTATGACGTCATTGGTTTTTGAGTTATGACACTATCATAAATTTTTTTTAATGGAAACAGACATTTCTGTTTACTGTTTGTGGTGGTATATTCCTTTAGCTTTCTGGTGATATGAAAAACATTGATAATTTTCTGTAATATTTTCGCACTTCGTAAATAAATATTTTCTTCATAGTGTAGACTCCGAAGGCACCTTAACATTGTTATATTTGCCACTAATACATCTTTCCAAAAATTGTCTAGTGGATGGTCTAGTTTCGACCACAGTATGTTACATCCTATCATCAATTCCACTATAACTCTAAGTTAAAATTACGTTACGTGTCACTGTAAGTAAAGACACCTAATTTATGGTTTTCCTAGTGATGGGAAAATTTCCACTTTGTGAAAATTCCCGGAAAGTTTCCGACGAAAATTTCGGAAAGTTTCCGAAACTTTCCATTTTTGATAAAATTATTATTTCTTTGAATTTGTCATATCAAGAGCTTTTTAAAAACACCAAACACATGCACTTTTTCTAGAAAGACAAGGAAAATATCCAAAAAAATGTAAAATATTAAAATCTTCGTGTGATTATTAATATTGAATACATACTGCGAGGCATAAGGCACTTAATTTAATATAAATTTATAAATATATGGTTTTAACTATTAAAATCAAAGATCCAGTAAGTTGAAATTTTCTAACAATCATTAATAATAATAGGTGCCTACCTTGAACATTTTAAAATTTTTTTATTTAAGAAAATTTATAACTTTTTTATTTATTCATTGATTTTGCTCAAAAACAATAGGGTTCTTCCTCTAGCTAACACTAACTTACTGTCTAAATTTCAATGCAATCGAACTTTTCATTCTTAAGTGATCGTACTTATAAGAAACGTGACGGACGAACGGGCGGACATTTTGAAAGTTGTTCAGAATTCGATCACCAATACAGTGATATGAATTTTTTTTCTCTACAAGCAATATTACCGGTTTTAGAAATGTGCCGATTGAATGCAGTATATACTCTTCGTTTTGTATTTGCGAAGAGTATAATAATAAACAATATGTCAAATGTTTAGTAAACTGCCATCAATGTCAATTATTGGCGGGAAATTAAAAAATGTTCGTAAATTTCAGGGGAATGTTTCCGGAAATATTCCTGGAAACTTTCCGGGAAACATTGGTTGGGAAACTTTCTGAAACCTTATTTATTTCTTCCCGGAATGTTTCCAAAATCGGAAAATTACCATAAATGGAAAGTTTCCCCTGCCCATCACTAGGTTTTCCGAAGAAATATGTGAATTAGTATTTGTTTTGCGTAACCACGAAATTGCTTTGCCATATCTAGTGCATCAAAATGTAAATTGGCAATATAGCGAATCCAAAAATTTACTGTATCTTGCGTTTTTAGTACTTAGGTCCGAATAAATCTACAGTATATAAGAGAGACAGTGAGTAATCTTATTAAATGTTATATTACTCCCCTCCCCGCCTGGGATTGGGTTTCAGGTAAATAGCCAGTAGGTATACCTGTTGCAATTTAAAATAATCTATTATACGCATTTCGTTTTTATTTAATGTATATTACATGTTTACAATATATAATATCTGTAAAAGCCTTCCCTGGAATCTGATAGGAAAATCCAAGCATTGATAATCATATACCTTGTGGATAGCCTTGGTACAGCAAAATTAATTTCACTCAATAAATTAGGACGGTCGATATCATTATGAATTAACTTATGAAAATGTTTGAGATAGGTTAATCTTCCTAATATTAATATAGAAATTAAATCTAATCATTAATGAATTCTGGTGAGTTCCCTGAGGTGGATATTTTTTATCGACTCTGTAGAACAGAAACTTGAAAAATGTATGTTGAATCAATTCAACTTTATTTTTGTAGTATTCATAAGTTGGATATCAGATTAGAGAGCCATATTCTTATTTCGACCGAAGATAAGCATAGTATAGTGTTTTTAGGCCGACAATGGTGTTAAACGATTGACAATTACGTATGATGAATCCTAGCATTTTTTTATGTGGACATATTTGACTAATATACAGAGTGTCCCGTAATAACATGCCAATAATTTAACTACTAATTCCTTATCGAAAATTAAGGTGGGTTCTTCATATACAATTTTTCAAAATAAGCCTTTCTTTTCCACCTACACCGTGCAAGAAACCGGTTTTTAATTTCTATCTGAAAACAACACAATCGGAAAAAGACGAAATTTGGCACGTCTCGGTTACTAATCAAAAGGCATCCAACGAAATTATTTCATCCATCTAGCATGTATACAAGGGGGTGATATTAACTACTATTTTTATAATTTTGTAAATATCTTTCTGTCTGCTATTTTTTCTTCCAATAAAAAAAAAAGGAACTAAACATTATGATTCATGTAGAAACTTTTTTACCTCTTGAAAAAAATTCCTAAAAACGTTTTTGAGAAAAAAGAACTAAATTACATCTGCCTAAGTGATCAGTCTAAAGGAAGCCTATTATATTAGTCAAAACATTAATTAGGCCGGTGTCAAATCATAATTTGACAGTATTATGTACCGATATGATTATTTAGTGTTTATAAATTATTTTGATAAAAATTAAAAACTGTTTTTTTTGCACACCCCTGGAAGCAGTACAGCTGAACAGGAAAGACTTATTTTGAAATTTTTATATGAAGAACCGCCCTTCATTTTCTATGAGTTAAAATTCTTGCATGTTATTACGGGACACCCTGTATGTACAAGTTGATAGTTAGAGTCAAAGCATGTGCCTAGATCCTTAATCTCTTCCCATCTCATGAGGGGATCATTGTTAATTTTATAGTTGTATATTAATGTAATAGTTATTTTCAGAGTAAAAGTTACTATCTTACATTTTCAACCATTTAAATTTAGTTTAATCAAATTACACCACATGATTAGTTTATCTAATTTATTTTCAATCATCTACAGTACAAATTGAAGAATATATTTTTAAACCATCAGCAAGCAACATTAGTTCATTGCAGTCTAGAAATTATAGATCATAGAAATATATAAAAATAAGAGCAGTCCGATGTTAGACCCTTGCAGAACCCCAGATGTTGATATAAATAAGTTTGATTTAAAACCATTATGAATGACATATTGTTCTCTGTTTAATAAGATATAGTGATCAATTAAATCAAATGCTTCAGCGAAAACTATGTCAACTTGTCCTCTAGCGTTCAAATTATTAATGGTATATATATTCAGTAAAACTAGCGAAGTTATTTAAAGATGAACTTTTCTCCCTAAACCCACGATGCCAGGGAGATAAAGTATTTCGTTTACTGCTTATATAAAATGGTTTCCTGTAATTCTGAAAAGAAATTACAGATATAGCACGATAGTTAACTACATTTGGGTCACCAGTTTTAAGCACGGGACATAATTTAGTTATTTTCCAGGTTCCATTTTCCGGTGTATGTCTCTACTATTAAATTGTATGGTATAGAAAGAGGGAAAATCAAAGTACCTATACAATTTTTTACTAGAAAGCTCAGTTCTTTGTCTTCCCTGGGTAGCTATTCTGTATCGGTGTGATGTGATGTGAGCACATGTTTTCATGAGAAAGTGGGCGGAGTTCTCTTGAAAACTAAAAGAGAGTATTCTGTAACTGTGGGAGCGGTCACGTCACGCCAAAAATCTTGATAAATTGTAGGGAACGGGACAGTTCACACATGAGAGGATGAAAGTATAACCTCACTTTTGGGCAAACTGCCGTTTTATTTGGATGTCGGTGGCATAATATTTGTTTATTTGAAGTTATTTATACAATGAGTTTTGTGTTACTTAAAGTGTAGGGGTTAAAGGGCGATGACTATTGCCGATGTACTAAATCATTAATGAAGTACTATGAGACCTTTACATTGCCGGACAAATTCTCAAAAAGAACGACAACTTCGGCTTAGCAGATAGGGCTTTTATAATTAAGTAAATAAAGAACATGCTTTGGGATATTATACAATATATTATAAGTCAGATTATGTACAATCCAATTATTATACCTATTACAAATTAAATTTATTTTTCTCCATTGCTCCAAATCATTTTTAATAGTTTTCAGGGACAGCATTTAAAGTGGTTGTTACTCTTTCCCACATTTTTGGCATCTTTTTGTGAACTGATTTGTAAATGTTCCACAGAAGCTGTAGTTCTTTTTCCACTCATTTAATCAAAATATATTTTAAAGCACTATTCATCGGGTTGAAACGGATTTTTGATGTTGTTATTCTTAGCCTAACAGAAAATTATGTCACTTTTACAAAATAATAGATATTGCACTCATTTTGAATGTCAGAAACTCGCATTTTGACAAGATGCATTTCCCATCATACAATGCACGACCTTCGCTCATGGTGTTGCGGCAATTCTATTGGTTGAAATGTAGGAGCAACTATTGGCAATGCTGGAAGGATCACTTCATGTCCCCGCGTAGTCATTGTAGTTACAGAATAGTATTTTTGTTTTCCTGGGAAGGGATCGTGATATGAGCTCTCTCCTCTCACGACAAATGCTCACGTTCACTGAAATTACAGAATAGCTACCCAGAAGTCAAGCGATTCTTCAAATTTGAAAAGTTAATGTAAAATATTAATAGATAATAAACTAAAACTGTATTTATGAATTAGAACCTTTAAGTTGTTAATCACGTGTATTACAATATTATTATTATTATCATATAGATATGCGGGATAATCCTATTGTGCCATTTTTGTAACCTTTCCTTTTTTTAAATAGAAGGAACACAACACAGACAATATGCACATTCAAATGAACATACAGAATTCTTTGTTTCTAGTTTTTCATAAAAAGTACCTTTTGCAAAAAAAATTTATTCAGTATGAATTCTGTATTTGAACATTTTATAATGTTTAAACAGAATTTAATCTTTTTGTCTGTAAGAAGGAAACGGGTATTATGTTCTCTTGTTGTTTTCAGTTTGAGAGTAAATCTGGATATGGGCAAATCTTTCTATTCTTGGTCGATAGGAAAAGACCCAGCAATGAAAGGCACTACTGTACGTTGTACCACTATACCAGAGGAGCTGGGTAGGATTTCTTATTTGCTGTCTGATAAAACTGGTACACTGACACAAAATTCTATGGTCTTAAAGAGATTGCATTTAGGCACTGTTAGTTACGCAGCTGATAGTTTTGACGAGGTAAAAAAAAAAAATAATACGAACACATATATTAAATTACTATTAGTTATCGCATATTTTACAACTTTACTCAAATTTTAGCTTACTTCAGTATTAAAGAGTTCATTCACCGGATCTGATAGCTCCAATGCAGCTGCTTCAAAATTTAGACGTTCTGAGAACACCAGAATCAGAGATGCTGTGCAAGCACTAGCTTTATGTCACAATGTAACGCCTGTGTATGAAATTAGTGAAAGCTGCGACACAGGTAGGTGATTTTTTCATATGTACATTAGTCGAAATTCTTGATAATGGAATGCGATATAAGACACGCCCTCCATTTGGTTGAAAATAAATGTATTATAGAACTTGGAGCCAGTTCTTTTTCCTATGGTGTCGTTTTCTTTCAGGTTCAATTACTTCAGAAACAGAGGCAGATCAGCATTTACAGGCACCGGATAAGGCTGTGACATATCAGGCTTCCAGTCCGGATGAGGTAGCTCTCGTTCAGTGGACCCAAGATGTTGGCTTAACGCTCAGCAGAAGAGATCTTTCTTCCATGCAGTTGAAGGGGCCAGATGGCAGGCTTTTGAATTATGCCATTCTACAGATATTCCCTTTCACAAGTGAAACTAAGAGGATGGGAATCATTGTTAAGGTATAGTTAGTGATTCAACAATCACAGGTAAAAGCATTAAAAACTATCCTATTTTCTGAAATTACAGCAATAATGTTGCTTTGTTTCAAGAAATTGTTAAACTGTTCAATAAAAACTGCACCAAATTGAAATCATGATCCAATTCTGCTTTTATTTTATAACTAATACGAATATTTTCCTTTAATTTATAGGACTTGCACACAGGAGAAATCTTCTTCTATTTGAAAGGTGCTGATGTTGTTATGTCTGCCATTGTTCAATATACAGATTGGTTAGAGGAGGAAGTTGGAAATATGGCTAGAGATGGATTAAGGACTCTGGTTGTGGCGAAGAAGATTCTCACAGAAGAACAGTATTTAGATTTTGAGGTGAGAACAAAAACGACATGTATTAGTCATAAATCACATGATACTAGTTTGAAAGTGTAAGAGTATTTAAGAAGAAAATTTTTGTTTTTTTCTTCAGACTCGGTATAATGTCGCACGTTTGTCAACAACGGATAGAGTAGCGCGAGTTGCTCAAGTCGTAGAGTCTTTAGAGAGGGAAATGGAGCTTTTGTGTATAACAGGAGTGGAAGATAAATTGCAAGATAATGTAAGAGCCACGTTGGAACTTTTGAGAAATGCTGGAATTAAAATTTGGATGCTGACGGGAGACAAACTGGAGACTGCTACTTGCATCGCCAAAAGTTCCAGATTGGTGTCAAGAACTCAAGGTAAGAACTATAATACTCTGCAGTGTGCCTTTTTGAAAACGAAATACCCTATACTTGATTTCAAAATGAAGTACTTTAAGGAAAAATATTTTTCAATTACTTATATAAAAATATGGCTGGCCAAGGCTTTGTAGTTGTATAGATAATTACGTACATTTGATGAAAAAAACACTACTCCTGAATGGGCTTGTTCCATGATATTCTTTTTATATGGTTTTTATACTTTTTCATATAGTACTTGATATTCTCATTATACACTTAAAATTTCGTATTATTAACTTTTTCCGTTCTCGAGATATAAGGAGTTGAAATTAGTAGTAGTTGCAAAAACCGAGCGCTTATTTGTGACGTCACTATACGCAAGTGACATAAGAAAAATGGCTTTCTGGGACCTTTCAAATTTAACCTGAAAAGTCGAAAAACATGGAATTTTTAAACGCTGGTAACTAACTAAATACGTCGAGTGGAAGTTCGTTCTATGTGTCTACGGAAAGGAGAAGGTCAGCGATGAATTATAATCGTAAATTGCAGGGTCGAAATCGAAAATTCGTTCTGACAGAAGCGAGAGAAAATTGTGATTTTTTGACATTTCACCAAATTGTACTCCCCTACTGTCAAATAGTAAGCAAAACAAACAATACTTCGAAAACACTTATAATTATAACCAATAAGGAGCATCAAGTCTCTTGAGATCGCCGAGTCTATGCGTATAGTGACGTAGCGCCTGGCCACGCCCCATTTTCGCGAGATGGAAATTTGTAATAGTTTTTAAGATACTAAACGTGCGAATAAGATTCTGATTTTTTGCAGATCCATTAATTTATACTTGCACTTTCGATGTATGAAATTAAAAAAAAAAATGCCGAACAAGCCCATTCAATATTAATAGACCAAGAGCCGTATGATATTTAAGCCTATGAAGCCCCATCTCCTAGGAGAAAGACCAGAGGTTGTAAAAATGAGCAGTTTTAGAGTCCAAGGATTTTCAGATGCTCCAATGCTTTTGAGCAGTTGAAAATGTTACAAATTTGGCCCATAATAATTATGTTCGATTCAGTTAAATATTAGGGGTCCGTAGAAGGGGTTGATTACGAAAAAAAATCCTTGTACTCAAAGTATAAGTTACCTGAGACCCAACGAACGATTTGTCACAGATTTTACTTCATTTGATTGATTTTACTTGTTTTTATGAATTTTTTAATTTGCTCTGATATTAATTCAAAATTTTTACAGCTTTCACCAAATAAAATTATGCGGCCCTCAAGGTTTTTTCTTGTACACCTCAATTACTTTATTTTTACACCTCAATTACTTATTTTTACTTATTTTTAAAAATGCATCAGAAAAATCATGATTAGAATGGTTTCTCATCGTTCCAAAATTTGGGGAATTTTTTATCAAAACAGACTGTTACCAGTTACCTGCTGACAACAAGCATGTCCAATGTCCAATCCAGCGTATGCAGCTGGTCCGGCGGTATATAAAAGCACTGGGGGTTTGTTCTGGCACACGGTGGGATGATCGGTGGGCGATCGGGCTGCGTGGTGGAACAAATCTCCCTGCACCGGAATTGGCAGCAATGCCCACCTTACGCTGGCAAATCAATCAATCAATCAATCAAAACAGACTGTTACCAGTAACCTAAGAAAATCCTTGAACCAACTTTTTCCCTTCTCTTTGGCACCCAAACGTTTTACTTGTTAACATCCAAGGAGTGAATTATTTATTATTTGTTTGCTTATATCAATGAAACATATTCTTTATAGGATTTTGCAAACAGCGGGAAAAAAACTATGCATGAGAACTAAAAGAAAAACTATATGTAAAAATATTAATGAAATCTTTGCATTCTTTCGGTAACCTGACTTCTGGTTATGCTAGCAAGTTAAAATTCTGAAATAAAGTTGTCCAATTTCTTATTTGACATTCTCGTTATAACACTAGCATCCAACATAGTGCCCTATGGCTAAGCAGATTAAACTAGTATCTATATGACCCCCTGCGGTATGTAAATTCAGTTAAAAATGAGAACAAGGGCCTGAAATTAATTTATTTACCTACCTTGTCTTTAAAAATTTTTGTTTCTTCTAATGGATTACATTTTCATAATATCTCCCATTCAGTTTCTTGGAAATGCTTAGCCTTTGAAATGTTTTTCGCCCTTATTCTGAGCTCTTCAGAAAAGTACAAAGCCACTCATAACGATATTCCATGCAAAACCAAGGCAATATCCATGAATAAGTATGAAATATTTATATTTGACATTGACTGATAAAAAACAACAGATCTTCACCTATCTGTGTGTTAGAGAACCAAAAATGTAAGGTTAACTTCGCCCTTAATACAGACAATTTATTATTATTTATTATTATCTATTAGCTAACTAGTATTGGAGCCTATATACTCTATGCATGTTTAAAAGTGAATTATTTATTATTTGTTTGCTTATCATGCTAACGATTCCAGAATTCTTTTTTTTAAAGGGCCTGTGACGCCCGCTATCCCTGTTGCTGTCTGTCAGACCCCCCTAAAAGTGTTTATTTTTACCACCTCCTTCCGTGGTCTTTCTCCAAGGAGGTGGGGTTTCATGGACTCTAATATCACAGGACTCTTGGTCTATAATAAACCTATTACTGTTTTTTTAGGTCTCCATATATTTAAAAAAGTTGTTACTCGAACTGATGCACACTTAGAATTAAACGCATACAGGAGGAAACAAGACTGCGCTTTAGTGATAAGCGGTGAAAGTTTAGAAGTTTGCCTGTCTTATTATCAACAGGAATTCATGGAGCTTGCCACAGCTGCGCCGGCAGTTGTTTGTTGTCGATGCTCTCCAACTCAGAAGGCACAAGTGGTTAGTATTAAAAAAAAAAAGATAATATTAAACATGAAATTGTAAATGACCCTTAAATTTCTGTTCTATTGGTATTAATCAGGCGCTTTCTACATTTTCTTTATTAATTCGAAAATAAAGTCCATCAACTTCTCTTCTATAAATGAGTTTTAGTAAAATATGTTCACTTATTATTACTATAGTCTGTTTTTAAACCAGGAGGAGCATTTTAAATTTAACGTGCTAAACCATTCATCTGTGATTGGATATGCCCTCACCAGTTTTACACAAGGCAATAGTCATAAATTTTGACGTATTGTAAAAATGTCATAAATTATTTGGTTATAATTTCTATTTTATCGTTTGCACATTATATATGTTTTTAATCCCTTTTGTATAAATCTGAAGATAAAAGTGGCTAATTACTTTTTGCCCTTATATTACGTAAATGGTATTGATGCTGTACATAATACCTAGAGGTCAAATAGAGGTCGATGCATTATATAATATAATAAAATACACACAAAAACACTGTAGTCGTGTATTGCTGGTTGCCCAAAACGCTAAAAAGATTTTAGTGTATTTTCTGGTGTGAATGGAACTTCCATGTTTACTCCTCCTGGTTTAAAAACAGACTACTATAATTGGAATTGGTCCAAAGAGAAAATACTTGGAGTTTTTTATAGAATTGGTTACTGATCTGGTGCAATCTGACAGATGGTATTGTTGACAACTTTAGCATCGTTAAATATTCATAAATGAAATGATTTAATTGTTTTTTTTAAATTACATTTTAGGTTCAATTGATTCAAAAACACACTGGAAAAAGGACAGCATCCGTAGGGGATGGTGGTAATGATGTCAGTATGATACAGCAGGCTGATGCAGGTATAGGTATTGAGGGAAGAGAAGGAAAGCAAGCTAGTTTAGCAGGAGACTTTAGCATACCGCAGTTTTCACATTTGGCCAGACTGTTATTAGTACACGGAAGAAAATCATACAAAAGATCGGCTTCCTTAGCTCAGTTTGTAATCCACAGAGGTTTGATTATATCTACTATGCAAGCTGTGTTTAGTAGTGTATTTTATCTTAGCTCTGTTGCTCTGTATCAAGGATTCCTCATGGTTGGTTATGCAACTGTCTATACAATGTTCCCGGTAAGTTGAAATACCTTATTGATTGATGTATCCATTTTCCTTACAATTTTGTTGTTGGTAGTTGAGTGATTTGGACGTTAGATTAAAGTTGATATCATTTTAGGTATTTAGTTTGGTACTGGATCAGGATGTCAGTCCTGAGATAGCATTAACCTATCCTGAGTTGTATAAAGAACTAGCCAAAGGAAGAAGCCTATCATTTAAAACGTTCTTTATGTGGGTGTTAATATCCATTTATCAAGGTAAAATTTTAACTTTTTATTTCAAAATACTGATACAATACACAATTATTGAAAATTTTTGCATCCTACTACCCATTATTGGAGACTGAATCAAAACAACTACTCTTCCAACTAACCCACAGGCGTATTGAATTACATGAGGCAGCATTTTAAACACACAATATACACCCCCCAAGCAGCACAATTAGTTTATTTTACCAGTTTAAAGCCTCAATGACCTAAAATAGTTGATATAACGTAATTGCAACCATTACTTTCAACTTTAAAGGCATATGGACTTAATTGTAATTAATTAACCAATATTTAGGTAATATTTTCTTAAGAAATGCCTGATAAAGTCACACTGACTTTGGTGTAACTTTCAAGAAATATTATCGTAACTGTTCCTTAAAATTTAACTATAAAGTTAAAGTGCATATTGAGGTCAATGTATAAGAAAATATTACGTAATTTTAGACCAAGTTGTTAACTTTGGAGTCGCTTACTTTTGTCTGGACAGAAACAGGGAAATTTTACCAATTTTTAACATAGATGTAACCTATGTTTTGTCTTGACCTTGTAGTCAGATTTTAGTTAAAACTTTAACCTCATGATCACTACTAATTCCAATTTTAGGTAAAATTTACGTTAATTTTACTTCCCCACTTACCTAGCATATGTGTTTAACCTAAAGGTAAATATTACTTCATATAATGTCTTAGAAGTTATTTTTACTTAATAGAATTAGGTCTCTTCCCTGGAAGGCAAAATTACGTTTTCATTGTCTAAATTACTTCAAGAGACCAAATTGACTGTATTATGTTGATGCCCCTCCCAGCAGTGTCAACTGTCAAAAGTTACTTCTTTACTTTTACTTTAATGCTTGGAGTCATGTGGTAGTGCTACATTTTCCATATAATAAATTTTCAGAGGTTATGTTGACAGTTGTTGACCACAAACAAGTTTTAATATTTAAAACTTGTTTGGAAATATCGCGCGTCGGAAGACAAGAGATCGACACGCCATCTACAGTCAGATTAGGGAAATTTTACTTCCTGACCTTTCCTCATATTAAAATCTCGAATATAGTTCTTCATTACTTCTGGAAATAAAAACGTGTCATTATTTTTTGTTGGATCACTTGGAAGGGAGAAAATCCGACTAAAACCAGCTTTTTCCACTAAAATGGTATTAAATATATTTTTATAATTTTACGCATGAATGACAATGTGAACTAAGCCCGTGACCAACGCATGTATTTGTTTTGATCTCCGTCTCTAGAGACGGCCGCGTTTTAATACTCTTTTTCCTTTTTTTGACGAATAAACAATTATTGTTGTTCTATTTTCCTCATGGCAAACCTGGACTGGGAAATATGACCAATTTAGTTCTAAATGAACTTTAAAGACTTTACAGTTTTGAAGACTACAAAATTATTTTAACCTATATTGGTCCCATTTAACTTTAAAGTCAATAATATAAGTGTTAACGACTTCGACTGTAGGAAAAATGTTAGTGAGGTCTAAAATATTGGGAAAGGATACTTTGAAGTCGCGCGGTACTATATATGCCATATTTTTCAACCAACTGTAAGAGACCATTTTATAATGAAATTTTGATGAGTGATTAATTGAAAAAAATCATTAATATAGGGTTATTTAACAGATATCGAGTACAATATTAGCATATTTTATGCTTCAGGAAAGTCCTGCAGGGCAATTGTATAGGCTTTTACAAATATTTTTTAAATACATTGAAGCTGGGAAAATTTTTTCTTTTTAAAAACATAAAATACTTGAGGCGCTTTTAATATTCCGAGGTAGAATTGATATATTTACGATGAAAATTGATTGGCAGCAAAAAAAAAAGGTGGACACATTATTTCACAACTACGTCTGACATTATATGATATACTCCTACTCCATCATTATAATAGATGTCTGGTTTCTATTATGTCTTATACTGCTGATGCCTTATAAGTAAATCATCATTGTTGTAGGTAGATAAAACCTTATTAGTCTGAAAAAAACTGCAGTTGAAAAAGGATAAGTGGTTTGGTAGATATTATGTATTAACGGCCACAATTAGACACAATGTTTATGTTTATATTACCTGTTCAAGGAAATATGTTCTATAACTTATAGGTCATTATAACTGATTGGTGTTATTTAGGATGTATTACCGACGTCGTCTCATTCTCCATTTACTTATATTTTACGTATATTTTAAGTCAATTAGGTTAGGTTAAACGGGAAAACGACACCAAAACTAGGTCTACATTACGTAATTCAGACTTAAGGTGCTACTTGGGCCTGTATGTCCCATAAATTAGTATATGAAATGCCGGCTAATGCCTTTTTTTACAGGTCGCTGTATTTGTTAATTTATTTAATTTCCTGCAATGCAGACATTTTACATTTCATAAACACCTACACACAAAAAATATGAGATTTTTCCCACTTCCGATGGCACTATCCACAGACATAACGCAGATACAGTACTCCACTGTGCAGCATTTGTTTTCTCTCGTCTTCCTACGTACCCCTAAATTATTTCAAATCTTTCCTAGGACTTTGATTTTTTCACACTCGATGATCACTTTCACACCGAATGTGAACTTTCACAAAAAACACCTACACATGCAAAATCTGGTATTTTTCCTATTTCTGAAGACCATATCCAAAGAATGAACGCAGATACAGAACTCAGGTGTACGCCGTTCGATTTCTCTCGCCTTCCTACGTACCTCTGAATGTATTCAGATTTTTCCTAAAACATAGAATTTTTCGCACTCAATGATCATGACTTTCACACCGAAAGTGAAATCTCACAAAACATATCCACAAAAGAAAACCTATAAATAGCCATTAAATCATGAAAATTTAAAAGAGAAAATTCGTAGAAAACATGAGGAAATCATTAAAGACACCTGTTATGTGCTTGAGGAAATGAGAAAATGGGGAAAGCGGAATTCTTCTCCCGAACAACTCTGACATATGAGATTTCTCGCGAATTCTCCGACAATCAGCGGAAATGCCTCACTTTCTGTATTATTTTCTTCTTTTTTTTTACTACTCCTATCCTTATTCCTTTTAATTAATCTTATTTATTATTTATCACTGACTGTGTATCAAATAAACCTCGAGAATCTCAAATTCTTTTCATTATTGCACGGGAAAAACAGAACAGAAAGTAGCAGTAGACAATGCAACGCATGTGGGAGAAATTACCAACCTATGCGTGCATTTAAAAAGTACCTGGGTGTGTCAAAAGATGGCAGTCACATTGGCAGACAGCTACTTTAACTCGAATGTCTACAAGTCGGGGAAGAGTAGTTCTCCCACTTGGTCTTAGGTAGTCCTACATAATAACTACAATACCATTTTACAACTTGTATACTGTTAAGTTAATAATTTAATTTAAATTTTTAGGTGGTGTGATAATGTATGGAGCCTTACTTTTATTTGAGGATGAATTTATACACATAGTAGCCATTAGTTTTACGTCACTGATTTTGACTGAATTAATTATGGTGGCCTTGAACATTAGAACATGGCACTATTTAATGATTCTAGCAGAGTTCTTTTCTCTGGCCCTGTATGGTTTGTCGCTCATAATCCTACATGATTATTTCGGTAAGTAAAATGTTTATAGATATTGTGACTTATGTAAAAAAATATATAGGGTGATACAGATCTTATCCGGAAAAATTTAAGGGGGTGTACAACGGGCCCAAATAAATATAATTGCGCAAAGAAAAAAAGCACTTTTAAAATTTTTTTAAATTTTACTTGTAAGCTATTCTGGTCGACTGCAACAAAAATTGGAAACAGCAGCTAATAATGAATGCATCGTGAAAACAGCTGATATTGAATGAATAGTTGTGAAATGCCAAAAACTTCACATAAAAGAAATCGATAACGACAAGAATCTGACCTAATGTAATTTATCTTTAAAGTTACAAGTTTACTTTCAATTTTTTACTTACTTTAAATGATTACAAATTTTGTACATACCTGATGTTACAATAACTTTGAAATTTTGTCTGCCGACCTGTATGCACTTTTGACTTCGTATCCAATTTTGCCTCATGTCCATATACTCCATGTTACTATACACATATGGAATTTTTAAAGATACTCATTTACAGCACTAAAATTTAAAAAAGAAACCACTAACAACGCGATTAAATCACAAACTGACAACGCATAACACCTGAAGTAGTTACTACTTGCTTGATACGTATTAGTCTAGGATTCAGGAGACCTGCTAGTACAACAAGGGGTAGGTCAGTATTTCATCCAGTCGTCCAGCTAAGTAGCGTTTAATAATATCATAACTTCAATATATTTTTACGGCAGTTCTGTTAGGATTTTATTATATTTTTTTCCGTGGTATCGGCTCTAATTTTAAGGGTGCATGTCTCCTTAAATTCTTCCTAATACATTTTGAATCACCCTGTACATGGGGCATTCTCTAGGAAAATGCGACCCCACTTTCGCCAAAATTTAGAGGTACAAAAATATTATTGCAGGACATGAAAAGATTAGAAAAAATGTCTACTTTTCGAATCTAAGTGGCGCAATTTGTAATTTCTATGACAAAAAAATGATTATTTTTTTTGGGACAGCATCTTATTTTTTGAGGAAAAACAAAAACAATGTCTCTTGAGGTTTTCTTCTGAAAAGTTAATCTTTTTCAGTAAAACCAGGTCAAAAAATCTGTCATCAGTGTCTGATTGTACCACCGGGAAACCGGGAAATTTCCCGTTGGGCCCTCGACTTACCAATTTTGGGGCCCCTGAAACCTCTGGCATCAAGAAGCTTTTTCCAGCATCTCACACCTGCATCTAATTACTTACAAATAGTGGGGCTTGATTTTAATCGTGCCCTTCAGATAATCGAAAACGCCATGAAAAATATAAACAAATTATATAAAAAGTTTCCAGAAATTGTATGTAAAGTTAATAAATTTATAAGTTTTTTAAATGAAAATTAACAATTTGAAGATACTGGCATATTCATAGAAACAACATTCCCTGCAACTCAAAATAGAAAAAGAAAAAAAATGCATGGTAAACAGTGAGATGACAGCAATATAATTAATAGTCAAGGGCCATCGAAAAAATTTGAAAAAGAAATATTTAAATTAATTGTTAATCAAGGTACGCAAAGTTTAAAAAACGGATTTTTAAAGAAATTCAAACTGCACCTGAACAATTTTAATCAAAGTCTTTCACGACAGTATCTCATTTTATAGGACGCGAATATGTATCAACATCTTTAATCAAGAATGAGCTAACCAGTTTTGCACAAAATTTTAATAATTTGAAACTTTTAAAAGATCAGTCATACTAATCATCAGCCCAGAATCAAGATGACAAACATGTATATAGTGATGATGAAGATGCTTCAAGTCCTGTTAGCAGCTATAACGAAAATGAAAATATTGTTGATTTAAAAAAATATTCACTTAATAAGCGAGTCGCGAATTAGATCTAAAAATTCTCGAATCTGAAATCCTTTTAAACATCACAATTTTTTTATTAAAAATAGGTAAAAAATTCATAAATAATAACCCTCAATTCTTTATAGATTCGAAGATACAGAACATGTTTTTTTATTGTAAAATAGAAGAACCCTGTTTTTTTTTAAGATTTTCTTAAATATCTTGTGAAATAAGCCTCTAATCGACTCGAGGTATACTGATCAAATTTGTTCCTGAGAAAATTGCCTACAAGGATAGGCTATTGCGAACATTTGTAAAACTTGTTTACTATTGCAAAATTAACCCATTAACGCCGGAATTATTTTTTTTTAGTTTTTAATATTTTTTTTATACTAGGTGTGTTACACTGGACAAAAGGAACAAAAAATTATGTAAACTTTTTTTTTGACAGATTGGCAGGTAATGATATATTGGCCGTTGCCATATGGCAACGCTAGGCGTTTGGGCTACCTTAACTTAAAAACACCCCAATTTTGTATATTGTTCTAGATAATTATTAAAAAATTAAATTTACATGACTTTATTATTAAAAAACTATTTTATTACAAAATTTAGGATACACAAAAATATTAAAACATATTTATTGTGAATGAAATGGGACAAAAGTCTATGCAAAGACCAATTTGCACACAAACAATTTTCTTTTTTTCAATGATGTGACGAATAAAATAATTGATGCCATCGAATCTGACAGTATCCAGATATTCGACTGTCTGATGCTGCAGGTGACGCTGAAGGTCTCCCAGTTGCTTTATGTGGCACACCGTATTTCTTCAGATAGGCATTAGTAATTTCTCGTTTATATTCAAGTTGTTATAATTTTCGCCCATGCAGACTTGTTGTATAGTATCCAACTGTTTTGCAAAGCTAAATCTAAAATCTAAGTATAGACCAGTATCACTTTCTTCCACGTATTCCAATACGAGAACAACTGACAGTTTGATCCATTTGATCTGTCCCTCCCATAAATGAGTTGTATTTTGCAATGAGTTTGCGTCTTGAAACCATGACAGGACGTTTGAATTTTTGTGAAAACCGTTCTGTCTGGGTATTCTCTTGTGTGCCATGTGAAGAAAAAATCATAGCAAAAGCGGCATTATCAAACCAACGTACAGAAAAATTACCATAATTTGCTTCTATGGCTGATTCGTAATAACCACGCTCTTTTTTATAGAATCTTTTTTAATTGTTAGGGGACATAATTTTAGAGTTCTGTTTTCGTGGATTGTGCCAATTGCTGAATAGCCACGAAATTTCATATATGAAAATAATGCAGAGCAATGCAATGTCCATTGCCTCTGCTAAAGTCGACTCGCCCCTAGAAAGAGAGAAAACCTTTCAAGCTACTACAAACGCCTAGCGTTGCCATATGGCAACACCCAAGTTTGAACAGCTATATCATATGTAATAAAAGCCATATATTTTTTTAATTGTTAAAACAACAAAGTTCCGAGTCTATAAAATACCATCATAAACAAAAAAATATTTTAGAAGCACTGTATAGAAAAATATAATACTTACATAAAACGTGCATCCATATTTTCGGCCATTTTTAATTCACGACAAAATTGTAAACAAATACTTAAATTACTGTCAACCGCAGATTAATTTGCGGAACATGTGCCAAGTTAGGCATGTTTTGACAGATAAAATAACATATTCCCCCACTCTTATCGGCACGTATAACGTACAGGGGTGATATGAAAATGAAATGTGTTTACCGTTGCCATATGGCAACGCACGGCGTTAATGGGTTAAGAATAAAGGTGAAAACATGAAAGATTTCCAAATTGTAATAACTAAAGTAATTGTCTAAAAGTGAATAATTTTTTGTTTGCTTATACTTGTAATGAAACATATTCTTTATAGGATTTTGCAAACAGCAGAAAAAAGCTATCTCATAGATAGTTTTTTTCTGCTGTTTGCCAAATCCTGTAAAGAATATGTTTCATTAAAGTAATTATCATCGAAACTCGAAATTTTGGGAAAAAAAATGTTTATATTTTATCCACACATTGTGCATACCTTTATTTTTATAATAAAATACAAAAAAAGTAAACGTATCATCATAATGTGACATTGCTCAATTATCTATAACCCTATATTTGCAATTTAATATCGATCTGTTGTTGATAAATATCAATATTATTAAAAGTAACAAAAACATGCATACATTATCAAAAAAAGTGAAGATTAATCATGAAATTGCTAATTATTGCAGCCGGTAGCGACTATCGGTCAAAATTTTGTTTATATCATCGGAAAGTTCAGAAAAAAACACATTAATCGATACTTTCACAATGAAGAATTGATCAAAATGGATCGAAAAAAATTGTGCATATAAATAAAGCATTCTAGTTGCATCATACTAAGTTTCAATTAAAAATATTGATTAGAAAATTGTTATCGATAAAAACGTAAAAGTGGCATATCCTGGCTCCCATTGGTCCTAGAAAAAACTTCTTTTTTTAAAAATTCATGTTTTTTTAAGCGCAATTCAGTGCACTTGGTTGCAAATCTTTAAACTGAAAATTCGCGGAGATACGAAACCCAGAACGGTAATTTTTTCATTTTTGTAAATAAAAAATGTATTTGTTAATAGAAAAATCTGAATTTTGGCACATTCGAAGATACTGATAAATTCAACCGATTCCAATTGGTTCCATGTCGATTGGTTGTTGTTTTTTTTTTGTCGAAACGGCAGCACTTCCAATTTTCAAACTTGGAGATTTACGATAGGCCGCCATTTTGTATTGGAGGGTCAGGGTTACGCGCACTGTTTAGAGATTACACGGACTATCCTTTTCCAGTGACAATCATTTTACTTATTGTAATTGAACATCTTTCATTTTTTTCACCTTTGTTGCTAATTTTTGCAATATTAAACAAGTTTTGCGAATTGCTGCAATAGCCTGTCCTTGTAGGAAATTTTCTTGGGAACAAATTTGATCAGTATGCCTCGAGTCGATTAAAGGCTTATTTCACGAGATATTTAAGATAATCTAAAAAAACAGGATTCCGCTTTCTATTTTGCAATAACAAACCATGTTTCTTATTTTCGAAACTATATAGACTCAAAAGGTTGTTATGAATTGTTTACCTATTTTTAAGCAAAAAAATTGTAATGTTTAAAAGTATTTCGGATTCAAAGTCTAATTCACCCTGCCTTGTTCGGGCCATTTTGTCTGCTGTCTCAAGATTTTAGAAAACTATAATCTTCACTGAGCGGCATACTCCAATTTGTATATTGCTTATAATATATCTACTCGGTTTGAAAATATTGAAATGTTAAGTTTATATAGTGAGATGTCTAACATTTTTTAAAAGAAATATTTGTTACCTTTTGTGCGCATAATGGTTTGTTTGTTCAAGTTTCCTGTTTTTTTTTTTAATATACTTTATAAAAAGAAATTTTTTGTGTATGGCTATTTTGATGTATAAATGAACTTTATTTTAAAATAAAACTTGTACTGAAATTCAGAGAAACAAAACAATATTACTTTCATGCTACCAAGTCTTAGATTTATACACCTCTAGATTTTCCACATCTCTGGTCTGGGCCCCCCCTACATATTTTTCCCTTGCGCCCACAATCCGACACTGCTTGTAATTCTGCTATTTGGTGAGGTATTAGAAAAGGAATTAAACCAAAGTTGATTGCAAAAATGAGACAAATAAAACTTTACAATTAGAAATTTTCTACACACCCTACATTTTGAGGTACACTCTTGTATCTAATGACTTTTTGTACTTTTCAGACGCAGAATTTATCAGGACGAAGGATTTCTTCTGGAAAGTACTGGTGATAACATTAATATCTTGTTTACCACTCTACATTCTAAAATTCTTAAGGAAAAAATTCTCCCCACCGAGCTACAGTAAACTCTCTTAAATACTTCCATATGTGATACTGATGAGAATTTTTCCTATTATAAATGAAAATCTTCTGGTATACAACTCTTAACTCTATGTAAGAAAAAGGGTATTAACAGTATTTGCCTTACGATGTACCTATGTCAATGCTTTTCTAATTGTTAAAAAGAAGTTATGTTTTTTATTTTAAGTCAATAAAGTCAATAAGTCATAGTAGTGACGACATATCAAACTCAAATAATTTTGACCTCATTAACAAGAATAGAAATATATATTTTGTAGTTCCTAAAAAAATATTCTTGTATGTCTGGGTACATTTAAAATGGAAATCTAACAACTATTATAATACGAACGAAGTAAAAATGAAACGGCAAACTTACCCATAGTAACTATTACGCTGCTTTAACTTACATTTCGATACTTTGTTAAGTCTTATGGAAATTTGCGTTTCTGAATATCATCGATGTTGGTACAGTCTCATATGTGCTAAGTTAATAATTTTATAACATGGGCTCAACGATTATATTCATAAGCTCTGAAAAACTTGTACAAAACAGGTGATATTGAGCTTTGGGTTTACTCACGGAGATAATAGTCTAATCAGTTATATAAATATGTGTTATTATTTTTATGTATTTTTAAGCAAAGAAAGTGCAAAGTTAAGAAAACGTATGTGTTCCCAACATTATTTTTTGTTTAGAAAACCCCACATCGCGGAATTTGTATTTTTCTCCGTATATTTTTAAGTGAGGGGCAAACTACTGCAATTGTTTTGTTTAGAAAGATCGGAGGAAGTTTATTTGAAAGTGTTCGAGGGTGTTATTGAAGTTTTTATCTAAATCGGAAGGTTTGTTTTCATTAATTGGGTAGTTTGGTTTACTCCTCACTTTTATCTGCTATTCTCTCCTTAATAATTAAAGTCGAGTCAGTGAAGCCAAGAAATTGTGAAAATTTCAAAACCCACGAGAACAGAACCAATTTCTATGAAACTGTTTGAAAGTCCAATTTTTGATGAGGAAATATTACCGAGGAGATTTTGTGGTCAAAATAACAATTTTCCGAAAATGTTTACAAATTATAAATTTTTTACATGTTCTTGTATATTTATCATAGTAAATTTTTATAGAAATGTGTATTTGAGATGTTTCTTATATTTAAATTATCCTAAATAGAGTTGAGTTATGCAAACATTTTTTAAAATTTTACCCCCAATTTGGAGATAGTGAATAACACTTTTTTTTAAATAAAATTATATCTAGGAGATTTTTGGGTTCACATGTTATGAATTTTTGATCAGAATTGAGAAGTTCCTAAACATTTTCCAAAATTCAGCATACATTTTAATACTTTTTATTGTTCTTTATATAATTAGGTACTGGAATTTTGAGTGCATTCAGTGAATAGTTTTTATGATTAAGTTACAAGAAATGAAATTAATTTATGAAATTTTTGTAAGAATTTCCAACAATAATTATTTGTAAAATGTTAAATGTTTTTTATCCTACATGCGATGCGAGCTTATAAGGAATTTCAGAACAAAACTTGTAAAATAAAAAATAATGCAAGTAGTCTATACCAAAATGATAACTAATTTCTTTTAAATTAAATAGATTGAAAAAACAATTCAATTATTTTTTAACACACTAATGATAAACCACATATTATTACACCTTCCCATCGTTAATTGAAAATTAACATTTTTCAATGAAAATGCTGTTGCTTTTTTTACTCAAATGTTATTTCTCATACTAAACTCTTAAAAAAACAGTCACTTTTGATTAAATATCGTCCAAAAAAAGAATTGTTTTTATAAATTTTTTATAATTATTTAACCCTTTAGCTACTGGTATATATTCACAAATGTGTCTGGCTAAACGCAAAATAAAAAAAAAAGAAAGGTACAAATGCTGATACATTCATGAGGTCCAAAAGCAATTAGGAATATATTGAACTTTATTATACCCCAAAATTTATACCCTACAAATAACAATACATAGAACAAAAGACATGTTTTACCAAAAATAAATATTTAATAAAATGTTATCTTAAGAACATCCCTATAAGTAAATAAACTGAAACTCATACCACAGAATAATAAAACAATCAGAAGGGAAACTCTGAGCATTGCCCATATACAATTTAACTCCAGAATCGGGTGTGATAAATTTTGTAACATTCACCTATACAAAGTCTTACTTTACAGTTAGCACACCTAGTTTTAACATACTTCCGTTTTTGTTCACCTCGACCAGTATTTAAACATACATGGCAAATTCTTTATCCCTTTTGTCTACTCCCAATA
This sequence comes from Stenurella melanura, assembly GCA_963583905.1. Taxonomy (NCBI): domain Eukaryota; kingdom Metazoa; phylum Arthropoda; class Insecta; order Coleoptera; family Cerambycidae; genus Stenurella; species Stenurella melanura. The sequence continues at coordinate 149,343,493 of OY757310.1, forward strand.
GGTGGAACATTTGCAGGGGAATATCTTTCCTTGAAATTCACTGCAACTAAGTGATCTATTACTTCCATACTTTGTCTCCCCGGTCTAGCATCAGTCAGAATTCCATGTTTCTCTAAGATTTGTTGCACGACTTTTGTTACAAATATATTCAAGCATATTGAAGTTTTTCCTGTTTTTACAAGGAACATGTTATAAACATTTAGCATGGCAACATCAACCAGGTGAAAAAATAGTTTTTTATTCCACTTGATTGATTTTGGGACACACTCCACTGTAGCTAATTGCATGTCACAGTTATCATTCATGCGCTTATTTTGGGTATAATCTATTACACAGTCTGGTTTCCAAATATGTTCGCCAGTTCTACGATCCAATTTTCCGCTATTGTTCATTACTCCTTGATGAAATATTGAAAGCATTAACACATCATGCTTGTCTTTCCACCTAAAAGCCATTACATTTTCGCCCTTTTGCGTTCGCCCGTTCTGCGTGCCACCCGATGTAAAAATTTCGGAAAATGTTTTCAATTTTTTTTACTGTACCACATAAACCAGTATTGTGCTGATCAAAGTAAATTGCCTGTTTAGGGCTAGTATACCAATTATCCGTATATAACATATTCCCTTTTTGTTCATAGTTCACCATAAGTTTTTTTTTATTACCTGAAACACCTAACGGATCATTTCGAGGAATGTCAATTTCAAATCCGGTGCACACTAACAACTTCAGAACAACTCTCACATCTCCAATTCCAAATCGGTGTCTCTTGGATAGGATAAATTGCTTGAAGTTGCCGCCTACCTGCCTTTGAACAATGGGATTCATCGATGACCAGCTTTTGAAAAGGATGGAAAAATGTTGAATATTTTCTATTCCATTCTTCAAATATAGTTAGTATTTCCCAAAATTTGTCATTGTTTTTTGTCATGTACTTGCTAATAAAATTACTGGCAACAATGGGATCTGTTGACCAATAATCCGAAATTGTATGTTTTTTTATATGTAGCATCAACAAAATTATTGCTAAAAAGCACTTCATTCACATTATTGGCACCCATGGTTTGGAGCAGAATCATCTTTGGCACTATACTCATGGTATCTATTAGTTTCGTCCATAATTGTCGTCATCATATGCTCATCAAAATATTTTACAAAGTACTTGTACTCATTATCTTAATTTAAACGCTTGTGAGATGCCAGAATTTTCATTGTCAAAGTGGTACATTGTGGGATTGAAAATATCGTAATTTTGCCCACGTAAATCATTGCCTCTTTTACTACCATCTCTTGCACTATCCAGGTCACTAAGTTATAGAAGTTCTTCATCGCTATATATATCATTGTCACTCAATTCTATTCTTGGACGCTTTGAACCGCGAGTACCATGAGATGTTGATGGCAAATCCATTTTCGATATTATAATGCAACAAATAAAAATATTTTTAGATAATAAAATATAAAATGCAGCTAGACACCAAATATTACTGCTAAACTGGTATTTCTTATGCGGGTTCGGAAATATGGACCCTAAACGTTCGAGAGGAAGGAAATGAAAATAAATACATGCGGCATACAAAGCGGTACCAATCGCACCGAACGAAACAAACACTTTACACACTTTTTTCATCGACGCAATTTCGATAAAATAAATATGTCAATCAGCGACGCCCGTTCCCACCATAATTCATCAAAAAGCTTATTGACGATGGCCACACCTCGCGAAAGTTGCATACTATCGTCTATTGAAGACTGCCGTAGTTAAAGGGTTAAACACCCGAACTTGAGTCCGACAGCCAGAAAGACTCTGATTTCAGATAGTGTAATATAACATATTAAAAAAAAGTTTCATCAATATTGGTTCTGAAGCAAAAACCTTCATTGACCCGAATATAATCTTTCAGATTGTCACATATTTCTCCAATAATACATTACGCCTCTAGAAGAACTAAACAAACGTATTTAAGGATATGCTATCAGATTTTCCTCATACTTGGGCTCAAATCTTGTAGGGGATATTACACATTGTTTTAATATAACACTTAGGTAGAAGTGAAATGCTTTTTAGATATACCATTAAAATTTTATATAAATAGATCATAATGCCAAATTGTAATACTTAAAAGTCTCAACAGTATAGCACCAAAACATAGTTTTCCAAAAAATGTATCACATAGGAGGAATTGCACTGACAACGACGATATGTTACTATTTGGCAAGGGAAATAATAAATTTACAAATCAATGATAAAAAATGAGGTTTATTAATAGAATAATGTTTTTATTTATTTAATATAGATATATACATAGATGTTAGTATATTTTATTAACAATAAACTTTTCTCCTTGTTGTTTCTTATGCAGTTTATTATTTATTAGAATTGTCTGTACAATATTATAACAATATATGCTTATATAATTTTACTATAATTCATTTTAATTTTTTTAATCACCTGCCTATAAAGCACAAATTTCCAGTTCTTGAGAATAAACAAGGCGGCTATATCAGTCTTAAACTGCGCATACTAGCTAGTGGCTAGTCTAATTTGTCATCCGTGCTTTATTTCCACTATGCACTAAGCAAGTTCGATAATACTTCATTATATTGAGATGTGGCATGCTTCATGCCTCAACGTGTTCATAAAAATTTCTGAAAATGTTTACCTTGTCGTTTTTTCACAAATAAAACTAATACGATTAGTCTATAGAGACGGTGGCTCCATCTATCAAAAGAGCTCTACTAAAATGGTGCTATTTTTGGCAATTTGGTAAAAATATTTTCTTATAATAAGCGATTGCAAGATTGCCAAAGGAAATAAAATTTGCACATTAGGAAAATCTTTCATCATTTGGCGGATTGCTCTCCACTCCCCTCTGATCCAGTCGCCTTGCTTAAAATTAAGATGCTTTGTTTAGTGTCTATTACTTCACAAATAATACTGACAATAGATCATGTTCCTGCAACATAAAAACCGATTAAAACAGGATAGAATAAAAAGCTATAAACAATAATAGAAACAAAATAAGGTACTTATGCTTTTTCATCTATATTTTGGAAATTATGTGAAGTAGGGTAAAACACTTCGCATCTTTTTAGGAGAGCATCAAATTTTCGAAAATAACGGTTGTAATAAAAAAAATACGGTGCAGCTGGGGTCCTGGAGCGCTTATTTTTTCATTATTGTTTAATAGAACATAAACATAAATACATCACACATAGTAGACAACCTTAGAGTAACCTTAGGACTTTCCTCGGTCGTTTAAAATACAAGTCTAAAAAAATTACACGTCATCGGTGTCATTTGCATCAATAAACAGTTTTTTATGTACCACAGATGTTTTATAGATTATGACTATACTAGACTATGTTGTTGCTATATTTAAAAAAAGGCTTTTGTATTGTCACACACGTATCTTACCTTTGTTGCAGTATATAATGACTACTTAAAGTTAAAAATCAGCATTCGCTCTACAAAAAAAAAAAAACGACTACTTTTGTCAACATTTCCCCCCAAGCAGTAAGATACATATTACTAAAACTGTCTCGGATAATATCGAAGGCCCGAAAACCGTAAGAAACTGACAATACAAAAAAGTAAATTTTTTATATCGCAAGAACATAATCAAAAGAATGTCTAAAAACTCGCTGTTGTGCCATATGTTTTTTAATGTCCACAGATGACATGTGTTTTTTTCAGATGTTAAATCGTTTTTAAAATTACTTTTAGAAAATGTTATGCTCTGGCAAAAAAAGTATAGTGTTTTGCCCTATCTTGCTTAATTTTCAAGATATTTAGAAAAAAGACCCTTATTTTAATGTTATTATTGTTTACTAACTTTTTAACCCAGAACTCAATGAATCTAAAACAATTTCATTTGTTATGGCGGTGACTAATATCGCAGATACCCCTTGGACTACTATAGCGATGAAAATTTTTAATTAAATGTTAGTTTTGCTAAACTTTTAATCTCACTAATGTCAAATATGTCTTTCATTTACTTCACCATGTACATTCATAAAGTATATAGTGGGGCGGAACTGACAGGAAAAATGAGCGCAAGCCGACAATGAATGGAATTTGAAGATTTTTTTTTGCCATTTAAGTTTGTGTCAAAACTACTTTTTCGGCGATAACTCGAAAAATCATGCCTGTACGAAAAAAATGTCTAATTTAAAGTTAAAGATAACTTGAAAATACGTGATCTGAGCCAAGGTTTGACAAAAAATATTGATTAGATCTCGAGATATGGACAATTGAAGAATTCTCGGAAAAAGTATTTTTCCCGGTGGTTTCAAGTGTTAAACCGTTGACTTCTCCAGGAAAGAAGGATGATAGGGACCTGAAATTTTTGGTGGGTGTAGGGAAAGCTTAATTCTGGTCAAGGTGAGAAGTTGGTGGAGGAATTAGGGAGGTAGGGCAAACATTTTCGGAGCTACGTAACTTCACTCAAAAACTCGGTAAATTGATGGGTCTGCTCATTGTGTATATAATCCCATCAATTTCCATAGGTGAAAACGGTTTTTGATTTTTAATAAAAATTGCGAAGCTACCCCCAAATACGATTCTTCATTTTTTTCAAATCATGTTTTAATTAATTTTTCTTGCACATGGACAAGGAGGGACTTTTTTTCTCTTTAATTTGAAAAAAATCATGGCAATAGGATGATCAAGACGGAAGTTAAAGCTGGTAACGCTCTTGCTTCTGTTGAGGGGGAACAAAAAGGGTTATCAACTTCGGACTAGGCTCATTTCAAGTTCAACTCTCTATTAAACTTGTGTTGAAAGGGAGATCAAATCAAGGTATATTTCAGGCTGAAACAGAGAGTTATGTAGGGTGTTCCTTAATGATGTGCTAATATTTTAGGGTGTGTTTCCTTAGGTCATTTGGTGTAGAAAAGTTCATATTAAGATATGTCCGCAACAGCTTAATTTTTTTTTTTTTTTTAGTCATTGTTTAATATGTCAGAAAGTACTTTAGATATTTATTTTCAATTTTGGTTTGTGTTAATAGGATATAAAACCACATATTTTAGTCAGAAAAGTGGTACACCACTGACATTTTTCAAAATCTAATTCATATTTTTAGACAAACTTTGGCTCAAATCACATATTTTCAAATTATCTTTAACTTTGAATTAGACTTTTTTTTCATACAGGCATTATTTTCCGAGTTATCACCGAAAAAGTAGTATTTGCAAAGTTTGTGTGCAAGTATCCCTGATTTTCAGAGAATAATTGCATGACACAAACTTAAAGAATGGCAAACAAAAATTTTTAAAATCTAAATAATGTAAAAATAGTAAAAGAATAATTTGATAATTTGTTCAATCATGTACACCCAAAAAAATGTATCCAATTTTTTTTTGCCTCAAATAAAAGAAGCATATTGTGACAGATGCAAAAAGACAAATTGTACTTCTAACAACTTATTGAACAACTGAAGGGCTCTTACTAATCATTTTTCACTCTACGGGCATTTTAACTTCACTAGGTAAGAACCACCCGTGTAGACATTTTGGCACAGGACTAGGTGTTTGAAATTCTGCCCTCCCAATTTCAGTAAAAGTTTGAGCGTCCAACACTAACAACCCAACATGGTTGGTGTCTTCGCATCCCCACACCATTGCTGCTAGAACAACACCATCATCTTCAAACTAAAACAATAGAATAAATTTTCGATTGTTATGTTCAATAATCTTTTCAGTTTTGTCTGTTCAAAAAGGTAAACTAATTAGCTGCTACTACAGTACACTTTAGTACATAAAATATTTTCCATTACTGAACATTAGTTTTTGTGTTTTGCGAACTATTGCTTCCTTATGGAGAAGTTAAACAAGTATGGACTATAAGGACAGCCCTACAGTTGGCAGGGAAGTGTGCTCAGCTGAGAGAATTGAAGTAGCCCATGGTGACAACGTAGAGAGAAAGAACAGTGACTTTCATCTCTGTCACATTTTCCTTCTATGCATTTTCTCTGCATGTTTGGTCGTGAAGTTTGTAATAACTGCTGTTAAAAGTCAGTAGGTGGTATCCGAGAAGGGCGAGGAAAATTTATGCCATTTTTGCAGTTTATTTTCACTTGCAAGCGCAAATGTTCGTTGCCCTTCTCGGATACTACCTACTGACTTTTAATGGATGACCTTGACCTACCTCAAAACTCAGATGTCATCTTTCTCCCACTGCGCACTTTCTCTGTGTCTCTATGCCGCCCCCAAGGGCTACTTCAATTCTCGCTGCTCAGTCCCCTACTGCCCCTTTTCATTGAAGTTATTAAGAATAACAAACTAAATCTCACGAAAAACCTAACATTCTTCACTGATGTCTCAGTAATAATATGTAATGCAAGAACATAGCCATACAAATGAACTTTTTTAAATCTACTTTATTCAACTTATCAAAATAATTACTGGGCGCTGTGATGGAAAAGCGATACAATGTTGTTACGCTGATTAGGATTAGGTATGGCTGACATTAGAATTTAATAAGTAGGGATGACAGGCCACTGAATTTATTAGAGTTCTGGAGTTCAGTCCTCCTATCAGAGATGGCGCTAGGAGTCCGAATTGAGAAATCAAATGAATTATTAAACATTTGACTACCAGAAAGGACTGGAATGTTCGAAAGGCCATCCTGTGGGGTATATAATAAGGTCGGTTAAGTTCAAGTAAATTTGGAGTGATCCCAGGTGAACTAGTAGTGAAGTAGTAATAGTGTTTAAGGATGTATCACACTACTATACTAATCATTAATGTTGTCGTTCACATCACCAATTTATATTTTTATCAAAGTCAGCTTAAATACTACCGCATTAGAATGTGTAAAAAACAGAAAGTAATGTCTGATGGGGCTACGACAGAAGTTCCAAGCATAGCTATGCGTTTTAGAGATGAATAATACGGAATTCGGAAATTACAAGATGATGACGTAAGCGACAACACTCGTGATTAGTATTATATATGAAGTATTGGGATTATATATATAATCCTAGGCAAAAGTTCTGTAAAAACGAAACACTGAAATTTGTCTTTTTTAATTCTGATTTCTTGCTGAGAAAATTACTTGATACTTAAAATTGAATGCGATAATATTTGTGTATATTTTTCATAATTTATAATGGAAAATCTTAGTTGTCCGGAACAATTAAACTTTTTCCTAATTATTGTTCAACATACAATCTATACCCGCAAAAAATATGAAAATATTGTGACTATTCGTTATATATCATTTCTTAAGTAATAATTCAAAATATAACGTTTTTCCATTTAAGCACATGTAAAATCGTTACAGATCCAAATGCTTATATATTTTGTTATTTTGTCAACATTTTCAAAAATTGGTATATAGTTTTTAAATAATTCAATTTTTTTTTCTACTCGTTTATTTAACGTCGGCTTATTTCTGCCAAGAGAAGAGCTACCCCCCCAACCTGGAAATTTTGACAAACCTCTTCTCTCTATCGAAGAGGAGGGAGATGTATCTACGCTCACTCCAAATTTATTTTTTAAATAATTCAATTTTTCAAAAATTTATAATAATGTGTGATACCTCCTTAATAATGTATTAGTAATACATTTTTGTAAATAGGAACTTATTATTAGTGTTAGTGATATCTCGTGTTATAATTTCCGAACCCACTGTTTTGGGGGTGATTACTGGGGGGGTGAAAACACATAACAATATTGCTACACAAAATTGAAAAATTTACTAACTGACTGAAATAAAAATAAACTAAGAACATTTCAGTTCATTCAAAAATAAGTAGTAACAGAAATAATTACCTTTGAGTGAGGACTTGGAACAAATATAGGTTCACTTGGATAACAATTTTTCTCACACCATGTTTTTGCTGTTTTTGTGGAAATGTCTACCTTTATAATCTAAAAACAAGTAATGTATTTTTATTTAAATAAGCAGAAACTTCTGTTTTGATTGTTAAGCTCTGTGTATTCACATGGCATTTACAATAACAGGGTGGCCACTTTGATGGAAAACCAGGAAAAGTCAGGAAATTTCATGTTGGTCAGGGAAATCAGGGAATTTGTACTAACTTGAACGTAGAATCAGGGAATTTTAAGAAATAGTCAGGGAAAAACACCTTTATTTTAATACATTTATATTCTTGCTTGCAGTCAAAAATGATCTATTCATTCCAAGTTTTACGCGAAAAAAATTGCATAAACTGGTCAACATTGGCTAATGTTTATGTTCGGTTACAATTTTTATTAATAAAATGTAAAAAATAGTTGAAATTGGCTTTTGAGTTATAAAAATTAGTCAGGGCAGTTGGTGAAAAGTCAGGGGATTTGAAAAGCAGTTTTAGGTGGCCACCCTGAATAATATAATGTGTGTTAAAAAAATCTGTCAAGTAGCCCAAGGAAATGAAGATGTAAGACTTATATTGTGTATTTGGAGGCGAGTATACAGTGGGAATCCAAAGGCAGTCTACATGTGTTTTTTCTGTCGAGCCTGTCTAAAACCTTTGACATGCATGGAAACTAAATGATTAAGAGGTCAAGAAAATACATAAGTATACTTGCAAAGTCATTTTCAACAAGTATAACATTTTTTGGCTCAAAACGATTACTATAATTTTTTTTTTGCTTAGTAAATAGGAATTTCCCTATAAATTAATATATTGGAGACAGATTGGAATTTTTGGAAGTACAGGTGGCAATATCAACGAAAAAAATTTCAACACATTAATTTGTACAAGTGGGAACTGTTCTCAATTAAATGAAACTATTTGTGTCACCGACATTCATTCATTTTGTATATTTACTAAGAATTTAATATCTAAAATATGAAATATAAACTTTTTCTTACACATATATTCATAAATTTTACCTAAAACTAGTCGATGTCAATTTGACAAAATTGAAGTCAAAGAATGAAGTCAAATTGGTGCGACTATATATACAAACCAAATGTATATCATATGAAAGGTTTCCTTATAACCTCCATTTTTCATCATGGGGCACATATTTAAGCGACCGGAGAAGAGAGATATCTGCATCTTTAGTTACCATAAAAATTCATTTATTTGTAGTATTTACTTATATTTAAGGCCTCAAAAGATCGTGAAAAGGACTTCTATTTATTTAAGACAACATATATGAAGGTTCCAAATTAAAAAAAAGACTTTCAGGCAACACACCTATATTGATAATGGTATAATACTTATACTGATAGCGACTTCTATTGTTACATTTTTTTTAAACGACTCATAGGAATAGTAGGTAGTCTATTTAATAAACACCTCTACGACGAGCAAGATAAAAATGTTCCAACTTGCTCACACAAATGTAAGTGAAGTACTATGTGAGCGAAGTAGACAGTTGGATGTTTTGTTTTTAGACCCCACCTTTCCAGTTCGAATTTGTTTGTATGTTACTTCAACCCAGACAGTCGTGTTATTTACTTGTTACTTGCCTACGTCATATATTCGGTTAATTGCTACTTTTTGACCATTACTTTTCAATATGGATTTTTGATAACCTACTTGTGACCTGAATTTATTGCTGTTTCATTTTTAAACCTACAACCATTGGCTGTGTATTTAATTACTTGAATCAAGCCTGCATACTGGGTGTAAGAGGATCATGGTATACCCCCCTTTTCTCTTTTAGTTTTGAAGACAATTGATTGAAATTTAGGATATACACATACATAATAAGCGGCACTTTTTGACATACAATTGATTTTTTTTTCACTTCCGGTTTCGCCGGAAGTGACACTAATTTTCGATTTTTAAATGGAACACCCTATATATTATAAATATAAATACAATTTAGTTCTAATTAAATGTTATGAAGTAACTAAGGTGGCTTTGGAAACAATAAAATATTTAGCTTGTCAAACATTTATTGGTTTAATGGTGTTTTTATTGTGTCTTTAAAAATTGTTGTTAATTGTGTTCAAAATGCAGCAAATTTATACAAGAGATGAAAAAGTGGAGATGTTAATTATTTATGGGGATAGTAAAAAAAATGCAATTACAGCTATGGACCTTTATGGCCGACGATATCCTGATATCCTGATAGACAATGTCCAGTGAAAAATTGATGTTTGAAATGTCACTTATTTGGCATCATTGGATTCAGAACATTATGCAGAATTCAAAAATGCAATAATATATAGGGTGATTTTTTTTTCACTTCCGGCGAATCCGGAAGTGAAAAAAAAATCAATTGTATGTCAAAAAGTGCCACTTATTATGTATGTAGTATATCCTATACAGGGTTGGGCAATAGTCCCAGAACGGCTCGATTACAGCCGAACGGGACCTCATATCAACTTCGGGTTTTTGACACTGTATTCAGCGAAATTTTTAGAACTTCTTGACATGTATTTCAGGACCGTGACGTTCAGAGGTGTGACATAAGTGTCAATTTTTTTAAATGAAACACCCGGTATATTTTTCCATATTTGTATACTTTAATGAGTCCCAAATTCAACGATGTAACGTTTGTATGGATTCTGTTACGTAATGTGGTCTCAATAAGGGAAAATTAGAAATTACAATCGTAATTAACAGAGAATAGTTTTATTTTATTAAATGTTCATATTGGAATTCTTCCACTGCCTGACAATGTGCTAGCCTGTCCACAAATTCCCGCTGAACATTTTGGAGGGACTGAGGTGTAATATTATCAGCAACCGTTAGAATTCTTTCTTGAAGCTCTTGTACCGTGGCAGGTCTTGTGCGATACACCACAGACTTCAAATGACCCTAGAAAAAAATCAAGAGGGGTTAGGTCAGGTGACCTAGCTGGCCATTCGATATGACCCCTTCTACCTATCCATCTCCGGGGAAAGACAGTGTCCGAAAAATCTCTTACAATTCTGGCATAGTGTGGCGGAGCTCCGTCTTGCTGGAAGTACACGTCATTTACGATCACCTGAGGATTTTCGCGGTTGGGAAATATCTGAATTACAGCGGGTATAACTCTTTCGCGTAATAAAGTTAAATAGGTATCAGCAGTTAAATTACCATTTAGAAAAAACGGCCCTATTACATGTGTTCCAATTATACCCGCCCAGACATTTACTTTTTGTGGATGTTGTGCGTGCATTTCTTCCATCCAATGTAGATTCTCAGCAGACCAATAGCGACAATTGTGACGATTGACAAATCCATTTAAACAAAATGTAGCCTCATCGGAAAAGAAAATGCGATCTACAAACTGTGGTGTCTCGTCTAAGAAATTCATAATTTGTTGGCAAAACTGCATTCGACGATCAGGGTCATCTTCCGCAAGTTCCTGAAGTAAGCTGACTTTGTAGGGATGTATTTTATTTCTCCTGAGTATTCTTCGAATGGATCTTTCACTGTTACCAGTTTCTAATGAAAGTTTCGGAATTGACGTTTTAGGCTCCTCCTGAATCGCTAACAGTACATCTAAAGCTCTGTCGTCGTTTGTGGCTGTTTTTGGGCGGCCAGTTTTTGGTAAATTCTTGACATTTCCCGTATGTTCAAAATTGTGCAAAATTCGACATGCTGTCGACTTGGAAATCGGGTTTCGCTCAGGAAAGGTATCGTTGAAGAGGTCACTTGCTTCCTGAAGGGATCGACGCCTCTCTCCGAATCCAATCATCATGAGTAAAGTTATCCGTTCAGTGTCGTTCAGTTGAGCCATTTTAAAGACACGTTTTTAGAATCATAAATTAGTAGTACAAAAGTAATGTCACAGTGACGTTTATACCACGACTTACTTAGATAAACTAGTAAAATAATGAGAACAATTTAACTATGACCTGTGTTTTTATTAAAAGACTACAAAAAAACTTGTTTACGTGGGTCTTAGTTTTGTAAAAAAAAATGGTAAAAAAAGAGTGTCTTTTTTGGATACAGCTGTTTGGATATCCACTGTTCTCTATTAATTACGATTGTAATTTCTAATTTTCCCTTATTAAGACCACATTACATAACAGAATCCATACAAACGTTACATCGTTGAATTCGGGACTCCTTAAAGTATACAAATATGGAAAAATATATCGGGTGTTTCATTTAAAAAAATTGACACTTATGTCACACCTCCGAACGTAATAACGTCACGGTCCTGAAATATGTCAAGTTCTAAAAATTTCGCTGAATGCAGTGTCGAAAACCCGAAGTTGATACGAGGTCCCGTTCGGCTGTAATCGAGCCGTTCCGGGACTGTTGCCCAACCCTGTATTTCAATCAATTATCTTCAAAACTAAAGGAGAAAAGGGGGATATACCATGATCCTGTTACACCCAGTATGTACCTGGAATAAAGATATGTACTATTGTCAACAATAAATCTAAATATCTAAATAAATAAAAATAAATAAATAAATACCGGAATTATGGTATTTTAATCTAATAACCATTCATTTGGGACCTTCATATGCGTTTTTAAATAAATAGAAGTCCTTTTTACGTACTTTATAGGCCTTAAATATAAGTAAAAAAAATAAAAACAAATGCATTTTTACAATACTTAAAGATGCAGATATCTCACCTCTCCAGTAGCCATATAGTAAAAAATGGAGCTTTGTATAGTCAAGCCATCTAGTGCACCTACAAGGAAAATTTACGTGTAATTTTACCTATCTTGGTCAAATTAACTAAACATTGACGACATCTTGTTCTCCACTTATATCGATTCCGCTTCGTGTCAATGTAAATTTTACTTAAATATGGTTCATTCTAATTTTGCAACTAAATTTACTGATACATATATTTCATGTAGTCTCGACGTCATCAAATTAAGATAAATTGTTTACGGGATAATCCCTTCGTTAATCAACTTGACGCCAAGTATGGCTTGTCATAATTTCCCTCATGAAGCCATTTTTCAAGATTGTTTAATTAGTTCTAATGCTGTACAAGAATTTCCTCCAAGATCATGTGGCATTACTACATGCGATTTATTTTTGACCTTTTTAAAAAAATGCAATCCTGAAAAAATCAAAGGCATCAGGAACAATACAAAACATTTTTTATTTCTCTAAAAAAAAAACCAGTTATTATAAAAATGTTGTGTTTTTGTTAAAAATAAATGTGTCAATAAAATATAAAGTATATTAATTTTTTGAAATAATATTGAAGAAAAATAATCATCCACTATTATAACATTATTTGTGACAGATTAATAGAAACCAATGTAAGCCCTGCACTTTCACTGCATAGGCGCAGCTTGAAGGTTTTTTTAAGGCTTATTATCCATTAGCTTCTAGTCTGAGTTGGAAAGAGGACTTCTATTAATAGACACTGCCAATATTATATGGACAGTCAAGTTGTTTGATTTACAAAGGAGTATACTTATTTCTGAAGAATAATTTTTGATTTGTTAATCGTTTTAAAATTAGGTTAATATTTGTACAGAAAATATATAGCTTTTACGTAACTATACAACTAAGGTTAAAATAAAAAAGAGCTTATTTAAATCTAGGTACTTACAGTTCCTGGATTTTCAGCATCAACATCGGAACTTATTGCATAGAAATATCTATATGGTTTTCCTAAAACACATTATTCTGCTATACACGTTATGTTAATAAATATTATACTGAGGCTCTAAGAATTTTTTGAGTTTTTTTCAAAAAATGTTGAAGACAATACTTTTGTAATATGAGGGCTTAGTGACACGGAAGTATAACTACAAAAACCAGAGGCGTAGCCAGCGTTCTGAGTTTTGGGTAGTGAGTATCGTTAAAAATACCGACTCAATCAGTCAAATTTGCCTACTTTCAAAATTTATTTTGGTGTATATATTTATAACTCGTTTTGTTGCAATAAGTTTTCAGGAAAGTAAATTTGTGAATGGCAAATTACAAATTGATCAATTTATTATTCAGAAACTTTATATTGTGACTTGAAGTGATTTAATAAATTGTGGCACACTGATAAGATTTTGAAAAAAGTTTATGATGTAATTTTCATTAAATAATAACTACTAAATTCTTTGGTAGTTTTTTATTAATATATCAGAAATTAACAAGTACAAATAAAACTTAATAACAAAGCCAAACAAGTTTGTAGTATGAATATTAAATATTAATATTAAAATCTATTTAAAAGATTTTTATAATCTATATATGAATGTACAGAAAAGTGTGGATTTGAAGAAAATGAAAAAAATGTATTCAAAATTATAGATAAAAAATTACACGACTCCGATTCCTTCAGCAAACGATTTTGGAAAATATGTTATATTTCTTGAGTTTAATTTGTAAAGGTAGCAAAATCTTAAAACCATTTTTTGTCGATTAGTCAAATTTACAGTCGAATTACCCGAAAATGCCGACTTGGAAAAAAATTTGGGAAGGTGCCTCACCACTCACACCATCACCTCACTAAGCCCCTGACAAAAACTATATATTTGACATATTACTTTCTGTAGAATGCTGAGAAGAATAAATAACACATAAGAGGAGATGCTGTTAAAATTAACAAAAATGTTAGCCTTAGGCACGGCGCGCACCAAAGTGGTGTGCGGCAAAGGAATGGTGGTGGCATTGGAATGGCTAAGACGTGGTATGACAGTAGAATGATGACAAAATGATATCAAAGTGATGTAACGCGTACCGAAATGGCAGGCAGCGTAATCCTGCCATTGCTTTATCATTTAGTAAAATATCGTCAGAGGATGAGGATGCTCTTACATTGGTTCAACTTGTACCTTTACAAAATCAATATAAAAGAAAAAATCATTGGATCCATCCTCTAGGGCAAAAAATAGGGAATACGGCATATATAATGTGTATAAAAATGAGTTAAATCTGGACGTATTATCATAGAGACAGAGATGAGCCTCTACAAGACCTACAAAATGTATGTTGAATTTCTTGTCGTCTTGTATTATACGATAATCGCGGAAAACACTGGAGATGCAACTTCTCTATGCAAATAAATACTAAATACAAGTATCACTTACCACTTAAAAATTAAATATGTCCGAGACCGAATGGCACCACCCCACTCCGCCTCAATGCGTGCTGCCGCATTTGTTTACATGAGTTTAAAAAATGCCACTTACCACACATGTAACACATCCAATGACATAAGTTTAAGAATCACAGAAATATAATACATATATGCTTCTGTAATTCTTATAGCTTTGTAGTAGAAGACATTAAATGAATGCTGCCTTTCTATGAGAGTAAACCCTTGAGTACGTAAACTTTTAAATTGGTAATTTTTAAAATACCTATAGCAAAGGGCTTCATTCCATTCAATTAAATAAGGATTAATCTAAAATAACAAGCCCATTTTGTCCAATTGCAGTGTATCAAGAGGTAATATTTCAGTAACGAGTATTTTTGTAACAATATAGCATTACTATTGTTATCAATATCAACATAAATTATTGAAAACACAGCTTTTCCGCACAATATTTTGTCTTATTTTTGAAATATAGAAACACATTCATGTGTTATTTTTCTTACCTAAGTAATGCTCATAATTTATTCTTGGCGTTTCACAACCAAGATTACATAGGTTTTCTGGTTTCAATAATATTTCCCCATTACTTAGGTAATATGCTTTCGCATTAGTATTTTCCATTTTTACTAAATTTATGTTAATTTCTGTTTCCATCGGATCAGGGTTTAATGGTAGAACAAATCTAGCTGGTCTACTTCTGAACATTTTTGCATAGTCTGGATTTTGTTGCATACGCTACAAGAAAGTTTTTCAATTTGAACAGAAAATTTACAAAAGATATATTTACCTTCATGGATTCTATATACATGCAGTCCAACATAGAAGGATCTCTATAAATGCAAATGTCGAGGATGATATAGTTATCTAGTTCATATTGTTGGATAATATGTAAGAAAAAGAAAGCCTCGGCATAAAACTTGTATAATAGGCATCCACTTTTTCTTGAAAGTACACTTATTTGCGTCTACAAATATATTTTGATTTGATTTAACTTTAGTTCTTCAATATGTGTAGTGCCATTGGAACATTTAAAATTTTATTCATAAATGATAACAGTTGTATAATACAGTGTGTTCCAATGAAAACTCTGTATCCCCGTATGTCTACTCGAAAACTTGTAAGGGGTAAGAATGTGTTAACAATATTCAAAAAAATAAAGACAGTTGAATGTCTACAGCAAATGGTAGGCACGTTTTAACAGCTTCTAAAAAAATTTTGTTGTAAAGTCGTCTTCATAATTCTAAGGCATGTAAAAAATGCTGTAAGTACAAAGCGGGCAGGCGGCATCTTTACCTATTCAATGATACCGCCGCGCGGACTCGTTCGACGGAAATTTTTTAGGTGACTTAGAAATATGTTTTTGTTTTATTAGTGATTTACGAAAGCTACCGGGAACCTTTGTTAAAGTTAGTATAAGACTAAAAGCTGCAAGCCTGTACAAAAATGAATTGTATGGGGTGCTTATTGAATCTCAGGTGGTACCAATTCCTTTATAATTTAGAAAAATATGCAAAATAGTCCTAAACAGGTAATATTGCAATTTCTCCAGGGGGAGCACCCCCATATTATTGTCATTGCCAAGCTGACTTAAAAAGCAACAATTAACCATTTCGGTTTCTATGAAATAATGATACAGCTGCTGTGAAAGTGTTGCCCTATATTGTAGAAGTATCTGCAGACCGAAATATAAAGAAGGTATTATGTGGCATTTATACGAATTTTTCAATTGTTGTATAAAGGACTCTCAATAAGTTATATACAAGTGGTGAAAACAGCTACATAAATCAGCTAGTTTGTTACATATAAGTTTCATACACCCATTGTAGAATATTATTTACCTTTAAAAGATATGTTGGATTTTAAACATTCTTACAACACTTATCAAGCAATTGTGTCTCTCTGGGATACCTATTCTAGCCTACTAGACATCCCGCCCCCGGCTAAGAGAAATCAGAATTTCCAAGCTGTTTTGTAACAATATCTTTTCTGACTTTTAGATGACTCATTGGTAAATATCCTCCCCTTCTATATAACTTCTTGAAAAATTCATATCTTAAAGTGAGATTATGAGTCCAACGTGCAAAATATGAGTTTTATTGGAAAAAAAGAGTTTATGATCAAATGACTTTGAAAATATTGCTAGTGGTCAAAGTCAAGGCTATCATAAGGTAGCATACTCATATTCCTACAACTCTTGTTCTGGTCAATTTCTCTGAAATCTCAACACTGAGTTAGAGGTGTTTTAAAATCTCATGAGCTGTGACCTTCATATGCGCACAGACATAAACCCTCCCGTCGACTCTGTTACACTCCTTAAAAATATTATATTTATTGTTTACAATTTATCCCGAGCTCTTGTTTATGTATACAGCAAGGCAGCTGCCAGTGTCTTCAAATAAATAGTAATAACGCAGAATAAACTTTGCCTTTTGCGCATTTCGCGGCTCATAAGATTCTGAAACGCCTCTACTACAGCACATGGAAAGTTAAAAACCTGCAAGTATATGAATAATCATTATTTGATCTTCAAGTGTCCGTAACTTGAAATCTATGGACTTCTTGGACTTACTGCACACAAGAACTCTTGTTCGGAATAGCGCAACGAATACATTTCAGCTGGTTTTAGCTAAAACGACTGTATAACTTTTAACGTGTATTTTGTGCGGGATCCTTTGGAAAAATGTGTACATAGATATTTCAAATATTATTTGTATTATTGCATGAAAATCAACTATTTTGAAAATATATTCAAATAACTTTATGGAAAAATGTCTTCTTTTATTGTAATTCCAGTATATTTTTTGGGGCTGAGGTGGATATAGCGTTGGGGATAGTATCATGCTTAAAAGTGACTTTACACTATTGTTGTTCTGTTTTTGCTTTTTAGTTTTTGAGCACATATTTGTTATTCTGTTTTTGCTTTTTAGTTTTTGAGCACATATTTGTAGACAAGTGGACAGTTTTCATTGGAACATTTTAATTAAGTAAGTACATATTTGTTTCTTAAAAAAAAGAACTAATAATAAATGTAATCTTACGTATTCGTCATGATACCATCTGAAACAAGTTGCTAAGGGTTCGTTAGTTAATTTTGCGGTAAACGTTGCAGAGACAGATATACTTAGAGGTTGTTCTACTATAATAAAGTAATTTTCCGTAATTCCTAAAAAAATAAAAATTCTAGATGAAACTAATAGACAACATTAATTAAACAAATTGAAATTATTTAAGTTATTTTCAATTTTTACCAAAAGTATGCATATAAGAGGGGTGCAAAGGCCACCTTGCCGGTATTGCTGCTACAATTTTAGCTTGCTCAAACATTGTCTTTTCTTCACCTAAAATATTTTAAAATGCAGGTAAAAATAAATTATAAAGCTTATCGTACTAAATACCTTTTTCTTTATTAGGCAAGCAAACAATAATATGATGAAGTCCAGACGCGTATACCGACATACCCACATTATAAACGGTACCTAAAAGTTTTATGTGGGCTCAGCTACAAAGAGTTCTTTCCCTATTTATACTTAAGAGTAATGTTACAAGCAGACATAGACAGAACTAAGGCACATCGAAACTCCAGAATTTTATAGAATTTTAAAATACTAAATATTGGATGTTTTTGTTATGTCTGAACATATCTTAATTCTTTTACCAAGACTGTTTTCATATACTCTCTACTTTCCATTAATATTGATTCGTCATATAAGTATACCGGGTGCTCACGATACCAGGTACACCTCAATTTTTTTTCTATATTTTTAAGATAAAAATTTGAAATTAGGGTACAGGATATTTGGCATAAAAATACATTTTTTGACCTGATCAAACCCAAAAATACACAACCGGTTTAACCTACTTACATTATTATTTTAAATAGCACCTCTTATATTTTTTACTCTTATCTAATTAAGACTTAAATCTTTACAATGGTTTTTTCAAAATCAAAATAGAATCCATAAATGACCTTGAAAAATGGAAGTAAGTAAGCATGAAAATCATATTTATCACTTTGACTGCCACACCAAATTCAGTGAAAGAGTCGCTGATGCCACGTGATTTTTCTAACAGAAAAGTATTTGAAATACATCTCCAACACTTTCTTATACATATAAGAAAGTACACAAAATAGTACATACTAGTTTGTGGTTTTGTTGTTATTACAAAAAATATACACATGGCGTAGAAGTGAAAAATAATATTTTACGCCACGTGTATACATTGATAATACACGGTTTAGACTGGCTTATTCTTGTGTGTAACCACAAGCTTACTCCACTTGATCGCCCCCCTGCACAAGCACACAATTTTATTCAATAAGGAAAAAAAACCGCCGTTGTTATATCAACGAAATAAAGACACCCATGATCGGAAATATGCCATAACTAAAACTAGACAAGTTACCACTAAACGCCAAGTATGCATTAAAAAGTTTCATTGCTTACATTGCTTTTTTGACAGACAATATATATTTTGCCTAAAATTAATCATTAGGTACTATAATGTATTTGTAGTGGAAATTTGTTTTGAGCGTCATTTCAGTGTCGATTTTGATTTAAAAAAAAACCATTGTAAAGGTAATTCAAACCTCTTTCAGATACAATTAAAAAATATACTGGGTGTTGCGTAAAATAAAAAGTTATAGTACGTCCAGTTAAACCGGAAGCTTATTTCTGTGTTTGCTTAAGTCAAGAAATGTATTTTTATGCCAAATGCCTTGTGCTCTAATTTCAAATTATTGTCTTGAAAAACAAAGAAAGAAATGGAGAATACCTAGTCTCATGGGTACCCAGTATACTTGTAAGGAATCAAAATAATCCAGTTATCAATTTGACTTCTATTCAAAACTGGAAACTAATTTTTTACATGCGTACGTTTTTTATATGAATAACAGCAACTAGTCAAAATTAAACAGTAAACAGAATTATTCAATGTACTCTGTTATTTCATTGTTATCAAAAATAGAAGTCACTTACCATCTTGCATAATATGTGGATGAGACGTGTGGTTTATAACAGAAACATAATCATTAATATTTACTCTTCCTTCAGTGGATAATGTTTCTGGATTTATTTTATGAATTATTGGAATTTCATTAAAAGCATACAGCTCATCACCAAAAGGATAGATCGAGATCATAGCATTGTCAGACATGTCTTGATTAAACATTGCTGCAATCCTAAATTTTATAAAATAAACAGTTAATAATTTTAAATGTTATATAGAAGTGTTGCAATCACAGCTGCTGGCCAGCTTTTATTTAGTGACAGTTTAACTGAATGTTAGTATCTTTAAGATATTAAAAATCTCTAGATGGCTCTAGTATAATTCTTGAGTATTAAATTTATATTACCACGTATAGGGTATGGGCTATGGAGCATTACTTCGGGAGCCTATAGTTTGGGTTAAAATAATACTAAAAGTATACCTATAATGTTTTTCCTAGGGTGCCCCCTTTCGGAGTTATTCACCTTAAAGCTTAAATTTTGGAAGCAATACTTTATCAATTGTAATAAAATTTACAATTTACAAAAATAATACAGGATGTCCTTCAATGCCTTTCGATGATGGGGGGTTGCCCAAGAGAAGAAAGAGTTTAGTTTTGTAAGCACAAATATTCCTTGAATTGGTTCATCAGGATCCTATATACAGTCACTTGAACATATAGGAGCTATTGTTTCAGGATAAAACTCATTAAAATCACTCACCATACAAAACTAAAGCATCGAGGGTTGATACATATTTACCTCTGAAAAATTGTATGACATGGGTCTGGTACAGATTTTGTTCCAAATTCTGTAAGAACGATTCTGTTTGCCAACCAATTTTTCTTGAAAGTTTCAGACTGTAAGAATTTGCACTGATAGGTTACCTGTCCATTTTTTATTCCAAATCTAAAAATGTCCCCCTTTTTAAGTGGAAATTTTATGTATCACACATATCGTTACCTATGTAACAAGGCGGAACTATCAAAAAGATGATTAAATTCATTATCACCGACTTTTAGAGATCCTGGGCCATTTCTAATTAAAGAACCGGTCAACCATTGAGGAATAGTTCCTGAACAAGAAAAATCAATATAGTGGTTCCAATATATCAAGCATTGTACGTCACTCCTGCGATGTGACATCAGCTTTACAACTATTGTATTGATGTTGTTCACATGTGTATGTGTCCTCGTTGAGTGATAGAATAGATATAGCTAAACTCCACCAGGACGTTAATATATGAAGTAGTATGGTTATTATCGATGATATTTATGAGTGAAATTGAGCTATGGATGTCCGAAGGACGAGTGTCCATTAGGGTGGAACGAAAAACGAGATTTTTAATCATTTTTTCGAGAATTATTACCTCATAGTTATCAAAAGGTGCATTTGGTTGTTATTAATAACTGTGAAGAAATTGAAAATGATATTTTGTTATTTTCAGATTCCTCAATGGGTTCAAAATATTGGAAAAAAGCTTTCTTTTTAGCATTTATTTTTTTTAGTTATTTTTCTATTCTTTGGATATTGGTAATGTCATAGTCATCAAAAGGTGTTTTAATGTACCACAAATCAATGTACAACATTTGTAAATGCTATTATCCACACTTCAGGTTCCTCAAGGAAGTCAAAATATTCACTTCTAAGCTATTTTTTTCAAAAACATACTTATTTGATCGAGTCGTATTTTATTTTTCTCTATATTCAACAACTACAAAAGGATGAACATCAAATAAATTTAAAAAAACACACAAATAGACATGGAAAAGCAAAAATAAAACAGCATGTGTAATATTAGTTATTATCCATTTCTAAAGTAATCTGATTTCGATTCAAATGATGTCAATATTTTTCTTGATTTTCGGTTTTCTTGGCAACAGATAGCTAGTGATGTCTCATTTGCAAGACGCACGAATCGTTCAACAGCTTCGGTATTGCAAAGACTATGAAAAATCAGGAAAACTTACGTTTAACGCTTTGGTAATGCACATTTTCATATTAGCAGTCACTAGCGGCTCAGTAACGTTTACGTCATTCCAAAAGATTAATTCCGAGTAATGTTTGGCCTTAAAATTTATTTTCGGTATATTAAATTCTCGTGTTGCTGTCGTTTTAAAGGTTCGTGCAGTGAGGACAAGTTAGATACCATCTTTCATTTCATCATTAATTTCATACTGCTATAATAGTAAAGTTGAATGACAGATGTGTTCTTTAATAACGGTGGAACTTCTACATGATGGCATGTTTTTCAATGCGCTGGATGCTGGCATTGCTTTCCTTTCTTCTCTCATTTTCATTTCCTTGGCTTCCAGGGCCGCAGTCGCTTGTCTAGATTTTAAATTCTTCTGAATTTACTTATAACTTCCATGAAATTTTTATGGTTTATCTCAGATGTGACTTCGAAAAACGTAGAAATTGATGTACTTTGCCAAATCTCTTCAATTTTCGGTTTGAGTATTTCAGAAACACCTAGATATCTCCCAGCACCTTTATATTTTAGATCTTTCTAAACAAATAAATAACGAAAAGTGAAGACATTATGAATAGGTAACACAGAGTCACTTAATATTTTAGACTGACCAAATATCTTGCAACAATGTTGACTTATAGTTGCCATAATAACCTAAATATTCTAACACTTAACGAACAATCGACATACAACCACGAATCACGTAAAAACCTACAGAAACACACAACTAAAAACAGTACTCAGTAGAAGTACTCCAAACAAATGAAATTAGGCTTGAACTTGTTACCTTCCCACCCGATTCATAGACGCCTGTCGCTTGGACTGTGATTGTACTCGAATGCGTTATTTGTCGCATAATTTTATCATTCTTTAATAATTACTTTAAATACTACGTCTACCAGAAAATATATTTTTTTAAATAAACCAATGCAGGTAATAAAGACCTTTAAAATCACCAAAATTTCGTAACTTTCGATCCCGTGAGGAACCTGAAAATGTTAAGATAGGTCGATCAGCTTTTGATAATGATTTTTATTTATCCAAATGCACATTTTGACACCTATGGCAAAACAATTTAAAAAGAAAGAATTTTTCGTTCCACCCTAGTGCCCATATATGTATACGATATTAGCACATTGATTTAATTCTGAGTTGTTATTTTGTGGCGTCAGAATATTTACATGGATGATGTGCAACACTATTTATATACTGGGCGCCCACAAGATCAGGTTCACCCTACTTTTTTCTTTATTTATCAAGACAAAAATTTGAAATTGGGATTATGGACCGATTTTAAATTTGAAAATTGCGTTGGAAATCTAATTCAAAGTGCTACCAAAAGAATAAAAAAAATGTACAGCATGTCATTAAAAAAAGAGAGAGTTTTATGCCGTTTATTTTTTTATTAAATACTATTTTTTAAAAACGCCATAAATTAGTGAAATTGGCAAAGCCGTAATTTATTTTATGTGAAAAATGTGTAAAAATACCTTTCAATTAAATACTGTGGGTATTTACTAGGTATTATAAACTAAAACATGATTTTTATGACCATGCTGAGTAATTAAATAGAATTTCATTTTCAAGTTCATTTCTGACTCGATTTTGATTTCGAAGAAGCTATTGTAAAGATAATTCAAACTTCTATTAGATGAGATCAACAAATATACAGCATGCTATTTAAAATAAAAAAGTTAGTAGTGCTTCTGGTTAAATCTGATGTGTCTATTTGGGTCTGGTTATGATTAATAATGTATTTTTAAAGCAAATATCTTATAATTTCAAATTTCCATTTTGGAAAATAAATAAAAAGAAACCAGGTACACCCCGTACCTGGTCTCGTGGGCACCCGGTATATGAGGTATTTAGCAATAAATAGAAGATTGTAAATGTCAACGATTTCTTGGAAAAATTGATGCTTGCCTTTAACAGCTCCTTCTAATGGTTCTGTAATTTCCTTTTCACATGATCTCATCCAAACGTTTACATCACAGTTTGGATAATAATTTGAGGTCTCCTCTGAGGAAGTGCTTATTATCTAGAAAGGAAGATAAATAATATACTATCTTACTGAATGGTTAAATAATTACAATAAAATACCTAAAAAAATGTTTCAAACAATTAAACACCCTTTAAAAAAAAGTTACTAAAAAGTGCGAAATAAAATATCATCATTGTTTCGGTAATGGAACTTTATTACATAATGTTGATTTTGCAGTCGTGTAAAAATTCATTCGATTTTGATATATTTATTTTTACACCGACCTCAAAATAGATACCTATTAGATAATAATTAACCTAGTGACAATGAAATTTTATTTCATAATTTTTATTGACCTTAATGGTGGTCAAATTAAAAAAACAATCGCCCTTTTTAGTGGCCCAGTTTCATGTAAATTATGGCAGCCCTATCGGATTCAGTGTCAGCTCTTCCGGAAATATCAAACCAACTTTAACTGGCACATTAGTCATAATTTTGCATACTCTTGAATAAACAGTACTTCTTTTCAGTTCTTGCTCACCTTATCCTAGACATAGCTAGATGAAACTTATAATAAATAAATTAAAAAACAAAATTAAACAATGGTTTTCTTTTAAAACTGATTTGCACTAAAAAGTAGCAAATCATTTTTATTCAGTGATTATATATATTACTTTTATCAACAATCAGCATTGTGATAAAACGTTATGAATAGTATGTTGTAATATAACAGCAATAGCAATACTTTATGAGCGCCCCATGGTTTTCTTTTTCATCATTTTGTAATTTAATCACTGAATAAAAATTATTTACTACTTTTTAGTGCAATTAAATTTAAAAGAAAACCACTGTCTTAAAAAAAAATTATTTATTTTATACTTTTTAGTTTCCCGTCTGCCTCATTTTTTTTTTTTTAATTCAAACGCCATCATTTTGTCTACTCTTGTCAAACTCTTTTATTTGATACGCATATCAAGGGGGTTGTAAAGAAATAGGTAATCCGCCATATTGTGTTGGCCGCCATATTGGATTTAGAATAACGCTAGAGAACTTATTGTAATCCACTTTACATACCCTTTCATTTGATACCCATGTCGAGGGGGTTATCAAAGAACTCTAGGTAATCCGCCATTTTGTGGTGGCCACCATATTGGATCTACCACAATATTTTGTATTTTACTTGCCATATCCATTCATTTGATATCCATGCCGAGGAGGTTGTAAAAAATAGGTGCGTCATATTGGAATTAGAAAGACGTCACACAGCTGATTATATTCTACTTTACATAGTACTGAAGGGACTAGAACCTTCAGTGTGATACTGCTTCTGCCTCTCTGATGTAGTTTTTAATAACTCACTTCAGCACTACACTCGACAAGCATTCTGTCAATAATATTAGCATCATAGTGATAACTAAACTGAATAACCCAGCATAGATATTTTTCAATCTCTATAGTCGATATCTTACCCCCGTTAATATTTTGAGGGTTTAGGATTTTCTCTTTTATTTTTAACCCCCAACGCAAAAGGAGGGGTGTTATAAGTTTGAAGCCCTTGTTTGTATGTGTGTGTCTATCTATGGCATCGTAGCTTCAAGACAGCTGAACTGATATCAAAGCAGTTTTTTATTTCAACGGCTGGTATTTGCAAGATGTTTCTTGGTCATGTTTGGTGTAAATCAGGTATGCCTTTTCCAAAATCTTCAGGTCAGGTGTTTTCTAAATGTTTAATTTGATGTTATGAGGGCATTGAAACTATTAATAGAGACCTGCTATTATTGAAGCTAAAGAACAATGGAATGGGACCATTACTTATAAAATTACTAAAGGAATACCTGGGAAATCGATATCAAATGGTAAAATATAACAATAGTTTATCATCTCTTAAAGTTAGTCCATATGGAGATAAATGTAAAATCCATCTTTTTGCAGACAACACTCTACTGTATTTTGTCGGAGAAGATGTGGATAATATTGTAAATACAATAAACAATGAACTAATAACGTTACAAGATTGGATAAGCAACAATAGCCTAAGTCTAAGCATAGAAAAAACAAAATTCATGATAATAAAAAATAAGTATAATTCAGTGGACACAGTCAACCATAGAGGGGTATATATTAACGGTAGAAATTTAAAACAGGTTAAAGAATGTAAATATCTAGGAGTAATGATTGACGAAAAAAGTGAACCTGTTAGGTAGAATGGGAAATATCCTAAGCAGTTGTTCAAACTTACTAATATATAAGATGATTATACTTCCACATCATCTCCACTTTTGTGCAACTATTTTGTTTATGTTAAGTATAATACAGAAATAAATAACATAAAAAAAAACAAAACCAGGCATTGAGAATTATTCTGAAATGTAGCAGATACACTAACATTAAACAAATGTTGGAGAGAACTAAGTTGTTGAGCATCAGACACACTGTATTTCTAAATTCTATGATCGTTATTTACAAAATCAAACATGGTTTATATTCACAGCATCTACTAAATGAGTTATGTTTTATTGAAGATGTTCACAATCATTCGTACAGCCAAAACAATTTATTCCATAAAGGTTTAATTGAGTATAATAATATCCCAGCGGAGATAAAACATTGCCAATCGTTGGAAAAATTTAAATATAAGTGCAGAAAATATTGTATAGAATATTATGAAATATGATTTATTTAGTTAAATGAAATTATAGCATCATGTCAAAAGATGATATAATCATCATTAGATAAATGTATATAGGTATAAAGAAATGAATTAGCCCATATAATAGGTGTGCACATGTAAATATTTTTTGTTGTTACAATCACATTTATGTTTTTTGTTAATCATATTTTTTACATTTATATTTTTTTAATCATATTTTATTAATTAGCTTATGCTAAATAAAACACATTATTATTATATTATTTGCATTGGCTTTACACAGGCTTGACCTGAGAAAAGAAGTACGTTTCAGTATTTCGATAAAATTTATTGATAAACAAATCTTGACAGCGACATAATTTCTGTGGCACACGGAGATTGATTTCATTAAGTATATAAGGACAATCATAAAGACCATTGACTATTTTGAACAAAAAATGTAAGTCAAAATAATTACGTCTTTGCTCCAGTGTTGACATATTTAGTAGTGAGAGTATTTCATCATAGTTTATGTCATCTCTGATCCCTAATTTATAAGAAATACATCTAAGAAATCTTTTCTGCACTTTTTCCACCTGATTTATATAAATAGAATAATAAGGAGACAAAATTTGGCAAGCATATTCAAGAGAGGATCTTACAACCGAACAATAGGTACTTCTCACACAATTTATATTATTATCGAAATCATTCAAAGTTATGTAGAGTTATGAATCCAAGTAATTTAAGACCTTTATTAGCTATATAATCAATATGATATTTGAATGACATTTTATGATCAAACACAACACCTAAATCTTTTATGGTATTTTCTTCTTTTAATGACTCGTTATTAATTGAGTAAATAAATTCCATCGAAGATTCAGATCTGGCTAAACCTCATAAACTTACAATTATTAATATTTAGTTGCATTAAATTATTATCGCACCATTTATTAAAATTATCCAAGTCGTACTGAATTTTAAAACAATCATCAACTGACTCCATGGCCTTAAATATTTTTCAATCATCAGCAAGAAGTAACATTTCGGAAAAACGTATTGCATCTTTTATGTCATTAATAAAGAAATTGAACAATAGAGGAGTTAAATGTGCACCTTGCGGAACACCCGATGTCACATTAATAGGCGATGACAAAACATTATTTATTCTAACCATTTGTTTCCGTTCAGAAAGATAATCTTCAAGCCAATTTAATAATACCCCATAAATTCCCAAACTCTATAATTTTCCAATTCAAATTTTATGATTTACTCTGTCAAATGCCTTGGAGAAATCCGTATAAATTGCGTCAACTCGTAACCGATTCTCCAAGGCATTTATAACGTAACTCTCAAATACATATAAATTAGTGCTTGTAGAACGTCTCCCATAGAAACCATGCTGTTCATCTATTAAAACATTGGTATATTATTGACTATCGGCAGAAAGGCAGAGCTTAATACTCGCACTCGCGGCGACCTATGTGCAGTACCTATCACAAATGTAAAAAAAAATGTCTTTGATTCACTAGTGCCGAGCTGAATTTCCGATTTCGCTGGCGCAATTTACGATGCTGGCGATATGCCAATATTCCTTTTTCTGTAGAGACATCATACTACCTTCCACTCGATGTATTTATTTAGATATCAATGGATTTTCACCTTTTCCGCCGAGGTATTATTAAAATTTAAAATTGGGATCTGCCCTAGCCAATCACGTTGAGCGATGACCAGTCTAGAGGTTTTCCTGCTTCGAGTCCAATTACTGGAGTACTGTTAAAATTTTTTTTTTAACTTTTTGGCAGATATTTTTTATTCTAAAATTACCTTTCACTTATTTTTACTTGATTGACTTTCAAAAATTTTGAAATTTTTTTATTTGACCTCTGGTTTCGGTGATAATTACAGGAATACTTTTTAAAATTAATTTTTAACTCTTTGGCAGATATTTTTCAATCTATAATTATTTAACGATTATTTCTGATCGACTAAAGTTTAACAATTGTAAAATTTGAACGATTAGCCTCTTTTCTCCGTGATATCTGGTCAAATTCACGCCACTACTACTTTGTAAGAAGTTTTATGCACTCGCGATTAATTATAATTCTAAAAAAACAATGGGTTTTTATTTTAGAAAACATAAAAAAACAAATTGACGCATAGAACATAATAAAAAAGTAAATCATTGCACAATTACGCGGAAGATTCAATTTCAAGAATTTACAAATTACACAATAAGAAATGCGCAAAACGTTACCCAAGAAAGTGAATAGACCTATACCCAATTATTGTAACGGATTAATTTTACACTGCTTCTACTACTTCTAGATTGGATTAAAAAAATGTGTTACTTACCTTTTTTTTTGTGGAACCCAAGTGCTTACGAGTTGGCACAGGTGACCAAGTAAATATTGGTGTACTAACTCCTGATGGGCAATCTCCATTTTTGTTACGGAAATTATGCATTTTTTAAGTCTTAATAATATATTCTGTGGTGGTTTATATTAATACCTTACTTAAGAAGAAAATATCTAAAGTAATTTTATTGAATTTAGAAGCAATTTACTAATCAAATTAATAATCCTGTTCCCCTCAGAGAATTATATAATCCAAGGCCGCTCATGATTACAGTTTATTGATTTTTATTAGAGCAGATTTTTAAATCTAATTTGCATGGTTCAATAAGTTGTTTACTGTATTTACATCTTTAAATTAAAATAACCAAAACCTGTATTTCTTAAAAATGAATTAATTTACTCTTTATTCAATGATCCTCACAATATAAATTTATTAAAGCTAACTAATACTAGGAGATTTTCAGTTCTAATTTCCCTTAGAATATCTTTTCCAGAACTTCTTTACATCATCATGTGCAGATTTATTTATAACTAACGTTCGTTTTTCCTTATTACACCATATTAATGACCCATTCGACTGGGCATACTCTTTAAGCACATTAAAGTCAGCCTGCAACAAACAATAATTAATTAGTACAACCATTTTTTCTCTTAACTGTAAGTAAAAGTAAGAAATCACTGAAGACTACAAAGTACGTTTCACCAATTATGTTGGCATCATCTGGGAGGTGATTGAAACTCGACCATCTCCAGATAAAATCAACTTGGTTAGCGAAGTTCACGATGTTCACAGTGTTCGGTGGAAAAGCTAAATTCGCTCCCCAAAATAGTGCTCGTGCAAAACAGGAAACATATCTATGTTAAAAATTAAGGGGTAGAAAGGAACAATGGCATTAAAGGCTTGTTATTGTTTAATACTTTGACATCTAAAAATGATAAAATCACAAAGTGCCACAAAATTGGATGAAAACAAACAATGGATTTGATGCCAATTGCCATGACTCTTGTCTCCTGCGCCAAAATCTTTACTTGAAAAAATATCATTTGGCTGTTTAAAAGGCTGCCATGGAAATTGTGGTTGCAGAAAGTTTGGCATCAAATGCTCCATATTTTGCAAGGAATGTGCAGGAATTAATTGCGAAAATACAAATGTGCCAGAAATATCACAAGATGCCGATAAAGATATTGACAACGAAGTTGATATTGCCATAGAAAGTATTAATATTGAAGAATCGACTTCTTAAAATTAGTAATGTATAATATTTTCTTACCTTCACGAATAAAAATGTTATTTTTTGAAATGCGTTTATTGTTCATATTGTTTTCCTACAATATTTATTTATTTAAAAATCAGTTTATTTTAAATAATGAATAAAATTTAATTTTAATATTATAAAGCTCAACCACAAACATTAATTGTTTGTAATTAGTACAGGTAAATTAGCCACTTAGGGTAACAAAGATTAATAAACGGATTATCTCCGGGATTTAAGTAGATAATAACCTGGAGAATGAGATGATGCATTCTTTGCACTTCCACGTTCCGGGAAAATTCAAAAAAATTTGGAAAAACTTTTTAATTTTCGGTTTGCTCTAGAGACCAAATAATGAAAATAGAGAAAAAAGTTTTCAACAAAAGTTGTAACTCGTCTCTTTCTCTACAAAAAAGATCTTTACAGATTTTTGTCTTACTAAAGCCGTTTAGAAGATAAAGTTTCGTACGACCAGGCTCATCGATAGATAATTCTTACTATTCAGAGCCCCTAAAAAATAAAAATAACATAAAATGTAAAGAAAAGTCTCAGCTTTAATGTGGATCTAATCACAAAATTATAAAGAATTTTATCATAGAGAAAAAGTGTTAGAAGATGGCTTAGTAAACTTTGTACAGTTGATCCAGAGATTTATTCATATCTTTGTCGGGAGTCGTTAGAATGATAATTAAATTTGCTAATATATTCTTATCTTATATATTAAATACAATTAACATTTTACTGCAATTACTTTTGTTGGAGAAATATGCCTTGCAAGCAAAGTAGAGGGTATATTTCTCATCGATTAGTCACCTCCAAATTTTGGAGTTCAAGTCGCTATATCTTAATTAATAATAATAGCACAACCTTAATTTTTGGATTATAAGTACAATAAATCATATTCTTTGGAATGACTTTAGAGTTTTTTAAATGCATGCAGTACTTTTTGAATTTGTCTACATTATTCATACACGTTCCGAAAATGCACAATTATGCAGTAAAACATATACAGCTTATTTGTTTCTTAACATCCTCCAATGAGATTTTCATGAAATATAGATTAAAGTGAGTGAAATCGAATCCATGGAGTGAAAATGCACCCATTGTTACGGGAGAAATAGGGAGGATGCATAAAACTCAAAAATATGAATAAATCAACTGTATAAAGTTTACTAGCCATCTTCTAATACTTTTTTCTTCATGACAAAAATTTGTATGAATTTTGTGACTAGTTACACATTAAAGCTGAGGTTTTTCTCTACATTTCATGTTATTTTCATTTTTATAGCGGCTCTGAATAGTAAGAATTATCGATGGATGTGTCCGGTCGTACAAAAATCCCAGAGAACTCTCATTTTCTGCGCATTTCGGAGCGGCTCAAAACTATAAGTGGAAAACTGGATTTATCTCCTAAACGGCTTAAGTAAGACAAAAATTTGTAAAGACCTTTTCGGGGAGAGAGAGGGGGGAGGGGGAGTGAGAGAGATAGAGAGATGGGGGAGTGAGAGAGGGGGGGGGAGAGAGAGAGAGAGTGCAAGGAATGCATCATTTCATTCTACAGGTTATTACCTACTTAAATCTCAGAGATGATCCTTTTTGGAGAGTAAATACTACTTTTTCTTAAAAACGTAATATTTACTTTAGTACGTTAAAGAAACATTTGTATTATTATTAAATTATCTTAAAATTGTTGTTTTACTGCACAAAAATAAATTAATTTACTGAAAATTAAAAGAAAGAATGTGAGAGCAAATGCGGTCAACTTTGAATGGCGATAACTCAGTCACCGTTAGTCGTACAGAGCAGAACAAAAAAGAAATTTCTTTAATTTTCCAAGAACTTTTTTTCTCTGAACACTTATATATACCTAGGATGCCGTAAAAGTTATGGACGGATTACTGGAAAAGAAAAGTGAATTTTCGTAAATTTTTAACTTTATTCTTTAATTATTTTATTATTAATTACCTGAACATGTAATACAATTGCCCCTGTGAAGATTCAAGACTACAATAAAAGGCTTCCTCGTTAGTAAAGCTTTTTATAATATTAAAGAATATCTAAATGGTGACTTCAATTTTTAATCTGTAATATTATAGTGTCCATTATGTATATTATTTTTAATGTTATTTTATAACTATTTTTATTCTTAGTTTATTTTATTTAAGCTATTTTATTGACATATGTAAATATCAAGTGTATAATTAACATGAATATACTATACTATAGTATTTTTAATACTAAAAATAGGAAAAATTATTTTTTAACCATGTACTTGGATGGAAAAATTAATTTTCTACAAAAAAGTATTCTTGTTAAAATCTCCAAATTTACATTGTTTTTGAGTTATTTTGAAAAAACTAAAAAATGGGTTTCTTCGGAGGCTCTCAAAAACGCACCCCCGAATTTAGTAGCACTTTGTGATTTTATTGTTTTTAGGTGTTAAACTAACATATTAAACAATAAAAACCCTTTAACACAATTGTTCCTTATTAAAAGACATATTCGATAGTCTACTAGTAGATTTTGAGTCTACTTGTACTATTACTATTTTTATTACACCGTAACTGCGGCCGTACTAACACAGAAATCACCAACTTACTTGTGACAGAAATTGACTATACAAAACGCCTTCATTGTAGGTAAGTCGATTGCGTTCTAGTTCCCACAATTTAATCTGATCAACAACTGTAGGAGGTAGGGGTTGTTTGGTTTCAACTTGCAACATTTGGGTATGTGCATGCTGCTTGAGGTAGCCTATTATCTGGTCCGCAGTTATACCTCCTCGGAGGGCCTGCCTCACAGACTCACGAGTTATAACTCCTACGACTAAGTTAGGGAACCTAAAAATATGTCTATATAAAATAATGTTAACGATAATTTTACACACATCTTACCTATACATCAGTTCAGTGAAAAGGCCAATTAAGGCCACCTGCAAATTGGAATCAGTATAAGCATAAACCCTGTAATTTGTTTCAACAACAATATAACCCTTGGGTGCATCGTCTTCAATGTCATGTGCACTCTTATTTTGACTACTGGTTATGTTCAGGGCTAAACGTGTTGGGTAAAATCGACCTGCTTTTCGCTAGAAAGATATAACAGAATGTTAATGTAGTAGTTGATCATTTATTCATGTTTAAATTCGTTTTACATAATAATTTATTCATTAAATGATATATGTACTATTAGTACCACTTTGTTGAAGGGATTTCATCATTTTTTTTACTTCCGTCACTTACCGGGAAGTATTGTAGATTACAAAAATGAAGGTCTTTTCAATTCTGTCAGTTGGCGCGCTATAACTAAAAAATAACTTGATGGAGAACAGTCAAATTTGGTAGGTAGTTGATGCTACCACCAGCGAAGAAATGGGTAGACTTTCACTGGAAAATATACAGGGTGGACCGTCTAAAGAAAATAGATAATGAAAAATTTTTTTCGTTCTTTAAAATCTTCACATTTCATGACATTCTAAAATTTATTTCAAGAAAAAAAGCAATTAAAAAGTTAAAAGATAAAATGACGTCCGGTATAACCGGAAGTACCACATGCTTGTAGTTATTTTGGTTCGATTGGCCACACTGACTTTAGTAATTCCCGAAATTTTCAAAATGATATGTTTACTCGTTCTCCATATACTTCTAATACTCCATCCACTATGAATCACCCTGTATATAACTATATAGAGCCCCACAGTGCATGTAGAATAGATTTACTTTTACTTCATTAAGTACAAAAAGTCCGCTCAAAGCATCTGTGTGTGTCTTTTAAGTTTCGATATAGTGCCTATCCTAAACCAATTATGGTTTTATAATACTCTTCAAATACTCTGAATAAAGCTTCAGATAATTCATTAAAACTTGAAAGTTTTAATAGTAGTTTTAAAAAGAGGCATGTAGGCCCGTCTCTAGATGGGCCCCTGTACTCTTATAAAGGTTTTAAATCGGCTTCATAGAGTCCTTCCAAACTATTTACATTTATAAGCAGTCTTGGAAATAAGTGTTTAGGATAACTTATAGATTATTTTAAAAGTGGAATTGTTACTTGGGTGTGGAAGTAAAAATGTGACATATGGCAATACTATTTAGCATATAGTTAACATAATTGGCAAGGAAGACACCTATTATAGTTTTATTGAAAAACATACAGGGCGGTCATCTTAAGGAATAATTCGCAATGGTGGAAATTTATAAAGGTATTTACGCAAACCTTCAATATTTGGCACCTGTTATTTAATATTTACTTTTTGCTGTCGGATGACTACTCTGTATATTTTTTTGAGCAAAAGTAAGCAGGTTTTCTTCGTAATAAAATAATAGCGTTAACTACATTCCGATTATTACTCTCATATATCGTTTTTTAGTTAATAATTTTTTAGAATCACTGCTCTGTTTAATGAAGAGGGAAGTTCTGTGTAAATACCTTTATTTTACGTATTTGTAAAACTTTTCAATTTGTAATGTTAAGATTATGAAAAATGGACAATTTTGTACATTTATTTTCAGCTGAGATCAGGAAATCATCTATTACCAAGATTATTAAGAAAAAAAACTGTTTTTGCTACTGTAACAAAATGAAGCGGACCATGTTTTCCCAGGCCGGTTTACCCTACCCATCTGGCACTGGGTGAAAATAAGGAAATATGTGTTGTTTCATGTTAAGAATAATATGTTGTGAAATATTACTGAATTTATAGTGTTAATGCATGCCACTTACTTTTCTTTGGTAAACTAAACCAAACTCTCTTAAATGTTGCAAGAAAACTAGCAAACCTGGACTCATTCCTTCGGTACTGTAATCCTAAAAAGATTAATTCAATCAAAATATGGTATTAACTACAGAAGATTTCATCAACAAATACATTAAAGAATTATCATTTTCTTAGAAACCCTATACAATTGATTCTTAAATACAGCTTATTACAATGATAATCATGCGAGGAAACATGTCTTGCATGAGAATACATAGTTTGTTAACCGTTAACTATTGCATTTTAATTCCTTAGATTTCTCTAGAATAATTTCTTAAATTTATTTTACGTTATTTTGTTTTAACATCATCACGAAAACTTCTCAGGTATGCTTTTGGATGTACTTTTGCATCCTGGGATAAAATATCATTAATTTTCCATTATATGAGTTAAAACTTTGCAAAATAACAAATTTATAATACAACTTTTATTTACGAATAATACAATTAACTATGATGCCATAAGTGTGCGATGATATGACGTGTTTTTAGGGGTAAAATTTTAATTGAAATGTAAAACGGCTTATTTTAAGGTAATAATCGACTGGTTCTGAAAATTCAACTATTCTTAATCATAATTAAGTACTATCTTCGCAGTCAGAGAATTTAAAATTTGTGAAAATACCGAATTGTGAAAAATATATAAGCTATTTATATAAACCTTCTTCGTCATTGCCCTGACTTCTTACATGGGTTCTTTTGTGACAAAATGAAAATATTAAATGAGTATGTAATGGGGCTCATTTAACACTTTTATTTATTTGATCATAGGAAAGATCTTCAAATTTTAAGACCCTGTGTAAAAAAACTAGAAATTTGGAAGACCTGCAAATGATCTTTAAAAAAGTATAAACATGGACCGCATCCTTCTTGTCGAATCTAGGTGGTGACGTCACATAATAGGAACCCGGTAACCGAAGCGGCTAGCTACAGCGTGCTATTACTGTTTTCCAATATTATAGTATAGTATAGTTTATTCATGTCAATTATACACTTGATATTTACATACATCAATAAAATAGCTTAAATAAAACAAAATAAACTGAACACAAAAATAGTTATAAAATAACATTAAGAATAATATACATACTGGACACTATAATATTACAGGTTAAAAATTGAAGTCACCATTTAATTATTCTTCAATATTATAAAAAGATTTACTGACAAGGAAGTCTTTTATTCTAGTATTGAATCTACTGTTCAGGTAACAAGTTAAAAAATTTAGGGCCATAGTAATTTCAACCATGACAACTGGCATTAAGTCTTATGAGGTTAATTCTATTTTTGTTATTTTCTCTTGTGTCGTGAGAATGAATATTGACTTGGGGTGTGAATTTCTGAAAATGTTCTTGTACATACATTAGGCAAGTATAAATGTATAAGCTAGGGAAAGTTAATAATTTCATATCTATAAATTGCTTAGGTACATCATCTCTATAAGACCTGGAAGTTATTATGCGAAGAGCTTTACGTTGTAAACCAAAGATTCGCTTGGTCCAGGGAGAATGACCCCAACATAATAATGCATAATAATATGACATGTGAGACGTTATGAGAGAATGGTAGGCTGACAAAACAACTACACTGGAGACAATATTAAGCAAATTACGATTAATATAAATGTTTTTTGCAAGTTTGTTGGAAATATGATCAACATGGGATGTCCAACTTAGTCTGGGGTCCAGGTACACACTTAAAAATTTTACATTCAGGGGATTATTAAAGTCAGATATGAGAAAAAATAACTGGTTTAGTTTTGTTTGCATTTAAACTAAGCTCCATTGTAGCAAACCAATCACTGGTCTTCGACTGTTAATCACCAAGTTTGTCGAAGTTTTATCGCTATTTGTTAAAGTGGTGTCCTTGCAAAAAGTATAAGATCCATACCTGTGAAAGCTCCCCCGATATCGTTGATATATAGTACAGTGTAGGCCCTATTACTGATCCTTGGGGAACTCCACGGACCACCTCACACCTATCTGAAGATGATTTATTCATATACATAAATTGTAGTCTATTATTTAAATAGGATTTCATTAACTTTAAGCTAGCGGGATTAAAACTGTAAATAAATTTCATTTTAACTAATAGAATATCATGGGACACACAGTCGAAGGCCTTTTAAAGATAACAAAAGACTGAGCCCACATAATCCCTATTTTCAGAACCTTCCACGATCAGATCAACTAAATGACTGATTGTGTTACTGATAGATTTTTTTGTTCTAAAACCATATTGAATAATTAAAAATATGTCGTGCTGTTCAAATAATTTACATATTTGGTTTATTACAACAATTTCAAGAACCTTTGCTAAAATTGGCAATAAGGATATTGGCCTAAAGTTGTTCAATGTATTTATGTCACTGCCCTTGTCATAGGTATCACTTTGGACATTTTTAAAGCTGTAGGAAAAATTCCAAATTAATAACCCAAGTACAGTGTGCATTTAAACATAGGCGTATTTGTGAAGAATTTAGGTTTTTTTACAATATTTTCACCAATTTATATTAACAACGAATAATAATGATGGCAAGAGGAATTATATATACTGTATTATTCCTGAGTATAGTGACAACAGCTACTAAAACATTTATTGCCCTGCCTAGAGAAAAGGCTTACTACTAAGTTAAGTACTATTATACGTTTGTGAGGACCATTTCCATGTAAGTATCTATATATTAAATTATTTATTATTTAATGCAGTATTTTTGTAATTTGAACGTAATATATTTCCAGACTTTGCTTTAAAATATTTGAGAAAAACCCTATTTCATATTTCAACCCCGAGTTGTTGTTCTTCAACATATTTTAAATAATTAATAAATTTTGATTGTAGGGAATAATTGTAAATTTCTTATGGTTCCTTTATAAGTATACTGATATTAAAACTTATTTCTTAAGTTATTGATAAGTACCCCTTTTATTCATGTTTTTATTAAATTCTTTATGGCTAGCAATGCGAAAAATCTAAAATACTATTTTATATGTAGCTCAAAAAAAGGCATGGAAAACTATATGTATTACTAATTAGTGGACAATGTTCAAATAATAATAAGACCTGACATTGCAACACACATTTTAACCTCAACCCACAATTTTATGGGAGGTTACTAAAATTTCTGGTTGTCAATAAAATCGAACAATAACATGTAGTTTGGAACATCGCAGACTACTTCTTAAAAGGCGGCGCCAAACCATTCTTAAGGGAATTAATGAACCAAGTAGGTACATCCAAAATGAGTAGAGGTAATAATTAATTTTTGCAATGTGAAACTGTTTCAATAAGGGGCCCTGGCAATCTAGATGATTCTAGGAAAATGACCCATTGTACCAAAAAAGTTCAAGTGAATATTAAGCCCAAGATGCTATCAAAGGAAATGCAGTGTAATCAACGAAACATTTGAAGGGAAATAAAGATTTGAAGAGACTGCTTTATTAAAATTCGCTTCACATGTTTCTTATTCACCACAAAAAACAAGAAAATATATTATCTAATTTAAAGCACAGAAGACTGAAAAGAACTTGACAATCTCAAGTAGAATGTATCACTGTTGTTTCCTATTAAGTGACGTCACGATGTTAGTCACACCACGTTTCAAAATCCCTCTTTAAAAGTCATATATTTCTATAACCTCATATCGGATTCATCTGAAATTTTCAGTATCGCCTAATTTTAAGCAATACTTTATCCACAACAAGTAACAGCTGCTAAATAAAATTCATTAAATGAGCCCATTATGCCCAATATTATGAACACGAGATATTATGACTCATATAAGTGTACACAAATAAAACACTTACTTTTCCTAATGTACTAAAACTAAGTTGAAATAGAAAGGTCAGGCATTCTACCAGATCTAATCCTCTTTCCTCAACAGTGTCCAGGTACTGTAGTAGAAAGTGCCAAACTTGCGCCTGTCGATCTAATAACAAAAACTGAAATCCTTGTCTGGTTATCACAGGACTGCCATCTTCTTCATCACTATAAAGATATTCACAATTAATTTATTCAATATATACAGGCTGGAAACAGTAAGAGATAGACAGTTGGTTAAATGGGGGAAAATTTGCGTAATAATATAGTTCGGCTCAATAATATGGTATAAACAAATCCGAAATATTCCTGATGGTTTTTGAGATATTGGAAACAATCCAAATTATATTTTTTTTATTTTCAAAATACTGCGGTTATTGCTGAAATTATTAAAAACTCAACAATATTGTCTTAGAGCACTTTGCAATGTTGTACACTCTTATAGTATCCATTTTTCTTGGCGACTTTACATCGCCTCAAGACCATCATCAAAAATTCAAATAGAGACCTGGAGTTTTTACACCAATTTTCGAAAGAATTTTATAATAAGAAATCAATATGTCGCACTTAATTTTTTTCCAGTCTTTCATTGCATTTAAACCATTACTTATTTCTAACAGGTTGCCTGAATGCGGTCCTGTTTTGTTATTAAATTAGATTTCACGAGGCCTTGTATTATTAGTAGAACCTATATTGTTGATTTATTTGACATTATTTATTGACTTTTTATAATGGCATCAAAGTTTTTAAAAGTTAACTAACAAAGCATAACAAGTTACAGAAAATATTATTTTATTAACGTATACGTTTATTCTTCTGTTGATATTGTGCACAATTTCTCGACCAGTGGACTGTCAATCAAGGTATGTAGTGAAGGGTCTGCCAAGTCACCTGACTTAATCCCGTGTGATTGTTTTTTGTTAGGTACTTAAAAAACAGTGTACGAGCAACCCATCAATAATGTTGAATAATTGAGACTAATAATTTTAAATTATTTTGCCTCGTTGCATAGGAGACATTGGATGTGCATGTACGTAACGTCAGCAGTAACAATAATAATAATAATAATACTTATTTAAGCAGACATGTATTACAAGTATATAAAAAAACGTCACGATAAAATAGCATAAAATAATGATTTTCAATAATTAGATGAGAACCTAGTCACAAGAATTTATAAACATAGGTATGAGGAGCTATTAAAAAAATATATATTGATAACCTAATCAACATAAGATCTATGTAAATGTAATAGTTATAAAATAATAAAACAAATCTCTACATGAATGGGTAGAACGTTTGATGTAAAGTAACTCCACAACTTACTTATTAATACGGTCCATGAAATCTAATTTAAAAAACAAAAAAAATACTTACAGGACTACATTCGGGCAACTTGTTATAATTAAAAAAGGTTTAAGTGCAACGAAACATCGGAAAGTGATTAAGTGTGACATAATCTTTTATTACATACTGCAAAATATTTTCAAAAAATCATGTAAAGACTCCAGGTCCGTATTCAAAACTTTGAAGTTGATAATGATCCCGAGGTGTCGTAACGTCTCTAAACAAAATGGATACTATAGCTTAGCTTAAAGGTGGTATATCCAATTTCAATAGTAGATACAATTTATTGTGAAACCGTGGTAAATATACTATTCTAACTGGTTGGGAAATAGGTTTAACTTTAAAGTTGATCTCCGTTTTAACAATCTTGGAGATACCACCTTTAAGTGAAGCACAGCAGTATAGGCGTGTAGAGCAGACTGCCCACGAAATAATAAAGGTCATATATTTTGGATGCCTATTGGGGTAAAGTTTCTATTGGGTGTAATTAGATGATCCCCAAATTTTGGTGCAAACATTTTTAGTGTAGCAGGTCGCTAGTATCGATTTCTTACCTGAAAAATGGATTTATTAAAGCTGGCAGGGGATAGAGCGCGTCGAATCGCAAACCAACCTCGGATAGCTTCTTCCACCATTAGATTCTATGTATTTTATGATGAGGAATACGCTAACACTGGTTAAAAACCCCCAAGATTACACAATCACATGTCTTTTGGTCAAAACAATTTAAAAACCATGAAAATAACAATTTTGCCATTTCTACGGGGATAGTGCAAAAACGAAGTTGCTTCTTCAAGTTTGGAACTATACAAAATCGCTGTCTATCATATACAATAAAGGCTCGTGCCAAGCAATAAACCCATCCGCATGGTCGCAGAACACTTGCAACCCATTGAACAAATACGAAAAAGAGCAAAATTAATGAATTTTCTGCACACCATTACGACTTCCCGCGGTCTGATTCGAGTGGTTCTAAACATGCCTGGCATCTTCACTTATCATGTGAAAAAATGACAGCCCAGTGTGAATTTGATTACCGTCTACCGCAACGAGCTATGATTATTTCACAGAAAGTGGGATCTGACAAAAACAAGTTTTGGTGGATCTGTCATTTTTTTATTCTGGTATTGATTTTGCGTGCATGAGATTGATGATTAAAGCATTGAAAAAGAAATCGCATCAAAATCTGCAATATAAAATAACCGTTTCAAGAGCAGCTATATTGCAAGGCTCAAAATTGAAGATCTCGTAATGTCTAGAACAAAAATTTTTTTACAATGAATAATATCCCGATGTGTTTTTTTGATAAAGATCCATCCTTGTGGGATGAAATTGCTCAATTCAAGAAGGGATTTAAAAAAGTTAAAGGGTTAAAACTCACCAATGATGTAGCTGAACGTGCAATTTCATTAGCAGAGACATGTAATGGTAAAATAAGTAAGGAGGAAGATTAACTTCAAAACTTACTGCAAGGAGGTAAGCATACTAAATAACATATCAGTTTTCTCCAAATGTACAAAGCAGGCTATTTCTGAATCCATGTGAAGATTCTAAATAGGATCAGTGCAGAAAATTCAGTTATTTTGCTTTTTTGCTCAACGGGTTGTAAGTGTTCTGCGACAATGTGGATGAATTTATGGCTTGGCAGGAGCCTTTGCATATGATAGACAACGATTTTGTATAGTTTCAAACTCCCTTGTCACAATATCCCTGTAAAAATGAGAAAATTGTGCTTGTTTCATCGGTTTTTTCATTTTTTTTTACCAACAAACATGTGATGGTATAATTGAAGGTTTTTAATCAGTGCCAACGTATTCCTCATAAAATACATAGAATCTGATGTTAAAGGAAGCTTCCAGAGGTAGATTTGCAATTCGACACGCTCTATCCCCTGCCAGGTTTAAAAAATCCATTTTTCAGGCAAAAAATCGATACTAGCGACTTGTTACACTAAAAATTTTTGCACCAAAATTTGGAGATCTTCTAATTACACCAAATAGAAACTTTTACCCAATGGGTCTCCAAAATATATGACCTTTTTTTATTTTGTGGGCAGTCTAGTGTAGAGCATTGTAAAACACTTTAAGTAAGTATTGTTGGATTTTCCAATATCTTTAAAACTAACAGGAGTATTTCGGATTTCCTTATGCCATATTATTGAGTACTACATTGCGCAACTTTGTCCCTATATAACCAACTCACCATCTGTTACAGTTTCCGAGATTCCAACGGCGAGCTTCCAATTTGAATCGGTCTGTATACACAGTGTATACACATTATTGTGTCAGATAAAAATTTCACCCTCATTTCATAAATAATCATACCGTTTCATAAGGCCAGCATGTAGTAGAATTCTTACAGCATCAGCTGATATTCCTTCTTGTTGTTGAGATCCCACCATATAATGTAGAACACATTCCCATCTCTCTAATGAATAAGCATCTAAAAACGTTACATCTCTTGCTTTACTATCAGCTTCTAAAGCAGATGACATGCTCCAAGCTTTTCCACTACAAGACGTATATATTATTGGTCAATATTTATTAAAATAATAAACATACCCTCCCAGTAATGCTACTTTTAGGTTTCTTTTGAAGGTTGGAGAGAGTATCCAACCTAAAAGACCACCGGGAATTGCAGCCTCCTGCCATACTGACAACTCACTCAACACTTTACTGACAAAAATATGTTCTCTGAAAAAATATATTATACAAATTTCAATTAGTAATAATAATATGTTGTACTTCTTCAATTTAAATGTATAAGAAAAGTAAGTATATAACATATTAGTTTATGTAACGAAGGCAGAAAGAGTAAATATTTCGTGCAAAGACGAGATTACCTCCCCCCACGTTTTTGAGGGTGCTGAACATGATACAAGTGGTGGGAGAAGTCTTTGACTGCCGCAACCCCCTGAAACGACCAAGAACCACCGCTTTTATGGATGATCCCAGTATGATTTCATATATAAACAGGTCTGGGGAGTGATTTATCGATGGGTTATATTTGAATAATAATAATAAGCATTGACCGGCAGTTTAAACAAGAAATGAACTGTAATAAGTTCGTGGAATCAGAAAAAGTGAGCATATAGTTATAAGATTCAAAGAAATTGATTAGAAGTAGTGTAGGTCAAAAAAGCCCCAAAACTTCAGAAACGTCATTGAGTAGTGTGGCTAGCCTCTGCCGAGAACACCAAAATTGGAATTAGTTTTGTTTATGGATCACAGCTGTTTTGCAGATTCCTTATTTAATACAATTATAGATGTTTAACTTAAAGATTATTCAAAATTTGTAGTAAATCCTGTGCCGGGTGTACAAAGCAGACAAAGTTTAAAAAATTACTAAAAAATACGAGAATATATTGTGATTACTTTGAAATTACTATAAAATACTGAAATTATCAAAAAATATTAGAATTACCAAAGAATACTGCAATTACAAAAAAACATTGGTATTAATGTTATTTATAAATAATGTCCTAGATGATGTCAGCATTAGCACAACATCTCTAGGAAGTACCGACACCGCTTTATTTCATTTGCGTATGCGCGTTATTCATAAATACGTGATTCGGTGTATCACCGAGG
Organism: Stenurella melanura; assembly: GCA_963583905.1. Classification (NCBI taxonomy): domain Eukaryota; kingdom Metazoa; phylum Arthropoda; class Insecta; order Coleoptera; family Cerambycidae; genus Stenurella; species Stenurella melanura. The sequence goes on from OY757310.1 coordinate 149,387,092, forward strand.
TTAGTCGAAGTTCCTCTGAGCACGTTCGTCAGTGGCAGTGCTGCCAGGTCTACCGTTCTTGCATAGATCTACCGTTTTGAACCTCGAACTGTGCACTATTGTTTTTACATTAATTTCTACCATAAATATATTATTATCTTATTATTATATGTAGGTATTCTATTTATATATAAAATTAATGATACTGGCTAAAGAATATTAAAAATACAATTTTGACCATTTTTAGATAATAAAAGGTTAGTGAACTAACATGGATGTTGACAACAGTTTGTAATATCAATGAATATGCTTTATTTTTTATATTTGCTTAAAACTGTCGTTTTACTTGTGGATTAAAATATTTACGATCATATGACCTATTACTTCTTAAACTGCTACCTTAGTTCGACCTCAGTATAGTACTTGATACAATATTTACCATGTAGGGCTCTATCCTTGTGAGTATCAGTTTGTGGGGAATCAAATACTTAAGGATAGATAAAGAGAAATAGGAAGAGACTGTTGAAGAGTCAGGGGAAGAGGATGCTAGAAAGGACTACTTAGAAACACGAAGTAAGTATCTATAATATTCTAGGTAATATTGAATGGTACCACCATTCCGTTTGTTGTATTAATGTATTATCACTGAAATATAATTAAAATAGATAGCTACGAATAAATAAGGGATTATATTTTCAACTCACAGAAGATACAAAAAATTACAAAATAATACCAAATTACCATAAAATAGGTGAAGTAATTTCAGAATTACTATAATACGTCATGTAATTTCAAAATTATCATAAAATTCAAAATGACTGGTAAATATTGGGTAATTTAATTAAGTGTATAAACATTTCACCAATTGCACCCCCCTCAGTTCGAACACTTCTGAGACCTTATTCTTGATGGCGAGAGAAAGGAACGTTTCCTTATTGCTAAAAATTATAATTTTCCACGTTTGTCACATAGAAAGAAGCGAAAGGCAATTTAATTCTTGGATAAGAATTGTCTGCCAAGAATTAATTTTTTTTTTTTTAAGTAGTCCGTTACGGGATTTGAAGTCAGAAGTCCGCTTAGGTAATTTTAAAGACCTTAATAAGAAAATTGAACACAAATCATCTGCACAAAAATAAACAAACTCATGTCGTGACAGTTATAAGATGTGTGTGCTGTCAAATTCCATCAGGTAATAAAAAAACAATCCATATTAACTTAAATAGAATTGAAACTGACATATACCCTAATGACAAATTGCTGAATTTGCCGTCTAATCATGTGACATGGCCAAACTGACGCTACTGCTCTATTATATCATTAGCAAAACTTATAAATAGTAAAGGTCCTAGAACTAACTCTTCTGGGACACCCTGTACAATACAACTAGTGCTTGTAACATTATTTATTTAAACAATTTAGATTCTCTAATCCCACATCTGGATCATGTTAATAATTTAATAAACTAAAAGTATATTAGGCTGAAAAGGTTAACTAAACTTACTTGGAAAAAGCCTGTGATCCCCATGAAGCTACTACAGCTTGCGGAACAGGTTGATCTACAAACAATATTCGTATAACATACTGTCGAGCTAATTCAGGTAATTCTCTGAAACATATAGCGGTTATAAGTTATGTATTATTACCGGTTATTATATATTACCTATACACAGCTAAACATATTGTGGGATGATTGTAAAGCTTCTCAAGAATATTTTGAGGTCGAGTTTTTAAATAATCGTGCAGGTTTTTACATTCCAAATTATTTTGTTTTATCAAAGTACTTTCTTGACTAGAAGAACTCAAACCATTATCTGCCATTTAAGATAGTTTTTAACAAACTAAATATGTATTTATTTACAGGTTTTGATTGTTGATAATTCATTTATAGGTTAGATTTTAGGACACGGTTTTATTCCAAACATTACATTTTCTTACAAATTACACACAAATCTACAACATCTATCTTAGAAATACACAAGTGGGCACTTTTCTGGTGCATATGTTGTTTCCTTAAAATAAATTTCTGTAAAAATAATACTTAAAGTATCGATATAGTCGGTAAAATTACAACTTTCTCCTCAGACTCAGACAGTTGCAAGTTACACAACCTCAAATATTTTTAACTCTTCTTCTTCTACTTTTCGATTGACCTCGGATTCATAGTCGAATTTTTCGATACATTTAAATAAATTTTGGTGGCGTAAAAATACCGTATTTTATTTTTTTAGTGTGTAAAACCCTTGCATAATACCAAGTAAATAGTAGTTTCTTCACCAGATAAAGCGGAAGATAAATCTACCATAAATTATTGAAATAAAGCATCAGCGCTCGCTGCGGATCCAATGCGCAAAGAATTTTATATAAATTCTTTGCGAATGCGTAACTGAACTCCCTACCACTCTTTTGGCGCGAAATTTAAACTCAGGGGTATCGAGAGAGCGCTGTGCCGATCGGATGCATGATTAAATTCCTCCACTACCACCGTATCACCCTTTACCGTACAACTGAATTTCTTGCAAATTGAGGGAACATAAATAAATAACGATATTTTGTAAAAATTTACATTTTGTATTGCACATTTTATACAAATTATGACTATTAAATAAATAAGAATATCATATACAGATTCATACCCTATGTCAGGAAGCAAACTCCCACAGGACACATCTCCATGAACGGCGAGAACATCCAATGGCACGATACCGTCAAGTACCTTGACGTTATCATGGATCGAAGCCTGACGTGGAGACAGAATACGGAAGCGATAATATAGAAAGCAAGAATAAGGAGGACTCTACTCTACCCTATAATAGGTAGACAGAGCCAACTCAACCTGAGGAACAAGCTCACGCTTATCAGGACCTATATTGCACCTATTCTGACCTACGCCTCTGTTGTCTGGGGATACCGAAGCATTCATCTACCTGAAGAGGATACAAGCTGTGGAAAACGTCGCACTTAGGTGCGCCGTGGATGCACCATGGTTTGTCAGAAACGCCGACATCTTCAGAGACCTGGAATACACCCCGGTAACTGAAGTCATCCAGGACTACGACCCCAAAGACGCTCTGAGGCACAAGAGGCCAAAGCTCCAGATCCTGAATAACGAGTAAGTACAACTTAACCGTTTCTCTGTTTCAGCCCGACTTTCAAGTCACGCTGAAAGGAGACAATGACCAAAGACACCCAAATCACCCGATTCCGGGGGTACCAAGCAAACAACCAGCTCGGTAACCTTGCCCTAGCTCTCTAACGCTAAAATAAGCTTCTTTGGCCGAACACAATCCTTGAGCTACACATATCACACTTCCTTCCGATGAAATCGGAGCACATGATGCCAATTGGCACCCTGCATGTGCTTCCGACTAGTCAACACCACCCAGACCCCTCCAAACTCTGAGAGGGTTTGGCAACAGCCATTCCCTCTCACTACACTACATGAAGTATGCTCCCGGAAGCTGACATGCCAGCGAAGAAAGAAGACCAAGACAGAAGAGCGCCAGAAGAAACGACCCAGCTGGCAGGGTCCAACGGCCAGGACCAGGGGAGGTCTGCTAACATCACCTACACTGTCCACACTTGCGGGCGGGGTAGGCGAAAAGCAGGCCCACCCCTTACGAGGCCGGTTCAGATCTACAGCGATGATTGGAGCAAAGAGCTCAAGCTTGACCCCTAATCATCCGAAACCGTCATCTTTGCTCAAGAATATTGGCGCACCCTATTTGTACTCAATTTAACTCCAGAAACGTGTAATTATCTACATTATACCAAAAATTAGAGAATTCTTTAATCTTTGATTATATACATTTTCGTAAAAGAGAAAACTTCATTGTAACTTCCCAAATTTCCCAATATCATAAACAGATTCATACCCTATTTGTTCAATGGTTTTCTTTAGTTCGTTGTGTGTATGTATGTATATGTTCAAATCTGGTGACCAAATTCTTTATCACTTCCCAATATCCAATCATGCTGAAATTTTATAAAGAGCTTGTAAGTGCTTTAGAAATATTCCAAGCACTTCAAAAGAACTTCAATTACTTTTCAAAATAATTGAAGTACTAAAAAGGACTTCAATTACTTTAAAAGTAGGTAATTGAAGTACTTTCCAAAGTAATTGAAGCCCTCTGAAAGGGCTGCTTTAAAGCCCCAAGTACTTATGCAAAGTAATTCAAATGTCAAGTACCAAATACTCTATCTTAAAAGTAATTGAAGCACAGTTGAAACCCTAAAAGTGCTTCAAGTACTTCTCAAAGCACTTTACCAGAGTACTTTACCCAGCTCTGAAAACAATCAATGAACTAACTAGAATAACAGAAAACTCTGCTACATTATTAGACAATATTTTTATAAATTTTGAAAATCCTTATGTAGGACAAGTTATAACATTAAGTGATCATGAAGCTCAAGTCTTTGACCTTCCAGAAAATAAAATTAATTTCAAAAAGGTAAGCAAACAGAGAGTGTTCTCCACTGCAAAGCTTCAACATTTCAAACAAGAAATACAATCTACTGACTGGAGTGACATATACTAATCATAAAGATCCCAATCAAACCTATAAGTTATTTATACACAAATTTGCAACAATTATGAACATGATTTTTCCCAAAAAAATTGATAAAACGATCCAATAAAACAAAAACATGGATTACGAAAGGCATTAAAGCATCTTACAACACAAGAAGGAAATTATACAAACAAAAATCTTTGGTGAAATCTCAGAATTAGAATATAGAACTATTGTAGAATTCTAAAGGTCATATCTGAGGCCAAAATACGTGCAAATATTTCATATATTGACTCGTCAAATAACAAGGGCAACGCAGTATGGGACCTTGTACAAAATTATATAGGCTCTAAAACTTACAATAATGATTCCATATTACAGAATATTGACACACAAAAAAATAATAAGCATACAGTTTTAAACAATGTCAACAATTTTTTTATAAATGTCGGTCCTAACATAAATTTTAATACAGTTGTAGTAGATCATGTGAAATATTCAGGAATGAACATATTTATATTGCCAACATGCCCAGAAGAGGTATGCAATGTAATAAAGAACTTGAAAAACACAAAGTCTATAGGGGAAGATGAAATACCAGTAGAACTTCTGAAGCATGTTGCTGCAGATATATCTAATTGGCCGAGTCATATAATAAATTTATCGTTGCAAACTGGAATATTCCCAGAAAAGTTAAAGATTGCTAATGTAAAAGCTGTATATAAGAAAAAGGAGGATAAGAATGTTATTAACAATTATAGACCTATTGCTTTAGTCTCAAATATAAGCAAAATCTTTGAAAAAATAATAATATACTCAAGATTAATAAACTATCTAGAGAATCAAAGTTTATTAAGCACCACACAAAATGGTTTTAGGAAGAACAGATCCACAATTAGAGCATGTTATCAAGCTTTGTACGAAGTAATTAATTCCCTGAACAACAAGAAACATACAGCTGTCATCGGTTTAGATCTATCAAAAGCATTTGATAGTGTAGACAGTGGCATTTTAAATATGAAACTGGAGAAATACGAAATTAGAGGCATTGCTTTAAAACTATTAGTATCATATTTAAGTAATAGATTACAATGTGTAGTTGAAAGACAGTAATGAAGAATTACAAAAATCAGAAAAACTAAAAATTAAAAGAGGTGTCCCGCAAGGCTCAATCTTAGGACCGTTACTGTATATTTTATACACTAATGATTTAACTATGGTGCTTGATGAGTATGCAGCTCAATATGCTGATAACTGCACAGTAGTGATCAACTGATCCGACTCGTTGGTTTTAGAAGAAAAGATCTTTTCATCATTATACATGTTTTAGAAAAATACTTCACTTCTATAAATCTCAAATTAAATACAGATAAAACCCATGTAACTCATCTAATATTGAGAAAACGTTCGACAACAGTATTAGTACATTGACAAGTATCCCAGCAATTACTTTCTTGGGATTTAAAATTGATGCTAGACTTGACTGGAAAGGCCATACTGATGACCTCGCAAATAATATAGCCAAGTATTGTTATGCCCTGAAAGTGATATCGCAAAATATTAGTGTTGAGGCAGCCCTTATAGCTTTTTATGCCTATGTGGAATCTAGACTCAGATATGGTATTATCTTTTGGGGCGGAAACAAGTCATATGTATGGAATATTTGTACTACAAAAAAGATGCTTGAGAAATATGTTCAACATTAAACAGACAAACCACTATTTATAAAGAAAAAAAAAAAAACTCACCTTAGTCAGTCACTGCATATATGAGTCCGTTATTTTTGTTGTGCGGAATACCTGTCTCTTTGAAAATCATGACCACGTACACGACACGGAAGAACAAATATGATCTTTTAAACATTAAAGCAAGCTTTACTTTTATACAAAAAAACATGCCACATACCATGATCAAAATTTATAATAAGCTTCCACATACTCTAAGAAATATGGTACAATTAAAGAACTACAAACTACTTTAAAGGCCATACTTGTAAAAAAAAGCCTATTACACTCTGGAGTATTTTAAGGATAATCTGTAGAATGTTTAAAGAATTTTTAATTTGTATGTTGATATGTGTATGTTTGTAAATTTAGTGTAAGATTTTAATCTTAAGTTTTACCTTTTATCTTTTTTATATTATACTTACATTAAGTATTGCAATATTTTATACATTGTGTTAGTTTTTCTGTGACATGTTCCACACCCTTTTGGGTATTTATAAAGAACGAACAAGCTAACCTTGCTACTCTTCGCAGTTTTTGGCAAATAATATCAGTTTTAGAAATTTTTAGTTTAATTACAAAATAAAAAAATTATGTAATTTTTTTTTTTATTTAAAAAAATTATAACTTTTTTATTTATCGATCGATTTTGCTCAAAAACAATATGGTTCTTCCTCTAGTTAACATTAACTTACTGTCCAAATTTCAAAATACAATCGAACTTTTTGTTCTTAAGTTATCGTGCTTACAAGAAACGTGACGAACGGACAAACAGACAGACCGGCGGACAGACGGACGGATGGATATTTTGAACGTAGTTCAGAATTCACCAACACAGTGATATCAAATTTGTTTCTCTACGAAGAATATTACCGGTTTTAGATATGTGCCGATCGAATGCAATATACTCTTCGTTTTGTATTTGCGAAGAGTATAATAAAGACTTATCTATCTATCTATCTACTTTCCAGTGTTTCCACAAGCATCACTACAATACTATATATACTTGATATATGTTTCACCTGAAATGTCGAGTATGGTACTTGTGGGTAGTGTTCAACTGTTTTGATGTTTATCGAAGGGTAAACTGTGAAGGAAATCTGGCGGGCATTCAGAAGGAAAATGAAGGTAACATTGAGAAAATCTTAATAAAATCTAAAATACTTACCAGATGCAATGTCGCCTCTAAGTTAAATATCAATTAAGATGATAGTTTTGTAAATTTCTTAAAATTATATGAGCAACTCTAAATAAGAACGTCAAAAGTGACATGAATTTTAACAGTTTTAACAAATCAAATATAACAGGTAGTACAAATCATCTATAGTCCACTGAAATTAGTAAGTTAGATATATTTTGGTGTCCTGAATAACGTCTCAAAAGTTCCCGAAGTAGGAAGCTATGCCAGACATTTGGCAACAATGTAAACATCAAAAATCTTGCTCCGAAATGGTTTTTCGCGATTTTCTCGATTCCTATTTATTTTACAACCAAAATACCTCTATTTAAATCTAAAAATAGGATAATTCTACAAAAAAAAAAGGGTCTATGACATTTTCTTTTCACAATATTACTTTTTACGATAAATTCCCGTGAAAAATTAGGTTAAAAAACTATTTCACTTTTCTCATAAAACATAAAGAAAAAAATCAATGATAAACGTTTCAAAGATTTTAATGCATTGGGAGAATATTATGAATAGAATTATATGGTTCTATACGCTCCTTCCCCTATTCATCCATGCCGAGCGGGCCCGCCGGTTTTTGTCGGTTCAGGTATCAACTGACAAGGACATTATTTTTCTCAAACCAGGCAAACGAAAATTTATTCTTGTTTGATCAACATGGAAATAGATCATATATTATTTTTGCACACATTTTCTGGGTGTAGTACCAACCACATCTGCTCTTTTTCAAAAAGGCAAGGCAGCAGCATTAAAACTCGTTAGGAAACGCAAAGATCTACAAATTGCAGCTGAATTTTTTAATAAAAATAATACTTTTTAAGACTTAATTTCTGCAAATAAAATGAATTTCTTCCTCACAGTTAAAGAAGATTCTATGAATAACTATCAATATCCATGTTTCACCAAATCTGTGAGCAACGGCAAACCAGTCAAACTGAATTTATTACCACCCACTTTCGACTCAGCGGATAAAAAAAAGTGGTTGGACAATGAATTGAATTCTGCGGATTGGGGATGGGTGTTAAAAGACTATACATATTGTGGCCAAAAACAACATCAACAACCCACACTTGATCATCTTATGAACATGATTTTCTGCAATTGCGCAAAAGGTTGTGGACCATTGTGCACTTGTCGAAGATTGGGACTACATTACTCACCAGATTGCGGTAATTTCCATGGCCAATCTCGTTCAAATGCTAAGCCAATTGAAACCGATCCATCGGAACAAGAAGCCATGAACGACACAGAAATTCATGAATCTGATAATAAAATCCTTCGGATTTCCTTGAACAAACTATTGTAGAAGAAATTGAATAAGAAAAATAAAACAAATGTATTGTTACGCATTACCACCCCCTAAGGCCTGGCGAGTGATACGCCCATGACTACTAATAGCTGAAATTAAGTACCAATGGTTAGGCAACCAGTAACACACGCCATCTCTTCTGGAAGCCTGTAGATGGCTCTAGAGTTATACTGCCCTGGAAATGGAAATCTATAGATGGATCTAGAGGCAATTTTAGGAAATATAAGGCGAAGTTTTATTAAAGTTAGTGTTAGTGGTTACTCCTTGTTAAAATTATTTAGAACCCACGGATCCTAAAGGGTGGCTTCAGGGGTGAAAATACGCGACAGTATGATCCTTCAATAAATATTAAACCATGAATTTTTCGAAAAGAAAAATATTTTTTTCTTTATATTTTACGTTTCAGTATGAGAAGTGGGAAAACAAGTTTTTATAAAACAATTTTGTACTGGAATTTATCATGAAAAGTATTGCTCTAAACAGAAAATGTCATAGTCCCTTTGTATATAATTATCGTATCTTTAGATTTGAACAGAGGTATTTTGGTCGCAAAATCAATAGAAATCGACAAAATCGTGAAAAAACATTTCGGAGCACGATTTCTGACGTTTACATTGTTGCCAAGTGCCTGGCATAGCCTCCTACCTTGGGGAGTTTTGAGACGTTATTCAGGGCACCAAAATATACCTAAAAACACACTTATACCTTAATATAGAATTATTCTTTATCAAAATCCTAATTTCGCAGGATTATTAATGTCAACATTTCACAAATCACAGGTCACAACTGATGAATTAAGCATAATAATACAAATAGGAGTAAAAGTACTTTTTATTAGGGTCGGATAATTTACATAAGAAATGCAGAAATTTATATTGCATATATATTTTAATATCTACAATGAAAATTGTGCTTTCAGAAAATGTTTATTTTATTATGAAGACAATTATTACAAAAATTTAATAAGTAGAATCATGTACAATATTAATTGTATATTGAGCTTCATATATTGTGACGAAAACGTGCATACAATTGTGGAAAAACAATGAAAAATATAGATATATTAGCACCCATTGTTTAGTATAACGTAGTTTACAATAAATATAATAATTTCAATTTGTTTATATACAATAATTTGTTGTACTCAACATTAAATGTAGGTGAAAATCCCAATTATAGTTTTATTTAAACACATCCATATTAACCCTTTCATTGTAGGAAACAGATACCACGGGAAAAAAATCGTGACCGCTGTGCATGAATTGAATATTTACGAGAGGCTGGAGGTAAGAAACTAACGATAATACACATTGTATTATATATATACGGTATCAAATTTCAGATTATTACTACAGTTTAAAGCCCAGTGCCGTTATTCTGATTTCCATAAAGAACAATGTTTAAAATGTCCCAATGAAAGGTTAGGTGAGTAGGAACTTTACGATTTGTTACTGAACAGTGTTGAAGAAGAGTTTGGAGGCTTTCTAGAAAACCATAACGACAATTGGAACGTGTTTGATGTAGAGGAAAATGTAGTTTATTTTAAATATAAATGAAAATAATGTAAACGAAAAATTTCTGAATACCTTTGATGTTGCAGAAATAGGCTGGAAATAATCCAGAATTGCGGGAAATGTACAAATACCACAGCTGCACGGTAGCATAGTAGGCTGAATCCGATGCCGCAATGAAAGAGTTAATAATCACATATCATATTAATATAGATATAGAGCTGTAAAAATATTATTACTAAGGCTCATATTTAACGGTTTTTGGCCTGTTCCGATTATAATTTGCTTATCTTGTTTCTAAGTTCCATTATTCACTTTTAAACTTTAAGCTGGAAAAAATGTACTTTATATTGTTGTTACAAGTAACAACTGGAAGAATCACCAATAAATTATGCAAAACTACTTTTTATTACATTTATCCCTCCATTAAGTTAAATTTTTGATACCTCCACTCATGCTACGTGAGTTGCGATAATGAGAATGTTTTTAGTCTGGCCATGACTTTGGAATAAGAATTCAGAAGTACGGATATGGATTTTGTCTCGGCGGCCAGTATGGTGGGTGTTAATATGACTAGCCAATGTGGACTCCATTTTACTTTATGAAGTTGATGATTTTATCAGATACCTATGGAGATTTTATTGATGGTCTCTTAGCAGAAGAATAAAAAGTTGACTTTGATGTACGTAAAACAAAAAAAAGTTAGAAATATTATTTTAGAATATTAGAAATTCTATTTCATTTTGGGGACTTAAACCCATTTGATAAAATCGGGTTTAAATCCAAATGTAACTTTGCTCAAAAGTTACACGAGTCATTAAAGTATTCTTTATTCGATGTTTGGTCTTATTGCACTCAAAATGTTTTCAAATGTATGGTGAAAATGTGATTGATGTTTGGCCTTTCAATCATGTATGAGGTTATGAATGCCTTGAATTTTAGATTTTGAAGTAAGATCCAGACAGAAAAAAAAATGGGTAGTTTTTGCCATATTTTTGTGAGTTTTTGCAAATGCATGTAATCCCGATTATTGTGGTTGATACAACCAGGAAAACATTGCAAAAGGTTAAACTGGACTGTAAACAAAAATTTACACGATTATTCAAATAAAATATTCCAAAGCAACACTAAGTTTGATTGTCACGAAATTTATTTGGTCATATAATTATAAAAATAAAAAATACAGGAAGGAAATATGGTATCCATAAAAAGTTAAAAGCAAACCAAAAAAGCTTTGATTTCCAATCTCGAACACTGTCCAATTATATCATACTAAAACACAAATGACGTAAGACGGCACTAATTATTTTCGTACCTTATTTTCTATAATTGGTAATAGCTAATAATATAATAACAGAATTGTTTTCGAGCAAGGCATTTGGCAACATACTGTAAAATAGCAGTTATGTCCAGATAACCAACATTGCAGCAATTGATATTCATGTCGGGTTTTGCCAACCTCAAATAAATTGACAACCTATCGTGGCAACCATGAGTGGGGGTGTCAAAAATTTAACGGAGGACTTATTCCTCCATTATGAGTGAACACTATGTAAAGATAGTGGGGAGGGATTAAAGCGCCAAATGAGGAGATATCTCCCCAACAATCAAATTTTGGCCAAAAATAATCTTCAACAATCCTGTAGTGTTTATTTATGTACAACTTACACTTACTTTCAGTTAAATAACATCAAGCAATTTGCAAAAAACAGCTTATTGTTAACAATAATTTTAATGATTAACAATAAGCCATTTTTTAACTGAAAATAAGTGTAAGTTGTATATAAATAAATAGTACATAATTATTGAAGACTATTTTTGGCTAAAATTTGATTATTTGGGAAATGTCTCCTCATTTGGCGCTTTATCCCCCTCCCCACTAGTATTATGTAGTGTTCACTCTTAAGTTAAATTTTGTGACGACAAAAATTATCTCATTTAATTGTGCTAATAGCCACCAGAGGGAAACTAGAACACAGAGATGTTAAGAGTACATTAATGTTTTTAATTATTTTTGGTTTGTTTCCAGTTGTAGTAAAAACATCTCTTATTAGAATCTGCTAACAGAAAGTCATTCATAATGAAATTAAAAAAGACATATATAAATTTTCTTTTTGTATTTCATAGCTTTTTTCTGCCGTATGTGGAATTATATAAATAATGTTTTTTATTGTAACATTTAAACGAATACACAAAATAATTGTTGTTGGTCTCTGTAGCAAATTTTAAATGATTGTCAATTAGGTGTTTTTACAAATTTTAAATTCTGTTTGCGTGTGAAGATAATACTTGATTATAGTTAAAAACACTGAATTTGGACGATCAGATGAATAATATCTTAAGATACATCAACACTACATCATTTCTCTGTGCATCCATGACAATCAGTTGCATCATCAATAAACAAATGTATTGTGTATTATAAACACATGTTATTTGGCAAAATCTTATCATTTTATAAGGAAAACTAAGTGGTGTTTTGTGCCAAGATGCAAAAATACATCCAAAAACATACCTGGAAGAGTTTTGGTGACGATACCAAAACACTTTTACAGAAGATAAATTTCCAGAAGTAGCTTTTACAAATCCCGTATTAGACGTTATTTATTTAATCACATGTAAAATGTAAATAAGGTGAATAAAATGTTGTGTTTTCCACTATTTAAATGTGATTTAAGCCACTAATAAAGCCAATGATGTCACCACCAATCATAGCGTAATTTGCATACTCGCTCAATTATTAAAACTTTATGTTACTTGTTTGTTGAAATTCTAATTTGATGGACGATAGAATGCAATTTAAATATCAAGAAGTACTTTAGTAATATCAAGAAAGCAAATTGGCACATAGTGAAAACACCTAATTGAATGGCAGCCCCCCGCCGCTTTAGTAAGACACAGCTGAGCTATTCACCTAAGAGTTCAGTTGAATACATGCCCCTGTGCTCAGGTAAACATACATAAGCTTCACATATATATTTCGTTTTTTACTTTGTGTTAAACTTGAATATAGTCCATTATTCATAAACCGCAGTGTTTAATCTGAAGTTAATGGTAAAATATAACATACCATTGTTATTTCGTACTTCTGATATTTTAACAACGATTTACACAATTAAATTAAAGGAACGATTTCTTTAAATACAATTTATTTATTCTTTTCAGAACTATTAAGTATGCATAGTATCTTTTTTGTATGTTTTATTATTGTACAAACAGAATTGAAATTATTATCAAAAACGATAAACAAAAATTGAATAAACATCCTGAAAATGTAGCTGCTGAATAGCAGTTAAGTCTTCTCCTGACAATTGAATAAAAACATTAAATACTTTAAAATAACAAATTTGGTTCGAAATATTACAGAACACCTTATGTAACATCGATTTTCATGAGCATATAATGCACCAGTATTCCTAAAAAATAATTATTACTAATGTACAATTGTAAAAACATCTATTTACAAATATTTTACTATAACATAAGCCTTAGATTCGATACTGCATTACTTCAAAAATAAATGCGATAATTCAACTATAACGTAAAACGTGTGCTTAAAAGTTACAGTATCAAATCGCTAACTAATATTATACAAATCACACCGTCTCATTACCTAACACACTGCCCACACTCGCCCGCAGGTTATTGTGTTGCTAGTAAGGACAACTTTAACACCTAAAACTAATATGTCAGCCAAAGCATAGTGCAACGTTTCGTTAACGTCTCACTAAAGTGTTTATTTTTAATAAATAAGTTTATTCCAGAAGCGAATTTTTGACTAAGGCCTTTTTTTGTACAAGAAGTACTTTTAATACAAATGAATTAAATGTACATGATCTTTCATCAAACTGCCTACATACATTTTGAAACTGATATAACGGTCCGCCAAGAAAAAGTTCGGCATCATTTTATATGTGTAATTTGTAATTTCAATAACATATGATGAGACTAGGGCGCATGCAAGGTATGACTAACATAACCTCAAATATTTTTGTGAGTTTATACTCATTTTTATGTTCTTATTCGCATATCTAGACTAGCACCTATGTAACATTAATGAACTGTCTCGGATAGGGTGCATATAATTTATTAAAATAATTAATTCTTAAAAATAAATGGCTAATTATAGGGCGCGTGCAAAATCTGACAGCTAACGAGAGTGGAGGGCATATAAACCCAATGTTCCAAATTAATTATCGTGAAATTCGCTGTTTTCGTTTGCTTTTTTAAGTTTCTTATGCTCTCAGCTAGTGAAATAAACATTTTTAAGTTTAGTTTTCAGTATAAATAGACAATTATATGTTTTTTTTCCTTTGATTTGGCGAGATGTGCATTGTTTACCTATGCGTTTTTAGTTATTTTCTTCGTAATTAAAAAACATATGGGATTGATCTTATTGTTATATATAGAGCATATTTAGATTATTCAAAATTTAAATGCTGTCAATTATTATGTTACTAGTTTACCACAAAAAGCCATCATATTGTATGGAATCTGGTTGTCAAAGTTCACTGAATGCCAATTTAAGCTTTAAAAGGTATGTGATTATTACTTAACATTGGAATTTAATACTTATTTTGTAACATATTTAATAAATACATAGTAGTATACCTACCGCATGCACGAAAATAAAGTTATAGTTATTTCAGATTACCATCGATTTACACCAATGAAGATAAGTTTGTGGTCAATTAAGAGTTCAAAGAGAAAAGTGGTTAAATGCTTTAAGGCTGCATAACCCATAAATTTATTTGTTAGACAATCTAGATGAGTTACCTTACTTAGTTCAGCAGGTTTTCCTAAAAATTATAGAGTATAAAATTTAAATGAAATTATTATCCATAAAGATTATCCATTAAGTTAAAGTCTGGAACTATGACCATATTTCATCTTTAAGTCAGTAAGATCGGATCTATTTAAGACTCTTTTCGCTTTGCTCTTTTGATTGAGCACAAACTTTTCTTCTTTTGGTGTGAATCGATGGCAATCTAAAATAATTAATAATTTTATTTTCGTGCATACAAAACGTATTTACTACTATGTATTTATTAAATATATTATATAATAAACACTAAATTCTAATGTTAAGTAATAATCACATACCTTTAAAAGCTTAAATTGGCATTCGGTGAGACTTCGACAACCAAATACCATAGAATATGATGGCTTTTTGTCGTAAACTGATAACAGAATAATTAACAGCATTCAAATCTTAAATAATCTTAATATGCTCCATATATAATTATATAAGATCAATCCCATACATTGTTTAAATACGAAGCAAATAACTAAAAACACATAGGTAAACAATGCACCTCTCGCCAAATAAAAGGAAATATTATTGTACAAAACACGTAATTGTCTATATATAATGAAAATTAAACTTAAAAATGTTTATTTCAATAGCTGATAGCACAAGAAAGTTAAAAAAGCAAACGAAAACAGCGAATTTCACGATAATTAATTTGGAACATTGAGGTTATATGCCCTCCACTCTCGTTAGCTGTCAGATTTTGCACGCGCCCTATAGGCTGGATTTCCAACCTGTAAATATCAGTACATTTTTAAAAATCAATGATTTCAAAAAATTATATGCATCCTACACGAGAGAGTTCATTAATGTTACACAGGTACCAGTCTATAAATGAGAATAAAAACATTAAAAATGAGTATAAACTTACACACATGTAATATTTTAGGTTATGTTAGTCATACCTTGCGAATAGAACTTAAAATATCATTTATTAAGAAAATTTACTTTTCTATATTTCCAAATGCAGCGTTTCAGATTATATTGGAAGATTAAAAAACTAATGCGAATTTGTTCAGTACTAATTTTATAATTTGATATTTTTTGAGGAACTATGTTGCTATTGTTTCTTTGACCTTTCCTTGTTTTCAATACTAGACACAATTGTTAATTCGGTATTTGACTTGAAAGGTTTGTTAAAAGGGAGCAATGCGCCCAATGAATAATTTTCCTAATGAGTAGGTAAATAGCCTAACATTTTTTTTACCACCACACAAGAATTTTAAAGAGAAAATGCATGTTTAGAGGAAAACATTGCAGAGGCTTGATATACAAAGTTAAAAGAACACATAAGAAAACAGCGCCATACGTATAATTCTACATGTAAGTTTGAAATATGCACATTGGCTATATTTAAAGTACAGAAAACTAGCAACAAAGAATTTTGAAGTCGCAAAATCATCCACCATCCAATCGATAACAAAAATTCATCATGCAGGAAATGTACTACGCAATCCTCATCAACTATCTTCTCTACCAAACTATAAATATTAAACTTATAAATCAGCTTCTAGTTCACCTCTCCATTTAATTTGCAAAAAATGAACACACTTTAACAGCAATTCCACCATTTTGCAAAAAACTGAAACAATATTGCATGAGGCATAAATACCCAGAGAAAGCACCATTGGAGTTTCAAAATCAACTCAGGAATAACTGGAAAGAGATATTTTTTTGATAACCTACATACGCATATTTTCTGTGTTATAATCATTTATAAAATTATACGTAACAATTTTTTTAGTACAATACAATACAAAGTTTATTGGTATTAATTATACAGAGTATTTATACAAGTCAAACAGCAGAGAGAGTTCATTAAGATAAGAATAGTTTATATGATAATTTAACAATTTAAGATATATATCGCTGATTGGATGGCACCTATCACTTTTCTTCACCTTATGCTTATTTCATGTCTGAAAAATCATTGGCAAGATATTCCTGTATAGTGTAAAAGGATTTTGTCTGCAAATATGTCTTAATTTTGGATTTAAAGCGTGTTATGTTTAGATCTTTAATGTGCAAACTTATTAATAATCACCACTTTTGTATAATGCTCTCTTAGTAGATGGAGCCACCCTCCACGGAACTTCAATCCCACTAGCTTTATCCATAAACATAGTAAAGTATCTACGATCTCAATTGGGATAGCATAAAAAGAAAAATTTGGAGTAAAGTCGGCATTTCCTTTCGTTGACAAATCAGATCCTAGGCAACCAATTCCGCCCACATTTCTAAGTAGTGGACTGTAGACGAGAAGTAGTGAATATCCGAGTTTTCGTGGTATCGGGCGCTCTACACTAAATTTCTTGTAACTTTTAAACTAATTAATGAAATTGAGCTCAACAAAGCCTATATGAAACAAGAAACATGTGGCTATTGGATTATTATATTTTCAAATATAAAAATGAATAGTGCATATATGAAGTCAAAACATAGAGATTTCTGATGAAATTGGTAAAAGCTCTACCATTTTTGCAATTTTTAAGATAAGGACCTGGAACTTTCGCATATTACTTTTGTAGTAATGTATAGAAGATCGCTGCAATTCAAGTTCAAGTTATTAACGTATATTTTACCCCTAATTTCACGAATTTAGAAGCAGAAACAAATTGTTTTTATTCTCGTAAAATAAAGAGGGTTAATTTAATTTTTAAGGTAAATCCCCCTGAAGCGTTTTAAAATACACATTTCGAGCTTTAAAAATCGCACCTATAGAATGAACGTGATTTAAACCAGAGTAATAGGTGGTTAAAGTTAGTTATGCACTCTCAACATTTTGAAATTGTAAGTGTACATCTTCACAAATAAATTTTTGAGATTTTTTTCAAGGGTATAAACTATGGGTAGGTTCTACCCCTAGTGGATATGTCGCATGGTTTGAACCATATCAAGGTGCTAAATCAGAAATAAAAGATGCCTATAAAGTTTTCTGTTTAGGACCATCGGTAATACTGGAGTATGCTGATAAATTAGTTTTGAATATGGATTTGCCACATCACTTGTTCTTTGACAATTTTTTCACTACCATGCCTTTGATAGAGGAACTTACAAGAAGACGCATAAAATCAACTAGCACATTGAGAAGAAACAGACTGTATAAATGTCCATTGCCAGCAGATAATCAGATGAAAGATCGTGGTACATATCATTCACGTGTTACAAATGGTAAGTCAATAGAAATTGTCAAGTGGAGTGATAATAATATGGTCCATATGGCTTCAAATTACTTCAGTGTTGAGCCTACGCATCAAGTAAAACGTTACTCGCACAAGGAAAAAAAGAAAGTACTAGTGGCGCAACCAAATACCATTTATCATTATAATAAATATATGGGGGGCGTGCGATCAAAATGTTGGGTTGTATCGTATCAATGTAAGATAAAAAAAGTGGTATTTTCCACCGATTGCTCACATGATTGATCTAGCTGAACAAAAGCCTGGCAGTTGCATCGACTTCGGGGAGGTAAGTTAGATCACCTAACCTTCAAAAGAACAATTGCGCAAACATTAATTCAAACTTATGGGAACAATAAAGGTATAATACTTCCAAAAGAAGCCGTTCATCTTTGTTAGAGAATGTTGAATCAAGATATGATAGAATTGATCATTTCGTAATGCAACAAGAGAAGCAGATTAGGTGCAAAGTCTGCCATATGAAGGTTTCAACTAAGTGCCGTAAATGTGACGCTGCCTTACACATAAAATGTTTCATTCCATACCATACTAACCAATAGTGTTTTTTCAGTAAATAATATGTAAAAAACACGTTCTTTAACATATTGTTTCGTAATGGGCCTTTCCCACATTTTTTTTTTATTGCATATTTAAGAAGTTCTCTTAAACATAAGTCGTACGTATTTTTTTTTTTTTCGAAATTTGCTTCTTTTCTACAGAAAAAAATTAATGAGTTAAGAGAGATTTCAAATTGGCGGCATATTTCTTTACTAATGACGTAACGGGAGACACACCAATCAGAATGCTCTAGTACCCTGCATAGAGGCTACAAATAAACAGATTTTTAAGGTGTCGTCATATGTGCCAAGCGTTTGTCTCTTTCTAGCTTTATTGAATTGACAGATATCAAGCGTCAACCTCCAACTTATTTTAGTTCTAGTGACGCGTGACACATTCGATGTACATAACCTCATCAAATCTGTTTGTTTTGATTTCTAAAGTGTTTCGTATTTTTATTTGTGATTGTGAATCTCATTTTGACTAAAAAGAAATGGTTGTAGTGCATTGCATTGTGCCATCTTGTAATAATACAAGTGTAAATGCTGGTTCCAAGTTATTTATTTCAATACCCAAAAACCCAATCATTAACTTACTGCTTCGTTTTTACATTTTTCACTTCTGCTGACAAAAAGTTCAAATTTGACACATAAAAGTCATTCACCATTTCACTATCAACAATAGGAAGATTGTTACTTGCTGCCTTCTCAAAACCTTTCTCCATTTTCTAATGTCCACACAGTACCCACACAATTTTAAATAATTAATACGAAACAATGAAACAAAATCTAATACGATCACAACGTAAATAATACAATAACATAACCTGTACTATTTATTAATTTCCAGTTACATTTCAGTGTTGCCCAGTGTCACTTATTTGTTGACATTCGACATATAAAAGCAAATATTAACAGCCCGTTTTTTCTGTTAATTATCATTTTTTATATAAGTAGATGGTATGAATGAATGTAATTTGATTATTTTTAAAATCGACGATAAATAGTAAACATAACTTAGCAAAATAAATAAAGCATTTCCTCTAAACCTAAACATTCATATACATTGGGCAACATTGAAATAATCTCATCAGCAGGCTTCAAGACGAGAAATGCTCTCCACCGCTAAGACATAAAAGTCAACAGCTTCGGTAGAGTTCGTATGAAGCCGGCAATTATTTAATTTTGATTGGTAGTGTCGCCGATGACGTATATTTAAATGCATTTGATTTATAATATTTTTATTTCTAAAATATCTATTTAAAATGAAAAGATTATACAATATGAAGTGTATATATTGTAATTATTAGGTTTTAGTAAATGATTTATGACACAATAAATATCAAATTCAATTACGCGGGAAAGGCCCATTGAATAAAATTAATTAACAAAATATTTTTTATTTATATACCTACTTAGTTACTGTATATGCCCACTGTCCTTTTAAAAGAACACCATTTTTTTCAAAAACTGCAACATAATTTAAAATATTGCTGCCTAATTATCAAATAATACAATGATTACAAAGGACTTATACACAAAAAGTACAATTTTGCAAAAAAAAACAAAAAAGTTGGATATATCTGGGTTAAGTCAGTAGTTTGCACCTCAATATTTCGCTGTGATAAAGACTTAAAATAAGTAGTTAATTTCGTGACAGTTGTCGTACAATAGATCAGTTTTAGTAGCACCATATGACTAGCATAATCTAAAATTGTGCTTTCTTGTACGTTTATTTGCATTTCTAGATTTTCCAATCTAGTGCATATAATTTTCTAATATCGCTAAATATTAAAAACAGACCGCTAATTATAAGTTGGAATTCCAACCTGTAAATATCAATAGACCATCTTCGGTTGGCGTCACGCTGGTGGTGTGGAGGACACAAAACTCATTGTTTTGTTTTTTAAAGATGGGTAAAAGCTGTTATCCTTTAATAACAAGCTTGAACTGCTTCTGCTAGCAACTCATCTCTAATTGTTTACATTTGTATTCCTCTGTGATTGGATGAGGTTTGTATGCCCTCCAGACTATGTCAAAATCAGGTGACCGAAACTGGTCAATTAATTTTTTTTTAAATCAACAATATTAAAAATTTCTGTTTTTTATATGAGAGGGTTTATTAATCTGACCCTGGTTTCAATCTAGAAATGCGACAAAACATGATAATAAACTTACAAAAACGTAAAATTTGAGGTTATGTTAGTCATCTGATGATAATGATCTAATGAGTAATTAAAAAGCTATGTATTTGGTATCAAAATATTTGTCTTGATTGATGGCTTCAGTGTGGTGGTATTTTCAAAAATGTATTTTATAAATTACCGGTAGCATTAACATAGTACTCAAAATTACAAGAAAAATTTTGCAAACTGAAATTATTGAACGAAATTCATAACTGTCATAGTTCTATTTAAGCAATCACTTTCCTAGCACCATATAATTTAAGGTGGGGATTTCCAAGAGTGAGACATCCGACAGGGAAATATTTATTATCTTTGGCCATAACTTTTTTTTTTCTTAGCAAGTATATTTCAAAAAACTATAAGACTACCTAACTAGAACCATAACAAGACTATTAATGTGAATTTTCACTTGATGATTACAGTCATTTCCAAAATAGTTAGATTCAAAACTACGAAAAAGGAAGATTAGCATAATCTTTAAATTTAAATCTAACTATTCTGCAAACCACTGAAATTATTGAGTGAAAATTCATAGTAATAGTCTTGTTATCATTCTACCTAGGTAGTCCTATAGTTTTCTAAATACACATACTAAGAAAAAAAGTTATGGCCAAAAATAATAAATATTCCCTATCGGATGTTTCTCTCTTGGAAATCAACACCTTAAGAAAGTAAACTTACCGCAAAAATAATAAATATTTTTTTCTGAGATCTCGCCCTCTTGATACGACAACCTTAATCCCAAATCCATTTTCTCATAAATTTTTCTTAGATTCAAAGGTTTTGTGCAGTTATGAAAACAACGAGACAGATTAAGAAAGTCTATTGGATGTACGCTGAATGTTTGCCTTAAGAAATTTAATTTCAAATGTACATTATCTTCATAATAATAGAAAAAGTATTCAAAAGCCATAATTGAACTTCTGGAATAATAATTGTTGGGCACATAATAAAATACATTTAAATCCACTTACGATGGGATAATTTTTAAATTACTTAGTTCACAATCACGTTAACATTTGAATCACCATTTATCTAAAATTTTTAAGTTTTATCACCATATTCGCCAACGTATCATGTCTTCCAATTGTGACGCTGTTGGGGGCCTGGTGGTATCATATCTAACAGGTACTGACGTTGGAGATCTGCTGCTCTTTGCAGCTCTGCCAAGTTGGCAGATCCACTTTTTCCGCTTGCCGCTGCCTGTGCCATTGCAAGCTGGTACGGGTAAAACAGTGGGGAAAACTGGAGCATGTGTGCAGCTGGAGGACCGCCTGCAGATAGGCCTGAAAAATATTTCATCACTGTAAGTTCAGAATGTTTCTTTAATGGCTGTTATAACACCATCCAACTTTAGAACAATTGAATGGTGTTATGCAAGAATGAATTATCCCACATTTTAAGTAAAATTAACTCGGTAAAAACATCTAAAAGTATTCATACGACAGCATGCAAAAATGATTCAGGCCATATTGATGTTGTAGTGGCATTTATCAAAAGATTTAACTCACAATTTCTCTAAGGGCCGGTTTTTCAATGTCCAGTTAAAAGTGCCAGAGAGTTAGCTGCTAGTTACGCTTAGCTGGCAGTTATATCTATGGTAGTGCTTATCAACAGTAATTTAACTGCCAGCTACGTATTCATAAGTTGAATTATTTCTTAGCTATGTTGGCACTACTGATTCTACCTGAAGTTTCTTTCAATTGGTTTACTTCAAATTGCGCGCGTGTTTTAGTGACAGTTTATCTCATTTAACCTCAAAATTCATTGCGTTGTCTAGCGTGTTGATTGATGTTCTGTTCTTAATTTAAGCGTAAAAATGAAAAAAGGTGCTAACCACACTGTAAGTGATTGGAGAAACAGTATTATTCCTGCAACTTCCTCTATCATCTCAACGATATGTAAAACAGTTTCTTTACGCAGTCGAAATATTACTAAAAAATCTTTAATACATAATTCTCAAAATTACTTTCTCGTTCCCTTATGGTATAGGGTCTCCTTTCATACTTTATAAATTGTACAATATCATCGTCATAATCACTCATATCCAGAATATTAACATTATTATTCATTATTGGCAATAATTTATTTAATATAAATCACATTAGTTTTTAGGTTAGAATGTTGTAGAATTGTCAGAAATTGAACCAAATGCGCATGTCCAAATCCACTAACAGTAGAATAAATCCTTAACTGGCACTTTCAACTATCTGCTAAATTTACTTTCAGATAGTGAGTTTAACCACAGAACAACCTGAAGTGGAACTCGCATTGGCGGGAAGTGTTGGCGCATCCAAGTTGGCGCACGTGAAATCGCCATGTTTTTGGGAGCGTTTGTAACCTTGCCGAGTTTTATTTTTAGTCACAGTTGCCAAGTCGAGTGTGGAATATCTGTATAATATATTTCATACATTTCCAGTTGGAGTTAAATGGTGTTAGAATTGTTACTTACTTTTGATTTGTCCTTAGTGTGTATTAATAGAGCACTAGCAGTGAGGTCACAGTTTTGCCAGCTGTCAGTTGACTGGGTGGCAAATTCAGAAATTTGACGTTTGAGTTGGTGTCAATTTTCGTTCAAGATAAATTAAAGTGGAGGATTTCTTAATATCAGATATATGTAGTGATGTTTATAAATATTTTTTTTTAAATCTAGCGTAAGATAGAATTTCATATATACTTTATTAGTGTTGTTTTTACAAGTGTAAAATTTGGCGTCAAGAACGTTGACATCTTTGTGAACCTATAAATTAATGAAAAAGGCTATATTGGCTTTTTGACTTGTTTTTGTACATATATAATATCAAGACAAATTTTAGTAAATGTTTAATTAATATAGGCTCAGTTACAGCTAAGCAGTGACATAGGTTAGGTAGTATTTTTACACTAGGTTAAAAGTTGACACAATACTCATTGATTTATGCCAATATATCAATCATGTAGGTATTAATGGTTTTATAAAGCTATTGTAAAATTTAAGTTTTTTGACAATTTAAAATATTTCCCCTCAACTTTTTATTGATTTATATCTTACTTTCGTTAGGCTCAAAAGTTTGCAACGAGTTTAAGTGTTTACCACATTAATAACAACAATCAGAGGTTTGTATTATGAAATGCAGGAATAATAGTAAATCTAATGTAAAGATAGGACTGTGAGACCATTTCAGTTTCCATTTAATTTAAATTGTAAGCAAATGTGCAACGTAATATGCTCCGAATACTTTATATAGCTATATATACCTAGTTTGGTATCTGTTTTGATACTTACAATTATAATTACAGTCGTTCAAAATATTGATAATGTACACAAATAAAATATCAGTGAAGGTAAGTGAGCTAAAACACAACAGAATAACTTAAAAAATAACACACTTTTAACAGCATCGTCTACCATAATTGAATGTTTTAAATTATACACATTAAGTATACATAATTATAAAGGTAAGTATGAATAATAATAGTCTTATAGTTTAGATATAAATTTTATTTTCAAGAAGGGTCACAATGGTTCATTAATTGAATGCTGTTATATTTTTGGAAAATCATACAACGATACAGTTTCAATCTCCCATTTTTAAATCATATAGGTTAGCTCCATTAATATATTTCAGCTTAGCAATGTAATGAGGGGACTCCTAAAATGTAGAATATAAATACAATTATAATAAATTCACTAAAATTCATTACCATATGTAAAAGCTATAACTTTCGACATGTGAACAAGATGACATGCCTATTCGAATATATAAATAAAGCATTAGATAAAAGTCAGTTTAGCAATTCGCGAAATGTGTAATAGATAAAGAAAACCTACAATTAATTTTACACAAGAAAAACTTTAAAAAAGCATTAAAAATTCTTTAAAAACTCAAATTATTTTACATGCAAAACTAGGTTATTGACACCCAGTCATCTCTACTGCTCTATTGTTTGTATTTTAATAATTGAAAAACTTACGTCAAAATCTGGTAGAGGTGTGTGTTAAGCCAACTCTGTCAACTCCGTTTGTGCAAAGCCGGTCCTTAGAGTGCTCCCAATAAAATGGCTGAAGGTCACCTATTTTTGCCACATCTTTTCAATGTTATTTTATCAGAGTTACACTTCTGGTTGTTCTGTGGTTTAACCCACCGGTAAATTCTACCTGTACATTGAAAAACAGTTTATCTGCCAGATAAATATTATCTGACAGTTAAGCTATTTAACTGGACATTGAAAAACCGGCCCTAAGTAGGAGAAGTCAACTAGCAATAATGTGCTAATCCACAAAATCTGTTTTGTTGTTTAGTAATAAAAGTGAATTGTTTTTGCCTTAACACCATGTATAATACAAAATGTAAAGTGTTTTCCTTGTGTTAAGGCGGCTACAGACGTAGCTGCATACTTGAACGGTATGCATGCGCAAGTTTATTGTACAAGTATACTGGAACGTGTGTATTATAAAAATTGTGTAAGTGTTATAATACACACATTTACTTTTCCACCAAAAGTCTGTTATAACTCGAAAATCTATCTTTAGAACATAATAAATGTTGGTATAAAAGTGTATTGGTATAGGCATACCGACATTTTAAAATGTAATTTTCTTCTATGGATATTTTTATGGATTTGCGTGCTTGCCTACAAAAGTAAAGAGAAATTAAGTACAAAAAGATTCTACAACTCATAATCTTCCATCACTAGTGTACAATTTGAAGATAATATTGATGGTATTGGTGTAGCCATGGACTTTGAAGTTGAAAGTAAAGAGCCACATGTAGTTTGATTGGAAAAAAGTTAATTAATTTTTTTTTAAAACAGGACCCAAAAAATAAATCTCTATTTAAAAAGGAACTAAAAGAAATAATATATATTCACTGGTTAGAAACACCGGTTATCTCTGTTTCTGTAAATTTATTATTGGAACGTGGATTAATAGTTTTCACCCAAGTAGCATTTTAAGATACAATTTCAGAAACGTTTCTAACAAGTGTGCCTGTTCCCATATACAAAATGGGAACTGTTTGCAACATGTTGCAATACATTTCCGTAGCTAACTTTGGAAAGAAAAAGACAAAGCTGAGACTTGCATGTGTTGCACGTCAGTACTCGTACTCATTACTCGTCAGTTGTGACCGCCAAAAGTACTTGAGTACCTAATAATATAAATGACTTGAAAATTTCAAGTACAGAGTGCCATCCAAATAAAAGTACTATAGTCTGTTTTTAAACCAGGAGGAGTAAATATGAAAGTTCCATTTACACCATAAAAGTAATTAGAAAATACACTAAAACCTTTTTGGCGTTTTGGGCAACCAACAATACACGACTACAATGTTTTTGTGTGTATTTTATTACAATATATAACGCATCGACCTCTATTTGACCTCTAGATACTTATATAGCCTTCATACAACTTACGCAATATAAAGGCATCAAGTAATTAGCCACTTTTACCTTCAGGTTTATACAAAAGGCATTAAAAACTGATATATAATGTGCAAACAATAAAATAAAAATTGTAACCAAATAATTTATGACAAGAAATTAAAATTTTTATAACATGTCAAAGTTTACGACTATTGCCTTGTGTAAAACTGGTGACGGCCTGTCCAATCACAGATGTATGATTTAGCGCGTTAAATTTAAAACGCCCCTCCTGGTTTAAAAACAGACTATAGTGAGTACTTATTACTGAGTACATTGGGTACTCAGTACAATTTACTCGAGTACTGCCCGGCTCTGGATTCTATTGAGTTTTTACTAAAAGCCTAATCAAAGAAATTATTGAACTGATTAGGGATGTAGGCGAAATTGTTGAAATGCGTCATCTTTTTAAGCACGGTGCGGTGCCGGTTACCTTAAAAAGATAAATCAACAAATCAAATCTCATTTGGAGGATAGTGGAACATTGTTTTAAAATGTTTGATTTTCTTTCATATTTTAACCATTTCGTAATGTTTTCAAATTCTACCCAAGTTCAAGAGTTGTGTGAGGTTAATATTTCTCTTACATCAGTTATATTACGTGTATTCTTTTAATACAACCCCCGTTTTAGCCTGAAATTTGAGCACGCCAGTCAGTCTTTTATTATAATAAAATTATTACCTCACAATAAAACAAGATGCAAAATGTAAACAGATTTAAACCTAATGTCTTTTTAATCAAAGTCAATGATAGACCTTATTGTCAAATAAACACTCATTCAATTTTAACAAGTAGAAGTCACAGTCAGATGCGGCCGACTGGGAATACTTATCTGATTAAAAGTTCGCTCCCGCATGGCACAAATGACTGTCAATAACTTTTTTGAAATAAGTATTCGGCAATGCCCAATTGCAACTTTCATTCGTCTCTTAATAATTTTGTTAAACCTAAACATTTTCAACATTTTAAAATAAAATTGACATATCATTTAATTTATGTAAAGTTCGCTCGAACTTGGAAGACACACTGTATAGAACAGTATCCAAATCAATTTTAAGTCGCAGTCGGACGTGTCCGACTGAAAACATTTATTTGATTAAAATTTTGTTTTAGCACGGTACAAGTCACTTTTACATGGTGTCAGTGTGAAATTAAACACTGCCAATAACTTTTTGAAATAAGCATTTGGCAACGCCCAACTGCAAGTATAGTTTGTCTCTTAATAGTTTCATTAAACATAGACACTTTCAACTTTTTAAAGTAAAACTGATATATCATTTAATTTATGTAAAGTTCGCTCGAACATGGGAGACAAACTGTATATAGCAGTTTCGAAATCCTGTAAAACATAAAATTTTTGTGTGTTTAATCAAAAACCTTGGTAACATTTTGCTCTAAGATTATATTATAATAAAACATAGTTTATATAAACATGATACTTTGCAGGCCTCTGACGATCATCCTTTATAGCCATTTTGGCCAAAATAATAAACATACAAAAATTTCTTTTCTATATGATGGTTATTAAAAATGTTTGTCCTTTTGTTATAATATATTTATTTAATTAAATCACACAGATGTAATAAGTTAGCTTATTGTGTAAAGGCAGAACTGTTATTGTTGTATAAAGTGTTAATCACTTTATACAACAATAATATTTTAAAAGATACACCAGCAAAAAATTAGCATGTCTTTATAAGGTCAATGGCATTTAAAGCAGATTACTGCTAATGTACTTTTTGCAATCATAAAGCTCCTGTAAAAACGTATAATCAAAACGAGGCTATGCTATTCATCTGTCAGTAGGCAGTGCGAAAATAAATAATCTTAAGGAGCTCGAAACAGGAGTAATGTTGCTTTAGGTCGGAAGCCTTTTTCTGGCCATGGCTGTACATATATTATCAATTTAAATTAGCAACAGGCCCGACGGGTGGTATGGGGTGTTCCCCCCGGGCCCAAAGTTTTCGAGGGGGCCCGGATTCTAGGAGATGGAGATGCATATGCAAATATCGAGTGTATTTGTATTAGTTGAAGCAAGAGAAGGCATACTTCTTTGTAAATTGTAAGAGGTAATATAAAAATGTTTTATGTAGAAAATCGTAGTTGGAAGCATTGAGAATCGTAAGAAACACTAGAGGTAAAAAATTGCATCGCAAGGATTAGCACCCCCTGCTCTTCTAAATTGCAATCATTGAGATAGATATTCTACTGTGAGGAATTCCACCCCCGCTCTTCAACATTGTACCGAAGAGCTGGAGGGCCCGCATGTTACTATCCCCGGGGGCCCCGATTTACTCTCGACGGCCCTGGTTAGCAAATATATTGAATAGTCTCAAAAGCACGCAAGTATTGCAAGTGATTAAGAATGGACTTTTAGCCAGTATATTTCACTTTTACCTTTTGGTCACTCATGATCTTGCTATCTACAGACAATCTCTCTCACATTATATTATCTATTGTACTGGAGAAGTCAATACTTGATATACCATATTCTTTAAAGTGAAAAATGACTCTACAAACCATTATAGGAATTACGTATACTTTTTACTATTATACAAGTTTTAAACCTTAACAATATAATAAACACTTACTTCGTAACAGCTGCTGGTGTAAAGCTTGCATAGCAGCGGCATTCTGCTGCTGGGAATATTTGTCTTGCACAGACGAAGAAGAATGGCTTGAACCATGCGAACTCCGAGGAGGTGGTGGGGTTGGTTGTGCTGGAGGTGGTGCTGGCGGAGTGGCAGCATGTCTCGGAGTAGGCGTGGGAGTGGCAGACTTAGGCATCGCTTCTGGAGTAACAGGCGAAGGTGCTGGGCTGCTAGAAGTGAATACTCCATTCTGAAAACATAATGAGAAAAATTAATAAAGGGAGCTCCTGTTTTCTATTGTCTTGTCTTCAAAGTGTGAACTTTTGTGTTGATAACATAGGCACAGAAAAAAGACTTTTGAGCAAAGTATTTTGAGCCACTGAATGCGATGCCGCGGCCATAATTGCTCCATCACATCAATATCTTTCGCTAATTCCCCTTGTAACTAAGATTCTCCTTGATATTTAGCTATTTTTTGAAGTTAGGGAAAAATTCTGGCATGATGGAGCAATTCCGACAGCGGCTCAAAATACAGGGGGGTATCATGCTCTGCCGAAAAGTACATCAAATTTTTTACCAGGTATACATTCCTATTAACCATTTATAACTCGTTTTGTAGAAGTCAATTATGTGAATCATTATCATTAATAAAACGATAAAAATATGTGATAGAGTAAAAACATGCCAAAAATAGTCAGGGGGCATACTTGTTGAAATAGACATCCCGTGGGAAATTTGATGATGAATTTGTGGGACCAACTCATCGGATGTCCTAACAATATTTTGTACTGAACATTTTTTGTTTACAAGGAAATTCCCTATAAAAAAGGTCCTTAGGAATTTATCGATATCTTTACCGTTTGGGTGTTTTGTATAAAAACACTTTTAATTTTGTTATCAGTTGCATCCAATTTTTTTTTGTTTCAGATAAAAACGGATTGATAATTGTAAGGCGAGCAGTTTAATACTTTCAATAGTTTAAAATTAACTTTTGGATACAATGTCTATTCTACCACAAATTCGTCTGCCTCCATCTACAAAAAAGGCAAGGGTGCAGGCTAATTACGAGGTGTGTATTTTATACCAAAATAAGAAGTCACCGCACTCTTTCTAACTTTATCATAGTTAATAGGTATACCAATGGTGACTTCCTATTAAAGTTGGTCCCACAAATTCATCATCAAATTTCCCAAGGGAAGGGCCTTTTACTTTATCTTTATCTGAGGAAGTGTTCCCTAATAACTAGCTAAAGTAATACCTTTAGACAAAAAAAGGGTCTACAGCAATAATTGATAATTATCATCCAGTTTCTTTATTGTCAACAATTTCAAAAATAATGGAAAGTGTATTCGCGAATGTTAAACTTTATTAACAAGTTTCGCATAATGTCTAATGCTCAACATGGATTTCGAGCGGGAAAGTCCACGCAGTCAGCAGTTATGCAATTTCTCGATAAACTACATGATGCCATAAATAAATTTTGGAATTTTCATGGACTTAAGCAAGACATTTAATCTGGTGGATCATAACTTGCTTATTAAAAAACTATGCAGATATGGATTTAGAGGTAAAATTAGCAATTGGCTGCAGTCGTATCTTTCACGTCGAAATCAAATTGTTGAGCTAAATAACATAAAGTACTAAATGTATCCTGTGGCGTTCCACAGGGTTCTGTTCTTGGACCGCTGCTCTTATTATTATTATTTATTAACGATTTACCGGGAACTGTTGATAATGTTTGCAGATGACAATTCATAATTGAGTACTAGTTCGAACATGACTAGTCTAACTGATGTTTCGCAAAACAAAATGAATACCTTTAAATCCTGGTTTTGTGATAACAAATTACTTTTAAATGCATCAAAGACCGTATTCATCCATTTTACACCTAGATTATCAAACTATAACATAAGCAGTTTAATAAAAGTTAATGGTAAATCGCTTGAACAAGTTCAGCATACACGATTTTTAGGTATTTATATTGACAATGCCCTAAACTGAGAAATACATATTGACCATTTGTACAAAAAGATCTCTTCAACATGTTTTGCCTTACTTAGATTAAGAAAACTTACTAGCACACCGGTTGTTCTTTCCTGGGTGAAACACGGCATCATATTTTGGGGCTCATTTCATTTCTTAGAAAGAATATTTAAAATCAAAAAAATAGCAGTAAGAAATATAAAAGGGATAAATAAGACTGTATCTTGCAGACATGTTTTCAGGGAACTGAATGTTCTAACAATATCTAGCATATTTATTTATGAAATTGTCATATTTGTTAAACAGAATTTACAATAGGTTTTATGTAATAATTATAACTATGCCTATGAAACTAGAAGGAAAAATGACTTATCAATACCAGTACATACACTAAAGTGTATCCACGGAAGGCTGAGAGTAATAAATATGCGTGATTGCCTCGATATGTTCCATCTTCATTGGTTGCATTTTTCAGGAGATTGCCAATGGTTTTCTCGACTTCAGTTTGTAATTTGCGTAAGAGTGTATTTACATTTTCTCGACAATTTGAATTATTATAACTCATAAACAGTTTAGTGAATCCATATGAAGTTTATGGTAGTGTATTATC
Source organism: Stenurella melanura (assembly GCA_963583905.1). NCBI lineage: Eukaryota > Metazoa > Arthropoda > Insecta > Coleoptera > Cerambycidae > Stenurella > Stenurella melanura. The sequence continues at coordinate 149,418,625 of OY757310.1, forward strand.
AAGTCTAAAAGAACAATATCCTACATTTTCATTAATATCCAATCATTCTAAAATCGATCAGGAAACTTCTTGTATTTTTAATAATTTTACGCATGAATGGCTCTGGTGAACTAAGCCCACATGAACAGCGCGTGACAGCTCTCAGAGTTTGGCGAATATACTATATCTGTTTTAAAAAAAAACTCCATGATATATGGGTATCAAAGTGTAGAACAAGCTGCCGCAAATAATAAAAGAATATATAGTATAACATCATAAAAAGGAAGTTAGAAAATTACTTTTAAATAATGCATATTACAACATAAGAGAATATCATGAAACACAGTTTTGAGATATGATTATTATATATATTCAGCAATGTAATAATAATAATAATAATAATAAAGTTCTTTATTAATAGCAGAAACCATGACCTGACTGTAATTGTTTTCATTTATATTTGTGTACCTTTATTTTAGTATTTTCGTATTTTGTATTTGTTGTCATCATTTATTTATGTATTTATTCTCTGCAGTAATCGTTTGATGAGTCCGATACCATATGTTGTTGTGTGGTCTACGGATAATAAAGTTTATTATTATTATTATTTCATCTCGTTATTTATACAAGTTTGTAGTGTTTTTTACTGTGGTGTTCTAAGTTTCCTGTAATAAAGCTAATTTGAAATAAAACTAGGGACTTGGTGGAGGGAAGGAAGATGGATGTGAGGGATACAATTTATAATATGTAGTCCGAAAGTAAGTCTGTGGCTTGGTTAATTTGTAGTTACTCTGTCCGACCGCTGAAATAGTGTTGTCGCCTGGCGAGAATATAAATATTAAAATTGCATGAAGTAATAACAGTAATAGCAGCATATGACTAACATAACCTCAAATTTTACGTTTTTGTAGGTTTATCATCATTTTTAATGTTCTTATTCGCATTTCTAAATTGGGTCTAGTGTAACACTAATCAACTCTGACATATCATACAGAGAATTGATTAATATTGTTCATTTTAATAAATGTACTGTTACTTACAGGTTGGAAATCCAACCTATAACTAATGATCCGTTTTTAATATTCAACGAGATCAGAAAATTATATTTATTCTATATGCAAGAATTTATAAATGTTACACTGGACCGAATCTAGAAATGTGAATAAAAACATTAAAAATGAGGATAAACTTACAAAAATGTAAAATTAGAGGTTATGTTAGTCATATGGTGCTACTACTCTATTGTTATTTTACTGAAAACTTATTTCAAATGATACACCCCAGGCTGTATATTACTATACCCAGGGACCCGATTTTCTCTTGGCGGCCCTGAAATTTTCAAATGGCAACACCCACTTGAGATGGAGTCGCAGTGGCATGTCTATTATTATAATTGATCTTGTGGTAGTAACAAGTAATGTCAAGTCCAGGGTGGTATGCCAAGTTAGTTGATGGGACCTGTATCTACAATGAAAAGGTCTACCAAATGAAAAATAAAAATATTTAACGGAGGCTTTTTCCAAACTTTGTAGCATTTACATTGCCACCTTATGGGTTTATTAATAATTAGATATTTAAATTCGATCTAGTTAACTGTATACAATCTACTTTGCATACACATGTATTTAAAATTGCCTAAATTTGATAAATTAAAGCAAGTTTAGCAAATAGAATTTCAAATGATAAGAGTAGTTTTAGTTGCTCCGTCATTGAAGAGAGACGTGTTCTAGTACTGCTGTGAATTATTAAAGATCTTTGATCTTATTATATTGTTTTAAATATTTTTCTAACGTCAATTAGTAACAATAAATTTAGTGGACAGTATAGAGTAAAAATACGGATGGTATATAGTTTTCGGAATAAACTTGGGTAAGAATAACTTAATTACTTCACGGAGACCATTTCTAAAATGGCGTCTTCCGCTTTTTTATAGCAAATTTCATACCCCGTTGCTGACCAGAAGCGTTTTTATCATGAATGGAGAATTCTTTCATCAAACACCGGAAAATGTATTCCGTAAGTAAATAACTAAAACAAATATATCAAATTTAGCGCTTGTCACTTATTAGAAATTCAAACATATTTCATTTCATTTTAGGGTGTTTTTAAGGCTCCGAAACTTTCGTTTTTTTATTTTAATGGTTCTTCTTATTAAGAAGATACTTAACTTAAATTAGAGTAGGATGCCTTCAGCATAGTTTAAGCAAATAAATTCTTGGGAGACATATAGGACAAAGTATACATGATTTTCTAAAGTCACTTTGGGAAAAGTCCTGGATTGGTTCAGCAGAGTACATGGAACTCCTCGGCTTGCTGCTGAAAAATTCTAGAACTACAACGACCGTGGAGGAGTGGATTTTCTCATAATCATACACCTTCGTTGGACAGGAAACCCTCTTCTTATGAAGAAACCCTCAGCTAAGTGTCACTACATAATTTGTTAAAATATTCTTATTCTAAATTTGTTTACACCACCTTTATTCATTTTATTATTAATAATTTTCATATTTGAAGTATAAAGTATATACTTTTTTAAATCTAAAATAACTTTCCTCGTTAAATTTATCATGCATTATAGAGAATTTAATTACATAATTATATAAAGGTAAATGTTCGGATTTTGTGATCACAAATTCTTTTTATTTTCTATAATATATATATATGATCTTTGAAAATACTATACAGTGTATATGTTTAACATACTATATATTTTTACTAAGATATTATTATTGATGGTACTTGTTGTCTATGTTGTTTCTCACGTATATTTTAAAGTTTAAATTTGTTCATTGAGAATCTACCTGATTGGTTCATAAGCAAGTCAGTTTTACCTAGTTTTTAAGTCCTCAGTTTTATTGATTTCTAATAAAATCAGTTTCATATTTTAGTTGATTGATTTATTTCATTGGTGTTATACAAATAACTATTCTAAAGTTGTAGTGAGCTAATAACAACTTCTATTTCTATTACATTTGATAAGGTACGATTAAGACTCACCAACGCATTAAATTAAATTTGCATTTTTTATATAAGATCTTGAAAATTCTATTATTGGTTAGTTTATCCGTTTGATAACTAATTTTCTGTATAAAATGTAAATTATAATTACGAAACGGATTGGCGCCTATATCTTTCTCTCTCACTCTCTGGGAAAATTTAATCTCCACTAAAAAAAAATAACAACTAAGGTGTGTTTGACGCTGAAATAATTTTATACCTACGGCCCATCCACCGAAACTTGAGCTAGGGGTGATGTATCGTAACCATAACTTTCTTTATCAATACTATAATTCCATTATTATGTAACATGCTTTGAGCAACTCAAAAAAAAAATATAAAGAAGTAAGGTAGAACGTTACAACTTTTCAATCTTAATGAATTTATTTCATACTCTTGAGGCTCACTATAGGTACGGTGCGATCAAGAAAGAATGAAGGTGATGTCACACAGAAAAGTCATTAGAATTATCAAAATTGATCTCTATTCCACGTACATTATTAAAACTAATTTCCTATGTTACGAGGGAGTAACAGCTAGTTCTCTAGTCAGTGTTACCAATCTGATGTGTCATTTTCGTGAATGTTATTATCATTGACCTTGTGTTTTATTTCTCATTAATCTCCCTTTTTGGCTAATAAATCAGTGTTTTTCAACATTAACAATCAGTTGACTGTCACTTGTTAGGTGGAGAGCCGGCTGTACTACCACAGATATACAGGGAGCCACTTTTCATATAAGCAAATTTTGCCCGCGTCAGGGAATTTCAATGTCACTTCTATTAGCGGTTGCAAATGACAATTATAGTTATTTACCCATAATCGTCATATTGAATATATATTACTAAGTCACTGTTGCCAACGTGAAACTGTTGAAAGTATCACAAAATAGTACATAGTATGTAAGCGGCACACAAAAAAATCTTTAGGGAGCGGCACACTCAGTCTTTCTCGATCTCCCTGTACATAAATTTGTTGAACTAGCACTCAATGCACTAATTAATTACTATGAAACTATCTCATGAAAAATTACCAAATTACTCAACTTGATACACTTATCGTTTACATATTATGCATATGCAAAGCCACTGACACTTGCTGTTTGGTGTCAATGTGCCAATCGGTCACACTTTCGGTGGTAGCATTCCGAGTTCTCATATTCTATCTTTCCTAGTCTAAGGTTACATTAAACAATGCTAGAATTTATTTCCAATATTATACATATTCATGATTATTTTTATTATTCATGTTCTACATAAAAAACATCTCAGAGTACCTAACCCATAATTTTAAAGTCTGGAAATAAGATTATAAGTAACAATTAAATCACATTTAAATGAAGTATAATAAACCTACTTGTGCAAGTCTCTGTTCAATCTCCTGCTCCTGCTGCAATGCTTTCACGAACGCCGTCTTCAGCCTATTTGTGTGCTCTGCTTTCAATGCTTTCTTGACATTATTTGTCACACACTGTTCACAAATAACTGACTTCACACCTGCAAAAACATAGACAGCAAATTATAAAACAATCAAAGCTAAAGTAAAAAAGTAAGAAGAAAAAAATGCCAAAAATTATTATATTTAATCTAGGCCTAAAAATTTAAAAATTTTCACTTTAATATTAATAAATACAGAAACAGTTGTGGGACTCACCTTTATTTTTCTTATTAGTCTCCCACTTCCAAACTGGCGTGAAGTCTGATTGGCACTGGCTACAAGAAAATGGAGCTGGCGGTATAGGAGTTTTGGTTTCTTTGGTAAGGAAGTCCACAACATGTTCTAATCCTACCAAATAGATGAACTCTGTGTTACTAGGATTTGGAATAAAATGCATTTCTGGCGGAGGCGGTTTTGGTGGAGGAATCTACAAAAAATAAATGCAGAATGATAAAAACAGAAGAAAACTCAATTCTAGTACTACAGTGGAATTAAATATCCAAAAAAACTTGGTAAAGACATTTCAATTATACAAATGTTTGAGTCTATTCTTTGCTTTCTATTTGGATAGGAACCAGATTCATCCAAATTCTATGCAATTCTTACCTTAGCTATTCGTTATTTACCTATCGAAATTTGTTAACATTGGATATTTCCGTTAACCGAACTTAAAATGAACATCTCTGTATATTATTTTATGCTATATCGTCACAGTTTCAAGAGGCCAACAGACACGCGTCTGTGACATAATTTTGTGGTACTTTTCTTCCCCAAATAGTAATTGTCTGGTTATAGTGTATATGACTCAATATATGTTTACAAAGAGAGCATCAGTCTTATTGTCAGATCAGTAATATTGTAGAATATTTTAAAAGAAATATTAACAACAACAAAATCTCCATCATGGCATTCTGGACCTATTTTAACAACAAAAATTTTCGAAAATTTCTTTCCGATTACTATACTTCCACTCCACTACGTGGATGTGGAAGTAAACATATAATTATTATTGAATTAAGAAATATAATTAAACATCAAGAACAAATTACCAATTTGCTTATTGAAAAACAAGAAGTCATCGGTCATGAAAAAAAATCCACTGAAGTAGGAATAAGGACAAGCTAAGAACTCTTTATCAACCTGAGAAAAAAATGATCAGACCCAAAGCCAAATAATTGAAAATATTACTCTGTTAAAAAAGGTACTGGAAAACACCATGCATAATGTAAGTAATTTATACAAAGATCTATCTAGTAGCATAGAAAAAATATTCAAAATAATACGCAAAATGATGAAGGTCTTACTGAGGTGACCTATAAACAAAATAAAAAATTTAAATACAAAAAAATACCTCAGAAATCAAATTCGCTATAAGAAAAATTGAGGGAAAATCCAGCAAAATAACAGGAACAATAGGTAGGAAATGGATTTACATGGGAAGAATTACCATAAAGATGTAACAGAAAGCGACATGAAAGAAATTCAAGCGATCTAAAGAAAGTGAGCCACTATGATAAAATTATAGTAGGCGAAATACTGAAGGCGTAATTTACTCTTCTACAAATCTGCCGGAAGAACTTTTTTTTTCCCGGGCTCATCTGTTAGTAGAAGACTCCGAGGGCACTGCAGCCTCCTGGGCTTACTGTGCTCTCCCTACCATGCTTCACTACGCCCACTCCAGTATCCCTGTACCTCTTATCAGATGATACAGGTCTATGGTCGGACGGGTGCTGATAAGTTCTGGGTCTGTTCGTGCTTGCCCGCAGATGCCATATCTTCTGTGAGCCAGTGCCTCGCAGTTAAATATGATGTGGTCATCCGTTTCCGGCTCCTTGCTACATAGCCTGCACTCTAGGTTGCCGTCAAATTTGCCGATTGTATTCAGGTACTTCTTTACAGTAAAGTGTCCCGTCAGAAGTCCTGCTATTAGTCTTAACTGCGTCCTGTTCATTGTGAGCAGTTCTTCAGTTTGTTTTGCACATGGAAAATATTCAAAATAATACGCAAAATGATGAAGGTCTTACTGAGGTGACCTATAAACAAAATAAAAAATTTAAATACAAAAAAATACCTCAGAAATCAAATTCGCTATAAGAAAAATTGAGGGAAAATCCAGCAAAATAACAGGAACAATAGGTAGGAAATGGATTTACATGGGAAGAATTACCATAAAGATGTAACAGAAAGCGACATGAAAGAAATTCAAGCGATCTAAAGAAAGTGAGCCACTATGATAAAATTATAGTAGGCGAAATACTGAAGGCGTAATTTACTCTTCTACAAATCTGCCGGAAGAACTTTTTTTTTCCCGGGCTCATCTGTTAGTAGAAGACTCCGAGGGCACTGCAGCCTCCTGGGCTTACTGTGCTCTCCCTACCATGCTTCACTACGCCCACTCCAGTATCCCTGTACCTCTTATCAGATGATACAGGTCTATGGTCGGACGGGTGCTGATAAGTTCTGGGTCTGTTCGTGCTTGCCCGCAGATGCCATATCTTCTGTGAGCCAGTGCCTCGCAGTTAAATATGATGTGGTCATCCGTTTCCGGCTCCTTGCTACATAGCCTGCACTCTAGGTTGCCGTCAAATTTGCCGATTGTATTCAGGTACTTCTTTACAGTAAAGTGTCCCGTCAGAAGTCCTGCTATTAGTCTTAACTGCGTCCTGTTCATTGTGAGCAGTTCTTCAGTTTGTTTTGCACATGGACCTTTAATGAGTGTTTATCCATGTTGATTTCCTGGAATATTCCTCCAGTGGTTCTAGTGTTTACTCTTGGCCCAGTCTTTAATCGCCCTTCTGGCTGAGTATTTAGAAATGCCCAGCACAGGTTCTGGGCCATAGAATATGTTGGCTGCCCCTTGTTCAGCAAGTTCATCAGCTTTTTCATTGCTGTCAATCTGGAGTGTCCTGGCACCCAGAGTAGTTTGACTCTGTTCTGCTCGCCTAGAATTTTCAGCTCTTCATGGCAGTCTCATACCAGTTGGGATGACACTTTGTTAGAGGCTAGTGCTTTAAGTGCCGCCTGACTGTCTGTTGCAATGGTTTGCATTCTCGCGTACACATTCAAGTATAGCCAGAATTTCTAACTGGAATACAGTGGCGTGTTGCCAAGGGAAAGGCTTATACTTGCCCTGGGTGTTTCACCATGTATTCCAGCTCCAGTTCCTGTGTATGTCCTAGACCCGTCAGTATACCAGGTTAGGCCATTTCGTAGTATGTCAGGAGCTTCTGTTGACCAGTCCTTCCTATCTCCAATGGTGATATTGAAGGGCTTGTTAAAGGTGATTTTTGGGCAGGAACAACTTACTGATATAGTTCTTCCGGCAGATTTGTAGAAGAGTAAGTTTAGTTTAGAGTAGTTTTCAACGTACAATATTCGAAAGAAAGCATCTCATTAATGGAATATGATCTTAGAAAAGCTTTTTAGCTAACTAAACTTTTTGTTATCGCACATTAGGCTCAGTAAAGACCAAATTAATTTTGTCGACAGATGGTTATAAAATTAATATTCAGTATCTGTAAAAATAAACAACATCATGGTGGAGCTGCAATATACAATAAATTAAAAATTATTTATATACATTGTCAGAAACAAAAGTCTCAGAAGAAGAATATGCAAGATGATCATAGACAGAAACAGAAAAAAGCATCTCACAAACACCTACACTTCCCATCCTATATTCCTACACCATGTGACTCTCGCTGCTGGCGACAAGCATGTGCCAAATCCAATCCGGCGTACCGCTGGTCCAGCGGGATATCTGGAAATAGCAGCAATGCCTACCATTCGCCGACTAATCAATAAATCAATTAGAAAGAAAATATATTACCCAGCTATCAACGGAATTTATGTGAATGTGCAGGCAATGTGCAGCTGGTGATTTACATGCAGTGATTCCAAATGTATAATTTTCTATGTACAGGCTACCTAATGGTGTTTTGAAACAATTTTTATTTATTTTAGACCTCATAAGTCCAAAACTTTAAACAGAAAATGTCAATTAATAATAGCTGGTGATTTCAATGTCAATCTGCATAACAGTTATAGTAAAAATGACATTCTAAGTACTCCCCAAGGATTATTATAAAACATGACTTTCAATTGAACTGGTTGAAAATTCAGTATATAGTGCATCTAACCGTCCTAGTCAAAAGTCTCCACGGACAGGAGACTCCAAATGCCTTACTTGTAGCTCGAGAGCCCCATGATCTTAAAAAATGGTAATTTCAGCATCATGTGGGTGGGAAAATTTTTCATTAAGTTAATTTTATTTTGTTGATAATGTTTACTTAAAAAATAATCCCAAAAGACAAAAAGTAATCGCATATTCTCTTTACTAGTTATATAATTATTTTAAATGCCAGAAATTGGTGTTATTTCACTTATTTCTCAAAATTTCGAATAAACTTAAAGAGGAAAATTGTTGTTTTTTTTTTTCTACAACTTTACATAACATATGTATACCAGGTTCCAACCCTCTAGTTCGAACACTTTTTCGTTTTTTATAACTAGATTAACTAACTGAATAGTCTTAAAGGGAGTTGCATTAGCAAACTTCCTTAAAGTATTCTTATTATGGCACTTAATTGGATAAAAAATACATTTTAGTAAAATCACCCAAATAATAATAAGTTCTTAATGGATTTATTACCCATCCCTAATCTTCCCTATTTGCCATGAAAAATTACCTGTAAAAGTGTTTTTTCCAGCTGTTTGCGAAGGGCCAGCTTTGCAGCAGCTTGTCTTTGGGCAGGCGTTTGGTTATCCTCTCTAGGCCGTTCCTGTAATGTTAAAAATTTGTCATTATTTTAACTTCCAGTAATATTTATAAACAATATGTTTAGTAACTAAGTAGTGTTATATAACCTTGTATAATGTAGGTAAGAAAAGTTTGATTCTTATAATTTTTTACCCTATTTAAACAGTATTGACAAACAATATAGTATTCCTATTCTCAGCTGAGAAATTCAGTCTAAAGTGTTGCTACCAGGATAAGTCATTACAAATAGAGACATTTTGTTATGTGCTTACGACAAACGACCAACAGACAGAACTTTTTTATAGCGCAAATTTTAAAACTCGCCGTTTCATGGCATTCTAAATCTATTTCAACAAAAAATTGGAAATTTTGGAAGTGGAAGTAATTACACCTAGTTAGGAAAAAAATCTGATTGATTAATTATTAAAAAATATATTATTATATTCCACTATGTGGATGTGGAAGTAATAGCCTAATATTGATTGTTTTATCAGTTACAATAAACGATTTATCGGCATTATTCAACAGCACTATATAGCTAAACGATTGTTATTATTTACCTATTACTGACTGTACCTACCAAGTCGTAGTTCTCAAAACATTGTTTGTTATTAACACTGGAGTGGCGTAAGAATTACTTACAGAGCCGCGCTCAGTATGTCTGTATAATCTCGTCTAACAAAACTGATACCTCTGAAATAAGAGTAATAAGATCGGGTGTACCTCAGGGTTCTATCCTGGGCCCTGTATTTTTTATCACTTTCATTGCGGATTTACAGTTTGTCGCAAATTTCTGTCAAATTCACATATATGCTGGTGACATTCAGTTATACCTTCATTTTAACCCAAAAGACGCTCATGAAGCAGCCAGAAAGCTCAATAACGATCTGTCCCTAATTAACAGCTGAGCTAGGCAAAACTCATTGGTACTTAATCCTAAAAAGAGTAAATGGATCATTTTTGGCACTAGTAATAGCTTGCAGGCAACGGTCAACTTTGAACTGTTAATATATGGTGAAACAGTCCCTTGTGTCTTTACTATACTCAACCTGGGATTTGTTATGAGTAATAATTTGAAATTTACTGACCACGTCAGTTAAGTCTGTCAAAAAGCTTACATAATCTTTCTCCATATAGAAACCTACTAGATTCAAAAATTAAAATAATGTTAACAGATGCATTGGTCTTGTCCCATTTTAATTATGACGACGTAGTATATGGGCCATGTCTTAACCTCAAGAAGATAAATATCCTCTTCAAAAAACGCAAAATCATACTGTTAGATTCATAACTGATGTCCCAAGATTTCATCACATAACTCCCATTATAAAAGATTTACAAATACTTGAACTTGAGGATCGCCGTTTACTTCACACTCATATTTGTTAACAATATTATACTTTATAAATCACCTAGATACCTATTTGCTAAAATAGAAATAAGTGATGTTCATAAAAGAAAATTAGGACAAACTGACATATCTCTCTCAATTCCTTGACACAACAGTGCTGCATTCCGCAAATCTTTACTTTTTGGGCCTCTTACTGCTATAATAACCTACCAGTTCAACTTCGCAGTATTAATCCCGCTAAATTGAAACCTATTCTGAAGTCTCTAGTTCTAAATGAGGAACTCTCATCCCTAAATAACTGTTGTTGTCAACGACAGTCAATTGTTTTTAACTGAAAGAGCGCACAACCATGTCTCGGATCATGCAATGTTACGTCACTGGTGCTGGCAGCGACAAATTGTGGGAAAGTATCAATTTGAACTTCAAAGCAGCATAAGTCGGCCATTTTTAGAGATATCAATTTTGTTTTTGTTCATTTCAGAATTTTTAGGACTATAATTAAACGTATATCCAAGAAAATGGAAACTTCCTTATTGTTAAGTGTCATTTTTCTAATTTTAATGTTTTATAGTCCAACTATCCATCTTAAAAGAAATCATAACTTAAAATCTAATTTTATTTGCAGAATAATCAGTTTAAAACCACTGAGTTATCTCTTTCGATTACTGTACTTAATTGCTAATTACTAATATTAATTGCTATATTATCCACAATCAGAATGCAGAGTTAACAATAAGAAATAAGTATATTAATATAAACTGCTGGCAACTTTAAATTAATTATATGCATTTCTATGGAAATTTTGTAGAATCTTCAAAACAAAAGGAGATATTAATATGCCGTTTTTGAAATTATATTGCAAATTTCTTCTGGAATAAACTGGCATAACTATCACATCTAAGATGATCTATGAACAAATTAGAAAAAGCCATTTTGTGTGGGGAACTCCATTATCTTTATAAACTATATTTACTTTAATTTAGGAAAGTTAAGAATGTAATAAATTTAAAAAAATCGATTTCTTTACAAACATGATTCCAACATTGTTTTAAACTAAATACAAGCAGATCAAAAAAATATTTTGTTCACTAAACAAAAACCTAGGGATAAACTGCTGGTGCATTTTGGTGTACGACTTGTGCTTTGTATTTCAATGCACAGTTGGTGCATTTAAATGTCGCTGGGGCGTCTAAAAGTAAAACCTAATCTCACCTATAACATCCTAAGGCCATATTCGTATGGAGAATTTTATGTAATATGAGTTAGATATTTTCTACAATATTAAATATGCCAAAAACGCATTCATCTTACTAGTAACAAGAACACTTAACTTAGGTACTTGTATAATTTAAACTGAAAATTCACCTTTTCCATTGAAAAGATACGTAATATTATTCATATTTTCTTCTGTCCATGTCTTTTTAGAAGTATAAATTATACTTCTATATCTAACAATATGAAAAACTACTATGTGATATGAATGTACACCTACCTACCTTTAAACACATTTTTACGCCATTTATATAACAAATAAGAATAATTTAAATGTTAAAAATGAATAACTGAAACATTACCCATTCAATGGTGTTTGTTTTTTTTTCATTTTGAATAGTTTAACGATATTAAATTTAAAACACTCAAAATACACCGAATTATCAAACTGTCACATTACGGTAAAGAATTTATTATAGAATTATTGAAAGCAACAAAAAAAAGCTCAAGCACCTTGTTTTTAACTCAATTTACTTATAAAAAAATAATCAATACTTTCACAAAAATTGTTGAAAATGAGCTCTCATAAAAACTTTATTACTCAAATGACACTTTCCAGGAGGAATGGTTAAGTAACAACATATTTAAAAGATAGAAATCGACTTTGCTATCTATAAATATAACAAACAACAATTACTACAGTCTACAAAAAAATTACTGCAATGCCGAATTATTAGAAATGTTTAGAAATCTACTACTCCTTCTTAAAAACATTGTATATTTTCATATAAATAGCAATGCGTAATTATGGAATTATTAGAAATTAAACAAAAGTGATATATTTTGATACAACCTTTTGCACTGTGACATATATACATCAATCGCTGAAGTCAATTACTGTTACATACTACCATTTAATTAATTACAAATAACTGTATTATTAAGGGAAACAAAGTACCGACTGTAGATTTCAAAATTACCTAATATTTTCGACAATGTCAAATTTCTTGAGACTATTTGAAATTATCAAATATTCAAAACTGAATAAGATTACATTACCTCTTGAATTAGGTTAGTTTGCATAGATCCACCGAGCACTAACCCTTTGTTATCTAGTCCACTAACAGTCTAGCAGCAGTAAAAAAAATATAATTAGAAAAGCAGTTAATTATTAATATTAAGTAATAACTAAATGTACAATATTCTACTTAAATGTAAAGTACATTTGTTAAGTAAAAATAATAAGTGACTGATAAAACTAATAAATGCCGAGTAACAATTACAGTAGCATAAGGACGTACAATAAAGTAATATATGTTCAGTAAATGTATAATAGGTGACAAGTAAAGCAACACTAGGCGTCTCATAAATTAATAGACCTTCACTTAAATAACACATATTTAGTAATAAGCAGGTGATCAGTAAAAAAAGACAATGATCGTCCAGTAAAACAAAATATAAATATTCAGTAAAAATAACAACTCTTCAGTTGAACTAAAAATTCAGTAAAATTGTATACGCTCAATACAAAAATAGTAAATTACCATTAATAAATGTTCAATAAAGCAATAGAACTTACAAGCTCGTCAAATAACACTGCACTGGGTGTGTAAATGTTATAAAAATAGTTGACAAATTGGAGGAAAGAGAATACACCACAGGCTTATGAACGTAGTGTTGAAATAATTGTCTCTAGGTATATTAAAATTATGTATTTCAGGGCCGCCGAGAGAAAATCCACCCCCCACTCTAATTTCGAAAAGCGGCGGGATTGTATCCCTTACAGTAGGATACTACTATATTTATCTCGGTTACAATTTCAAAGAGCGGGGGTGATTTGCAATACAATTTTTATCTACAAAATACAAACTACGATTTTCCACATACATTTTTTTATGTATTGCCTCTTGTAATTTACGAAGAAGTATGCCTATCTTACTTTAATGCAAATGCAATCGAAATTTGCATATGCATCTCCTTCCCTTAAATCCGCGCCCCCCCCCCCCCCCCCCCCTCGACGGGCCTGTATATATTGTGCATCTCTGTGTATTGTTGTGGATAACAATAATAGGATAACTTTTTTTAACTATAAATATATCTTATTTGAATATGTAATGGGTAGCCGAAATAAAACAGATATTATCACCGTTTTACTTTTTATTTTAAGAGGACATTTGCCCCGTTCACACGGCGTATTACAGAGTGTCAGAAAGTAGCTAACTTCTACTAAAATAAATGAGAAAGAAATTTCAAACAGAATGCATTCGAAAGAAGAAAGATTCCTACACACACCTCGTGACACATTTTTAATATTTCGCATTTGTTGGTTATTATACTGGGTGGGGAATTTAAGTTGATAAACGTGAATAACTTGAAAATAAAGAATTTTCGAGAAAAATGTTTCAGACAAAAATTTCATCATTTGAAAAGTGATTCCACTTTTCCAAATGGTGCAGGACTTCCAGGTCATCCGAAGGTCAACTTTGGGTTTTTAAACGCAAATCCCCATTTTTCTTTACAGATTCATATTCTGCTCTGAAAAATAAACAACTTTGGTTTCTACCAGTTTTTTATTTGGTATCACTGTTTGCGAGTAATTTTAAGCATTGATTGTGCATGTTTCACACATCTGTAACTGGGAAACAAAACATTTTATGGAAAAGTAATTCAGGAATTATTGTACATATCCATGTGTATTGGCAGTAATGATTGAGAATTCTAATAATACAAGAAATATATGTTCTTTATAGGATTTTACAAACAGCAGAAAAGAAAATAACTATCTATGGGAACTAAAAGAAAAACTATGTGTAAAAATATTAATGAAATCTTTGCATTCTTTCGATAACCTGAATTCTGGTTATGCTAGCAAATTAAAATCTTAAAATGAATTTGTCTAATTTCTTATTGGCAATTCTCATTCTAACACTAGCATCCACACAGTCCCCTACGGCCATGCAGATTAAACTAGTATGTATGTACATAACTCCGAACGGTCATGAAGATTTAGTTAAAAATGAGAACAAAGGCCTAAAATGAATTTATTTACAAGCCACTCATAAAGATGTTTCATGCAGAACCAAGATAATTTCTATGAATAAGTATGAAATAATTATATTTGACATTGACTGATAAAAACAAGAAAATTCTTTATGTTCAAGTTATTCGCGTTTGTCAACTTAAATGCCCCATCCAGTATATGCTGAAAGTTAGGGAAAAGAGGGATTATGGCTGATTTTTTACGCTTCAAAACACATATTTAATGATAAAATAAACCAACAAATTGTGAAACAGAAAAAGACGATTTTAATTTATTAATTAGAAAAATAAATAAATGTAAACTCATCTTAAGCCAAAAGTGTAAGTGAGGCTTAAGCATAATGTTGTCACTGTCATCCTATACGGCACAGAAGGTTGGCGTACTATCTTGATCACCGGCGGTGATTCACGATTCAAAGTGCCACTGTGATATCTCAGTTCTGGATATTAATTAGAGTCTAGTCAGTCGGGTGCGATAAACAATCTTGTATGCATGTGCAATGTGCATATCATCATACATGTAGGTAGCAGCCGAGAAGGGCAACGAGCATGCGCCGTTTTTGCAATTTTTTTCAATTGCAAAAACGGCGCAAATGTTCTCTTTGCCCTTCTCGCATACCATCTACTGACTTTCAACGGACGACTTTGACCTACTTCAAAATTTTGCAAACAAAACATTCCACTGCTCAAAATGACTTTTAAATACAGGAAACTTGCATCAATGTGCTTACTACTGCGCACACGTACAAGATCGTTTGTAGCACCCGACCGACTAGACTCTAGTTGGATATTAAACAACATCACTCTGCACTAGTGCACTTGCAGTTTATATGTTTACGTACATACATATTATATGTAATATATAGAACACCTAACCTATAGATAGAGTAATCTACCATACCGTACATAATAAATAATTATTTTATATTCAATTCAACGTGAAATTATTTTAATACTTAACAAGCACCTAGGGGGCGCTAATTTTGGTTCCACAGGCAGGCGATTAAACATCTAGGAACGGCCCTGCTGTTTATTCTTCACTTTTTAAAAAGATTAAATAACGAATTATTGTTAATGTTATAACGCAGTGCAATTTGTCTCATTGACCAACCATCTTCTGCTTTAACTAAATCACTTATACACACACATATGGGTTTTTAACACTTGCAATATATTTTGATAAATAAATGACAATGCCACAAATATTAAAGTTGGACGTACACAACTAAATTTTATTTAAAAAATACATTATAAGACTTGTCCTATTATTTATTGTCCACTGCAATACTTTTTTTAATTTTATATTGTATTTTATGCTTCTAAAATTGAAGAATGTATATAATGTAATTATCTCACATGAAACCCAGTAGACATTGATGTAACTTTACCTCTCGGAGAAGTAAAACTAAAAGACCATATTTACCTAAAATATACATAAATAATATGTAAGGAATAAGTCATTTTGAACAAAATTTGTTAATGTGTATGTTATATAAATTTACATATTTCTTACATAGGGGATCTGTAAAATTTTATGTAAATCTATTACATAAATAATGCATCATATTACACAACGTATATGTAAAATAATAGCTTCATGTTTACATATTTTTTACATAATTTTACTTATTAAAGACGTACAGATGTTTACATCATTTCATATCTACCGCCATTTCGTGGTAAGAATTCTGGTGAAATTTAATATTGTTGTTTGACTTTCGATTACAGTATAATCTATAACAATAAGGTACTGGGACATTTGTGTATGTTGACACGTGGGTGGATTGTGCATTGCGAAATAAGTTATTACTATGGGTATTCTCCTGATGAAAATTAAGTATATATTCTAATATATCATTTTAATTAATTATAATTTGATGGAATACTCACCTCAAGCTAATATTGTACTATGCTTATCTCGCAGTTTTACTCTGTTTATTTGAATATTTATAACCCCTAACTTTTTAGAATGCCGTGAGAATGCCGAGAATTTAGATACCTTTCGGAAAGGCAACAAATTAAAATTAAGTAATATGACTATTCAGATAATACTAATATTAATAACAATTCTGCATTACCACGGTTGATATCGCCATGTTTTCAGCCAAGTGCTTCTAAATGATTTAGAAATACTTGGCTGAGAGCATCGCTTTATGAACCATAGTAATGCAGAATTGTTATTAATATTTAATATTATTTAAATAATAATTTTTAAAAGATTGTTTTTCGTTAACCTCTTTAATGAGTACACATCTTTTCTGCCTTTCCAAAAGGCATGTAAATTCTCGGCGTTCCCGCCGCATTCTTAAAAGTTAGAAGGCAATAATAACTTATTTCACGATGCACAATCCAATCCACGTAGTTACGTTTGTTTTACATAGCGTAAGGTCATTATTAAGTGGTTGAATATACATACGCTACGTCATAAAGAGATAAAAAATATACATATCAATTACATACATATATTACGCACCGTGAGGTCACAATGCTACCTCTCTACATTTTACATAGCAATTTACTGCTGCAAAACTTAGTTTACATAGGATTTACGTATATGCTATATATTTTTGTTTGCTGGGAATAAATCTATCTATCTATCTATCGTACAAAATTTATTAAAATGCTGTGCATAAGTTACTGGTCATTTTCACTGTTTAACCACGAACATGTATTATTTTACTGATCATTTCTGTGTTCATTTAGCAAAATTTTGTTAAATACTGTTCACTATTTTTCACTAAAAAAATTGAATTACTTACTGAACAGTTTATTACTACCCAATATTTACAAGTAGAGAATTATATTAATTACAATACCTTCATAGGTTGAGGTGGTGCTGGTGTTATCGTGACTGATGGCGATAAGTCCTTGACTCCAGGAGGAAAAGCAGAGGGCGGCCGACCAATGGAAGTCCTTTGGGGCGGCTGAGGAACTGAAAGACTTGTCCTACTGCTGAGAGGAGATGCACTAAGAGGAGGCCCATGCATATTACTCCGAGGCGGCATGGGCTGTTGCTGGAATAATAATAATAATATTTATTAACCATTTTGTGATATCATAAGAGGCCATTTAACAAATACATTCACAATATCTTATATTAAGTAGCCATGATAACCATAGATAGATAAGATAGATATATCTTTATTTGTTCTTGTAAAAAATTTCAATACCCAGAAGGTGTAGAACTTGTCACAGGTTACAATAAAAAAAACTAACATACAAACACAATAGTTACAGATTAAAAGAGAAAATTTAAAATTTATATAAAAAATAATTTAGAAGTTTTTTGTTTGTTTGTTTTTTATTTATTTTTTAACACTTAGTACAATGAATCATTAAAATACTCATATTGTGTAATATGTCCTTTCCAAAAGTATGGCTCGCAACTTTACCTTTAGGTGTTTTAATGACAGATTTTTGTAGGTATCAGGTAGTTTATTCTACACTTTGATTATTGATAATGGTACGTTTTCTTGCAGTTTGCTTTAATGTTTAATAAGCCATTCCTGGTATAAATAGGAATGAATTCTATCATGGGCTGCAAACATAGACATATTTTTTACCACAAATATCACAGCTTCATATGTATTGGCTTATTAAGGTAAGTAGTATATGTTGTTCCTTAAATATTGGGTTGTCTGTTCAATATTAGGTATATTTCACATGCATCTTTTCTGTAGTACAAATATTTTATATACATGATTTGTGCATCCCCAAAATATTATACCATATCTAATTCTAGATTCTACATAGACATAATAAGTCATGTAAGCTGCCTCAACATTAACATTTTGTGATGTTACTTTTAGGACAACAATAATTAGTTATGTTTTGTGCAAGCTGGTCAGTATGGGATTTCCAATCAAGCCTAGAATCTATTGTTATACCCAAAAAAGGATATTTGGGACACAGTGTTCAAAGTAAAGATACCATTGATGAAACTTTTTTCAACATTAGACTTGCTATTTGAAAATGAAATAGTTTGCGTCTTTTCTTTATTTAACCTAAGGTTATGAGGAGTGTAGTATTTTTCTAGCATGTCTAATGCTGAAAAAGTGTTTTGTTCCAGTACTATTGAATCTGGAGTGTTAATAATTAAGGGGCAATTATCTGCATATTGAACTGTACATTCAAGTATCATAGGTAGGTCATTGGTATATAGGATATACAATAACGGCCCTAATACTGATCCCTGTGGGACCTTTCTCTTTATTACCAGACTTTGCGATTTTAATAATTAATAAAGTGCATAACAGAGCTGTAAAATTTATAAAAATGAATTAAATGTCATTAAGTTTTACTATTACTGTCGAGTTGTTGTTTAAAAAAACATATTAAAAACATGTAACAATAGTCATATCAACGAAGAGTGTTAGACTTCTGAAGTTATGAATATTGGAAATATAGGAGCAACATTAAGTTTGTGATCTAAGAAAACAAAACAATATTAGAGAGAACATGCGATTTAGAAAATGGTGCGCCGATAAAAGGACAACTACACTTCCGTGAAAATGTGCTGTTTGCTTATTATATACTCTTTGCAAATACAAAACGAATAGTATATTGCATTTGATCTACACATATCTAAAACAGGTAATATGGCTTGCAGAGAAAAACTATTCATTGTATTGTAAGTCGATTGTATTGAAAGCATTTCTGTATATTTATTTCAGCAGTACTATTGGTGTTCCTAATAATTTTTTTGTGTCGATCTATCAAGATGACAGTAGAGTATAGCAAAATTTTCATTGCACAATGGTTCCTTTTTATAGCAAATATTATTATATAGCCCACTTTTTGCTTGATCAGATTTTTTTTTTTGTCAAGATAGCAGCTACAGCATACTTTCAATCTGTACGACATTAAGGAGTATTGCCGTTTCTTTTCTATTTCAAATTCAGTAAGGTATTAAAATGTTGAAAACACTGACAGAGGAAAACATATTAATAATAGTTACGCAACCTTAATGAAGCCATAATATTCTTTAAAATTTTAGTTCGATTCAGAGAATGCCATTGAATGTCTTATTTTCATATTACTTAAACTTTAGTTTATCTAGACAATTGTTGGAATTGGAACTTGTACAGGGTGTTAGGAGTATAACGGTCATGATTTTAACAGGCAAGATGAAGATGTTGGGTCAAAAGGAACAAAAGGTCTTACACAAAATTGAAGTTTGCCAGAAAAAAATATTCGAAACTTAAGCATAATAAATAAGCAAGGCGATGAGATCAGTGGGACGCAATGTGCCAAATGAAGAGAGAGATCATCCTAATAAGAAAATTTTAGCTAAAAATTTTTTTGGCAATCCTGTAGTAATGAATTATTTCCAAAACATTTTTTTCAGTTTACTAATACTAGACAATTTGTCAAAAATAGCTTATTACTTCATTATTTGTCACTACTCTTTTAGTAGATGGACTTGCGATCTCTGTAGCTTTAACTGTGAACAAATAAAGAACATGATAACATTTTTAGAACTTTTCTAAGCTTTTTGCAGTGTCATTCGTATTACAAATGGACTGCTCTCACATCTCTATTGAGCCAATCGTGAAAGTTCGCATATGGAATTAGATATATTCCATATCATATCGTAATTTTTAATATTTTGTGTATTTACTTGTTATTTATTTAGTGAATGTTTTTGTGTTGAGTTGTTAGGTGTTTTAATTTGTAATATAACTTACTAGAAACGATGCTCTTTCATCAAATGATATCACTTTCCTTTACAGTCAGCCTATTTCTGCTAGGTTGATTTTCTAATATTGTCATATTTGTTATTTAATGTTTTAACATTTCTATGATATGCACCACAAATTCTATTATACTATTCTGTATGTTAAATCCACTCGCTAGTTTTTACTTTGTTTATGTTTGTATCAGTTTATTTTATATTCAATTACATTTTTTATGCATTTTCACCACGCTAATTAATATATTTTCTCCCCAAGCTGTATTTGTTAACATTAGCCATAAACTACAATCACAAGTGTAGGCAGTAGTGCAGTTCAGTAAAATTTCTTATGAATGCCGTTTGGTTCAACTGGCCTTAAATCTAAGTGATTTGACTAAGTTCTGATTCAGTTCTGCTATCCGGAGCACAAGGTAGGACAGCAACCATCTTCCAAGCAGAAATCTACGCTATAGATCTATGTGCCCAGGGATGCATAAAGGCATTCGAAGGGCAAAGATCTATATACTTTCACATAGTTGAGCAGCGTTAAATGCTCTCAGGTCCTATACCTTTGAGTCTAAAATTGCCTGGGAATGCAGACTTACGGGAACTTCTTCCTTACGCCTCATATTACTTATAAATGTTTTTAGTGAAATCGAAGTTGATTTATTTCTCGAGAAATCATCTGGAGAAATTTAAAATCCAAAACTATCTGAGACTAAATTATTAAGCCCTAATCTTATTGTTTTGTATGCTTCCTAGCAGCGCTTCTTAATCGAATAAACAAATACAAAGCACGTCACAACTTGTTATTGATACAATATATCTATATTAATACATTTTTCTACTGCTTTTTTTTCTTTAACCAGCAGAGGGAACGTTTTTTTCTGCTGCTACTTTGATTATTTAAGAATATTAGTGGAAAGTCTGCATCGAATTATTTAAAATCATTTCAGTTTCTTGCTTGTCGTTGTCTGATAATAAAGTGCCAACAATTGATAGTTTCTGATCAAGTAACGTTTTGTGTATTTATTTTTTTATTTACTCTGCTCTCAAGTTCTATTATGCTAACACATCCAAATCATGTATCTACACATGCTGAAAATAGAAGAAAAGTTTGTGGGCCACGTGGAAGGAAAATCATCGTTGGGAAGAAAAAAATCGATTATTTCAGATGAACAGACTGCCATGACACTTAAACAATTATAATGTGAAGAATGAAAGATTTCCTCTTAGTATATATTCGACTTGTCGTCAAACTTTGGCAGAACATGAAAAGGAAAATATAAGAAGGCCCTTATAAAAAGTGCCAAATTATGAAAGTATTTTACTTCTAAAAGCTACAAGAGCGCGTGAATCGTCAACCAGTGTAATTGTTATATATGCTTGACCGATAGATTCAAGGGTCATAACTGTAGTATGAAATAAATACACAAAACGATACTTCATAAAAATCTATTAGTTGTTGGCACTTTATTATTAGACAATGACAAACAAGAAACTGAATGAGTTTAAATAATTCGATGCACACTTTCCTCTAATATTCTTAAATAATAAAAGTATCAGTAAAAGTATCCAATTTTGATCAAGGGCACCCAAATTCCTACCAGGGATGAAAGTGTGAAGTACCTAGGGGTACACTTGGACAAAAGACTAACGTTTATGAAACACATTAACGAACGAGTACGGACAGTCTATTCTATGTCCAGGAGTCTGTATCCGCTTCTGGCCAGGAATAGCAAAGTTAACAGACATAATAAGAAACTCATATACACCGTTGTAGTGAGGCCAGCTATAACGTACGCGGCTCCGGCATGGTGCAGCATACCGAGCACGACAATGAATAAATTAAAAGTCCTTGAACATAAGTTCATGCGCCTCATTACTAACACAACGCGATACATCCCCCTCAGGGATCTATATGCCTTATGTCACGACATTACTCCAATAGCGAACTACGTTTCTGAAATTTCACAAAAGTTGTATGCTTTCAAACTAAACGATAGTCCGCTAACAAACAACATAACGCGAATAAGACAGCATAATGCACCTTTTAGAATAAAACACAAATTACCATATCAGACGCTGCCCACTTTTCGGCAGCCACTTTGGCCACAATATCTGGACATTCTTGCATTACAAAATTGTATAATTCTATCTATCCCTTCTTTTCTTTTTGTACATTTTTGTTTTAAATTCATTTATTTCTCAAAATCCTTTTCAGAAAATCCTATTTTAATCAGAACTTTATTAATTCAAAAATGTATCCAAACATAAATTATTTTAAACCAAAAACTCTGCGGCATCGTCGACTGTTAGCAATGTAAGTCTTGAACGAATTGCATGGAGCAGGTGAGACGTCTTAGCACTCACCTGTATATGTCTACCACCAACGACTGAGCTTGTCTTTTTAACCATATTTATATACATGTTTTACAAATTATTTTAAATATACACTTTTATATGTTCAATTTTGCCATCAGCTTTTGTAAATCTTTTATTTTAAAGATAGGAGTTAGTTTCATTGTTAATTATTTTAAGTTTTATATTCACTCACTCATCCAACCATTCAATTGCCATGTTTGGCTGGCTCTGAGTACGTAGATATAATATGTTATTACTAAATTGAATAAAAGAAATTTGAATTGAATTGAATTGAGGTATTTTAATAAAATTACTTGGTAACTATGCATGATTGAAAAAAATATTTAAGATCTTTTCTTCCTCTTCATTCAATATATCACTAGTTCAAATTATTACCATCATAACACCCTATATAAGTATATATTTACGGCAAACAATAAATAATGTATCTTGAATATGTAGACTGTATATATGGTTACTTATTATCTAGAAAAAAAAACGTTTAACATTACTGATTTGCAAATTTTTGTTTTTAATGGAAAGTACCGTTCTTTAACATTAAAATCAAATATTTAAAATATATTCTTCTCCGAATAGGTTTTGCATTGCATAAATATAACATGAATAAATTCATTAATCATGAGCCACTTTGTTACAGCTTATATTGCCAATACAGTAAAAATCCTACCTAATTTAATCTCTTGCTTGACTAATTACATTGTTTTTCTTATTAAATGATTTTAGATAACTAATGTTTGTTAATTGATAAGGATAACACGTTCTTTGGTTAATTTTATATTAAATATCCAACCAAATACATATCGAGATTAAATTAATTGAAATATATTATAATAAGGAATTATTTATTTAATATGGGCATTACAATACAATTACCACGTACCCCATAGGGCCGACAAAACATTAAAAATAATAACGTGCGTCAATCAACACAGAGAAAATTTCAATTTTTTTATTTTAAATTAGAAAAATGATTGATTTTAAACCAAGAAAATTGGATTCAGTCTCCTCAGAATTCCTGCCTCGACAGAGAGAGATATTCTAAAATTATCCAATATGCGGTTTACAGTGTATGGTGGATGGTTTCTGTTCTTGTGGGTATCGAGTAGCAAATGTGTTACATGTTCTTGATATTACTTTATCACATTCTCCATAAATTATAAACAAATCTAAAAAGTTTTCCTGGGTGTAATGTAAACGTGCTGGCATAAGAGAATTGACTGACATTAATGATTGTTTCTAATCATGATTAAGTTGATGGCAACTTTTACTAAAAATTCTTGAACATTTAAGAAAATCGACAATATTTCAAAAAGTTGTAACTTTAACCCCTACAGTGCATATACTAGAAAAAAAGGAATTTAATTTTTCATAATTTGATGAAAAAAAATCCAGGGTGTTCCATTTGAACTAAACAAGTTTTTGAGGTTTTAATTTGACAAAATGTAGCGTGAAAAATAGATCATTTGGTATACTATTATGGAATTTATTTTTATTGTAGAGAGTAGCTCATCGTGTGTTCTTTCTGCGTGCCAAAGAGCAAATGAGGATCTCCTACACGAAGAGAGTTATAACGGTTATTGCAACCCGTTGCACTCGTCAAATTTTTTATAAAATGTTAAAAATCTCCAAAACTGCTGGGTTTAGCTATATGGTATGCTACATGCTTCGACTCAGGATTGTATGGTCATTTCGAAAAGTCGAAAAAGTCGAGAATATATAAGGCTAAATTTAAAATAAGCAATATGGTATCGGCTTCCGGTGTAACCTCAAGTACAACATGCTTGTAATTATTTTAGTTCAATTGACCACACTGACTCCAAAATTTTTTTAAATTTTTTGTTACATGCTTTTCTCCATATCGATCGATTCAGTTCCCGGTGAGACACCCTGTGTTAATAAACGACCTACGTTATCTAATGGATTATTCTAGTGTCATTTTAGACATGCCACATTATCTACATTAATAACAATACAAAAAAAAAACAACAATTACAAAGCACTAATGGAACAATTAGTTTTTTTAAGCTTATAAAAAAGTGGAAACTTAATGTCTTGCCACAAGTTGCTCTTCTGTATCAAAACTATTTTCCTAGATATCGCATAATACTAGACAAATCACATAACCCTTCTGCCGCAAATAACTATTCAACTAAGAACGTCACTTAATTAAAAATAATTATTCTTTTTGTTAGCGTTCTAATTCAAAAATAACAATCAATTCTAAAAATACACATAATATTTTTTATTTATCTTGGAAAGTGGCCAATTAAGTTTGGACACCAAATCAGTTGACATTAACAGAATTTATTTGATTAAGAGAATGATTGTGGCATTTACCTCATGACTTTTATTTTTAAGAATAGGTACTTTTATTTCTGCTTTCATAATTATTTAAAAATGTTATTTTGGGTATCTTGCAGGTAATTTTCATATATTTAAGGAGATTGAGGCGTTAGATGAAAGTAATGAAAAAAATCTGAAATAAAGCTTCTTTAATAGATTTTTATATGACACAATTTTCTGTAAAAAATCCAAAGTCATTAGGAAACCCGTAAAGTTAAAAATTTAAAAAACTTTTACATGTAGTCTAATGGAAAATATGTCAACCCAGCATGGAAACGGTACATTTTAACACAAGTAACTAAATAAAACACAGTATTTTATTTATTTATTTATGCAAAATGATTAACTACCACAGAGTAACGACTCCTTCAATCAATTTTTTGGTACATTTTAATTTATAGCAAATAACCAAATAATGTCAGCAGTTCCGAAAACTAACTACATGTTAGGTTAGGTTAGGTTAGGTTAGGTTCATATGTGGGTGGGCTCCTGTCAGACCCTCCACTGCGACCATCAGGTCTATTGTGGCTCACTCCTAGTTATATTTCACCCAACAGATTCAGCTTTTTAACTAACTACGTAAAGCATTGATGTTTTACGCATACGCATATTTTAATATTGTTTCCAATTTAATTAGGACTTTTAATAAATTAAAAAAAAAATTAAACATTTGAAAACTGTCAAATTTCTCTTTACGTTAATGATTTTTTACTAAGTTTTCAAGTATTAAATGATTTAATTTTAATCTTTACCTGCTTCTCATCTCTTTTTTAAATAATTACTGAAACAAATTTGTAAAATATACAGATATTTACATATTTTTATTTTTTTCAAAAAGTTTGGACAAAACATCCAAAAGTTAGTTCATTAAGTAAAATAATTAAATCTACTTAAATAATTAATTAATAATAAAAAATGATTTATTTATGCCTTTATGACAATATTTATTGGTATCTTCGACTTGTAACCTTTTGTAATAATTTATTATGGAAAAGTTCCGATTTAGAATTTGACTTACTTGGTTGGGACTGTAACGCCTCAACCTCCTTAATAACTAATATTTCCTAAAAGAAAAAAAAAGATAGTTTCTTTATATATACTGTTGATCTAATTACTTCCACATCAACGTAGTGGAACGGAAGTATAGTAATCGTAAAAAAAATATATTTTTTTAAATTATACTAGTATACTTAACTAGGGTAAATAGGTATACTCTTCGCCGATTTATTGAAATTTTGATATTATTGTTGCACATTTTACGGGATACTCCTCGCAGTTTTTTTTTTTGTAAATAATGTTAGTTTTGGGTATTTCTAATTTTGTTTGTGTTCAATTACAATACAAAACATATATTTTTTTAAATTTAAATAATTAATAACTTTCTATTTACCAGCAGATTGTTTAAAAACAATAGAGTTCTTCATTAAACAACACTAATTTATTGTACAAATGTCAATCGAAGCGGATTTTTCCTTCTTAAGATATCGTGCTTACAAAAAACGTGACGGGCGGGCGGGCGGACGAACGGGTGAGCGTACATTTTGAAAGTTGTTCAGAATTCGATCACCTACACATTGATATAAAAATAATTTCCCTATGAGCGACATTACCGGTTTTAGAAATATGCCGATAAAATGCTATATACTCTTCGTTTTGTATTTGCGAAGAATATCTGAATATATCAATAAATTATTGATCGATTTTGTTCAAAAACAATAGGGTTCTTCCACTAGCTAACACTAACTTACTGTCCAAGTTTCCATGCAATCGGACTCTTTGTTCTTAAGTTATCGTGCTTACAAGAAACGTGACGGACGGGCGGATGAACTGACGGACGGACGGACAGACAGACATTTTGAAAGTTGTTCACCAACACAGCGATATGAATTTTTTTTCTCTACGAGCGATATTACCGGTTTTAGAAATGTGTTAATCGAATGCAATATTATACTCTTCATGTTGTATTTGCAAAGAGTATAATAACAAGCTAACCATTATATTCTTCGATTTACTGCACATTATATAGATACCTACTCTCCGCATTTTATCGTAAATAAAAAACGAGATGAATGAAAGCCGCCAAAACTTGGTTCATAATCTTATCGCATTTGTGACAAATTTATTATTGCTTAACTTGATATATGAATAGGGACTATTGCCAGTTTTGCAATGTAACAATATTATTATATAATATAAATATTAGTACAGGCAAATTAGCCATTTAGGGTAACGAAAATTAATAAAAGGATCATCTCTGAGATTTAACTACGTAATAACCTGGAGAATGAGATGATGCGTTCTTTGCACTTCCAAGTTCCGGCTAAATTCAAAAAAAATTTGGAAAAACTTTTTGATTTTCGGTTTTTTGCTCTAGCGGCCAAAATAATGAAAATGGAGAAAAAAGTTCCCAACAAAAGTAGTAGTTCGTCCCCTTCTCTACAAGAAATTTTTGTCTTACTTAAGCCATTTAGAAGATAAATTGAGTTTTCCACTTATAGTTTTAAGCCGCTTCGAAATGCGCGAAAAATGAAAATTCTCCAGGAGTTTCGTACGGCCGGGCTCATCGATCGATACTACTCAAATCCCCTAAAAAAATGAAAATAACATAAAATATAGAGAAAAGTCTCAGCTTTAATGTGAATCTAATAACAAAATTCATAAAAAAAATTATCATAGAGAAAAAGTGTCAGATGATGGCTTAGTAAATTTTGTACAGTTGATCCACAGATTTATTCATACCTTTGCCGGGAGTCGTCAGAATGATAATTTGTTTTGCTTATATATTCTTATATACCTAATGATATATTAATCCAATTAACATTTTATTGCAATTACTTGTGTTGGAAAAATATGCCTTGCGATCAAAGTAGAGGGTATATTTTTCATCGATCAATCACCTCCAAATTTTGGAGTTCAATTCACTATATCTTAATTAATAATAATAGCACGGTCTTAATTTTTGGATTATAAGTACAATAAAACATATTTCGAATGACTTTGGAGTTTTTTAAATGCGTGCAGTACTTTTTGAATTTGTCTACATTATTCATACACATTCAGAAAATGCACAATTATACAGTAAAACATATACTACAACTTATTTGTTTCTTAACATTCTTCAATGAAATTTTCACGAAATATAGATTAAAGTGCGTGGAGTCGAATCCATGCAGTGAAAGAGCACCCATTGTTACGGGAAAAATAGGCAGGATGCATAAAACTCAAAGATATGAATAAATCAACTGTATAAAGTTTACTAAGCCATCTTCTAACACATTTTACGTTGTTTTCATTTTTTTAACGGCTCTGAATAGTAATAATTATCGATCGATATGTCCGGTCGTACGAAACTCCCAGAGAATTCTCATTTTCCGCGCATTTCGGAGCGGCTCAACACTATAAGTGGAAAACTGGATTTATCTCCTAAACGGCTTAAGTAAGACAAAAATTTGTAAAGACCTATTTTGTAGAGAAAGAGACGAGCTACAAATTTTGTTGAAAACTTTTTTCTGTATTTTCATTATTTTAGCCGTTAGAGCAAAAAAAAAACGAAAATCAAAAAGTTTTTCCAATTTTTTTTTAATTTTCCCGGAACTTGGAAGTGCAAAGAATGCATCATTCCATTCTACATGTTATTAACTACTTAAATCCAAGAGACGATTCTTTTATTAATTTTTGCGAGGTTTTCACAACATTTTGCCTTCATTGCCTGTACTACTAAGCCAGATATCTTCGTTGAAGGGCTAAGAAGAAACTTCTAAGATTAACTTTCTTTAAATCTTATAACAAGATATTGCCTAGTTTTCTTTATAACCGCAAGATTTCGATATTTGCTCTTCCGGATTTAAAAAATTATATACGATACAGGCGAGAAATAATATTGAATAGTCTTTTTCCTCCTTTTCAACGATATGTGTCACGTGCCATATTTGCAACTATTAGAACTAAGCAACTAATTATAAAATCGATTTAAAAATCTTGCTTAGTTCCAATGAGTTAATATGGCATACTGTTAACATGGGAGGAAAATACTCTAAAGCCGCTATTTCCCACCTGGTTCGTATACATTTCTTACGACCCTGAAGAGTACATCTCGAAATCCAGCTGTTCTAAAAGAAAATTGATAACACCTCCTCATAAGACTGTTATTTTGCAATAAATATATTTTAGAATTATTTTCGCAACCCTTCAATTAGCAAAGATATCTATCTGGCTTAGACATATTTCGGATTTTTCAAATTTTTTCATAACTCATAACATTTAAAGTAAGCCATATGGATTTCAAATATTTTTAAACCATTCTGTGGCTCGTAAAAATCGCCACAATTCTTTTTAAACAATTTTTTGTATCATTGATATTAATCAAGATATCCTATCCTCGAGGGCCCTGATAAAATGGACGGCCTGAATATAAAAATATTCCCGACTGTTTTTCGCTAAATGAGTATTTCTTTTTGTTACTATTTACTATTTTATATCATAGATTCACTTTTGTCCGGATGGGCAAAAAGGTAGTTATTTTATCATTGTTCTTTGGGAGGTATCTCTAAAGAAAATCTGAAAATATGGACCAAGAGAACAAAGAGTCTATAAAATTAAACTATATTAAAGTATACATCGAAAACATACTAATTTTTTCATCTGCCTAAAGAGAAAGTGTATTATTATCTCTTACGTAACATTGTTATGAAGTCATACCTGCTACAACCTAAATAAGTACAATTATTATTAAATGAAATACGATACGTATATATTAATATTATTAAAAATGTATTTACATTGAACTGCTCATAGAAAATTTGTCATAAGGTAATTTATCACAACGTTCGTTTTAAAGCACATTTTATGGCATACATTTTATGTAGGAACTAATTAAACTTTATAATTTGTGTAAACAAATGATAAAAAAATTATATTACACATATCTCTGTAACTAGGAAAAGAGCCATAAAAATATTACAAATATATCTATTAAAATATCAACAATTTTTGGTATACTCGTGTATACAGAGTGTCCCAACCAAAAGTGACTACTCTGAATAACTTTAGAGGTAATAATTTTACGAGAAACTGGTGAAACAAGTTGATCGTGTTTGTTTCCAGGGGTGCAATTTAGCACAATATTTGTGTATCTATCTGCAGATAGATACGGATGAATCTCTCTACACTGCATAGCCATTCCCTTAAAAAAGGGAGGGTTAAGTAATACATTCTTTGAAAGGCATTTCAATTGTCTACACAACCGTGTATTGTTTACAAGCTTTTATTCGACTATGCATGTTTGTCAGCTAGTTAGTTTAGGTCAAATTTTACAAGTCAATTTTGAACCATTTCCATTCGATCTATTGTCTTGAAATTCTGCTAACATACGTAGTACCGAAGACAATACAATCTTTATGGAAAAAATCCCTAGAAAATTTACTATATATACACCAAGAAGAAAATAAATATCTGATATTATCACCGGCGACTCCGCCAAAATTGAAAAGACAAATGATACTTAGAGTAGTATTATTATGAGAAGATGCTTGGGGCGGAGCCAACGTGTGCGAATATTTTTACCAGTGACAGCATCATCTGGGGTAAAAGGATGTATAATAATTGTAATCAAATTTTCGAGGTCAAGGAGCTGTGTAATGCAGTAGATTAAAACCTCGTCACACTCTGGTGTTTACGATGAAGACATTTTTTACCGAAAATAAGGTTATTTCATTTAATTCAATCAGAAACGGCGAACACAACAAGTACACTGCAGCACAGACCCTGTGACTGCAGGTTGACGGTGCCACTGGATTCGAGGTCAAATATGACGCAAATCGCTCTCATTGGCTTAGAACAATGAATGTGCACAAACTCGTTTCTGCGCATCATTTTTTGCAAGCATCTTCTCATAATAATACTACTCTAACATGTAGTAAAACAAAAATAACAAATGTTACGTGATTTGAT
Source organism: Stenurella melanura (assembly GCA_963583905.1). Classification (NCBI taxonomy): domain Eukaryota; kingdom Metazoa; phylum Arthropoda; class Insecta; order Coleoptera; family Cerambycidae; genus Stenurella; species Stenurella melanura. Next base: position 149,449,749 of record OY757310.1, read on the forward strand.
TGGAGCACGTAATCCAATAAGTGGGCCCAGTGCGGATGAGTAGATGTTAATAGTATATTATTCAACGAGCATATAATGATGGCTATTATTCACGATGGTGAAGTTTAAGGCACGAGCCGCAGGCGAGTGTTCTAAATCACCAGAGTGAATAATAGCCATTATATGCGAGTAGAATACTATGCTTTGTCCACGACTATTAAATATTTAATATTTATTTAATTCATTTTTATTTCATTTCTCCTATTTAAGAAAGATTCATATGTCATAATATATCATTTTCTCGATATTTCGGTCAACAAGTTTAATGAGGCGATTTCTGCAGTTTCCTTTATCTCTGGCGGTGTCAAAGAAATCTCGTTTTCACTGCCAGTATCCATTTATTTAATTTTATTACTCTTTTTGAGTACCTAATGTGTAAAATTATTGTAAATAACGTTGGCGTTGAAATAGCATAAATTTTGACGTTTCAGATCAATTACAGAATTACGCTTTGACACATTGTCATGGCTTACTAATAAAATAATACAGTTTGTAGGCACAGCTAAATGGTTTTAAAAACAAAATTGGGGGTTGCCGCGTGTTGCTAATAGATGATGCTTTGAAAACAAATTACTCATGTAGTTTTTGAGTGATCATTAAAGTACCTTTTCGGCATATACCATTTGAGTGCTTCCTAGAAACCTTAAGAGACAACACTTGTCTTTTGGTTGCTGCAATTTTGAAATTTTGAATTTTTAGTAAAAAGTCTAATGTCATTTCTTATAAACAACTGACTGTCCTCATTATTCACTGCAGTCAATGAATAATGAAATCATTATTCACTGTAGGGAATAATGGATAGCACTATCATTGAGGAAACACGTACATCATGAGTACATTATTTAATAGTCGTGGACAAAAGTTATTAAATCAAACAAATAAAATTATTTTTAGTGAAGGGAAATTAAAATTTAAAAGTGATATAATCAGGAAGTTGATTTTTTATACATGCAAATGAGTCGAAAATCGAAAAAATTTGCAAAATCGGGCTGTGGCTTCCCGACAAAAAATCATAAAAGTGCATTGACGCATTTCGAGCGCACCGCTATACTATTTTTTAAATAACTCCGGCTCTATTGGTCGTAGAAAAATTTTTAAAATCTAAAATATTCGTAAATAAATAGACTATGGAACTGTTGTGGTATTGTTACATTAAAGTACATCCTAACCTAAAAAAATCCAAATTTCTCAATTTATTATTATTATTATTAATAATGCAATATGTGGGGTTAAAATCATCAGATCTTTACAAATGTTAGAGAAAATATGTATTTTTATGCTATAAATAAGTGATAAATTTTGTTTACGGCCACATTTTCCAAAAAAACTAAAATCCTTGCCATTTAATGAGAAATGGTCGTGGGATAATTTTTGTTAAGTGTAAGTTTTTTTATGTACTGTCTTGTGAACATATGCCAGAATCAAATTAAAACGTCGTTTTTTTTTTAATTAATGTTTTTTTTTAAATTTTTCTACGATCAATAGAACCGGAGATATTTAAAAAAATAGTGTAGCGATGCACTCGAAATGCATCAAAAATGCATTTTTATGCGCTTTTTCGCAAAGCCGCAGCCCGATTTTGCTAATTTTTTCGGTTTTCGACTCATTTGCATGTAAAAAAAAACAAAGAATTCAACTTCCCGATCTCACCCATTTTTTTTTTTTACTAATTTCCTTCCACTATTTATCAATATTGAAGACCTGACCCAAAAACTTAATAGTGAAATATACATTAAAATATATTTCCGTTCAACTAAATACACATGAACTTCTTTTTAGATCGGGCCATCACTAATAAAATGATGTTACTTCTTTGATTTCATAATTTTCAACTCATCCACACTGGATCCACTTATTGGACTACGGTCCTGTCCCATCAAATTACGTATTATTCATTTTTGTTAATTACTTTAACAGTTTTTATACCTATATTTTATTTTTTACTTTTGTGATTCGTTCCTGAGAAATAACTGGTTCATTATTTTATGTTCGGAAAATAGAAAGCAGTTTAAATTATCGTATGCATTGTTCAAAATGATCCCCAACGAATTCCATACAGTATAACGTTTTCAAATTGTGTGCCAGTACTTCTGAACACATCTGGACTCAATGTACGGCTTTCACGAACATTTTCCCACATAAATCTTCAAGAGATACGGATTTGGTTGCGAAATCTTTCGATTTCAAAAGTTTCCACGTAGACACATCGAAGAGAGTGAGATCAGGTGACGTCGCTGCCAGCTCCACGAAGCTTCTTTCCGGAAGGCATATAAACTGTTTTTGACAACTCACTCTGGTATACATTTTCGTAATCTCAATTGAATAGTTGTAAATCATGATGCTAGGAATAAAGAGATAAGATCGCGTTCAGCAATCGCCCTACAATGAGCATCTGTTGCTGCATTACAAGGTGAGTTACCTACTTTGTACAGCAACTGCATTATGGCGAGAATCACCTCTTACTTTTAGTATCATGGATAATATGATTGTGTCAAGACAATTGTCAAGTACTCTTAAATTATCTCAAATGTTATATTATTCTCAAACCAAACAAGCAACGTGTTTTTTTTTTTTTTTTTTTGAAAAAACTCATGGTACCTAATTCATGTCCGATAAAACATTTAGTTTTATTCTTTTTGTATAAATTGATATCCAGTGTCGTACATTTAGATAATTTTTTCGATTGTGTGAAATCGTGAAGTATATTATTATTTTACGAAGGAACAAATCGATAAGAACTTAAAAAATATAGTTATGTAAAAACTTCAAAGGCTCTTGCAAGGATGTATCACTCGAACCCCTTGCAATTTGAATATTTTTAGGGAATGGCTGCGTAGGCAGACTGATGAAGATAGGTGTGCAATATTATGCCAAAATGCGCCCCCCTTTAAGACCATTGATGTGTTTCACCAATATTTCAGAAAACCATTACATCCAAAGTTATTCAGGGTGACCATTCTTGGTTGGGACACCCTGTATATTAAAAATATTAAAATAAAATTACAGAGCAAACATGTTTCTTAATTTTTTTCAACACTAATCTATGACCGAAATACTTTCAATCGTAGATTAGTTTTTAATATAATGCAAAGGCACAATTTCGTACCAGTCTGGAATTAGACAATAATAAATAATTTGTTTTATTAGTTAATTATATTATTTTATTATTATTGGAAAGTCTAATTATATTGGTGATTTTTGATATTTAGAGTAGAACTTACTTTCACTAATTAATTTCATATGTAAACTAATATATTTTAGACTATTCTTAATATACTACTTGCTTGGAGTCCAAAATTCGATAGACGTATGACCGAATTAATTCAGTTTTTTACAATTTCATTTATAATGTAAACAGAAAAATTAAAGTAATAAATGTATATGATAATAACTTGTTTACATAGGTATGATGTATTTTATTGAGTACTTGTATTTTATAGAATATGATAATTATCACGAATGTATAATAAAGAAATCTGTATACATGCAGCATGTAGCCATTCTCAATCTGACAACTTCCAAATATACTGGGTCTCTTATAGAAGTCAGTGACAATGTCCAAAAACGAGGTGATAGAGAGCACAAAGGTATTATTAGTCGCGTCATTTTGGCATTTTACTTCTGAAAAAAAGGTACAGGGTTAATTGACTTCATTTTTGTTGCAAAGAGTTCAGAAAGACATTTAGAAAAAACAGTACCTTTTATTTTTTGGCAAAAATGATTGGTTTCATTTTTTGTCCAATAATCGGCCAATATTAATTAAATTAATTAAAAGAAATTGTTATCTATCATGCACAATATGCCACACAATTAGACGAAAATGGTTACTCCGGGGTTTTTGGGGTCGCTGATCATGAATCTGTAGTCCAATTTGGGAAATTCAAAATGTAGGACAGGAAATCGGGCCATTTTCCAGAAAAAATAGAATGGATATATTGGCCTTGAAAATTAGTACTAGGGTTTTCGTGGTCGCTGATTACAAATTCGAGGTTTAAATTTGGTAAATTCAAAATGGCAGACCGGAAGTAGTCAATTTCTCAGGGAAAACTTGTGGTTTTTTTTTCGTTTTTGGGCTGAAAAAAGTACTCGGGGATTTTTGAGGTCGCTGATCAGTCCAAGTTACGAAATTCAAAATGGCGGACCGGAATAACAGTCCATTTCTCCGAAAAACTCGTACTCTTTTCTTTTTTTGGGCTGAAAGTGAGAATTCTAGGGTTTCTGTTATCGCTGATAACGAATCTGATGTTCATTTAGGGAGAACTCAAAATGACGGACAGGAAGTAGTATATTTTTCAGGAAATACTCGGTATTTTTCATACTTTCAGTAAAAAACACGAGATTTTCCGGAGAAATTAACTGTTCTCTCGGTCAGCTATTTTGAATTTCGTAAATTGGGCCTCTGATTGGTAATCAGCGACCTCAAAAACTCCCCGAGTACTCATTTTCAGCCCAAAAACGAAAAAATACGAGTTTTTCCTGATAAATTGACTCTACTTTCGGTCCGCCATTTTGAATTTACCAAATTAGACCTCGGATTCTTAATCAGCGACCTCGAAAACCCCCCGAGTACAGATTGTCAAGGTCAAGATATCCATTCTCATTTCTTCTGGATAATGGCCCGATTTCCAGTCCGCCATTTTGAATTTTCCAAATTGAACTTCAGATTCGTGGTCAGCAACCCCAAAAACCCCTTAGTAACCATGTTCGTCTAATTCTATAGCATACTGTGTATGACGACAAATTTTTTTAATTAATTTAATTAAATTGGCCATTAATATTGGCCAATTAATGGAGAAAAAAATGAAACCAAACATTTCCGCAAAAAAAATTAAATATACTGTTTTTCCTAAATGCCTTTCTGAACTCTTTGCAACAAAAATGAAGTCAATTGACCCTGTACCTTTTTTTAGAGGTTTTCAGATTTCTCATGCTAAAATGACACGACTATATACGATTTAGAAATATACAGAGTAATCTATTTAGGCTTGACGTCATAAACTTATGATTTTTTTTTAACGACACATCATTTTCAGTTCTAGTTTATGCCACAAATTATCAAAAAATTTCTAGATGACGCTACTATTTATTATCAGATTTAACGAAATCGGCCATAATAACATTTCTATTTCGTTACTGTGTATTATCTGTACAACAGTTTTTGGGTGAAACACTCTATGGAAAGTAGATTGGGAAGAAAGGTTCTATTGAATGACCCGCAAGAGTTCCCGACTTATACCCCATGATTTTTTATGATGCATTTAAAGAATAAAATTTATACAAATTGGAAGACTTATGAAATCGCATCACTAACAAAGGTTGTCAAATTACTTAAGGCATTCTTCGCGACATTTGGCTGGCAACATTTTGAACAACTGCATTATTATTATTGTATGAAGGTGAATGGTGGGCATTTCGAACATTTAATAAAGTAACACGTAAGTACTAAACCAATTTCTTTGATTCTCCTTAATTTTAATTTAAATAAAACAATCAAAACAAATAAATTGAATCAATAAACCTTTGTCAGTCATACCTTACAGGTCGCTTGTATCTTGTACAATATCGAAGCTTTAGATCCAATTTGTTCCGCAAGGATCAATTTTGGGACCCCTCTTCTTTATAATATTTATAAATGACATTTCATTGGCTTCCATGTTAAAGAGAGAAATCGGAATAAAAAAAAACAATTATTAACTTACCCGTAACACATTTTGTACGCTCCCTTGTAGAGGTTTGTGCGAAATTGAATTAGGATGACGAGAATGTGCGATCTGTGGCGGTTGACTCTTGTTGATGGGTACTTTAACCGTAGTTGGGGTTATACTCAGACCGCTAGGTAACCCTGTCGGAGGAAGTGCCGAAGGGGGTATGCTCGGCGCTACCACAGCCACGTTTTCTTTTATTTGAGATTGTTTTAATTTCTTTAATAAAACTAGTTTCATCTCCTCTGCTCGGAGCTCCTCCCGCAGCCTTCTCAATCCCCTCTCCCTGTAAATACAATAATTGATGTTTTTTTACATACAAGGAAAGATTCAATTATTACAAAATATGACAATTAAATTTAATTAGAATCAGGCAATATAATTCTCAGATCCCGATTCCCGGGAACTCGAGAATCCCACAAATTTTTTATCCATGCAATCCCACCCAGGACTGCGATAGCAAATAGTATCATTTTTGGACTTTTCAAATAAAACAGGCTCAGGTTCGTTTCTTAACCTTCCTGACAAAAAACAGTTTTGGGAAAGTTTGCATTAGAGAAAAACCCTTTGAGACGCTGATATTTTTCTTTATAAGATTTTTGGACCTATCGCCCGGACTATTAACAACTAACCTATGTTTAAGTTCAGAGGGGCTCAGTTCCTTGATGGGCGCTAACGGCGGCATCTCTCCTTCGCTCGAGTCGCTGCTATATTCTAAATTCCCGTTGGTCTTTGGTTTATCCAGAATGCCGTTAATAAGAACATCCGGACTTTCTACGTAGGAACGGGGCTCCGTGCGGGGTCGCAGCACTCTTCTGGCGTTTACCATATGCTGATGGTGGATACTACTGTTGGTGGTGGCTATTGCGTGGATGGAGTTGATTTGATGGTATGATGGTGTAGATGGTCTGTTGTTGGAACTGGAAAAGAAATTCTATTTTAGTTGTTTTATTTTTCTGCCGGAGTTCAACTCAATTTTTTTATAATATTGGTCTTATCACTAATAATGTACACTAAGAAATAATAAAAATTGTAAGGGTCCTCTAGGAAAATTAATAAAAGGATCATCTCCGGGATTTAAGTAGGAAAATTTAAAAAAAAATTGGAAAAACTTTATGATTTTCGGGTTTTTTTGCTCTAGCGGCTAAAATAATGAAAGCACAGAAAAAAGTTTTCAACAAAATTTGTAGCTTGTCTCTAGGTATCTCTACAAAAAAGATTTTTACAAATTTTTGTCTTACTTAAGAGCCGTTTAGGACATAAATCCAGTTTTCCACTTATAGTTTTGAGCCGTTCAGAAATGCGCGGAAAAGGAAAATTCTCTGGGAGTTTCGTACTACCGGACACATCGATCGATAATTCTTACTATTCAGAGCCGCTAAAAAAATGAAAACAACATAAAATGTAAAAAAAAGTCTCAGCTTTAATGTGGAACTGATCACAAAATTCATAAAAAAAATTATCATAGAGGAAAAAGTGTTACAAGATGGCTTAGTAAACTTTATACAGTTGATTTATTAATATCTTTGAGTTTTATGAATCGTCTATTTCTCCCGTAACAATGGGTGCTTTTTCACTGAATGGATTCGATTCCTCGCGCTTTAGCCTATATTTTGTGAAAATTTCATTGAAGAATGTTAAGAAACAAATAAGTTGTATATGTTTTACTGTATGATTGTGCATTTCCTGAACGTGTATGAATAATGGAGACAGATTCAAAAAGTACTGCATGCATTTAAAAAACTCTTAAGTCATTCGAAAGAATATGTTTTATTGTACCTATAATCCAAAAATTAAGACTGTGCTATTATTATTAATTAAGACATAGCGAATTCAACTCAGAAATTTGGAGGTGATTGATCGATGAGAAATATACCCTCTACTTTGATATTTTTTCAACAAAAGTAATTGCAATAAAATGTTAATTGGATTAATATATCATTATATAAGAATATACAAGCAAAATGAATTATCATTCTAACGACTCCCGGCAAAGATATGAATAAATCTGTGGATCAACTGTACAAAGTCTACTAAGCCATCTTCTGACACTTTTTCTCTATGATACATTTTTTTTATGAATTTTGTGATTAGTTCCACATTAAAGCTGAGACTTCTCTCTACATTTTACGTTATTTTCATTTTTTTATGGGTTCTGAATAGTAAGAATTATCGATCGATGAGCCCGGTCGTACGAAACTCCCGGAGAATTCTAATTTTTCGCGCATTTCGAAGCGGCTTAAAACTATAAGTGGAAAATCCGATTTATCTTCTAAATGGCTTAACTAAGACAAACATGTGTAAAGACCTTTTTTGTAGAGAAAGAGACGAGCTACAACTTTTGTTGGGAACTTTTTTCTCTATTTCCATTTTCTCTATTTTGGCCGCTAGTGCAAAAACACAGAAAATCAAAAAGTTTCTCCAAATTTTTTTGAATTTTCCCAGAACTTGGAAATGCAAAAAATGCATCATCTCATTCTCCAGGTTATTACCTACTTGAATCCCAGAGATGATCCTTTTATTAATTTTTGTTACCCTAAATGGCTAATTTGCCTGTACTATATGTACAGTACCAATATTAAAGTAATCACATCTAAGAGAGAGGAAAAAAGAGAACAAGAAATAGTGAGGGGGGGGGGTTATCATTTGAACGTTCCGAACTTCAGCTACATATTATTTCGGAATCATTTCGGAAACTGTAACTTTTCGAATACAGGAATTTTTCCGAAGTGAAAACTTCTATTGACTCCTGTAATATTTTATCTCATCATTTATCAACTAAAATATTTTCTCCATTTCTTTTACAGAAAAAAAGAGTCAGATAATGCAACCATTGCAAGCAGGATTTCAACGTCTTCGACCTCAACCATCAGTTTTCAAGGAAGACTGCCAAACTCGGCTTCATCAACGTCGGGTTTGGCATTCATCATCATCATTTATCAACTAAAATATTTTCTCCATTTCTTTTACAGAAAAAAAAGAGTCAGATAATGCAACCATTGCAAGCAGGATTTCAACGTCTTCGACCTCAATCATCAGTTTTCAAGGACGACTGCCAAACTCGGCTTCATCAACGTCGGGTTTGTCTGGTTTTGATTTGTCACTGCCATCAACATTATCGTTACCATTTACTACTACTTCTGACTCAGTCTCTAAAAACAGAAAAACAGACGTTCCTGTTAATCTGATGAACTTTGTCGTTCGAACATCTGCAGACAAAAAACAAGAAATAGATAAACAAATCGCAAAAGCTGTATTTGCAACTAATATTATCCTCAGGTGTTTAGACAATCCGCATCGATATGTTAAGACCTGGTTATAAGCCCCCTTCAGAAAAAACCATTAGCACGACATTTTTAGAACAAATATATAAGAAGGAAAAATCAAAATGTTTTGGAAGTCTTTCTGGACAGAGTGTAAACATGTCTATTGATGGTTGGTTTAATGTCCAAAATGAGCCTGTTGTTTGTGCCACTATAACCACTGAAAATGGACTATTAAAAGTATGTGAGGAGAATAAAAAAGAAGTTGATTCAACAATATATCAAAAAGTTTCAAACATTGGTCTTAAATGATCAGCTGAAGAATACCTGAAAATCTTAAAGCCTATGGTTGTGGTGGGACTTGATAAATTACAGAAAAAAAATGCGGTAGAAGTATGGAAGGAATTAGAAAGAATATTCCAGGAAGAATTAGACTTATCGTTGTCTCAAATACAAATAGTTAATGTAATAATAATAATAATACTGGTAGTGTGATAGCGTAAGTGAAGTTGGGTAGTTATATATTGTTAGTGTTACATAATTTAAATTTTTTTAAACTTTTCTGTTTCTCTGTTAAATGTTTATTATGTCATTTATTAAGAATATAATTTTATTTGCATTTGTATTTTGACTATTATACAATAAAATAAATAAGTGGTATTTATTTTTTTAAATTTTAATCATTGATTAATTAATTAATTTAATTGATTAAAATCGTTGATTTAAATCGTGATTTAAATCAAATGATTTAAATCGGGAGAACCCTGGATAATATGTAGGAAAATAAAATCTCGGCGCCCAAAATATATAATCTGATCTGCACCAAATTCTTTTCAGTTCAAATACAGTACTGATATTACCATTGCGTCATAATTTATCAAAATTGATTCGCTAATTCCAGAGCTATCATGTCCACATATAGATTTTTTTTTAAATTCGTGTTTCTGAGACTGCAAAACGTAGAGATTGGACTTATCTCAATTTTTGTTTTAGGACCAATAATTGCTGCAACCTACAATTTTAACGAGAACAGAGATTAAAACGATCCTTACGTACTAAATGTGTTAAACATTGCGCGTATATCCTTAGTATGTCGTGCTGAAAAGTGTACTCGTGCAGGAGGTCTCCTAACTAACAATTCACGTAAACGAACAAGGTGGTTTTAGTTTTAGATTTGTCGTACTTACATCAATTGTAATACAGAAGGCAGAGATCCTCCAACTTTTCGTGCCTAGCCAACTATTCGCATAACCTAGGTCAGATCAAAGCGCCTCTAGAACAGTGTTCCTCAAACTTCTTTATTCACGTACCCCTTTTTGTTGTGCAGTGATTATGTGTATCCCTTTCTAGAAAATATATATAATAAGAACTATTTTGAACAGGTCCGTACTGCACTTCGCGGTTTTTATTCGGGTTTTAATTAAACTTCGGGTGCATATTAATTGTGCAGTTTTATCTTTCACCTTAACATGTTATGTTATATGTTTTATTCTGTTATATATTTTTTTGTAGGTTTCTATTATTTAAATTTGTTACCTGCCATTCGCGTACCCCCTAAAAATGTTCGCTTACCCCAAAGGGTACGCGTACCACAGTTTGAGAAACTTTGTTCTAGAAGAAAAGTTATATAGATTATTTTGTTTATCTGGTCGGTCCCTACAACCACTTCTCTTTTAATGACAAGAAACTAATTACACCTCCATTTGTCAAGCGAAGGAAATAGAAACAATAAAACAATATCAAGGCAAATATAGGTCTTCATAATTATTTAAACAGATTATGTATGTAATTTTTGCAAATTAATATCACTTTCCCTTTTTATCTAGTAGTTTTGCCCCTATCACCTCTATATTCACTCCGGGTTTCAGTGCAAAAAAATTCTAAACAATAAAATTTATAGCCATAATTTGCTTAAATTAGACACTTACTGGATAAAAAAATGCTTGCGAGGGCAATACTATTAGTTAAGAGCCATACAAACATTTTTAGAGGAATAAAACCTTTTTTTGACTGCTGGTTCCGATTTTACACCCTTGGAAAAAACACCGCACTTTTGACCAAGTTGCAAAAAGCAAAAGAATGATGACAATAGCACCTTAGCTTTCGAAAAACTACGTTTAAGATATATTCCAAATTTCGTTGAAAAGTCTCATCATTGTACCATTGAACCGAGAGTTGTTTTTCCGGGATTTTGGGCCTAGGGCCGAACCTGGCGACATAAAATACTGGAAGGGGTATTTTTGGATTGTTCTCGACGTCTGCAAACATTCGTCACATTGCAAGCAAAAAGTCGCAACAAAACATCGATGTGAAATTTCAGTTTGAATTTACCGCATTCACCGCCCGGACATAGTAAAGTCTTGTCCCCCTCCTCTGCACCTACTGACAAAGAGAAAGCAAAAAGTCCAAACTGGTCATTTTTTGCAGCGACTATCTCTAACTTCTGGTATTTCCATCGGCAAGTAACGATTTATTAAAAAATTTGTTTCATTATTATAAACATAACAAAATTTAGCAGAACAGCAATGTAAAAACAATGTCGCATGGTTAACAGGTCTGACGATTGCCTCTATTTTTCTTCTCATGCTACAACTACTAAAATAATTAATAACGTTTTGATTTACTGATCGGTTTTTTACATAAACAATAGATATCTTCCTCTAGCTAACACTAATTTAATTTCCAAATTTTAATAGAATCGGACGTTTTTTCTTAATTTATCATGCTTACAAGAAATGTGGCGGACTAACAGGCGAACGAACGAACATTTTGAAAGTTGTTCAGAATTGGATCTATAACACAGTGATGTATATGTTTTTTGTCTCTAGGAGCGATACTACCGGTTTTTAAAATCTACCGATCAAATGCAATGGATATATAAAGTTAACTACACATATTTAATGCATATAAAAAAAGCCATAAAAACCGACCATAAATCTCTGTCTCATTAGCATAAGGGATATCCCACAGAGCCGTACTTAAATTTCTTGTGCACAACGACAGTATAAATTTATAAGTATTATCTTTGGTAAATAAATAGTTACTTGGTACAGTTATCAATTAAAAAAATTTACTCTATTTTGCTTGTATCAAGATAGGAATAATATCTTACATATTTGTGGAGCATTGACAAATTCGATACGTTGACAATTATTAAGTTTGAATCTGTCGTGAGAAGGGTTTACATATCTGCTATATAGTTCTTTTTAGATATCGGTGTTCCGGCTAGTTAGGGAAATGTCGAGGAGGAACAGGGCTGGCTTTATTTTTTCCTCCTAAACATTGACAATTAACTTTGAACTTGATGCTTCAATAATTAATTATTTATATCAAATAGAGGAGTGGTAAAAGAAATACTTATTGATTTAATACTGTAGACGTTTAGTTTTCATTTTAATCATATGAAACTGATTTAAAAACATAAATCTTTTAATTGCACCATTTAGCCAATAACCACCCGTACGAAACGAAGTCGATTCTGTACTGCGCTAGTATGTGCCTGTTTGTACACAAGGCCATATATCACACTATGCGACACGGGAGATAGAGGAAGCCAGGGGGGGGACCTATTGAAAATGACTTGCAGTAGAAATATAACAGAATTCGTCGCCTATTTTAAGCTATAAATGTAACATACAATGTAATTTTTCAAACTATAATATGGCCATTCTGTAATATTTCACAGCGAAATTAAGGTGCTAACACACTTTTCATATTACATACTTGCCCCTCATTCTGAGCGAGGCGGAGTTTCGGCTTTCTTTGCAATTTTTTCAACCGACTATATAGATTAGAAGAACTACAAACCGTTACATCCTAAAATAATTTCGGTAGGAGGGAGTCGGGAACTATATAGAAATAATTTGAAATTATAATTCAAACAGGTGTGTTTTCGATAATTTCTTAAGGCGGCTACAGACGTAACTGCATACTTGAACGGTATGCATGCGCAAGTTTATTGTACAAGTATACTGGAACGTGTGTATTATAAACACTTGCACCAATTTTTATAATAATACACACGTTCCAGTATACTTGTACAATAAACATGCGCATGCATCCCGTTCAAGTATGCAGTTACGTCTGTAGCCGCCTTTATTTTAATCATGCCAGAACATACTTTATACGAGAACAATATTGTTCTATGTATTAAGTACTTAATACATTATATTTATGATTTACCATTTTCTACAAAAATAGAGCATGCCCCACTATCCCATCTATACGTAATGGACAAAGCTTTGAGCTTCTTTACGTGCATTAAATATATGTAGTCAACTATACCTTGCTTCGTTTTCGTATTTGCGAAGAGTATAATAACGAAACCTTTACTATATTTTAATAATAAATTTGGAGGATTATCACAACGGTACAATAACATATTAATTTCCGCAATATTAATATTTTAATTTCCATAACATTAACATATTAACTTTAGCAAGGCCAACTATCTTGTATAAAATTATAAATGATTGGTTGTTCTTAAATAATTTTAATGATTTAAATATCGCATATGACAAATTTTATAACTTGCTTAATTATACAGGGCGAGTCGGAAAGAAAGTGCCAAACTCCGGGAGTGTATACTACACATATAAGCGTATGATTAAAAAACCCAAAAGTTGTAATACAATTTTTATCGAGATTTTCATATTTTCGATTATGGTCCTAACGCTTTTTACAAGTAGGCAAGCGCTTTTGAATTGGCGATCATTAACTTGTCATTTTGTAAAAATGATACCACACACCTACTCGCATCTTACAATGTAAATATGGTGTTTGTTTATGGTTTTTGAAGCAATGGGAATGGTCGTGATGTGGTTGAATATCGACCACAATTTCCACACCATAGAAATCAGAGTAGAAACGTCTGTGACACATAAATGAAATGAAATAAATACCTATTTGGCATGTTCAACCATAGCTAAAAAAAAAAATAATAAAGAATATTTTAATAATAGTAACGGTCTTCAACATTGTGTAATAGTGGCAAACTTTCCAGTGCTCACATAACATCTGAACGTGCCTATAGACAAAATGTTAATGTGTAGTGTGGTATCGTTAACATTACTTCATTAGTACAGTAATTTTTGAGGAGGGTCCCAGCTTTGATGTTGGTCGATGGTGGATGTGCGGCGTGACGCTCCTCGAAGAAAACGCAAAAAGAACCGATTAGAACTCGGTAGATTAAAAAATTCTGCGTAAAATGAAGTGTAATAATAGAAGAGCAAAGCACGCAACAAATTAAAAATTGAAAATTACTGTAAAATGTTTGTTAAAATAGAAGGTACCAAAAATAAAATAAAGTAAGCACGTGTCTAGTGCAAGGGCCATCGCGTCGTAAATGAAAACTACCTGGGACCGACCATCTCAAGATGCCTTCAAGGGGATGGTACAGTAAAATTGAAAACATATTAAATAAACATAGATAATGAAATAGAAAAATACCCGAAATTGGAAAGCTGCAGTTGAAACTAATTACTACAAAAACAAATATACAGGGTGTACAAGATATTCTATGGGGCCTCTTTCTCATAACCCGCTGTAAAAAGCTCTTTCTGCCGCGAGACAGCTCTTCCTTGCTCTTCCACCGTAAATGGATATTTACCTGTGGAACGGTTAATAAATAAAAGCCCCTTGCAGCGAGCTAATATGGACAGTGGACGCACTGATACATGACGTTGAAACGAAAACACAGATTTCTGGGAAACATGAAACCATATATGGACGCAAGCGGGCAAGAGGAGGTGCACACTGCTAGATTCAGAAACAGAAAACTTAGAAGAATAATAAATAAGGAGATGATGATGGATGGAAACTTAAAAGAAGCATGGATACTAAAAAGAAGTCTCTCGCAAACGACTACACTTCCCACCCGATGATGACAGATGGAAACTAAAAAGAGGAATGGAAACTTAAAAGAAGCATCTCACAAACACCTACACTTCCGAACCATATCCCTACCCCATGCGTCATATGACTCGCTGCTGGCTACAAGCATGCCCCATATCCAATCCAGTGTATGCAGCCGGTCCGGCGGTGTATAAAAACACAGGTTTGTTCCAGCACGCGGTTTGGTCGCCCATTGGGCGGTCGAATGAAGCCGCCCAGTCATGGCACGAATATGTCACAGCGAGTGAAGAATGCCTGAGACGGCTGCGTTTGACCGTTCGACGGGTGATCGGGCTGCATGTTGGAACGAACCTCCAGATTGGATGTCCGTGTCCATTACACCCCCTAGAAAATAGAGACTGATGCGCCCATGATTAATAGAGACTGTCCTGGAAACTTATAGAAAGAGATAGTGTTCTGGAGTGTGGTGGAGGAAGATTCTCGATTATGTTCTAGATAACTCTAGAGGGATTTCAGAGTACACAAGGCGAGATTCCCGGCGGAAGAAGAAGTGGTAAAAGTGAGAAGTAAGGTTAGAAATCAGAAGTAAATACAGAGTGTAAATTTGAAGTAACAAACATTGTTAAATATTGTTTTAGTCCAGTAGAAGTATATTTTAGTTAGAAAAAGTATTGTGTACGAATTTTTATAGGGAGTTTCCTAGGGGCGGAAACACGCAACATCCGGAATCGGCAGCAATGACCACCATACGCTGGCAAATCAATCAATCAATCAATTAGTCCTTTAATTTTTGAGAATCGCCTATTAGGAGAGAATCACTGTTATTTTTGCCAAAAGATTTCCAAGCATTACTAGATGATGTTCCTTTAAACATCAGAAATGCTATGCATGATGGAGCTCCTTCAATTTCTGTTCATTTGGCCACGCAGTATTTAAATAGACCATTTTCAGGACAATTGATTTATCGCGATGGTACCTACTGTTGTTGGTCGGCAAGGTCTCCAGACCTCACGCCGTGAGACTTCTGTATGTGGGGATGGATGAAAATTATAAACCAATAGTGATGTATTAATTATTAAGGAACGTCAATCAACTCGGGAGACCAACACCACGTTCTCTTCGTAAACGAGTCATAAAATGTCCGGAGGTTCATGGAGATATTTGAGAATTTATTGCAGATTAAACAACTTTTCTGATTTTCTTTATTATTCATTTAAAACACCGTAATTTGGCACTTTCCTCCCGACTCATCCTGTATACTAAATACATGTGCTTCTAAAACGTTCCTGGTAATAAAATTAAGTGTCATCCGTGGTTCAACGAAATAAATATAGAACACAAAGATCTCGCTGTGGAAGCTCCACAAAAAAGAAGTGGTCAAGATGTGCATAATTTGTTCAAAATCGTTGATAAAATCGAAGTGCCTTTAGAGTACAGGAAAAATTACTAACTTGAAAAACGAGACTGATTCTAGCAGCGAAACTAGCAGCGAAAAAAATTATTTTTTTGTTTGCATTTTTGAATACGTATATTGATAGGTAATGATAATATCAACGTTTTTACCTACAAATTATGACCCAAGTGCTAATAAGAAGGCTATTAGCCTCAAGTTTTCAAAATAATTTTGACTGCCATCGCGCATTTTTCAGGTAAAACTCGTATTGCAAGAAAAATACTAACCTGGCCTTTTTCGGACCGATTTTATAAGAAAGATGGACTCTTTACCTTTAATTGAAAAAAAAATTAAATCCGTAGTACATCTAACATAGAAGTTAGGTCAGGAACGAGTGGACAGCATTTTCGCTGCTAGAGCGTAATTTCTCAATTAATATGTTAATAAAAAAAAAAATTGAATAGCCTGGCCCATTTCAGACCACTTTTAATCGTAGAATTGGTTCTTTAGCTTTGATTTAAAAAAAAAATTAGGTCCCCAGTGCATCTAACATAGAAGTTAATCGCAAAATAGACGTTCACGCTGGTCTCGCTGCTAGCGCATTTTTTAAGATATACTAAAATAAAATGAGAACTATTAACCTGGCCCTTTTCGGACTTATTTTTATCGAAACGTGGGCTCTTTACCTTTAATTAAAAAGAAAGATTAAGTCCCTAGTACATCTAACATAGAAGTTAGCTGCGAAACAGAATACAGCGTTTCCGCTGCTAAAGCGGAATTTCTCAAGTATTATTTTAATTTAAAAAAAGTGAATAGCCTGGCCCATTTCAGACCACTTTTAATCGAAGGGTGGGTTCCTTAGCTTTAATTTAAAACAAAAATTAAGTCCCCAGTGCATCTAACATAGAAGTTAGCCGCGAAACAGAATACAGCGTTTCCGCTGCTGAAGCAGAATTTCTCAAGTATTATTTTAATTTTAAAAAAGTGAATAGCCTGGCCCATTTCAGACCACTTTTAATCGAAGGGTGGGTTCTTTAGCTTTAATTAAAAAAAAAATTAAATCCCCAGTGCATCTAACATAGAAGTTAATAGCAAAATAGACGTTCACGCCGGTCTCGCTGCTAGCGTATTTTTTAAGATATACTAAAATAAAATGAGAACTATTAACCTGGCCCTTTTCGGACTTATTTTTATCGAAACGTGGGCTCTTTACCTTTAATTAAAAAGAAAGATTAAGTCCCTAGTACATCTAACATAGAAGTTAGCTGCGAAACAGAATACAGCGTTTCCGCTGCTAAAGCGGAATTTCTCAAGTATTATTTTAATTTAAAAAAAGTGAATAGCCTGGCCCATTTCAGACCACTTTTAATCGAAGGGTGGGTTCTTTACCTTTAATTTAATACAAAAATTACGTCCCCAGTGCATCTAACATAGAAGTTAATCGCAAAATAGACGTTCACGCCGTTCTCGCTGCTAGCATATTTTTTAAGACATACTAAAATAAAATGAGAACTATTAACCTGGCCCTTTTCGGACTTATTTTTATCGAAATTTGGACTCTTTAGCTTTAATTTAAAACGAAAATTAAGTCCCCAGTGCATCTAACATAGAAGTTAGCCGCGATACAGAATACAGCGTTTCCGCTGCTAAAGCGGAATTTCTCAAGTATTATTTTAATTTAAAAAAAGTGAATAGCCTGGCCCATTTCAGACCACTTTTAATCGAAGGGTGGGTTCTTTACCTTTAATTTAATACAAAAATTACGTCCCCAGTGCATCTAACATAGAAGTTAATCGCAAAATAGACGTTCACGCCGTTCTCGCTGCTAGCATATTTTTTAAGACATACTAAAATAAAATGAGAACTATTAACCTGGCCCTTTTCGGACTTATTTTTATCGAAATTTGGACTCTTTAGCTTTAATTTAAAACGAAAATTAAGTCCCCAGTGCATCTAACATAGAAGTTAGCCGCGATACAGAATACAGCGTTTCCGCTGCTAAAGCGGAATTTCTCAAGTATTATTTTAATTTAAAAAAAGTGAATAGCCTGGCCCATTTCAGACCACTTTTAATCGAAGGGTGGGTTCTTTACCTTTAATTTAAAAAAAAAATTAAGTCCCCAGTGCATCTAACATAGAAGTTAATCGCAAAATAGACGTTCACGCCGGTCTCGCTGCTAGCGTATTTTTTAAGATATACTAAAATAAAATGAGAACTATTAACCTGGCCCTTTTCGGACTTATTTTTATCGAAACGTGGGCTCTTTACCTTTAATTGAAAAGAGAGATTAAGTCCCTAGTACATCTAACATAGAAGTTAGCTGCGAAACAGAATACAGCGTTTCCGCTGCTAAAGCGGAATTTCTCAAGTATTATTTTAATTTAAAAAAAGTGAATAGCCTGACCCATTTTAGACCACTTTCAATCGAAGGGTGGGTTCTTTAGCTTTAATTTAAAATAAAAAGTAAGTCCCCAGTGCATCTAACATAGAAGTTAGCCGCGAAACAGAATACAGCGTTTCCGCTGCTGAAGCAGAATTTCTCAAGTATTATTTTAATTTTAAAAAAGTGAATAGCCTGGCCCATTTCAGACCACTTTTAATCGAAGGGAGGGTTCTTTAGCTTTAATTTAAAAAAAAATTAAATCCCCAGTGCATCTAACATAGAAGTTAATCGCAAAATAGACGTTCACGCCGGTCTCGCTGCTAGCGTATTTTTTAAGATACACTAAAATAAAATGAGAACTATTAACCTGGCCCTTTTCGGACTTATTTTTATCGAAACGTGGGCTCTTTACCTTTAATTGAAAAGAAAGATTAAGTCCCTAGTACATCTAACATAGAAGTTAGCCGCGAAACAGAATACAGCGTTTCCGATGCTAAAGCGGAATTTCTCAAGTATTATTTTAATTTAAAAAAAGTGAATAGCCTGGCCCATTTCAGACCATTTTTAATCGAAGGGTGGGTTATTTAGCTTTAATTTAAAACAAAAATTAAGTCCCCAGTGCATCTAACATAGAAGTTAATCGCAAAATAGACGTTCACGCCGTTCTCGCTGCTAGCATATTTTTTAAGATATACTAAAATAAAATGAGAACTATTCACTAAAACGACAGAATTTTTTCAATCAATTCCAATTTTATTATCTGAAACACATTACAAAACTAGAAATCAATTATAAATAAATAATATTTCGTTTCATCCCAATCCGTTTAGTAATTTCGCCACTATCGTGCTAACACACACACACACATTCCTAAATTAATGCATGACACTCTCAACGTTGTAAAATGTAGCGAGCAGTTTTTAAGCGACAAAAGATATTTTTTGTACGTAGTCAGAAATTGATCAGGGCAATTCAAACTGATGTAAAAAATGTGCTCTAGTAGCACGGGTGGTCAATTGCGACTAACTCCAGTGCTACATGTACTAGGGACTAAAATTTTTTGAAATTAGAGCTACACAACCCATCCTTCGATGGTCTAAAAGAAGCGAAGCTATTCAGTTTTTTTTTAAATTTACATTTAAGTTTAATGTGTAATGTTACGCTCTAGAAGCGAAATCGCTGTCAACGGTTTCGCGGTTGAAGGCAGAGAGCCCATCTTTCGATTAAAATTGGTCCGAAAAGGGCCAGGTTAATATATCCTATTTTATTTTAGTTTAACATACACAATTCGGTAGCAACGGAAACGCTGTCAACGACTATTTCGTGATCAACTTCTATGTTAGATGTACCACGAACCTAATTATTATTTTTTATTCAAGGTAAATAACCCACGTTTCGATTAAAATCAATCCGAAAAGGGCCAGGTTAATGGTACTCATATTATTTTAAGTGTATCTTAAAAAATATGCTAGCAGCGAAAACGGTGTGAACGTCTATTTTGCGATTAACTTCTATGTTAGATGCACTGGGGATTTAACTTATTTTTAAATTAAAGCTAAAGGAGCTACCCTTCGATTAAAAGTGGTCTGAAATGGGCCAAGCTATTCACTTTTTTTTAATTAAAATATTACTTGAGAAATTCCGCTTTAGCTGCGAAAACGCTGTATTCTCTTTCGCGGCTATGTTAGATGTACTAGGGACTTAATCTTTCTTTTTAATTAAAGGTAAAGAGCCCACGTTTCGATAAAAACAAGTCCGAAAAGGGCCAGGTTAATAGTTCTCATTTTATTTTAGTATGTCTTAAAAAATATGCTAGCAGCGAGAACGGCATGAACGTCTATTTTGCGATTAACTTCTATGTTAGATGCACTGGGGACTTAGTTTTTGTTTTAAATTAAAGCTAAAGAACCCACCCTTCGACTAAAAGTGGTCTGAAATGGGCCAGGCTATTCACTTTTTCTAAATTAATATAATACTTGAGAAATTCCGCTTTAGCAGCGGAAACGTTGTATTCTGTTTCGCGGCTAACTTCTATGTTAGATGCACTGGGGACATAATTTTTGTTTTAAATTAAAGCTAAAGAACCCATCCTTCGATTAAAAGTGGTCTGAAATGGGCCAGGCTATTCACTTTTTTTAAATTAAAATAATACTTGAGAAATTCCGCTTTAGCAGCGGAAACGCTGTATTCTGTTTCGCGGCTAACTTCTATGTTAGATGTACTAGGAACTTAATCATTCTTTTCAATTAAAGGTAAAGAGCCTACGTTTCGATAAATGTAAGTCCGAAAAGGGCCAGGTTAATAGTTCTCATTTTATTTTAGTATATCTTAAAAAATACGCTAGCAGCGAGACCGGCGTGAACGTCTATTTTGCGATTAACTTCTATGTTATATGCACTGGGGACTTAATTTTTGTTTTAAATTATAGCTAAAGAACCCACCCTTCGATTAAAAGTGGTCTGAAATGGGCCAAGCTATTCACTTTTTTTAAATTAAAATAATACTTGAAAAATTCCGCTTTAGCAGCGGAAACGCTGTATTCTGTTTCGTGGCTAACTTCTATGTTAGATGTACTAGAGACTTAATCTTTCTTTTCAATTAAAGTTAAAGAGCCCACGTTTCGATAAAAATAAGTCCGAAAAGGGCCAGGTTAATAGTTCTCATTTTATTTTAGTATATATTAAAAAATACGCTAGCAGCGAGACCGGCGTGAACGACTATTTTGCGATTACCTTCTATGTTAGATGCACTGGGGACTTAATTTTTGTTTTAAATTAAAGCTAAAGAACCCACCCTTCGATTAAAAGTGGTCTGAAATGGGCCAGGCAATTCACTTTTTTTTTTTATTAAAATATTGCTTGGGAAATTCCGCTTTAGCAGCGAAAACGCTGTATTCTGTTTCGCTGCTAACTTCTATGTTAGATGCACTGGGGACCTAATTTTTTTTTTAAATCAAAGCTAAAGAACCAATTCTACGATTAAAAGTGGTCTGAAATGGGCCAGGCTATTCATTTTTTTTTTATTAACATATTACTTGAGAAATTACGCTCTAGCATCGAAAACGCTGTACTCTCGTTCCTGACTTAACTTCTATGTTAGATGTACTACGGATTTAATTTTTTTTTCAATTAAAGGTAAATAGTCCATCTTTCTTATAAAATCGGTTCGAAAAAGGCCAGGTTAGTATTTTTCTTGCAATACGAGTTTTACCTGAAAAATGCGCGTTGGCAGTCAAAATTATTTTGAAAATTTGAGGCTAATAGCCTTCTTATTAGCACTTGGGTCATAATTTGTAGGTAAAAACGTTGATATTATCATTACCTATCAATATATGTATTCAAAAATGCAAACAAAACAATATTTTTTTTCGCTGCTAGTTTCGCTGCTAGAATCACTCTCGTACTTGAAAAAAGATTGTGCAGACCTTATAGTAGGGGATTCAGAGACCGTTTATTTTCAGTCCTATGCATCTCTCGGACATACTTTTGAAATTTAGGTCTATATTATGCGATATTATGTAAAATTGTCTGCCGAATCCATTTCCGGAGGACCATTTTCGATATAGGCGTGCGTTCATTCCCTATGTTAATTTTACCCCTCTTTTCGACGATATACGATACTTGGAATTTTTGAATGTAGCTCGTGCTATCTCGAAAACTATAAAAGCGATAAGGATTAAATTTTAGACGGAGGTTAAATAATGTATGGCAATTACGATAGCAGCGTTGAAATAGTATATTGTTTATTTATCCTCCAAGAAGAAACAAAGTAAGCGAGAGTGCTGAAATATTGTATTTTTTTTATTTCTAGAAATATTATATCGATTGTATGAGCAGTATTGTAGTGAAAAGTATAAGTATTTAATTTCATTGAAAGAATTTTTACAATAGGATTATTCTAGCGATTATTTAGTATCGAGAACGATATCGCGCGCTTTAATCGCACAGACGTGAAGTGTTGTTCTGTGAACTCAAATTTAATGTAAGGGAAGAATCGTAATACTGAGATAAATCTGTCTCTGTATACAGATAAAATTAGTTTTGAATCAAGAACATTTCGTCTCATATACAAGCGCTAATTAACAAACATATATTTTAGTGACAAGTTCTAAAGGTTTGTTATAAATAAATTGATTTATTTAAAAAGAAACAGTATGTAAACGGTAGTTAATTTCTTAATGAATCAAGAAATCAGGTTTGCTTAATACGTAAACGATATTTTTTTCATGATTAACAAATACATAAATAATCATTAATTTGAAACAAAATTATTTATGGGGGGAAATAATATTTATTTGCGTATATATGAAATCGTCAATTTTTAATTCAAATCATTATTTCATGTCCTACAAGAAGATATGTAGATAGACTCAATAAATATTCTAGTGAAATTTGCAATTTCCCATGCAACTAAATGCAATCAGCTCTTAGCTTCTTACAACAACGCATATTGGCTGCACTATTTTTAAGTTTGCAAGTTGTCACATTTATTTGTTCCGGTTTCGGATGTTTCGTGATTATGATTGGAGTGAAAATGTCGTTCTCTATTTTCCAATCATATTCATGAATGTTCAGTAATTTAGGGGATGGATCACCAGCATTCTTCCACACAAACAGTGTGTAGAGTCTGTATCAGCTTTTATGGCGTGTGCGTCACGAGAAGCGTACTGTTATGAATTACACCCCCTTGGAACTGAAGATGATACGCCTATGCCTACTGATAGTGACTGGAAAGACTCTAGAAAGAGCCAAGGACTTTTCTGGAATATGGTTGGAGAAGATTCTTGATTGCTTCTAGATGGATCTAGAGAGTCAAATTCGGAGTATATAAGGCGCGACGATTACCAGCGCGGAAGGGGAAGTTTTTTTAAGAAGGCAGTTTATAAAAGTGAACAAGTAGAAAAGTGAAAAGTGAGGTTAGATATCAAGTAAATAAAGTGAATTTGAAGTATTGTATAGTCAGTAAATTGTTAAATAAAGTGTTAGTGGTTTATCTCTTGTTGAAATTATTTAGAACCCACGGATTCATACAGGGTGTTCCTAAAAGGTGGAATAAACGCAACAGTATGATATTTTTTTCATGATTAACAAATACATAAATAATCATTAATTTGAAACAAAATTATTTATGGCGGGAATTAATATTTATTTGCGTATATATGAAATCGTCAATTTTTAATTCAAATCATTATTTTATGTCGTACAAGAAGATATGTAGATAGACTCAATGAATATTCTAGTGAAATTTGCAATTTCCCATGCAACTAAATGCAGCTTATCATGCAATCAGCTCCTAGCTTCTTACAAAAACACATATTACTGGACTATTTTTAAATTTGCAAGTTGTCACATTTTTTTCTTCCGTTTTCGGATGTTTCGTGATTATGATTGGAGTGAAAATGTTGTTCTCTATTTTCCAATCATATTCATGAATGTTCAGTAATTTAGGGGATGGATCACCAGCATTTTTCCACACAAACAGTGTGTAGAGCCTGTATCAGCTTTTATGGCGTGTGCGTCACGAGAGACGAATAGTGTTGGATCAACCAGTTAAAACGCTTCGCACGGCTATGCTAATTGCGTCAGCACAAACGTTGGCCCATTATCGAGTTTAACCGCATGAAAGAAAGAAAGAGATGGACGTATAATTGCAGAAGTTTTTTATAAGTGGAAAGTCGTAGGTTTAGAATAGCGTCTCTCTTGATATGTGTATGAGTGAGAACAAATCTTAAAACAAGGCGTAGCTCAAGCCGTACACACGCCATAAAGTTTGAGACAGACTCTAGGCACTTCGCTTTACATGCTGAATGAAGGCATCTTCAGTAGGTGGTAATGTCCTCAAATCCATTTTGCAGTATTTAAACAAATGTGCACGTAAATGATCCAGACTACCTTCAAAATTGGAACGACCGTATAAGCATTTGAAAAAGTAAGAAGCTGCTCGAGAGTATATAACATACGACAAGAACTTTGCGGCATGTATTGATAATTCATGAATGATCTTATGAGAGAATATATATCTATATGACTGGAATAACCATAATTCGATAGGAAACATTTAATAATGTCTCGCATCCAACACTTGTAAAGTTTCATTTCAGTCTTTCTGACAAAGCATGCACTTCGAAAA
This sequence comes from Stenurella melanura, assembly GCA_963583905.1. Classification (NCBI taxonomy): domain Eukaryota; kingdom Metazoa; phylum Arthropoda; class Insecta; order Coleoptera; family Cerambycidae; genus Stenurella; species Stenurella melanura. Next base: position 149,474,512 of record OY757310.1, read on the forward strand.
ATGTATGTTCATCAGGTCTTATTAAACATAAGCGCTATATGTCTAGTCTACACAACAAAAACAATTCAGTTAATGCAAAGTAGTTCACTAATATCTGGGTACGAAATAGGTACTTACGTTTAATAATTGCTATCGTGCATCCCTTGAAACGACAGCACACGTTCCTGTGTAGCTATTCTCCGAAATCAATCGATATCTTTCGCTAGAATAATCCGATTTAAAAAATTCTTTCACTGAAATTAAAATTGGACTCTTCACTACAATACTGCTCATGCAAACGATATAATAATTCTAGAAATCAAAGAAGTACCTCGATGCAACATTTTTCACTACAATATGTCAGCACCCTCGCGTTCTTTATTTCTTCTTGGAGGATAAATAAACAATACACTATTTCAACGCTGCTATCGTAATCGCCATACATTATTTAACCTCCGTCTAAAATTTGATCCTAATCCAAATATCGCAAATCGCCGAAAAGAGGGTTAAAATTAACATACGGGATGAACGCAACCATATACCAAAAATCGTCCTCCGGAAATTGATTCGGAGGATTCCCTACTATTAAACTTTGGGTTTAGGTCCAAAATAGGCCAAAGTTCACGATACAAAAAAGTTTCGTAATTTCACGGATCTTCGGAAACCTATACAGGGTAAAAAGGGGTAGTTTTATGTAAAAAATCGATTTTTCTCTATTTTCTTGGAAAATATTGCATTTACAAACAAACAGTTCGAATAAAAGTTGTTTCTAGCGAAATCATCTTTAATGTGATGTTTTTAAATTTATCTTATAGCAATAATTAATCGAAATACGGTCATTTTTCGATGGGGGGATTTGGGGCAATTAACGTCGTAAAACGCGGAAAGTTTAAATTTCAGCGAAAAAATATTTCATAATCTATTCCTTTTACCACTAAAATAGATGATTTTTTTTTTTTTGTTCAAATTTAAAATTTCTACGTTTCATAGCGTTCTAAACCTATTTTTTTTTTAAATTGAAATTTTTTTACCATTTTTGAAAAAATTTTACCACTAAAATAGATGGAAATTTGTTTTTCTTTGTTCAAATTTAAAATTTCTACGTCTTCTACATTCTAAAACTATTTCGGAAAAAAAATTGCAACATTTCTTTACCATTTTGGAAATAAAATTTACCACTAGAATAGATAGAAAAAACTTTTTGCTCAAATTTAAAATTTTTACGTTTCATGACATTCTAAACCTATTTCAGAAAAGAAAATTTTGAACATTTTTTTCACCAACATTTTTGAACAAAATTTTACCACTAAAATCGATGGAAATTTTTTTTCTTTGCTCAAATTTAAAATTTTCACGTTTCATGGCATTTTAAACCTATTTCAGAAGTAAACAATTTTGAACATTTTTTTACCATTTTTGAAAAATGTCAACACATTTTTGAAAAATTTGAAAAAAGAAATGAAATTTTTTAACCACCAGTATACTTCCACCTCATTACGAATGTGAAATTGAAAATGTGACAGATGGCAATAATATTTGGCATATGCACCTATTATACTTTTATTGAAAAATGTATAGGGTGGTCATTCCAAGAAATAATTTAGTCATGGTGGGCATTTATCATTGAGTTAGAAGGTAGGGAGACGACATCCTATACAAATTTCCTATACAGAAACGGCATCGGTAGGCGTGGCTAAATGTAGTAACAATATGGTAGTTTTACCAGACCCGGAATAATTAAAATAATAAGAACTTTGTACCCCGACGAGACGGTCTATCTGGATAACGTAAATAAATGTTCAATTCAATAAATGCAAGAGTTCTAACAGTTTTTATTTACCTTGATATATAAAATGTGCAATGATATCCTAAAATAAACCATTTGTTTCTATTCTACGAAATATATAACCTGAGTATATTAAAACACATTTAATTAGCTGTTTTTTTTTTAATACGGCTCTGTTTGTTGTTTACACTACCTATGAAATGTTATTCCCGTGAATTTCTTCTTGTCAACACCATCTCTAGAAGAGCAACTTCTTTTAGCACACGACACCATAATCCTTTTAATGTTTATTGTCTAAAATTTAACAAAGTATCTGTAAAAATCTTAATAAATCGCACGGAAAACAAACTGTCACTATTTGACGGAAAAGTAGTAACAAGATGGCGAAATGATGCCGTTTTTGATCACGTGACAGCTTCTCCCTACCTTCTAACTCAATGGCATTTATAAAGGTATTTGCGCAAGCCTTCCATATTTGGCACTTGTTATTTAGTATTGAACTTTTGCTGTTGGATGATCACTGTATATTTTTTTGGCTAAAACTTATCAGGTTTTCTTTGTAATAATAGTGACAACTATATTCCGATTATTATTTTCAATGTCATTGAGTAATTATTAATTTTTTAGAGTGACCGCCATGCACAAATAAAGAGGGAAGTTCTGTGTAAATACCTTTACCGATTTTTTTAGTTAATGCATCAACATATACATGTATATTCAACTGATTTTAAAGCCTAATATATCCAAGTACAGGAAACCTTTACTTTAATTCGAAAAATATTATGTTTAATTTGATGATTTTGAATTAATTTTATAGCAATAATTAACTGAATACTGCCATTTTCGACGGGGGTGGAAGGGGGTAAATTTTTTTAAGTTTGTCAAAAAATAAGAGTATAATTTCATTCATTTTCTTTTCCGCTCAAACTTAAAAATTCCACGTTAAATGACATTCTAAACCTATTTCAAAAAAAAAAATTGACAATTCCCCCCAAACTCCCTATCAAAATGGCGGTATTTCAATTAATTATTGCTACAAAATTAATTTAAAAATACCAAATTAAAGACAAGTTTGTCAAAAACAACTTTTATTTGAACTATTTGTTTGTAAATGTAATATTCCCCCAGAAAATAGAGAAAAATCGATTTTTTTTAATCACAACTACCCCTTGTTACCCTCAATAGGTTTCCGCGGATCCGCAAAAAAAACTTTTTTGTATTGTGAACTTTGGCCTATTTTGGACCTATAACCAATGTTTAAGGTCTGCACAAATATTTCTCGAGTTAAAGTAAAACTGGTTTTATATTCACAAATAGCTCCTGGACTATATTTAGCGAACAGATAGATACCTTTTTTAGTGTTAATACTGTATAAACATTTAGGTCAAGGCGCAATTGTTTATCAGAAATTTTGACATGATTTCACGAGAGTTGAACCGAAATTAAAAACATAAATTAATTTGTTTACAAGTTTGGTAATCATTTAACGAGTCATTTTATATCATTGGCAATCGCGGTATAATATTTAAAATAAAAAAAATGCAAAACAACAACATGAAAACTAGACGTCAACGCCGAACCCTCTTGGACCGTTAAAATTAAACCGCATCACGCGCTTGAACAGACCACGACGTCCCGCATAGTTTACACGGAAACATCTCCACCCCACAGATCCCAAAAACCACAACTCGGTGTCAGAAGTCACTAAACCAAGATTGCCCGATATGAACTATGCACGTGTATTCACGCACGCGACATGATCTTTTTTATATTATAATAATAATCTTCCGTTAGTACTCTTTGCTAGTATTATGGGTGTTTGGAAACAACTTCTCAAATTGTAAGTGAATGGCCACGTCGCGTCGTTGGCGCGGTGGAAAAACGGATGAAGAATGATAGATTTTTGTTTTATTTTCTTATTGAAAACGTCTATCTGAGTATTTATTGTGCTTTGTAATTTTTTGAAACAATGCGTAATTTTCGTGATATATGCAATTTTTATATAGACACATTCGTTTTTCATTCATTTATTGCTGCAGGCGGTTAGTCCAATAATATAAAGATTTCCATAATAAAAAATGTTAAGTATCTGACATTTTCCTTCAGTAACTGTTAGTAGAGATTATACATCACAAAACCACAAAAATCAGTTCTGGGGTGCAGCGCAACCAGCTTGCTTTACTTATTTTCCCCTATTTAACCCCCAACTCTTCAACGCAATCATCTCAAAATATAATATAATTACAGACGTCGCTATAGTACAAGTATGTATGAAATTTCAAGTAAATTTCTCAATATTATTTTATCAACCAACCCTTTTAATAATGGAGCGGGCGAGGGGTCAACCACTGTGTACAATACTTGGATGTTTTTGTGTACAGTATCTAAACAGTACTCGTGCAGTACTAGACAGTACCTGTACATTACCGCAGATCTTGCACAATACCTAAACAGTACTCGTACAGTACCAGACAGTGCCTGTACATTACCACATTTCGTGTACAGTATTAAACAGTGTGTGTACAATGCGCTAAACAGTACCAGTCAGGTTTGTAGAATCTTGTTCCAATAGCCAGTTCGACAGAAATCCAGTAAGTGACGCATTGAAGTGAATCAAGTGCACTTTTCAAAAGCATATCTCCAAGATAACAACCTAGGGTCGTCGTATAGTTACTGACTTTTCATTTTTTGATTAGCGATTAGCGATGATTAGGTAAGTATATAATTTTTCTAAAGTGCACTTTTAAGTTTGTTCGGTACTTTTCTTTATTTCTGCATTATTCTCACATTTTATATTTATCTCTTGTGTCATCTTCTCTTCAAGTTCTTTGATTTTAATTCCTAATATTAAAAACATTTTAAAAACCATTCGTATAACTGTTAGTCATCGAATTATAAACAAGTTTCAACATGTCTGTCCTTTAGTTTGTGACAGTTTCTTTTAAGCACAACAACTTAAGAACTGGAAGATGAATAGTATTGAAATTTGAATAATAAATTAGTGTTAGCTAAATGGAGAAGCTTACTATTTTAAGAAAAAATAGATCAGTAATTATCACGGTAATTATAAAAGTTACTTATTAAATATAAAAAAATATATCTGATGAGGGTTTTGCAGCCTTAGATTCTACAAAAACAAAAATAATTCATAGTATACTGACGAGCATTTCACCAATCAAGTCGCCATAATCGGGAGATGACTAATAGTAAAATTTTAGAAAATGCGAAGAATATAAAATAGAATGCTGACAATATTTAGGACAATATCTCGCACAATATATAAAACCTTCAATAAACGAACAAAGTCTCGGACAAAGAGTATATTGTTTACATTTAGTTCTTTAACTGTTCACTAAAGCTGTGTAACCGACATTTGTGATTGGTGACTGACAGGACGATTGGTGAATCAAAAACACTCAATAATACGAAACATTTGCCAATAGATATCAGTATGAAATAAATGCTAAAAATAATGTTGGTCTTGTAATTTCGTAACTAAGGTAGTAGCACAAGTAGCTGACAGTGCTCCTAAAGCTTAATCTCTTTAGTTAGCAATCTGATATTATAATTTTCAAGAACAAAATGGCGCCTTCAATATGGTAGACTGAAGTCTGTTTTTTAAATTGCTATTTAGATTGCTATACAGTCCGTCATATTGAAGCCGCCATTTCGTTTCTGATAATTATAATATCACATTCTTAACTAAAGAGATGAAGTGCAATGAACTTTTTTTTTCAATTATTTAGAATTAATACCCCTATGTTTTGGACTCGCTGATTACGAATCCGCTGTTAGAACTTTCAAAAACAAAATGGCGGATTCAATATGGCGGACTGAAACCTTAAAATATTAAGGTTTCAGTCAGCCATATTGAGTCCGCCATTTTGTTTTTGAAAGTTCTAACAGCGGATTCGTAATCAGCGAGTCCAAAAACATAAGCTTATTAATTTTGGTGTATGTACTGAATATTCTGAATTTTGTCCAGCTTTTCGAGGAAAATGCTCCACTGTGCGACGCCGGCGGCGAGGTTCCGCCAAGGAATAAAGTATTATTATTATAATCAATCACTTATTTACTTACCTATTACTGAATATAATACATATGTATTATTAAACTGATAGAATTACTGTTACTTATTATTACTTCTATAACGTCGTTTTAAATTTTAATTTAAGAGATTGTTAATTGCCTTGGTTAAGTTAATTGGCAATTATTTGAATTTTTTCTTTATTTTCGTATATTATATTAAATTTGAGAAGGTAAATTTTATGTTCATTTGTATGTTTATTAATAAAATAAGGTTATTTAAAAAATATTGTAAATTTTATTTATCATGCCTATAAGTACATTATTAATCTAAAAGTCAAGGGAAAAGCTTACAAAGATACCTATTTTAGAATAGTGCCATTATAATCTTTAATTAAAATTGCCTCTGTCCATTAAAATTTGAAGTTAAAGTTGATTTTTAAATTTTGATTTCCAAATTTTAACAGCTAACTAATTATTATTACGTAAAACACTCGGTAAAACAGTTATATTCCATACAGTAAAATACAGTACTTGCACATTACCATACATTATTAAACAGTACCGCAGAGTACGTGGTACAGTATCATACAGTGCTTGGACAGTACTGTAAAGTACTTGACCAGTACATACAGTACTCTACAATACGAACAATATTGTCAACAGTAGCAACAGTACAGGTAACTTATGCAATATTGTACAATACTTGTACGTTTATTCACTAGTGGTTGACCCCTCGGGAGCGGGGGTGATAGAAGGAAGTGACAAATATTATAAAAAATCTGAGGTCTTGGCTTCTAGTATATACACCAAATCCCAAGTTACTGTACTCTTACCAGCTTGCTTTACTATTATACTCTTCGCAAATACAAAACGAAGAGTATATTGCATTCGATCGGCACATTTCTAAAATCGGTAATATTGCTCGTAGAGAAAAAATATCACTGTGTTGGTGATCGAATTCTGCACAACTTTCAATATGTCCGTCCGTCCGTCACGTTTCTTGTAAGCACGATAACTTAAGAATGAAAAGCCCGATTGTATTGAAATTTGGACTGTAAGTTAGTCTTGGCTAGATGAAGAACCCTATTGTTTTAACAAAATCGATTAATACATAAAAAAGAAAAAAAAAAAACGTTTTTACATAATTTTTTTATGTTTTGTAATTAAACTAAAAATGTCTAATATGCAATTCCAATTTTGGCTTTAGCCTAATTACCGAAGAAGTAATAATCGATATTCTTGCAAAACTTAAAATTACATCACCTGGGTCAGACAATATTAGTATAGACCTAATAAAATTATGTTATCCTTTTATTAAAAAATATTTAGTTAATATTATTAACACTATCCTCCTTGATTTTAAATTCCCATCCTGTTGGAAAAATGCTCTTGTTACTCCGATTCCAAAAAAAAAGATCCGCAAAATTTTCCAGATTTAAGACTAATAAGCATTCTACCGGGGATATCAAAGTTAGCAGAAAAGATTGTTGAAATACAATTACGTGAATATCTAGACAGAAATAATATTTTGCCCAATGTACAATCGGGTTTCCGCCAAGGATACAGTTGTTGTACAGCATTATTACATATAACTGACAACATTATACAAGCTGCTGATGAGGGAAAATGCACAGCCCTAGTCTTACTTGACTTTAGTAAAGCCTTCGACACCATTAACCATACTATTTTGGTGGCTATTATGACTTCGAGTGGAATAAATGCTGAGGGAACTCAACTACTCCAGTCGTGCTTGCAGGGCCGTATTCAGAGGATTAGGTTGCGAGGAAAGATTTCTGACGAGAGATTACTGACACTAGGTGTACCGCAGGGCTCAATTCTAGGTCCTCTGTTGTTTACAATCTACACCAGCAAGTTTCCCAAATCTATCGCGCATATTGCGATACACATGTATGCCGGCGACACTCAATTGATTAATTCTTTTAATGCCCGAAAACATCTAGATGTGTCAGAAAAAAATAATAGTGATTTGAAGGAACTCTCTAGAATATCTACAGAACATTATCTCATACTTAATCCAATGAAATCAGCTGTCCTCTTAATTGACAAAAAAACGGATTGTACTCATCTACAAGACGATATGAATATTGAGGTTGAGCATGTCAAAATTGAGCTGTCAAGTAGTTCAAAAAATCTTGGCCTAATTTTAGATAGGTCGTTCAGATTTCGGGAGCAGACAACAAAAAATATCCAAAAGGCCTACACTGCTCTGAGGCTATTATACCCTCACAAATCTTATTTGACAAAAAACACGAAAAGAATGCTTTGTAAGACACTGGTGTTATCACAGTTCACATATTGTGCTCCTGTCTACGGATCATGCTTAGACACAGATTACCTAAGCAGAATCCAGCGGGTTCAAAATTCTTGTATCCGTTTCACATGTGGTATTAGAAAATATGACCATGTGTCTCATAAGCTGAACGAATTAAATTGGTTAAATATTATTATTATTAGCTTATTATTATTGTTAGTTTAATCTAGTTTAGTATCAAGGGTTAAGTGGTAGAGCACTCTCTTGAGTGAACTTCCCCTTGTATTTCCCATGGTCGTTTAGTTATTATGTAATAAGTGTGTATCTATATTTTTATGTTTGTTTTGTATCTGTTTACTTATGTTGTAAATTGTTCTTTCTGTGGGAAATAAAAACATTTATTATTATTATTACTATTATTATTAAAACTAATATTATTTAAAAAAACTGCGAAGAGTGTCCTATAGAATGTGCAACAATTATATATAAAGTGCAGTAAATGTGTGGTGTTTTTATTTTTGTTCATATTTTAAGTAACGTGATTTTATATTCCATATAACCACTACTATTGACAATATTCTATACTTGTAAGCGAATCTCATGAAAATATAGATTATTCTTATTATTATCACCAAAAAAAAAGGAAATATTTAAAACAAACTGCGAAGAGTATCCTATAGAATGTGCAACAATTATATATACAGTGCAGTAAATCGGCGAAGAGTATAACGGTTAGCTTGTTTTCCTTTATTTACCCCTATTTAACCTCCAACCCCTCAACGGAATCAGCTTAAAACATAATGTCTCAATTTTATTTCATTAAACCCTTTAAAAATGGAGAGGGGGTGGTGGGTGGTAGGAAATATTAATAAAAAATCTGAGATCTTGGCTTCTAATATATACACCAAATTCCAAGCTGGTAAAAGTACCAGCTTGCTTTACCTATTTTCCCTTATTTACCCCTATTTAACACCCAACCCTTCACCGGAATTAACGCAAAATAGAATCTAGTTCCAGATTTCGTCATGGTACACACGTGTACCAAGTTTCAAGTCAATATCTTAAACCGTTGCTGAGAAATGTGCGCACAAAAAAAGTTACAAACAGACCGACCGACATGACAGAGAGAACTTTTTTTTTGCTCAAATTTAAAATCTCCACCGTTTATGACATTCTAAAGCCTATTTAAAAAAAAACTGATTTTTTTTTACGATTAAGTACCATAGGTACTTACCTCCACTCCACTACGTGATTGTAGAACTAAAATAACACTGCATGCATATTTTTTTATATAAAGCGTGCCTTCGACACAGTAAATTTGAATTTTCTGTTAATTAATAAATATGGAATAAAAATTACTGCCTTAAATTGGCTAACATCATATTTGGTGCATAGGACGGAAGTTGCTATAAGGAGCAAAGGTGTTGTTTATAAATCTGATACTAGCTTGGTCAACATGGGCGTCCCCCAGGAGAGTGTACTGGGATCGATTCAAATTCAATTCAAAATTCTTTTATTTTATTATATAGAGCTACTCAGAGCCAGCCAGACACGCACCGCGTAAAGCGCCGTGGCAACTGAATGGTTCGATGAGTGAGTGGATATAAAACTTAAAATAATTAATAATTATACTAACTAAGATTTACAAAAGCTGATGGCATAGTTGAACATACAAAAGTGTATAAAAAAATGTATAGAAATATGGTTTAAAAGACAAGCTAAGTCGTTGGTGGTAAATATATACAGGTGAGTGCTTACCTGCTCCATGCAATTCGTTCAAGACCATTGCTCTTTATAATTTTTATAAACGACATTGTTGATCATTTTGATGATTCATTTGTGTCTTTATTGGCTGATGACACATCTACTGCTGTCTCTGCACCAAGTACAGCTGAACTCGGCATATATGCAAATGCTGCTCAAAATAATATGGTAACATTTTGTTCTAACTATGGCTAGCCATTAAATAATTCAAGCACCGAATTATAGTTTTCTTCTGCTCAAGAAACAAACCAAAGTCTTCTCGTAAAAGTTAATAAAATGAGCATTCAGCAAATAACTCGATCAAGCTTCTAGGAATACACCTTGATAGCCATTTAACGAGGAGCATTCAAATTGCAAAAATTAGCTACACATTGCTTTGTATTATGGCAAATAAGAAGGAAAGTTAACTTAGTCATATTATTTTGCACATACAGATTCGGAAATATTAGTGATATGTAAAGAAAACTATTTAAACAGTTAAATATACTAACCGTACCTTCGCCTTAAATATTTAATTCGGTAATTTTTGTGCAATCAAATCCATGTAATTTCATGCAAGCTCGAGATGGAAGTTCAGTTTAGGCTCTCGTTTAGGCTGAATTTTAATATAAGTACATCCCGCATCACCGCTTGTCACTGGTTGCTAATGGCCCCACTGTTATGGTATAAAATTTTATAGTAAGCTCCCTGCAAGTATTAAAAATCTTGAAAGTGAATTTAAAGCCACTGTAAAGAATTTATTAATAAGGTCTAGTTTCTACTCTTTTACAGAATACTTTACTGCCAGTTTAAGTAATTAGTTTTTAACTCTGTTTTTAACATGAATTTTACTTCATTATTGTATGTGTGGTGTTTTTATTTTTGTTCATATTTTAAGTAATGTGATTTTACATTCCATATAACTACTACTATTGACAATGGTCTATACTTGTAAGCGAATCTCATGAAAATAAAGATTATTATTATTATTATTATTATCACAAAAAAAAAGAAAATACCAAATTACAAATTTCATTGTCATACATAAACGGGAATTTCTCAAAAATATGAATCATACCGATCGACCCTGTATCTATGTATCTGAAAATTTTGACTTACACATGGAAATTTCGTTTTATGGACACAAGTCGGGCAATGACGTGGCAAAACAGAACCCAGTCGACAAATCCTTTTTATCTTTATTGTTGAAATACCACATAATATAAAATGCCTTATTCCACTGCTACTATTATTTAAAGTACTTTCCTCATTAAAATTACATATAATTTAACATATTAAAAACGTTAGTCGGCATCAGCATTTTCCGATAAATATGGTAGTTAATCTATTATTAATGTAGGTTATAGAGATATAAAACTACACGACGGTACCAATTAGAAGTAGGTATGCTAGTAGATAATATGGTCGGCGAATATTGTAATTTATTATTTTATAAAATGCTGTTATCGCAGTGTTCGTGGCGAGTGTACCTACTTGATTATTTTTAACAAAACGTCGATTAAGAAACTCCTTGAGATATTATGTATAGATAAAGTGGATTTAGTCAAGATCACAAATTGACACTAAAGGTCGTTTATCGTCCTTATCTTTGAATATACTCGTTATGTTATTTACTGGTTGAACTATTTGATTATTGGCCGTGATTGTTTTTATTAAACGATTTGTCCACCGATCTTTAACTTCATCCAAAAACGCTTCTGTTTTTAGTACAAATGGTGGAATAAAACCAAGGGTCTAAATTGCCGAAAGAGGAATTGTCTTACTATAGTATTTTTTGTTCTGGAACTTGTACAAGAAGAGTAGTAAAACGTTTTGGATTAAATCCTTGTGATGGAAAGCTTTTATTTAAACAAAAGAATGTTCAATATCGTGTTTTTCGTAGTTTGTCTTAAATATCTCTAGTTGTATAATCTGCATAGCAATAATGAAAGAGAAACAAATCGTTCACAACGAAATTGCGTAGAAAAGTAGGATTTGTCCGATACCTTTTGGTCAATATGCCAAGTCGCAAATAGTCCAATCAACAAGGGAACAATAGAGGAAATAATTCGTGTAGTGGCCAATTTTTGTATAGTTGTCGAGGAGGAGTGCCCTGAACAACATACTAAAAGTCCTGACCAGTGGATGGCCTGCGGGTGGTGGGGGGTAGTTTAAAGGTCCCCTTTTCACAGGGCATCTTTTAGTGATTTTTTACTGCGTATCCATGTGTTCCAAAAAGCCCTATTTTATATTTTTTCTAATCTGATTTTCTGATATTGAAGCATTAAATACCAACTCATCTCATCACATTATTTGTCTGGAAAATGACGTGCAAATTCGACGACGAAAAGTCAGCGTCTGCCAATCGGTAATTTCTCTCTGGAATTTTTTGGTATGGTGGGAGGATATGGAGGGAGTATTTTTTTTTTAAATCAAATGGTTACCGATATCTTTCCGCATAGGAAGTTAGTATATGTACTTCACATGCCCCAACTACGCTGGCAGACGAAACTGGTCAGTGCCTGGTAACCGGAAGTTGAAAAAATTTTTGTCTTGGCGTGTACATTTCTGTGCTGTAGTAGGAGACATTTCTGTCGGGTGGTTTTTAGTAATTTTTTGTCATCAAAGTGGCGAAAAATGGACCAATTTCAAGTTTTGGTCCACTCTGAAGACACAATGAATGATCGCCTCTTAGGGCCGGTTTATCAATGCGAGGTTAAAGTTATCCTATGGTTAAACTATAGACATTGGCTTTAATCATCTAGGATATCCTCGTATCAATAAATCGGCCTTTAGTGTCATTGAATGGAGTTGGAACAGCTCATTTTGATCCTAGACCAGCAATCGCGGAGTTTTTAGAGAAAAAAGAACGTCGTTTTAGAGAATTAATAACCTTCGAAAAATATGAAACTAGGGATTTTATCAGTACAGAACTAGATTATATTTTGAAATTATTTCGTTGAAGGGTTGGGGGTTACATAGAGGAAAATAAGTAAAGCAAGCTGGTAAGAGTCCAGAAACTTGGGATTTGGTGTATATACTGTTATGAATTACACCCCCTTGGAACTGGAGATGATACGCCTATGCCTACTAATTGTGACTGGAAGCTGTCAGAATGAAATGGACTTTCTGGAATGTTGTTGGAGAAGATTCTTGATTGCTTCTAGATGGATCTAGAGAGTCAAATTCGGAGTATATAAGGCGCGATTACCAGGGAGGAAGAGGAAGTTTTATTAAGGAAGCAGTTTATAAAAGTGAACAAGTTGAAAAGTAAAAAATGAGGTTAAATAAGAAGTAAATAAAGTTTATTTTGAAGTGTTGCATAGTCAGTAAATTGTTAAATAAAGTGTTAGTAGTGTTTATCTCTTGTTGAAATTATTTAGAACCCACGGATTCACACAGGGTGTTTCCAAAAAGGCGAACAAACGCTACAATACTATAAGTAGAGGTCTCAGATGTTTTATAATATTTTTCAACTCCTCCCACCACCCCCACTCCATTAAAAGGGTTGATGAAATAAAATTGAGATATTCACTTTACTTGAAATTTGGTAGGTACATGTATGTATTATAACTACATCTGCAATTAGAGTATATTTTGTGATGATTTCGGTGAAGAGTTCAGGGGTAAATAGGGGAAAATAAGTAAGAGTACAGAAATTTGGATTTGGTGTAAATACTAGAAGCTAACGCCTCATATTTTTTTAACATTTTTCAACCCCTCGGCCACCCTCACTCCATTATTAAAGGTGCTGATAAAATTAAATTGAGATATTCACGTGAAATTTGGTACACATATGTATTAAAACATCTGTTATATTATGAGATGATTCCGTTGAAGGGGTGGGGGGTAAGTAGAGGTAAATAGAGGAAAATGAGCAAAGCAAACTGGTAAGAGTACAGAAACTTGACATTTGGTGTAAATACTAGGAGCCAGGGTCTCAGATTTCTTCATCATATTTTTCAAACCCCATCACCTCCACTCCAATAAAGGTGTTGATAAAATAAAATTGAGATATTCATTTCAAATTTGGTATATTTGTATATTATAACTACATCTAATGAGTAAACTGGGGAAAATGAGTAGAACAAGCTAATAAGATTCCAGAAACTTCATTTTTGGCGTATTGTACTAAGAACCAACGCCTCAAATTTTTTTTATAACATCTGCTTCAAGTATTATTAAAATACTATGATGATTTATTTCCACATACTAGAGTGCAATTACAGTCAAGATGTTTTCCTTTAAAGAGACGGATGGAAAATCTGGATGTGGAAGTAGTGATTCCTTAAGCAGCGGTTTTAACTGTACTTACTACAAATTCCAGCTAAAATATTGCTATAGTAAGTAATTTAATACAATGTAAACAATGTAATGAGCAATTTTATTTCGATTGCTAAAAGAGCGATTAAGGGAAAATATAATTCAAAATTTTGGTTTGAAATTTTCACGGTATTATCGAAATAGTTTAACTTAAACTTAGATAGTAAAACCAATATTTACGAGAAAACACAATAGTTAGTGTCACTTTCGGTGAAACAGGAAGTGGAAAAAAATCATTTATAAGTTAAAAAGTGACGTTTACTAGATACACAGGACCACTCCACTACGTGGATGTGAGTCATAGATGTCATGATCAATTTCTGGACATTTTAAAGTTCTGGAACTTCTTCTGGGGTACAGGAAGCAGTCTTTTGCTCGTATAATCACAGAGTTGGAAACCGGCTCTTTATAATCTACATTGTTCAATAGTGCAATTTTTTATTTAATGTTTGACTAGCTGTACTGCGTCGATTATTGCAATAATAATATAACTATAATATAATTGCGAGTAGGAATAATTATTTAACTAGCCATAATTAAATATATTGCTACTGAAATCAATTTCTTATAATGTAAGTTTTTATAATGCAAACCGCCGATAAACTTTGATCTCTTTTATTCCAATCGTGTCACAAAAAAAATAAAAATATTAAATTAAATAAAACAATTTATACGCTAATAGTACCCTTTGGATTTTGATCAAGCGATTGTTTAATTCTATACTCGGTTACTTAGTTGTTTATTAAACATTATTAAACTATACTGAAATCTATATAAAAATCATTTAAATATAGAAACTAATTCTATACTTCATATTAAGTACTGAATGTTAAATTGTATTTATACGTTGATAGTTAATTTGAATTGTTATGAAGAACAAATAGTTCCGTTATTCCATCGTGACAATAGAAGATGGAAATGGATGGAAATGTTTAAAAATGCATTATTATTTATTTACTTTATAATTGTATTGAAACATATTCTTTATAGGATTTTGCAAACAGCAGAAAAAATAACTATCTATAACTAAAAGAAAAACTATGTGTAAAAATATTAATGAAATCTTTGCATTCTTTCGATAACCTGAATTCTGGTTATGCTAGCAAATTAAAATCCTAAAATGAATTTGTCTAATTTCTTATTTGACAATTCTCATTCTAACACTAGCATCCACACAGTCCCCTACGGCCATGCAGATTAAACTAGTATCTACAGAATATAAGGGCGAAAAACGTTTCAAAGGCTAAGCATTTCCAAGAAACAGAATTATAGATTTCATGAAAATGTAATCCATTGGAATGAAAATGTTTTAAGACAAGGTAGATAAATAAATTCATTTTAGGCCTTTGTTCACATTTTTAATTGAATCTTCATGATCGTAGGGGGTTATGCAGATATTAGTTTAATCTGCATGGCCGTAGGGAACTGTGTGTATGCTAGTGTTAGAATGAGAATTGTCAAATAGGAAATTAGACAAATTCATTTTAAGATTTTAATTTGCTAGCATACCCAACCAGAATTCAGGTTATCGAAATAATGAATGCAAAGATTTCATTAATATTTTTACTCATAATTTTTCTTTTAGTTACAGATAGTTATTTTTTATGCTGTTTGAAAATACTATAAAGAATACATTTTAATACGATGGAAATGTGTTGGAATTCTATTTATATATTTTTTGTAGTTGCTTTTCAACACTACAGCACTTATTTTTCTAATACGAGTCCATAATGATATTTGATATGTCAATGGAAATAACTGGTGGTGCATCTTGGTGAAAATAATAATACAAGGTGTCCCACTTAAAGCAGCCGGCGCCATTTTCTTGATAATTAAAAGAGATATTTGAATTCTGTAAAAAATATTCACCGAGATATATAAATGAATTAAGTTTTTCGTAAAAATGGAAATTTTTAGATCTCAGGAACCTTGAAAAGAGGTACATGTGATGTAAATGCTCTTCGCAGTTTTTTGTAAATATTTAGTATTAATTTTGATTAACAGCTTTTGCATGATTACAAAACATAGAAAAATAGATTTCTTTTTAAATTTAAATACTTACTTAATTAATAATATTCAAAAATAGAGTTCTTCCTCTAGCTAACGCCAACTTACTGTCCAAATTTCAATACAATCAGACTTTTCATTGTTAATTAAGTTATCGTGCTTACAAGAAACGTGACGTACGAACGGTCGGACAGACAGACAGACTGATGGGCGGACGGACAGACAGATGGACATGTTGAAAGTTGTTCAGAATTCAATCACCAAAACAGTGATATGAATTTTTTTTCTCTACGAGCAATATACCAGTTTTAGAAATGTACCGATCATATTTAATACACTCTTCGTTTTGAATTTGCGAAGAGTATACTTAATGTAATTTCCGATCAAATCATCGGTTAATTGATTACCTACTACCTATACTAGTTTTTTACTATGAAAAATGTCACAAATGACTTACTATCTAAAATTTATTTTAAAAAAGTTCTGACATTTTTGCTACTATAAAAAAAATAAAATGAAAGTTCAAATATCTCATCAATTAGTGATTTTTCGAAAAAAATCGAATCATAAAAGCTTAGAATGTAATGTCTCGTGCGCCTCTATTCAAGGTTCCTGCGAGCGAAATCGAGAAAATGGCCCCAGTAGTTTTAAGTGGGACACCATGTATATTTTTTGCTTCGGTTGCATAGGTTCTATGCACAAATGACAAAAATATGTAATTTCTTCACTAATATATTTCTAATGTAATGTCTCGTGCGCCTCTATTCAAGGTTCCTGCGAGCGAAATCGAGAAAATGGCCCCAGTAGTTTTAAGTGGGACACCATGTATATTTGTTGCTTCGGTTGCATAGGTTCTATGCACAAATGACAAAAATATGTAATGAGGAAAATAACATTTTACACACTGTTGTAGACAAACTTTCATACCTTAAACACTTATGTCAAATTAATTAATTTTTAATCACACTTCGCTGGCTCTTGATTAGTTTACGTTTTATGTTTAATTGAACAATTAAGTAGGTATACATAAAGAATAAAAAAAACTGACTTCATGTTTCCTCAGTACTTACACGTTTGACAAAATTTCACAAGTTGATTGATTGATTGATTGATTTGCCAGCGTAAGGTGGGCATTGCTGCCAATTCCGGTGCAGGGAGATTTGTTCCACCACGCAGCCCGATCGCCCACCGATCATCCCACCGTGTGCCAGAACAAACCCCCAGTGCTTTTATATACCGCCGGACCAGCTGCATACGCTGGATTGGACATTGGACATGCTTGTTGTCAGCAGCGAGAGCCGCATGACGCATGGGGTAGGAGTATAGGATGGAGCGTGTAGGTGTTTGTGAGATGTTTCTTCTTGTTTTCCTTCTGTCTTCATCGGATGGAAAGTGTAGGCGTTTGTGAGATGCTTCTTATAGGTTTTCGTGCTTCTTTAGGTTTTCGTGCTTCTTTTTACTTTCAGGTTTTTGTGATATATGCTTCTTCTTAGTTTCTGTCTGTGATCATCTTCTCTCCTATTCTACTTCTGAGTTTTCTGTTTCTTCTGTTTCTGAGTCTGGCAGTGTGTATATCCTTGATATTTCTTTATTGTATTCCATTTTTTGTTGTGCCAACTTTTCCCAGTGTGTATAATCCTTTCCTAGCTTATTCATAATTCTCTCGATTGTTGTAATCCATGTGTAGCATGGCCTCCCTATTTTCAGTTTGTTGCTGTTCATTCGCAGCGCTTTCTTCAGTAGGTGTGTCGTGTCCCGTCTTTGGACATGTCTCCAGTATTTCATTGCGTATTATTCTATTCTTTTTTGATTATTGTTCTTCCCTCTAGTAATGTTGACGTTTTCTGTCGTTTTTGTGGTTTTCCTGTTGTTGCTAGCAGTTGGATAATGTCCCTTTCAGCTCTTCTCAGGCTTCTTCGGTTGGCCTTTATCGTTGCTGCGTTTTTGACTCCATATATCATCGTAGTAGGCATTATGATGGTCGTGTATACCTTTTTGGTTAGGCACCATGGTGGTTTGTTGTCCTCAATGAAGGGTAGTAGAGCTCTTGTGACTCTGTAGGCTGTTTTGACGTGGTCCAGGACTGTGGTGAATAGTCGGGGGATAGGGGACATCCTTGTTTGACTCCTATATTCTTCATTTTTGATTCCGTCGTCTGTCCAAACCATTGTATTGCAGTGTTTTCGTGTAGGCATGCTTTTATTATTCTGTTTATTAAGTAGTGCGGTACTCCCCTGTTGAGCAAAGTGTTGACTATAGCCTCATGCCTTATAGTATCAAATGCCTTTTGGAGGTCAATTGAGACTATATATAGTTTTGTTCCTTCTTTCCACTTTTCTTCCAGGATCCGTCTGGTGGTGTACATGTGGTCGTCTGTCGATCTACCCTTGATAAATGCCGTTTGATAATCTGGTAGTTCGCCGATGTATTTTTCCATTTCTCTGAGGAGGAATTGTGCGTAGTATTTATACCCTACACTGCTGAGTGTTATTCTTCTGTAATCGTCCACGTTTTGTGGTGATTTGATTTTAGGAAGCGGTATCTGTATGGTTGTATTCCATTCCTCAGGCAGGGGTGTGGTTTCCGTCCATGCGTTGGTGATGATTTCTAGGATTAGCTGTTTTATGTTGCCCGGTCCATAGTATACTAGTTCGTTATTTATTTTATCTATTCCCGGGGCCGTGTTTCTTTTAGCTCTGGCCATTATTTCTAGTAGTTCGTCTTTTGACGGTGGCTTTCCCAGAGGCCAGTGGTCCATTTCTTGTATTGGTTCTATTTGACTTCTCTCTGCGTTTCCTTCTTCTAGTTTCCTGACCCAATGCTGCAGTGGTATGCATTTTCTTGACTGTATGTTATTTTCCTGTATGTTTTGGGGGTCTAAAAGTTTGGTTTAATCTCTGTCCTGCTGGAGTGGATTCTATTCTTTAATATGAATACGAAGACGATGCTCTTTCTAATAAAACTACTGGAAAAGTCCAAACAGGCTTTAAGAAAGAAAACGGAAAATTACACGGTAAGCCAAAAGAATGTTACTTTTTACTTGCAACACACTTATGAGTGGTATAATTGTTTTAATTAATATACTTTTAAACGTAGTATTTTATGCTCTACTTTGATCTCTTGTACTTTATCCCTATTTGTTACATTTTTCGAACATGTTTTTTAAAAAATACGAAAAGTGGCCGCCATATTGAATTATTTGAGTTTATTCATATTTGAAATCGGCGACCTTAAATTAACAGAAAACTATGTTACCCAAAAGTCTCCAGATTTACTGTTATATTTCACATTATTTAATGTCTTTTCCCAACCTATATACCATTGTAAAGGTCTTTTTGAAGACAACCATTGTTATAGTTCTCTACATATAATTAAGGCACACAAAAAACCTCAAAGCTTTGCCGCTTATGTATAGAGGGGAGAGCGGGGCATGCTATATATTCGTAGATAATGGTAAATCATAAATATAATGTATTATCTAATACATAGAACAAGATTGTTCTCATATGAACTATGTTCTGGCATGATTAAAACGGAAACACGCCTGTTTCAATTACAATTTCAAATTATTTTGATATAGTTACCAGACTCCCTCCTACTGAAATTATTTTCTACCAGGGCCATTATGTCTAGTCAGTAGCGTCAGGGGCGTGCGGATTTACGAAATTCAAATTTCAAATATTATGCTTATATCTGGCAACATTATCTGTTTGTCCGTTACACTGAAATCGTTACTAAAAAAGTCTGTTCGAAGAGCTCTGAGACAAAACATGCGCTGTTCACGTACGCTTAGTTCACCAGAGCCTTCATGCGTAAAATTATTACCAATACTCAATAACTGAAATTAATAGGTTTAAAACTCAAATAACAATAACAATACAATTGTAATACTACGTAATTATCACGTCCTTGTGAATACACAATAAACAATTCTAAATTCACAAGTCGAGGAACAAATGTAAATACTTACACTATTACGCGAATTACACACAACTGAAATCGAGAAAATCGTTGGCAATCCTGAAAAATGCAACCATGGGGATGGAATACGTCGCGATAATCACGCATATTTGTTTGTCTCAGCTTTCCGTACAATGAGTGTTATTGTGTTCATTTATGAATCGCGCGGTATTAATTTTGTTATTTATAAATTACGCATTTGTTGTATTATAGTGCCTTCATATTTTATTTTGTTAGTGCTTTAGGGAAAATAAGTGTAATTGTGCGGATATCGCAATATTTTAAAATCTGAAAAAATGGAATCGATTCCCAGTTGTTCAAAAGTAGCAGTAAAGGTTCATACCTCTAAAAATTCTCCATTTGGGTACAAAGAGAAGAAAATTATTTTGAATGTATATCATGGCATTGGAGAAAGATTATCCGATGGTACAGAAATCAGAATCAACAGGTATAGTTAATATGGCTTCAAGGTATACCGGCGTGAGTGAGAGAACCATTTACAGACTTTTGAGAGAAGAAAAAAATGAAGGGGTGTAAGAAAATAAAGGCTCCTTCGAGAGTAACTGGATATATTTCGTAAAACTACTACTCCTACTGCCGAAATGTTGTTTTCACTGTTTATTGCTCACGCAGTTAAATATTTTCTAACAGGGGATGTTCAGAAACCTAAAGCAAAGTCTGGAAGAAATAAAATAATATTAGACTAATTAGAGAAAAATGAAATTCGACGTAGTTCATACATTGTTCTATAATAATAAAATCCCTACTGTAAAGAAAATATTACAGTCCTTGAATGAAGATAAAGATACACACAAAATGGGCAAATCGACGCTTAAAAAATGTTTACATGATATGAACTTTGTATTTGCAAAAGGAAAGAGGAATAGCCTCCTACTTGAGAGAGATGATATTATTTGTTGGCGAAGAAATTATATTCTGGTAATTAGAGCTGCTCGTGAAAGAGGAAGAAAATGCTATTATTTGGATGAGTAGTTGAATGAAGGACATAGTGTAACGAAATTTTAGCAAGGTAGGAATGTAAAAAGTGTTCGTTAAAGTCATATGGAAGATTGGTCAACAGGATTAAAAATGCCAACAGGAAAAGGGGAACGCTTAATAATAACGCACATAGGAAGTGATTCGGGATTCGTGGAAGTTGGACTTGTATCGTTCGTGTCGAAGAAAGTGCCGGTTATCATAAGGGCATGAATGCGAATGTTTTTGGGGAACGGTTTACAAAAATTCTGGCAAAGATAAAACCCGGATTTGTCGTTATTATGGATAACGTCCCGTACCACAGCCGATTACTGGAAACATTACCAACCAATGCATGGTGAAAAGCGCAAATTCAAGAATGGTTAGATGGTAAAGGTGTCGCATTCGACCGTGCTTCGGTTAAAGTCGAACTGCTAACCTTAGGGAAACGGCATTCGCCAATATACAGATTCAGCAAATTTAGTTTAAGGTACGTAAACTTGTTTCTGCGCAGATAAACCACGCCTTGCCGTAGAACAATGCAGGGCATTGGTATAAAACAATAGCGCCATCGCTTGACCGCGTCGAATTGAGAACAGCGCAGAGCGCACCCATTCTGCTTTTAATAGTGTAGCTGTTTAGGCGTGTGGGAATAAAATAAATTAATCTCAATTTCGTTATTAAAATGCCGTGTGTTTATACAACTGCAGAAAAAGTGTAAATTGTAAAGTGGTACTTCTGGGGCCATTCCACTGAAGACACAATAAATTTATTTACTTTGGCATATCAAGACAGACCAATCCCCTCAGCTAGCATAATTTCATACATTATTAAAACATTTGAGAATTTCGGGTGTGTCGTGAATTATTGTAAAAAATGCTGTCAACCCGAACCTCGTCATCAACAAATGAGCGAAGAACGTGAAATTCGCGAAACTAATGTCTGTGCACTTGTTGAAACTAGTGAAACTTGTTCTAACAGGCAAATTGCTGATGAAGATGACATGAAGAAAAGAACTGTAAGAAATATTTTGAAAAGAAATGGGTACAGTTGTTTTAAAGTTCAAACAACGCAAGAAATATTTCCCGAGAACAATTTCAAACGGATGGAATTTTGTGAGATCATGATAAATAAAGTGAATGAGAATGAAAACTTCTTAAAGAATATATTGTTTACAGATGAATCATCCTTTTCATTACATAGGAAACACAATCCATCCGTAGTACGATATTGGTCTCGGAAAAATAAACATTTGAGTGTTGCTGTGCGAACTCAGTATCCCCAAAAGTTTAACGTTTGGACGGGAATTTTAGACAATCATATTATAGGCCCACTGTTAATCGATGGCAATTTAAATGGCAATAAATATTTAGAGCTTTTACGAAACCAAATAATTCCTGCAGTTCAAAATCTTCCTGTCAACTTTGACGATATTTGGTTTCAACAAGACGGCTGCCCAAGTCACAATACCTTAACTGTTATTAATTTTCTGGAAAGAACATTTCCCAATCGTTTAATAGCTACGAGGGGAGTTATAAAATAGCCCCCCAGGTCACCTGATCTAGCACCCCATAATTTCTTTCTGTGGGGCTTTTTAAACTTTAAAGGAAATCGCGTACAAACATGCGTTTGAACAAGCCAATAATTTAGTTGAATTACGGGAAAAACTTATCCAACTTTGTGCAAGCATTACTCCAAATCAACTCAATGATATGAGAGGTTCATTGTATAATCGGTTTGGCTATTGTTTGGCACAAGAAGGTGGTTTGTTTGAATCCTTACTTCATTAATTTATTGTTTGATAATTATTAGTTGATTTTAGTTTCTGAGGGTTATTTAATTTTATTTTAATGTTCTATTTTTGTGATTTAATAAGAATAATTTATTTTTTGATAATTATTAGTTGATTTTAGTTTCCGAGTTATTTAATTTTATTTTAATGTTCTATTTTCATTTCGGGTTTAATAAGAATTATTATTTTATTCCCACAACATTAACGGCTAAAGAAGAAACTGCAGAAAAGCTTTCAATAGAAGAAATTATTTGTCAAAAATGTGACAAATAACTTCTTCTCTTTTGACGAAGAGATATTGTCTCGTCCGTATTAGAAATTATTACCTACGTCCGCACCCATCCTTAGTTCATGCCGTAGGTGGTTTATCTACGCAGAAACAAGTTTACGTACCTTCAACTAAATTTGCTGAATCTGTATAGTAGCATGAGGTGCCACTTAAGTATTACATAACAGCTACTATCCTTTGACGAACATTTTTTGCTCTACTGACTACATTTATTGGCGCTTCTATAGGATGAAACCGTTTTTGCAACAGGTATGTAAACCCTACCCTTGACAGAGTCGCACTTAATATAGTCAGTATATCATGGAATATCGAATTTGTCATTGATCCACAAATATATAAGATATTATTCCTAACTTGACATAAATAAGCAAAACTAAGTAATTTTTTTATTTATCAATGTACCAAATAACTATTTGTTTATCAAAGACAATACTTCTAAACTTATACTGTTATTGTGCACAAAAATTTTACCTCAAACGAAAATAGTCGATTGTTTACCTGGCTCGCCATTACAAGTCCCCTATAAGCTTTTAGTACATTCCTAATATTGCCGGTAGCATAGCCGTAGGTTATTTATTTATTTCTATTGAATCATTTATGGAGTTATTCATTAAACTAACATTATTTATTATAAATAAATAATTTACATCATGCCAATTAATTGATATAACGTAGTAAAACAATATTTACAATAATTAAAAACTGATTCTAAAAATTGTAGGTCGACGTTCGTATATCGTTCGTCATATCCACTGCTATTATTCCTTTGTCGGTCTTTTTTATGATTTTCAAACTGACTTTGGATAACCTAAAATATCAAATCGAGTATCAAATATTTTATCTATTTTTAGCGAAAAGACGGTCAATTTTTAATAATATTTGATACTAAATGAAATAGAAATACAAACACTGATGAATTTTACATAAATATTTGTATTTTGAATGCATAGATATATAGATTACTTGTACACTCAGAAGCATGTCTTTCATGCCAGAAAATTTGGAGATTGCAGTCTCCCAGGGGTCACGTCTCAAGGCCGTTAAATTTTAAACTTTTTGTAACAAAATGGTGTCAAAAAATGACATAAGTTTTTGATAATACAACGTATCCCGTGAAATGTTTGTATTGGTATGATTATCCTTTTGTTCGTTTTATTATTGTTTATAACCACTTCCGTCGTACCTACATCCAAAGGTTTACTACATATAGGTACATAAGCGTACAAAGGACATCATCACAGTAGGGATCATGCGATTATCATGAAGTTCTTATATCCAATTATCTCAAAAACTAATGGAGTTATAAAAAGATAAGTAATACCTACCATTTTTATTTGAAATCTTACGATCTTTAATTTTGTACCTAACTACTTTCATAGTTTACGAATAACTTGCAAAAAACCGATAAAGGAATTATCAGTAAGCGTCAATTGACAAGTATCGTCGCCTTTATCACGTAGGTATGGGCGTATCTGAATTTTGCATATTTTACAGGAGAGAGCAAAAACAAAAATGTGTGACATTGAAATGGCCCTATCATTTCTGTTTCACAGTATTCTAAAATGATATCTTAGAGTTGAACCCCAGAGAATATGTACTTTATGCTCATTTAATAATAGTTAATGTACCTACCTATCATACTTTTCTTTAGAGGACTAAATTTGCAGATACGCCTTTATGTGAAAGTATATTTATTTCGTTACGTAAGATAGGTCTATGATAGAGACGATAAATAACCATTAAAAAATGGTGAAAGTCAGTGTAATTTTTTTATTTAATAGCTTTTTACACAACTAGTGTACTTTACTTTTCAATTATTCCATTATTGTTATAACAAAAAAGAATACTGCTATAAGTAAAAATGTAACATTTTGTAATGCTGACTGTAATGTTTGCAAAGAAAAGCATAACGATGAATTCACTATTGGCCATGAGGCAAAGATCTAAAAAATTCTTTACACAGAGTGAAAACAAATCTTCATATTTTCATTCAGGTATTTTTGGGATCATTATTTAAAGCATGAAGTTGCATATTGGATATGCTACTTTCTAAACGTTTCAGAGTAATGTAGTCGTATTCTTTATCAAGATGGCTTTTTTAAAAAATATTGTATTTGTACAGCTTTTGGTCACCATTACTTCCATCATATCTGGCTACATCACATTGCCTCGATCAGTTTCTCTAATTGTCAAGATACCAAGTTGCTTTGAAAAAAACTTGAAATCTTTAAAGTCATTATAATTCATTGGTATAACTCTATAGGGCTGTTTCCGTCACACTAATCAAATTATAGGGTGAAGCTGGGCAGGAATACATATGTCCCCTGCAGAAGAAATTGCACTATGATCAGGATCACCCTCGTTGTGCCCATGTGAAGTTTCGAAATATCATAAAGATATTTCTTCTAATGAGAAAGAATAGAGCAACTCTCGTTACAGGTTGCGACCTCGGAAGAACCACGCTTACTTATGGCCTTATTCCAGACAAAGCAGAAATCTTCTTCATTAGCAATATCGTAAATTGTCAAGTTGAAATTTAATAACAATCGGCTTTTATAAAAAATTGGGCTTTTCTTTGAAATAGGCAGATATAAAACTTGCTGCACATCAACTATTCCATATAACGTTGCTTTTATCTTTTTGGGCTTCTTCTTTACATTTAGATTTAATTTCCCTAACAGCGATTTTTTTTTGCAATATGAGCATTGTCTTCCAAACTATTTTTCGTCTCCTGTTCGATAAGTTACACAGTGAACATTGATCCCCCTTGGGTGACAGGAAAAATAAGTTTTTGAACAGACTTATCTGTTTTACGCCTTTACGTGAGAAACCATGTAGAGACTTTGGCAGATACGCCCTCAATTATTATATCGTTTGTGACGAAACTATAAGATATACAGTTGCGCCACTTCATGAGATGAAAAGTGCACCCATGGAGAGCCTAGAACCGGCGTAACTCAATTTTGCATTTTTTGTTAGTTACGCCCATACGTGATAAGGGAGATGGTATGTTAAACAAGACTGCCGTTCCTATTTATTATTTTAATTTTTCCATGACTGCGCAACAAGAAAGTTTCCGATTGTCTAGTATCATTTATTTTCTACATTTTTTTAAATCTCAAAGGGGTTGTCATCCCCTACAGACCCGGAGCTAGGGTAGCACATATGGATTTTAAAGATCAACAACACCAAAATAGCAAAACAACCACAACCTCGACCACAACTTAGATAATTCAAAATCATTTAGTAAAAAGTTCACCGGCTCTTGAACTAAAACATCTATTTTTAATTTCTTGAGCAATAAAACGAAGCATACGAGTACAATATTATCTTATAGTAGGTACCTTCTGGTGTACTCTCTAATCTGACATCTAAACATCTCATAGTAGTAAATTCCCGTAAAGCTAAAACCGTACCCATTGTAAAACACTAAACAGAATGTATCGCGCTCTACTTAGACCCCCCCCTCCCCCCATTTCATTGTGTATACAATAAGAAATTATATTGGTAAAAATAAAATTAAAATGCTTCGATATGCCTGCTTCTCCACATAAAGAAAATAAACAAAAAGGCCTTTGTATGTTTATTCTTACAAAATAAACAAACCACTGGAAGCGAAGAGTTTAAAATTAAAATGTTATTAATATAATAATATAAACTGAATGTAAATGATACGTGTACATTTCTCAGCACGTAACGGTTCCGGTTTCATTCGTCTCTGTAATTGCTATATTTACAGATTTTCTTACTTATCTAATTAAAATGTTTACAAATGTACTTACACTTATTCTGCTGTACAGGGAGCCAACGTAAGGTTACTCATTGTCGATTATCGTTTGCAATGATCGTTGGCGAATGCCATTTCCTTCAAAATATATTTAATGACATTACTGCAGAATTTGAAAAATTTGATTCACACATCCACAACGATAAGATACTAGCATTCCAATCGATAAACAAATTGAAAATTACCAGTGCATCATGGAACTGTCAATTCAGTTGTGAGGTATAAGTGTCAAAACTGTTACGTTCCAGAATTTGAATCGAGCAGCAGTCAACTTATGTAATAATAAATTCACCTATGTTGCCCCCCCCCCCCCTGACACGGTCAACATTGTTTGATATACAGGGTGATTCTTTTAAGGCGGCCAATAGAATATTTCCTACTTGCAAAGGAGGTAGACATTTGAGATTTGGTACCCTACCATAGTGGACCATTGCTAGCAGGGTTGGCAAAAAGTGTTTTTTTTTATTTTAATCAAAAAACACGTTTTTTTATTTAAAACAATTCAATGTGTTTTAGACATGGATTTTTAATTGTTGAAAAAAAAAAACATGTTTTAAGCGATAAAAAATATGTTTTTAAACTTAAATTTATACGGGCGCGTCGACCCAATACAAGACGAGGATGATACTTGACAACGGCTCGGCCAATTCGGTATAATAAATACATCAAGTTGTGCAATAGTGCAATAATTTTTTTGGTGATTGGTTATTGACTACACAGGCACATAAAAAAAGTCGAGTGGGAGAAGGCAGACCTAAGTATTCCTATGAATTCTGACCTGCTGAACACGAATCCGATGTCCATTTTGCCCGATTGGCTCTTGCATTCTTCCTAACCTCAAAAAACACCATAAGAATGCCCGAAAAAATGAAAATGTAGCTAAAAATCTGAAAAAATTCAAGGGTACATAGGATTGCGATAGAAATCGAATGGCGCAAACCAGACATCCATGTGGTCCTTCGTTTTCGAGATAGAGCAGCTCAAAGTCACCGGAAGGAAAACATTTGTTTTTTTCGCAATTCTCGAGGCACTATATCGGAAACCAAAAAAAGCTAGAGAATTCTAGTTTGCGCCATTCGATTCCTCTCGACATTCTACGTACCTCTGAATTTTTTCAGATTTTTAGCTACACTTTCATTTGCTCGGGCATTCTTACGGTGTTTTTTTTTTTTCGAGATTAGGAAAAATAAAAGAGCCAATCTGGCAAAACGAACATCGGATTCGTGTTCAGCAGGTTAAAATGCATGGGAATACATAGGTCAACCTTCCCGCACTCGACTTTTTTTTTGTGTGCACCTGTGCTATTGATCGCTTTAAAATGAACACTTAAGAAAATAAATAATAACAGGTATATCTTCTATATAATAGTAATATGTTTCGTTCGTTGTACTTATTCTACTATATCATTATAACTAGTTTTATTGCATTACATAAAAATTCATATTTTTTTATTTTATTTTATTTTTTTTTTACCCAACGATGTTCCAAAAATTGTCCATCGAACACACTGAAAAATCGCATTGAAAAAAATCATGTGTAAAACAATTGCTTTAAACGTGTTTAAAACAAATGTGTTTAAAACAGGTTACTGTGTTTTAAACACTTAAAAAACATTTGTTTAAAACGTTTTGTTTTAAAACTGCCAACCCTGATTGCTAGTACGAAAATAATAATTTCAAAATGGAGGCACTTCCGGAAATACCGGAAGCTGTTGCCATCATTGTTTTTTTTAAATGGACACATCCAATTTTTATATCTTTTTTGAATTAGGCATTAAATTCTGAGTATAAAGTGTTCAAGTTGTTGGTATTTGTAACAGTTTGTGACATTTGTCAATATTTTTCTAAAGTTTTAGTCGCAAGGGTCCATAAAAAACTTAACATATCAGGCTAGGTAAATAAGTCGTTTTCAAGCGATTTCCTGAAGTTCAAGAAATCATTTAAGTGACCACGATAGAACCAATGAAGTTCCCAGCGGTTGTTGGGATTTTTTGAAAATGGCAATAAAAAAATATCAAAAACTCGATTTTTTCAAATGGCACGTGCCAAATTTCATTATGGCAATTGATGTAGAATTAAGGAGTAACCGCAGAATCGGCCTGTCTTTGGGTAGCGGACTGCGAGCTTGGGAAAAATCGTAAAAAGGTTTAGCAGGTCTTAAATTAATCGTCATTGAAAACCAAAAGAGGCATTGTTCTTGGTTTTTTGAAAATTTTGAGTAATTACCCCTATTCAGGGGTTGAAATGAATAAATCTAAAAACAATTCTATTAGGATTGATTGATTGATTTGCCAGCGTAAGGTGGGCATTGCTGCCGATTCCGGGTATCCATGGAGGTTCATTCCAACACGCAGCTTGGTTTTCCCTCGAACACGCCCGACGGACGGCCAAACCGCATGCCGGAATCAAATCTCGGATGTTTTATATACCGCCAGACCGGCTGCATACGCCGGGTTGGACATTCGACATCCTTGTTGTCAGCAGCGAGAGCCGCATGACGCATGGGGTGGGAATATAGGATGGGAAGTGTAGGTGTTTCCGAGATGCTTCTTTTAAGTTTCCATCTATCGTCATCTCCTTATTTTTCTTCTTCTAAGTTTTCCGTTTCTTCTGTTTCTGAATCTGGCAGCTTTTTTTATTTAGGTACTTATTTTATTAACCGTTCCACAGGTAAATATCCATCTACAGTTGAGTTGCTGGAAAAGGCCCTATCTCGGTGTAACCATATTTTTTTGCGCGTTATGAGAAATGAGGTCCGAAGGGATAGTTTGCTCATTCTGTATGTCGTTTCTTTGAGACAATCGGATGAAGCATTTATTAAGTCAATCTTAAAAAAGCGAAATTATGTATTTTCTATACAATAATATTCTAAGGGTTAAAAATCCACCAATAGGCCCTCGAAGGGAGTGAAATCATCCCCAAGATATCAAAAATATTTTAAAAATTTTGGTATGTAAAATATTTAAATGTTTCAAGTCATGGAAAAAAAAACTTCAATAGATTATTATTTTTTATAATGTCTTTTGTCTTGTCTTTTGTAGTTGCTTAGGGGTACTTTCAGCCTTAGAAAGTGCGTATTCGTCATTATTATTAAAAATTCTATCTCGTTCGTCATGATTTGAAACATTTAAAAATTTTATTTACAAATTTTTAAAAAATATTTTTGATTTTTTTGATATTTGGAGGAAGATTTCATCCCCTTCGAGGGCCTATGAGTGAATTTTAAACCCTTCTTGATAGAGAATACATAATTTCGCTTTTTTAAGATTGATTTAATATAGATTACAAATAGAATTGTTCTTAGATTTATTCCCTGAATCGGGGTAATTACTGAACATTTAAAGAAAACCAAGAGTAATGCCTCTTTTGGTTTTTAATGACGATTAATTTGAGACCTGCTTAACCTCTGTACGATTTTTTCCAAGCTCACAATCAACTACCCAAAAACAGGCGATAAAACAGCGTTTTTTGCGGTCACTCTTTGAGGTGGACGTGGACTTATATCAGCATGCAGGTCCTATAAGACGAGGAGCTAAGGGTATCATCGTTTGCAAAATATGAGTACATAAGGGACGTTATACCTGACATGTCTATGGAAAAATTTGATGGCTCTAAACGAAATTTTGACGTTGACGATTTTTTTTTGTTTTCGTATGAGTTACGCACTTCGGGGATGGATGCTACTAAGGTAAACCACCGCATAAAGGACGTCAGAAACACGTCCGGTCGAAAATCGTGTGATCCTAAACGAAATTGCGACTTTATTATTATTTTTTTTCGTGTGGAGGTAAAAGAGAAAATATGGATTTCGCACTTCGGGGGTGGAAGATACTAGGGGGGGGGTCTCGTATTGAAAAAATTGGGTGATCCTAAACGAGACTAAACGTTTGGGGGCATAAATGAAAATATGGTTCCGCACTTCGAGAGAGGATGAGATTATGGAAGACTCATAGCGGACGTTGTGCAAGACAAATTTATTGAAAAATGCCAGTTTGACAATTTTTTTCTGTTTGGGAGCATAACTGAAAATACCTATATGAGTTCCGCACTTCGGGGGTTAAGGATCTCGTTAATGACATATTTATTGAAAAATCAGATGATTCTTGACTGGTCGACTGATTTTTTATTGATTTGCCAGCGTAAAGTGAGCATTGCTGCCGATTGTGGGCATCCATGGAGGTTCGTCCCAACACGCAGCTCGGTCGTCCGTCGAACACGCCCAACGGACGGCCAAACCGCGTGCCGGAACCAAATCTCGGATGTTTTATATACCACCGGACAGGCTGCATAAGCCGGGTTGGACATTGGACATGCTTGTTGTCAGCAGCGAAAGCCGCATGACGCATGGGGGTGGGAATACAGAATGGGAAGTGTGAGATGCTTCTTTTAAGTTGCCATGCTTCTATTAAATTTCCATGTGTCATCATCGGCTGGGGTGTGCAGGTGTTTGCGAGATGCTTTTCAGTATCCATGCTTCTTCTAAGTTTCCATCTATCGTCATCTCCTTATTTTTCTTCTAAGTTTTTTGTTTCTTCTGTTTCTGAATCTGGCAGCTTTTATTATTTTTTTGTTTTTATTTATTAACCGTTCCACAGGTAAATATCCATTTATGGTGGAGTTGCTGGGAAGGGCCCTATCTCGCGGTAACAATATGTTTTGCGAATTATGAGAAAAAAGGTCCGAATGGATAGTTTGCTCACCCTGTAGAGGTATGTCGTTTCTTTGAAAATCGGTTTCAATTTCCGCCTTCCAATTCCGAGCAGTTTTTCAATTTCATCACCTATATATTATGTTTAATACCTTTTCAATTTTAATCTCCATTTCTTATTTAAATTTTAATAAAGAGATAATTAAACCAATGCTAATGCTACAATAAACAAACAAAAAAACTTATCTCCCTTCATTCACATCTGGCTGACTGGCGGTTTATATTGCCCATGTTGCTCTCCACCACTACACCTCATTTTACGCAGAATTTTTTAAATCTACCGCCGACTTAAATTTATCGAGTTTAATGGAGTTTTAACCGGTTCTTTTCGTGTTTTTCCCGGGAGCATTAACACATACGTGCGCACTCGACCGCACTCCAACTAGAACTCCTTGAAAATTAGATGATTCTAAACAAAAATTCGAGCTTGGGGGCATAACTCAAAATATGGGTTTCGTATTTTGGGGATGGATGAGACTATGGAGGTTGCATAGAGGACGTTGTCAGGGATACGTCCGGTCGAACATTGAGTGACTACACGAAATTTTGATTTTAACGAATTTTTTTCGGCTGGCGCGGCCGGCGGTTGTCTTCCGTCACCGGGAGCGTGTCGAGGAAGTTGTAATACAAAACAGATTTGACCATGGATTAGGTCTGCCTAAACAGGGCCGTTCCTGACAGGGGTGCAACAGGTGCAGTAGCACGGGGTGGCACAATTTAGGGGGCGGCCTTTTAGCCTACTTCTATATCTGTATCAGATTTAAGGAGAAATATTTAATATGGCATCGTCACGGTTCACGAGATTTATTAGCAGACCAGAATACGATGCCGCCGCAATATACAAATTGGAAAGAGGAGGATGTTATAAAATTAAAATGAAATATTTCGATGTTTCGGAAACCTAATCTGTTTCCTTTTTCAAGACTTCTTTTGAATAATCTTTTGTGCTGTGTATGATAAATACTCAGCTTTAAATTCAATATCCATATCAATTGTACCATTTGCTGTTTTAATTAAAACATCTAGAATGGTAATTCATTTCTAGTTTCCTTTTCTAAAATAAATTTAATAGAAGGTTCTTTATTATTCAAATATTCCAAAAAATTATCTAGTAACTCAATACCGTGAGGCCAAATTGCAAAGATATCGTCCATTAGATAACCGATTTATATGTTCAATTTTGAGCATGTCTAATATCCTCCATAAATATATTGCCTAAAATAAAATTGGTGGCAATGGAGAGCCACTGTCATGCCGAAACCCTGCTGATAGAAATTATTTTCCAAATGAAAATAAGTTGTTTTGATATACATGGTATCTACACTAAAATTAACAATTTTACCAGTAGCATATAAACTAGTTAACTGTATTATTTTGTAGTTTCCTTGGACGTTAGTTAGAAGTGGCAGGAAGTGCAAAGAGAAAAGCAGAAGAATTAAGAAAATGCCACAAATAACATTTAGATAATATTTAAAATATACGGTACTATTTGCACAAAAAAAATTATTAAAAAAAATATATTCCATAATTTATGGGGCGGCAAAATTTTTGCACGGGGTGGCAAAAGACCCAGGAACGGCTCTGTAGCTAAACGCTTTTTCACGAATTAGAATAAATTTTGTTTTTCATGGATTCGATTAAACTTACAATACGATACTTATACCTATTTTCTAAATGCTGTTTTATACATACCTATATGCCAGCACACATATTGTAATACCCAAACCCCCACACAGATTTCTGAAATCTCTATTTCACCTCCTAGACATCCCATGTCATACACATGGTCGTACATTTACAATATTTATGCTACGTTCTATATTCTTATGACCTCATTTGAACCTACGGGAGCCCAATTAATGCTGACGTCATAATTTAAAGTTACTACTGAAGTTTATTCTGATAAGGACTGATACTCAGAATGATATGCTCCATACATTTGAATTT
Organism: Stenurella melanura; assembly: GCA_963583905.1. Lineage (NCBI taxonomy): Eukaryota > Metazoa > Arthropoda > Insecta > Coleoptera > Cerambycidae > Stenurella > Stenurella melanura. The sequence goes on from OY757310.1 coordinate 149,508,108, forward strand.
TAAAATATAGTAATACTTAGTAGGCATACTATGATAAATAAATAATTTTAAAACACATTTTTAAACACAAACTGAAACAGTTAAAAATGCAGTAAAAAGGAGAAAATGATATTAATAATAACAATAATTATATTAATAAACGTTAAACCGTGGGGCGTCCAATGAGTCCTAAAGTTTTGTTTTCCAGGTATTTGAGCGCCCCACGCTTTTATGTTTATTAACATAATTATAGTTTTATTATTTTCTTCTCTTTCATGCATTTTTTAACAGTTTCAGTTTGTGTTTAAAAGCATGTTCTTTAATTTTTTAAATGATTTATTTATATTCTTTTTAGTTTTGTTGAAATTAGAATATTGTGTTTGTTCGATAAAATTCCTTCCCTATAAATGACAAAATCTACTCGTCATCCTGAAGCCACCATTTTGAATTCTTGAATTTAGATCAATATTTATAATCTGCGACCTCCAAAATCCCCAGATACCGATTTTCATACGAATCAGACCATAAATTACAAAACTTATCCGCCATTTTGAATTGTTAAATTTGGACCAGATAATTGTAATCTGCAACCTCGATAATCCTCAGATACCGATTTTTAGTCGAAACAGACGATAAATAACAAAATCTATTCGCCATATTGACGCCGCCATTTTGAATTTCTGAGTTTTGATCGCATATTTGTAATCTGCGACCTCAAGAATCCCCAGATACCAATTTTTAGTAGAATCGCATATGAAATGACAATACACTATCCGCCATATTTGAAACGCCATATTGGATTTTTCTATTAAAAAATGCCAAATTGTATTGAACATGTGACTATGTACACATGCCAAATTTAAAGTCAATACGACATCAGGAAGTGGGTGAAAAGCGAGTTGTAAAATTCCATTACAATGTTGCAGGTCAAGCTAATAGAAGTGTGTTAATAATATAATAGCCTAGGCAAAGGAACCTGAAAAGGCCTTGTTTAAAAAAAAACAACCGGGGGTTTTCATGTGTACCTCTTAATATGTATAACTATTGTATCTAAAATCCAACAGCTGAAAATTAGTGCGTCTATGTTGACATCAACAATTAATAACGATACAAATAACAATAATTGTTGAAAAGACGCTTGCGGAACATAACATAACATCAACACCACACATAGTAGACAACCCCCAAATCCAAAACCTCTCATAGGCTGTCCAGAAGGGGGTTACACATTTAAAAAAACGCAGACAACATCCATTACCCACCGACATTGCCGGTGCTGGGGATCGAAACCAGTACACGTTAGGCAGTCTGATTAAGCGAGCTCGCTACTAAGACGCTTAGCCGACTGAGCTATCGTGCCGGTAGAAAGAGTTAAAAGAGGTCCGTTTCATGGACTCAGATGCTTTTCTTTTAAACTAGCCAGTTTCGCTTGCTCCCGCTGCAGCAACTGAATTCGGACATTCAAAATCGTGCGCGTTCGCAAAATCATCATTATCTCGGCTTCCTGTGGACGTCCATTGAAATGTTACATTGACCTTGCATTTTAGAGAGACCAGATTTTTTTTTGATGTGTAAAGGGGGTCAGTGTGAGTATAATACTCGAATTTCGGGGTTGAAAGACCCCCATTTGGCCGCCATCTTGGAAAATGGGATGTAAGCAGTTTCTTCGCGATATGTTGAGAATAGTAAGTCTCACAAAAAAATTTCTGGGACTTTTTTTTTAGATAATTTAATTGTTCACATCTTTTGTCCCAACCTTTTTTTTCTCAGCACGCACGCACCTTTCGCCTTTAATGAGCTTGAATTTTCGGTGTTCCAAACATTTTTTCCGTCAAACGATGGATTTTAGGACAAAATTTCCAGAGACACGAGTTGTTTTTTTTTTCACAAGGAGCACGTCAGAATTTTTCCAGAGAATTTTTTGGGCAAAAAAAAGCCATTCTCAAAAAAAATCACAGATTTCGCAACACCATACATAAAACATAAATTTTTTCAACTTTTTCCGAACTCGGCTTCGCCTCGTTCGGAAACAGCACGATCCACTACACCATTGTATTTCCACCTTAAATGAAAACTGGTAACTTGACCCCCTGTGATCTATGCAACCCATATTACATTTGCGTATATCAGCCGTTGCATATACGACAGTCTCACTCGACCGCGACACCGCTGTCTTTTGACCTTGAACGAAAACTCTACCCCATATTTTTCGTAACATTTCCAATGTTAAAATTTTGCTTCTAAAAATTCTGACGTGTTCCTTGTAACAATATAACCAACTCTTGTCCCTGGAAATTTTTTCTTAAAGTCCATCAGTTTGCGGTAAAAAATGTTTGGAACACCGAAAATTCAATTTTTCGAAGCTCATTAGCGGCGCAAGATGCGTGCTGAGAAAAAAATGGTTGGAACAAAAGATATGAACAATTTAATTCTCTACAAAAAAAAATCCCAGACATTTTTTTGTGAGACTTACGATTCTCAAGATATCGCGAAAAAACTGATTACACCCCCTTTTCCAAGATGGCGGCCAAACGGGGGACTTTGAACCCCAAAAATGGAGTTTTATACTGTAACGGTGTTTTGCTCTGGGTAGCTGGAGTCGGAGATTAGTTCAGGATCCAGATTAGTTTAATAAGACAACCCAATCAAAATTAACAATTTTATTATCTTCAACAGGTAAAATATGCAGGTTTACATAATATACAATAGTTACAGGTTATCGATTTTCAGGTCCGTATCTTTTACGGTTATTGGTAATCAGGTGACATTTAAATCGTATGAATGAGAGAGACGACGAGAGTGTAATGCAGTGATGCGACGAGTAGGGGTTTTGGCGGCGGAAACGGCGGCGGGCTAATAACCGTCAACCCGAGCAAGCTATCGGCTCAACTCGCCGGGTCACTCCTCTGTTAATTTATATTTGCTCCGTGTCGGTTTCGTCGGGACGACGGGACATCGCTGGACTAAATAACATTTGGCACAAGGTCCGTTCTTCGGTTCAACGCGCCGTAGAACTTTTCTAGGTCAAGATATATTCGCTCCGGAGAGTCACGTCACTTGGTGCATAAATCAGCAAAGTGTCTTCGGCTCAGCGCGCCATCGGCAGTTTACGGAGAGATGTACCCAGTGCTCTTCTCGATCCGCGGCTGGGCTTTTATACACGAAACTATCCCTCCTTTTTGAGACGGTCGGAGTCGGGCGGTGTGCAAATTTAGTATATCGAGTATGAATCGCCGTCGTGTGGCAAATGTGCACACGGCACTACACTGAAACTTCTTAGTAATGAGGTATGACTTTAGGATGCTTCATTACACTCCCCTCGTTCGTCGGGTGAAAAAAATTGACATCAGGAACAATTTTTAAACATTTCAAAACAACTCTAACCTATTAAACATTTTTATCCAACTAACGAAAACATAGTAAGATTTCGTAAACACCCTGTATAAACATGTGAATATACAATTTTTAAACATTTTAAAACAAATCCTAACCTATTATACATTTTTATCCAACTAACGAAAACATGGTAAAAATTTCCGTAGACACCCTGTATAAACATGTGAATATACAATTTTTAAACATTTTAAAACAAATCCTAACCTATTATACATTTTTATCCAACTAACGAAAACATGGTAAAAATTTCGGTAGACACCCTGTATAAACATGTGAATATAAAATTTGAAGTTTTGTCAACAGCAATCTATCAGTAAAACAACGGTATAGATAACAGGGAAAATAAAATGTACTATGCAAAAAAATAACTAAACTAGGTATGGCATAAATCGAAATAAATCGTAAGAAAACATTGGTATAAAAGGTAAAACAAATGGATTCTAAAGCATAATTAACAAAATTTACACATCGGAAAATAACATAACATAACAAATTCCGTTTAATAAGTTTTTCGCTCACTCGTTTGCCGCGCACTTAGACGTTCCCGCGCACTCGTGGGGTTGCGTTAGCGGACGTCTGCGGCATGGGTGTTGGCGTACAGGGGTTGATGACGGTCAGGGCGGTGATTCCCGGAATGCGGGTGGTTGTTCCGTCGCTGCTGCGGTGTCTGAACTTCCGTCTCCGTTTTGGTATTTTAGAGTCCTCTACCTGAAACAAGGCCCTAAGGCAGGGAATTGACCTACCTGGGGTCGGTGGTTTTGGAGGGCTGGGGCTTTCTCCAAATAACTCCCTGAACTTCACTTCCATTGACCTGGACAGTGGAGACATCATTTGTAGCCCAGGGGACGGTATCGGGGACGGCACATGGAGGTTGAGGGACACCTCGGGGACGGCAGCAGGGATGGCATGTCTAACCTCGGCGACGACGATGGTATTCTGGTATTCTGGTATCTGCGACTTCTAGTCCATAAGCACCATCTGTGTCTGACAAACTCATGTCTATGGCTTGGAATATTTTGTGTCTCCCTCTAAATATTTTACTATCTCTCTCTTAGTATAAATGTATCCTTTTGGGTTGTCTGGAGTAAATCTACCTTTTAAAATCTGTTTCGGGTGTAAAATTATGTTACACTCTTTCGATTTGTCTATCTCTCGTTTGTCAATGTCACCTTTTGGGTTATCCGGAATGAACTAATGTCCTAAAATCTGTTCGGGCGCCAAATTATGTAACGGTGTTTTGCTCTGGGTAGCTGGAGTCGGAGATTAGTTCAGGATCCAGATTAGTTTAATAAGACAACCCAATCAAAATTAACAATTTTATTATCTTCAACAGGTAAAATATGCAGGTTTACATAATATACAATAGTTACAGGTTATCGGTTTTCAGGTCCGTATCTTTTACGGTTATTGGTAATCAGGTGACATTTAAATCGTATGAATGAGAGAGACGACGAGAGTGTAATGCAGTGATGCGACGAGTAGGGGTTTTGGCGGCGGAAACGGCGGCGGGCTAATAACCGTCAACCCGAGCAAGCTATCGGCTCAACTCGCCGGGTCACTCCTCTGTTAATTTATATTTGCTCCGTGTCGGTTTCGTCGGGACGACGGGACATCGCTGGACTAAATAACATTTGGCACAAGGTCCGTTCTTCGGTTCAACGCGCCGTAGAACTTTTCTAGGTCAAGATATATTCGCTCCGGAGAGTCACGTCACTTGGTGCATAAATCAGCAAAGTGTCTTCGGCTCAGCGCGCCATCGGCAGTTTACGGAGAGATGTACCCAGTGCTCTTCTCGATCCGCGGCTGGGCTTTTATACACGAAACTATCCCTCCTTTTTGAGACGGTCGGAGTCGGGCGGTGTGCAAATTTAGTATATCGAGTATGAATCGCCGTCGTGTGGCAAATGTGCACACGGCACTACACTGAAACTTCTTAGTAATGAGGTATGACTTTAGGATGCTTCATTACAATACTCACACTGACTCCCTCTACACATAAAAAAAAACCTTGTCCCGTCCAAAATGCAAGGTTCGGCTATAATTTTGTATTTTTGTAACATTTCAATGGACTATATTGCTATTGTTGATGAACATAAAGTTGGTGCCCAGAGTTAGCACCTCAGATTCACGCTAGGTCTGAAACGCAACGTAAAGATCTTCCGCACCGCCGCTGGCGGGGATTATCTTGTTTCAAGGACTAGAAGAAGCCTGTCGGGGGTGGAAAGCGGTAGTTCGTTGCCGGACCGAATTTTCCGATGTAAAAAAAAATTCCGGCTCCGAAATGCACATGCAAAGAGCTGCCGCGATTCGGGTTGTAGCAATCATCATGATTCAGTGTAAACTAACCGCCCTCCAATTTTCAGCGCGGCAGCTCCATGTCAAGTCGAGTTTGCCGGGGGAAAAAGTTTTCCCACCGTAGAAGGGAAGGGCCAAGAGCTGCCGCAATTTTCTCTCTATGGATGTTTCTCTATTACCGATAGGTAACTTTTCCGGAGGAAAGAGTTTTCCGACCGTGGAAGGGAAGGGCCACGGACTGCCGCGATTTTCTCTGTGGATGCTTTTCTTTTATCAATAGGTACCCTTTGACCCACTTTCAGGGCGGCAGCTCAATGTCAAGTCGAGTTTTATGATAGAAAAAGAGTTTTCCGGCCGTGGAAGAAAAGGGCCAAGAGCTGCCGCGATTTTCTCTCTGTGGATAGTTTTCTATTACTGATAGGTACCTTTTGACCTATTTTCAGCACGGCAGCTCAATGACAAATCGAGTTTTCCGGGGGGGGGGGGAAGTTTTCCGACCGTGGAAAGGAAGGGCTAAGGGCTGCCACGATTTTCTCTCTGTGGATGCTTTTCTTTGACCAATAGGAACCCCATGGCCCACTTTCAACGCGGCAGCTTAATGCCAAGTCGAGTTTTCCACCGGAAAATTCGACTTGGCAATGAGCTGCCGCGCTAAAAGTGGGTCAAAGCATCCACAGAGAGAAAATCGTGGCAGCTCGTGGCCCTTCTCTTCCACGGTCGGAAAACTCGACTTGGCATTGAGCTGCCGCGCTGAAAATGGGTCAGATACCTATTGTTAAAAAAAAAGCATCCAGAGAGAAAATCGCGGCAGCTCGTGGCCCTTCCCTTTCATGGTCGGATAACTCTTTCCCCCCGGAAAACTCGACTTAGCATTGAGCTGCCGCGCTGAAAATGGGTCAAAAGGTACCTATCGGTAATAGAGAAGTATCCACAGAGAGAAAATTGCGGCAGCTCTTGGTCCTTCCCTTTTACGGTCGGAAAACTCTTTCCCTCGAAAAACTCGACTTGGCATGGAGCTGCCGCGCTGAAAATTGGAGGGCGATTAATTTACACTGAATCATGATGATTGCTACAACCCGAATCGCGGCAACTCTTTGCATGTGCATTTCAGAGCCGGAATTTTTTTTTACATCGGAAAATTCGGTCCGGCAACGAGCTGCCGCTTTCCACCCCCGACAAGCCTCTTCTACTCCTTGAAACAAGATAATCCCCGCCAGCGGCGGCGCGGCCGCTCTTTACTTTGCCGTTTCAGACCTAGTGTGAATCTGGGGGGCTAACTCTGGGTGCCAACTTTATGTTCATCTATTATTGATATCATTGTTGATGTTGTCAAAAATACAACTCTTGAGGAAAAAAATAAGCTCAATCATGTTACGCCACGACATCCCCAAGTGCTTTTTTAATAAACAAAAATTATACAAGTAGGTAAGTAAGTACACATTTAAAAAAAAAAAATTCATTCTACGTAGCAAATCTTAAATTTTGTTACATCTACATTCGTTATTTGTAAAGTTAAAAATTAATTAAGAAATCAGCGTTTTTAAGCAGAATTTTGTATTTTGCTAAAAAACTAATTAACTTACTTTAATGAGGTTGGGCTCATTTTGTAGATATTTTTAATGTCTACAACTTCTTTGGACGTATTTTCGTAAAACCTAAAGACACATTTATACAAGCCAAAAACTCGTCTTTCATAACTTCACTTGTTAATTAAACATAGACGCACTAATTATCAGCTGTTGGATTTCAGGTACAATAGTTATACATATTAAGAGATACACATTACCGCTGAAAAAAAAACCGGTTTGCTTTTTTTTTTTCGAAAACTCCCTTTTGCCTGGACTATGAAATTTTATTTCATAATTTTTAGTGGCCGTTTTTGAACGGCGGGTCAATTTTTGTCAAAAAAATTTTAAGTTAAAGGTTGGTTGTACGAATAATAACCAAATACAGAAACAATACTTTACAAAAAATGTAGACATCTATTTAACTTCACTTTTACTTATTAAATCTGTATTTGATTTACAATACGTTATAGGTACTTGTTTTCGTTTAAAACTATACAAAAATTTATAGAGCCCCATGCAGGTTTATGTTAGATGTCTGGTCAAGATGCCGCCTTAAAACAACAATGTGCTAAAACTAAAAGGGATACTAAAATGAATATTAATTGAATAGGAACATTTTATAAAACAAAGAAATAAAATCGAAAATCTTTTGTACCTCTTAATTGTTGAGTCAGGCTTGGATGGCGACAAACCTTTACTTTCCTTTAAAGAAAATAAACCGTTCCGGGTTTCGTGCTCAAGTCCATAGGCGTGTAGCATGTGATGATGCACAGCATGGCAAGTTCGTTCAGCAGCTGATCGCACTTACTGCAGTTCAGCCTACGCGCCACGATGAGTGCCGCATTTCAACAAAACGAAAAGCTAATCTAGAATATGTTTAACGCCACACTGTTAGTGACTATTGAAAATTAAAGAAAAACTTTTGCTTTGAAGAATTTAGTAATGAGGAATATGTGTTTTTTCGATTACCTAGTTAACTAATGTAAACAAACTCTGTTTAATAGTCATTTATTATTATTATTATCATTGGGAAAACTCAATCTTTGGTCCCGTCTGAGAACGAATTTTTCGAATTGTTTACCAGGGTTCGTAGCAACACTTACTTCAAACATTTTCCTGATTTTTCTAGGTTACTTATGATTGCTACAAAGTTTCTTTCAGGTCTAGAGGTGTTTCAGAATCTTATGAACCGCGAGATGCGCATTAGGCAAAGTTCGTTCTGCGTTATAAGTGTATTTTGAAAACACTGACGGCTGCCTTACTGTATACATAAACAAGAGCTCGGGATAAATTGTAAACAATAAATCTAATATTTTTAAGAAGTGTAATTGAGTCCACGAGAGGGATTATGTTTCTGCGCATATGAAGGTCACAGCTCATGAGATTTTGAAACACCTCTAATAAAGAGAGACACTGTTTGCAAAAAAAAAAAAAATATCGAAAAATAGATAATAAAATTGTTTCTTGTTTTTGTTTTGTTTTCTTAACCGCTTCTCAAGTCACCGAGGTAGAGTATTTCTATTCTCAATTTAGAAATTCAGACTAAAGTGTTGCTATAGTATTTCTATTATTAATTTGGAAATTAAGTCTAAAGAATTGTTACCAGGATAAATCATTACAAAGCCTGATGTGATAGAAAACACCCGAGGCCGCGTACTTGAATATGGCAAACAATATCCGTATGAGAATATAGTTCACCAGATATTTTATGCGCTTGCCTCAAGCGAAAGTAGTCGATTGTCCTGGCTCGCCATTACAAGAACGTTGCCTTATTTGGTTTATTCATATAATTGCCGGCAGCATAGCCGTAGGTTAAATGATATTTATTTACTTTTATTGAATTTATGGACATGTTCATTAAACTAACATTATTTATTATAAATAAATAATGTAAACACATAGTTTACATCATGCCTATCAATTAATGTAAAGTAGTAAAATAATATTTACAATAGGTAATTCAGAAGTGGTAGTAAAAATTGTCGGTCGGCGCTTATGGCATCGCTGATGCTATCTTATGATTATGAAGTAATCCTTTGTTGGTCCTTTTTTATGAATTTCATACTGACTTTGCATATCCTTATGCCAGGAAAAGTCATTACAAAGTCTGTTTGTGATAGAATAACACAGAGACCTTGCCTGAATATTATAAACGATACCCGTATACGAATATAGTTAGCCAGATATGTTATGCGCTTACCTCAAACGAAAGTAGTCGATTATATACCTGGTTCGCCATTATAAGCCTTACCTGCTTTTGTTTTATCCGTACAATTGCCGGTAGCATAGCCGTGGGTTAAATGATATGTTTACTTTTATTTGAGATTAAAATTATACAAATAAATGTATTTACAAGGATTAGAATTTGGATACAATAAAGAAAGTACCTACTTATATTAGTGTATAGGTGGTTCAACTGGTGATTTAGGAGATTATTGCCGGAAATATGCAAAGCATTACAATCTCGACATTTTAGTTTATAAACTATTGTTTTTTAGATGACTAGGTTTATCTTTAAATTCATTCATTTCCATAAACGTTTGAAAATGGCTCATTAATGGCACACTTTAGTGTCCTTTCTCATATTAACATGATTACCTAATTATCACAAAGCAACGTCTTCCACAATCGATTTTTTTAGGACAAAACTGTTTCTCGAAGGCGCTTTGATTCGATCACGGCCACCCTCACGTTTTTGGTCATTTATGTAATTAAAAAAAGACCAGCAAACGAAAAGGCTACATGATCAATGACAGGTAAAAGATTAGCCAGAAAAAAAAACAGTTTCCACCCACTCTCAATTTGATCATTTTGCAGTTAAAAAATGACAAGCAAACAAAAATAGTGCACGAACAATGACGAGCAAGCGATTAGCCCGGAAAAAAATCGTTTCTCGAAAAAGTATTGATCTCGATCTTGACTTAGTCACTCCCACCCATTCACGTTTCTGGTTATTTTGTAATTAAAAAAAAACGAACAAACGAAAAAAGTGTATAAGCAAACGAATAGTACGAAGAAACGCGCTATAGTCAGGTTCATTTAGATAATTAGATAGGTAACCTTTTCATTTATTACTGGATTTATTATTATTACTATTTTTTTTTTCGTTGTAAATAATAACTAGCAAACGGAAACAACGAACAAGAAAAAACGAGCAATCGAACTGGCCAGAGAAAATTGAAAAAATTCAATAGAGGGCTTATTATTAATTTCACCTCCTCGGTGGTTCTGTTATAAGCAACAAGCAAACCAGGGCCGGATTTATGACGGGACACTCGGGGCCCCGACATTTTAAGAACAATTATTACTTCACGAACATTTACCATTTTTGATAGGTAATTGGAACTCTAGGATAATTCTGCTCTGAATTTCCCCTTTTGGTGTAGAGTTTGTTGTAGAAAATAAGAGCCCGTCATTTTGGCCGCCTATGAGGCCAGTCACAATACTTGCGCTTAGTGGCACGCAAGCGAAAGACAGCAGATAGCAGACACGCTCAGTTTCGAAACCGGCGTCGCCGAGACTACACATTCTCGCATTACTTTGTTTTTTCAACTATTTTCAACGATCTTGGGTCAAAATGAAACGAAACTGTAGTGGCGGTGATCGGATTGATCGTCATAAACTTAAAAGATATTATAGAAGTGGCGCTGAAAAGAGGCGAAATGATAAAGAAAGTTGGCTCAGTAGCGCTGTGTTAAGGTGTTTGGCTTGCAACCATGGAGTCCCAGGTTCGAATCCTGACCACGGTATTGACGTTTACGGGAGGATTGAATGCTTCTGAGGAAATTACGCCATGATGTTAATAAAAATAAGACTATAAACAAACAGATGTTGTTTCGACTAGGATCCGATTGGATACTTTTTTCACAATAAAAGGAAACAATAATAATGAAACTTCTTCCACGATTTTAAAGAGTAATAAGAGTCGATTCACTGTAAGATGAGGTTAAAATATGACAGGATTTCTAAAAGCAAAAGAGATAAACGAGGAAAATGTATAGAGAAAATTTCACTGCCCTTGCATGGGCCCCCAGATGATTAGTACCCCAGGGCCCCATCAACTCTAAATCCGGCTCTGGAGCAAACGAAACTAATAGTAGGAGAGTTGGGTGACATTTTTCAGTGATTATTAATCAGGGCCTATTCTTGAGGGAATGTTGAGGGAGGCATATATAGGTGTCATCTATAAGGATTCACCCTGATAGCGGTATCGGAGGGAGGCAGAACCCCCCAATTTGCAAAAAATAGTGAACACAACTATCATGTAGTTAAGGCTGTAACTTTTTATATTGTTTGCCTGTTACCTTATATAAACCTTGCTATAACATTGGCAGATCGATTGGCCGGTATTAAAAAGGTGGCACGTCCCCTCTAACGTGTTGTGTGCACGACGAATTTTTTATTATTTAGTTAAGCCAAAAATTAGAGAACTAACATGATAGGACAGTCAGACGAAGAAGACGAAATAGTCGAAGACAGTTGTGAACTCCAATTTAAAGGGACACGACTCGGGACACGACATACAGCGGAAACGGTTTCGGGATTAATTTGTCGGGTACGCATTAAATGAATATGACCAAGCTTATTAGAAGACAGGTTAGCTCATTAGAATCGACAAGTGCTTACGTCACGTATAGACCTCGATGACAGCTGCGTGTGGCTGTTTTTTCCTCATTTTACAGAAAAAAGTTTCAAAATCATTCTTTCAATGTACAATTCTATCCTAACCAAATAGATACCTTACATATAAACATAGAAATACTTCATGTGACACATACTACAAAGCAACATGTTTTTTAGGGAGCTTGGGTACTGACAGTCAGCTGAGTTCGGTCGATCTATCAGGACAGTGTTATCCATTTTTCACTACTGGCCTTTCTTTCTAATGTTACCTTCTTCTGATTGTAACTGCGCGAGAACTACTTACAATTTAAATGTCGAGGTCAACGGCGCCATTGTTAAACGATAAAAGGTTTTCCGCCGGCTGTCCTATCTTGTTAATTCTCTAATCTTTGGTTAAGCTTCAATTTTTAATGTTATTACGTCAATTGTTTTAAGTGCACATTTTCATTTGCAGAACAAAATATCGGTTTTAACCCCCTTGCAGAACGATTTGGACATACCGTGCGTGCGCGCGCGCGCGAGTCTTGATTTCGTGTCGTCTGCCTTGCAACATTCTAATTTGATGCTCAGATACAATATGATCCACCTTAATCAATGGTATTACCTCGGGTATTACAAATGCAAATAGTGTTAATGAAGCTCACTTGGATCTCTAGACTAGACTAAATTACAAATAATATAATGTATTGCCTAATACATAAAACATCATTACTCACATGTAAAATATGTCCCGGCATGATTAAGAAAAGAAATAATTGAAAAAACGCCTGTTTTAATTTACTCCTGTGATATAGTTACAAGAATCACCCCTAACTAAAACGTCATAGGTAGGTACTCAAAGAACAGATAAACAGAGATGTACTTTGAATTTGTCAAGGTCGTGAAGGACGGTGAATATGTCCACCAATGCATCAGATATTCCTATCATGTTGTAAAACAGAGTAAGATGTTTTAATTTGCCACAAACGTCTTTAAGCTTCTATCGAAAATACGATTTTTAAACCTCTATTATAATATTTTGTTCATTCTAATACGCAAAAATTTGAAATACGGCTCTGTAGTAACTTGTCGGCAGGCAATAGCGCTGTCTTTGATATTTGGATGGCTGGCTCTTATTGCCTTTTTTATGTGCATTAAAAAAATGAGAAGAGAACTCATAATGTGTCAATGATTTATGGAAGTTCGTTTTGTATATTGCAATATATGCTAAAATATCAATTCTAGAGTAGAATAATGCGACTGCTTGTCACAAAGGGGGTTACAAAAATTACTGAAATCATTGTGCAGCTTCGAGACATTTAAGATAACTATAATAATACGGGAAACAACACGACATCAAGGCGCGCACACGGTATGTTCAAATCCATCTGCAAGAGGGCTAAAACAGATATTTGGTTGTGTGATTAGAACTAAATAATAAAAATTTCGTCGTCCACACACATTTTAGGGGATCTGCCACCCTTTTAATACCAGCCAATCGATCTGCCAATGTTATAGCAAGATTTATAAGGTAACAACAGGCAAACACTACAAAGAGTTACAGCCTTAACTAAATGATAATTGTGTTCACTATTTTTTAGCGGTACCAGGGTTAATCCTTATAGATGACACTTATACATGCCCCTCTCAACATTATCTCAAAAAATAGGCCTTAACTAAATAACACTGAAAAATGTCACCAGCTCTTAGGCTATAACTGGCGATCAGTCACCAGCAAACAATTTGCACTTTTAATTTGGGAATAGGAAGGGGGGGGGGGCGGTGCAACTTCACGGAGGTAGGGTACTTTATAAAAATAATTCTCAAAATAGGCAATTACCAGAAATAGAATAGAAATGATTCTCCCGAGAATTTATCTTTTTCTTTTTATCAAATAGGCTGAGTATTTTAAAGTTAAGTAGGTACCTAAGTACCTATTTATTAATGTTAAGGGGTAAACATGTGAACATCCAAGTCCTATAAAAATAAGTGTCTACAATAAAATAAATAGATAGGTATCTCGGTAGGTATATTCAGAAGAACCTGTTCGATTTTTATGCAAAAAAAATATAAGTATACCTACATATTTCGTTACTTCGTATGGGGTGATCAAGACCCAAGAACGGCCCTGCTCTATCTTATAGAAAGGTAGAAATATAAAAATTTGAATACTTCAATCATAGAAGAGTTTATATCTACCTCGATTTATACCTACTGATTCTTTGCAACATCATTGTTTACATCTATTTACGTACCCAGGTATTACTTTCTTACATTTATAATTATAAGCACGTTGCAAATAGGCAAAAAATCATACCTACCTACTACTAACTAATTCCATGTAGAACTATCATTATTATGTTGATAGATAGGTATATTCGAAGATATATAATAATTAAAACAATATGCAACTACAGTATTAGGATAACGGAAATAATAACTAAGTAACTAGGTAGGTACCTATACCCACCTTCCTGAAGGGGCAGATTATATAAAGTTATATTAAACCGATCTTTGATCTTTGGCAAAGAGGTATTCCATTTTATATTTGTGTGTGGATTATTTTATAACATCTACACAGACTTTCACATTTTAGCTTATAATTTTCAATTGTGGCAATATTTAGTATAAATTAGGTATGTGATAACAAAGCGAGAGAAATGTAGGTTATGTTTGATTGTCCAATAAATAAAGCGATCATAAATAATTTAGATATAAATTTTAACATCGTAATGTGATGATCTGATGATTGACGAAAGATAGCCAAATCAGTAAACGATTAGTGAGTGTAATATTATGTAATTCACTTGATTCGATATATTTTTTGACGAACGTAGGTAGTTTGACAATAGTGACACTTTGGAGCATTTCATTTTTTTAACGATTTTTAAAATAAAATTATATGTAGGTACCTACCGGAGCGTATGTAACATACGGTTTCAATGAATTTAATACAGTAGGTAATTAAGATAGTTATGGTAATTGAAATGTAAAATAACATACCTAATACTTAAATCCACAACAGCTTCATCGACTTCCATTTTTTCCATGAGACCCCACAGTATCAATCACCTGCGTATAAAATAATTCGTTAAACCTATTTCTGGTAACGAAGAACACTTCACTCATATACACATCATAAGCTGCATTATTTTCGACGCGATAGGAGGATATTGAATTGGTATAAAACGATAGAGATGCGAGAAAGTGGTGCGCGAACAATATAAATAATTATGTAAATACAGCGTTGTCTCTCCCGCACTCCGATCTTCAGCTTTACCACCGGTAATAATTATCAAAAGTTGTTAATCAAGCTAGAGCACACGTCTCGTCGATAACCCCATGTAGCTACTGGGAACGTGAGTCTTCTCTTGACCAACTCGCGACCGAGAGCAAAGTGAACGGCCGCGGGATGCTCTGATTTGTTTTTATTTTATTAATTCGCGTAAACCGCGAAATTATACAAAATTATTACGGCTAGAAGAATCTGCATGAAAAGCCGAGTTAAACGACACCAAACATGATACGGTTATGTGGTAATGGTTGAACGCACCTTAGGTCAATTAGTGCACCCAAATTGTAATCTAAACTCGCGTTGACAAATCGATTATCTTCCTGTATACACACTTTTATGAATAAAAACCCATGTCCTATCAAAGCACACACAAGTATATCACTGTTCTAATTTACATTGTTTATTGCTTTATTTGTGTATTAGCAATTTATTTGATGTTAATTGTTTTTCTACACAAAACACGGAAAAATAAACCGGGAGCCACCACTTCTCTCCGGGCCAAAATTAACAGACGACTGATTCAATTCAATATGGCGTGGCCTTGTGTTGTGTCTACACTTCCATGTACCTAGCATAGACATTTCTGCAATACTTTCACCCTTTCTAGTTCACGAATTTTTCAATTACGTCTGTCGTAGCTGACAGCGAACATACTTTATTCATATGGCGTACGATACAATTCCCGCATCTGTCCCATTATCTATTTCACTCTAACAAGTTTAAAAGTGTATCTTTAACACCACAAGTTATGCTACACAAAGTTGTTTGCATTATACTTCCGAGCCAATCGTATAAAATAAAACCATACAGACCTATCTGTCTCACTCCCGTTAGTGCAGCATGAACGTAGTGAACTGGAAACGTATGTCTTTTGTTTAATTACTACCTAACGTTATGTAAAATAAAAGAGAGGGTTGCTCCCAAAGAAAATTTCAAATACGTAACAAAATAAACCAAAACGTAGGTATTTGCTTAGTATGATAAATTGTGACATTGCATTTATCTATAACTATAACATATAGTTTTTCCAATAATTAGTGCGTGAAATTACGTTAGATATAATAAGTATACATCGAGAGTGTACCTGTATCTATATGTACAATTCCTACATGTGACGTAATTACGCACTCTAATATTTAATAAAGAATATATGATTTCAATTATTCATTAAATTATTAGGTACTGTCGAAAATATCTAATTTTACCTACCTGTGGATCTGCACAGGACCGTCTTTAACATTATGGGTCCTTTAAATTCAACAACAAAAATAAGGAGAGAGAAAAGGAGGTTCTCTGAGAAAATAATAGAAACATTGATTATTTTTGGTTACAAAAATGCAATAACGATATTTAAGTAGCTCATAGCATGGTCAAAAATATTTACAAAAAAGATCAAAACATTAATTACAGGTCAGTTAAAATATTGTGGTCGAAAAGTATTGACTATCTCAATGTCTTATTTAGCTACACGACGGGGCCCCGAGCGGCGGCACAAAGGCATGTGTCGTTAATTGACAAACAATCCACCGCTTAAGATCACTCCCATCATCATGCTCTATATTCAATTTGAATTCTTGAAGACTACTAATAGTACCTACCTACCATTTTTTTTTTTTGTTTCCATGATCTGCACCTGTTTCCCTGTAATAATTTAGGGATCATCCATTTTAATTGTCACACTTTGTGGGAATCCATAAAGTGTGACACAGTGAGACTGGGGCATGGGGATTGGGTGTCAGAATTTTGTGACATCACATTTAAAAAAAATTAAAACAGTTACGTCTGGGTTACTAAATGTGCACAATAAAAAATATTGTTTTTAATCAAGAAAATCTTATTTGTATACAAACCTTTAGTTATTTGCTTTGTATAAGGATTTTTTTAATTTGCATACAAATAAACAAAATTTTCTGAATTCAAAACAATCGATTTTAGTGTGTATTCAGAATAAAGTTGTTCAAAATTTATTTTTACTTATACTTTTTCCCCTTTGTGAAATAATAGCTTGAAGTAAAGCCATGCGAGATTGTGAGCCTATAACATTAATGAATTTAACAGCTAATCGCAGAAGTACTATTGAAAATTGTAAGAATTAATGAAGCTACTTAATACTGAATTCTTCATTGTGTTAATTAATGTTGTATGAAGGCATTTTTGAAGGTACTTTTTTGTATCCATTTGGATACGCAGGTCTTCCAGCTGGATACCCAGTGAACAAGAAATGGATACAAAATTTGGGCCCTTTGTAATAAATACTTAGTAATTTAAAAATTCATACCAATGATATTTAAAAAGGAGTCAAATAAACGTAAATTATAAATATTTAATTCGATAGAAACTGCAGAAAAATAAAACACAATCGTAGTTAAAAACAAGCTCTACCCTTTTCAATATAACATCGCCGACAGGAATGTCTGGCATTATAGTATAGCATATAGTACAGCACTGTATTGTATATGTATACGCCAAAATAAACATGTTGCACTAAGTTTGGCTCAGCAACCAAATTTTTGTTTTCAGTCTCCATATGTATGAATGTGAAAATACCCCCTCCCCCGCTCTTCAAAATTGAGGTAAATATGCTCTTTCAAAATTCCGACTGAGGCAAATATTCAATTTCAAGAATGCCACCCCCTGCTTTTCAGGGACGGCCCTGAAGGGCTATTTGAAACACATGGATACGCAGTAAAAAATCACTAAAAGATGCACTGTATTCTATTAATAAAATAAAATTGAAAATAATTAACAAAATCACAAAATTTTACCATTAAATTAAATGTTGTGAAATATGTGACGTCACATTGGGAAGCGGGCGGTTCACTCAAGAAACAACTAAATTTGCGTGATATAATTACTGGATGGCCCCTTATTGTTTTACTTAATTGACGTTATTTACGTTTAATTCTATAGTTTTCAAACAGGTACCAAGTTAACAATATTTCAATGCATATACAGGGTTTATTCATTATATTTTGACCCGTACATTTTGTATAAAAGTTACAAGTTGTATCTATATATTTTTTTAAATGCACAATTTAAAAGCAATTGCTTGCATGGGTCACGTGATATAACAATGAAAGTTGTTTGTTAAATGCATATTTTTATATATTCTTTTAGATCTTTTTGTCCTGATTTCAAGTATATTAGGGTTGGTAGGTTTAGATGTAATATTTATTGAGATATCGGACATTAAATGTGCCCCAACCATGCATAGTCCAGTCGTTGAATGTAAAAATAGGCTATTACCTCCGAATTCTTTGAACCTCCATCGATTTTTATGAAAATTTGGAACTAAGCTCATCTTACCCTTAACTTCAAAAGTGACATATGCCCGACTCGCGCTTTTTGTTATTAAGGGGTGAAAACTACCCCTTCGTGGAAAAAATAGAAGAAATGCAAGTTGAAGCATTTTATGGATTCACATCTTATTTAATTATGTAGAATAAAGCTTCTTTCGTGTTCTTGAACATGATTTACGATGTATTCCAACTTTTCACTCCTTAAAAACCATCCTCTATGCCTAAATTAATAATAAAAAAAAACGACAATATTGTAAAAATATTATAATATAAACATTACATTTATTTTGAAACTATACATCATCAGAGCTACTATCACTATAAACTTCCTCCTCTTGGTCAATTGGGGACAATTCTGGCAGTTGTCACCGCATGTCCCACATGTTGCATTACAATATAATCCGAGTCTTCGGCAACCACAAGAGGCACCGCATCCTTTTTTACAGTTGTAAGATATCATTTTAAGCAACTCTTCTGGTGCTAGCACACTTGAAGTTTCGATTAGATGTGAAAATCCTTCAGTAGTAATCCACCCCCAATCAATCGGACGAATATTTTTGTTGCCGAGCCATATTTGGGTTTGTATGTGTTCATTCAACAATTGTTATCCTTTAACAACTCCATTATGCAGTACCTACCAACTTCTAAAATATGTCCGAGATCAGAAGTACTGTTTTAAAATATCTCAACCTTATCTCTCAATCAAAATGTTTTTTTTAATATATCGATAAATTTTCTTTTACGTTTTTTCTTTTTAGTTTTAAATTTGTATGCTCCGAAAAAATGCGATTGGTCTTTTTACCATAACTCCCTTAATTTTGAAGCTACAATGTCCATTGAAAAAACATATTACAGGTAATTTCAAGAGCTACAAGATCATATATATTTTAACATGCCCACACCCTTCATATTCGAAAGGTAAAGGGTTGAAGGGCTCGGGAGGGGTGGTCCGTGCACTCTAATGCAAACTTGTAAAGGTTATATCTCCGGTATTTTTTATCCTACAGAAATAAAAAATCCAACATTTTTGCTAAGAAAAAAAACCTATATTTTTGTACAATATCATGTTTTACGTATCTTCTTTAGTTTAGAGTTACTTTAAAAAGAAAGTATTTTTTAAAGAAATTTGAAAAATACGTTTTTCATTTTCATGACATCTTTTTCGAAAAATACGCGTTCTAACCCGTCCAATATTTTGGATTACATGAGTAATACGAAAATAAAGTAATTCATAAAGGGATAACGATGAATATCAATTCTGGCGAGATTGGCTGGAGTTTTATCTCTCATTTTTTTTCAGAAATTTGGGCGGCCTACCGTTTTTACATCGTAACTCGCTCAATTATAATGCATCTTTTTCAACGAGCCATAACTCCCTTTATTTTGAACCTAGAGCATTCATTAAAAAAACAGTCTTTTTGTTTTTTTATATGCTTAATTTTTTGTAATTATAACTTTTTTGGTAGAACGCGAAATTTTCGAATTATTTTCGCGAAAAACCGTCCAAGAACTTGCATTTTTAACACGAAAAATCTAAGTTTTCAATCGCGAATAACTCGAAAAATATCGATCTATAGAAAAAACGTTATAGAACATTTTTTACTTAAAATTTGTCCCTCTATCCATTTCTATCCATATTTCCAACCCCGAGAAGGGATGACATCCATCATCAGGGTAAAAGCGCACATCGGTACTATGTCACTTTTGTTTCATTCCCTAACTACTCACCAAATTTCACGTCAATCGGTCAAGTACAAAGAATTCGGAGCGAAGAACCTTCATCGACTGGACTAGCATTTAGGTATTTCATGGATATCGAAAGAAGTGCAGTAATTACTCTTACGCAGTAGGCTGTGACTGATGATACTATGACAACATTATTACTGTTCGACATTTCGTATTATTATTTGATCAAAATGATTTACACAGAAGTAGTACGGGATCCCATCGACAAAAGTGGATCGGGCAAGATATTGTAGGCATCTGTAGGTACCATTTCCCCCCAAGGGCAGGTCACGTGACCTCTACCTCTTCGAGAGAGAGGGAGGCAAAAAACATAGAGCCGCTTAAATGTTGCCAAAAGATTCTGAAAAAATTCAGGTACATTTTTTGGGCAAAATCCAGCAACTTTTTTCTTTCGGACTTTTTCTCAAAAGTGCTTTCTTCTCCCGAAAACAAATTACAAAAAAATAAGTCATAGACCTATATTAATTAGTGTAGGGTGAAGGAAGCGTTTTAGAGAAAAATTCCAAGTGCCAAAAGTTGCTTATTTGCATGTCAATCAGACATTTTTTTAGCTGAAAATAATTTCAGACAAGATTTTCCCTAGATTTCTTTTTTCCCGAATTTTTTTTCTTCAAAAAAATCACAAAAAAATCAGGTGTATTCTTTATACAAAAATAAACAACTTTTACCTCTTGGACTTTTGCTCTAAAACGCCTCCTTCTTAAAAAAAAAAGATATTCTATAAAAGATCTATTTTCATCAGCCTGACGGTCTCCGAGATACGGGCCAACACAATTACTGGTAAACCGTGATTTTTTTTTTTTTATTAAAGTAAATTCAACTCAGAAGGCTATTATTATTCTCTCTATGCGAGAGTTCTCTCCCACTTGACTTGACAGGGCTCACGGACTACCGTCCCGAAGAGCGCTACCTAATTATTCTTTTCCCTGTCAAATCAGGGTGGTGGCAGCCAAACTACCAAACTAAAGTAAATGTAAAAATTTTTAAGTAGAGGTCACCTGACCTGCCGTTGGAGGGGAATGGTACCTACAGATGCCTATGGTACAAATAATATATTTGTACTAGACAGGCGCGGATCCAGCATTTTGTTGAGAGGGGGGGGCGACAATTATTTAATGGGTAAAAATAAAATAAATGCATTAAAATAAATTTATTTTTATAACAGGTTTTCTTATCTAAACTTTGCTCCAGGGGGGGGACACTCCCTTCACCCCCCCCCCCCCACTTGAATCCGCGCCTGGTATTTTGTACTATGCAGATGCCTACAAACATCTCTACCAAGCGGCGCCAACTGCGGTGCTCAATCCACTTTTGTCGATGGGATGTCGTACTCAAGCAGAACCTTAAAGACTTAGAGAGTGACCGAAACGTTCTGGCGATATCGAGGATGTAGCTTACGCCTCCCAAGAAATAGCGGGTCTTTTATTCGAAATCGTGTTACATCCTATTTAAAGAAAAAAAATACAAGAATAATTAATATAGCATTCGAAAGTGGAGAGTTATAGCTATCAGATCCCGGTAGTGCAAACATTTTTAATTTTTTTTTTTAAGTTACAGCTGTCGAGAAATTGATTTTAGCGCATACGATTTTGGACTCCGACTTTCTTCCCACACAGCACATGACATCCCTAGGATATCCTCATTTGGTCCCGTATATCCCAATCGAGGACAACATTCCTCAGGATATCCTTAGGATATCCCAATAAAACATATACAACCTGAGAATATCCCAAATGGGGATATCCTAGACATATCCTGGCAGGATGTCCTGGTAATATCCTGCAAAGATATTAAAAGCGTAACAAAATATCCACTGTGGGAATATCTTGGGCAAGTCCTAGAGTCGTCCTATTATCTATTATTTCAGCACGGTATGATTTTTTAAAGTTGTACATATCATCCCTTATAACTTCTAGCCACCCTAAACTCTATTGATTTTAATAATACCAAAAAAAGGCAAGAGATCATTTTTATGTAACATTTCATGCTCTTACAATTTTTATTTGAAACTTTTTTACTATCTCTTACACATTTTGAGTAATTTTGAAAAAACACATATTTTTTCACCGCTTCTCGGGGTTGAAAAAAAATTTCTTTCATTACCTAATTGTGTTCAAATACTTCAAAGTAACATATCAAAAATTCAAGTATTTACCTTAAAATTTTTATTTGTCGACCTATTTCATTGGACTATATATAACCTCTATTAGTTTGGTAGATTTACTTTTAAAGCGATATAAGCCAATTGATAGATACAAATATGTGTATGGAGTTGTGCATATATGTATCACATTTTTATTAGTCATTTTATAAACTTGTATTCCTTTGTCTTCGCTTATTGGCTCAGTTTAAAAGTAATGTCAATGTCCTCAGGTTGTTCATAGTAAACCCCAGGCATAACCCATATAAGAGCTGATGATGTCCTGTACACACCCGTACTGATGTCCCGAGGACGTCATCAGCAAAGCCCGAACTGTCCCATTTGGATATCCTACGGACATCCTAAGGTGATAATGGGATCTTCCCAGGATGTCCCATATGTCCTGAAAAGTTGTCCCCAGTATGTTCTGAGGATGTCCTTGTGCTGTATGGGTTATTGAATTTGCGAAAACAATACATTTTTATTTTTAGCTTTAATACCCGCGATATAAAATGTAGATATCTTATTTATTAACGGCGCTAACATTCGAACTTTAATGTATGAGAGGCAGAATTAATTTTTAAAAACTTGATGTTTTGTAATTTTTTTCGCTTCATATATATTATAATGTAGTGTTTTGGGAGTACGAGCATGTGAAGTCATTTAAGAGACATTATAAGAATGACAGTTGTTTAACTAAAATAAGCAGTGCCGGATTTCCCAATAGGCAATGTAGGCAGCTGCCTAGAGCGGCAAATTTTTTAGGGCGGCATGCCGCCAAAAGATTTGAAAGAATAATGACAAAATAATTATTTTATGATTTATAATGAAAAATACACACACACACAGGCCCGATGAGAGGAGAGGGGAGGTCGAGGGTGTTTCCCCCGGGCCCGGTGGTTTTTGAGTGGGCCCGGGTTTCGCCCGAAGTTGGAGGTTAGTATTTGCATTAGGTAAAACGAGAGCGGTATACCTACTTGTAAAAGAAATATTTAATCCTAAGGAATAGTCCCCCCCCGGTCTTCAACATTTTGATAGAGATAAATAGTTCATCATTATTATTATTAATGTCACTCTCCGCTCTTCGAAATTTATATTGAATATTGGTTGGTGTTGTATGTTACAACCCCGTGGGCCCCGATTATCTTTCGACGGCCCTGCACTTACACGTTTAAATAACCACTTAGGTTTTGTCTGAAAAAAGGCGTTAAATTCAAATCTGCCTACGGGCGGAAAATTCCAAAATCCGGCCCTGAAAATAAGAAACAAATTTCGTATCGCGTAAGCTTACCTATCAATAGTTAATAATTCAAAATCTCTTCTGAAAAATAAATATATACACAAATTACACGGTAATATCTACTTTTAAAAGCATTTTAATATTTATCATTTGATCTTGTCAATCAAAAGTTATCACTTTTTGTGCAGCGCACGCGCGCCTGCACTGTCGGGGCGTGTTTGAGTATTTTGGCGATGAGCTTATAGGCTATTAACTATGTCGAAAAAAAAAACAGGGGTAAAAGGAACTAATTCGTTAAAGGTATTTTATTGTTTCATATATTCAATTGTACCTGAAAGATGATAATTCCACAAAGTGCTATTAAATTTAGGCTTGGATTTTTGAAAATGGAGTAAATTTGTCCACTTTTTAGTATTTTAACTATATAACTCAAAAACTATATATTCTCAGTGTATACACATAATACGATTTTTTGTAGAATCAAATTTTCTATCAAAGTGGCACTTTATAAAGTCAAGAATTTTTTTTTAAACAAAGTAAATAAAAAAACTATTTAAAAGAAAAACGAAAAATTTTAGTTTTTTGTTTTCTTTTTCAATTTTTCTGTATAACTTTTTTCTGAGTGGACGTAGGTATAGGCATTGGTTCACAAAAAAGAAAACTGACGTAATTCCCGTCAACTTGGCGATGGTAAAAGTATTTTTGATAAAAATTGGCTGAGATACAGTCGTTCAAAATTACTTACTTTTTTACGATTTAACACTTTTTACCTTTATACCATGGTATTCTTAATTTTAACACGCAAGAATTATTTTTATTCTGTACAAAAATTATTTTCGGTTTATCAATGATAATGATCGAGGTATTTGCTTAAAATTTTGATATTCATATAATCTTAGACATAAAAAAAATTCAATGAGGGACTCATTTATAGCTATTTTAAAGGTACTATTTTTGAAAATTACATATCTATTATATTTAACCCATAATGTTCTCGAGTTGAATATCAATATCTTGATTTTATAAAGTGCCATTTCAATGGGAAATTTGACTCTACAAAAAATCGTATTATGTGTATATACTAAAAATGTAAGTATAGTTTTTGAGTTATAGTTAAATTTACTCCGTTCTCAAAAATCCAAGCCTAAAAGCAGCATTTTGCTCACGACAGAGCAAAAAAAATAGGACAACTATTTTTTTCTAATGTAAATCTGTCTTTGTTTGAATATGTAAAGATGAGTAGCCGAAATAAAACAGTAGTTAGCACTTTTATTATATTTTAACCTCCCCACAAAATTGTGGGAGGTTATTAATTTTCTACTAATTTATTTACCAATTGCAAATCTTGCTGTTAAGTTGATATCGTTCGCCGCCCTGATCCAGAATTTCTACTAATCCTACCGTTTATTCTTCACTTTTTTACTTCCCTCGCATACCGAAGGGAAGTGTTGTATTCGAGAAAAAATCACCCTCCGAGTTTTTTCCGGATTCTGACGCTTCAGATCACGGAGATTACGAAAATATAGGCTTTCAATTCCGTCAGTCTGTCTGTCTGTCTGTTGGTGCATTTACTAAAAAACTACTTGACGGAGAGCAGTCAAATTTGGTAGGTAGTTGACGTCTACTGTCAGCGAAGAAATGGTAGAACTTTCACTGGAAAATATACAGGGTGGATCGTCTAAAGGGAATAAATAATGAAAAAAATGTTTCTTTGCTCAAATTTAAAATTTCCACGTTTTATGACACGCTAAACCTATTTCAGAAAAAAAAATTGAAATTTTTTTTCACCATTTTTGAAAAAATGCTTACCATTAAAACATGTTTTTGTCCTTGTTCAAATTTAAAATTTCCACGTTTCATGGCATTCTAAACCTATTTAAAAAAAAATTTTAGAAATTTTTTTAACTATTTTTAAAAATAATTTTACCACTAATACAGACTGAATTTTTTTTCTTTGTTCAAATTTAAAATTTTCACATTTTCATGGCATTCTAAACCTATTCAAACAAATTTAAAAATTATTTTGATTAAAATTTTTTTTGCAAAAAATGGGTAAGTATAGAATAAATGAAAAAAAAATGTTTGCTCAAATTAAAAATTTCCACGTTTCATGACATTCCAAACCTATGTCTGAAAAGAAAATAACATTTTTTTTTAAATTTTGGAAAAAAATTTACCACTAGAATAGACGGATTTTTTTTTCCACAAATTTAAAATTTTCTCGTTTGACATGACTGACATTCTAAACCTATTTGAGAAAAAAAAAATTCAAAATTTTTGAAAAAATGTTTACCACTAAAATAGAAGGAAATTTTTTTTTCTTTGCTCAAATTTAAAATTTTCACGTTTCATGGCATTCTAAACCAATTTCAAAAAAAAAATAATACCACTGTAGAATAGAAAGAAACTTTCCTTTTTGGTCAAATTTGAAATTTCCACGTGTCATGGCATTCTAAACCTATTTCAGAAGAAAAAAATTTTGAAAATTTTTTAAAAAACATTTTTGAAAAATTGAAAAAAAATCAAATATTTTAACCACCACTATACTTCCACTCCACTACGTGTGTGTGGAATTGAAAATGTGACAGATGGCAATAATAGTAGGCATATGCACCTATTATACTATTACTGAAAAATGTACAGGGTGGTCATCCCAAGAAATAATTCAGTCATGGTGGACATTTATAAAGGTATTTGCCCAAGCCTTCCATATTTGGCACATGTTATTTAGTATTGAACTTTTGCTATTGGATGAGCACTCTGTATATTTTTTTGACCAAAACTTATCAGGTGTTCTTTGTAATAATAGTGACAACTATATTCCGATTATTATTTTTAATTTCACTTCGTAATTATTAATTTTTTAGAGTGACCGCCATGGGCGCCATGCACAAATAAAGAGGGAAGTTCTGTGTAAATACCTTTACCGATTTTTTGAAATGTTAAACACAGATTTGTTGTTAATATTGTACTTACCGCAGTGCAATTTGTCTCATTGAGCATCTATCTTCTGCTTTAGCAATAACTCCAGCTTTAACTAAATCGCTTATATGGGGCATATTAGTTTTGGCACACTTGCAGTGAATTTGGCAACTAACTGACAATGTCACAAAAATTAAAGTTAGATATGTACACAACCAGATTTTAGAAAAAATACGTTCTAAGACTTGTCCTATTACTTCCCTCGCATACCGAAGGGGAGTATTGTATTCGAGAAAAAATCACCCTCCCAGATTTTTTCGGATTTTGACGTTTCAGATCACGTACATTTCGAAAATATAGTTTTTTCAATTCCGTCAGTCTGTCTGTC
Organism: Stenurella melanura; assembly: GCA_963583905.1. Lineage (NCBI taxonomy): Eukaryota > Metazoa > Arthropoda > Insecta > Coleoptera > Cerambycidae > Stenurella > Stenurella melanura. The sequence goes on from OY757310.1 coordinate 149,534,978, forward strand.
TGCCTATCTGTTGGTGCATCAACTAAAAAACTACTTCACGGAGAGCAGTCAAATTTGGTAGGTAGTTGACGCTACTGTCAGCGAAGAAATGGTTAAACTTTCACTGGAAAATATACAGGGTGGACCGTCTAAAGGGAATAAATAATAAAAATTTTATTTTTTGCTCAAATTTAAAATTTTTACGCTTCATGACACTTTAAACCTATTTCAGAAATTTTTTTTTTTTTATTTTTTCACCATTGAAAAAAATGTTACCACTAAAATTGATTAAAACATTTTTTTCTTTGTTCAAATTTAAAATTTCCACGTTTCATGGCATTCTAAACTTATTTAAAAAAAATTCTTTTCACCAACATTTTTGAAATTTTTTTTACCACTTAAATAGATTGAATTTTTTTTTCTTTCTTCAAAAATGTCCACGTTTCCATGGCATTCTAAACCTATTTCAACAAAAACAAATTAAAAAAATTTTTTGAAAATTTTAAAAATTGTTTTGAAAATTTTTTTAATCTATCACTACTATAGAATAGACGAAAACATGTTTTAGCTCCAATTTAAAATTTCCACGTTTCGTGACATTCCAAACCTATTTCGGAAAAAAAATTGCAACATTTTTTTACCATTTTGGAAAAATATTTTACGCCTAGAATAGATGGAAAAAATTTTTTTTTGCTCAAATTTAAAATTTTCACGTTTCATGACATTCTAAACCAATTTCAGAAAAAAAAAAATTGAAAATTTTTTTCACCAACATTTTTGGAAAATTTTTTACCACTAAAATTGATGTAAAATTTTTTTTATTTGCTCAAATTTAAAATTTTCACGTTTCATGGCATTCTAATCCTATTTAAAAAAAAATGGTCCAAACTTGTATTCTTTTTTATCACTACTATAGAATAAAAGGAAACTTCTAATTTCCACGTTTCATGCCATTCTAAACCTATTTCAGAAGAAAACAAATTTGAAAAATTTAAAAAAAAATGAAATTTTTTAACCACCACTATACTACTTCCACTCCACTACGTGAACGTGGAATTGAAAATGTGACAGACGGCAATATTATTTGGCATATGCATATTACACTTTTATCGAAATTTTGTAATAATAGTGACAACCATATTCCGATTATTATTTTCAATGTCACTTCGTAATTATTAATTTTTCAGAGTGACCATGGGCGCCATGCACAAATAAAGAGGGGAGTTCTGTGTAAATACCTTTACCGATTTTTTGAAATGTTAAACACAGATTTGTTGTTAATATTGTACTTACCGCAGTGCAATTTGTCTCATTGAGCATCTATCTTCTGGATATGTACACAACCAGATTTTAGAAAAAATACGTTCTAAGACTTGTCCTATTACTTCCCTCGCATACCGAAGGGAAGTATTGTATTCGAGAAAAAATCACCCTCCCAGATTTTTTCGGATTTTGACGTTTCAGATCACGTAGATTTCAAAAATACAGTTTTTCCAATTCCGTCAGTCTGTCTGTCTGTCTGTTGGTGCATTAACTAAAAAACTACTTCACGGAGAGCAGTCAAATTTGGTAGGTAGTTGACGCTACTGTCAGCGAAGAAATGGTTATTAAACTTTCACTGGAAAATATACAGGGTGGTTCGTCTAAAGGGAATAAATAATGAAAAAATTTAGTTTCTGCTCAAATTTAAAATTTTTACGTTTCATGACACTCTAAACCTATTTCAGAAAAAAAAAATTGAAATTTTTTTACACCATTTTTGAAAAAAATTTTACCACTAAAATTGATGAAAAATTTTTTTCTTTGTTCAAATTTAAAATTTCCACGTTTCATGGCATTCTAAACTTATTTAAAAAGAAAAACAATTTTTTTTACCAACATTTTTGAAATTTTTTTTACCACTAAGATAGATTGAATTTTTTCTTTTCTTCAAATTTAAAATGTCCACGTTTCATAGCGTTCTAAACCTATAAAAAAAAAAAATTAAGAACATTTTTTTACCATTCTTGAAAAATTTTTACCACTAAAATAGATGGAATTTTTTGTTCCTTGTTCAAATTTAAAATTTCCACGTTTCCATGGCATTCTAAACCTATTTCAACAAAAACAATAAAAAAATTTTTTTTTAATTTAAAAAATGTTTAATCTCACTACTATAGAATAAAAGGAAACTTTTTTTATGCTCAAATTTAAAATTTCCACGTTTCATGACATTCTAAACCTATTTCAGAAGAAGAAAAAAATGAAAAACTGAACAACTTAATAGTTGTTATAACTCTTTGATAATGGTCGAAAGGCCGAAACACATGTCAGAGAAATCTGAATTATAATTGTGAAACAGTAATACCAAATGTTTTTAATCCTTACGCTATTATTATTATTTAGATATAGCGAATTGAACTCAAAAATTTGGAGAAGATTGATCGATGAGAAATATACCCTCTACTTTGATCGCAAGGCATATTTTTCCAACAAAAGTAATTGCAATAAAATGTTAATTGGATTAATAATTATTAAATTAATTTAAAATAATATCATTATATAGGAATATATCAGCAAAATGAATTATCATTCTAACGACTCCCGGCAAAGATATGAATAAATCTGTGAACCAACTGTACAAAGTTTACTAAGCCATCTTCTGACACGTTTTCTCTATGATAATTTTTTTTATGAATTTTGTGATTAGTTCCACATTAAAGCTGAGACTTTTCTCTACATTTTATGTTATTTTCATTTTTTTAGGGGCTGTGAATAGTAAGAATTATCGATCGATGAGCCCGGTCGTACGAAACTCCTGGAGAATTCTCATTTTTCGCTTCGGCTTAAAACTATAAGTGGAAAACTAGATTTATGTTCTAAACGGCTTAAGACAAAAATTTGTAGACCTTTTTTGTAGAGAAAGACGAGCTACAAATTTTGTTGGGAACTTTTTTCTCTTTTTTCATTTCTTTGGCCGCTAGAGCAAAAAGACCGAAAATCAGAAAGTTTCTCCAAATTTTTTTGAAATTTCCCGGAACTTGGAAGTGCAAAGAATGTATCATCTCATTCTCCAGGTTATTACCTACTTAAATCCCAGAGATGATCCTTTTATTAATTTTTGTTATCCTAAATGGCTAATTTGTCTGTACTATAGAATATCTGCGAAACTACTGGTTTTACAGAAAAATCTCAAAATAGATCAAATATAGCTAATTAAAATTCTGATTAATTATTTTCATTTCTAGGCGATAATTCTATTTGAAACAAAAATTTAATATTTATTAAGGTGACCGTTCCCTAGAAAGAGACATCTGGTAGGGAAATATTTACCATTTTTCGCCATTACTTTTTTTCTTAGTACGTAAATTTAAAAAAACTATAAGACTGCCTAAACAGAATCTTAACAACACCATTTCTATGAATTTTCATTGAATAATTTCAGTGGTTTGCAACAGTTAGATTTAAATTTAAAAATTAGTTTTAAATTAAACTATTTTGCAAACCACTGAAATTATTGAGTGAAAATTCATAGTAATAATCTTATTATATGGTTCTACTTAGGTAGTTTTGTAGTTTTTTTTAAATATACGTACTAAGAAAAAAAAGTTATGGCTAAAAATAATAAATATTTCACTATCGGATGTCTCTTTCTAGGGATGGCCACATTAAAATATCATATTTTGCATAGGAAAATTATTGAACTTTAACAGTTTTTCAGAAAAACGTGGAGGCGTCCCTTTTCTACAGGAAGTTGTAGGTTACGAGTGTTACGACGTGCTTAACACGGTGTTAAATGACGGCGAAATTTTAACCCGGGAAGTTATATGTTTTCTCGATAACCTTGATTGAAAATCAAGAATATCTCGAAACCCATTCACTCTATAAAAAAATCAACAAAAAAAGTTCGTAACTGAATTTTTCTTTGTGTGTGCCTAAGTGCACGGGAACACATACAAAAAAGAAAGGTCGCTCTCTGTGTGAAGGTCGACAGACGGCCTGAAAACCGGGTATTTTTTAATAAAATCTCGATAATATCACATTTTGAGGTGTATGCTTCCCTGAAATATACGACTACATACATCCAATAATTATAAAGATTTCCATACCAAAAAATATTATTCGAGATTTTCCTTCAGTAACTGTTAGTGGAGGGATTATACATCACAAAACCACAAAAATCAGTTGTGGGGGTACCGCGCAACCCCCCAAAAAATCCACCCCATCGGTGAAAAAAGTCTTATTTTACTGATAACTCTTTAACCGTTGATGATATAAAAAATGCTCATCATAAAAAAGAAAACTGGACTAAGTGCCTGAAAAAAGTCCTCTTGTAATTTTCTTGTATATGCCATGGTTTTCGAGAAAATCGATATTGAAAAAAAATTGCATTGTATTTTTAATGCGCACGAATTTTCGTTTATTTGAAATTTTTTGCGCGTGGCCTATAGAAAAAATTGAATTTCTCGAAAACCAAACATGATAGAAAAAAAATTAAAATGGGTTTTAGTTTTAAAGTAAATATAAAATATTATTTTGTTTCCATTTTTGATGGCTATTGATCTCTATTAGTATGTAAAAATAACAATATAATACACCTCTTGATTTTTTGCACTTTTAACTATTCACTATTTTCATTTTTTTAGGGGCTGTGAATAGTAAGAATTATCGATCGATGAGCCCGGTCGTACGAAACTCCTGGAGAATTCTCATTTTTCGCTTCGGCTTAAAACTATAAGTGGAAAACTAGATTTATGTTCTAAACGGCTCAAGACAAAAATTTGTAAAGACCTTTTTTGTAGAGAAAGACGAGCTACAAATTTTGTTGGGAACTTTTTTCTCTTTTTTCATTTCTTTGGCCGCTAGAGCAAAAAGACCGAAAATCAGAAAGTTTCTCCAAATTTTTTTGAAATTTCCCGGAACTTGGAAGTGCAAAGAATGTATCATCTCATTCTCCAGGTTATTACCTACTTAAATCTCAGAGATGATCCTTTTATTAATTTTTGTTATCCTAAATGGCTAATTTGTCTGTACTATAGGTTTTTACTTAATTTTATCTGCGAAACTATTGGTTTTACAGAAAAATGTCAAAATAGATCAAATATAGCTAATTAAAATTCCGATTAATTATTTTCCTTTCTAGGCGATAATTCTATTTGAAATAAGAATTTAATATTTATTAAGGTGACCGTTCCCTAGAAAGAGACATCCGGTAGGGAAATATTTACTATTTTTGGCCATTACTTTTTTTCTTAGTACGTAAATTTAAAAAAAATATAAGACTGCCTAAGTAGAATCTTAACAACACCATTTCTATGAATTTTCACTGAATAATTTCAGTGGTTTGCAAAACAGTTAGATTTAAATTTAAAAATTATGCTAATCTTCCTATTTCGTAGTTTTAAATTAAATTATTTTGCAAACCACTGAAATTATTGAGTGAAAATTCATAGTAATAATCTTATTATATGGTTCTACTTAGGTAGTTTTGTAGTTTTTTTTAAATATACGTACTAAGAAAAAAAAGTTATGGCTAAAAATAATAAATATTTCCCTATCGGATGTCTCTTTCTAGGGAATGGCCACATTAAAATATCATATTTTGCATAGGAAAATTATTCAACTTTAACAGTTTTTCAGAAAAACGTGGAGGCGTCCCTTTTCTACATGAAGTTGTAGGTTACGAGTGTTACGACGTGCTTAACACGGTGTTAAATGACGGCGAAATTTTAACCCGGGAAGTTACATGTCTTCTCGATAACCTTGACTGAAAATCAAGAATATCTCCAAACCCGTTCACTCTATAAAAAAATCAATAAAAAAAGTTCGCAACTGACTTATTCTTTGTGTGTGCCTAAGTGCACGGGAACACATACAAAAGAGAGATCGCGAAGAAAATGCTAACAAGATACGCTCTCTGTGTGAAAGTCGACAGAAGGCCTGAAAACGGGGTATTTTTTAATAAAATCTCGATAATATCACATTTTGAGGTGTATGCTTCCCTGAAATATACGACTACATACATCCAATAATTATAAAGATTTCCATACCAAAAAACACTATTCGAGATTTTCCTTCAGTAACTGTTAGTGGAGGGATTATGCATCACAAAACAAAAAAACAGTTGTGGGGTACCGCGCAACCCCCCAAAAATCCACCCCATCGGTGAAAAAAGTCTTATTTTACTGATAACTCTTTAACCGTTGATGATATAAAAAAATGCTCATCATAAAAAAGAAAACTGGACTAAGTGCCTGAAAAAAAGTCATCTTGTAATTTTCTTGTATATGCCATGGTTTTCGAGAAAATCGATATTGAAAAAAAATTGCAAAACTTGTATTTTTAATGCGCACGAATTTTCGTTTATTTGAATTTTTTGCGCGAGGCCTATAGAAAAAATTGAATTTCTCGAAAACCAAACATGATAGGAAAAAATCAAAATGGGTTTTAAAGTAGATATAAAATACTATTTTGTGTTTCCATTTTTGATGGCAATTGATATCTATTAGTATATAAAAATAACAATATAATATACCTCTTGATTTTTTGCACTTTTAACTATTTACAGGCCCATATAAAAAATAACTGACTTTAATATAAGTTATAAATACATTTAGTTCAAGGTAGTACCTCAATGCAGAAAAAGTTAGGAATAAAAATATTCACATTTACAAATTTACCAGCATGTTGAAATTTTTGGCCAATTTTTTATTGATTTCTAAAAATAAAAAAAGACCTAAACATCTTAAAGATTTAGCTCAAAAAATTGTATTAAAAAATATAATAAAAAAATTGAATATGCAACCTTTATTGGATTTCTTTTTGGCTAACTTTAACATGGAAGGACTCGCAAGTATCTGCTACTGGGCAATTTAGTACCCCCCATCCATTTTCGAGGGTGGTGAAACCGATTCCGGAGTTCAAAAAACTCTTTGGCCCCGGCTACCCCCTGAAATCGCCCTAACACCATCTGGTCATCAAGACAGCCGCCTGACGGGATAGGATGACCAGAGTCCAGGGGCTGGGGTGTTATAGTTGTCTCCATTCGTTTAACGCAAATAAAAAAAGTGATAAAAACCGACCATAAATAACTACCTTGTTACCTCCCACAGAGCCGCACTTAAAATTGTTGTGCTATTGAGCAGTAGAAATTTAGAACCAATTATATTTGGTATATACAGGGTGTAATTAGTTTCATGTCATTTAAAAAAACCGGTTGTAGGGAACGACAAGACAAACAAAAAAACCTTATATAACATGGGGTCTAAACCTCATAGTTTTGAAGAGAAAAAATAATCAAGCATTTCGCAAATTTTCAATAAAATCTTTTGAGAACTGCTGGAATATTGAGGTAGGTTTAGATCGTCGCGCGTGTCTTTGTCTATGATACTCAATATTTGTGTAGATAGCTATAAAATGTCCGCGGTCTTTAGCGGTGCGGTAAATAAGATGAAAGACGTCGACGTTTTCTGAGTGTTTAGTAGATCTGATCTGAAGAAAACTATACTCTGACTCTCCCTTGTGCAATATTTTAGTTTCTGTGGGTGTTTCGTTATGTACACACGTCAAGTCGTTAAATTCTTGATTACGTACAGACACAACTTACTTGTTCGTTCTTTTTGTATTCCGTTTTGGATTTTGGACCAAGTTTTTCTTTTATTTTTCTTTATTGACAACGTTAGTTGATAGTTTATTGTTTAGTGGGTATTGATGCAGATGCAGATTTCGAATAATTTACTTAGGTAAGTACTTAACCCAGGACATTCATTTATGTTACAAACGTTAATAAATCACATTTACATATTCTAAATTATAAACATCAATCCAATATTTTGTTCCAAATTAAAAGACACACATGTAAAGAAATGCTCTGTTTAAACTTCTACGGCCATTATTTGCTTGCAGTTATGCAGGAAAAGATAACGAATTATTTACCTGTTTATAATTGCCTCAGTTTGGTTGAGGCGGTCCATCAAGAGCGGTCGATGATCCACTCCACTGCACTTTTTTATGACAATTTAAAAGTTGTATAATTAGGAACTACAAGTTCATTGACCAAGAAAGCAGTGGTTCTCAATTATTTTCTACATTAATATTAAAAAAATATATTAAAAAGGTTGACCTAGGTCAGTTTTTTCAAAGTGCGCCTAGATGGAAAAGTCATAAAGGTTTTTTGTTTGTCTAGTCGGTACCCATTACCAGTTTTTTTTAATGACATGAAACTGATTACACCCTGTATAGTTGGTATAGTTATTTGGTACAATGATAAATTTTAAAAAATTACTCTGTTTTACTTGTATCGAGATAGGAACAATATCTTGTATATTGGAGCATTGATAAATTTGACATTCCATATGATATACTGACAATATTAATACTCTGATCGAGTGTAGATTTACATACCCCCGCTGTAAACCGTCCGCTGTAATATAATTTCGGTAGGAGAAAGTCGGGCAAATATAACTGAATTATAATTGAAATAGGTGTGTTTCCGTTGATTTCTTATTTTAATCATCCCAGAACATACTTTTTTTGAGAATAATGATGTTCTATATAATGCAATATATTTATTATTGAATATGTTACAAAAATTAAGTTAGAGCAGTGGTGTTTTGTTTGTAAAATTTTGAGGTATGTCAAAGAGTTTTTGCAATTGAAAATAAATGTATTCACTTCGCTACTTTTTTTATTTCCGAGAGGTATGACGCACATTTTCGGTAGTTTTTGGGCTGTCATTCCATGATCTTTTGAAAGAGCGCTCAAAAACGAACAAATGGAAAAAAATGTTTCTACTCCAAAACAGCAAACCTTTGTTACCTATCACCTCCTTTAAATAGGTACGACAGACATTTTCAGCAGAGTAGAGGTCGTTATACCAGGTTTTTCTGAAAGAGCATGAAATTTCCTAAACAATGCTCTAATTGAAATCAAATTCCGCGATAACGATAAAACTTTGTTACCTATCACCTCCTTCAAATAGGTATGACAGACATTTTCGGCAGAGTGCAGGTGGTCATACCAGGTTTTTCTGAAAGAGCATGAAATTTCCTAAACAATGCTCTAATTGAAATCAAATTCCGCGATAACAGTAAAACTTTGTTACTCATCACCTCCTTCAAATAGGTATGACAGATATTTTCAGAAGAGTATAGGTCGCCATACCAGGATATTTTGAAAGAGCATGAAATTTCCTAAAAAATGCCCTAAGTGAAATCAAATTCCGCGATAACGGCAAAACTTTGTTACCTACCACCTCTTTCATATAGGTATCACAGACATTTTCGGCAGAGTAGAGGTTGTCATACCAGGTTTTTCTGATAGAGCATCAAATCTCATAAAAAAATGATCTAATTGAAATCAATTTCCGCGATAACGGTAAAACATTATTGTTTTTTTTTTATAATAATTAATTTAATTAAAAACACTTCCAGCTAGAGAAACCTCGTCATACCGGGCTCATTTTGTACGTATGATTTTCTACAGTCAATGTTCACTAGAATTTTTAAAATCCGCGATGACGGTACTTTTGATGTTACCGGCTCTTGGGCTAATATGTAGTCGAGTGCAAGCAATTAGGTTTTTACCTCGGAGCCCAGCGATAGTGAATGAATTTTCATGATTTTTTTTGCATCGAGTTTCTAATACTAGGTACAAAAAAGTTTACCCTTTAAAAATTGCCGCTTTTTACTTGGGGGTGGTTCCCACCCTCTCTAGAGGGGTGGACAAAAAAGTAAAATAGTAACCACCGAATTTTATATAGAATGATATTATAAAAAAAGTGGTTTACAATTTTTCATAAAAATTTATATTTTCCAAGTTACAACGATTTGAAGATTACGATTTTAGTCTTCAAAAATTGGTACCTTAAGACTGTTTTTCGTAAATAACACAAAAGTCCCCTTACATTTATTAAAAAAGTGGCATAGTACAAAAAATAAGATTATGAAACAACAAGTACTTTGTTTTTTGTTTATGTCTGTAGAACAAATGGTTCTAAAATCATGATAGTTTAAAAATGGCGCCCGAACGTTCATCGATCCAGATGTAATGTTTAAATCTGAAATATGTCAGAAACAATCAGTATGATGTTAAAAATACAAATAATATAAATTAAAGGGCTTGAGGCACTCTTTGATTTGATTTTTTCTGTATCTGTACAACTTGAAAAAAAAAATAAGGAAGTTATGGGCGCACCAAGAGTGGTTTGTAATTTTTTCAAATAAAAAATTTAGGATTTTCCCGCTGCCATATAGTGGAAAATCAAAAAATCTGCGTCAGTTTTTATTAATATATGGCATTACTACCCACATAACATCTCATGGATATGTACATCCGTAGCATATGCATTAGGTGTTGGAATTTGAATATGTATTGTTAAATATACATATGACATGAAATGTATATTCAGCTACTGATGTCGATCAGCGTCATATACATTGTATATTGCTGAAGGTATATACATAATGATTTATACATAACATGTCCATTAAGGTATAATTAAATTATACGCGTACACGAATTTTATCTCATTATCTGATGCGCATGCGCTACTTAATTTATGGCATAGTACGTCGGCGCACCAGGCATCATCTGAAGTGTGGTGTGCATAGTGTTTATGTGTGTGGAAGTTAACTCTTTCTCATTCTCTAGATTTTATATTTGCTTATTGCTATATTATGCTGTCACATTTGCTTGAAGCTCCCATAAGAGTATATTTATTATAATGCAATTCTTTAGATTTGTAAATACATACTCTTTTAGGGTTAGAAAATTTGCAAGTTTCATGTTTAACTGATTGTGGCAGGTGTGTGTTTAGTTAAGATGGTGGAAAGTGACAGAGGCCTAAAAATTTGCTGTTATATCATATTGGGTATGTATTTTATAAATTTAGTGAATACTGAAAATTTTAAATATTGTATAATATCTTGTAAAGTTTGTGTTTGTTTAAAATAGTTATATAAAATATATCTCTTATTAAGCTATCTGTGTTTTATTACCTCTTATATGAATACCTACTATTGGATACCTCTGAAGTAGTTCCCACAAACATCAAAACACTTGAACACTTTCATTCGATGCGTGCTGCTCCAATCGTGTTGGTATCATCAAGATGATTAGAACTGTTCGTTTTAATCATCTCCCGATGATGCCAATATGACTGGGGCAACACGCGTTGGGTGCAGTATTCAATAAGTGTTTTGATGTCCGTGGAAACTACTTCAGAGATATGTAATGTATATCCATAAAATATGCGATTGTGTATATGATGTGTGTTTCATATCCAATGAATGTACATTGCATATGTTTATGTACATTCACTGGATATAAAATAGGTATGGAAGTCGGCGACAAACGTATATGCTGGGAATGTTAATTCCACATCCATTAGATGTACATTAGATATACTTTCTCCATCTTGTGGATATACATATCCATAGATTGAAGATACAGTGTATGTACATTGCATCTCATTTTGTTATGTGGGTAACATGCTCTAATTTTTTTTAGCATTTTTAGCAGTCTTTCAAAAATATACCTACTGTAAATTATGAAAAATTTTACGATTTTGCTGACAAAATTTCTTTTTTGTAAGTAACTCCAAAACAATTGCATTAAAGGAAAATATGACAATATAAAAAAATTAAGCTTAAGATGCGATGCATTAATTTGTAATTTAAAATGTTTGTAGAATTAATAATTTCGGAAACATGACAGTACAAATGTGGAACTTGAAATTTTAGTGGCAAAGAAATACATTTAAATCTCATATTTCTTCAAAATTTTTGATAAATTGAAGCTCTCAAAATCAGAGCATGTTGGTAATACTATATACTAATAGAGACTGGTACAGATTTTTGGAATTTCTATTTTATGGCCAATGGCAACACGAAAACCCTAAATTTTTTGTTTAAAAAAAATTACAAATCACTTATTGTTTTTGACATAACATCGTTCATATCAAAGAGTACTGCAAGCCCTTTAATTTCTATTATATATGTATTTTTAACAACATACTGATTGTTTCTGACATATTTGAAATTTAAACATTATATCTCGACTCATAAACATTCGAGCGCCATTTTTAAATTATCATATTTTTAGAACTATTCTTTGTATAGAAATAAAGAAAAAACAAAATACTTGCAATTTTATAATCCTATTTTTGGTACCATACATACCACTTTTTCCACAAATGTAAGACTTTTGAGTTATTTACGAAAAACAGCCTCAAGGTACCAATTTCTTAAAACTAAAATCGTAATCTTCAAATCATTATAACTTGGAAAATATAAATTTTCATGAAAAATTGTACACTACCTGTTTTATTTTACAGTATAATTCTATATTAGATTCGGTGGTTACTATTTTACTTTTTTGTCCATCCCTCTTGGGGGTGGGAACCACCCCCCAAGTAAAAAGCGGCAATTTTTAAAGGGTAAACTTTTTTGTACTCAGTATGTAACGATCACGTTTTGTAAGAACACTCAGTACCTTAAATTAGATAAAGCGCGCGTCTATTCTATTCATTATCTTAAATTTAAATTATACACGTTTAAATTTTATCGGCTAGTCATGACAAATGCTTGACCAATAGCGTAGTAGTTTAGCGAATAGTAGACGGTATACGCGCCGACTCTGGTTAGAAAGAGAGACGCCGAAAAGATGGCGTAGAGGCGGTTGCCCGTGTAGGGCCGTAAGAATTAAAAAGCCGCCATTTATTGTAAATAATAATAATAATAATAATAGAATTTATTGTGATAAAAAATTACACAATGGGTAAGGGTTCAACAAAGTTGATTTTCAACCCTTCCCGAATATCTGCATATAGTGATTAATAACTGCGAATAGAATCAGTAAAGTAGTTATTATAGTTTACATGTTCTATGTTATTGTGCTCCATTGCCCATAACTATAATAAGGCAATGTTTTCGTCGAATTAGCTGTAAGTACAGACTTTTATATTATGTATGCCTTTCGTGATGCTAATTTTCCTGTTTGAAGCCGATTGCGAAAATGCAGAATTATTGACGGCTTTCAACACCTCGTTCCACGTTTGGCAAGTAATATTCTTTGTTGTATCCAGTGTTACCGTCCGGTAAAGACTTCTCTTACCCCTTTGTTAATAATTTTATGTACAGTCTAAAGTATTTCCTTTTGTGTGTTTTCATGTAATTTAATTGAGCTTGTTTATGTTAAAGTAAGAATTCTTTGTTTTACCCAAAGAGGTTTTAGTTTATTAAATCTATGGTTTTACCGCTCTGGCCAGATCGTGTTTAGTGTAGTTTAATTATTTGCCGTATACGGACTCTTATTGTGTACAGTTTTGCTTTGTATTTTGATATATGTCAGCAGGATTTTTAATGATTTGTTTATATGATTATTCTGACGAAAGTTTTTGTGAAGTTTAAAGTTTGTGCATTTTTTGTATACCTATCATTAAAGTAAGTTAAATTTAATGATTCGTTTTACTTACCCTCAAGAAACTATCACGTTTCAAGTACTAGAAACTCAACGCAAAAAAAAAATCATTCAAATCCATTCACTATATTTTTCACTTTTAATGTCTAATCGCACTGCACTAATGATTCTATATCAGATTCGGTGATTACTATTTTGCTTCTTTGTCCACCCTTCTAAAGGGGGTGGGAACCGCCCCCAAGTAAGAAGCGGCAATTATTAAAGGGTAAACTTTCTTGCACTCAGTATTAGAAACTCATTAATGCAAAAAAATCATGAAAATCCATTCATTATAACTGGGTTCCGAGGTAAACACCTAATTGCACTCGACTAGCTATAAATTGCATGTTTTAGTAATTTTTCATGAATAACTCGAAAACCTTATTAGGCGAGTCTGCCTGGAACATTTTCTATACCATTTGAGTTAGCAACGGATTCTTACAGGAAGAATTCCGCTGAACAAGATTTTCTTATGAAAAATTTTCCTAAACCGCGAGCTTCATGGTCAAATAATTGTTTAAAGAGAATTTTTTTCGCTTTTATTTAATAAAATGAAAACGGTTTGACGGATCCGAAAAAATTTCGATTCAATCGAAAGATATTTTCAATACGCGTCGTTTGGCGCTAGGCACAACTTATTTCGTCAACCCGTTCATTTATTACAGCCAAAATAATTTTCCTAATTAACAAATTGATTACTCCGAAACTAATGAGGTCAGGATATTGTTTTTTTTTTCAAAACACATGCCTCTTATACCAAAGAATATACCATATTTTTTTTCTCCCGATATCTTCAATACTTTTTGACTGTTTAAACAATTGGCATAATTTGTTAATTAGCAAATAACTTTTTTTTTTAAAGTTTGATCGACTTCAAACCAACTTTAAACGATAAAAAATGATGTCGGGCATAACCCCCATAGAAGTCTGCACGAATGCAACTTTTTGCTTTTGTTTATTTAAAGTTTAAATTAAATTTTCAAATGAACAAATGGAATATCTCGGCTCTGGGTAAGCGTATCGAAATGGGATTTTCTGCATATGAAAGTGCTTGGAAAAAGGAAAATTTTGAGGCCAGAAAGAACTTGATCGGATAACCAGAACCAGAGATAAAAGTGGTATTGCGTGAGAGGCTCTAATTTGTTTATTAACAACTTTTTGGACACGAGGTTCGGAGCAAATGAAAGCTAATAAGTTTTTCCATTAACCACAAAAAGTTCTACAAAAAATAATCAATCCCTGAAGAGTTATTCGCGTTTTGGACCCTTAAAAAATCTCTGTCGCAACGTGAAAATAGTAAGATTTGACGCGCAATGGGGTGGCGGGTTCGATCCTCAGTGTGGGCAATTTTTTGTTCCGTCAAATTTGCTTTTTTTCCATGTAACCAAGTATTTTTTATGATAATAAACGTTTTTACTTTCTAAGAAATTTTTAAAACGTCGTAAATATTTTTTCTTTGCAATTTTCATTAAATAAATGGCTATCTTGCAACAAACATATTATTGTTTTTGTCTAACGAGGGTTTGTCGGTAGTTTTTGTTTTTTTTTACTACTTTTTGTGAAAGAGAAGGCTCGTTTTACTTTATTTGAGGAGGGTGCCTGTCGAAAAAAGACCAAAAATAAAAAGGAAACAAATTTATTTTTCACTTTTTTCTTATAATGAAACGTTTCATAAAAAAAAACACACACTTTGTTATTTGTAAATGAGAAACAATCAAAAGATTTAACAATTTTAATTTCATTATTATTTTATTTTTGGTCTTTGTTCGACAAGCACCCCCTCAAATAAAGTAAAACAAGCCTCCTCTTTCATAAAAAGTAGTAAAAAAACAAAAACTATAGAAAAACAAGTTGGATAAGAACAATCATATGTTTGTTGCAAGATAGCCATTTATTTAATGAAAATTGTAAAATAAAATTATTTACGTTTTTAAAAATACTTGGTGACACGTAAAAAAAGCAAATTTGACGAAAGAAAAATTTGCCCACACCGAGGATCGAATCCGCGACCCCATTGCACATGAAATCTGACCATTTTCACGTTGCGGGAGAGATTTTTTAAAGGGTCAAAAACGCGTATAACTCTTCAGGGATTGAATATTTTTTGTAGAACTTTTTCTGGTTGATGGGAAAACTTGTTAGCTTTCATTTGCACCGAACCTCGTGCCCAAAAAGTTGTTAATAAACAAATTAGAGCCTCTCACGCAATATCACTTTTATTTCTGGTTTCGGTTATGCGAAGTTCTTTCTAGTCTCGATCGCTTACCCAGAGCCGAGATATTCCATTTGTTAATTTGAAAAATTAATTTAAACTTTAAATAAACAGAAGCAAAAAGTTGCATTTGTGCAGACTTCTATATAAGTATGGGGGTTATGTCCGACATCATTATTTATCGTTTAAAGTTAGTTTGAAGTCGATCAAACTTTCGAAAACAAAGTTATTTGCTAATTAACAAATTATGCCAATTGTTTAAACAATCAAAAAGTATTGAAGATGTCGGGCCAAAAAAAAAAATGGTATATTCTTTGGTATAAAAGGCACATATTTTGAAAAAACAATATGCTGACCTCATTAGTTTTCTAAGTAATCAATTTCTTAAATAAGAAATTTATTTTAGCTATAACAAATGAACGGGTTGACAAAATGAGTTGTGCCTGGCGCCAAACGACGCGTATTGAAAATATCTCTCCATCGAATTAAGATTTTTTCGGATCCGTCAAATCGTTTTCATTTTATTAAATAAAAACGAAAATAATTTTGTTTAAACAATCATTTGACCATGAAGCTCGCGGTTTAGGAAAATTTTTCATAAGAGAATCTTGTTCAGCATAATTTTTCCTGTTAAAATCCGTTGCTAACTCAAATGGTATACAAAATTTGTAAAATCACCTCCTTTTACCCCGGCAGACTCGCCTATACATTTTATCAAAAAAATCATCAGAGGCAAAAATGAAGCTTATAACAAATCCATCGGTTTTTTTCTTATTACTACTATAGTAGGGCCAAAAAGTCTAGTCCGTAAAGCCAGGGGCGTGCGGATTTACGAATTTCGTAAATTCGCACGTACATAATTCGAAGAAATGAAAGCACTCGAATTGTATTAATTATGCATAAGCTACCATGTCTTAAATTGAAAATATTATGCTTAAATCTGGCAACATTATCTCCACGTTTTATAGTGGCGCAGCCGCAAATATTTGTCCGTTGCATTAAAACCGTTACTATTGCAAATATATTTGTGGCGCCACTGAATGCGATAGGATGGGCTCGTGAAGATCGTTTATGAGAGTTATTCCACCAATTTCACAGTAGTTGAACAAATTATTAGGTATAAGGCACTATACATTCAAACGTTTAATTCTATTTGGTCGATTGTACCAATTACAAATAATGACCTAGTTGCGGTTTTCATCTCTGGTAGGCGGATAAAACTTAATATATTTCTCTCAATTATGTGGGATTATATAGTAGAACGAGGTGCCGCTAAAGTATTACATAACTACTATCCTTTGACCAGAATGCCGCTGATTTTTTGCTCTACTGACTACACTTTTTGGCCTTACTATACTATTATAGCTACAATACGAACTGACTCATGACTCGTTGAAGGTGACTATTTGCTCGCTGAAAACTGAATTCGAACTTTTTAACGTCAAATAACGGAAAAACGACGAATTTTTTGAGGAAAACTTGTTAGGCCTTTTTTAAAGTACTTGAGAGGGCCTTTAAAATGAGCTTTAGTAAAAGTCGTTAGCATAAAAACTTGCGGAGTTATGATTAAAATAAAATAGTTCTCGTTCTTCCGGAGGAAAAATCAGCAATGAGTAGAACATATAAAAATTTGAGCAAGTTTAATCGATGCTGGATTTCCACTTGTGGTGTGCGGGGTCCTTTCATTGGTCAAAATTACGCACAAATAACTCTATAGAAAGCAGTGTATGATGCACAGTTTATGCGAAGTGCACAATAAATAATTACTGCATTGATTTTAACGGACGAAAAGTCATATAGTTATTTCCTAAGCGGCTTCGTTTTTCAAATATAGGAGAGTTTATTTTTCAAAAACATCAGAAAGGAGTTAAATTATATTTCTACAAAATTTTGATCGCCTACTTAAAGACCTCATAAAGTTATTTATTGTTAAGTGTTGTAATAAAAAAAATGCCTGTTCACATTTTCTTAAAAAACGTTTATTTTCTTTTCTAAATGAAAAATGCCACGAGACATATTTTGCTTATGAACATGAAAAATTCAATTAAAATGTAATAATAAGAAATAACTTTCTTTGAGAAATACCATGATGTGAGTAAAGTAATGTCCCTAACCCGCCCAAAAATGTATCTCTAAATCGAATGGGGAGAGGCAGTTGACTTTCAAGGGGCTACATATGCCCTCATGGCATGGTGCCTGTTTTTCTATAAAAAAATTGGTCTAAGAATCAATCACTGATTTTTTAAAACAAATTCTAAGTAAGGTGTCTTTAATGAATGAGCAAACGAAAGATATTTTAAAAATGGTGAGATCATTTGACGGTAGTAATGTCGGTATTTTCGTTACTGGTAGTAATCCCTAGAGATCCCCGTCTCTTGGGGCAGAAAGATAGCAAGTTCTAGGACCTGCCATGCAATGCTCTAAACGTGATATTTACAATAGCCCTGTTAGAATTTTTTTGTTTGGTTGCTAAATACCTGTGTATTTATCGTTGTTTAAAATTGGTTGTTACCTAAGCAACTTTAAAGCACTAGTGCTTTAAAGGCCCGATTCGGTACGGTTCTTAGTTTCAAAAACAGAGATTATATAAATCAGGTATAATAAAAAAATGTTTTTTTCTCAAATTACACGTTCTGTGATATTCTGAACCCATTTTTGAAAAAAATATATATATATTTTTTTTACTACCACTATTAGTCCAGTCGAGAAAGTAAAAAATACACCAGAAGCTCGCAAAAAATGTTGTTTGAGATTTTCCTTCCGTAACTGTTAGTGCGAGGATTAAACATCACAAAACCACAAAAATCAGTTCTGGGGGTGTCGCGCAACCCCCCCAAAAACCACCCCTTTGGTGAAAAATGCCTTATTTTACTGATAACTCGTTAACCGTTGAAGATATAAAAAAATTGTTCATCATAAAAAAGAAAGCCTGACTAATTGCCTAAAAAAAGTCTTCTTGTAATTTTCTCGTATACGTCATATGGTTCTCGAGAAAATCGATATTGACAAAAATTGCTAAATTTGTATTTTTAAAATCCACGCGCAGGATTTTCGTTTATTTGAAATTTTTTGCGCGCGGCCTATAGAAAAAATTGAATTGCTCGAAAACCAAACAAGCTAGGAAGAAAAATGAAAATGGGTTTTAAAGGGGATATAAAATATTCTCTTGTGTTGTCATTGATATTTATTAGTATATAAAAATAACAATATAATATAGTTATCTCTTGACTTTAATAACTGACTATAATATAAGTTATAAATGTATTATCTTTTAGTTCAATGCAGAAAAAGTTAGGAATAAAAATATTTACATTTACAAATTTAGCAGCATGTTAAAGATGGCCAAAAAAAAAAAATCCAAAAAAGGCCGCATATTTAATTTTTTAATATTTTTTTAATACAATTTTATAACTATTAAGGAGGTTGAGGCGTTAGACGAAAATATTGAAAAAAATCTGAAATAAAGTTTTTTTAATAGATTTTTATGACACAATTTTCTGTAAAAAATTCATTAGGAAACCCATAAAGTTAAAAATTTAAAAAAACATTTACATGTAGTCTAATGGAAAATATGCCACCCCAGCATGCAAACGGTACATTTTAACACAATACTAAATAGAACACACTACTATGTTTTCTACCACATAGTGGGAGAAATCGTTATTTGTGCAAAATGATGAACTACCACAAAGTAACGGCTCCTTCAATCAATTTTTTGGTACATTTTAATTTACAGCAAATAACCAAATAATGTGAGCAGTTCCGAAAACTAACGATGTAAAGCATTGATGTCTTACGCATATTTTAATATTGTTTCCAATTTAATTAGGAGACTTTTAATAAATAAAAAAAAAATAAACATTTGTAAACTGCCAAATTTCTCTTTTCCTTAATGATTATTAACTGATTTTTCAATTATTTAATGACTTTAATTTTTACTGCTTCTAATTTTTTTTTAAATTATTTACTGAAACAAATTTGTAAAATACACTGATATTTACATAATTTTATTTTTTTTTAAATAATTTTGGACAAAACATCCAAAAGTTAGTTCATTAAGCAAAATAATTAAATCTACTTAAATAATTAATTAATAATAAAAAATAATTTATTTATGCCTTTAGGACAATAATTATTAGTATCATCGACTTATAACCTTTTATAATAATTTATTATAGAAAAGTTCCGATTTAGAATTACTTTTGGTTGCGACTGTAACGCTCAACCTCCTTAAATGATTAGAAACAATAGTTATGATACATAAACTAAAAAAAAAAAAATTGAGCTAAATTTTCAAGATGTTTGGGTCTTTTTTTAATTTTTAGGAAACAATAAATAATTGGCCAACATTTGGTTAACTTCAACATGCTGGTAAATTTGTATATGTGAATATTTTTATTCCTAACTTTTTCTGCATTGAAGTACTACCTTGAACTAAAAGATAATGCATTTATAACTTATATTAAAGTCAGTTATTTTTTATGGGCCTTTGAATAGGTAAAAGTGGAAAAAATCAAGAGGTAACTATATTATATTGTTATTTTTATATACTAATAGTTATCAATAGCCATCAAAAATGGAAACACAAAAGAGTATTTTATATCTCCTTTAAAATCCATGGGCGTGGTACACCCAGAACTGATTTTTGTGATATATAATGCCTCCACTAACAGTTACTGAAGAGAAATATCAGGTAACATTTTTTGTTATGTAAATCTTTATAATTATTGGACAATACAGAATGATGGAAAAAAAAAGTTTCTGCTCGAATTTAAAATTTCCATACTTCATGGTGTTCGGACAACACAACTGTGCATTTTTTGTTTTGTCTCCGTAACTAAGTTTTAAATTTTTCACATAGCAACAATAATTATTATTGATAATATATAATTCAAAATATTTCTGCATAATAAAATAAATAATTCAATATATATCAAAAACCGTTTGTCAAAGACATTAATAGTGCTTCATTAAGAATAAAGAAACCTACAATCCCGCTTGTGAACTACCACTGGACACTGTAGGAGATTGTTGGGCCCAACGAAGAAGAACAGCATCAGTAAAACGCTTCAGTTCCACAAAAGTTAGTTTATTTTCTTTAATTCTGTTTGCCACTTAATCTATTTTTTTGTCAGTGCATAAGCTGACTGGTCCTTTGCCGAGATTATAAATTCCCGCGTAATATACATTTTGGTCCTTCGAGCCGGATATTTTAAAAGATAACAGAACCAGTTTTACCTCTTGTCCATTTTCAAATAATTTTCATAAATTACTTCAAAACTGACATTTCTCGAATAAATTTAATTTGACACTAGCACACTAGTTGTATTTTTCTGAACCTGCCGCTAATATATTTATTTTCTTAGTGAGAAATAATTTCTATTTGTGAGTACTGATTAATAAAATCAATTTGCAATTTTGTTTATAGTTAATAATATATTGACGAGCCTATCAATTCTTACAAAATGAAATTTGAGGACTTCGTAAGAGATTGTAATATAGTAAATAAAAAATTGATCGCTGTGTCAGAATATTCATCTAATGTTATGACAGATACTTCAACACACTCTATGTTTTATGCAAAATTTAAAAGATCTAACCTCATTTACGAGGATTTTCAGGAACAGCGTAAATTGCTAAAATTAAGTCAACTTTCTACTGAAAATTTGGACCAACTGAATTCAATGGTAGAAGAAATAGATGATTTGTACGATAACATTCAAACTGTTAATATACAATTAACCAATATGAAGTCAGTTGTTAATGCAAATCAAAAAATTAATGTTGAAAATCATCAAAATAATGTTCGTCTACCAGAAATTCCCATACCTAAATTTTCAGGGAATCCTATTGATTGGACTTCATTTCATGACCTATTTATATCATTAATACACAGTAGTACAAAACTGTCAGACATAGATAAATTCCAATATTTAATAAGTGCCCTGTCTGATGAACCTCTAAAACTAGTTAAGCAATTGCCATTCAAATCTGATAATTATCATATTGCATTTAAATCTCTAGAAACAAGATATGACGACAAACGCTTACTTATTTCGACATACTGGGGAAATATTCTCAATTCACCGAAAGCTAAAGCGGATTCTGCAAGTTCTCTTCGTACTCTCTTGAATATATTTTCAGAAAATATTTCCGCGCTTAACAAATATAATGTTGACTTGTGGAATTTTACTTTATTTAATTGGTTAATGCAGAAGATTGATCCCAGTACTAGAAAACATTTTGAAATGCGTTATAGCGATACGGAAATGCCCACATATGAGCAGTTAAGCAAATTCTTGACCGATCAATGTAAAGCTTTGGAATCTAGTACTATGACATCACATCTTTGTTCTAATGCTTCTCAGCATTCAAGCCCTAATACTGAAAGATTTGGTCGATCATTTTCTCAAAAGCAATATACGCAGTCGTCTATAAAATCCAAACAACAATCCCTTGTGGTGGACACATCTTCTCAAAACAATGTTGGTTCAGCAACGGCTGTTACAAAGTCTCATGAAACACCTTGCTTTGTTTGCAAGGCTAATCATTCTATTTTTAAATGCGATTCATTTTTAAGTAAGTCACCCCAAGATCGGTATAACTTTATTAAAGAAGGTAAACGTTGCGTAAACTGTTTTGGAACACATAGTTTCTCGACTTGTGCTTCCCAATCTACTTGTCGCATATGTCAAAAACGCCATCATACGCTGCTACATTTTCCACGCGAAGCAACTGGGACTTTCAATTCTACCGATAATGGTTCCGCTGCTGACACACCTCAAGTTGTTGCTAGTGCCCTTGCCCCAGTTACAGTTCTTTTGTCTACTGCTTTGGTATCTATCTGTGATGCTAAAGGTAATTTTCAAACATGTCGTGCTCTTATTGACAATGGCAGTCAAATTTCAATAATTACTGAAAGATGTCTAAACAGACTTAATCTACCGCTCACTCAATGTTCTCTTCCTATTCAAGGAATTGGTTGCACTTCTTCACCCGCTTGTACTGGCATGACTATCTGTCAAGTAACTCCGCTGTTTAGACACCATCCCACTTTCATTATACAGGCAATGGTCTTGCCAGTTATCTGCAATGATATTCCGTCTAGTCACATTACCACTCAAGGTTATAATCATTTAGATAACCTGCCACTCGCTGATCCTGATTATAGGAAACCTAATGAAATAGACGTATTGCTTGGCGCTGATGTCTACTCACAAATAATACAACCCGCTATTAAATATGGTCGTCCTGGCGAACCAATCGCAATGAAAACCATCTTTGGTTGGATTTTATCTGGAAAAATTCATCTTTCTACGCCTGCTGTTGTAAACTCATTTCATATGTCGTTTGATTCGCAACTTGATTCTACATTGAAAAGGTTTTGGGAACTTGAAAGCTTACCTAAAAAAATATTTAATTCCCCAGAGAATATTAAATGCGAACAACATTTTATTCATTCTCATACTCGTGACATATTAGGTAGATATACCGTTTCGTTACCTTTTCGTGAAGACATTTTCCTACTTTAGGTGAGTCATTTACCACTGCAATGCATCGTTTTTTGTCCTTGGAAAATCGCTTAAATAAAACTTCTGCATTAAAATTAGAATATTCAAATTTTATGCAGGATTATCTTGATTCTGGACACATGTCTCTTGTGAGTAGTAAAAGTGTTTCTAATCACACAGACTCATGTTATTATATCCCACACCATTGCGTACTAAAACCCGAAAGCTCTACCACGAAATTACGAGTCGTCTTTGATGCCTCAGCGAAGTCTACTAATAATGTTTCTCTAAATGAAACAATATTAACAGGCCCTAAATTACAGCAAGACATAGTTTCATTACTTCTACGCTTTCGTATACATTCTACTGTACTTATTGCAGACATAAAACAAATGTATAGGCAAATTGCAGTGACACCAGATCACAGATCCTATCAACGCATATTGTGGCGCTTTTCTCAAAACACTCCTGTTCAAGAATTTGAACTAAACACCGTTACATATGGAGTATCATCTGCTCCGTATCTTGCTATTCGCACTCTTTTACAACTTGCTTCAGATGAAAAACATAACTTTCCCTATGCTGCAAAAGTGTTACTTAGCGATATTTATGTGGATGACGTAGTCACGGGCTGTTCATCTGCTAAAGAAGCTATTGCTTTGCAATCTCAACTTCGAAGTCTTCTTGAAAGTGGTGGATTTGATTTAAGGAAATGGTCTAGCAATGATCCTATTGCACTGGATTGAGTATGTGGTAGGTTCCTTGTGAAACATCTTTAGAATAATTATTTTTAGAAAAGGGAAAAAACAATGCTTTTAGATGTTTCAAATAAAAACTGTATTTTTATACACTCTACATATGTTTCGACAAACAGCGAAAATTACTTCAAAAGGAATTTTTTACTGTAACCAACAAAACAACAAAGTACAATTTTATTAATTATATTCCTAGGTTTAGTGATAAAATAAGTAGAAAACTAAATAAGTTAGGCATCTCCACAATAAGTGTAAACAAAACAAATTTAGGAAGTATTTTAGTTAACAATAAAGAAAAAATAAGTAAAGTCAACAAATCGGGGGTTTATGAAATTAAATGTAAGGACTGTAACGCGGTATATATTGGCCAAAGTGGTAGGAGTATAGCTAATCGGGTAAAAGAACATAAACAATCCATTTTAAATAACACCAAAAACACAGGAATGTCAACACATTGCATTGAAAATAATCATTTTATTGATACAGAGAATATTAATTTAATCCATTCAGAAAGTAAAGGAAAACGCTTAAACCTCCTTGAACAATTAGAAATAAAAAAATCCCTTAAAAGCAATACTTGTACCACCAATGACCAATTAAATTTCATAAACACTCCTATAATAGACAAGGTTCTAAGAATAGCCCATTGAATTATTCCGAGTAGGTAGATCCTTAGTTTTATTACTTGAAATCCCCGTAATTCAACATGTTTGGGTATTACTGCATTTATTTTTAGAACAACCACCCTCATAGCTTTAGTATTCATCTGTAATGCTCTTGAGAAAGGCCTAGCAAGCCGAAACATATGTAGAGTGTATAAAAATACAGTTTTTATTTGAAACATCTAAAAGCATTGTTTTTTCCCTTTTCTAAAAATAATTATGATCCTATTGTCTTAGAATCCATACCGCCATCATTACGGCAAACTAATTGTCAGTCATTTGACACTGCTGATTCATTTCAAAAGATATTGGGCCTAAACTGGAATCCAAATTATGATTCCCTAACGTAGAAAATAGAAACTATCGAACGTTGTTGTACCAAAAGATCAATACTTTCTGAAGTCGCACACATATTTGATCCACTTGGGTTGTTAGCTCCGCTTACTCTCTTTGCCAAACACTTGATCCAGGTTCTCTGGACACAAGGTTTGTCCTGGGATGAAGTACCTTCCGCTGAGATTTGTTCCCGTTGGTCACAATACAAGCGTGAAGTACCATGTCTAGCTCAACTTCAGTTACCTCGCCGCATTATAACGGACAATTATCAATCATGTGACCTACATGGTTTCTGTGATGCTTCTATGACTGGTTATGCATGCGTGGTTTATTTTAGAGTAACACAAAATGATAACTCTGTACGCATTTTTTTGGTATGCGCTAAATCCAGGGTTTCTCCACTTAAGCGCATCACGATTCCGCGACTTGAGTTATGTGCTGCACTGTTACTTTCGGATTTAGTTCATTTTGTGCGTGAAACCTATGTCAACATTGCTTTTAATAAAATTTACGCTTGGTCCGATTCCACTGTGGTATTAACCTGGATTAAATCTTCTCCGCATCAATGGAAGACGTTCATTGCAAATCGTGTCACACAAATTCAGGAAAAAATATCCCCAGAAAATTGGTATCATATTGATGGTATCGATAATCCTGCTGATTGCGCCTCGCGTGATGGCCTTCTTCCCTGTGACCTCTTGAAATGTTCCGCATGGTGGGCGGGTCCCAAGTGGCTAAGTTCTTCTCCTGAACTTTGGCCTAATAGTTCCTCTTCTACTTCATCTTCCGAGGTAGATTTAGAAGCCGATACAATCTCTCTTATTGTCATTGAACAACATGATTTCATAATGAATCTATTATTGCATTTCTCTTCTCTGCGAAAGGCTCAAGGAAGTGTAGCTTATTTAGTTCGATTCACCCGCTACTTAAAGGACAAGATCAATTTTGTTCAAGGTCCTTTGGTAAATTTGGAGCTACATAACGCACTACTTATCATTATAAAACATATTCAAAAACTAGTTTTTGTTAATGAAATAAAACAAATTTCTTCAAATAGCCCTTGTGCTAAGCCTATACGCAAACTTGCCCCTTTCTTAGATCAAGATGGTATTCTCAGGGTGGGCGGAAGGCTTCGCCACTCCCAGGAATCCTTTGAGCGAAAACATCCCATTTTGTTACCACGAGATCACCGATTAACTACGCTTCTTATTAATCATTATCATAATAAGTATCTGCATCCTGGTGCGACCGCTCTTCAGGCTTTATTAGCTGAACAATTCTGGATTTTGTCGGCCAGACGCGCAATTAATCACTGCATTTCCCATTGCTATCGTTGTTCACGACATAATCCAAAATCCTATACACCTCTCATGAGTGATTTGCCCACTCCTAGGGTCTCCGAAGCTAAACCGTTCCTTCACACTGGGGTAGATTTCGCTGGACCGTTTAGTATTACTTTTGGCAGACGCAGGGGTGGTAAAACTCAAAAGGCTTATCTATGTTTATTTGTATGACTCGCCACTAAGGCTCTTCATCTTGAACTTGTTTCAGATCTTACGTCTGAGTCGTTCATAGCAGCATTACGGCGCTTTGTTGCACGTCGAGGTCAGTGCTCCCATCTATATAGTGACAATGGAACTAATTTCGTTGGCGCTAATCGTCAATTGATTGAATTGACACAAAATGCCTCTGGAGTCATGCAAATCAAGTGGCACTTCAATGCCCCTTCTTCTCCTCACTTTGGTGGTTTGTGGGAGGCAGGGGTAAAGTCAGTCAAACATCACATTTCTCGAGTTGTTGGTGATCAAGTGCTGACCTATGAGGAACTTAATACTGTTTTTCACCAAATCGAAGGGGTTTTAAATTCACGACCAATATGTCAGCTCAGTAGTGATCCAAATGATCTTCAGGCATTAACGCCAGGTCATTTTTTAACGTTATCCTCACTGACAGCTCCTCCTGACGAGGAATTAATCTCCGTACCCATAAATCGTTTGTCGCGATGGCAATTGTTGCAACAAATTCAGCAAGGTTTTTGGAAGCGCTGGCATAACGAGTACCTTCATACTCTTCAGCAACGATCCAAATGGACAAATTCTACGAAACCTCCCGATATTGGTACCATTGTGGTAATTAAACAGGACAACGTTCCTCCGCTAACTTGGCACCTTGGTCGTATTGTCGAATTGCATTCTGGTCCTGATGGGCAGATCCGTATTGCTACTGTACGAACGGCTAATGGTGTCCTTAAGAGACCTCTAGTAAAATTATGTCCCTTATCAACTCCTCAGTAATTTTATGTTATTGTTAACTTAGCTTTAGTTTCATAATTTAAATATATTTCATGTACTGATAAATAAATTTTCACGCTGGAATAGCAAACTTTTTATTGCAAATGCTTCGTCATTTGGATGGGCGGTATGTTCGGACAACACAACTGTGCATTTTTTGTTTTGTCTCCGTAACTAAGTTTTAAATTTTTCACATAGCAACAATAATTATTATTGATAATATATAATTCAAAATATTTCTGCATAATAAAATAAATAATTCAATATATATCAAAAACCGTTTGTCAAAGACATTAATAGTGCTTCATTAAGAATAAAGAAACCTACAATCCCGCTTGTGAACTACCACTGGACACTGTAGGAGATTGTTGGGCCCAACGAAGAAGAACAGCATCAGTAAAACGCTTCAGTTCCACAAAAGTTAGTTTATTTTCTTTAATTCTGTTTGCCACTTAATCTATTTTTTTGTCAGTGCATAAGCTGACTGGTCCTTTGCCGAGATTATAAATTCCCGCGTAATATACACATGGCATTCTAAAAAATTTTTACCACTACTATAGAACAGATGATGAAAAAAAAAATGTTTCTTTGTTCAAATTAAAAATGTCCACGTATCATGATATTTTAAACCTATTTCAAAAAAACAAAATTAATTAAAAATTTATTTTAACCTCTATACTTTCACTTCACTACGTGGATGTGCAACTAACAATGTGACAGGCGGCAATAATATTTGGCGTATAGTTAACACAATTGGCAAGGAAGACACCTATTATAGTTTTAGTGAAAAATGTATAGGGCAGTCAAGAAATAATTCAACGATGGTGGAAATTTGCAAAGGCATTTACGCAAGCCTTCCATATTTGGCATCTTTTATTTAATATTAAATTTTTGCTGTCGAATGACCACTCTGTATATTTTTCTGTCCAAAAGTAATCAGGTTTTCTCTGTAATAGTGAAGCTACCTACATTGCGATTGTTATTCTCATATGTCATTTCTCAATTAATTAATTAATTTTTAGAGTAACCGCCCTGTACAAATAAAGAAGGAAGTTCTGCGTAAATACCTTTGCCGGTTTTTTAATTTTAGAAATCAACATATTAGACATCTTTTATAAAATTAACTAACATCTGTTGATACTTACAATGTTGTAGTTGACAATATCTTCATTTGTAGTGAATTCTTTCAGGTGCGATAGACAAAAAGCGCTCATTGAAAAATTGTTACAATTATTATATCATAAGTTCTGTCCCTCTGATGTATATCTCGTCAAAATATAACAATTTAACCTAACTTACCTCTATATCAAGTTGCATTCGTAAAACACGTATCGCTGTTAGTGAAGAAGAATCTAACTTAAAACTAAAAATGAACACCTAAGGACAGTTTCACTAAAGTTTACTTGTATATTGCACATTTGAGGCTATTTCTGTCCGATCAAAGGACTTATCCCTAGATACATAATGTGTATTGGCTTGTTTGCTGCTGAGACAGTCACAGTCCAAGGCACTTCAGTTGTAAACGTCCTATAAGCTCCTGATTGGCTAGTCAATCTATTCACGGCTTTTATTTGAAAACAACTGTAAGGTTTCGGATACGATCGGTTATTATATATAAACTGTATGTAATTTTTCTAAACGAGTTATTTTATGAAGTCGTGACAATAGTTATAATTTAAAGCTTATGCTAATTAAATTTAAAATATTTCAAGTATTATCTTACTGTAATATTGCAGACCTATATCTAATTGTTTTGTATGAAAAGCAGGTAATGCAGGAATTACAAAAGCAGCAAACAAGGCAGGTACTAAAGCGATGGCTGGGACTACTCCACCTCTTCTTTGCTATAAGTAAAATACGAATTCTGACACAGATTGTTAACAGGAATTAAACCATTTTTAAGCAAAATCTACTTCTTATTAATAAGTCGCTGAACTTACAATAAATAAAGTAGTGTATTTATACTTACGAAAGTATATCTTCATCTTTAATGAAGTGTGTATTTATCATCATTAGTTTGGTTAGTTCTTACAAAGAAAAACTACCACTTTTCAGAAGTAATTGACTGTATACTTATGATAAATATAGGAATGTATTTATACTTAATAAAGTATGATTCTATTGTTAGTAAACGGTGTATTTACACTGAGGGAAGTTTCTTGCAGTGACAGCCAAAAATCAAGCTATAGCAGCAAAAAACTATTTAAATAGGCGCCAGCCAAGAATTTTGTAAGGGCAGTAATAATAATAATAATAATACTTTATTTCCACATTTAAAATGTAAATGTACAACAAAATGTAGAGTACGTCAATCCTTATACTAGAGTGCACATATAAACATAAACACTAGACCTGTAATAAATATTACAATAGTCAACAAGCAAAATTAAAGACACTTAAAAAAAAAAAAACAAATTACTTATATAAAACGTGTAGACAGTCAAAAAATTTAAATATATCTGTATTAAACAAAAAACTCATCCAGGGTATAGCACACTTTATTTACTAATAAATGTTTGAGTTTTACTCTAAAAATCTTAACATTTGAAGATGATCTAATTTCATCGGTTAAAAAATTGAAACATTTACAGCCATTATATATAAAACTTTTCTGGAACATTGCTGTTCGAAAGGAAGTAGTATGCATTTGCTCTTTATGCCGTGTTTCATACCCGTGTCTTATTTGATTGTTTAAGTACATAGTCTTGTTTTTGAAAACATACGTACAGATCTCCAATATATAAGTACTCGCTAAAGTCAGAATTTTTAGATTTTTGAAGGCATTTCTGCAAGTCTCTAAACTTTTTAATCCCGCAATTATGCGCACTGCATATTTCTGTAATATAAAAACCCTATTTACTTGAGAACTATTTCCCCAATTAATTATGCCATATTTTAATCTTGAATGAAAGTTGGCATAATATAGAGTTAGTAGAATTTCCGCACTACAATGATTGGACATAAATTTTAGTCCAAAACAACTGCTTCTTAGTTTCCCACATAGCATTTCTATATGATGATTCCACTGTAGATGCATATCTACAGTAATGCCTAACATTTTAATGGATTCTGTAGGAAATATTTGAAAATTGTTAGAAAAATGCAATTTCTCAGGGTTTCTCTTTAAGCTAAATACTATTGAAGTAGTCTTATTTTTGTTTAAGCACAATTTATTTTTGTCTGTCCAGTTAGATATTGCATTATATACTTTTTCAGTGGTAAGTTTTAAACTAGCTAAATTATCCTCAACTATAAGGATGTTAGTGTCATCAGCATAACAGATTGTAAGAACATTAGGTATTTTATTTAAGTATAGAATTAAATCGTTCGCAAAGAGTATAAAGAGTAAAGGCCCAAGTATAGATCCCTGTGGAACTCCCTGTTTTACCTCTAGGCTATTACTGGATACACCATTGGGCATTTGTACAATTTGTCTCCTGTCCTTTAGGTATGAGGATAGTAAATTTAATGGAGAGCCTCTTATTCCATATCTACATAGTTTAGCTTTTAGTAGCTGATGGTCAACACAGTCGAAAGCTCGAGAGAAATCTATAAAGAGCCCTAACACGAACTTTTTGTTATCTAGTGCATTAATTATTTTATCATGGAAGACACATAATGCTGTCTCGGTGCTTTTATTACTAGTGAAGCCATGTTGTGATTTGGATAGCAGGTCGTTACCATATAAAAAAGACGTGAGAGGTTCCTTAATGGCTAATTCAATAAGTTTTGACACACTAGAGAGAAGACTTATTGCTCTGTAATTTTCATACATATTTGCATCTCCTTTTTTAAACATCGGTTGAACTAATGCTAGTTTTAACATTCTTGGAAAAGTTCCTTCCCCAATACAGAGATTAATAAGATGGGCTAACGGACTACAGAGTAAGTATCTAGATTTTTTTAGGAGATTATTAGAAATATTATCAAAACCGCTGGAGTTCGAGGATTTAAGCTTATTGATTAGGGAAACAACATCACTTTCCGTAACAGGAGGTATAAAGCATGTTTTTGTAGAAAAAGGAACATTCGACATAAGAAAATTGTAGTCATTCGATGAATTATTATTGTTGGGAAGGGCGGTAAAATGCAAGTTAAAATCGTTGGCTACTACTTCATCGTTTACTTTTACCCCATTAACACTTATATAGTTATATCCGATATATTCCTATTCTTGCCTTGAATTGTTTTAATTGTGCTCCACATAGCCTTTGATTTATTATATGAATTACGAATGTTCTTATCATAATAATCTCTTTTAGTTTTATGAAGTTCAAGCCTATACTGTTTATGTAAATATTTACTTAAGTCTTTAAAAATGGGATTTCTTTTAGCCAGATCACTATAAAGTGTTACTCTGTTTTTTAGCACAAATAATTCCTCAGTCATCCAGTTTTCATTATTAGGTTTTTTGTTTAATAAACACTTTTTAACGGGGAAACTCAGGTCAAAGTAATACATTAACATATTATTAAAATATTTAAATGCAGCATTCGGACAATTTAGGATAAATAAATTATGCCAACTTTCATTAAGCAAAAAGTTATGAAAAGTTAAGACATTATTATCGCTAAAGCTTCTGCGGAGTACATATTCATTTTTATGTACACAGTCAGATTTAATATTTATACTTATAGTCTGGGAGATATGATCAGACAGGTAAAAGTCACAAGTAGAAGTTTTATATCTAATAGAGTTTGAGTTTAACAATATATTGTCTATACACGTTCTAGATGTAGGAGTCACTCTAGTTGGAGTATTAATAGTAGATATAAAGTTATAGCAAGCTAATAAGTCATTAAACAATATTAAATTCGTACTATGTGTTAAAAAGTCAATGTTAAAATCACCTCCAATTGTAACCAACAAGTTACTGTCAGAGAGTTTGTCAAGAAGACCATTGAACAATTTTAAAAATAAATTAAAATCGCCAGAGGGAGGTCTATAAATGCCTAATACTATAATTTTACGTTGTATTAATTTTACCCCGCAGCATTCAAAAACTCCCTCTTTACAGAAATCACTTACATTAATTAATTCAATTCCATTTGCAGCTTGATTTCTTTGATAAATAGCCACTCCACCATGCTTCATAAACAACCGACAATATGAATTTATTAGAGTGAAATTGTTCAATTTTATAACACTTAATTGCTCTATAGTTTGCCAATGTTCAGTGAACAGTAATATATCACAATCTTGATCATCAAGAACATCGTCCAGATTCAAAATCTTGTTTGAGAGGCACTGTATATTTTGATTGATAATAATTAAAGTCTCATTACGCAGGAAAAAACTGATCAGAGTCACAGATTCTGTCAGGAGATGTCCAGGGTACGTCCTCAAGACTTTCCATGCCTTGTATTGACATAGTGTTATTTAATATTGATTGGACTGACTCATCGCTGTTAACTGAAATTTCATTTCGTACATTCACAAGATTTTCCATTCCTTGAGTAGACACAATGTTATTTAATGTTGTTTGAGCTGCCGCAACCGTATAATCTTCAATGCTGTTAAATGAAATTTCATTTGGCTCAATTCTTGTAGCACTCTGTGTGCCTACATTTTTCGTAACAATAACAAATTTCAAACTTTTAGGCAAATGTATTTTGCCAGTTGAATTATTTATTATCACATCAGCAATCATGTCATCTCGATTCTGTTTGTCAAACTTTGGGTTGTTTATTTCTATATAATTAATTTGTCCTTCTGTGAACTTATTAAATCTGAATAGGAAGTCATTCAGTTTATTGTTATATTTATAAATATAACTATTTTTGAAACCGTTCTTTCCGTAAGGTACAGACACAAAGGATATATTAGTGTGTGAACATAACTTTAACTTGTTACAAATGACTTTGAAAGAAGGTACTTTTCTTCCGTCCAAGTTGTTTAAGCCTGCCATTATTATAATTTGGTCTTGAAAAGTCAAACCTTCTGCTAGACCTTCAATATTTTCAATGACCTTCTCCAAGTATGCTCCAGGTTTCACAAATGTAAGTATGTCATACGTATTAACGTCAAGTTTCTTCCTAATAAGTCTACTTAATTTTTTTCCACTATCATCTGTTAAAATTAGAAGTCTTTTCTTGTTTTCCTTATTATGTAGCGTACCGATCGAAAACTGATGACAATTTCTTTTTTTACAGTTTGCAGTTTTATTATTTGTTAGATTTAAATCAGGTGTAACAATATTATTAGAAATCCTACTTATTCTTTCGGTGTTAACATAGCAGCTATATTTTTCAGTTTGAACTCCAGTGTTTGTAGTTTCTTTAATTTCTTTAAAACCCACATTTTCTACACCACTGGTTTTGTCAGATAAGTTTTCTACATAAGTAAATTTATCTTTGGTGTTTTTTATATAATTTGTTTGCGTACTTGTAGTTTTTAGTGTCCTATTTATTGATATGTTTTTTTCATTTCGCTTATCTGTCCTTCTAATTCTTTAATAATTGACTCCTGTTTTTTTATTACCTGGTTCAAGTCGTCTTCCAGTTTAATCACCTCTTCCAAAAATACATTGTTTTCATGTTTTAATTTTTCTATATATTTGTTTTTTATAGCACTATCTTCATTGAGGTCACTAACTGTCTTTTCTAATAAACTGTTTTCTTTTTCCAGTAGACTGACTTCACTCTCATCATTATTTTTGCAACAAATAATCTTGTTATCTTTTATAAAAGTAATTTGACTTCTAATACGCGACAAACAACTTTTATGAAACACATTACAACATTTTGTACACACATAGTGTATAAATTGTTTAGTCTTACAGCACTTAAAAGACTTAATAAAAGGAGAGCTCCTTTGTGATGTGCTACCTATGCCCGACATTATAAAAATTCATTTTGCTGAAGTCACTTTACTGCAATAGTAAAGTTACTTTATAAGATATTCTTCATTGCGGCCACCAAAAATAAGCTTTACTGCTATAGTAAAGTAATTTTATTGTAGCAAAGTGGCATATATCGCTAAATATGCAAACGACCTAGCTATGGTAGCAACAGTTCTTTTTAATTCTGACAAAATTTTTTACTACCATTTAATAGCTTTAATACTATTGTAGTTGATCTCATTTTTGTTGTACCAAAAATGTTTATTAGTTATCGCAAGATATTTCGGCTATGATAAGATTAATTCTTTTCACTTCCAGCAATATTTTTTATTAGCACTCTATAGTTTTTCTGGTGAGGGGTTACTCTAGACGGAGGGCAAAGTGGGCGGCCGCCAGAATTGTAAAGGCAGCAGTTTGGGCGTATCGATACGATACGGCAGGAAGGGGGGCGACAAAATGCCATTGCGCCCAGGGCGGCAAAAGAGTTACAGCGGCCCCTGTTCCTGGTACTGTAGTTAATTCTTTTTTGCTGTAGCAAAGTTACTGATTAGCTAGACCAAGAACTTGGCTGCAGTAATATATTACTTATTATTATTTGCAGCAAAAAGTTCACAAAATAAAACCACATAAAAACTTAAAAACCATCAGACACAACACTCGAAGAGTAGCGGCAGAATGAAATGAACGAGACAACATGCCAACAACGCCACGCCAAGTGCTTGAGTCCTCGCGAAAATAACCGAATACGCTTTTTTTAAGGTTTAAGTGACTGAATGTTAAACGCTAGTAAACTGTCCACTAACGGAAAATGTTAGTATACTTGGTACTACTAAAAAAAAATTGAAGGCACTACTTTAATTGCCACAAAAAAATCAACGTTCACGGTTAAACAACTAGAGGATTATTGACAAGTAAACTAATAAGTGTTCATTTTATATGACGCTATTTACCTCGTTATTAGGAACAACTGCTACACAACATTATTAAAAAACAAACTAAACATTTGGCTTAATGAAAATCATGTCAGAATCACTGTTTACTTGGGACGTTTTTCTCAGTGTAGGTATCTAGTATTAAGTTCCTTGATCGGAGATATCAATCACCATCTTACTGTAAGTTTGCTTACCCACAACACGTTGTATAAAGAACAGGTAATACAGGAATTACAAAAATTTATTTTGATGAAAATATTTTCCCTTCTACAAGTACCCCCCACATGTTGCTTAGAGAATGTTATAATGGGCTCGTTCAGCATTTTTTTCTTTTATTTTAGGAATCAAAAGTAGAACAGCTTTTAAGACAATTTTCAAATTTTGAAGTTTTTATTCGAACGTTTAAGCCTTTATATAAATTACCAAAGTTGGATCGCTCGAAAACGGGGCGGAGTTTCGCGTGACGTCACTTTGCATATGCTGATAGGGTGATAGTCAAAACTTAATAAGGTGCGGCGCGTGTTATTGTGTATCTGTATGGAAACAGTGTTTGATTGTTAAATTACATTGTTGGAAACAAACACCTTTTTTCTTCAAACGTCAGATTAACTCATGTCAGGATATTGAAGTTTGACGGATTATAATGGACTATTGACTACTATAGAAAACTCAATCACTTTCACCCTAGTGTTCATGCAAAATGACGTCACGAGTCGGCGAAGCGCTTTCTACTGAAACCCAATCTTTAGCATTAAATATTTAAGGATTGGATACACTCATGAAGCTGAAATTTTATCAGCATATTTAGATGATCGAATATTATTGAATACCATAAAAAATTTACGAAAAAAGAATGATCGGTAACAAGTCCATTATCTATCCTTTTTTATGGCTATATAATGTCACTATATGTTAGAAGCAAGGAAGGTATATACTGAAGAGATAGCCGTTATGTATCTAGACTTGTTCCTTAATCAGAGCAATTTCTACTATATAAAGACAAAACACCACGACGTTGGTAAAGGACCCTGCAGTTTTTTATAGTAAAAATGGGTTCTGAAACTTGGGGAAAATGTTCTCCTGAGCCACCTGATTAAAATTCTCTTTGACCACCAGTCCCACCGAATTCGATTTTTTGATCTAGTGGCGATTGAAACTGTGAACATTTGCGAAGGCCTGCTTAAATGTTCCATAAAAATTCTGAAAATATTCAGGCTCATTTTCTGGTGTTTTTTTTTCGAAGTGCTTCTTTCTCTCGGAAAAAATAACAAAACAAAAATAATTTCTTCTATAATTTTTTTTACGGGAAAAGGAAGCACTGAAGAAAAAGTTGGGGGGGATAAGGTGGCTATTTTTGTTCAAAGAACACATCTGCCGGTTTTCAGAATTTCTCAGAACAAGAATTTCCCTAGATTTTAATTTTTTTCTATTCCAGAAAGATCCCAAAATATTCAGGCATATTTTTTAGGCAAAAATAATCAACTTAGCCCCCCCCCCCCCCCCCCCCACCTTTTCTTCAAAGTGCTTCCTTTTCCTGTAAAAAAATTACAAAAAAAATTTATTATTTCTTTGTTATTTTTTTCCGGGAGAAGGAAGAAAAAAACACCAACAGGTGAAATATGCTTATTTTCTCCAAAAAATAAGTCCGAATATTTTCATAATTTTTATGGAACATTTAAGCAGACCTTCGTAGATGTTCACAATTTCAATCATCTCTAGATCAAAAAATCGAATTCGGTTGGACTGGTGGCCCAAGAGAACATTTTCTCCAAGTTTCAGAACAATCGAATGAAACCCATTTTTACTATAAAAAACTGCGGGGTCCTTTCTTTTGAGAATCATAGAAAAAACCCATTTTATTTGTCACAACCAAAACATGAATCACTGTTGTATGAAAGGATAAGAAAAAAGTGTATGAGATGCCAAAAAATGTTTTATTAAAATTAAGTTACATTTTCACATTGAAAACAAAATTAAATTTAAAGTACACCCAATATAAATGGATAGATAGCAAATTTGACATTATTGTTTTAAACATCGAAGAAAAACACGTGGTTATTACTACTATAAAAGGAAACTACATTTATGTATTACCTTACTAGTCTAAAAAACTACACTCAAAAACGGGTTCAAATTTCTGTTGTCAAATTTTTATCATAAGAATTACATAAGTTAAAAAAACATTGGTGCTACTGTTCTTTTTAATAGTAAAATGGTGCATATTTAAAATTTGTATTACTATAACTAACACATAAGGAATAAAAATCTAATAAAATCACTTCCTAGGACAAAAAGGCCCATTTACAATATCATTGGAGTTTCTTAGATATCAATATAAATCAGTTTATATTTTCCTAAAAATTATTACTCTTTTACATAGACATTGCAAAAACACTCCTAAAAGTCTCAAGTGACAATATTTTTAGCTATATGGTTTCCGAATAGTATAAGTGTGCTAAATAATAAGATGCCTAAATGTAGGAAGTGATCGAAATATTAATTTTACTATACTATTTAATATAGGAAACAATAACACCAATACACTTAGATATATATTTTAATAGTAGGAATACAATGAGAAATTAAATACATGATAAAAATATATTGTATTTATTAAATCTTTAGAAGTAGCTTTGAAATCCGCAGCTTATTTCTAAATAAAGAGAATATAAAAATATATATAAGATAAACAATCATAACTAAATCAAGAACACGATAATAATGTCGAAATAAAATTACCAGTCATTTGTATTACACTGCCTGTATCTTTAAAATCTCACTTATATTGTTTTAACTTAAGGACAGTTTTACTTGACCCCTTTCATTGTAGCCAAGTAGACAAAGCAGCCTTGAACAATTTTACAATGTAGTGACTTAGTCCCCACTTAACACGACAAGGCTAAAACAAAAGATGGTCAATTCATAGTGTTGCCGCTCTATTCCACTTATTGTCTCGTTAAAGTTTGTTTCATTTGGGGGATTCATTGTATTTCAGAAAGTGATTGGCAACACTGCATCATTTGAGTCGCTAGCACGAGTACTTGTGCTACGACTATAAGAGACCTACATTGTAACAAATGAGCGTTTATTAACATATGTACGCTGTTAACAATGTGTCCGTTTTTTTTTCATCACAGATAGTTACTTGATAAGATGGCAACTTAACTCCAAACAGTCTATCTTTATGAGCATTTCTTTGGTGAAAATCCTAGGTGGAAGCACTGCGAATAAGAGGTATAAATTTTAGAGGACAAGATTAATGGTGAGTGGTTTCTCGCATTAAATGGAGCAAAATTATTTGAGGGATACCGTTTTTAAATATAATTATTCAAATTATACCAAAAACTGACGATTGTACTCATTAAGTGATAAGGTTTATTTGCAAAACGATTGGTATTACATAAAACTTGTAAGATACCAATAATAATACTTGAACCATGCTTTTAGTCACCTACGTTGCATTTTCTTACAACCTTTTGCAGGAGAAGCGTGATTGAGCATGGTGTTCTACACCATGGAACTGGAGCCATATTTGCATTTCATACTAATACAACCCAACAGAACAGAAAAACTTCTTGGAAATTTTTCTAAAATAAAGAACGGCTTATTCTCACAGCTTGCTTGACACTTGGATGCTTATCCTGACAAATGATGAACATTGCAAATTGCAAACAGCCATTGAAGAATTTGAATGATATTGAGAAGTTAATACAGTCGATCTTCTCTCCAATTATCGCATTATTTGTGGAGCAAAAAAATATCTTTCTACCGAAGGAAGCTCAAGATGATAGCTCTACAACTGACCCTAAGGAATTAATTATTTCTCCACATTATTAACAGCTGCAAAATTACATCGTTTTATTGCAAAAGGAACTAGAAGCAGTTTAACTTCTACTTGAACATGTTAAAAATATCAGGTAACATCTTATTCTGGGAATATATTAGGTTGAAATATCAATAAACAATCTAAATTAGGAAAGATTTATGAGTTACAACAAACTTGTCAGCCAAACAAGTAGCATACTGTTATCCTCCACCTTCAAGTGCAATGGTGGTTTGTCTTACAACATGAGCAATGAGGTTGGAAAAATACAAAGAATTGTATGGTATCCTCTTATGTATACCACAACAGCACCAGCCACTATTTTAATACTTTTTCTTGTATCTGTACAGCACATAAGTTTGAGAAAATTAATGCTTGTGTTTGCTCATGGCACACACACAAATTGCTGTGGTAACAGTTACACTAAATACAGCTTGCAAAACTGCCAATGACGTTTCGTATTGTGGATAGAAGGGGTGAATGGATTTGATTAAGCTGGAACTCCTTACTCAATCTTATCTATCAATGAGTACAACTTCAAAATTTTTAAATGGACTAATATAAAGGTCAATAAATATATAAACTTATATTCGGTACACAATATATTCCTATCTATCTTCATAATTTCTAACAGGTCAAGATTAATTATTGCTTTTGTTAACCCTCAGTGAGTCCATATTATATATCTAACTTTGATACATTGGTCAGGTTTTTAAAATTCTACGATATACAAATATATAACGGATTCATTACGAGGTTCTGTTGACCATTTAATATCCTCAAGTTATGAACGTCACTCTAAACTAACAAAGAAATGCTCACAAAGAAAGACTTTAATAACTCACATACACACTATAATACATATAAAGTATTTATTTTTTTCAACGCTTAACGCTTTGGACTAGTTTACGAGTTACAATAGCAGGCTAAAGATTTGCTATAATCACTTTGTTATTCAGGTACTCGATCTTGTAACACTCTTATATACATATCTTAGTTAATCCTTTTCAAAGTTCTTAACAATTTCAGAGCAAATATTTTTCTTCCTGTTTTAACAATTCTCACAATTAAATATACATACACGGTTCAGCCAATACTCTCTTGAGTGGGTCAATGAAAAACTATATACGAAAATTATTTAAGCAACTTATTGCAGTGATCTCCATAATATTTTTATCACTTCATTGTGCAAATTAAAATTAATGACCATGTCATGGTATAATAGAGTACGAATAAGTAGGATATTGATCGTTATCCATTATAAGTCTTCAATATTCACAGCTATAATAGTGTTTTTACATTGTTAGTAATGTACATTCATAATCCAATTTCACATTCGAGCTATGCTAGTATATGCCAGATCATGTTTCCATTTTCTCCTGTTTACAGATGAACCCAATCGCAGAGCACGAAAATGTTTTGAAACTGGCAATTTTTAATATATTCATGATTTTATTAATATTTCATGTTTGTAATTTGAATAAGTCACCGCTGGCACTGCCACGTTGAAAAAGTTGCCCTCAAACACTAATTTCTCGCATCCTAAGGTAGGGAATATCCCTAATAAACATTGAAGAGAACTAAATTCCTCCTAAACATGACCTACTAGATTTTTTCTTAAGTCAATAGATTAGACATAGTGGCAAACCATATTCTAACTGATAGATAAAAATGTGCTACAAATTTCTCACAGACCATATTGTTCATTCTCTCCATCAGTGACTGTGATGCTACTTCTGCCATTTTCAATTCGGGCAAAATCATATTCCTGATTTTACTCCAAAAGTACGAGTATTTAAACAATAACATTAAACTGTTGAAAAATGCTGATGGTCTGATTATAAGCCCACCCACTATATCAACATCATTTCACCATATCAGATGACGTTCCAGAAGCAGAACACTTTGTTCTTGCCTTGTGTGGCATTCGAAAAAAAAAAAAAAAGAAGATAGACAAACACTTATGCACCTGTTTTAGAAAATCACTTGCTAAGAGTAAGTTCAACCTTGTTTCACTACAATCTAACAGTGAAGCTGCACAAAAATACTTCGGAAGATACCATCAATTTCAATGGGGGTCTCATGTCGAACAAAATCCTGAGGCATGGGGTTGAAAGATTGAAGAAACTGGGCTTACTCCAATTACGATGCTTAAAAATCTTGCTCCCTGAGTGTTGATAAAATTCATTTCTTGCACATGTACAAAAGAATGTGTAATTGCAAAAAGCTTGGCTTAAAGTATTCGATCATCTTCATTCAGACACCGGCAAAGATGATGAAATAATCAAAACTGATGAAAATGAGCCTGCTACTCCATCTAACCTAGCCCAACCTGTATATTGACAAGACGGAATATTTTATTATATTACTAACGTGGAATAGGCATGAAAGGGGAATTACATATAAAAGCAAAACGCGCCATATACTCTACCTCGTAATGCTGTGGAAAAGTGTATTATTATGGGAAAATTTGTCTTGCTTTTCAAATTAATAATGTAGTTGGAAAAAGACAAACAAACCTCAAATTCATATTCCAGAATATCGTCATCTTTATTAGTTAATTTCATGTATGAGGCAAATGATGATTGACTTCAAGTAATGAAACCAACACAAAACAGTCAATGCAAATAACAATGAAGAAAAGCAGGGGAAAAACGAAAATTAAGTTACGATGCCTTGAGAAAATGGAAACAAACGAGTGGACATATCAATATGTCCAAAGCTTTCGATAATATAGACACGGAACTGAACATAGCAAAATTGTATTTCTATGCGTGTAGAGGATACATGGTTTAAAAATTTTACATCAACAAGTTAAAATTAATAGTAGCACTGACGTAATACTCTCAGATAAATGTACCATTGAAAAAGGAGTTCTCCAAGGAACAATACTTGTCCCCATATTGTTTAATTTCTTTATTACAGATTTGACGAATTATACAGCACATATTCCCTCTTTTAACACAGAGCAGAATGGCTTTTCACAAGCTAAAAGCATGCATCATGTAAAAAATTATCTATCAAAAGTTTTTGGGCGCCATTTATCAAAATGGCGATGCCGACAGTGATTTGCCAAGGTAGCAAACTTAGAACATTAATAAAGATACCAAAGTAGTCAAAACTGCCACATTTCAAA
The DNA here is from genome assembly GCA_963583905.1 of Stenurella melanura. Classification (NCBI taxonomy): domain Eukaryota; kingdom Metazoa; phylum Arthropoda; class Insecta; order Coleoptera; family Cerambycidae; genus Stenurella; species Stenurella melanura. The sequence goes on from OY757310.1 coordinate 149,576,893, forward strand.
GCTCCAAGACATTTTTCCCGGTAGAATCACAATGCCTGGCCTAGATGAGGATTTCACAGTAAAGCTATTGGTTTTTTCTTTCACACGCATAACCAATTGCTATGGGGTTAAAATTCATGATTATGTAAATAGCAAATGAGAGTCCCAAAAACTTCATTAGTTATATTTTGAGTTATTTGAGACTATTACACAGCAACAGTCCGCTATGTATCTTTTATCATTTGTCATTGTTATTTGAAGCGAATATAACGTTAGGGGAACATTGTAGATATGGTAGTTCCTTATAATTGATATAGCTTGACGTTTCCTTTGAGATTCAATATGATCCACAATTGCGGTGTCAGTTTACTTCTTCTCTTTAAGTCCTTAGTTATTGGAAATATCCAATCCTAAATTAAAAATTTCAATGACCCACTCAGTATCAGGGGATGGGACAATATTCTTGGTTATATCTTAATTTCTATCACAGTACAAGTTGGGTATGCAAAGAAGAATTATCTGAACCGAGTATTAGGTCTCATTTAAAAATATTTGCTCCTTATTTTATAAAATATCTAAGGAATAAAGTATAATTATTTGGAATGGCTATTTTGTTCTAGATCCACGTTATATTGGTCTCTTGTGGCTTAATATTAGGAACGGTGTTAAATGGCGATATCGTGTGTCTTTTTGTTAATACTTGACACAGTTGTTAAATAAAAATCTCACGTTTGTCAACAATTCTTATACGTGTAATATGAAAAATAAATAAATCTTATAACGAGTTAAGTTGACAAATACAATTACAGAGAACAAACAAATACAAAAAGGTCTCATGATCATAATACTTTTAAATTATTCTTTTAACAAGCACAACAGACAATAAAATTAAAAATGCATAACTCCTTCTCTCAAATTAATCATCGCAGAACATACACACTCTTATTTCGTAGATTGTTAACTTTATCATAGTTTTCATATTTATATTGTTATTTCAGTACTGTTTGCCATATTTTGCTAAATGCTAAAAATGTTGCTTTAATATTATTTACAGGTTTGTCTTTTAATACTAGATTAATAATTATCAACTGGATTTGGCTGCTACAATCTTTGGTAAATATGGTATTAACTCTACAAATTATTTGTTAAAAACTTGTTTAAATAATTTTAATACTGAAATATTTCTTTTAATAAGATTGAACAATTTCAAAACAAAACACTCAAGTAAATTTCCTTTTCTTTTGACAATATCGACAAAACAAACATATCTATTTTTAAATAAAGTTAACTGCTACCAAAAATTTGAAATAAAGATACCATCAATCTTATCGATTGCGGAAATTATATTTGAAAAATTTTTGCTATTAATTTGAATAGCCACAAACTTCATATAAAAAATAGACAAGCACCATCATTGTAACGATCCATTTGGTTTGATTAAAGTTCTTAGTTAGCAAAATAAACAGCATAAACGCAAATAAAATAAATATTTGAATCACAATCTCAGATCCTAAAAAGCTATTATACACCCACGTAAGTGAGCAGCTTGTATCTCACAGGTACTTAGTAGTTTTTATTATGTGGAAATATAATTATTTTATTTGTGTTAACAATCGTTGTTATGTTCGCTTTTCAATAAGAGTTTTTCTATATCACAGATGTTTTACTTCTTATCTCTACTTTTTTAACAAAAAAAAGTCAATCTTTGCACGTCGAGTCTAAAATCTGCTGGAATATGCAAAGTTTCTGATATTATTTCTTATAAATAATAATAAAAATAAACATTAAAATAATCGGCTAATTTATGTCCATTAACGGATTAATATTCGTTTTTTTCTTGGGTAACAAGAAGAACAAATTACTTCTAATCGTATACGCAACAACAAAATAAAATATACTTACATTAAAAAAATGGACATTGGGTCCTGCAATGTCTCTTTATCTTACATTTCACGAAAGAAAAAAAAATAAAATTTAAATTTAAAAAAACTGATGTTTAGGTTTTATTTTACAGATGTAGTACTTAACTAGTGTAAGTCTGCTAGGACTATTGGCAACAGGTATTCATCCGAATCACCATCCGATGGGTTACAAATAACTGGGTGTAGGTCACATAGCTTTGCTGGTTCCCAAGGTTTTTGTAAGCTTTTTGGTATATCCTAAAAAAAAAGAGAAACATGCAAATATCCAAACTGATTATCATAATCATGGAAGGATGTTCCATTGGGAACTGAAATAATTTCGGCATATTGTTGGTGATGCTATCAATATGTTAAACTATCCAGTTAATTATTGGTTTGCTTGTAATCGTTTTGCAATCATAATAATGATAATCTTCATTAGCATAGCTAAATATAAAGTGTTACCTTACCGTATAGTCACAAAAATAGAACAAAAATTGCATGTGAAATATAAATATGAAAATTCCACCGAAAAAAAAAAATTGTTAAATATTCTTATTCTTCTTAAAATTTCTTATTGTTTAAACAATGAGTGCCCCATATGAAATGTTTCTGATTCTTAATAATAGAATATAACAAATATTTCTAAAAAATCTTCAACAACTTACAAGAAGAAACCTTCTCTGAGGCAGATAAAATAAAAAAGTAAATTAGGTGAAATTTTTCTACCAGCCTTACTAACTTTTTGTAAATAGCTCTAAATCTAAAAATTTTAACAAACACATTCCTTAGATAAATCTTATTGTCCACACTCTTAGCATCATTTAGGTATGAATATATCTAAACTTGCGTTGGTATAAGGTGGGGTACATGATTAAAATAAAAGAAGAACAGACGATTTATGAGATCTGATTGAAGAGGCAACATATCATGTTAAAAATACATGAGTCATGTGCTTGTCATAATTGTCTAGGAAATGGCATGCAAAATCGATGGCGAAAAGTTACCGTCTGCCACTCAAACTTTTTTCTCTCTGAAAATTTTTGGTATAGTGGAAGAGTATATTATACCGGCAGGCGAAAATTCCGCTTGGTGCATGGTAGAGGAAATTTTAGATAAAATTTTTTTTAAGGTAGGTATATCGCGAAAGATGCGACATTTATTAGCGAATCGCTAAACTTGAGACGTGAGAGACAGATAGAGAGTGGGAGGGGGTAGGAAAAGATTTGGCAACGCCACAGCTGATCGACTCGTCACTAATGTCAATAGATTTTTACCTCCTTTAATACATTAATGGAAACATATGGAATTAAATTTGCAGGAAGTTTCGTGACTTTCTTGAATAACATAAATTGTGATATCCACCTTTAACTTTTTATTTTCTTTTAAATCATGACAATTTTGATATCCAAATGAATCTGTTGGCTTAAACCTAGTCACCTAGTTACAGATAATTGAATATTTCACCTTTGTAAGGGGTAAACATCGCAGATTTGAATTGGCCAAGAAGTTGTAGCATTTCAATATGCTACTTTTATGTTAAAGTTAGAGTAGTACCTAATTAGAGGAATAAAGATTTTAATTTATCACCGATGGTGTATTACTGGCTGCTTAAAGACATACAGGACGATTTCAGTTTTCTTTGAGCTACAGACATTTGAGACTTGACTCTTGGTGGGCGATAAGGTCCCATACAATAGTGGCTATTCACAATTTTCTGCTTTGGGGTTTTGTACAATCAATTGTACAACTAGAGATTTACACCTTACTTTCAAGTGTAAGGACTTCTGCGAAACGAAGAGAGTTGTTATAGTCAAACTCACTGGTTTTCATTTTCTATTCCGATTAATATAATCGGCATATTTTTCGTCTTGCTATCTTACTCAGGGCTGAAGTGACTCATGAAGTGACTTACTGTTGTATATTACCCCTATCAGATGGAATGGGCCATTTGTTTTCATCATTCCAAGACCACGACCCCCATATTTTGAACATATGCGTTATGACTATATCCTATGTTGGTAATTTGTAAAATTATTGCTTATTCAGTTATAAGGGTTATATTTAAACATTTTCTTAACTGTAACAATAAAATTGCAACATACATAAAACACACCAATGTAAGACACTCAGCGTTAGAAATCACAAGTGTTAAAGAAAATAAAATAAAGACCTAAAATATAATATGATATATTTCTGTCTGTGAATGTGTTATTTCTTCATAAAAGTCGTATCTAAAATTTATCACTGCCTCTTAATCTCGGCACATTATCTATAGCCCACCCTGGTATTGACGTCATTTATGACATACGTTTCGATACGCATCACCCACCTAATTGAATATTTATTTGTACACTTGATATTGTTGCATAGGTACAGTTGTTTCTAAATTACATGTGTCTACAAAACTACCGTAATGTACTATATTTAACTTACCAATAAAGCATCATCAAATTCAGGTCCAGGATAAAAAATAATATCATTCTCTACTATTTCTAATGTTTTCAGGTTCTCACCGCGTAATCTGCCAATAGCTACCAGATTCTCCTCCCAGTACTTATAGCCATAGAAAACAAATTCCTCCAAATTTTTACACAACCAAGCAGTAAGAACAAAGGGATCAGGACTCTCGTCAAATAGAGGTTTGACGAATATCCAGCTGTTATCATTGGTACTAAGAGAATCTATCCACATAATACTGCGTAGAGTATCAACGTAGTGAGATGAAAGATTTTGAACAAGCTCCATGTTAACCTAAAAATACATAACAAAAGTAAGAACTAACATATAACAAGAAACCCAGGAAAGTAATGTTAAACTTGAATTGAATTTTAATTTACTAGAGTACTAATTTACTAAGTAGACTGTTACTTATTGAGAGAAAGTAATAAACTATCGTGTCACGTCTATTCCGTGAGTGTACGTTTTTCCTCTTCAAACTGTCTTCTATGATGTCTTGAAATACATGTATGCCGGATGATTCGTGTCCCCGTATCTCTTTATTTCAACAATAAACTACAACAAACACTAAATATTTGTACATCGCTTGTCAAGCTCTGTCAAATGACGTCCTTAAATAATTTCTGTGATCACATATGCCAAAGTAATGATAGTCAACTTCTTTTTTTTTCAAACGGTATGTTTTTTTTGCCGATTGTTGTAGAGGTTCCCCTTTTGCATTGGACTGTGTAAGAAAAGTATATATTCCCATAACAGAAATTTCGAGAAAATTTTATAAAATATGATAAAACATGATGTAAAGGTTTTGTTTCTGAATCAGCATAGTTGGCCATGGAAACAATTGAATTTTGACATTGTAACTAATGTAACTAGTACCATCTCGGCAAATCAGATTTAAAAGAGAGGGATTTTATCGGACGAGACAAAAATTTCAAAACAAAGTTTGATGTCTTGACCAAAGAAAGTTCTGTTTTTAAATAGATACGTAATTAATTTTTATTTAAATAAACAGTCAATATTGCATCTTAAGTTAATTAATGATAATAATACTCAACAATATTAAAATAACAATTACAAATAAATAATTAATATAAATAAAAAACTACTAACACTTAAGAAAACTAATTAACAATTAAGAAAACGAAAACATTATTTATTACTTCACATGTTCGAAGAAGCCTGCGTTCGCTTCTAAACGTAATTGCCCTCTATTTATCATGCCTTGGATGCATACATGTTGAAGAACTTCAACATCTAATCAGCGACATTCAACTTGCAATCTATTTTTAAGATCTTCGATGTCATTTAGAGGTGTAAAATACATTATTTTACATAGAGTAAGATTCGGAGATCTGGCAGGTTCATTACAATTATAGCATTATGTGGCCGGTGCCCCATTTTGTTGTAATATCATGTTAAATATGCCGAATATATAATGGACCGTCTTCTATGAAATTAAACAAGTCTTCCCTTAAAAACTGTAGACATCTTTCTCAAGTAAGTGTGTCTTCATGAGACTTTGGTCCTATAGTTTTTTTGGTAAGAATTCCGCACCATACATTAATTTTGAAAATAGTTTCTCGAAATCACTGAGGATTATAATGAGACCAATAATGGTAGTTATGTAGATTGACTATTCCATTATTATGGAAACAGGATTCATCTGACCACATGGTACAATTAATATAGTCAGTTCTTGAGCAACTGCCTGCCATGATACAAAATATAGACGTCTCTCGCAATCTCCAGGAAGTAAGTACTGATGTAAAGGTATTTTATATGGTCGCAGTTTATTGTTTTTGAGAATTCTTTGAATTCAAGAATATGAAACATCAGTCTCATCAACTTCATTTCGTACGGTGCTGGGTTTCGCCCATATTTCTTGCCAATCTTGCAAACATTTTGTCTGATGGTGCCAGAGCCTACTTCGAAAGCGTTCATGATACAAACGTTTAGCTGCTTTACTGTTTTTTCTGCACTCTCCATAAATTAATATCACGTCCAATTTTTCTTCATTAGTGTAAATCTATTTCTAAGTATAACATAAAACAAAAATTAATAGCACAAATAACAGTATTTTCAATTTGACGTTACTAACAATGTCAAAATTCAAATATTTCCATGGCTCTGTCGATTCAGAAACAAGAATGAAGTGTTATTATGTTTTATTAATTTTCTCGAAATTTTTCTTACAGAAGTATATACTTTTCTTACACAGTTGAATGCAGAAAAAGAATCTCTACAATTATCGGCAAAAGAAAGTACAGCATATCGTTATTTGAAAAAAAAAAAAAAGTTGACTACTGTTACTTTGGCATATATGATCACAGAGATGATTTAAGGACGCCATTCGATGGAGCTTGACAAGCGATTTACAAAATTATACAGTTTATTGTAGTTTTTGTTGAAATAAAAAATATACAGGGACGCGAATAGCAAACTGAATCTCCCGATATATAAACTGGATTAAGTAATATAAAATATATCATATAATATATATTCCAATCTATAAAAAAGATTAATTTCGATCTTCTTTTATTCCACTGTAAACTTTTTTCCAAATGATCTTAATGATCTTCTGAGATATCTAAATTATATATGATTTAATTATATCAAAACATTATAGTAGGTACTAAACCATCTAAAAACCTCATAAAATGTAATCACTATGAGGCATCAACATTGATTGTAGAAACATTTCAAGTAATATACAGGGTATTTGTTTGATTTGAAACAATTGAGTTGACAATTTCAAAATGCAAAAATTGAAACCAGTATGGACAACACCCTGTAGAATTGTGTTTAGCTTTGAGAGATTCCGAAATTAGTATACAGTCAATCGACGGTCATATTTATGACGATACGTTTTGCAAATTTTACTGCTGACAGCTGCAAGTGTATTTTTTTTTCTTTTTTTCTAGAAAATAATATATGCCTGGATATAGAATTAAGAGTTAAATTAGACAAGTCAATGATGGTTTTTACTTCAGAACCCACAGACACACACAAACTTTTTTTAAAATGTCTGCTATATTACATTATTTCGAATCAGAAACATCGGCTGTCAGAATCAATTATTTACATTGTTTAAACAATTGCAAAAAGTTTAGGTAAATATTTTTCTTTCGGTGATATTTAACCAAGTTTTTCTTTATTGAAAATTTAATGTATGAAATAATATTTGCACAAAACAACAATCAAATTTTTATTGAAAAATGTTCATTTTCAATTAATGATGGAAAAGGCATGATTTATTATTAGTGTGTGTTAAAAATAACTCAATGTGTTTTTCAATCTGTATATCAATTTAAAAGAAATAAGCTGTCATTATGATAAATGTATAAGTTAAAAAGATATATATTTTCGTAATTTTGGATACATGTCTTGCATTATATTTCACTTTACGACATTACAATATGCTACCGGCACACGGAAAATGTGAGAAAAAACTGTTTTCGAACAGAAAATGTTGAATGTAGAGAGCTAAAACATGCAGAATTTTTAGGTCAATAGGTATGTCTCAAATAAGCACACGTAATTTAATAAACATGACGAATTACTTGTAAAACGGCACACGTTTATTATCTTATAGGCGACGCGATTTAAATAAAAATTATTGTTGCTTTTTTACTTAAATATTATTTCTTAGAGGAAATTATCAATAAACTTTTGAATAAAAATCACTGGCAAATTTTTCTTTATTTATATTTTGTAATTGTTTAAACAATTAAATACTTTAGTCCGACAGTCAGAATGTTTCTGATAATGTAATATTACATTTTTTTAAATTTGAAATGTTCGAGATTATTCGAGAACATACGTGACGTGATGTTTGAAATATCTAAATCAATTTTATTCCTATTTTATTTCTAATTTATAATTTCCTAACGGGAATTTTACTAATGCAAAACTGGCTGTCTCAATGCCTATCATAGAAATGTCTGAGCTCTTAAAAAATTCTTGGACCTCTGAGAGAATTATAATATTAACAGTAATTACTGGTTGCTTTGGATTTTATAATTTAAACAATAGTTTTTATTTCAATAACTAGTGCAGTAAGTCGCCAAAGATTAACAATAATGTTGCATTTAAAAAAAATATATAAATAAATGAGGTTATATAGACATAATTTTCGTAGGTACGTCATAATGCAAAAAAAATTGTTGTCTTTCTTTTAACCCAAATAGGTGATTCCGAAGATTTTTGACATGCTGAACATGATGCCGTTGGCCGTTCTGCGCCATCACGTCACAATTTTGAGAAAACATAACCTAAAAGTGCTAAATGGGCAATTCCTACCTATATTTGTGCCCTAATAACTGAACGATGCGAGATTGAGTAAAACGGACCAGACCATCTTAATCAGCTCTCCAAAATCTTCAAAAACCAATAATTACAATAAAAAAAAACAACTATAGATGGCGCAAACATTATTTTATTTCTGAGTTTAGCAAGAAATATTAGAATTCTTGTGGTGAGTAAATATACAAGTAAATCGGACTTAAATAGCTAATTCCATAGGATTCTGACGCGCTGAACACAATGCCGTTACCCGTTTTGCTATATCGGGTCAGGATTTTGAGAAAAAGGCCAGTATAATAATATAAGCCCATTATTGTATAAATTATAGGAAAGGTAAATTTAAATTTATTATAGTTTTATAACTTTACTAATTATTATTCAACATCTCTATTACTCACTCTCTCGATAAGAAACAGACTATAAATATATGATTATAAGGTACGTACACTTTCGCAGAAAAACACTTTAAGATGTGAAAGTGGCATGAATCGTCGCATTACTGTCTCATGAAGAGTCTCAATATCCTTAAAAGCATGTATAACTGTCAGACGGAATTCACACGAGGGATGACTGTTCTGGAAATCTTTCCAAGCCTTATTTGTTGTGCCCGGATGATTTTTTCGGATGAGGTGAAGATGTACTACTAATCTTTTTAATTCTTTAGCTGCCGTAAGCCTGTTTAAAAATTCATCTGACAATTGATCATAATCTATACTTAATACCTAAAAAACAAAAAAAGTACACATTTTCATATGGGGAACACGAAAAAAATAGCCAAAAAAGTTTTCACCACCCCCGCAAACAGGCAAGAACCATTCTTTTTGATAATGCTCGGTAATACGTGTTCGGAGGAAAATATTTTGGAATTTCATAGGGGTTTAGTGACAAGGAAGAGTTATGGTACAGAGAGGGGCTCTAACAACCTCCCCAAGGAATGGAAAATTGCTTTTTTTTATTGATCGGATATAGGGGGTGAGTAGAGTCATAATCGATTTTTAACCCACAAAGAGGGTAAAAGTACCCTCCCAAAGACAAAAAACATTCTTTTTCTTGACAGCGAGGTGTAGTGAAATAACTTGATATTCTTTGTCGAAATTTTTGTTCATTTAATAAATAATGTATAGAATATTTTTCTGTACGAATCCAGTAAAATAGTTTTCATGGTACAGATAATATTTTAGTGTAACCTACTCCGTAAATAGAATTAAATGTTTGATACTATTTTATTTAACTTTACAATGTTATTATGTAACTTAGTTTTATCGAGAAATGCACTATATTAAATAAAAATGTAATGCGTAATAGATTATTTTAAATTTCAGCAAATAGAATTACTCAGTGTCTTCCTTATTGTAGATCCATTCCAAGACAAGTAATAAAACTTGGAGTTAAAATGTCGCATTGTACTGAACCGATGCAAGCTACAGTAAATTTTTTGATTGGCGATATTGTAGATTTACATTTTGATGGTGACAACTGTATTGCATTAAATGTGACAAAGCAATTTCGTGGTCATTAAAACAAATAATAATGCACATATTTCTTTGGAAAACCATAGGTGGCCTTACTTACAGTGACGCGCAATGTAATATTAACTTTTGATAGGATGTACCAAACCGTGGTCGAAACTAGACAATCCAGTTCTTAGACAATTTTTGGAAAAATGTATCAGTGGCAAATATAGTAATGTTAAGGTGCCTTCGGAGTCTACACTAAGAAAAAAATATTTATTTACGGAGTGCGAAAATATTAGACAGAAAATTTCTTCTGATAGTCCCTTCAAATTAAACCACCCTTATAGAAAGTTGTCTTGGGGTTGTATTAATATATTTTTCACCAAGCGCATGAAAAAAAAAGGGTTGTTTTTCAGATATAGAGATATGTGTTTTTTTGGTCATTTTGGCGGTTTTTTGGGTTTTGCTGCAAAACTATGCATTTTAGAGAAAATATGACCCGATTTGATATTGTAGATCTAGCGATTTTCTACAATTTTTGCTCTCTTCATTTTTTTGAAATTCCGCTTAGTTATGCCGCTAGAGCGCGCTAAAGTTTATGTAAATGTATAAATTTTTTTGGTGTTTGATGTTAAGCTATGCATTTTATAAAAAAATATCAAAGTTGTACATAAAAAAATTTTCGATAAATTTTGTTCTTTGTTTTTTTTTTTCAAAGTCTCACGGTTTTGTCGCTAGAGCGCGAAAAACATTTTTTCAATACTCTTGAGTGGAAAAAAAAATGGCGCATATATTTTTGATATACAGGCAAAACTATGCATTTTTTTAGAGTACTCGTCAATTATATAAAAATTTGGAGCAAAAAAAAATTTATTTTTTTTGAAACCCATCGTTCATTTCTTACACAGCTGCGCATAGAATGGTGCATCTAATAGTATGAACTACGCGCATTCAGCTGTAGTGGTCGTGATGGGCCTTTTTGTATATGTTATCCCTAATGTCATCTATATTAGCTTAGCCGGTAAAAAATACTGAGTAGAGGGAGGTGGAGGGGCAAAATACTACAGCTGTTCACGATGCCTATATTTTTTTTTATCCGCTCAAGAGTACTGAAAAAATGTTTTTCGCCCTCTAGCGGCAAAACCACGCGACTTTGAAAAAAAAATAGAAAACAAAATTTGTCGAAAATTCTTTTATCTACAACTTTGATATCTTGATATTTTTTTTATAAAATGCATAGTTTTGGTTTAAAATCAAACAACAAAGAAATTTATACATTTACATAAACTTCAGCGTGCTCTAGCGGCGCAACTAAGAGGAATTTCAAAAAAATTAAGAGAACAAAAATTGTAGAGAATCGCTAGATCTACAATATCAAATCAGGTCATATTTTCTCAAAAATGCATAGTTTTGTAGCAAAACTTAAAAAACCGCCAAAATGACCCAAAAAACATATATGTATCTATATCTAAAAAACAACCCTTTTTTTCATGCGCTTGGTAAAAAATATGTTAACACAACCCCAAGGCAACTTTCTATATGGGTGGCTTAGCTGTATGAAAAATTTCCCTCAATTTTCCTCACTTGAAGGGACTATGAGCATAATGGGAAGTACATCTGGCTTAGCGAGGACCAAAGAATCAATGCTTGTGGGTTCAAGGTAGCGAATGTATTAGTGGGTGCAATGAGCGAACATTTGATCGTCTCTAAAGTTTTAGAAGCTACAAATTCTCGCACTATAGTGGATGCAGTAAATTCAAGTTTACACGACTTTTGGGGTGATAAATATGCAGAAAATAAGGACAAGTTCTTATTATTTCTTACCCATGGAGTGAATTATGTGAAAGCTGCTAGAAGAATTTTGAAGGAAACATATCGGAATATATTGCATGTAACATGTTTAGCACATGGGCCTCATAGGATTGTTGAAACTATTAGGAGGTGCTACCCTAATGTTGATAAATTAACAGCTAGTGTAAAGAAAGTTATTCTTAAAGCACCAAGTCATATACGGTTGTTTCACGAAATCCCATCAAATACTCCATTACCTCCAGAACCCATTACAACATGATGGGGAATTTGGCAAAAGGCAACAGCGTACTATTACTGCCATTTTGAAAACATGAGTTAAATCCAAATGACGCAGTTTCTATTTCACAGGCGCAACAGGCATTTATGGATCCAACTGTTCAAGAAAATGTGGAAACCATACACGGATTTTTTCACGAATTCCACTAGCCATATTGGACCTTCAGTATCAGCCAACATCAGAATTTACCACAGTGGATACAGTAAACATTTTGTTCGATTTTCGCAATATATTTTTCAATTACAGGAAGATATTGCTGCGAGGGTACAAAGACAATTCCAGACTGTTTTAAAAAAAAAAGTTGGATTGGTTACGGCAGGTGTAATAAACCTATTAAATGGCAACACTTTGCTACACCGAGCATGAATGTGGGGATCTTGCGAGAGTTTAAATATATAAGTATACCCCAGTTACATCTGTTGACGTCCAGCAGTCCTTCTCACAATATAAATTAAATGGCAACACTTTGCTACACCGGGCATGAATGTGGGGATCTTGCAAGAGTTTAAATATATAAGTATACCCCAGTTACATCTGTTGACGTCCAGCAGTCCTTCTCACAATATAAATGGGTTTTCAACGAAAGACGCCCAAGTCTAACTCCAAAACATTTAGAACAGATATTAGTAATATACTTTTATTCTTGTAATCAGCATTGAAAAATACTTGTGTACAGTGGCGGTTTTACCACTGGGTACACTGGGCGAGTACCCAGGGCGGCAAAATTATAAGGGCGGCAACATTTTTTCTTTTAAATGTTGCCTTAGTCATTTTTATGATTCCGCTAATGCGACAGTTCCATTGAAACCATAAGCCATCGTCGATAGATTAACCGAGGAGCTGCACAGGCGAGGTGAAGTTTACAAGAAATCAAATTAACAATTTGGCTTTTGTTGAGAACTTAATATCTATTAGTGACCAAGACATATACAAATCAGGATGCAACATTAGCAACAAATTTTAGCCAAGATTTAGAAGAGGCCCTACTGCCAGAATACGCTCAGTTCAAAATTCAACTGAACGATTTGACGAAGAAGAAATCTTTAACAATTCTAGAATTGAGCAATCTGTTGAGGTCAAATAATTTAGCAGACGTGTACTGCAATAACGACATATGGCTTCAGAATATTTTTAAGCAAACTCGCTACAAACGGTTCTGGAGGTAAGAGTTTCTCGACCTTGCGACGGATAAAGAATTACTTACGGTCCACAATGACGCAGGAGGCTAAATTCACTAGCAGGATTAAATATTGAAAGTGAAATTTTAGAAACTATGAAAACAGGCGATATAATCAATGATTTGGCTGTGAATAAAGCACGAAAAGTTCGTCTTGATCTTGTATAATTTTTTTTAAATAATTTTATTTTTATAAATTTTTTATCTTTTCTTTATTTTTAATAATTAGGCGTTATACAGAAAAGTCATTTTATATACCACCCACCTCTAATGTGTAGTGTCCTTTGTTCTTTTGAAATATACAAAAAGAAAAAGTGTAATAAGTATTCTCTTTTTTGGGAAACATTTTTTTGGGTAGTATATATGATATGTTACATTTTTTAAGAATAGGGGCGGCATCTTAAAATAGTTCCGGGGCGGCAAGTATGTTAAAACCGCCCCTGCTTGTGTATGTTAATTCAGTGTTAAGTACGTTCCCTTATACCTCCAGTTCTCTCTGAGTGAGTGTTTATTATAAATTGACTTTATCAGCTTTGGACATTATGGAATTCGCGAAAAAGTTACAATATTGTTTTATACACACATGCAACTCTTTATGCGCTGACACATAACCACCTAAAGCCAACCCTGATCTTTCCACATATCCGATAGGTAATTCCGACCTCTGGTCCTAACCCTTCCCCACTACACTCACATGAAATTTCAAATTATTGCCTTGCAAACATGGTCAAAAAAGGTGGTTTGTCGGTTTACAGGGTGAAAACTTTTTAAGTTAATATCTAATTTCAGTAGCATCAGGAGCAGTATGTAATAGTCATGGTCATGACCATAGCTTAAAAATAAATAAATGAATGCTTACCTTTAATTTGGTAAATGGAATAATCATGTCAGGATTAAAATATGACACCTCATATCTCATGGGGTCATCCTTTACAGATGCTAGTCCAAGATGGGTCACTTTCGATGGTGAAAGATTTTTTAAAATATCATCGAGAAAATAAGTTAAATCTTCTATACAACCTATACTAAATTTACTTAATTTGGGTAAGCAGGGCCTCAAAAAAGTCATTATGTCCCAAGGATCATCACTAAAGAAAAAAAAAGATCTTAGAATTGTTTTAATTGTAGTTGCTTTTGATATGAGTAACCAAAGGCATTTCAAATTCCTCTCCTTGTAAAAACCAAAGTAGAATATACACAAAAAAAACAACAAAATTTCAATGGAGTAAGTAAGGTAGTGTACATACATTATTGTTTATATTATGACAATTTTGAAATTTTGGTTTTTCAAAAGGGATCAGGTTCGTAATTGCGTCATAGTCTTCTGAGATATATTTCATTTTATGGACATGCTTTTCAAACTTTTCTAATTTATGGTTATTTTCATCAATTTTTACTTCCACATCCACGTAGAGGGGTAGAAGTAGTAGGTAATCGTAAAGAAGATTTTAAAATTTTTTTTGTTGAAATAGGCTGAGAATGTCATAAAACACATTATAAATTTGAGCGGAAAAAAAAATTCTGTCTGTCGGTCGGTTTGTCTGTCGGTCTAACTTTAATAAGGAAAAAAATAAGTAAAGCAAGCTGGTACGAGTAAAGAAACTTGGGATTTGGTGTATATACTAGAAACCAAGGCCTCAGATTTCTTTCTAATATTTTTCAATCCCCCACCCCACCATCTCCACTCCATTATTCATGGGGTTGATAACATAAAATTAAGATATTCACTTGATAGTTAGTACACGTATGTATTCTGTACGCTGATTTAGATAATTCCGTTGAAGGGGTGGGAGGTCGTGAAATTTAACTTTTAACGTACCTACATGGTAGAAACCAATGCCTCAAATTTTTCTGTGACCTCTGTCCCAAATATTATTAAAATTCTATGACCAATAATTTCGACGTACTAGAGTGCAAATATAGTCAAGTTGTTTCCTTTAAAGTGACTTGAATGGAAAATCTGGATGTGGAAGTAGTGATTACTTTGGCAGCGGTTTTAAAATTAATTTTTCATAGCCATTCCAAATTATTAGCCTGATTTAATAAAAACTGATTGTCAACTTCAAAAGTTTTTTCAGCATTGTCCTTAATTTCTTACAATATATGGGAGAAATAAAAATCGCTCACATTTTTTAACTCTGGATTTTTTCCTGTATTATTGCTTCTAGCTCGAGTTTTACCCTGAAAAGTGTACCTTCTACAATATCGTAGAAGACTAGCAACTTTGTTCAAATGGTTAATACATTTGTCAACAGATTTTGGTCAAATTAGGAGATCATTATTTTTTGAATTTCTAACAAATTTGGGAGGTGAGACAAAAGAAAAATCGAAATTCGTTATAAGTATGAGCCCCCCTAATATGCACATATTCAGATGTCATTTTTGAGAGAACTTTTTAAAGATATGGGGGTCAATGCTAATATTTTCTCAATAGCAAAGCGGGTTATATTTTCTTAAAGAAGTAATATAACAAAACTCGAATATATAATGAACTTCGCTTTTGCAAATACTTGTTTATAATGAACGAACAATAAAGTACTGTACAATGTACATGGTCACATGCATTTCAATTCTTACAACGAACCTGCATACAACGAGCCTCTGTATTAACCAAGCTAATTTTTGTATAACTCTGTTTTAGCCATAATGAATTATCTAGAAACATTACAATATTTTCCACCGATGCTTCTTGCATATAATTCTGGTTGTACGCTTCACACCATCTGTTCATTTCGCAAGACGCTTGCCTCTTCTCTTGTATGCGTCATCCTTTTCCTACATTGTAAAATATGCCTCATCCGTCTGTTATCGGGCATTCTTATATTCTGATCTGATCTACATCTATTGGCTTTATGTCCACTTACTTACGGGATACCCTGTATACTGTGAGAAACTGACTTTTTATAAATAAGGTCCACAGTTTAGACAGGTTTGAGAAAACTCATGTTGAAATAAAAATGTTATCTGATTTAGTTACTCATATTAAAAACAGATATTCTCTTTATCCCAGTAACATTAGATTTTATCTTCTTAAAAAATCCCAGTTAGCTGGATTCTTGTGCACCCCTTCGTTATGGTGTTCCAAAAAATATGTTGTAAATCAACATCTATATCGTGCCGACATTTTGAGATATTAAAGGTCAAAGGTCATGAAAACTGGTTTCTTGACAAAATCTCGTTTTCTATGGCAAAAACTGTTGAGTATACAGAATCTTTTTTCAAGGAAATTTTCAGATCTAAAATTTTTATACAATGACCTCTGAGCAATGAAAACCTAGATATTGGCGAAAAACGATTTTTCGCGACCTTTGCCCTCAAATATCTCAGAGTATATCGATGTTGATATTCAACATGTTTTCTAGAACACCATAACGAAGGTATATAGAAAATTCCAGCTAACTGGATTTTTTTTTAAATTTGAAAATTTTAAACAAAATTACTAGAAGTATTACAAATTATTTTCTTACCTATCTCCGACAAACTTGGTAGGTACTTCAAATCGGCAATGTGTTGGTTCCATAATGAGACTCTTTAAATTATTGTTTTCGCTTAATAACTGTAATAAATTAACAAATTCTTCCATACATTCGATTGATAATGAGTTTAATATCACTTTTGCTTCCGATACAATTTTGCCGAATGTATAGATGTAAAACTTTGCTTTAGGTATATTATTTTGTTCTATTTTGAATGTCATTGTGGGCCACCATCTTGAAATAAAAAACAAGTTAAAACTGTTGCAGAAAATGTTAATGAAAAATTTTCTTACTTTTAATTGGATATTTTGCCCCAGAGGTACATTTTTTAAAATTTCTGACTAATAGAAAATTTCATTTAAAAACATATAAACTAAAACAAAATTGTTATATGATTGAAAATATAAATTAAAATAGCTGTTAACATTTCAGAAGAATATTTGGTTTCCGTAAGGTTTCAAGTGTGGGTGAGAAAGTTTTATGTTCATGTTCAAAATTATGCAAGAAAGGGAAAATTCGAAAAATTATATTATCAAAAGGGAACTATGAAAACTCTGGAAAATAAAGCAACATAACTAAAAGGAACCTTAAAGACTTCGGTATTATTTTGTTTATTGAGAATAAATGAACAAGGTAACCATTATACTCTTCTCTGAGTTACTGCACTTTTTATATAATTATTGCACATTCTATAGGATACTCTTCACAATTTTATCGAAAATAAATAAAGTTAGTTTATGTTAGCGAGTAACCTTGATCTTGTCTACTGAGAAATAAATTAAGTCTCAGCTTATCACATTTGTGACAAATTTGTTACTTTTAAGTTTATAAACATTATTGGAATTTATGTGTGGCCGGTATTGCAGTGTTACAATTCATTACAGTGCTTACAAAAAACGTGACGTACGGACAGACATTTTGAATATTATTCAGAATTCGATCACTAACATATTGATATGAATTTTTTTTCTCTGCAGTTGATATTTATTGTTTTAGAAATGCACCGATTAATTGCAATATACTCTTCGTTTTCGTAGTTGCGAAGAGTATAATAATAAATTATGTCATAGATCTTTGTTCCAGTTGTCCAGTTCCAGTTCTTCAAAAATGAAGTAAGTAAAAATAATACAAATATAATTCGGCATCTTGCATATCTATAGAAATGCATACATAGAAAACTGGTATGTATCACATGCCAAAAGAACCTTAAAAGTTTTGAGAATGGAAAGCAAATATTTGTCCGAAATTCTAACAACTCTATTAATATTACAATGGAATATTTCAATGTGTATTTTTTATTGCAGTTATAGGGCCCGTGCATCATATGACTAACATAACCTAAAATTCTACGTTTTTTTAAAGTTTATTCTTATTTTTAACGTCGCATTTCTGGATTGGAACTGGTGTAACATTAATAAACTCTCTCAGGTAGAATGAAAATAATTATTTGGATATTAAAAGCACACAGCTAATTATAGGTCGTATATCCAACCTGTAAATATCAGTATTTTAAAAAAAATCAACAATATTAAAAAATTACAGGAAGCTTTTAAATTTTACACTGGTTCCAATCTAGAAATATGAATAAAAACATTAAAAATGAAAACAAACTTACAAAAACATAAAACTTGAAGTTATGTTAGTCATATGGTACGTGCCCTATTGGCAAGTACTCATTGAAATAATACCACCATACATTAAAAAAAAAAATTGCAACTTTAATTCACAGAGAAGAATTTAGCGCGCCCTTTAAACACTGATTTTGATGACGTCCCAATATTTTAATTTTACAAGTTGTTGTCTTGACTGCTACTGTTAGTTGCTCACTATTCTGGTCGTCAGTTGCAACTTTATATTAGATGTCAGAAGGTTAGGATAGGATTGGGTTTACCAGCTAAACCAATATTTAAGGCAAAGATTAGAGAATTAACAAGATAAGACAGTCAGACAGAGAATATGAAATAGACGAAGATCTTTGTTAATTCCAAATTAAAGGGGCACGATATTCAGCGGAAATGGTTTCGGGATATGTCGGGTACGCATTAAATGAATTTGACCAAGCTTACTAAAAGACAGGTTGGCTCGTTAGAATCGGCAAGTGCTACATGATGTGTAGCCCTCGATAACTGTTGCTGGAGGCATAACGTATGTTATGAGGCAACCTGTTTCTTTAGTGACATAGGGTTCTGACAGTCAGCTCAGTTTGGTCGTTTTACATGTGATTGACACATTGTGGCAACTGTGCTATAACTCAAATATAAATGTCGAGGTCAATGGCACCTTTGCTAAAAGATAAAAGGTTCTTCGCAGGCTGTCCTACCTTGTTAATTCTTTAATCTTTATGTAAGGAGTGTCTTGTGCCTAGTTGTACAAACAGTAATGTTAATACCATAAATAAAATATTCATTTACTTTCCCAAAGAGGAAAATAGCAGAAAATTGTGGTTTAAAATGGCAAGAGTAGAAAATAAAAATACCTACGACTGGAAACATTTTCTGTTCTGAAGCCACAGAAGAGTAGGCCTTCTGGTGAAGCCACAAGCTAACTGTCACTTCCTCGCTTGTCAAATTGTCATAATCATAGCAGAAAAGATAGGTAGCTAAAATTTACTGTCCATTCTAAGTTAATATTTAAGTAACGTCATCGACAAGCGCACATTTGAAATACATTCTATAAATAAATACATATACTTTTTAAACGTTTTAAACAACACCTAATAGCTCAAAGCGAGTTGTATGTTGAGATGTTTCAACTTTAAAGTATTTAGTTTATGATTTGAGCACCTTCTGAAAAGGCCCATTTATTTAACCAGTTTCTTTTAGTTTACATATTTTTATGGCACATTTTATAGTAGTCAGAAATATTTAAAAATCAATCTGTCTGATTCTTTTAGTGCAGAGGTTTCTTTAAATTAAAGCACCCCTTATAATTGCCAATTTTTATTTATGGTAATGAAAATTGCAGATTGCCCTTGCATTAGTGTTCTTCGATTAGCTGCTAATCGAAGAAAGTTAATGCAACATTGGATTCTTCTGTACAAAAAATAGAACTGGACCTAACTCTGGCTATCTCAATGTCACCAACATTATTAAGATTAAATCATCTTAGCTAGACTCTGGAATATTCTGTAAATTGGAAATTCAACAAAGTGAAAATTTACGAAATTATTATAATATCAATGTAATTCTCCTATTGAGACATTGAATTTGATACCTATCTTGAAATGGTTTAAGGGCAATTTTTGTATCATCCGAGACAATATGGCGGTCAGTAGGTGCTATATTGTATTCCTTCATAGCCCCACTCTTGACATTGAGACAAATCCAGCGATACCTCGTTTATAAAAATCAGGTCAGTAGTTTGACCGCTAGGATGGAACATACATGCACACCCACATAAAAATATAGACTGCCAAAATTATAACTCTTCTTTTTCAGCTTTGCCCTAGCCGGGCAAAAAACAATCACAGCTAGATGGAACAGGGAAGTATCCTGTTTGATGCACGATGACAACGATGGTTTGTGGTTGGATGAAGAAGATTTTAACAGTAGCCTTCTGCCTAACATTACGCATAAAGAAGATGCAGCATGCCACTGATAAGAAATAGCAAAAAGTGGTTTAACATCCATGGACAGAAAATGTTTATTGTTTATTCTTTGTTAAATATTCTTATAAAATAATCAACCGTTTTCTGCCATAAATAAAACCGATATAATTGATACAATTATAGCCACTTGCACCGTTTTCATTTTAAACGATGAATAAGTAATAAAGATTTAATTTTCAAACCAAGATTACCTCTCGTCTTGTTGCTTTATACTCTATTTTTTCTGTTTATTTAAGTTAATAGGTAACGTGTGTATTTATGGAAATTCGGTACTCTGTTAACTTCTCTTTATAAAATAATAACCTTATTTCTCATGACTAATAAATGTCAAATATTTTTTCTGTTCAGAGACAACTCTGTTTCTGTGTGTGTGTGTGCAGGCGTGTATTTACTGCTATTCACATTTTTAAGACTTCTATAAATATGAAAAATCATAATGCCAAAATAGTAAGCGGACCCGCATCGTACATTAGGGCCTAGTCGTGTTGTGCATGAAGGCCTCAGAAGCAAAAAATAATAATATAGCTAGCAAATAAAATGTACAATGATAAAAAAAATAAACAAAATGAAATAAAAAGAAATTGCAATCTAACAACAGTAAAAGAGCAAGACCCGCTATTTTTTCACTAAATGCAAAATTGTACTGATAGGTATTTATGACTGTATAGCCACAAAATATTAAAGTATTGCAGCCAGCGTGTAATTACCTGACACATATGTATCGGCTAGAGGCACAATTAATCCTTTGCTTTAGAGTAGTGATGCGTCGTTCATGAACGATTCGTTCATAATGAACGAATCAGTCCAAAGACCTGTGAACGATTGGATCACTCTCTGTGACCCTATCGTTCATTTGACCTGATCGAACTTCTGAACCTGAACAATGTTCTGAATGTATTTTCTACTAAGCAATTCACGTCATTCAGGATCGGTGCGCGGCGAACGAGAACCAACAAAGAACAAAATGAACCTAACTGAAATAAATATGCGGATGTTTACACTCTATATATTGCCGCAGTAAATGCCTCGTACATCTTGCTCTGAATTGTAATAGAAAATATATTATTATTTAAAATGTTTCATAATTCGGCGAGATTAAAAAGGCAGTCATACTCATAACTCATAATTTATAAACTTGGAAATTAACAATGAAACAATGTTGACTTTAAATATGATCTCGGTACCTTTTTATTGATTCATTCAAAAAAATATAAAAGTTCTGCGTTATTCACATTAAAGTTATTTTCGGTGGAAAGTGCTTAATACAAAAGATAATAAAACATCAAACGAGCCGTCACTGCACGGGAATGAACGTTGAGTTGTTTCGAAACAGATCTCGCGCGAGCCGCGTCTCTAAGCCTTAACTAATGACCATGTCGTTCATATGAACGAATCATCGAGAACGGGTCATTTGAGTGATTGACCTGGTAAGACCCGGGTCACTCAAATGAGCCGGGTCTTACCATCACTACTTTAGAGTATGGCAGAAAACAGAATTGATTCTTAGCGGTGGAAATTTAATGTAGAAATTAAATTTAAAAAAAAATTAGGTTTATATTTACTAGTCATGGTTAAAAAGTGCACAGCTTGCAGGTTGTACATATATATCTCCGTCTGAACCGGCATGTACGTCTGAAATACTGAATATGGAGCATTGTGGCCATGGAGATTTTTCTTCAGGATGACAAAAGCCACAATATATCAAATATTCAGACGATTCCACCAAAACCCAATTTCCACAAGATTAGTGCCGGGTCCTTTACACAATAGTAGCAGGTAATCTATTAAATCTTAATTAATAAAAACCAAAATAGACGAGTGAACCTAATTACAAACCGTTCCTGAAATAAAAAACTGGTAAATCATGGGTATGAACCGATTAATGTAATATGCCACTGTACATTATGTCTAGCATTCAGGTACCCATCACTCAAATGATTATCTGGTTATTGAAATCACTCGAATACCTAGTAATCGGTTATTGACATTAATCGGTTATGTCCATCATTATCAATCATTCAGCCCGTTATTAAACACTATCGGTTCTGTTTTGTCTACCGTTATGTTAGAGAAACGGCTTTCATTTAACTATATAAGTTGAAAATGAAATTACCTGTATATTATGATTATGAATTATTTGTAACTTGTTTTTATTTACTTGTTAACACTTATTGTTTGGTTATCTATGTTATATCCTATAACAAATATTTTCATTCAAACTGAGTCAGCACACAATAATTGTTTATTTTATCAATACAAAGCTTGCATACAAATATTTGATTTATTTAATAGCCTGCTATACAATATCAGTAAGAAATTACTTTGCATAAGACCCCCTAAGGTGGCAATGGAAATTGATTCTTGGTCAATTTTGCTCAAATTCTAGTATGGTGTTCCTTTGACCTTCCTGAACAAAAGTCTCCTTGGGCATAACCTTATAACTCCTTTCCTTTAAGCTGCAGAAGGTGCAGGGGTGTCAAAGAATTATAACTTCGTTATTATACATAAATTAGCTACTAAATGGATATTTAAAAGTAAATAGGGGCTTTGCATGGTTAGTCGTATATATGTAGAAATAGACAAAGTCGCAAGATTACACATGCATATTAACCCTTAATTATTTGTTACTGAATTGCATTTTTGCCAACTCGAGGCATTTGCTGTGCACAGCCTCGTAAGTTGCAAACATAACAAAAAAATAGTCTACCTGCCATAACTTTTTGTAATTAGGTGTTTTCACAAATTTTAAATTCACTTTCACTGTGAAGATAATGCTTTATTATAGTTAAAAACACTTAAATTTTGAGAAAGTCGAATAATACCTTAAAATAAGCCATTTTAATTTTGTATTGAAATTCTTTTGCCAAAAACACTACATCAATTCACTACACACTCATGACGCCATCAGATATACTGTCAGTGTCATTTTGTGTTATAAACACGTTAATTTGCAGATAAATTTCCTAAAGTAGCTTTTACAAATTCCGTATTAGGTGGGCGTTACTTATTTAATCACGTGTAAAACGTAAATAAAGTGAATAAAATGTGTTTAACCATTTTTAAACGCGATTTAAGAAACTAATATAACCGATGACGTCACTGCGGTTTTGCGTACTCATTCAATTACTAAAACCTTGTTATTTATTTGTTGCAATTTTAATTTGATGGACGATAGAATGCTGTTTAAATATCAATAAGTGCTTTAGTATAACAAGTACTTCATTTTAATAATATCAAAAAAGCAAATTTGCACATAGTAGAAACACCTAATTGAATATATCTATAATATGAAAGTTATTAATATCAATCAAAATTAATAACATTAAAAATTTTACGAAACTATTAAAAATGTTCTCAAAATATTTTTCATACTCTTTCTTTTTAACGAAATCTTTTCACATAATCATCAATTTTTTTATCTTAAACTACAAGGAGGTAAATGTTAATTTAAATATTAAGCAAAAATGATAAACTTAATTTTTTTAAATATTATATGTGTATGGAAATAAGAGAAAAAAGCCAATAAAGAATTTAAAATAAAAGTGTGACTTTAAAAGTGAAAATATGACAACAAATATATGGTTACATTTTACTTATTTTTTTTAAAAACCTATGCGAGTTCGTTGAAATAAGGATTTTACTTTTTTCTGTTCTGTTCTGTTTTTTAGCATTAAAAAACCCTTCTATACATGTTTTGCAAAGCATCGGGAGTAAAAAGTAATCATAAAATCACAAAGCTATATTTTTTCTAGGCAAGGCAAGCAGATCTTGGTCACAAAATTGCGCTATACCATTAGAGCAGATTTTATTTGATGAATAAAATTTGTTCCATTCCTAAAAAAAGTTCCAAATGTTTCCCACGCTGAGTTCTTGTACCCATTTATTTTCAAAAATATCAAGAACTATAAAAAAACAAATTATTTTGGAATTCCACCTGGGATCTACTTGAAAATTGGTTTGGGTACTTTCCATTGCATTTAAAGGGTTTTTAGCCAGCAGTATAGTGTTTCTTATCTTAGAAGACCTAGTCTTATAGGATGAATTAAACTGGGGATAATACAAATTTTCTACAGGCATATCATCATTGTGTTTAGAAATGTTTTCACTCAGATACAGTATGTCAAAAATAGTAAAAACCAACAAGTTTTCTTTTTAATATCTCAGGAACCTCTGTAGGCAAGAAACGACAAAAATTATATTATAACTGTTAAACAAATGGTTTTTGAGCAATTCATTGTTGAGAAAACCTCGACTAACTTTTCGATAAAATTTCAGATCTAAAAATTCCTGACATATAACAAAACACATATTTTTTTATTATTAACACCATGTATTTATGAAACAACAGAGTTTTATACACATATCTGCACATTTTCCCCTATTTTCTTATAGACCAACAGTATACGTCTCACATTTAATGACTTCCATATCACAGCACCTTTATTAAAAATGCGATTTAAAAAAAAATTGGTGGAAGATACTTACTCATCAGGATATTGTTTCACAGTAAAATATTTAAAAATCCACCAGTGGCGTTCGTCCTTGTGAAGAAAAATTAACCTAATTTTCCAAAAAAAGATATTAGGCAAAGTTCTAACCACGAAAAAATCTCGTAATCTTATTTGTTGCTATCAAACTCATTAATGCCGAATTTCAATAAGATAGTGAACTTGGTGTTCATGCAATAAAAAAATACAATCTCCGTTTTTAAAGTACCAATTACTACAGCCATAACTTTATTCTCGAACGAAATGAAGAGTTAATTAAGCTGGAGGAAGACAGGTTCTCCATTTATAATTAATTACGTGGTTTCAGTCAGTTTACTTAAGTCTAAATCAAACATTAATTGACTTGAAAACAAAAAAAAGTTTAATTTTAAACAAATTTAATACAGGAACAATTTAATAAATATTAACACTTACATAGATACATTTGTTGTGAACTTCAGCTTGAGACTCCCCAAAAAAATATTTGTTTTGCATACATTATCATCCTCTTATGTAAAATATTATTGGAAATAAAGGCATTTATTATTATTATTATAATTAATTGCAGTTTGCTCAATAATTGTCACGACGAACTTATGTTTAAAATGTAGATGTTATAGAAATTTAATTCTACTGAAAAGGTGCTTTGCTATTATTAGTATGATTTTAGGAAGTATAAGAAATTGGACATCTACCAAATCTCGTAAAGTTGCACTTATTATTATTACATTAAGAATGTTAAATTTGCGACTTTCCATGGTATCTCTTGCGCTCTCCACCTCCGGCAATCGATAAATATTGATAAAAACTACCATTTCTATGTGGTCTTGCCCCTTTTTCTCCTTTTTACCCCCGCCAACGTTTTTATAAAAAGTACTTAGTAAACAAATGAAAGATCACGGCTCAGGACTGTCTTATTGAAATGCAATTGTCGGCAAATAGAAGATAATAAAAAAAAAGGAAAATTTTGAGTGTAGATAGACCTCGATTCGTTAACAAGAACTGGAGATATAGACCATTTTGCGTTTATGACTGTCAATTAATTTTTTGAAAAAAATGTTATGACAACATATAGTTAATATATTAAACTAACTAGTTTTCAATTGTCACAAAAATCCATCAGTATTTTCATGCCGACGACCGGCCTATTATTGAAATTCAGCACTAGTGAGTTTCTGATAACAACGAATAAGATCATGAGATTGTTTTACAGTTCAAACTTTGCCTAATACATTTTCTTGGAAAATTAGGTTCATTTTTCGTTCGTCATAAGGACGAACGCCACTGGTGGATTTTTAAATATTTTACCGTGACACAATCTCCTGATGGATACCTTCCATCCTAATTTAAAAAAAATTGCATTGGTAATAAGGGCGCTGTGATATGGGAGTCATGAAAAGTGAGACATACAGTATAAAAAAAATATTATTAAAATAAAGCTTTTATTAAAAAAAAATGTACTAAAAACTAATTTTTAAATACATCTGGAAACTAAAAGCTTTGTGTTAAATGACCCCCCCAAAACAGTGGAGGTCTGGAGTCGGGATTTTGGTCGAAAATAACAATTTTTATAAAGGAGGTATGTTAGAGGGAAGATGAAGGTGACCAGGGTAATAACGAGGGGTGGTTACGACCCTTCCAGAGGGTGTTTCTTTTTGTAAAAAATATTCACAATTTTTAAAAAGGGGGTTTCCTCTAGGAAAGATGAAGGTGATGAGGGTTATAACCAGGGGCAGTTACAACTACCCCCGGGGGGTTGATTTATTTGTAAAAAATATTTACAATTTATAAAAAGGGGGTCTATTGGAGGGAAGATGAAGGTGACCAGGGTTATAACCAGAGGTGGTTACAACCCCTCCAGGGGGTGGATTTCCACTCCTGAGGGTTTTTACAACCCTGGTTGCCTTTCATCTTCCCTCCAAACCCCCTCTCTAAAAATATTGAATATATTTTCCAAAAAAAAAAAAATCTCCTGGAGGTGCTGTAACCACTAACCCACCCTATTTGTGTTTATAACCCTGGTCACCTTCATCTTCCTTCCAACGAACCACCTTTTTAAAAATTGTAAATATTTTTTACAAAAAAAAAAAACAACAAAATTCACGCCCTATAGGGGTTGAATGGAGGGGTAGGGGTGATTGGGGTCACCCCCCCTAAAATTACCACCCCAAGTTATAGGGGGGCCAATTTACCAAAATGATACTTTAAGAGTGATTTTGGGGCGATTTCGGGGGGGTAGCCGGGATCAAATTTTTTTCGAAACCAGATATGTATAAATTTAAAAATTATATTTTACTTTTAGTACATTTTTTAAATAAAGCTAAAAATATTTATTTTATATATAATTATTTTATTTTGTATTTCTGTTCGCTCCACATGATGGCGTCCTTTATTTCTCTGAAATATGCACTTAGTGCACTATGCAAAATATATGAAAAATGGAAATTTAGACAAAAACACCTTCCTTGGAATTTGAACAATTTTTTTCCAATTATTTAAACAAACTGGACAGCCTTAGAAGTACTCACAATAAATATCCTCATCAATCTGAATCGAGTAGCACCAAAAAATATATTTTTTTGAGTACCAGGAAATTGATGCAAGTGATCTTACCAATTGCACTGCACTATTATCGTAATTTTGTTTCTGCTATTAAAGTTTCTCAACCACTTGCAATAATGCCTTGTATAATTAAAATTGCCCTTAGAATAGTTATTTTCTTTTAAGACAACAAGTCACATTTGACAGATACATACTTAATTGTGAAATAGAGAATGTACAATTAAATTTCATTTTTATTTTATTACTTTACACTAATTGCTGTCGTTACCAAACATTTTAGAATACATATATTCCTGCACTCCAGCAGCTGTTACTACCTATTGTAATAATTTAAATGCTTAATAATTCTTTCCATGTACAGTATCGATAGAATAACTTGAAATTATTGGAGCACAACATTTAATTAAGTTTTTCTTATATAGACAATCGAGATCTAATGTGCATGATCTGATTATTTTGTTAGAGTGATAGGACTATTGCCTTATAGATCTAAGTATATGCTTATTCCTTTATTGATAAAAATAACTGGATAATTGATAAATATTTGAGATTTGCATCCGGTTGTTGAGATACTGGTGTGTCTAAAGTGACTTTAAATATGTCAGTAAAATTTTGTTTTAATATTGTGTAATGGAAATATTTTTATCTGGTCAACACAACATTTTAAACTTCTGAATACTATGGATATACCTTCCGGGGGTGCTGTTGCTAAATGAAGTCTGTGTATGGTATTAAGTAGTGATATTGATTTACAATTGAAAGTGAAAAAATGAAAGTGGTTTTTTGAAATGAAAGTATAATTGTTTTTACTTACTTTGGGTGAAAAACATTCTGCCTCCAATGTTTACAAACAACTGACGCATTTATCCTGTCTTCTTTATTTAACAAATCGAAAATATCATGTAACAATACTGAGGGTAAATGAGCCCAATATGAGTTAAATATAATTTCTTCTGAGGTTTTCGATTTTTTTGCTTTTGGGCAATCTCCAAAAGAAGAGGAATTGTCCGTACCCATTACTGCGAAAAAAGTTCAAATGACAAAAAACGTTTAAAAATAAAACATGGAATTTTACCAATGTTTTTACGTTTCATTTTAATTAATAAGACTTTTGTGATCTCGAAAGGGGTATACACAAGGTTTGAGTCAGTTTCTTACAAAAACGATAGAGATTTTACGAATGAACATGAAAAATGTATGAAATTTTGCCAAAAAAAACTACAATATGTATTTTTCAATGAATGACAAATGAAAGTTTTTGCTGAAGGACACACTCTAGAACCCAAAATGTACCAATACTATAAAATGATTCGTGAAAAAGCGTAATGTAAACTACAAAATAACTCACCTAAATTACATCTGCATTAGTCGTGAAAATAAAATTAAATTGTTACAAGCAACCGAGAACAATTTTTACATATGTTGCACCACAATGACAGCTTTTCGCAAAGTGCGCAAAAGCGCAAAGAGCAAATACAAAACAAAACCATAAAAACACAAAACTGACAGGTGTAGAACTGGCATCAATGCGTATTGTGCATCTCTCTCTCTGCGAAAAGAGTACCTTTGCCAAACGTATCAGTATTGCAAAATGCAATAACGTAATTGGTGTTCGATTATTTGTGTAGGAGATTTTATATGATACGCCATTCTCCAAATTCGCCAGCGCATCTTTTGAAATGACAAACGATTTAAATTTTTGGATATCGAACCCACCCATATGTATGCAATACACTATACGCATAAACGTTTAGCAAGTTCCATACGACCTTGCAAAATTCAGTAATAAACTGCTTCAATTTCTTTGCCGTATCTCTGGCCGTATTTAAAAATTCATTATTATTCCTACCAATATTATCATATTATACATATCGTTTTTTGTATGGCGAAATATAGATAAATAAAAGAAATTGTGAGAGTACAATTTTTACAGTTCTCATTTTAAAACTTCGAACTTCCTAAAATTTCTTATTACCGAACTGAAGAAAATACCTAGTTAAGAGAAAAATAATGTCAGGATCATTCGCAATCTGGAAACTGCGGTACCACGAATCTGCTCTAGCATATTGATTAGAAGTTTTAAGGGAACGTAAAAGTCAAAATAAATACAATATTTTTTAACTCTCAAATAAATGCTATTTCTTCATATTCCCATTTTTAGTTCAACATTTGGCAACAATCATTGCGCTGGCGCACTTCGTTTAACGGAATGAGTTGACATATCTCGATTTGACATTCGACAAATTGTAACTTAACCTGTGCGTTATTACAAAGCGTTTTTTAATTTCCACTTTTAATATACATAATACATTATGGAGTGCTTAATAGGAATTAAATTTAGTGATTTTGTCCTTATTGCTGCTGATATGACCAGTTCACAGAGCATTATTGTTATGAAAACAGGTAAGTAAATAAAATACATTTTCACCATTTTCATGTTTCCGATGGCGTAAATTTTATTGCATTTAAATTATTTTAGACGAAAATAAACTCCATAAGTTATCCAACCAGCTTGTTATGGCAGTTTCTGGTGAATCAGGAGATACTACTCAGTTCGCAGAATATATTGCAAAGAATATTCAGCTGTACAAAATGAGAAATACTTATGAATTGAGTCCAAAAGAAGCTGCGAATTTTACTCGCCGTAATCTAGCTGACACATTACGTAGCAGGGTAAGTAGTGGCTAGTTTAATAAACTTTTACAACCACCAATATTTTGTAATAGGTTTCTTAAATCTCCAAATATTCCAGTAACTAGTGTTGCCTAGGTGCTAATCCCTAATCCTTTCAAATCCAGGATGTGATTCAGTTTTATAGTTAACTAAAAGATTCCGTATCACGTCCGTAATATATTTGAAGGTGTATTGTAACTTAGAATACAGGATATAATGATTTGTAACATTTTTGAGGTCGATAGAAAATATACAGGGTACCCTGGAAAAGGTAGAAGGCCATATAAGGCGAGTGAACGTAATTCTACAAGTTCATAAAGTTTTTTCGATAGTGCTGCATTGCTATTTCTTCCAAATAGAAATTTGAAACTTTCCATCATACTATCAATGTAATTGACATACTTATACCTGAAATTTCAGCCAATTTGGATTTCGTGTTCACAATGTTAAGTGCTTTTCAGAAGAATGTATCCTTTACGGACTGTAAACAACACCTTTTTCATAAGTGACAGTATATTATTTACTAAACTACCATTATTTGATAGAAAAACTTTCTGTTGTATTGTATTAAAAGTTTTAAAGTATATCATTACTGGACGACTTAAAAATATTACCACCTTATGGTATTAGGGAATACCATTGCATAAATTTCTTTATTATCTGTTGAAAAACATCATAACTTGTATTTTTTTAAATAGATTATTTTTTTAGTCTCCGTATCATGTAAACTTGTTATTGGCTGGATACGATAGCAAAGATGGACCTCAGTTATATTACTTGGACTATCTAGCATCTGCAGCTAGTGTGGATTATGCTGCCCATGGTTATGGAGGATACTTTTCACTATCTATTATGGATCGTAACTATCTCAAGACTTTAAATCGAGACCAAGGTTATGAACTTTTGAAAAAATGTGTGAAAGAGGTCCACAAAAGACTTGCAATCAATTTACCTAATTTTAAGGTTCAAATTATCGATAAAAATGGTATTCATGATATGCCCAATATTACCTTGGCTAATTTAACTGTAATTTAATTTTTATTTTGTATTTGTTCTTCTAATAAAAATATTCTTAACATGCATGCATTTTTATTGACTGTCCATTTATCACTGAAAAGTAATTTACTAATTATTATTTTTCTAAATTTCTTACACTACGAATATCTATATTTTGCATCACAGAGTATAGACCTATATATATTTTGGAAGTGGTGTTGCATACTGGTCCTGCTGGTTGAATTAAGATTAGCCATATTTCATTACAGGAAGACTTTCCTCTTTATTTTTGTGGTATTATTTATATTGTTACGAAAAATTATTAATTAAAAAACGATGTAGGAAAATAATGAACGGAATGTAGTTAACACTTTTGCGACACAGAAAACCTGATAACTTTTGGTCAAAAAATGCAGTGATCATCCGACGACAAGAATTAATAAAAAATAGGTGCTAATATGGAAGGTTGACATAAATACCTGTATATTTTTTATTAAAAGTATAAGATGTCTTTCTTGTCAAATAGGGTATGTGCATTTCTTTTTTTCGGAAAATATAAAATACTCATGGTATATAAGTGTAATATAGCTGAAACAATTTTTTTGGCAAAAAAAAAAATGTTCAGTATTTCCACCAAAAAGGGCAATCCTAGGTATATCATATGTGACATCACTCTTTATATAAATGTAGCAGTAGTGTGTACTATTGTGGCAATATATAGAATCATCATTTTTTTAATGTGTCAAATACTCTAATGTCATTACTGCGTAAGAAATATGAGTGGAGTGTAGTAAATATATAAGTGGTGATTTGTGCCAACATGCAGAAATAAATATACTTCTGTAACTGATCCATATAAAAAGTTTCTAAGTCGTCCAAGAACCAATTATTTGACGGAAAATGAAATGGTTTTTGAGACAGCGAAGCACAATGTTCCCAAATTGAAGTTGGCATTTTATTGTTGTGAAGATCATTTTAATGTAAGTATAATAATTTATCTGTTCTCATCATGGCTGAAACTAATCGATAATAGCTAGATGGCTCTTTACCCTCAATATTGTAAATAGATCATACTATATATACTTCCCCTAAAATTATGCATGTAATGGTATGAGATTTATTTTGAATTGAAATCAATAATTTAATTTAACCCTATGAACTCCCACCTATATTATTACAATATATAAATATACTTCATTATTTTCAGCTTGAGGAACACATGCAAAATTACTTCCAATACAATCTTATAGGAGGAAATACGATTTTGAAGGAAGATGTATAGTTCCATACATATTTGCCTACCCGCCAGACATAAAAAAAGATACATCATCTGCACCAGAACGATTTCGAGAACAGTTAGTGGAGGAAGCTTTAATGCAGGACACGAATTCTAGTATACTAGAAAATTTTCTACACCGTAAATTTCGAGTGAATCCCGGTTTTATTGTCAAAATACGGTTTTTTTAACCAAATTTCGAGGTAAAATGTGTTTATAAGTATTTCCTGTCTATTTTTGGGCGATTATGAATCCGTCCTCAAAAAAGAGCAGCTCTATCCTCCAAAGAGCAAAAACACAAAAACTCAATATTATTGAAAAAAGAAGTGTGAGGTGTGTTTTCCTATATATTTTTTAATGTTGAACATGAATCCGATGTTAAAAAGGGCACTTTGCCCTCCAAAGGGCAAAAAGGGCCTAATATATTAATCGTTTATTGCTCGAAGGTGAAGTGTTTTTTATTATACTCTACGCAAATATAAATCGAAGAGTATATTGCATTAGATCGGCACATTTCTAAAACCAGTATATTGCACGTAGAGAATTTTTCTTTTTATCACTGCCTGTTCGTGATCGAATTCTGAACAGCTTTCAAAATGTTCGTCCGTCACGTTTCTTGTGAGCACGATAACTTAAGAACGGAAAATCTGATTGTATTGAAATTTGAACAAAATCAATCAATAAATAAAATAGTTATATACTAATTTTTTAAATTAAATTTTTTTTTTAATGTTTTGTAATTAAACTAAAAATGTTTAAAACTAATATTAATTACAAAAAAACGGCGAAGAGTATCCAATAGAATTTGCAACAATTATATAAAAGTGCAGTTAATCGGCGAAGAGTATAATGGTTAACTTGTTTAAAACTAGCCTAACCTGACCTAACTAGTCAACCATTGCCGCTGACCACAGAAGAGGTAATGACTTGAAACAATACAATACAAAATTTATTAAGGTGGCAATTTCCTAGAAAGAGACATCCGATAGGGAAATATTTACTATTTTTAGCTATAACTTTTTCTTCTTAGTACGTATATTTAAAAAAAACTATAAGAGTACCTAAGTAGCACCATAACAGGATTATTACTATGAATTTTCACTCAATAATTTTAGTGGTTTGCAAAATAGCTCGATTTAAATTGAAAAATTTTGTTAATCTTCCTATTTTGTAGTTTTAAATCGAGCTATTTTGCAAACCCCTGAAATTATTGAGTCAAAATTCATAGTAATAGTCTTGTTATAGTTCTATTTAGGTACTCTTATATATTTTTTAACTATACGTACTAAGAAAAAAAAGTTATATACAAAAATAATAAATATTTTCCTATCGGATGTCTCTTTCTAGGGAATGGCCACCTTAATCTTTTAGGCCACTGGATACAGTGGATAAGACAGGTCAACAATACAAAAGTATAAAAAATACAAAATAGATAAAATTAAGTATACATAACCTTGTAAAACACATTTACATTTCCACATTAGACTAGTATTTTAAGACTCGTGACATTTAAAAACTAGGTAAGAGCTAGGAGTTTCTAAGTTGTTTAGTGCCTCTGAACTCATTAATGGTATAGAAACAATTTTCGAGTAAAAATCTTTTGTTTTTTTTTTAAATTGAAGAGATGGTAATTCTTTCATATAAGTTGGAAGTAAATTATATAATTTAGTGCCTGAATATATTGGTGATCTTTCGTATTTTGAATGGTGTTTTACGGTTTGAAAATTGTTTTTACCTCTGGTATTGAAGCGATATATTTGAGCATGAGTTTGAACGAGATCTTTGTTGTCATGTATGTAGGTTAAAATTTTTAAAAGGTAGGTACTAATTAGTGTTAAAATTTTGTGTTCACAAAAAATATCTCTGCAGGATGTTTGATAGTTTAAATTGAAAATTAATCTAAGGATAGATTTTTATTTTATAAATATCCTGTTTGCCTTTGTAGATAGTACCCAGACAACGATGTTATAGGCCATTATAGAAATAAATTTCGCGTAATACACTGATACAAACGATTTTGTATGTAATTCATTTTTTAGAGATTTAATTAGAAAATGTATTTTGTTTAGTTTCTTAGCTGTCTAATTGATGTGGTCATGCCACGAAAATTGAGCATCAATCATTGAGCCTAAAAATTTTGTTGAGTTGACAGTGCTTAGATGTTCGCCGTGAAAATAAAAGTTGAAGTTATGTGCAGTTTTTAGGCTCATTTCAAATTCAACACAGATAGTTTTTTTTTATGTTAATAATGAGACGATTTTGTAGACACCAATCACTGAATTCGTGTAAGGTAGTGTTGACATTTTCAAATAATTTTTCAGTAGTTGTTCCGGATAAAATTATAGAAGTGGCATCTGCATATATAAATACCTTTCCCTTTGTAAATTATTGGGTAGGTCATTGATATATAATAGAAAAAGTAGCGGACCAAGAACGCTACCTTGCGGAGTTCCAGTATTTGTTTTGTAAATGTCTGATTCTATATTAACTTGTTTTACACGGAAGCATCTATTAGTAAGGAAAGAGAGCAAAAGTTGGTTGATGTTTCCTCGTAAACTCAGGCTTAGAAGTTTTTCGGACACAAATTCGATGTTAAACGTGTCAAAGGCTCGGGTTAAGTCAAAGAAAATGCCAACGACAATCACTTGAATATAAAATTTTTTAAAAATGGTCAACGACCCTATTATAGACCTTATTACCCTATTACTAATATTGTCAAAAATATTTTAATCAATTTTAAAATCCAGAATAAAATATTTGGAAATTAATAATATATGTATAGAAAAAACAGGTCAACAACAAAGGCAATCATAAAAATTGTAGAATCAGTCTTAACAGTAATAGATAACAATAATATATCAGTTGCCACTTTAATTGACCTAAGTAAAGCTTTTGATAGTGTTAACCACAATTTTTTATTAACAAAGTTAGAATTTCATGGAATAAGGGGGTTCCTCTTGATTTAATCAGGTATTATTTAAGTAATAGATATCAAACAGTTGCTATACATCTTAACTGACCATTGCCTTTTGTTCTACTGGCAAGTTATCAATCGTCTTACCTATATTCAGGCCCGTAGCCTGAAATGAATTGTAGGGTGCTCATTAAATTTTAGGGGATAATTCCTTCATAATTTTGCATATATAATTCTACGTGGGTAATGTTGGAATTTCTCCAGAGGGTGCCGAGAACCCCGCTGGCTACAGGCCCCACTGCATTCTTTACTGGATCTAATATTCACAGTTACTGGTATGATCACGAAGGTTTCGAAATATATTTTATCTTGTGTACTATCTATCACTAGATTGCAGTAAATGATTGAGCTTGGATAAGAATTCTATGAAATAATGGTTGGCAGGTGAGAAATGCCACCTAATTTAATTCTGTATCAGATGGGCTTTTATTACATACATAGTTCTAGATAGTTTATTTTCCAACACATTGATATGTGCTAGCCGATTTAAGTTTGTATCTATATTTAAAACTTGATTTTGGTTCAGCCGTATTTAAGCATTTCAAGTTTGGCTAACTTATCACTGGTAGTACCCAATTTTGCAAAAACATTTCTTTAACTTTCTCTGTTGTCTTTGCTGGAACACCAATATCTTGATTGAACGATCTTTATAAGCAAGTTCGTTGTAAGCGAATTATACTAATATGTATGCAATGTACAATAGCATGGAATGGCATTTCTCTATTTATTGTCTAAATGTTATTTGTGGCATTATCTTATTTTTTTTTCCTTTTTCAATTCTTTGGGACTTCCTGCCACATGTATGTTTTCTTTCTAAACGGTGCTAGGGGAATCTACAAAATATATCACAATTAACCAGTATGTTACTGGTAAAAAACCTCTACGCCTGTTACGTTTACGTCAAAGGATCAGTTAAAGGTTGGTTTTTATAAATAAACAACACAAATAAGTATAAAAACTTGAAATCAAATATTTCGCCGACGTTTCGGAAATCTAATCTGTTTCCTTTTTCAAGGCTTTTTTTGAAAAATCTTTTTTGCTGTGTATGACAAATACACAGCTCTAAGAATGTTTGTTATATTCAATATCCATAGATACTTACTATTTACATAGAACTGTTGATATAGTTAACAGTTTTTTAGCTTCTATACAATGTTAAGTTTGTGAAGTTCTTCTTTTAACATTGGCAGCTAAGTTGTACAGACATCTACGGAACAATTCGACACGCAATTATCCTCATTCAATAATATTATCGCGGATTCAAAAAAAGAAAAATTAAAAAATTCTCTATTTGTTCGGTGTATGCGAGAGTTCACATTATGAACTAGTCCTACTGTAAATATATGAGGAAAAAGGAACTCCTAAATTGGCAATATATAATCGATTCATTTTAAAAAATAAATTTAATAGAAAAACATATAATTATAAATTAAATTTAAAACAAAATTTTACAAAGTAATTTTAACAATTGCCAAAAACAATTTGGAAATATGGAATATAAAAAGGTTTTAGACATGATCTAATCACGTACCCATGCAGGTCTTTGTGCATATTTTTTACACGATTGGAAGATATTTGATAAAAATAAACAATATAAAGAAATAT
Source organism: Stenurella melanura (assembly GCA_963583905.1). Taxonomy (NCBI): domain Eukaryota; kingdom Metazoa; phylum Arthropoda; class Insecta; order Coleoptera; family Cerambycidae; genus Stenurella; species Stenurella melanura. The sequence continues at coordinate 149,613,911 of OY757310.1, forward strand.
ACAATTAACTTTTTTATTTGACTTTCTTGGCTTCTTGTTTTGCCTGTTTCTCCTCTTTTTTCTTCTCTTCAGATTTTTCGTCGTCTGGGGAATCCTCATATCTGTAAAAATAAACAAAATATTTCATATTTATACAATTAAATTACTATTGAGTTTAGCAGTCATGTGGTCATTCACACAAAACAACTAACATTGATGAGACTCTTAAATGTTTAATCATGATCAGCTGAATTGTGATATGCACTGTATATGCCTTATTACTTTATATCTACTTGAAGTTGGCACAATTAATTGTATTTCTGCAATTATAAATATTTGTGAAAACTTCAAGTAGATTTAAAATTTAGATAATTTTATGAATATATTGCTCAGTCCATATTTGCACACCAAAAGAATTTTTAATTTTTGTACACGGCCTACTTACAAAAGCATAGAATGGACATGGTGGAACATATTTTAGGATGGTCAATTTAAATTTACAATTATACATAATTGTTAGTTCAAGCAAAGATGATACACCCACTTAACCCACTCCATAATCCACTTAATGAATTACTGTACGTGCGAACACATATACAACCCATTAATATAAGGATCAAAGACTTATCAAAGAAGTTCGCTACCAAGCAATACAACATGCCACGGTTGCAGCCACACTGTAGAACACGTGATCAACAAATCAATTCCAGATATAGATTTCCAGAACAGGCCCTATATGAAACAGTCCCAGGATGGGCAGAAGACATCCCTGACTAGTTTTTTTTATTATACATATAGTTATTTATATATCTTTTTTTTTGTATTTATGTATTAAAAACACTAATTTTGTTAAAATACTATGGGCTGAAGGACTGCGGTCAATGGCCTTTTGTTAATTAATAAATCACGTTTATTATCATTTTTTTGTTAGTTTAAAATTGCAATTATACATAACTGTAAGTTTAAAGTGGCAATTTTAGATATAGGCGGGGCGAATTACATAAAAAAAATTTCGAATCTGAAATTCTCTTAAACATTACAATTTTTTGCTTAAAAATAGGTAAAAAATTCATAAATAACAACCCTCGAGCCTTTATAGATTCGAAGATAATGAACATGATTTTTTATTGCAAAATAGAAAGCGAAACTCTGTTTTTTTTTTTAGATTTTCTTCAATATTTCGTGAAATAAGACTAATCGATTTGAAGTATACTGATCAAATTTATATCTAAAAAAACTTCCTACAAGGACAGGTTATTGCGGAAATTCGCAAAACTTATTTACTATTGCAGAATTAGCAACAAAGGTGAAAAAATAAAAAATATCCAAATTGCAGTAAACTAAAGTAATTGTCATCGAAATTCGATGAAATTTTGGGAAAGGATAGCCCTTGAGATGGCTAAACAGTGTGCGCAACCCTGACCCACCAATCCAAAATGGCGGCCTATCGCAAATCTCCAAAGTTGAAAATTGAAAGTGATGCTGTTACAGATCTAACCAAAATTCCGATTTCCACTGTGACACTTACGAGGTCGATAAAATGCCAATAATCTTCTTTTTTAAATAGAGACCAATATCGATCCTCCACTACAAGTATTAACTTACATATGAGCGTTTAAAAATTTCATGCTTTTGATTTTTTTTGGTTACATTTTAATACTTCTAAAAAAGGCATTATTTGCTCGCCCTTGCAGAGCCAAATTTCCGAATTTCCCTATACAATTGTGTATGAGGAGAAAGGGCCAACCTTGTTCTTTCCATAGAGCTCTAGAACGGACTTCCATTCCACGTATTTACTTAGTTATGAATTTTTGAAAAATAAATGTTTTCCAATTTTTAACAGAAAAGCCATCTTTCGTTCGCCCGTGCCAAGCCGGATTTCCGGTTTTGCCCCTTCACTTTGGTATAAGAACAAAGCGCCACTCTTTCTCTTTCCATAGACATCTAAAACGGCCTTCAACTCCATGTATTGACTTACTACTGAATGGCTGTTAGTGGTCGCGGTAGATTATCGAGTTCAAAGTTGCGTATAGTGACGTCATAAACAGGCGCACGGTTTTTGCAACTATTACTAATTTCAACGCCATATATCTCGAGAACGGAAAAAGTTAATAATATGAAATTTTAAGTGTATAATAAGAATGTCGAGTACTATATAAAAACACATAAAAACCATATTAAATTAATATCGTGGAACAAGCCCATTGTCAATTGAAATTTACAATTATACATAATTGTCACTTTAATCTTGCAATTATATATAATTGTAAGTGTAAAGTGACAATTATTATTGTCACTTGAAAGTTGCAATTATGTATAATTGTAAGTTTGAACTAAAAATTATAATAATAACTATCACTTTAACTTACAATTGTGTATAAATGCAAATTTGAATTGACAATTATGTATAATTGTCACTTTAAACTTATAATTATGTATAATATTGTTAAGTCCAGATTGACAATTATTATAAAATAGTTTACACCATGTCTGTTGTTCTACCCTTTGGTACCAACTAGGATTAAACACATATTAGCACAAAATTGGATTCCTCAGACGATATTTAAGAGTGAAAAACACGTGGCAGGAAGTCCCAAATAGAAATGTAGAAAAATGTATGAATCTATGGTAAGAATACTTCCATTTAGAATTCAAAAATAGTAACCACATAATTTTTACCGATAAGTACTGAATAGTTTTTTTATTTCTGCCACGTTGCATTTAAGGTAATGGAGTCATTCTGCGAAAGAACTGATCTATAAGAAACTGCAAATGGATTTTTTTGCTGAATATATGCATTCTTAAACAAAGATTTATTATCCATTTCAAAATTAAGTTGCACTAAAAATATAAACATGACTTACTTAAACATTGCGGTCAAATCGCCTTTAATCAAGGCAAGTCCTAGAGGTGTTCCTATACATGCCGGTACAAGATACAATAAAGCAGGTTGGGCATGTTTAAACACATGCATGACAAAAATCGTAGCCATTAGTCCTAAGAAATATGCGATAACGGAAGCATGGAAATACGTCTTTGTTTTACGTTTTAGGCTGTGGTCGAATCTCAATAAAAGTGCTATGAAAATACCGGGAATAACGATGTCTCCCAAGCCCAGCATTGCAAAGTTGCTCGCAGAAAATCCATTCTGTAACAGGTCTTGAGGGAAAACCACTAAAAAAAAAAAAAAAAATAAGAACAATAATAATAATAATATTTATTGGTTCAGTAGATTATTACACAATAATATAGGACAAGTCAATACTCAATATAAGATACACAAACGTTGAAAAAATGATGTACAAATGGTAAATAAAAATAAAGTAAAATGTATATATATACACACATGTAATTGCAAACATATTTTCACACACAATGTAATGTTCATATAAATAAATATGGCATTAAGTACCGTCATTTATTTATTGCATAAACAGATAAAGTAAATAAAACAAAATAAAATATAATATGTGTGGTTAAGAAACTTATTACATCAGAATGTGTCATTCAGAAACTCTCTAATCGAGTAATACGCTTTTGAAATTAGTAGTTCTTTAAGACGTTTCTTAAAAATATTGGAAGCTAATAATTTTATTTTGTTGGGTAGCTTATTATAGGCCTTAATGGCTAAATATTTTGGGCAATTTATCTTTGACCGTTTAATTGTTATTAACAAAATAAGGGTTCTAAATTAATTTTCTTTCTGTTCAACAAAAGGTCAGACGGATATTTTATTGTGGTCAAAATGTTACATTTTATTCATAGAATTTACAGTTTTTTGGGTCGATATCTCGTTTATTTTGCAGTTGTTTGAACAAATAAACTAATTTGTTTATTAAGGATTTGCGACTTTCCAGGGCATTTTTGCACTCTTCATCCCCGGCAATCGATAAATATTGATAAAAACTACCACTTCTGTGTGGTCTCGGCGCTCTTTTTCTTTTTTTTAAACCCGCCAACGTTTTTAAAAAATTGCTTAGTAAACAAATGAAATATCTCGGCTCAGAAACGTCATATCGAAATGCAATTCTCAGCAAATGAAAGATAATAAAAAAAGGAAAATTTGGAGCCTAGATATAGAAATCGATCCGTTAACTAGAACCGGAGATAAATACCATTTTGCGTTTACGATTGTCAATTGTTTATTAATTAATTTTTTGAAAAAAATCTTGTGACAACATAAAGTTAATATATTAAACTAACCAGTTTTCAATTGTTAAAAAAATCCATTGGATTTTTTCATACACTTTTTGCTTTTATAACAGTTAATTTATGAACGCCGACGCACCGTTTTCATTAAAGTCAAGAAACATAAAAAAATGAGAATTTTTTCTAAAAACCATTGTTTTTAACAATGAAGCCTATGTTTTATAAATTTTTTAATGTCACCATCGTGTTCAACGCAATTTTTCTATAAGAAAATTGCTCGTTTAAATTTCTGACCTAAATCGATGATTTTGACTTTACGACGACCAGCCTATTATTATTGAATAAATTTTATTTTGATCATGTTATGTACCTAACAGAAATATAGGTATTTATTTTTAAATAAATAAAATAGAACTATCTATTTCTTCTCCTAGGGGCTACCTAACTTGATAATGCTCGTTTCAATTTCTGACCAAAATAGATGATTTTGACTTTACGACGACCGGCCTATTATTATTGAATATATTTTATTTTGATCATGTTATGTACCTAACAGAAACATAGGCATTTATTTTTAAATAAATAAAATAGAACTATCTATTTCTTCTCCTAGGGGCTACCTAACTTGATAATGTATAATACTTAGAGGCAGTGATGCAAAATTTCATGAAACTTAAAATTTGTGAAATTTTCAATGACATTTTTGTGAAAGTTTCGAAATTCATCTGAAATTTATGAAATTTCTGAAATATGAAATTAAACATTAAGCATCATGAAACTTTCATGAAATTTCAATCAAACTTTCATTTTATGAAATTTAATTAAATAATTCCATAATATTATGAAAGTTAAGTGAAATTTCATTGAAATATTTCACGAAGTGATGAAACTTAAGTTCTGTATAACCATAGATTTAATAAACCTCTTTGTGTATAACATTCAGAGACGCAGAATTTCATGAAATTTAAAATTTGTGAAATTTCAATGACATATATGTGAAAGTTTCGAAATTCATCTGAAATTTATAACATTTCTAAAATATAAAATTAAATATCATGAAACTTTCGTGAAATTTCAATGAAACTTTCATTTTATGAAACTTAATTGAATATTTCCCTAACGTAATGAAAGTTAAGTGAAATATCATTCAAATATTTCATGAAATGATATGAAACTTATGTTCTGTATAACATTCGTACCTATTTTTTTTTATTTCCGAGGGTTAATAACTAATAAATCCTACTTTGAAACTAGTCTCATAAATTTTTACTTTTCAATGTATCTTTTTAATATCAGACATATTTTGTTTTCGCCTTAAAAAGATTAGAACTTAAAATCATATTCGTGAAAAGTAAAAATAGTAATACATTTTTCAAAATAAACGAATAGACAATTTGTCTATATATTTTAAAATCTCCTGGACCCCTATTCTCCACTGGAGAGAGTGCTCATTTAGGGAGAAAAGAAAAGAAGGAAATGTAGCGAGATGAAAAGAAATAAAACATTCACATCTTCCACTTCCTGATTCAAGAATATGACCCCCATCCCTGGTAGATTCAGATTAAAGTCCAAACTCTAACACAATACATTACCATTGCAACGTCTCTAATTAATGACCTCAGTGAAATTATATTATTGATAAAATAAGTTTTTCTTATTAATGCAAAAAATAATAGAACCTAGGAACTTAGAATGAAATGAAAAGCAGGATTCTTATTCTTAAAGAATAGTTAATCTCACTCCTAAAATAAATGTCAAAACCAGACTTTAATTCTCATAAATTGAAAACAAGTTAAATACGTGCGAAATTTCATTTCATGTAACGTAAATATAGATTTTGCAGATGAAACTTTCACGAAAGTTTCAAAAATGTGGTAATTTTCAGATTAATCTGAAACTTTCATAAAATTCAGATATTTCAGAAATTTATGAGGGTACGCTGAAACTTTCAGAAGTTTCAAATTGAAATTGAAACTTTCAAAATGAAATTTGAAATTTTGCATCACTGCTTAGAGGATGGGTATGCAAAAAAACATATTAAAAAATTGATGATATGTGGCCCTCAAAACAATTTGCGCGGTAGGCCCTCTGGGTCCCAGTCCGACGCTGGTCCTAGATGGTTAATAAATATTATTATTTATTATGAACTAAACCACACATAATATGCTCCGCCATATGCCAATGGCCTTGATGTTGATATATACCAAGACCTTACTTGGATAAATGAATTTCTAACAAATATTGTCAGTTTGGTACATTTTTAAAACAATATCTAAATTGAAGTTAAAAATTATAATTCCTTAGAAACAATTTATGCATTCTTATGACCGATATATTAAATCTGTATATTTGGATGATTTCAGAATTAATTGTAACTGTTACAATTATTGTTTCGTATATATTGTAACCAAGTCTTGTCAAAACAAAACCTACAAAGCAAAGTGGTTTTGGGGAGACAAGTTCTTATTAATTCAACTTATATTATCTTCCCATTTGAATTTTGTATTTATATATGCATCAATGAAAATATGCGCTTTAATTTACTCTACTGTATCTAAATCTATTTTAAAAAAAAGTAGTTAACCTCATTTTCGCACGCCCAAATACAAGTTTCATTTTATGTGTATGCAAATTAGTATTAATATTGTTTTAAACATAAAGAACTACTGGATCTTCATTACCTTGATAAGCAAATTGCTATTAGATAAATATATAACAGCCCAGTCAAATGTTAATTAACAGAAAACTAAAAATGTGTAACCTTGAATTGGGTATTTTCATGACAAGCAGCATTTTGAATAGAAATATATCTGATAATATCATGGTTCTACGTGCATTAAAAAAATATAATACAGTATTTATAAGTGATAGTATTGTGTATAATATTAAGATTGGTTAACTCATTGACGAGACAAATTTTGTGGTTGAAATGTCAATATATATCGGTATCGGCTAAAATTTTATTAGTCATCTCTCTTTTTAAATGAAATCACATCAACTGCAATCTATACCGCACTGTTACTTATTATATACTACTACTAGGCTTTGTTTATTTTATTGTCATCAGAAATGTGGCAGCATTTTCGAGTACAGGTACCTCTCACCTTTATCCTTTCTTATTTTCAAACATCAAATGCTGCTTGAAATATTTAGAAGTATGTTGGGCAACAGCAGAACATATCAGCATTAGGAATTGTTAAAATGGTGGCATCAGCTTCAGCACTACAATGGCGCAAACTAGCAGTAAGTAGTTTATAAATTATCTGACTGTACAAAGCCACAGAAAAGGGCAGGCGTGGCGATAAGCGGATTTCCTTTGATCTTTAACTAAATGGGTGACCTCCGTCATGCTAAAGTCAGATCTAGTTTAAAAAGACCGATGCGTGAATTAATACTGCGCATACGTGTTCACTATCTCTTGCACACAAAGTTAAAGCAATAGCCTAAAGCCATTGTCAATGCATGTCTACTAAGATTCTTTCCCACTTCTTTTGAGACAGAAATATGAAATGTACACTGAGGAGAGAGAAACAGTTATAAGCTCAGAGATTCTCAAATTGTGTGATTTGACGACGAATATTATTTATTTCCGTGAACTAACACCACACTAAATATGAAAAACGTCTTTATATGACATTTTTAAGTTATTTTAAGTGGTAAATCGTGGATATTCATACGTCAAACGAACAATGTCAAACCACTAAGTCTCACAATTTTCTAGTACGTACATATTACACGTTTTAGAATAGAATCAACATAGGATTGCGTAGTTCAATCGGTAAGATACTCGAGCAGCAATAAATGTAAATGGGGTGGTTGCGAGTGTGATCCTCACTTCTACTTTTTTTTTCATTTGATTAAGCTCTATTACAAGTTAATAATTTTCCTTCTTAAATTTTCATTTTATTAAACTGAGCCCGAGTTCTGTTAAAATTCTATTTTCCCCAATAATGTGTCCCTTATTACTATTAGCGCGGTTTATCTCTAATAAAATCGACTATCTTACATTATATGTTAATACACGAATGGTGAAACGTGCATTGAGTAGATAAATTGCTTAAGTGTAGTGTTCAAATATTTTAGTGTTTATGAAAACGTGTCAATGCGTTGTTCTTTCAAACTTGCTTTAATTTATTTGTTTTAAAATTATTGTTAATTTTTTTTAATATTTATATTGTCAACTAGAATTTTTATTTATTACTGCTAAAAGAAAAATCATTTATTTTCGTTATTCTCATAGATTTCAGATTTTTTTATTATATTAAATATTTGTTTTTACTAACATCATTTCCCCTACTAATACTACGATCCTATCCTTTCCCGGCAAGAAATGCAGATACTTCCCCGTGGTTCTTGCTGCACTGTAACAATATTAGTCTTTGATTTCTTTTTCTGATAACTTATTGTTATTGAATGAATTGGGCAATTCATTTTTTTTATCAGTTTCATTTGTGCCGAGCCTATATACTTACAGTATCCGGCATAAAGTTGGGGGAAAAATTTGTATTCTTGAGATTTCTATAAAATCCTATATCATTTCTTTTTCTTACATGCAAATACCTTTATTCAACTAAAATACATACAGTTTTTGTCGATAATATAACATATAAAACTCGAACTAAAACACACCTCAAAAAAAAGTTCTTTTAACAGTCTTAAGGTAGGTCACCTTAACATTAGATCTATGCTAAACAAATTTGATGACATTAAGTTATTGTTGGAATATCATAAGTTTAATATATTCGTCTTGTCTGAAACATGGCTCAATAGCGACATAGAATCAAGATCTATTATGATACGAGGGTACGATATCTATCGCAAAGATAGAGAGACAAGAGGAGGAGGCCTAGCTGTTTTTGTATTGTCTAGCTTCAAATGTAAAATTATAGAACCTGTAGAAGAAACAACAGTATTAGAGCAATTATGGCTAGAGGTTAGTATTGGGCACTCTAAATTTGTTGTGGGTGCCGTATACAGGCCTCCCAATTTGCCATATGAGCACTTATCAGAATTAGAAAATGCAGTTCGATATCTAAATTTCAGTGGTTACGATAGCATCATGATTCTGGGTGATCTCAACATTAATATGTTAGAATTGTCTAGATCGAGCGTGATGCTGTCCCATTTACTTAACGACCTTTTATTATGTCAACTGATTAAAGATCCTACAAGGGTTTCAAATGATTCACACTCCCTAATTGATTTAATAATTGTTAATAATGAGTTATCTATTAAAGAGGCGGGTGTTATTGAGTGCAGCCTTTCAGATCATCATCTAATTTTTTGTAGCATAAATATGACCTATGACTCAAGTTCTCCAATTGTAAAAACTATTAGGGACTACAGTAATTTTGATCTAAACAGCTTCGAGCAGGATGCTCAACTAAATTATATGTATATGACTCCGAATATAAATAATAAGGTTCAATTTTTTAACAATTCCTTAGAAAGTCTATTTGACTTACATGCTCCATACAAAACAGTAATATACAAAAGCCGTAAACATAGTAATCCTTGGTTCACTCCTGCCTTGAAAAAAATATCAAATTTAAAAAAAAGAGCTTGGCTACGTTTTAAAAAAACAAAAAATCCATTACATAGGAATGTTTATTGTGATCTCAGGAATTATTACAACTTTGCACTTAAAGAAGAAAAAAAGATGTTTTACAACACTACTATTAGGAATAATGTGCAAAATCAAAAAAAACTTTGGGCCAACCTAAAGAGCTGGGGTATAGGAGGTAAGCCTAACTATTCAGAAATACCAAAATACCTGAACAATGCCAATGTATTTAATGAGTATTTTGTTAGCCAAGGTCTCGCCAGTCATATAGATGATACCAACCAAACTATAGATCATATAAATACCTCCAATTCAAGTTTTCACTTTCAGCCTGTTAGTGTCGAAGACATACAATCATTATTATTTAGGCAAAAGCAAAATTGCATGGGTATTGATAATATCTCGGCAAAAATGTTACAAATCTCTAGCAATGTTTCATTGAAACCACTCACGCATATAATAAATTATTCCTATGAAACCGGTATAGTTCCAGAGCTGTGGAAAACCTCTATAAGTAGACCTGTGCCTAAAGTTCCCTCCCCCAAAGAAGTGGCTGATTATAGAAACATAAGTCTGCTTTGCATACCGCTAAAGTTAGCCGAGGGAGCTCTCTATAAGCAGCTAATAGAGTACTTAAATACGCATGAAATACTACCTCCTCTTCAGTCAGGTTTTCGCAAAAACTTTAGCACCACTACTTCATTATTAGCAGTCACAGATGAATTTCTTCGAGCTCGAGATTCCAATGAAGTTACAGTCTTGACACTGTTAGATATGTCAAAAGCATTTGACAGTGTCAATTTTGAGCTTCTCCTTAAAAAATTAAAGATATACGGAGTCAATGATGTCCTACTTCAGTGGTTCAGAAATTATCTCTATCAAAGGTACCAAATTACAAAATTAAGTGATGTTAATCTATCGCAAAGTCTGGAATTGCATGCTGGTGTACCACAAGGCTCGGTCTTGGGTCCCCTTCTTTTTAATATATTTACAGCTGACCTGCAATTTACCACACTCCATGCAAAATTACATTTATATGCTGATGATATGCAATTATTCACTACACTTTCCACTAACAACATCTGGCAACAAGTTGAAAACTTGAACTTAGATCTCAATAGCATTCTCAAATGGTCCCAAAATAATGGTCTCCTTATGAACCCCAACAAAAGTAAAGTGATATTATTAGGTTCTCAAATCAGAATAAACACAATAAGACAGCTTAATCCAAGGTTCTATCTTGGTGAATCGCAGCTGGAAATGCAAGAAACAGTAAAAAATTTGGGTATCCTATTTGATTCACAATTATCTTTTAGTAGTCAGGTGTCAAAAATATGTAGGTCATCCTACTCGAGGCTGAGACACATGTATCAGTTTAAGGACTTATTGCCTATATCAACTAAAATAATGCTTATTGAATCATTAATATTGTCAATATTTAACTATGGGGACTGTATATACGGACCCTGTCTCAATGCAACTGATAGAAGAAGACTCCAAATCATGCAAAACTGTTGTGTAAGGTTTATATGTAACGTCCCTCTCAGAAATCATATATCTCCACATTACAAAGACATTAAAATGTTACGATTAGATGAACGTCGGTTTCTCCACTATGCCTGTTTAGTTAAGAAAATAATTGAAACTCAAATGCCCAGCTACTTGCATGATAAGATAGAATTCAGACAAAGCGCTCATGATAGAACAATACGAAACAATAATATCACTATACCTAAGCACAGTACTGCTGCATTTCAATCGTCATTCTCCTACTTAGTGTCGTACGTGTACAATCAATTAACACCAGCCATGTTTCAGACAAGTACTACATCATTTAAAACTAATCTCAAAAATAAATTACTATGTAATGACGTGACCTCCATTAGTTTAAACAAATTTTAGCTTTGTATATGCACATTTTTATATGTCTTGTTTGTACTTATGTAACTATTTTAAATTAGTGACGTTATATGATTTTATATTTTATATAGGTAATAGATTATTTACAAAACTATTTTATCTTTTAGGATAAGGTTAATATATCAGTTCTCTGTATCTTATCCATTTGTATGTTTGTAGCTTGTTTGTTATTCCATACAATAAATTATTTTATTATTATTATTATTATATTTGTGAAATAGACACAAGAATTTATAATTCTTCATATAGCAATTAATGGTAGGGGTAAAATTTGCACTTTTTTATTTTCCTCATATCTGCTTCAAAATTTGTGGGCCTATGCATAGGCCCACAAATAGTAATAGTAATAATAGTAATCCCTATGTATTTCGACATGCCGAACACGAATCCGATGTCCGTTTACCTCCATCATCCACCAATTTTTTGCAAATCGCGAAAATAACCTAAGAAACCGGATTTCTTACGCTATTCTATCTTCGCGATTTACAAAAAATTGGTGGGTGATGGAGCTAAATGGACATCGGATTCATGTTCAGGACGTGGAAATACATAGGGATCACTATGTTGGGTCCTGGCTTCAGATAACATTTTTTTCGTGGGCCTGTGTTACTCTTACTTTTCAGCGAGAATAATTGACACATTCATTTAAAAAAATAGCATGGATCTATTTGCTTCTTTCAATATTGACTCTGAATTTTTAAATCACGATCCAGAAATATGGGGAACACAAGATTATATGAACGGGCGAGAAATAATAATAATAAATAATAAAAGTTTTTTTATTGGTTAAAAAATAAATAAATAACCAAAAGGCCATCGACTCAAGTCCTTCAGCCTGAGAAATAATAATACATTTAAAGTTGTCTATCACATTGCCGAAAGGTTGGCAAAGTTAATGGAGGATTTCCATGGTCTCCTGAAAAGCCAAGTGTACAAGAGCACAGAAAAATGTATCCAGATTGTAAGAGAGACACATTAAAGGAAATATTTCAATCATTTTGAACATTAAACACTACTTAAAAGATATCTTTTACTTTTAAACCTGTGACGATAAGGGTTGGTATTGCTTTTACTTTATTTTTATACCAAATGACAGTCATTTAAGGGTATATTTGAAAATATTACAGGTTGGGGTTTTTATTTGTAAAAATAATGCATTTTACAAAATCCTACACCACCGTCGGCACGGGAAGGGATTCATCTAGGGGGCTGAAATTTTGGGTGTGTTATTCTTATACCAAATGTAAACTTTTCAGGGGGTGAGACAAAAAAAAAGATATAAAAATATATCCTTTAAAGAATTTGAATCTTTTTGTCAGTCGCTATTTTTACTTTATCACTGTATGTAGGCTGTGATTAAATATCCTCAGGATGTCTTCCTTACCATGGGTAATATGCAGATATGTTTTATAAAGGCTAAAACCCCTGTGTCATCCAAACGTCCCGACTCTCTTATAAGATATTGAAAATTTTTAAAAACTGGATGGTATTATTAATCAGATAGATACTGCATATTTTCACTTTATAGAAATTAAATTTTTAAACAATATACGTACTAATCAAATTCAAATATTTTCATTCAATTATTTCTTAACTTTAACATCTCATGTGATTCTTTGGTTTGGATCAGCAACTGATTTTTAAGGTATACTTCACGTAGTTACTAAATGTCTGATCAGCAAGGCAGAATCTATCAAGATTATCTTAAGAGCGTAACTATTAAGACTTATATCAGAAAAGTGCATTAATGGTGACAAAATACAGCAGAAAGCAGCAAGTGGCAATTTAAGATAAGTAGGAATTTTTCTTTCTCGTATTTTTCAGGATAGGGTCCTAAGTCGTCTTCTAAGAGTTGTACGAAATCACCTTGAGGGTGTGAAGAAATTACCTGCCGTTGCAGAAGGCACTACTGGTGCCATTATCGTATACATTTTTGTCATGTCTTACAGGTACTAGATGATAGGATCACCCACATTATCAATGCCAATCATTGAGGGTTTAAAGGTTGACAAAACAACTATCAAAAACACAGACTAGATCTGGCATATGCACAATCAAAATCGCATGATTAATTTTAAATTAACTGTTGCTTCTGGCTCTTCTCTATTCTGCAACAAATCTGCAGAATATCAAATCTAGACGAGTTTTACAAGGAAAATAGTCCTGTTGCTTGAATCCCATCGAGGACTAATGTTGCGTATAAGTTAAAATGTTTCGTAGGCCGAATATCGCACATATGTAACATGCACTAGTTCAGTTTATATTCAATATGTTGTATTTTTAAATAGAAAATCAATTAAATATGCGGTAGCCGCATCATCGCAAGGTACTCTGAAATGCATTAGGATAGGCAGTGGTCCGTTCTTGATCAAGCACCTGTGTTTATACTTCTTTGGTTGGGGGTTGTGCAATTCTCAACCATATTAACTTCTGGCATTCAGGTTGGGAAGCGCAAAGTGTTATTGTTTTTACTCAAGACTGGTAGGGATTCTGCTATTGCAAGTATTTTTAAATTTTTATTTTACGAATACATGTTTGATTATTATTTGATTAAAATCCTTGAATTATTTTGATTTTTTCGTGTTTTTGTATTAGCAAAAGTTGGCGTAGAAATCATGAAGCACATAAAAGAGTTATATCGAGAACAGCAAGTTAGCGTGAAAAACGGGAAGCGCGTTTGCGAAAGGATAAAAAACCGCCGTTTTGAGGCATCACACATGGAAAAACATCGCCAATTCGAAAGGGTTAACAATTATGTTAATAAACTCTCATAAAAGGTAAAATTTAAATAATGAAATCTACTTTAAAATGTCAACACAGATTTGCGGCGTCAGGTATGCAGCATGAAAGTGTCGCCGTATATTATTGACAATAGCTCTAAGGGGAGTGCAAAATAAAATAATTCAGGCCAGTAGCCAAGAAAAAACTGTTCGTCCGCAAAGGGTTAATGATGGCTTTATAAACAAGAATGAACTTCTCTCTTGGTTTCGAATGATTGCTCTCATATATTGAATCTTAAATTTTAAAACAAGTTGAAAGTATAATTTTATACCTTATTCTGGAGGCTACTTATTCTACTTTAATTTATTAAAATTGTTTCCATACTTACATTTAATAGGTGCCTCGAAACTTTTAGCTACGGTAACCATTACATCTGTGCCAAACACCCAGAAAATATCGTAAAAGAATAGCCCACATAGCAAAATACAACCGGTGACGACATTATTAAGATGTAGAAGTTCCACAGCATTCACTGCAAAGGCCAATCCAAATAAGTTGTTGGCCACCCAGTGCTTTTGAACTAAATACCAAGCACCAACCAATGAACATGCAGCCAACGCAACGACATCATAGGTGGAAAACCTATAATCGATTAAGTACTGTGCGGAATCACCTTCACCCTGCTTGAAGGTTATATGGAATGGAATGTTTGGAATCGCTGCAGGAACTAATTTACTGACTATAGGACTGAAAAACAAATATTACAAGTATTATTTTTAATGAACTTATTTCTTTAATATATTTATTGATTACTTCACGAAAATTAAGATTGAAAATAACAGTAATCAATATTTAAAGCAATGTTTATTCACTACATATGACTTTTACTAAAAACTAGGGATGCACTGGGTAGCAGTTTTATACATGCCAGGTACCGGGTTTCATCTAAAATATTCTGCGGTACCGGGTACCTTTAGGACCGGTACAGGATCCCGAGAAGTGGGTAGTCACCGAACAATAGCTTCGGCAAGAAGTGTGGCTGCCATAATCTAACTTTGTTAGGCGACTTGACAGTTGACACACATTAGTAGTCAGTAGTGTATATTTTCAATAGATATTCTCAGAAGCTGGAAATGGCCTTGACACGAGAAGAAATTGTATTTTTGTAGAAAATAGGGAAGAACTGATTTTCTTACATAATGACACTCTACTAAATTATGCATACTAGAGGGAATTTAATGATATATTTTCTACATAAAAAATGTATTTGTACTTTTATTACTCCGTTTTATATATTTTAGTATAAAAAATAATAACACATAATGTTAAAAATAATGTGTTGATCTTGGTGACATTTAAATATTTCTCAGGATTTGCTATTTGGTGCTTCACATTTCCAAATACTGTTCTTGGTAGACAATTAAAGCATTTTTTAAAGCTACTAATAGTGCTTGGTAATTAAAGCACTCTACGGCCTTTTGCACACGAAGAGATGCATACAAGATTTATCTTGCAGAATCAATTCTTATATGCCTAAAAATCTGTACACGGAGCCTATGTTAAAGGAACGTATCATCGTATCATCATTAACAAAAACTGAATACAGTAGTTGAAAAGAGGTCTAGCGACGAAGACGACTTCGCTTGTATTTATGTCACCACAATAACAAAAAGAAAAAGAGGAGATTTTGGATGTATCCTTATATCCCGCAGAAACAATAATAAGAGATTATTTATTGCTGCGAAGGAATTATTGGAAGACGACTAAATTCCAAACGTTCTATAGAATGACCAAAAAACACATTTTAAGAACTTGTGGGTTCAGCCATTCAGAAAAAAATATGACATTTCACAGTTTGATTGCGTATTCTATAATTTAAAAAATGCACTTTGCCATGCACATGTAACTAAGCGACTGACAGTGCTGTACGCCCGCCGTACTGCACTTTGCTTGCTAAGACGAAATTGCGGAGCTGTGTCTTCATGTAGTTATTCATTTAAAACAATGTGTGAGACATGGAAGCGTTTACCTTTCATAAATCGTGTCTAATACTCATGATAAGAAGCTAAATGTGCAGAAGGCCTACTAGAGTAAGCAAAGCTTAAGTACTTGGATTATGTTTTCAATTATAGAGGTTGAGCTTTAATTTTTAATGTACAACTTAAGGAAGAAAGGAGAATGGCTTAAATGAAGAAATTAAACTGAATTTCCAAACTTATATCAAGGAACAGTAAAGGTCTCTTTCATACTATGACATCTTTTCGGTTTTAAGAAAAGGATCTTCACAAAACTATATTAATATTCCCTTATCTTTTAACCAAATTGTATTTTGAACTCGAAGCTAAATAAATTTTAATTTTTTTCTCATTAAAATTCAGTAGGTATTATATGGTTTAATGCAAATAATAGGTATTTTTGTAGGAATCAAGACTTCAGTTATACATTTGTCAATGTCTTATAGAAATAATTATTTGACCTTTAAACACGAACTTCATAAATGAAACTGGATTTCATAAGGGGCCATCCATTAACTACGTCACATTTTGAGGGGGGAGGAGGGGGTTCATAAAGTGTGACAGAGTGTGACTAGAGGGGGGGGGGGGCAAACTTTTGTGGCATCACATTATTTACATTGTTTCAATTGAATGGAATTCAAGAAAAACAAAAATCAGAAAATTCTACCTCAAAATTTAATGTGAGACGTCACAACGGGGGGAAGGGGGGGTTTTGACTCGAATGTGACAACTTGTAACACAGGGGGAGGGAGGGGTAGAAAAACCATGAAATTTGCATGACGTAATTAATGGATGGCCCCTAACGCATACTTCCCAAGCTAAATTTTTGACACCCCTAACCATCGTCCCCATGATAGATCATCAACTTATTTAAGGCAAAATCCTATAGAATTATCAATTTCTACAATGTTGGCTATCTGGACAGTTATTATTTTGCAGCATATTATATTTTCGTTGAACTTAAATACTTCTCTCCAGAAATGCGACCCCAATGCCTCTAAACTGGAAATTCATTAACAGATGTGAGATTATTAAAATATTTATAGTAATACTAATAAGTTATCATAGGGAGCATTCATTGATACTTTAGTTCTAATTACATTGTTTCCAACCTAAACAAGAATTTGTAGTCTATCAACAGCAAAGGAATATTAGATGAAATTTAACAGCACCCAATTTATACTGTTTTGCCTTACACAGTTACTATGTGTAAAAATATACAAAAACATTAACAAACTATTACAAATACATAAAATAAACCAATTTAATTTTTTAACCAAAAGAATTTTCCACATTTTTCATTTAATCAGTACTAGTGTAGTGAAATTGGTAAAATCACTTCCATTAATTTCCCAGTACTCGAAAAAAATTTTTTTTAGTGCCATTCGATTTGGCCCGCTGGGGATGGTATTTGTGAGTAGTTTTAATGTGTGCAATTTATTTAAACGGTTTTAAAAAATTGCTAAAATTTCAAGGATGGTGTTTGATGACTTTTCCCTGCGTAAGTAGCATGAATGGTAATAGACAGGACAAAAACGCACTGAATATTTTTTATAAAGCATCCAATTTTTTACAAAAGAGTCCTGAGAGCATATTTTTATTTATTATAATTTCCGTCTGCAAGCGTAAAGATGATAGATGACCATCTTTCATGCCATTCTCCAAGCAGCTCGGACGTGCCGATTTAATAATCGAAAATGAAATGAAAGATCCCGAAAATTTTGAAAAAAATCTATAACTTTTTGGAGAAGTTTGGATTGATTTCCGACCTTTTTCGAATTTTCACTACTGAAACTGCTTGCACTAGAATACGCAACAGAGAACTGTCCGTTGAAATTAATCAAAGCCATATATATGTATTTTCTTGACGATTATTATTGGATCATTTTAGTTGCTATTTCTGATTGGCTTAGAAAGTAGGTATAAACCACCCCAACCAATAAAAAATGGGAAAAATTAGCCAAAATACGACTCAAGGTTTAATCATGGGAATCTATAAAATCTATAGGATCTGCTGTCGCCCTCTATACGCCGAAGATTCAAAATATTCTAGCTTAACCATTAATACTTGCTACTTGCCCAAAAGAGGAAGATACGAGGCCATGAAGTGGAAGTAAGATATGTCAGAGGCCAGAATTATTACAGAAGTATAATAATACCTCACAATCTCGCTCATTTGTAATGTAATTCGAGACTCAAAAGTTTTGAGGGACAAAATTCTTAAATGTGGAACATTTGAGGAGAGTCCCTCATAATGCGGGACGTATGGTTACCTTATCTTTTGCCCACGGAAATAGAATAATAAAACATCATTTTGCCCAATCAGCTGATCACTCAGATTTCATAATTTTATATTTCGACTTATCCGACCGTTTACTTAAAGCAACCTTGGTTGTGTGTCAGTACAACTAGCCAATATAAAGTTCACTTTAATTTATGATGTTCGTGCCTTTAAATAAAGCAGAAAGTATTTTTGGTGTTTCTTCAATACTTGAAATGTTCAAACTGTATATTCTACACTAAATACATTTTTATGCTGTTTTTTTCAGGTTTAATATACCGGAAGTAACAATTATTTATTTTAAAGTTTACTATAATTGTGTAGACTAATGTTTGGCTAAGGACACTTATCAGCTGCATTGTTTCTAATTTAATATGCAAGTGAAGTAATAAGACATACATAAAAGAATAGTTACCTTAGTAAATGTGTAAGGGCAAGAACCCCTAAAAAGAAGAAATATCCAGTCAATAAGAGATTAATATATTCTTTCGAGAACAATTTAAATACTATGTATAGTGCAAAAAGGGCACATGATGCCATTATTGGGAAAATGGCAGCATCTTTTTTTGTCATTTTTTCTGGTTTCTGAAAACAGTAATCTTCTTAATCATTTAATTCAACTTTACTTTTAACAAAAAATATATCAGTTGACAGCTGGACTTACCTTTTCCTTATGGTATATAACAGATCTATAAGATCCAAAGAAAATAGGCAATAGTGCCATTATTACAAGGCTTCCATATGCAACAGCCATTCCTTCAGGAGTGCTGGGTGGTTTTTTTGTCGAATTTGTGACATTTTCTGTTAGATTTTCAGTAGCTTGTGCTACAATTAAATTGACAACGTCTGCCATGTTTTGGAAAAGAACTGAAGTGGCAGTTCGATGAAGTTAGGCGCATGACTTGTCAGACTACACAAATGGGATAGCCACGTACACGAAAATGTGGACATTCTCACGAATAGACGTTCCCTGGACTAAACAAAAAGGGGATTGTAATTTTTGGTCCATACTTATTTACTGATTATTATTAGATATAATAAATTCTTACGTATAAAAAATGTTCATGTTCTTTTTAAAGTACTACCAATAGATCAACAAGTATATTAGGCACATGTGTGTAGAAAGTTTTTCGAAGGTAGGTAATGTTTTTCTAGGATCTTATACAGCATGAAGTAGGTACTGATTATGAATAAATTGCATGTTGTCGGTCGGAAAATGGGTCTACAGGGTGTCTCTCTCAATTTATGCAGCTTTTAGTCAGAGACCAGAGGGTGAGCCAGTCGAATAAAACAATCGAGTCTTTATTAGCACTGTATTATTAGACCATTCACACGAAGGGAGTAAGTGAGCCAGTCGCGCAAGACAATCTAGTAATGGCACCGAGTAAATCCCTAATAGCACATGGACGTCCCAAAAACGTCCCAAGAACGTACTCACAGGACATAAAACGTCCCGAGGACGTACTTTACCGACGTAAGACGTACCGGGGACGTTTGAGGAACGTTCCGTGTCAGCAGAACGGGGTGTCCCGAGGACGTCCAACCCAGGACTTATGTGGGACGTATGTAGGTCTAGAGAGGACGTCCTGAAAACGTTGTTGGGACATACTATGCAAAACATATAGGTACCTCCCCCTCCACCACTTTTAAGGTGTATTCACAGCAGAGGGTATTTATGTTCCTTTTTGGGTTTTCTAACCACATGCATTTCTTTCGAAATAGAATCCAGTGATTGGATTCTATTTCGAAGGGAATAAATGTGGTTAGAAAAGCCAAAAAGATAAAAAAATTACAATATATAATTACCATGTAGAAAAATTATTCAAATAGATTGATTTTAATACTTGGCATTTTTATTTATCAACACCGGCCAAATGACAAATTTATGCGAACATTTTATTTCTATTGTGCTATTGAAAAACAAATTATGGCATTTGTATTTTTTTTAAATTAACTTCTTATTACTCTACAAATTCAAGTGTCAAGTGTCAAAAATACAATTTTTATGGGATTTAAACGTTATTTTACGAGGGCCACACCAAATATCTCGCTTAATACAGTTATCCCATTTTTTGTGAGCTATATATATTTCAGTAAAAAGAAATTTGAAATCCATAGCCTGCTTTATGAGATAAATGTGGTTAGAAAAGCCAAAAAGATAAAAAAATTACAATATATAATTACCATGTAGAAAAATTATTCAAATAGATTGATTTTAATACTTGGCATTTTTATTTATCAACACCGGCCAAATGACAAATTTATGCGAACATTTTATTTCTATTGTGCTATTGAAAAACAAATTATGGCATTTGTATTTTTTTTAAATTAACTTCTTATTACTCTACAAATTCAAGTGTCAAGTGTCAAAAATACAATTTTTATGGGATTTAAACGTTATTTTACGAGGGCCACACCAAATATCTCGCTTAATACAGTTATCCCATTTTTTGTGAGCTATATATATTTCAGTAAAAAGAAATTTGAAATCCATAGCCTGCTTTATGAGATATATTACCAAAACCTGAAAAATGGGAAAACCACAAACGGTTATAGCTTCCTTATTTGAGGAGATACGAAAAAAGTTAAAGGAATGAAAGTTGACGGCAAAGACAATAAGAATAATAACGTGTAACAAAAAAATCGAAAAATGCAGTTGGCTTTGACATACGCTATTGTGCAAAAATGAAAAATACATATCTCAAAGTAGGCCATGACCCATTAATTCCGTTATTTTTTTCTCATTCCAACGATATAAAACATGTCACAGAAATTTTAACCGATAGTGTCAATATTTAATATTTTACGAATACCACAATTCATATAATTGAATCGTAACAATCAGCTGTGCCATAATAGTAAAAATTCACTTTATAATAATTATAATTCCGTAATTATTTATTACAATTTAATACAAACCAATAAATATCTCATAAATAAAAATATAAGTACAAAACGAACATCCAAAGAAAAAAACGAAAAACTATGTATAACAGTACTACCTACTACTATATTGAAAAGAAATTGTGTGTATTTATTTTTCTAACTGCAAATGCTCAAATTGTGCACCATGCATTCTGACATATAAACGTGCTCTACGAGACACGTCACGCATTACATTTTGGGGCATTTCAGGAGTAATTGCCTCACATGCGTTTCGAATTCTGGTTTTGATGTCCTCAATATTTTCAGGGCCAGTTTGAAATACCTTGTCTTTAAAGTAACCCCAGACGAAAAAATCCAAGGGAGTAATATCTGGTGATCGAGTTGGCCATAGAATGGGTCCATAGGTGCCTATCCAGCTATCTGGCATAACTTGATTTAAATAATTTGTACATATTACAGCGGTGTGAGGTGGAGCCCCATCTTGTTGAAAATATGAATAATTTAGTCTTTCTGCCACTGTTAATTCATAAAGAAAATCTTGAAATTCGTTTTGCAGGAAATTAAGGTATCTACGAGCGGTTAATTTGCCATCATAAAAATAAGGTCCAATTACTTTAGTCTCTAAAAGACCCAACCAAACATTCGTAGAAATCCTTTCTTGGAAAGCAGTCTCTCTGCACCAATGTGTATTTTCTGGTGTCCACTTATAATGCATATTTCTATTGAAAAATCCATTATTAGAAAGATTTGATTCGTCCGACCAAAGAATTTTGCTACATATCAGCGCGTCATTCCTTTTCTTATTTAATAACCATCTACAAAATCTTACTCTCCTTATTTATTAAGTAACCACTCACAGTATTGCACCCTTCAGCTTCATAAAGATGCTGGTATAAGTTGTATTTAAAAGAATGATAATTGTGTTTTTTTAATATGCGTCTTACAGTTTCCTTATTTGAACCCAATTCCTCTGCGATTTGTCTCGTAGAAGCAATTTGATCATAGTTTACTACGGCTAGCACATTAATTTTCATTTCCTCACTTACTACGAACGTTGGGTTGCGTACACTTGGTTCCCGCCGCATTTTCCTTTCCAACTTCTTAAAATAATGTGGGGATGGACATATTCTTTCTGGAAATCTTTCATTATAAATTTCGTGTGCACGCTTTCCATTTTTACGATATTCCCCCTAAATAAGAAGCATGTCAACTTTTTCATTATTTGTATACACCATTATTGCAATACTTAACTAAAAGTTTCAATTAGAGAACTGTCAATTCGTTTATTTTGTTTCTCTTTTAAAATGTAAGGGGTATCTAACTTGATGTGAAATTTCTTGATAGCCGTATAATAATAACTGTAGAATTAAAACACCACAAGTACAATCTGTTTTTACAGTTTTTCAAATAAATGTTAATAAAAACGGGTAATTTAATGGATATAAGAAACCACCACCATCCCATTTGAAAAAAAGATTTATTTCAAAAAAACTAAATCACTTGCATTAAAATTTCTACAAAATGGTTAATAATAGTAACTATGTATAAATATCTTTTTCTGTACAATCTAAAATGACTAAGAACGTATTTTTTTATTTCATAGCAGTCTAGATTAAAATTTATAATCGCTATAAAAAATAACAAGTTGCCATAAATTTATAAAAATCACCACACATGTTCAAAAATTCATTCTGAATCCAAAAATGTAATAATATACAGGGTGTTCCATTTGAAAATCAGAAGTTAGGGCTATTTCCTGCGAAACCGGAAGTGGTATTAAATTACTTCATATGTCAAAAAATGCAATTTTCCCCTAGTTTCATTTTGATATGTTCAAAAATAAAAAAGTTATAGGGGTGACCCACTATTTTGTGTAGATTTTTTATTTTTAAACAAATTAAATAAAATAGAGAAACAAATAGCATAGATTTGAAATGGATATCAATAAATTCAGAAAAAAATCTATAATTTATTGAACACAATGAGCCACCGCACCTTCCCATTTGAAAAAAGCTTTCGATAAAAAAGTGATATGTTCAACTTTCGAGGTTTCGTAAATGTTTATTAATGAAATTAAATGAACAATTATATTTTTCCCTTGGACTTTACATGCCGTAGAACAAATTTTGGTATTCTAAAGCACTCTAAACGAATATCTTAAAATGTTTAAAAAAACTGAACATCGACTCAAAAATTCGCGAAATTCTCATAGTATACTCAGAATGATGTTTTGAATCCAAGTATGTAAAAATATAAAGGGTGTTCCATTTAAAATTAGAAAGTTGCGGTCATTTCCGGGTAAATCGGAAATGGTCTCATACCATGTTTCATGTCCAAACATTCATTATTACAGGTAGTTTATGCACCCCAAATTTCAAATGAATAAGTTAAAAAATAAAGGAAATATAGGGGTGAGCCACTCACTTGTGGCACCCGGTATATTCGTATATATGTGTATGTGTGTAAACATGTAAGTATATATTTATTATTTGTTATATTCTTTTGTGCATTATGTATGCCGTTTACTTATATTTAATTATTTACATTTTATTGTTATCATTATTATTACATGGTCTTGACTAACACTCTGTCAAATTTATGAATTTTAACCTCTGTAAATGCATTCTTTATTAGAGAAAGTGGAATAGCATGGCAACGTCGCAGTGTAAATCCAAAATTAATATATGCCCGGATAAAGAATTAAATATTAATATGTACCTAGAAGAATGTTGGGTGTTCCATTTAAAAAATTCAAGTATTAGCTTGCTACTACTATTTGAAACATTCTGTAGATTTAGAAATAACTTAAAAAATGCTATTCTTTGAATTTTTATCTCAGACGTTCTCAAATTTCAAACGATTGAAGAAATATTGATCGTCAATGCACTGCTACACTCACCTTGTTTATTAACTAATGCTGATACTGAAGTTTACTCCGACTTCAATATTAATATTAGGTAATAAGTTTCAATTAATCGAGTTACGCTGAAATTTTAATTCACAAGTTTTACTGATTTTTGAAAAGCAAAAAAAAAATTTCAACGTTTTTGACGGCAAATAGTTGAGAGTTCCTGACAAGGGATACGTCTAAAACATTTCCCTGAACATCATGATCCATTTAGTAAAAGTTTCACCAAAATCGGTTGTTTTCAAATCGGGTTTTAGTAGATTTCTGAACGGACCGCTTTAATTCTAAATTATGGCGAAGGTTCCGGGCTCAAGCACAAGAAGTGAGAACTGCTCTAGTTCTTATTGAGATATGGGAGAATTTGCCTCAAGAAATGTTGGTATAATCAGAGCCGGATTATCCATAAGGCAATATAGGCAGCTGCCTAGGGGCGCCGACGATTTACCGGACGCCGGCGACGAACAGAAAAAAACAACAAATTTTAATACCTGAAAATTATCAACAAAAAAATAAAAATGTTCTCAAATCTATTATTTCTTTTCTGTCTGGTAAAATGGGTCGAGTGCCGGATCCTTAAATAGAAGCGTACCCGGCGTTTGTTTCAATCCGCGTTGTTTGACTCTTTACTCAACTTGCAAATAACTGTAAACACTGAATGTTTTTCTGCATTTCCTGCAATCATATGGCAGTGCTAGAGTCTAGCGAATCGTTTGAGCCCAGAATTGATCATTTTTGTTCACATCCGGTCGAGTAATGATAATTCATATAAACAAAAACGATTGATTTTCATTGATTTTGAGAGTGATTTTTTTTGGTTTTTATTTTTTATCTCGAAACCAAATAATTGGCTATACACTCATATTTTTTATTTCTTATTTTGATGAACATTTTCTTCAGCAATATTTTTAGGTGATTTTTCAAGATTTCCCTAGGCTCTGAGCGCTCAGCGAAGAGCAATAGACTACAAGCCCAGGCAAATTTTTAGGGGGTGATTTTATACACAACGAATCATATATAATCTTGAAGTACTGGTCGAGAAACAAAGTTTAGGCACTATGCCGTCAATTTTCCGCGGTACAGGTGAGTGCACAGGTGAGTTGAAATGTAGAAAAAAAGGGGGTACTTTTCGATTAATTTATACATGACGGCACTATTCTCGTTAAAGAGGCAATGAAAAAAGAATGCCCTTAAACCCAGTGCCGTCAAAAAATAGCGGTACCGGAAGTCAGAAAAAATTTTTGAAATCGGCGAATTTACCCCCCCTCCCCAGTTAAATATCATTTTTAACATTTCATCATAAATAGCTATTATACCTACTTGTTTAACTTTTTCCATTTTATGTATTTTTTTTGGTTCGTTTGTGTTGATTGTATGTTGTTTTTTTATATTATTTCATAGTATAAATAAAAACTTTAATAAAATTTCAAAATTTTTGTAGGAGGGGGTGGGGGGCCACCTATAATATAGTTGCCTATGGGCGAAAAAGGTCATAATCCAGCTCTGCGTATAATCATCGCCCATCCGTATAGGAAGAAGGATAACCACAGCAATAATTAAGGGCTCATGTGGGACACATACGTTATTGAAAAGTTAGTCCTTGCACTTTTGCTTGATCATTGAATGTTTGAAACAAAATGCACAAAGTACTAATTTTTTGCAAAAACGCTATTTTACTTCCATAATACATTTAGAATGTCATGAAACGTCGAGATTTTAAATTTGAGCGAAAAAAAAAATTCTGTCTGTCGGTCTGTAACTTCTTTTGCCCGCACGCTTTCTCCGGAATGGTTCAAGATATTGACTTGAATTTTGTATACCTGTATATGATAATGAGATCTGGAACTGGATTGTTTTTTGAAGATATCCGGTGAAGGGTTGGGGGTAAATAGGGGTAAATATGGGAAAATATGTAAAGCAAGCTCGTAAGAGTACAGAAACTTGAAATTTGGTGTATGTACTACAAGCCAAGGCCTCAGATTTTTTTATAATACTTTTCAACCCCCCACCATCCCTAGTCCATTATTAAAGGGGTTGATAAAATAAAATAGAGATACTGATTTCAAATTTCGTACACGTATGTATTATAACGGCACATGAGACTGGATTATATTTTGAGATGATTCCGTTGAAGGGTTGGGGGTTAAATAGGGGTATATAGTATACTAGAAGCCAAAGCCTGAGATTTTTTAATAATAGTTTTCAACCCCTACTCCATTATTATAGGGGTTGATAAAATAAAATTGAGATATTCTTTTTAAATTTGGTACACCTGTGTACAGGGTGGGCAACTAAGAATGGAGGTCGACCATATCTCAGAAACCAAGCATCGCACAAATTTAGGAAAAAAATTACCTTAAGTAAAGTGGCCACGAAAAATCGCTGGAAAATATTTTCGAGTTTCTAAAATGGCCGCTAGGGGGCGTAACAGCCACAGCAGAATAGAAAATCAGGTTTTTCTCAGTATTTTGCTCAATTAAGTGGTATTGAAAATACATGCATCGTAATCCTAGGACAATTTTGAATCTTTTTAGTTTTCCATTTTTTTGTATCTTCAAGAATAAAGTGGTGGGGAGATGCCAAATATACATTTTTTCAAATGTCGATTACTCCGATTAGCCTTAACGGAATTTAACAAACTTAGTCTCATTGGAAAGTGCTTTTCTTGGTCTATAGAGTGCATGTTGTGCTATTTCCATTTGATTATTATTGTCGCCGCTAGAGGCCGTTATTTGACATGACAACAAATATCGCGCTTTTTCTTAAAAAATTTAAATGGAATGGTATATTTATTTTTACATGGTAAAATAGAGAATTAAAAGCCTCAGATATCAGTGAAAACCGCAACTAGATAGCTTTTCTCTAACGGAAGATATTAGCAAACAAATTTGAAATTATGAATTATTATCAGATCTTGCCGACGGGATTTGCAAAATAGCTGTTGAAAACAAGTAAGCTGTGAAAATGACACAATGAAGAAACAACATATTATGTCAAAATATTTAACTTGTCATTATTGTTATTTTGTGCAGTATTTAGTTTTTTATTTGAATTTGTTTTCGTTTTGGAATTAATTTTTCAAATTATAATGATTCTTACAAATGAAGCATTTGACATGTTAGCGATTTAGTTCGAATGCATGAGACATGCAACTCTTGCTGCCAGAGTCTATGCAGTGCAATATCCTGAAAGACGTCATCCAAGTGAAAAAGTTTTTATTCGACTTACACATGGTTTTCGTACGAAG
This sequence comes from Stenurella melanura, assembly GCA_963583905.1. Lineage (NCBI taxonomy): Eukaryota > Metazoa > Arthropoda > Insecta > Coleoptera > Cerambycidae > Stenurella > Stenurella melanura. The sequence goes on from OY757310.1 coordinate 149,641,577, forward strand.
GAAGTGTACCGTGTATCGAAGACATCGTTACGAAATTTTAAATGTATTTTTGAAGTTACGAAACGTCCCAATTTTCATAACTGTCAGTTTCATTACATAACTAGTGATGTAATGAATTTTAATTAAACTGTTATTATTAAACCCATCATTTAGAGAAAAGACATTAAGGCACAAAAAACACTTTATTAATAAAATGCAAATAGAAACATTCCGTCATCTGCATTTTTAACAAAACATTTAAAGTTTTCTTCTGTTAAAATAATAAATTTCTTAGCGTGGTAACCTGAAGATCTTCTCTTTAAAAATGGTATTAATATGGTATATTTTTTGTCAATGTTTCTTTTGGCATTTAATTCTTTAATATTGATTCCTACTCAATATTCATATCGTGACGCTTTATAATTTTTCATCGTTTCGAAATACGCTAAGAGAATCTTTTCACATACATCTTTTTATTCACTTTTGCTGACACCAGTTTTCAAATTTCGTATATTATACTTCCTCATATATGCTTTTTGATTTACCAGGTAAGTATTATTGAATTTACTGCTACTCTTTTATATCAGATGGAATATCCACATCTAAATCAACAATTTCTGACTTAAATTGCTTAAAAAAAATTCAGCAGATTGACAACTGAACTTTGTTAATACAAATGTCAACCTATACCTACTAATGCTCAGGTACAGCGATAAACACAAAATTCATTTGTACCACTGTAGGTGTAACAATGTTTGAAACCGCAAAATAAAATTCAATATAAATTGCAATTTCTTTTCTATTTTAGAGCAGGATTAGATAAAAACGTTATGAAACAGTAATTTTACTTGACTCGCGTAATTTGCAAATATTGCATTCGTCAAGTAAAATTAGTTTTCATAACTGTCTACATAAATATATTGTTATTATTATTATTAGAATTGTTGTCTGTTATTAATTACTAATTTTTATATTATGTAATATATTCTACTCGATATGTTTGATATATGTTGTTTCTTCATTGTGTCATTTTCACAGCTTACTTGTTTTCAACAGCAACTTTGCAAATCCCGTCGGCAAGATCTGATAATAATTCATAATTTCAACTTTGTTTGCTAATATCTTCCGTTAGAGAAAAGTTATCTAGTTGCGGTTTTCACTGACATCTGAGGCTTTTAATTCTCTATTTTATCGTGTAAAAATAAATATACCATTCCATTTAAATTTTTTAAGAAAAAGCGCGATATTTGTTGTCATGTCAAATAACGGCCTCTAGCGGCGACAGTAATAATCAAATGGAAACAGCACAACATGCACTCGATAGACCAAGAAAAGCACTTTCCAATGAGACCAAGTTTGTTAAATTCTGTTAAGGCTAATCGGAGTAATCGACATTTGAAAAAATGTATATTTGGCATCTCCCCACCACTTTATTCTTGAAGATACAAAAAAAATGGAAAACTAAAAAGATTCAAAATTGTCCTAGGATTACGATGCATGTATTTTCAATACCACTTAATTGAGGAAAATACTGAGAAAAACCTGATTTTCTATTCTGCTGCGGCTGTTACGCCCCCTAGCGGTCATTTTAGAAACTCGAAAATATTTTCCAGCGATTTTTCATGACCACTTTACTTAAGGTAATTTTTTTCCTAAACTTGTGCGATGCTTGGTTTCTGAGATATGGCCGACCTCCATTCTTAGTTGCCCACCCTGTACTATAACGACATCTGGAACTAGATTATATTTTGAGATGGTTCCGTTGAAGGGTTGGGGGTTAAGTAGGGGTAAATAGAGAAATATAAGTAAAGCAAGTTGGTAAGAGTACAGAAACTTGACATTCGGTGTATGTACTAGAAACTAAAGACTCAAATTTTTTTATAATATTTTTCAACCCCCACCACCCCTTCTTCTTCTTCTTTTAGCGGGGCGCCTGAAGGTCGCCGCACTCAGGCCTTGTGGCACATTGTGCTACCGCTAACAAGCCCTACTCTATTATTAAAGGGGTTGATAAAATAAAATTGAGATATTCATTTTAAATTTGGTACAAGTATGTATTATAACGACATCTGGAACTAGATTATATTCTGAGATGATTCCGTTGAAGGGTTGGGGCTTAAATAGGGTTAAACAGGGGAAAATAAGTAAAGCAAGCTGGTATGAGAACAGAAAATTGAAAATCGGTGCATGTACTAGAGGCCAAGGCCTCTGATTTTTTTATAATATTTTTTTACCCCTATCAGCCCTACTTCATTATTAAAGGGGTTGATAAAATAAAATTGAAATATTCACTTGAAATTTGCTACCCGTATGTATTATAACGACATCCGAAACTGGATTATATTTTGAGGAGCTTCCGTTGAAGGGTTGGGGGTTAAATAGGGTTGAATAGGGGAAAATAAGTAAAGCAAGCTGTTATGAGTACAGAAAATTGAAAGTCCGTGCATGTACTAGAGGCCAAGGCCTCAGATTTATTTCTAATATTTTTGAAACATTTCCATCTCCGCTCCATTATTAATGGGTTTGATAACATCAAATTGAGTTAGTACACGTATGTATTTTAATGACATCTGATTGAGATGATTCCATTGATGGGGTGGAACGTGGTAGATTGTGAATAGGGGAAAATAAGTAGGGTAAACTAAAAACTTCATTTTTAACGTATATGGTAGAAATCAACGCCTCAAACTTTTCTATAACATCTGCTCCAAATATTATTAAAATTCTGTGAGCAATAACTTCCACATACCAGAGTCCAAATCTAGTCAAGATGTTTCCTTTGAAGTGACTTGGATGAAAAATCTGGATGTGGAAGTAGTGATTCGTTAGACAGCGGTTTTTTGTATTATGATCTTCAAAAATGTTTCAAAATGGCATGCAGATTTGCAAAACACACTGCAATTAGCTAACTATTAGTTAAGTTTTCATTTAAAAGATTCTATTCAAAGTTAGGAGAAATGAAATTATATAAAAAATGAATTAATATCAGTTGTTTAAATTTGGTTGTGCGTATATTTTTATATGCTGTGTGAAGTGCAAGAAACACTAACCGACAAATTTTAACTTTTATTTAGTACCGTTAACCAAAATCACTTATTTGTATTGTTTTGGTCCCAGGTACGTCTAACATAGTCCTAAAAAAGATTCCCAACAAGGTCTCTATAGTTGTCTGCTCTTTTATTACCGAGAGTGTGTTGCTACCATTTTAAGGGAATTCCAAGCAGCTTCTTCATTACCTTCTAGAATGTTGTTAAATGCAGCAACCTTGAAATGGTTCTTGATTGAGGACCCATAAAAATTAATTTTCGCATCACTAAGTCTGGGAAATTTTTGTTTTAAATAACTGAAAACACGCCCTTCGTTGTCCATAGCTTTTACCAAGTTTTCGTAAGCCCCAGTCTTATGTGGAGTGGTGGTAGTATTACCTTTTGTGAATCAACTAATGGAATGTCGGTAACATTTTTTGCTCCTGGTTCAAAACCCAGTCTTGGCGGCCAAATTTTTCTTTTGTAATGTTGTAATCACGCTTGACTGTCCGACTCACAAAGAGAACAGCAATATTTGGTATACCCTTGCAGCATACCAAGTAAGATAACTATCACTTTTAAGTCTCCACAAATCTGCCACTTATACTATATGTTACTGTAATTTTCTTCACGTGGGCAGCATGGGCGATTGGAATTGATGGCAGTTTATTTGCATTGTGGAGTAACACAGCCTTTAGACTAAGTTTCGAGGCATTAATAAAAAGTCTCCAGTTACTAGGATCATGGGGAATGTGTAAAGTACTCATTAAACCGTCGTCAATGTCCTTGCAGACAACCAAGTCATTTTCCATTTTGAAAAGGTATAAAATATATTCGACGACTTCGAAACGTGGACATTTTTGTGGAAACATTTTCTTGTAGTAAATTCCATTGTTGTAATGGAGATGCCAAAAGCTCTGCTTTCGCCTTGGACAGATCAAGATCCCTTATAAGATCACTTAATTCGCGTAGTTTAATTTTGTATGGTTCATCACCGGACACTTCGGCAGAGAAATTGGGATCTTGTGATGTTGATGACTGAACTAAGTCGTTATCTACATTATCATCCGATTGTTCGTCAGAATCAAGACTGTGTTCTTAAGGTGGAATAGGAATAGGTAGTTCATCACTATGGGGAATCGGGCGAATGGCAGATGGTAAATTGGGGCATTGTATTACCCAACCTCTCTTTTCTTGTTAATACCCTGTCTAATAGGAGGTATCACGCAAAAATCACAATCGGTAACATGATCTTTAGGTTCTCGCCAGATCATGGGTACAGCAAAAGTCATTGAACGTCCTCTTCCACTTAGCCAACTGCAAAGATTGTTCGCACAATTGCTGTAACATATATGAGGTGCCCATTTTTGTCTCTAATTACGTTTTTGACGCGCACAAATATAACAAAAGTTGTTAGGTGTTTTTACACAATCTCGTGGAATATTTTCAAAATAGCACTATTTACTTTCGAAAATGAACGCTTCATGCACAAGGTACAAATACGCCCCAATATTCTTGACTAATGATGACGGTCTCGGATGATTAGGGGTCGAGCTTGAGCTCTTTGCCCCAATCATCGCTGTAGACCTGGACCGGCCTCGTAAGGGAGGTTCAAATACGACTACGTTACATTTTATTACCTGTTTTGGGAAAACCAGAGCCAACTTAAACTTTTGCTTTTTATATTGTTATGTAGCATGACGAACTTATTATTAGGAATTTGCTATTTTTACTCCCGATACATGTAGGCTGTCGGCTAGTGAAATCAACTGATGAAGTGAGGATAAGCCAGCAACTACAAACTAGGCGATTACAGAAAGCTAAGCTATATTAATTTAATTTACTAACTTATTTTATTAACTTTAATATGGAAGTCAAAGCATTGATGTCTGTCGGATATACAGGGCGTCCCAAATGTTGTCCTAGATCTCTTTTCTGTTTTTGCAGATTTCATTTTTCTGTTTTGCATTCCCTTGGCAGATGGGTATACAGGGTGTCTTCAAATGTTCTCTCTCGGGGTTCTTCCTTGCACTTACACTGTAGATGGTTGTTTACATGTGGAACGGTTAATAAATAAAATCTCCTTGCGGCGAGCTAATGAATGTCTTGGCAAACGGATAAGGTGGACGCACTGATGCAGGACGTAGAAACGAAAACACGGATTTCTGGTGTAACATATGAAACCATATCTGGACTCAACCGGGCAGGAGGAAGTACACACTGCTAGACTCGGAACCAGAAGAAATCGAAGACGCAGAGGAAGAATAAACAAGGAGATTATGATAGACGGAAACTTAATAGAAGCATGGAAACATAAAAGGAGCATCTCACAAACACCTACACTCCACATCCAATGATGATAGATGGAAACTTAAAACTTAAAAGAAACATGGAGACTTAAAAAGAAGCAGCTCACAAACATTAACACCTGCCAGCCTACATCTGATGATGATGGATGGAAACTTAAAAGAAACATGGAAACTTAAAGAAGCATCTCACAAACACCTACACTTCCCATCCTATATTCCTACCCCATGAGTCATGCGGCTCTTGCTGTTCCATATCCAATCTCTTGGAAAACAAATAAAATGGACGCACTGATGCGGGTTGAAGCGAAAACACAAGTTTCTAGGAAGCATGAAATCTGGACGCCAGCGGGAGGGAGGGAATGAACATTGCTAGATGCAGAAACAGAAGAATTCAGAAGAAGGATTAAAAGAAGCATGGAAACATAAAAAGAAGTATTTCACAAACACCTACATTTTCCTTCCTATATTCCTACCCCATGAGTCATGTGACTCTCGCCGTTGGCAACAAACATGTACCATATCTAATCCAGCGTATGCAGCCTGTTCGGTGGTATATAAAACATCCAGATTGAATGCCGGAAGGTGCAGCAATGCCTACCTTACGCTGGCAAATCAATCGATCAAAATTTTGAAATGTTTTTCAAATAACTTTTAAAAAATTGATATAATTATTTTAAAAATATCCCAGTAATATTAAAAATATTTTCTCAAATATGAAAATCACTACTGAATAGGAAAATATTGAATGCTGTTGGGGTAGTATCACTTTCGTTAACAAATCCGGCTAGTTTAGGAGATATTTATCAAGATCAATGGCTCGCAATTTTTTTCTTGATCAACTATACAGGGTGTAATCAGTTTCATGCCATTAAAAAAAACTGGTAATGGGGACCGACTAGACAAACAAAAAACCTTTATGACTTTTACCTCTATGGGCACTTTGAAAAACACTGATCTAGGTTAACATATTTAATATTATGGTAGACAACTATTGAGAACCACTGGTTTTCTTGGTCGATGGACTTGTACTTCCCAATTATACAACTTTTAAATTGTCATAAAAAAGTGCTGGCCGGCACACGCGATTTCAAAGGATCATCGGCCTTTGATGTACCGCCTCAACTGAACTGAGGCAAGTATAAAGAGGTAAATAATTCGTTCTCTCTTCGTGCACAATTGCAAGCAAATAACGGCCATAGAGGTTTAAACAGAGCATTTCTTTACATGTGTGTTTTTTAATTTGGAACAAAATATTGGATTGTTTATAATTTAGAAAATTTAAATGTGGTTTATTAACATTTGTAACATAAATGAGTGTCCTGGGTTAAAAGCTTACTACCTACCTAAATTATTCAAAATCTCTGCATCTGTATCAATACACAGTTCGGTACGTCGAATTAGTACATACGCACTTCGTTCAACACTAAACACTAAACTATCAAGTAACGTTGTCAATAAAGAAAAATAAAATAAAGACTTGGTACAAAAGCCAAAAAGGAATACGAAAAGAACGAACAAGTAAGTTGTGTCTGTACGTAATCAAGAATTTGACAACTTGAACGGTAAGTCAATAAAATAAATCTTAACTATAAATACACAATGACACAAAATTCAAAAATAACAAAAACAACGAACGGCGGTTGGACGTGTGTACATAACGAAACACGAACAGTAACTAAAATATTGCACAAGGGAGAGTTAGAGTATAGTTTTCTTCAGATCAGATCTAGATCTAAACCTACCTCAATATTCCAGCAGTTCTCAAAAAATTGTATTGAAAATTTGCCAAATTTTTGTTTATTTTTTTTCTCCAAAACTATGAGCTCTAGACCCCATGTTATATAAGGTTTTTTTGTTTGTCTTGTCGTTCCCTACCACCAGTTTTTTTTAATGACATGAAACTGATTACACCCTGTATACCTTTATAGAGGATTATTACATCCGTGTTCGTGTAGATCAACTTTAAAGGTCACAATCTTTTGATCCCTTCAATATATTTTTTCAGCGGCTACGCAAATACACATATGTAATATGACGCACCAAATTGTCAATTTCGAGTATATAATTCTTACAATTAACATGGAAATGTAATTATGTATGAGTTAGTAAACATAGTAATCTAAATCTGGGTAACAACTTCATTAGAGACAAAATAAATACTTCCATCTCATTGATTTTTTGATATAAGCGTCGATCTAGTCCCAAGCACTTGATTTTTATTATTTTAGTGTATGTCGGTAAATATTGCTTAAACCCGTCGGTGTTGTGAAGATGGGTAGTTCGTTTCTGTTCCACGAGAATTATTTGTATTATTCTGGAGAAAGTGACGTTTGGCACGATAAACCCACATATAACGGTACATATAGATATTATTATATTTCTAATATATAAAATTTCTTGTATATCATGTGTACATTAGCGTGGTTCAAAAAATCATTCTCTTTCATGAAAATGCTTAGCCTTTGAAATATAATATCTAATTACTTCATATTTATGGAAATTGTCTTGGTTTTTGCATGAAACACATTTATGAGTTGCTTTATGTCTTTCTGATGAGCTGCAGAATAAAGGAAACGTTTCAGATGCTGAGCATTTCCATGAAACAGAATGATAGATAACTTCAGGAAAATATAATCCATTAGAACGAAATAATTTTAATTCAAGGTAGGTAACTAAACTCAGTTTAGTTATTTTTAACTGAATCTTCATGACCGTAAGGGGTTATGTAGATACTAGTTTAATCTGCATGGCCATAGAGAGAATTGTCAAATAAGAAATAGACAAATTTCTTTTAGGATTTTAATTTCTAGCTTAAACAGAATACAGATTATCGAACGAATGCAAAGATTGCATTAATATTTATACAGATAGTTTTTCTTTTCAGTTCTCATAGATAGTTTTTTCTGCTGTTTGCAGAATCCTATAAAGAATATATTTCAGTAAAATTATAAGCAAACAAATAATAATTCACTTTTAAATTAACAGGTGCTTCTGAGACTACGTAATTTGTCTATTAGCCCAATCAACCTGTCATGGTTTAGTATTAAATTTACCAAAATTAATACCCAGAAATAAAAAATATCCCTACAATGCTCAATTTTTTGTAGTGGCCGGGAAAAAATATTTAGTCATTCGAAGTATTCTCTAGAAACCGGTAAAAATAGTTAAAAAATTCCAAATAGCATAAAAATTTTCGAAATTGAAAAAAAGCAGTTGTATTAAATTTGAGACAAAACGTGTTTATTACTACATTTCTACATTGCAGAAAACATCAGGTATTAATTGATATGGAATTGCATAAAACAGTTATTATTCTTATTTAAGCACAAGTACACCCCACATTTGCTGCATTTCACTTGGGAACAATATTTACACGTGGGAAACTTGCAGCGTTGCCTGGTTTCGGTATAAATAGGCCAATGAGATTGACCATCCATCCTTACATCTCTTGGTGGAATGTAGGAAGTAGTCGTGGAACGGCTCTTCTTTTGGATAATTTTTGTTTCTACATCAGAGGGCCTCCCTCTTTTTAATGTCCGGACAATGCCAATCCTGCAAAGGCAGTCAGCAATTTCTGCCCTGAACTCTGCTAATTTTAAGATCTTCTTGTCCTTCTTTTCAACTGCAACTCTCTTATATAGCAGCCAAGCATTCACCAAAGCCATATCCAGCAAATGATAGAAAAGCCTCATATACCATTTTCTACTTCGCATAATAATTTTATAGCGGCCAATAAGACTATCCAGGAGGTCCACGCCTCCCATATGTTTATTGTATTCTAGAACAAGATTTGGGCACTGGACTTCCACTGGTTTCTTTTGTTTTTTATCGAAACGCTTTACTTTCCCCTTCGGCAGCTCTCCTGAGAAAGTGGACAACAAGGATACATTCTTATTATCTTTCCAAGCAACAGAGGTTACATCGACACCATCAAAATTGCAAACATACTCCCAAGAAGTTCCTCGCTTTTCATTTTTCATTTCGTCATCAGTAACTTGCAATTAGGAATTCGATTTCTTTTTACAGTACCCAAAGTAAGTATACCTTTGGCTGCCAAGAATGACATTAGGGGAAGTGATGTATAGTAGTTATCAAAGTAGACCACATAATTTAGATTGTTTGGAATAACTCTACATAAGCGTATGACAGTATTTGAAGATGCTCCTAAATCTGGTTCATCAGGTAATCTAAATTTCGGTTCATTTTCTGATCCGGTGTATACTTCAAAATTATAGGAAAATCCACTACCTCCACAAAGAACGAACAGTTTGTACCCCCACTTATGAGGTTTTTTAGACATATATTGTTTCAAGTGGTGCCTAGCCTTTGTTGCGCACATCTGCTCGTCGACTGATAATGTCTGCTCCAATGGAACACTCTGAAATTTTGAACAAAGTGCAGTTATAACAGGACGCAACTTATGGAGTCTGTCATGGTTTTCATTATCTCTAGGTAACATATTTAAATTATCATTGAAATGAATTGCCCTTCGGATTGCTTCAAAACGTTTTTGGCTCATCGCCTCTTTTATTTGTGTAAATCCTAATCGATAACTCCAAAAGGATCTGGCATTAGGCATGTGTACGATGGACATATATATATACAAATGCCTAAATACTTTTGCAACTCTGTTGTTGTGATTGTTGTTGTCTTATTGGGATCCTTTTGAACCATGTAGATATTTGACTCATCAGTTATTTTTTGTAATAGGTCATCGTCAAAAAAATATCTAAAAAATGCAAATTGCGTTCCTAACTCCAGGAAATTACCACCAAGTTTTTCACTTCCCTTGAAAGCTTTAGCATCCTCATTCAAAAATAAATTTCGTTTCCTCCATACGACTTGAGAAAGTTTTTCCTTCAATTTTTTTTTATTACTTTTATCAATATTTTGCTGATCACCGTTGGTTTCGGCTGTACCGTTAGTCTCAGTTTTAGTATTTTCTATCTCATTATTATTGTCAGTTTCTTCAGTATTTTCAGTTTCATCAATAATCGCAGTTTCTTCATTAGACTCTGTTTCCCCACTATCTAATATAAATCCATCCTCAAATTCAATTGCGAGGCCTTGTATATCAAATTCTTCTAAGGCCTTTTCTATAGAGGTTTGTTCTTCATCATTCTCGGCATCAGAGAAATCAAATTCGTCTTCGCTTTCAGATAAATGTGCAATACATTCATCTAACTGGGCCTGTGTAAGAGCAACCTTTCTCGAAGCCATGTTTAACGAAAAGCGCGATGTCTCAAATTTGATACATCCAAATTTATATCGACAATTCTACAAATGTGTAATGGAAATAAATAAAGTAGTACTATTTTATTACAATTATCTTACCTTTACAAATGAGTTTCAATTAATTTACTTGATTGTTTACAGTAAAAAACACTCAAATACCGTATATATTGTACTACGTGTTTATTCAAACATGGCGTAGACGATACTAAGCATCTTGAATAGTATAAACGCAAACTGTAACTTGCGCATTGAATATTGAGTCTTAGCTAAAGTGTACATAAAGGTGTCCTACATTTAAAACAAAACGTTTTGTGAATTTATTTGAAATTTGCAAGCGCTCTAATGGAGAAAATAATGTGATGTCTTAAATTTGACACATTACGCACTGTAGGGATATGGTTGTATAGAAGAGAAAATTCTAAGAAAGATTTGTGTTTCGATGGACTCGATCTGAAGTGGTGAACTTAACCTAAAACATTGGAGAAGTTGAAAGAAACAGATTTTCTTAAATAACAAAAAAACTATGACTCTAATCGTAAGTAGTTGAATGAGAAAGTTGTAGGTGCTAAAGAGACCTTTCAGTTGCTATTTTTTAAAGTATCCATTGCGATAACACTTTTCGAGATATATCGAAGAAACCGTAAAATATCGGCTTTTCTTGTTATCCCTATATCTTTTTCAAATTTACGTTTAAATACTTACCGTCAATCACAAGTATAGCTCACAGCAAGCCGACAAAGAAAGTTTTAAAAAAAATTAAAAATGTCTTTTATTATTCGAGATATCTATTCTTCGAAAAAAAGACGTTCTCGAAAATTGGCTAGTCTTGCTTAACGGAGGGTTCTATCATGATGTAAAATGATTGTAACGGTTTTATTAATATTAAGGGTAAATCAATGACTTTAAAATAGTTGCATTTTTTAACATGTGCGTATATGGGGGTTGAGTTACCAGTTTTCATTCAAGGTCAAAAGACAGCGATGTCGCGGTCGAGTGAGACTCGTATATGCAACGGCTGATATATGCAAATGTAATATATGGGTTGCATATATCACTGGGGGTCAAGTTACCAGTTTTCATTTAAGGTCGAAATACAGCGGTGTCGCAATCGAGAGTGGATCGTAGCTTCGCCTCGTCCTGAAAAAGTTTATGTTTTATGTATGGTGTTATCATTTCCAATGTCCCGATGGTTGCAAGAAGTGCGAAATCTGTGAAATTTTTAGGTTGTTTTTTCAAAATGACAGAAATGACATAGAGGAATCGATTACTGGCAATTTTTAACGAATTTACAAAAACAGATTCTTTCCTTGCGACTTTCTGGAACCCAGAAGAAATTAAAGTTGGCAAAATTATTTAAAAAAACATAACCTAAAAAAATGCAATTATTTTAAAGCCATCTATTTACCCTTAAAATTAATAAGACCGTTACAATTTTTTACAGCATGATAGGCAACTCTTTATAAAGCAAATGAGCCCAAGATCGGTACTGTAGAACCCTCCGTTGAACTAGCTGATTTTCGAGGTCGTCTTTTTTCGAAAAATCGATATGTCTCGAATAACAAAAGATATTTTTTATTTTTTTTTAAACTCACTTTTTCGGATTACTGTGAGCTATATTTGCGGTTAACAGTAAGTATTTAAATGTAAATTTGAAAAAGTTACAGGGAAAACAAAAAATGCCGATTTTTAACGGTTTTCTCGATAAATTTCGAAAAGTGTTATCGCAATTGATACTTTAAAAAATAGCAATAAAAATATCTTTTTAGCACGTACAACTTTTTCATTCAACTTCATTCGATTAGAGTCATAGTTTTTCTGTTATTTACGAAAATTGTTTTTTTCAACTTTTCAATTTTTTAGGTTGAGTTCTCCACTTCAGATCGAGTCCACCGAAACACAAATATTTCTTAGAATTTTCTCTTCTATACAATATATTCAATGATACCACCTCGAGGACTCATTTGACGGGATTTTTTTATGTGCCTTGGAAATATGAAGGCAACTATATACATTTCTACCTATTGATTGGGCTACATGTATTTGAGTAGTGAAATAAAAATCGCACCCAAGTCCCTTCTTTAGAATTTAGTACAGGCAATGAAGGCAAAATGTTGTAAAAACCTCACAAAAATTAATAAAAGAATCATCTCTGGGATTTAAGTAGTTAATAACCTGTAGAATGGAATGGTACATTCTTTGCACTTCCAAGTTCCAGGAAAATTAAAAAAAAATATGGAGAAACTTTCTGATTTTCGGTTTTTTTGCTCTAACGGCTAATATAATGAAAATACAGAAAACAGTTTTCAACAAAATTTGTAGCTCGTCTCTTTCTCTACAAATAGGTCTTTACAAATTTTTGTCTTACTTAAGCCGTTTAGGAGATAAATCCAGTTTTCCACTTATAGTTTTGAGCCGCTGCGAAATGCGCGGAAAATGAGAATTCTCTGGAAGTTTCGTGCGACCGGACATATCGATCGATAATTATTACTATTCAGAGCCGCTAAAAAAATGAAAACAACGTAAAATGTAGAGAAAAGTCTCAGCTTTAATGTGAAACTAATCACAAAATTCATACAAATTTTTATCATAGAGAAAAAAGTGTTAGAAGATGGCTTAGTAAACTGTATACAGTTGATTTATTCACATCTTTGAGTTTTATGCATCCTGTCTATTTCTCCCGTAACAATAGGTGCTTTTTCACTGCATGGACTCGACTCCACGCACTTTAATCTATATTTCGTGAAAATTTCATTGAAGAATGTTAAGAAACAAATAAGTTGTATATGTTTTACTGTATAATTGTGCGCGCCAATATTCTTGACTAAAGATGGCGGTCTCGGATGATTAGGGGTCGAGCTTGAGCTCTTTGCCCCAATCATCGCTGTAGACCTGGACCGGCCTCGTAAGGGGTGGGCCTGCTTTTTCGCCTATCCCCACCGCAAATGCGGACGGTATTGGCGATGTTAGCAAACCTCCCCTGGTCCTGGCTGTTGGACCCTGCCAGCTGGGTCGTTTCTTCTGGCGCTCTTCTGTCTTGGTCTTCTTTCTTCACTGGCATGTATGGGCTCCCGGGAGCGTCTTTCGTCTGTCGTGATAAGCTTATAATTGTGCATTTTCTGAACGTGTATGAATAATGTAGACAAATTCAAAAAGTACTGCGCACATTTAAAAACTCTAAAGCCATTCGAAAGAATATGTATTGTTGTACTTATAATCCAAAAATTAAGACTGTGCTATTATTATTACTTAAGACATAGCGAATTGAACTCCAAAATTTGAAGGTGATTGATTGATGGGAAATATACCCTCTACTTTGATCGCAAGGCATATTTTTCCAACAAAAGTAATTGCAATAATATGTTAATTGGATTAATATATCATTATATAAGAATATATAAGCAAAATGAATTATTATTCTAACGACTCCCGGCAAAGATATGAATAAATCTGTGGATCGACTGTACAAAGTTTACTAAGCCACCTTCTGACACTTTCTCTCTTTGATAAATTTTTTTATGAATTTTGTGATTAGTTCCACATTAAAGCTGAGACTTTTCTCTACCTTTTATGTTATTTTCAATTTTTTAGGGGCTCTGAATAGTAAGAATTATCGAACGATGAGCCCGGTCGTACGAAACTCCTGGAGAATTCTCATTTTTCGCGCATTTTGAAGCGGCTTAAAACTATAAGTGGAAAACTCGATTTATGTTCTAAATGGCTTAAGTAAGACAAAAATTTGTAAGGACCTTTCTTGTAGAGAAAAAAGACGAGCTACTTTTGTTGGGAACTTCTTTCTCTATTTTCATTATTTTGGCCGCTAGAGCAAAAAAACCGAAAATCAAAAAGTTTTTTCAAATTTTTTTGAATTTTCCCGGAACTTGGAAGTGCAAAGAATGCATCATCTCATCATCATCTCATTCCCCAGGTTATTACCTACTTAAATCCCAGAGATGATCCTTTTATTAATTATCGTTACCCTAAATTGTTAATTTGCCTATACTAATTGTCCAGAGAATACAAATTAATAACTGCCATTAAAATTAAATCTTCTAAGACCTTCTTATAGAGCCCCAAACTGACTCCATAAAGTCAAAAGTAAAGTATGGTGTATTCTTAACGTTTGTTATTGTTTATTTGCATTCTCTTGTACCAATATTATTAATTAGTTGCATTCTATTTTGTGTTTATATTTTAATGTATGTCCAGCGTTTAACTGTAGTTTATTTAAACATTAAAACATATTATTTTTTGATGCAAACTTGCAAAATTTACACCTATTCTAAATTTCACAATTTAGTAATTTAATTTGGTTGATTAAGGGATTTCTAATATAAGTTGCAAATTATTTAAACAATTTATTATTGTTTATTATCATCTTTCTTCAAAATAAAGGTAAAGAGTTCCAGCTTTTAAAAACTTTTCAACTTTTCTTCGACTTTCTACTTATATTTAAAATACAAATCATTTTCTAAAAATTCGAATTAAGTAAAATAGGAAAAAGATAATAAATGAAAGAAACACTTGATGTTACCTTATACAGTTTTATAAGAATTTAAAACCGAACTTCCAAAATGATCTATAATTATTGTATTTTCTGTTTATTCAAGGAATTTCATTTTTTAATAATAAAATAAACAATTAATGTGTTTTAAATAAATTGTAATATTTAATAATTTAACCCTATATTTTATCTCGTCGTAAATCATAAAAATAATTTATATTTAATTTCAAACTGCTAGCTAAATAACAGCCATGTTAAAGCTAAAATCAGATACGGCTACCTATGATATATTTTCACATTCAGAGTATGATAATGAACAAAGTAAATCAAGGTTGCAAGATGAAAATCAAATAATACATTTACATTTTTTTACAATTTTATAAATCGTCGTTAATAAAACAAGACTTTAGACGAGTGCTTCGAGTATATCCTTAATTTCTGTTAACTTTCTTTTTACAATATTAGAGTGTTGTCGACTGACAACACAACGAGAAGGGGGCTAATCATGAATTTTATGCGCAACAATAGCATACTGCATGACCTATTATAGTGAGAAATGTGATCAGACCATATACCAAAAATATCACGAGCCCGTAGAGTAGAATACATTTAGAGTCATCACCTTATCGACGAATATCATCTGTTTACATAGTTTTGACTAAAATTGTATATACAGTTAAACTCTACAGCTAGTACTCGACAATTTTTTGAATATTTATTTATTGTATAAATAATGCATTATGCATTTACTGCATACTTGCAGTTATCACTCATTCGAACTTAATGGATAAACACTTCATTATATCGATTCTTTACCACTTTAATTAAATGCTGTTCATTATCGAAATTACTATCAATCCTTTTCTGATAAACATTTTGGTAAATAAAGTTAAAAATGTTCCAAAATGTGATAATGAAACGTAATTATCAAATACCTCTAATCATTTAAAACTTTAAACGGGTAGGTACTTCGAGGGTACCTTCTGTAGAGTTCAGTATTATCTACATCCTACATAGGCTATTGATTATGTTATATAGAAAGGAACTAAGACGTTCACGGGTTTTTATTGCAGGAATCGATAAATGGGTTATAAATGAAGAAAAAACCGCGGAGTGCTATTAAATTAGAGGCTGGAAATTGACGATAGGGGTGAAAAATCACCCCTTTTGTTTTTTTCAATGTATCTCGTAAATAAATCAAAATTTCGATATATCTCATATGAAACTTTTTGTAGAGAATCAATTTTCCCATCGGAATAGCATTTTCTGAATATAAAAAAAAAATTTTTTCATGCCGAATCAGTCGAAACAAACTTGAAAAAAGCGAAAATTTCGATTTTTTGATTTTGAAATTGACCGAGATATGGCCACTTGAACCTGTCTTTTTTGCATTTCATCCCTCTTGTACGAATATTGTTTTCGTTCGCAATTTATTGAAAAAATTATTGTTTTACTGAATTAAAAAAGTTTTTTTACGTTTATTATTTAGTAATACATGACAGTTACAACAAATTAATGTTTGGAACAATGGTGCTACTACATTTCAACAATAATATTGTCAAACTGCATATTGATATCATCATCTATATCTTTAGTAATGTCGTCTTCTGCAATATCAGCTTCTTGCATATTGTCACAATTAATCCCCATGCATTCTTTGCAAAAAATTGAACAAGTAATATTAATTTTTCTGCAACCACAGTTACTATGGCAACCTGTAGTGCAACCACAAGCAACTTTTTTAAGCAAAATCTCTGGCCCTGGAGGTGCCGTTGTGCGAATCGCAATTAACCCGTGCTTAGACCTTTTCCAACCCCAACTCAGAGGGTCCAAGATATTTCCTTTCCACTGCTGCATTTGACGTCCTCAAGCCATGCTGTTTGATGGCATCACGTGTTGGTGGTAATTGCGTCAGAGAAAACTTGGCATTTTTAGACAGCTTACAAAACTTTAGAAATCGGCAGTTGCTCAGACTCATGTTCGTCTTTGCCTCATACAAACAAGCTGCAATGTATTTCGATGCAGAGGTAATATCTTGTTCTGTTGCATTGTCACGTAAGAATATTTCCACGTATGGTTGAAGTCGTACACTGTTTTTAGTTATAAAATTCTTATTTTTTTTTTTGTGCCAATGTTGAAGAAAGCTGAAGTAGTATCACAACCACTGTAGGCGTGGATAAATCCTAGATACTTCTGCAACTGAGGAAAATTAAAACGAAATATACTAAATGAGAGTTTGTGAAGATGTATTACAAACATTTTAAAGTATCGTTTGAATATTGATAATTAAACTAAACATTTGTTGTAATTGTCATGTATTACTAAATAATAAACGTAAAAAAACTTTTTTAATCGAGTAAAACAATAATTTTTTCAATAAAATGCGACCGAAAACAATATTCGTACAAGAGGGATGAAATTCCAAAAAAAAGCCAGGTTCAAATGGCCATATCTCGGTCAATTTTCATTCAAAAAAATTGTACCACCCACCATTTTAAAAGAAATTTAATCTACTTTTTTTTATCTGAAGCAATGCCTTTACCTATCTAAGCCCAAAAAAAGATACAGGTGAAAAAGCAAAAAAAAAGAATCGAAATTTTCGCTTTTTTTTCAAGTTTGTTTCGACTGTTTCGTCATGAAAATTTTTTTTTTCTTATTCAGAAAACGCTATTCCGATGGGACATTTGATTCTCTACAAAAAGTTTCATATGAGATATATCGAAATTTTACTTTGTTTACGAAATATATTGAAACAACCAAAAGGGGTGGGTTTTCACCCCTATCTTCAATTTCCACCCTCTAATTTAATAGCACTCCGCGGTTTTTTCTTCATTCATAACTCATTGATCGATTCCTGCACTAAAAACCCGTGAACGACTTAGTTCCTTATTGCCCTGTTTTTTAAGACATAATCAATAGCCTAATATACAGGGTGTCCATTTTATCAGGGCCCTCGAGAATATCTCACTTAATATCGGTCATGCAAAAAAAAAATGTTTTTGTGAAAATTGTGTTGATTTTTATAAGCTATACATGGTTTAAAGGTATTTTTTGAAATCCATTACCTACTTTAACAAAAAAGAATTAATAATAAAAATGAATATAATAGCACAAAAAACATTGATTTTTTTTGTTAGCTGTTAGCTGTGACATATCGTTGAAACGGAAGGAAAATACTCTATTTAATGCCGCCATTTCCCGCCCGTTAAAAAAAATTAACACCCTAAAGAGTAAATTTCAAAATACAGCGGTTTTGAAAAAAATTAGGTAAAACCTCGTTGAAATACCAGGTTTTGTAACAAATTGTCGTCTTAGAGTTGTCGTTGTATCTCTTCAAATGTCGGAAATATTTTGCTTAGACATAATCCGCATTTTCGATATTTTTCGTCATAACTCTTAAAGTAGGCCATGGATTCAAATGTCTTTAAACCATGTTGTAGCTTATAAAAATCAGCACAATTCATGAATAGCCTGTATATCTGTACAGGTCTGTAACCAAAAATAAATTGTAAGGGGTGCTCATTAGATTTCAGGGGTGCATTTATAATTTAGAAAAATATGCACGATGGTTCCACATAGGTAATGTTGGAATTTCTTCAGGGGGTGTTGAAATGTTCCTACGGAGTGCCGAGTACCCCCTGGCTACAGGCCTTTATGTGCGTATTTTTAGTATTATGGCGTTTATGAACGAATTCAGATACTATATAATCTTTTAGTTTAAAATCATCAAAATCAGATAAAATCTCTTACAAGTGATTTGGTTATGTACAGTATACAGTCGAAAGCCTACAAAAATTGAAGTCGTAATACTGCCGCCATCTTAGATAAAGACTGTCGAAATTCCACAATTTCATAAAATAACTTTACAATGATGAAGTTGCCGGACTTATATAAAATCATGGAACATGAATTCTTACAGATTTAAAAAAATAAATTATTAACATATTTCTATATTCATATATTTAATGTCGGCTTCATTCGATTACCGATGCTAGGAGACCAGCCTCCCCCAACCCAGAAATTTTATCAAACCTCTACTCATAATAAAAGTAGAGATTCTTACCTACCAAATATCAATACCTCCAAAGGATGCTGTCCTTTGATTGTAATGTGAAATCCTTATGCTCTAAGCAACCATCACCTAATATTGCATAACTTCTGCATATATTCTGTAGCTGGACTAGCTGTCATTCACCCAAGTACTAACCTTGGATACCATTACTGCATTACACAGGTGCGATAAGCAAAAATCTTGGAATGATGATTGGCTCCAAACTTACCTGAAAGCAACTATATTAACAAAATAAAAAGAATATTACTCCGGTATTAAACTAAATGGGGATCCAAACCAGGTATGGCGCACTGACTTCATATTATAGTTGTGAGATTCTAGATCATAAATGATACTACTTACACGGAATTATTCATATAGTGTAGATATAACATTGTAATCTGGTTTTACCATATCTATAGAACTAAATTGGTATACACTTATCCTCATTCGTTAACTTTACCAGTTTCAGTTTATTTTGCTCGCTCTCATCACCGTGTTATCAAATCTTTGATTTTCTAATTTTATTGTGCCTAATTCTCTTACCCAATATTATACTCAAAGGTTTGGACGACCTAGCCACATGTCTGTTACACTCACAGGGAACTATATAAACACAGTTTTTTAAATTCACACATTCCTACACCATGAGTTGAATGCTACGAAATACTCGCCTAAAATTGCATAACTTCTGCGTATACAATGATTTACAAGCGGTTAGAAATTGGGGCGAGACTGCAGTATTTCTTTGGGTGTCACTTGAATTTTTCGTATCTCCAAATACGGGGCAAATCATATCAAAACATGTTGGGCCGTTGTCGACTGCTAATAACCATTAAACACCCATAACTTGCGCTGAATTTAAGGAAAAATCACCAGACATGTGAAATACCTCGTTTAATATATATTACGATTTACTATTATATTACTAAGGTTTCTGATTAAGCACCCAACAATATGATGATGTACAGGACTTCGAAACTGCGATATACAGTGCGTACCTCATTACGTAGATAAAATTTTAAATAGTTCTAAACTTTACATGTGTATATTGCATATTATTTTGTTATAAGACATGGCCATATAATATAACATGTTTGATCTTTGTTCACAGGTACTATTTTATATTCTGTAATAACACCTATAATATGCTGCTTTGGAATATGTGGAAATACGTTATCTCTGATGGTACTGAAAAGAAGAGAACTGGTGGGATCTGTTTATACATATTTAGCAGGTTAGTAAATAAATTACCTTACATGTAACATATATTCTGTAGCCACAAACTTCTTGCGAATGGTCGTTAACTGAATGTATTTTTGAAACCAGGATTGTGTAAATTGTAACTGTGTCAATTTTGCTCAATTTAGTTCTTTGCGTTAGATTGGAACATGAAAGTATTATTGTTTATGTATTTGTAATTTATAATCATAATTCATTCGCTTTTAAAATACAGATCTGTATGTTCATGAAAAAGTGAAGAAAGTCCATGAAATACTATGAAACAACCATCAAACATGTAGCGCAAAGTTGTTCTTTGATTGTTATGGGGGCATGGTTTCAGGGTGGAGTGGAAGGGGTGAACTTAAGCGTCCTAGAATCTGCTAATATAATTCTAAGTTATACTTGCCTGGATAATGTTTTAATTTAATAGTTTACATGCCTATATGCCTATTAAATTATTAATCAGCAACTCGCACTATTCATTTAGAGAAAATTTGAACGCGATCAATTGAGATGTTCCAACACTGCATTTAACATTGGAATTTCAGTCATCCCTTTCGTTGTAAGTTTCTATCCTTCTTTATTTGTCCATCTGAGATTCTGGGGTGCTGTAAGTATTGTTTATTGGTACCAAATACAATACTTTTATTATGGGCGGTCGTTACAGTATTAGACTGCCCTGGTTTATTTAAATACGAAATAAAATATATCAACATGTATGCACTGTCGTACACAAAAAGTCCGATTATGTATTATACATAATAGAACTTTTTCTCTAGAGTAAATCTATCTTCATTTGAATGTGTAATAAATAGCTGAAATAAAACAAACGTTATCATTAATTTATTTTTTATTTTAAAGCGAATATGGTAACGCTGGAGTTATTGCTATAGCAGAAGATGGATGATGGCCAATGAGACAAATTGCACTGCGTTATAACATTAATAAAAATTCGGTATTTACCATTTTAAAAGAGTGGAGAATAAACAGTTTAATTAATTCATAAGAATTATAAATAAAACTGAAAGAACTAACTATTAATATTTCATAAATCTACACCAAAAATACAGTCTAGAGAAAATCCTTTTCGAGCTTCTTTATGGTAAGTATTTCTGTGCTGATGGAGGACAGCGCAGCTCCGATTCTCTTACTAGCCGGCGATCAGCACGACTGACTCGATTCAGGAAACATGTTTTATTCGCCAGCTTGAATAAATGAGTACAATGGAAGTTCTCTTAATATATTCACCAATTGCAAATCATGTTCAGTTTATATCCTTCGTCAGTCTGATTCAGGATTTCTGCTAATCGTACCGTTTATTCTCCACTTATTTTAAATGTTAAATACCGAATTTCTGTTAATGTTATGACGCAGTGTCATTGACCAACAATCTTTTGCTTTAGCAATAACATCAGCTTTAACTTAATCACTTATATGGAGCATATTGGTTTTTACATACTTGCAATATACAGTGTGTCGTCCCGGTTCAAGTGGACACACCTTGATGTTTCGGTTATTATTCGACAGATTGATTTTTTCTCAGCTATGAAACTCTTCAGAGTGCATCTTTTCATGATTTTCGTTATATTTTCATTTGTCATATCAACACACTGTGTCCACTCAAAAATGAGATTTTTCTGTATTTTAGTTAGTGTTAGAGATACAGTAAAAATTTGTTGAGAAAACTTGTTCAGAATCAAAAAATATACCTAGATGCTAAATTTTATTAAAATCTGAGAATTTTGATTATTTTCAAAAACTTTTGCAATAGTCCAGGAATTTACTTTTTAAATTGCACAGAGACTCTAATAAAGATTGCTGTGAAAACGAAAAATTAAAAACGTCAAACGTTTACCTGTATTTAATTTTTCTCTTGCACAATAGCATAACAATGGTTGAATCTCAACAAAAAGTAGAAATGATTAGACTTGCTGGCGAAAATAGTCATTCTATCAGAGCAGTAGCTCAATAATTCATCCACAACGTCAAATTAGTTATTCAGTTGTTGCCAAAATTAACAGCCTTTTCAAACAAAGTGGTACTGTAATTAAAACCAAATAAAAACTTAATAATCAGCAAAACATAGACCAAGTAATTTTAGATGCATTTAATGACAATTCTCGTAGAAGCATACAAGATATAGCATTAAACTTGAATTTGACTCACAACAAAATTTGGAGGTGTCTTCTTTGATATAAATTGAGACCATTGAAATCAAAATTTTTACACATCTTCGAGGAAGGTGATGATATCAGAACGCTGGAATACTGTTTCTGGACTCAAGGCAATTTTCTTAATGATAGAAATTTATTGAAAAAATTCACAATAATTATTAACAATTAGATACCAGAATAAAAACCTACTGACCTAACCTAAAGAAATCACACAAAAGAATGAATTTATTTTAAGCAGAATAAAAACCTACTAACCTAACCCAAAGAAATTATAGAAAAGAATTTGTGAAAAAATATATTAATCGTCACAAAATTAAAGACAAAAACTTCAGCAGGCATAGGAGTTTGAACTCGGAACCTTTCGTACCATTACCTATGCACCTTCGTCCGCCGCAGCAGCACTAATGCATCCCGGCTCGATGCTACAAGATTTGCTCTCTCCGTACTGCCTTTTGTTGAACAGGCGGTAATATCGATCGGCGCATGTCGACGGCCTTGGAAAAAACTTTTAATTTTTGTCCTATACGCTATACGCGAACATTAACATTTCCCATGTTAAAAATTAAATTCACTGATGAAGCGAGATTCACCACCAATGGTGTAGTATCTTCATAAAACTCTAGATATTGGGCAGTAGAAAACCTCCACTGCGTAATCGGTAAGTGTCAGTATTCGGAAAAAGTGATGCGGAATTTTAGGTGAAAGGATAATAGGCCCTTTCTTCTCCTTCCACACTTTAAATACGGTAAGGCTGGTACACTTTTTAAATAATACGTTAATGGAAGTAATTGATGGTTTTCCACTGGCTTTGCTAAGAGATATGTTTTTTAACTGGATGGAGCATCGATTCACATCTCGATAATTGTCCGACGATGATTCAATATACATTTTCGTCAAAAATGGGTAGGGCAAAAGAGCCCTTTAATCGAGTGGCCTCCCAGATCTCCGGATGTTACCCCACTTGATTTTTATTTTTGGAGCACCATTAAAAACAAAATCTACAAAACGAGGCCTCGAAGTAGGCAAGAGCTTTGTGATGAAATTGGTCAAGCCTGCCAAGAAACCGTTCAAGAACTACGACGAGTAGCAAGGAATGATGAAAAGCACATTGAGAAATGTGTTGCTATTGATGGTGGTTTTAAATGTTTTTTTAACCGCTTCTCAAGTCATCGAGGTAACTCCTTGAAAATCCAGAATGATTTTGAGTTAGGTAAAGTAAAACGAGGCCCTACCGTTTACAGTGGAGTCCGAAAGAGCTACATTTGATTACAAGTACTGCGTTAAAATTCATAATAAACTGATTTTAAGTACTTTTAGTTTCCACGGCAATATTTGTTAAAGTCTCTGTACAATTTAAAAAGTAAATTTCTAGATTATTGCAAAAGTTTTGAAAATAACCAAAATTCTCATATTTTGATGAAATCCGGTATCTAGGTATATTTTTTGATTCTGAACAAGATTCCTTAATACATTTTTGCTTATCTCTAAGGCTAAGTAAAATATAGAAAAATCTCATTTTTGAGTGGACACAGTGTGTTGGTGTAACAATTGAAAATATATTGAAAATCATGAAAGGATACGCCCTGAAGAGTTTCACAGCTGAGAAAAATTTGAAATCAATCTATCGAATAATACCCGAAATATCAAGGTACGTTAAGAATGCACGATGGATCTGGCTACAATGACCGTTTTCTTGAACCGCCGTCCCGTCTCATCATCACTCGGCAACAGTCCGTTGGGAAGAATAGCTTTAGCTCTATGCCAGAGTGAAGAAGCGAAACTTCAGGATACTGAATTGTCAAGCTTTCAAAACACATCTGAAACCACGAAGTCGGATCAACCTAATACTCGCCTCTCGCCGTTCAAACGGGGAAGGAGGTAATCAATAAGATTGATGAAACGTTATCCAATGGGATAATAAAACCGCCAAGCCGTTCGTACCAACCGAAGAAGATATAAGTTACCCGAAGCCCAAAAGGATTTCCGAATGCTTAAGACGGCACACGCTGTATTTTGACAATTAAATTTTAGCAAAAATACGTTATAACACTTTTCTCATTATTTATTGTCCACGACAGTACAATTAAAGAAGGTAAATCATGTACACCTAATACCCATTAACCTAATTTAAAGCTGAAGTGCAAACAGAGTTTATTTGATAAAAAGGCACGCTGACGTTTAATATCCTTCGCAGATGGAAAATTACAGCAGAAGTCGGAAGTGATTTCTAAACGTTTCCGTTACATTGCTGCTTGGTTTTCCTTGAATATGCTTACAGAAATGAAACTGCGTTGGGAAATAATGTCAAAACATAATTGTGGTTTCTTTCTATAAAAACAAAAATAATGAGTGGGAATGTTTAATTTCAAATCATACATTTTTTATATACAGGCATTAAAATTGTCGAAGTGTTAAGCAAATAATAAAAGTATATATTTTACCAACGGCTTTTGTTTTCATCTGTGTTTAATTTTGTGTTCTAGATGTCTTTAATTATTATAAGCACTAACTATATTGACTGAGTTTGGAACGAACTTTAAGTATTATATTTATTCTCCTCCGTAATACTATACGAAGGAGAATAAACATAGAGTCCTCTTATTTGGCATTTTTACGCTTGTACTCATGCATCTTGGAACTATATTGTTCACTCCGTATTTATACGGCACATAAAAAAGTCAAAGCTGTCGATCGAGGTAATTAATATAAGGGGAGGCCGGGGCATCCTTTATTTGTCTACACTTTATTAAATGATAAATATAATGTATTATATATAGTATTTGCGAAGTCAATTGGAACAGCACGGAACTAGATGATCTTACGGGGTATTGTCAATATATCGCATCGCAATGAATGAGAGAGCACAGACTTTTACAGATTTATATTCACCACTCCTCGTCTACAGTCCACGTGGACTTGATCCGTCTGTCACATAGAAATATAGGTGGGATTAGATGCTTAGCGAATTCAATTTGTCAACATCAACCTTGTTCAGAGTTTTTGCATGCCATAATATATAAAACAAAAAATACGTGTGAACTATTTGTATCCTGTGTTCTGTACGAGGAGGTGCAGTACAGCCAGGTAGCGAGTGATTTTTTGCAATTAATTGTTTAAAATGGCATCATGGAGGCCTTTCGACAGTAGTGACAACTAAACGGACGATTTTGATAAAGAGCCTATACAAGCGGAATTTGAAAATTAAGACTTACACGTTCAAACTCAAAGGGTTATTTTGAATATTTACTCGTGTTCAAAAGACGAAAATATTGATCCCTCATATAATCCCGGGTACCTGCGTGAAATAAAAGAATACCGAGATGCTAATAGAGACCTAATTTATCTTGACGAAACATTGTTTGACACCCATGATGTAGTTCAATACGGTTGGGTATATAACACCAAAAAGTGTAATTTAAGTGCTTCATGTTCTAGGGGAAAAAGAATTATAATTCTATATGCTGGAAGTAAACACCAAAGAGTTTAACAAATAGAGGAGACAAGCTCCATAAGCGTAATGTATAAGCAGCGGGAGGCTGTAGGCTTCTCATCCCTCTCACACGGTTCGTTCTCTCTTCGTCGCATAGTACATGAGGGGTGGTGACGATTGACGACAACTGACGTTATTTGTTGGAAATCAAAGAGCGCCGGGTAAGGCTGTATTGCTTTGTAAAACACTGGAGGGAGAGGGTACGAGGTGTGCCGGGTGTGCGGCAAGGACGAAGAGCCTACCGTCTCCAAGCCAACCAAACCGCGACTCCCGGCAAATCGCCAGCTTGTCTTCTCTATTTATTAAACTCTTTGGTAAAAACGGTTTTATTCCAAATGCATTGTCTGCTAAAAATATCAAGTAATCCTCTGCTGAATACCACGAAGATGTGACAGTCGAATTGTTTGAGAAGTTGGCAAAGGAACAGCTGTTACCAAATGTCCCACCAAATTCTGTAATTGTTATGGACAATGCGTCATACCATTCTCGGCAACATACAAAAATTCGGAACAGCAACACAAGAAAAGGGGATATCATTGAATTTATAAAAGGTAAAGGCTTGGAAATACCAGAAAAAAACACAAAAACGACTTTATTAGAACTGATTGGGCAGCAAAATTTTAAAAAGGAACATGCCGTTGAAAAAATTTTTGAAGCACACGATCATACTATTTTACGTCTGCCTCCATATTATTGCGTTTTCAACCCCATTGAAATGGTGTGGGCTGATGTAAAAACAAGATTGCGTCAATATAATGAATTCCCACAATTAAGTGAGCCTGTCTTAAATAATATAAAGGTAATAGTAGACTAAATGGACAAAAGCGATATATGGAGGAAGTGTGTATCTCATGTAATAGAAAAGGCAAATGAATATTCTATATTACCACCTATTAATCCAATTGTTTATTAATGTAAATACAGATTCAAGTTCTGAAAACTCGGATAGTGACGAATGAAATATTGTTTATCTAAAGTTCATAGACAAAGCTTTTTTGAAATTTGTTTATTTAACGTCGAACTATTTCCGCTAGTCAGACCAATTACCGATGCCATAAACCGAGTTCCTCCTTCAAAATTTTGCCGAGTCTTTCCTTTACAGAATAGTAGAAATTGCCTACTTGCCTAACATCACGATACTGCAAAGTTCAAAGTATCATGGCCTAACATTTAATAAACAAGAGAGTCGCTGCTTTATGCCCCTTCGAATGGATTATATACCATCTATGCAACTCCCGCCTAAGATTACATAACTTTGCCGCTAAAAGATAGAACGAGAGGTAGGTCACTAGACAATAGACGTAGCCTTAATATATCATTTATGTAATTTATTAAATGTGATGATCATATTTTTTTCATTAAAAACTTCTATTGAATAAAGGTATCATAGAAATCCCTTTCTTTAACAATTAAAACATAATTATTTAGTATTTCAAGCATTTTTACATTTCTACCGCGGCGGCCCATGTCCCATAAAGGAGATGCCGACTAGACTCTGAGTTGTCGTTTTGATGCTGTCCCAATTGAGATCATGTATACTATAGATAAGACATAAGTACTCTTATGTAAAGCATGTTCTGGCATGATTAAAATAAAAACCGCTGCCTAAGGAATCACTACTTCCACATCCAGATTCTTCATCCAAGTCACTTTAAAGGAAACATCTTGACTATATTTGCTCTGTAGTATGTGGACATTATTGGTCATAGAATTTTAATATTTGGGGCAGATGTCATAGAAAAGTTGGAGGAGTTGGTTTCTATCATATACGTTAAAAATGAAGTTTCTAGTTTACCCTACTTATTTTCCCCTATTCACAACCTACCACCTCCCACCCCTTCAATGCAGTCATCTCAATCAGATGTCACTACAATACATACGTGTACTAACTTTCAAGTGAATATCTCAATTTGATGTTATCAATCCCATTAATAATGAAGCGGAGGTGGTGGAGTTTGAAAAATATTAGAAATAAATCTGAGGCCTTGGTTTCTAGTATATACATCGAATCCCAAGTTTCTGTACTCTTACCAGCTTGATTTACTTATTTTCCCCTAGTCCTCCTGTTAACCCCAACCCTTCTACGGAATCATCCCAAAATATAATCTAGTTCCAGATGTCGTTATAATACATACGTCTACCAAATTACAAGTGAATATCTCAATTTTATTTTATCAGCCCCTCTAATAATGTGGTAAGAGTAGTGGAAGGGTTGAAAAGTATTATTAAAAAATCTGAGGCCTTAGCTTCTAGGACATACATCGAATTTCAAGTTACAGTACTCTTAAAAACTTGCTTTACTTATTTTTCCCTATTTACCTCTACTTACCCCCACTCCTTCAACGCAATCATGTCAAAATATAATCCAGTTTCAGATATGGTTATAATACATAAATGTACCAAATTTCAAGTGAAAATTTAAATTTAATTTTATCAACTCTTTTAATAAGGGAGTGGGGGTGGTGGGGAGATGGAAAATACTAACAAAAAAACCTGTGGCCTTCGCTTCTAGTATATACACCAAATCCCAAATTTCTGTACTTTTAACAACTTGCTTTACTTATTTTCCCCTATTTACTCCTATTTAACCCCCAACCCTTCAACGGAATCATCTCAAAATATAATCTAGTTCCAGATGTCGTTATAATACATATGCGTACTAAATTTCATGTGCATATCTCAATTTCATTTTATCAACCCCTTGAATAATGGAGTAGGGGTGGTGGGGGGCTGAAATATATTATTAAAAAATCTGAGGCCTTGGCTTCTAGTACATACACCGAATTTCAAGTTTCTGTACTCATACCAGCTTGCTTTACTTATTTCCCCCTATCTACCCCTAAATAACCCCAACCCTGCAACGGAATCATCTCAAAGTATAATCTAGTTCCAGATGGCGTTATAATTCATACGTGTACCAAATTTCAAATGAATATCTGAATTTTATTTTATCAACTCTTTTAATAATGAAGTAGGGGTGGTGGGGGTTGAAAAATATTATAAATAATCTGAGACCTTGGCTTCTAGTACATGCACCGAATTTCAAGTTTCTGTATTCTTACCAGCTTGCTTTACTGTGTTTTCACCTATTTACCCCTATTTAACCCCCAACCCTTCAACGGAATCATCTCAAAATATAATCTAGTTCCAGATGTCGTTATAATACATACGTGTACCAAATTTCAAATGAATATCTCAATTTTATTTTATCAACCCTTTTCATATTGGAGTAGGGGTGGTGGGGGTTGAAAAACATTATAAAAAAATCTGACGCCTTGGCTTCTAGTACATACATCGAATTTCAAGTTTCTGTAGTATTACCAGCTTGCTTTACTTATTTTCCCCTATTTACCCCTATTTAACCCCCAACCCTTCAACGGAATCATCTCAAATTATAATCTAGTTCCAGATGTCGTTATAATACATACGTGTACCAAATTTCAAATGAATATCTCAATTTTATTTTATCAACCCTTTTCATATTGGACTAGGGGTGGTGGGGGTTGAAAAATATTATAAAAAAAATCTGACGCTTTGGCTTCTAGTACATACACCGAATTTCAAGTTTCTGTACTTTTACCAACTTGTTTTACTTATATTCCCCTATTTACCCCAAATTAACCCCCAACCCTTCAACGGAATCATCTCAAAATATGATCTAATTCCAGACGTAGTTATAATATATACGTGTACGAAATTTCAAATGAATATCTCAACTTTATTTTATCAACCCCATTAATGGGGTAGGGGTGGTGGGGGGGTTGAAAAATATTACAAAAAAATATGAGGCCTTAACTTCTAGTACATACACCGAATTTCAAGTTTCTGTACTCTTACAAGCTTGCTTTACTTATTTTTCCCTATTTACCCCTATTTAACCCCCAACCCTTCACCGGATATCCTCAAAAAACAATCCAGTTCCAGATCTTGTTATAATATATACGTGTACAAAATTTCAAGTCAATATCTTAAACCGTTCCGGAGAAAACGTGCGGAAAAAAAAAAAAGTTACAGACAGACAGACAGACAGACAGACAGACAGACAGACAGACCGACAGACAGACAGACAGACCGACCGACAGACAGACAGACAGACAGAAATTTTTTTTCGCTCAAATTTAAAATCTCGACGTTTCACGACATTCTAATCCACTACGTGGATGTGGAAGTAAAATAAACGGAAATACGCCTCTTTTAATTAAGATTTCTAACTCTTGCAAATAGTTACGCTAACTAGAACGTCACACCCAGGAAACAGATAAACAGAGCCGCACTTTGTTTATGTGTAAATGTCGCGAAGGACGAGCAATCCGCCCACCAATGCATGAGATATTCCTATCTTGACGCAAAACAGAGCAAGATTTTTTAATTTACCAGAAACGTCATTAAGTTTCTATCGATAACAAAATTTTTAAATCTCTAGTACGACTTTGTTCATTTTAATACGCAAAAATTTGAGCTATGGCTCTATAGTACTCTTGTCAGTAATCGTTGTACTGACTGATATTTTAATGCTCGGTTTTTGTGGCTTTTCCATGTGCATTAAACAAATGAAGACAAATATCTACAATACATACGTCTTTTATTCGTGTTAAACAAAATATTAATGAGAGACGTAATATCTATTACAACAAAATAAACAACTTCACTTTAGTATAGTTACACAGTAGTATTAAGGATTTAACAATAAAATAGCCGTATCATGCCTACAATAGACATTGTCACTATACGTGTTCTTGGAACCGTTGGGGAGATGTGATGCCAAAGTGCGGTTCAACAGTTTCTTTATACATGAAGGAGCAGTACGAAAATTTTAATTTTTAGCATAGTTACAATGCTTGTCAAACTCTTCCAGAACATCTAATTAAGAAAATTGTTAAATGGATCTACTGTATTCGTTGACTGTACATTTTTTCAGACAGTGATTGGTTTATTCTGCAGAAGTAACAAAATAGAAATATTAACGTTCATGGTTATTCTGTGGACGTATTTACATATTTCCAAGCAATCAGTTTTGCACCTAAGGGCAAAATATACAATATACAATATATGTACACTAATATTATATTCTGTTTGCCTTATTGGATATTAATATATCGGAACCATACGAAGTATGTGAATTATTTGCTTCTTATTTTTCCACCGTAGCTGAATATAAGGTTGCGGAGCATTTCGGGCAAAATATGTCATTACCATATACATTAACTGGTGACAAAAGTAGAGTGGAATTTCTTATTGAACCTGTGACGGAGTTAGAAATTATGAATATAATTAATAGTTTAAAAAATAAAAATTCCTGTGGTAATGATGACATATCCCTTTTCGTGCTAAAGCATATTAGTGATCATATTGTTTGTTCACTAGTATACTTAATAAATCAATCCTTTTGTCAGGGTTGTTTTCCTGACGTTTTTAAGATTGCACGTGTTATTCCACTTTTTAAAAAAGGCTGTCCAGAAAACATTGATAATTACAGACAAATATCGATACTTAGCACCTTATCAAAGATCATAGAAAAAGCTTTTCATGTCCGTATTGTTAATTTTGTGGAAAAAAATAATATTTTGACGCCATCGCAACATGGATTTAGATCAGGTAGATCAATTGAAACGGCTTCTTGCCATTTAATTAATTATGTATATTCCTGTTTAAATGATGGTAAGTACGTTGTGTCAATGATCTTCGACCTATCTAAAGCTTTCGATACTATTGACTGCGAAATACTCTTATCAAAATTGTTTCAACTAGGAATTAGAAATACTGCCCTGAATTGGATTAGATCCTATATGGAAGACAGGTCATTAATAGTGAATTACAGTAATATGAAATCTAGGGCGCACAAAGTCAATCTTGGAGTTCCCCAGGGCTCTGTTTTAGGGCCCTTATTATTTATGTTATTTGTAAATGACCTTCCTGATTACATAAAAAATGCAGGACATGTTACTATGTTTGCTGATGATACTACTATCACAACAGCGGCAACAAGTGAAGAGGAAATTCAATTACAGGCAGAAAATATTATTAATACTCTAAACGTTTGGTGTGCTAGAAACAAATTAATATTAAATACTAAAAAAACGGTAGTAATGAATTTTCATATTAGAAGATCTCTACCAGCAAATTTCAAAATTTTGGACATCGAACTGGATAATAAAACAAAATATCTTGGTACTATGCTGGACTCGAAGTTATCATGGGATAATCATATTGACACAGTATGCAAAAAATTAAATAAAGCATATTTTGGCATCCTCCAAATGAAAAACACCTTGGATGAGAATGGTCTACTAAATATTTATTATGCTTTGGCGTACTCACACATTTCATTAAACATTATGAGTTGGGGCTGCGGCAGAGAAAAGAATAGGGTATTTATTTTGCAAAAAAGATTAGTCCGTCTAATATTTAATTTAAAATCTAGAGAAAGTTGTAGAACAATTTTCAAGGAAAAACATATCTTAACTTTACCGTGTTTGTACATATTTAAATGTTTAATGTACACTAAACAAAATCTTGATAAATTTATTAAAATATCGGATAATCATTCTTATAATATTAGACATGGCGAACTTTTAGCTATTCCAAGTCATAAAACCACAACATATAAGAATTCACCATGGTACAACTGTGTTATTTTATATAATGCATTGCCCAACGCTGTGCGAGAAATCAGCAGTACGAAACTGTTTAAAAACAAAGTTAGGAACATTTTAGTAGAAGGCGGATTCTACAGTATTAACGAGTTTGTGTCCGGAATATTACAGTGATATAATTTGTGATATTATTTTTAATTAGTTAACGTCATCTTCTTTGTATGTAATGTGTTTTTTTTTTCTTTAAGTTGTTTTTGTATGTTTTATTCCTAGTTGTTCACACCACATTTTTATTAGTAAGTATCATACTTATGTCATTGAAAATGTGTGGACAAAGTCTAATTATATATTATTTATTTTATTTGTATTTTGCTATTTTTGAGGGAAATGCTGACTTATCCTATGTCATGTAATGTGATCAAATGGATTAATAAAGATTATTATTATTATTATTATTATTATAATATAGAAATATCAAATACTCCAAAGCTAATTATTTAATAATGCAATAATCGGATTTTATCCAGCTCTTAGTTTTTTTGGTAAGTAGGTAATGAATCCATAAAGTTTTATCGTCAAATAATTAGAAATAAATTCACGGATAACGAACTAATAAATATTAATTTTTTATTGAGTTTACGTCTATTATTACGTAGCAATGTATTATCAATCAACTGATAATTTTATATCGTTGATAACGTCGTAATGCAAAAAAGACCGCTATCTACACTTCTTATGCGTCTATGGCCATGTATCAATCAGAACATGAGAGTTAGATTCTTTCACAATTACGTAATACATAAATTTATGTTATACAGGTCTGGATATGGCTGAGTTCCAGCAGCACAATTTTATTGGTTCAATGTATTGGGGCAACATATAAACGTTAGATTTATTTATTTTCTTGCCAATATTACGCAGACTCTGTGAAGCTGAGCCCCCCATTTTTGAAATTAGAACATTTTTCAATGCGAATCGTTTTCTCGTGATTGTTTGTTGGTTCCTTTCATTTACTCGTTGCTTAAAATAGGAGAAACACAGAGGGGATTGAAATGGATAACACGATAACAGCCCCCCTGACTGTTCAATTTTTCAATCATCAGTATCCAAGTACTCTACTGAAGGAGTTCCTTTCTACTTCTACATTCACGGATTAAGATATGAACTTGAAATTTGATACGCGCATGCTAATTAGAGTCCAGAAACTTGGAATTTGGTGTATATACTTGAAGGAAGGTCTCAAGGTTTGTTGACGTTTTCCACCCCCACTTCATTATCAAAGGGGTTAGCAAAATAAATCTAATCGTTCCAAAAGTCATTTTGCAGGGAATTTCAAGGGCTATAAGATCTGTATAGTTGAACTTCCTTAAACCCTTCGTTTTTGAGTTTAAAGGGCTCAAGGGAGGTGGTCCTCGCATTCAAATGCGAACTTAAAACGGTGATATGTCAATTAATTTTCATCTCAGAGAAATAAAAGAAAAGTAAAATTTTTTGAAAAAAATGCCCTAAATTTTTATACTCTTGCATTTTTTACCTATCTTCTTTAGTTTTTGAGTAATGGTGAAAGTAAATTTTTTCAAAAATTTAAAAAATCATTTCAAAATTGAATCTATTCTTGCGGTGAAGCCATTATTGGTTTCAATGATGATTTTTTCTCCGAGAAAATGAGACGACCACTTTATTTTCAATACAACTCCGTAAGTTTTTATGCCAACGACTTTTACTAAAGCTCATTTTAAAGGCATTTTCAACTATGTTTAAAAGTGAATTATTATTTGCTTGCTTAGTATTGCTTAGTATTGAAACATATTCTTTATAGGATTTGCAAACAGTAGAAAAAAAATAACTATCTATTAGAACTAAAAGAAAAGCTGTGTGTAGAAATACTAACGAAATCTTTGCATTCTTTCGACAACCTGAATTCTGGTTATGCTAGCAAATTAAAATCCTAAAATGAATTTGTCTAATTTCTTATTTGAAAATTCTCGTTTTAACACTAGCATCCACACATAACCCCCTACGGTCATGAAGATTCAGTTAAAAATAAGAACAAGGGCCTAAAATAAATTTATTTACCTACCTTGTTTTAAAAAATTTTCACACAAGACACAAAGACACAAAGCCACTCACTCATAAAGATGTTACATGCAAAACCAAGACAATTTCTATGAATAAGTATGAAATAATTATATTTGATATTGACTGATAAAAACAACAGGTCTTTACCTATCTATTAGCTAGCTAGTATTGGAGCCTATATATTCTATGCATGTTTAAAAGTGAATTATTATTTGTTTGCTTGAAATTCTATTGAAACATATTCCTTATAGGATTTTGCAAACAGCAGAAAAAACCAAGATAACCATTATACTATATATACTCTTCGCCAATTTATTGCTCTTTTTATATAATTGTTGCACATTCTATAGGATACTCATCGCAGTTTTTTTTTGTAAATAATATTAGTTTTAGACATTTTTAGTAATTACAAAACATTAACTTTTTTTTTTCAAAAATTAATAACTTTTTTATTTACTGATCGATTTTGTCCAAAAACAATATGGTTCTTCCTCTAGCTAACACTAACTTACTGTTCAAATTTCAATACGATCGGATTTCTCGTTCTTAAGTTTGTGCTTACAAGAAACGTGACGGACGGACAGACGAACATACTGACGGACAGATGGACAGAC
Organism: Stenurella melanura; assembly: GCA_963583905.1. Classification (NCBI taxonomy): domain Eukaryota; kingdom Metazoa; phylum Arthropoda; class Insecta; order Coleoptera; family Cerambycidae; genus Stenurella; species Stenurella melanura. The sequence goes on from OY757310.1 coordinate 149,676,852, forward strand.
GGACAGACGGGCAGACGGACAGACGGACAAAAGGACGGACATTTTGAAAGTCGTTCAGAATTCGATCACAAACACAGCGATACGAAAATTTTGTATCTACGAGCAATATTACCGGTTTTAGAACAGTGCCGATCGAATACAATATACTCTTCGTTTTGTATTTGCGAAGAAGTATAATAACTATCTATGAGAACTAAAAGAAAAATTATGTGTAAAAATATTAATGAAATCTTTCGATACTCTGAATTCTGGTTATGCTAGCAAATTAAAATCCTAAAATGAATTTGTCTAATTTCTTATTTCAAACTCTCATTTTAACAGTAACATCCACACAGTCACGGCCATGCAGATTAAAGTAGTATCTAGACAACCCCCTACGGTCATGAAGTTCAGTTAAAAATGAGAACAAAGGCCTAAAATGAATTTATTCACCTACATTGTCTTAAAAATTTTTCATTCTAATGGATTATATTTTCATAAAATCCATCATTGTGTTTCTTGGAAATGCTTAGCCTTTGAAACGTTTTTCAAGTATTTTAAAAAAGGCTTAACAAGTTTTCCTCCAAAAATTCGTCGTTTTTCCGTTATTTAACGTTGAAAGATCGAATTCAGTTTTCGACGAACAAACAGTCACCTCCAACGAGCCATAACTCGGTTTGTATTGGATCTACAGAAATAAAAAAACTCAATCGATTTGTTGTTTTATAAGCTTCATTTTTGCTCCTGATGATTTTTTTGATGAAACGTAAAGTTTTCGAGTTATTCGCGAAAAATCGCTCTAAGACATGCATTTCTTAGATGAAAAATCAACATTTTCAACTGCGAATAACTAAAAAAATATCAATTTATCGAAAAAATTTCATTAAAATAATAATAATAATAATAATAATAGTTTCTTTATTCACGTTTGCTATACAATAGTACAGGTGCGACAAGTCATATGTGAAAATCCAGATGATGAATACTATTATTGACAATAATACAATTAATAAAATATAAAATTACAATTTGTGGCGTAAAATGTTTTCATATAACATAAACGGAGAACATATACAAACAATAAGCGCATCTATATTTAAAAATGACCTAATAATAAAAATAAGAAACACGCTATATGTAAAATGCCAGAATTTAAAATATAAGAGTATTAGATCAATTAATAAGTGTAACAAGTTTTATACAATAATGATTTATTCGTCACTACCATTTTCAAAAACTTCTTGTATAGTGTAGAAGCATTTTCTTACAAGGTACTTTTTCAATTTGTTTTTGAATGTAGAGACACTTTGTTGATTTTTTATGTTAACGGGTAGTGAATTAAAAATGTTGGCGCAGCAGACGTACGGACTTTTTTTGAAAAGAGAGAGATTGTAAGTATTTATCGATATTTGATCGGCTATGCGAGTGTTATGTGCATGTCTATTGGAGTTTAGCGTAAATTTATTTTTGTTTTGGTAAACGAATAGTGCAGCTTCGAGTGTGAAAATTGAAGTTAACGTTAAAATATGATTCTCAATAAACATTGGTCTACATGAATCCAGTGGCATCAGTGAGAACATCAGACGAATTTTTTTTTTTTTTGTAAAATAAAGACTCTCTCGGCTTCTGTGCCAACACCCCAAACAATAACTAAATATCTCAGATGAGAGTGTACAAGACCGTAGTATACATTTAATAATTGTGCCTTAGATAATAATGGCTTAAGATTTCTTATTGCGAAAAATGCTGAATTTAGCTTTTTGCATACATGTTCTATGTGATTAATCCAGGTGAGTTTTTCGTCTAATAGTAAACCTAAAAATATAATACTTTCTGATCGTGGAACTGTACTTTAAACATCTTTTGCTTAGAATTCATCCCTCTATCGATTTCTGAGGTTATTTTTAGTTTAGTAATTCCCCCACGACAAGGGGTGGCATCCACCCTCAGGGTAAAAGCACACCTTCGGACCATGTAGACTTTGCAATTTCCATTACGAATCGAATGCAGGTTATTTCATGAAAATCAATCTCTTGCTAACCGGAGTCCCAGGTTTTGCACTTTTTTAGCTTTACTGACCGAACTACCTACTATAGGAATATGAATTTTCAGTATATTTACAAAAATGTTCAACCTCTTACTACTAATTAGTACCTTCTGATCTAAAATTTATTTATAAGATGTCTCTTCTGCCAAAATTTATTTTCTCTTCTAATTGTTGTGAAACATTGTTTTTGTTATTGGCAATCCACTATTTGAACTTAATTATTATTAATACAGAAGAGTTTTACACATTTTTCAAATTTTAGTTTTAGCGGCCATGGATCTCTTAATGTCATTAATACTATTTTTGGGAGGACTAAGTAGAGGAGCACTGTATTACAGAGGATGGGCTACCTACGATGCGCTTGTCGGTCTACCTCTTGGCGGAGCAATAAATTCATTGAGCGTAATGGCTACTGTTGGAGTTACAATTGGTAAATGTATTATCTTAATCTTGTATTTTTATAATCGTTTAATTTGCCAGAAATTCTAATTAATAATTTTATATTTTTTACGTTGCAGATCGTGTATTATATTTGTGGAATCCAGTGCAATGTACCAAGCCGAGATTTTGCAACGCAATAATTGCTAGAAAGCTTATGGCGGGAGCTTCAGTCGTTGCCATATTGTTAAATATTCCATATTGTTTTATATTTAAATGGGACGACGATGATTTGACGACGACTGATTTCTTTGATTCCTGGTAAATGTCTATGTTGTAGATCTGTTGATACAAAAGAAATTTAATTTGTTGCTGTCATGTTTACATATGTTCAGAATCACTTTTAGAGCGCGTTTAGAAATTGGCATTGAATGGGGCAAGAATAACAACAAAAATCCATTTGTCATTAAATGTACAGTATTTACGAAGTCAATTGGAAGAGCACGGAACTAGAGCATCTTATGGGGTATTGTCAATAAATCGCTTCACATTGAATGACAGAGCACAGAATTTTACAGATTTATATTCACCACTCCTCGTCTACAGTCCACGTGGACTTGATCCGCCTGTCACATAGGGTGGGATTAGATGCTTAGCGAATATGAATTCAATTACTGAGGTGTAGTCCAGGTCTCTGAAGATGTCTGATAAACCATGGTGCATCCACGGCGCACCTAAGTGCGATGTTTTCCATGGCTTGTATCCTCTTCAGGTAGGTGGCTGCTTGGTATCCCCAGGCAACGGAGGCGTAGGTTAGAACAGGTGCAGTGAGGGTCCTGATAAGCGTGAGCTTGTTCCTCAGGTTGAGTTGGCTCTGTCTCCCTATCATAGGGTAGAGTAGTGTCATCCTCCTCCTTGCTTTCTGTATGATCGCTTCTGTGTTCTGTGTCCACGTCAGGCTTTGATCCATGATAACGCCAAGGTACTTGACGGTATCGTGCCATTGGATGTTCTCACTGTTCATGGAGAGATGTCCTGTGGGAGTTTGCTTTCTGACTCTCTTGAAGAGGATGGCTTTGCTCTTCTACGCATTGACTTTGACTTTCCACTTGTCGCACCACTCTTCCAGAAGGGATGCTGCTTCCTGGAAGTTGCGGGTGGCAAGTTGCACTATATGATCTTGCGATTATGGCCGTGTCGTCTGCATAGAGCCCCAGAGAAGCCCTCGCGGTTCTTGGCATGTCAAAGGTACGCCTGCTTCCATCGGCCTGTAGTTCGATAGTTTGTCAGCAATCTTCACACGGAGTTGCTTCCGATGAAGGTAGGATCGCACCAGCTTGACGATGTCAACAGAAAAACCCATCGACAACATCTTCGCCACGAGACCTTCGAGCCAAACCCTATCGAAGGCTTTAGCTACGTCTAAGAAGATCGCTCCTATGTCGATGGTTGAAACCTTCCGTGATGTACTCAGTTAGACGAAGTACTTGTATACACCAGATTTCTCACAAGCTCTACTCACTTACGTTAGTTGAAAGAATAGAAATTGACCAAAATATAACATTAAATAGAATTGATTCAGAAGTGCACCGATCTTCCTGTTAATAATGATGAAAAGGTCCAGTGGAATAAAATACTCTGTATTGAATTAAATGCCGATTTTTCGAAGAATTTGTGTTTTCATTTTCAAAGACGCAAAATCTGCTGATGATGACGATTCTGATGTATTTTATACGTCATAGTCAGAAAGTGAATCCGAATGCTCTTATGATAATAATGAAGGTACAGTTCACATAGACATAAGAAATTATTGTGAGTATGCTTGCAAGAATTATTACCAGTTTGATAGTGATGACTGAGAATACTGTTACAATACTATGAAAATTCACGTAAAAGAAAAATATATAAGAATAAGTGATAATTTTCTAACAAAATCAAGATATTTGTATCAAAACGAGTATTTAAACTTTTTTTTCTTTAATCCCACATATTGCTTTATTCGCACTACAAAAGAATATGAATTGGGATATACATATAATGGTTTAAGAATAAATAGAATAGAATAGTTTGTTCAGTTAGATGATACATACATAACAGTAGCCGTATTAGTAGCAATAATGGCATATACAATATTAATATACAATACAATATACATATTCCTCCTATTAGGTAACATTTACTCTGTCACAGGTCGTTGCTGCATATCTACAAGATCACCTAAACTCTCTGGGAGTTTATGTTTGACCTTTGTAGATGAAGCAGCAACGCCACTGAACGGAAGCAAATATATAGAAATTACAAAATTTATATTATGCTCTACAGAGTTGGGTGAGAAGGGATGATATTAAATTTTTGTTTCAGTATAAGGGAGACAAGTTCGGGAATATTGATTTACTAGCTACTGGATACTTAGAGTAATTAACAAGTTCTGAAAATATGAGTTGCAAAGACACAGTGTATAAAATAAGATAAATGCATTTGTGATCAAGTAGACACATTTAATTACGAGAAAAATTAACTAATTTCTAGTACGATCAGAGCTAAGCGATAGGCCCAGGCTTGAGCGAGCGTTGTGTCAAATATATAGACAATACACAAACTGAGATGAATATTCGTTTTAGTATGTGGAATTTGTAGGAGCAGAGTTTTGTTAATTTCTTCAATGTCCTCCACTAACAAGTTGTAGAGCTCTTCCGGTCGGCAGGCTCCAAAAAATGATTGCAATTTTAACTACCACATATTTGTTATCTGGTGACTCGTTTATAAACATCTCGACTTGTTCAGATATATCAATATTTGGTTTCTTAGAATAATAATCTTCATTATTCTGTTTTAAGAATGCTATTACCTTGTGATACTTGCTTATATCAACACCACATTTAATGAGTAGACTCGATTTTACCATAGAAAATTTCGGCCACAAAGTTGAAGATCTTCATATCTTTTAGTTCTCTTCTAGATAAGTCCAATAGACGCAGCAGTCACTGCCTTGTTACCTTCTACTTTTAATCTACACCAGTCAACAAAATTACTAAAATATGCAATATCGTATGGCTGTCGCAATTCTAAAATGGTTCTAAATTTGCAGTCTCTTCAGTATCCATAGGAACAAACAAATCATGATTTTCAATTGGAATATTAATTTCTTCAACAAACACATTTTAAACGCCAGCTCAAATAGTTAACTTATATAATATACAACTGTTTATTTGTAATCAGAACCACACGTACTTACAATTTCACAATATCAGCAATGCTTGTTTAAAAAGCATTTTATTAACTGAAGGGTCGAGGGAATGAAGGACGTAAATTGCAATTTATCAAAAAGACGCATCTGTATTAATGAGGGTGGTCAGTGATAATTATTTTTGTTTACGTCTGTTGCCTCTAATTATTTCTACAGTACTTCTTAATATCTATAAATCAATTTCCATATTATGTATGCAAGTTTTTGTCTACGAAAAAAACTAATTTAGAAGTTAATTTGATGCACTACCTATTAGACCAGTCAAATTAGAATTTATCGAGGAATTAATTTCCAGTAAGCTGGAAATCGTTTTAATACCTTCATTTGGTCCTAAATGCGTGTAATCTGAGTTTGCACCATCCCAGGAGGTGAGCATAACTTTTGGGAGGCAAGAAACCGCGAAATTTTTGCACTTTTTTCAGTTTTTGCTTGTAACTCGAAAGCGGTGCGTCGGACGGAAAATGTCATCCCATTCAATACTAGAGAGGGTTAAATTCTGCGTCGAATGAAAACTTTAAATTCGGTTCAGTGGAATAGCCGAAATCAAAAATTAGAAACCGGGAAAATTTTAATTCTTTTTTCTGAAATAGGTTTAGAATGTCATGAAATGTGGAAATTTTAAATTTGAGAAAAACATTTTTTTCCATTATTTATTCCCTTTAGATGGTCCACCCTGATATTTTCCAGTGAAAGTTTAATCATTTCTTCGCTGACGGTAGCGTTAGATACCTACCAAATTTTAATGCTCTCAGTCAAGTAGTTTTTTAGTTAATGCATTAACAGACAAACAGACTGACGGAATTGAAAAACCTATATTTTCGTAAACTACACGATCTGAAACGTGAAAATCCGAAAAAATCCCGAAGGGTGATTTCTTTCTCGAATACAATACTTCCCTTCGGTATTTTCCACCATGCAGATGCTGATCCCGAGGACTCATTTCAGCAGCTTAACTCTTCCTGGCAGCCCTCTATTCACCTAAGGCCAATGAGATCTCCTTGGACAAAATCCGCCACGAGATATTTTCAAAATCCCTCATAAAGCCAACTTTCAATTTAGCCTCTCTACCCACAACAAATGGCTCAGCCACCGCCCAACATATTCTGCGGGCCTACCTCCAAATCCAGGGCTGGTATGATAGACCAAAGGATCTTCTCAGCTGGGGTTGGAGGAGGACGGACCTTGGCCTGCTACCCACCATGAATACCAAGGATCCAGCTCCAGCTGAAATCCTCAACACAGCGTTCTGCGGATGTACGAAGGGGGGTACAGGGAAGTGCAGCTGCCGGAAAGTAGGCATAAAATACTCAACAATTTGCCTCAACTGCCCCGCCCAGTCATGCTCGAATTCAGCACCATTCGAGGATGAGGGTGTGTCCTACATGCCGATCGCCGTAGAAGCAGAAATAGGTTAGGATAGTCCCTTTGAAGATGATACCGATGAAGAGGGCCTTGACATGCCACCGCAGCTTGAGAGCTTCGTAGATGAAGGGCCATCGATATCTAAAAAAATGCGAACATGAACGGTGCCTCATTTTGTGCTGCATGCCTATTGATTTTTATAACACATTTTATTCATATTTTATCAATGTCATGTCAATTTTAAATGTTGTGTTACTTCATTGCACCTAAATTATTAACAACTATAATTAATTATTTATTAATTAATGAATATTAATAATACTTACTAATTAAAGATTTAATGGTAATACACAACTTTTCTTACGTTTTATTGGGTATTTTGCCACTGAAAAATATTTAAAAATTTTAATGAAAAAACCTCTGAGCCAAACGGATCAGACAGAGGTTGGTTCTTGAATACTTGACTGTTTCAATAAGTCTCACACCTAAAAATATATAAACTAGAACAATGTAATAAACTAAAAACTGAAAATGAAAGCTATAGGTAGTTAACGTTTCGGAAGAGAATCTACTTCCGTTCTCAAAACTTTTTTGGCCGTCAACCATGACAGTTCTTTGTTTATTTATTTTCATAGTCACGTGAGACATTAAATTATATTTATCTTATTTTCACTTACTTCCTCTCTAAGGATGGGCAACCAACTAGTACAAAAATCTATTGAATAATTCGAAACGCATCTATCCTCGTTTAATAAAATAATCGCGGATTCTTTATTATTTTTTAGTTCCGTTGCTCTCTTTTGCCAAAATCTTCGCCGAGTCCCATTTAATCCTGTGATTATTATCCCACGCGTGTTCACAAATTTTGGATTTTTCAAATTCTCCCCTTCTAGCGTAATTTCTATGTTCACCAAGCTTTACGTTGAAAGGTCTAGATCATTCACCTACGTAATGTTTTCCGCACTCACACAGAACACTATAAATACAATTTTTTGAATTTTGAACAATATTTGGAGGATTGGTTTTTGATAAAACCGATCTCAGCGTGGAGCCCGTTTGAAAAACCGTTCGTACTGAAAACCTATTCCCAATTTTTCGTAATTTATCCGATAAACCATGTATATATGGAATTACTGCCATTGACCTAAATACCTCAGGTTGTGATAGTATATTCTCTCTACTACCAATGTTCAATAACTGATTATCAACAAAACTCTCAGGATATTGATGATTTAATAAGACAGTTTTTATAAATTGTTTTTCGTTCCTTAATATTACATCATTTGAAGAAATAATTTTGGCTCTGTCATGCGAACACTTAACGACACCTTTCTTAACACTAATATGTTGATTTGAATTGAAATTTAAGTATCTGTTTGTGTTAAGGAACGAAAAGCAATTTATAAAAACTGTCTTATTAAATAATCAATATCCTGAGAGTTTTGTTGATAGTCAGTTATTGAACATTGGTACTAGAGAGAATATACCATCACAACCTGAGGTCTTTAGGCCAATGGCAGTAATTCCATATATACATGGTTTATTGCATAAATCACGAAAAATTGGGAATAGGGTAGTTTTTCAAACGGGCCCCACGCTAAGATCGGTTTTTATCAAAAACAAAACCTCTAAATATTGTTCTAAATTCAAAAAAATGTTTTAAAGTGTTCCGTGTGAGTGCGGAATACATTACGTAGGTGAATCATCTAGACCTTTCATCGTAAGGCTTGGTGAACATAGAAATTACGCTACTGGGGGAGAATTTGAAAAATCCAAAATTTGTGAACACGCGTGGGATAATAATTACATGATTAAATGGGACTCGGCGAAGATTTTGGAAAATAGAGCAACGGAACTAAAAGATAACTTAAAGAATCCGCGATTATTTTATTAAACGAGGATAGATGCGTTTCGAATTATTCAATAGATTTTTTGTACTAGTTGGTTGCCCATCCTTAGAGACGAAGTAAGTAAAAATAAGATAAATATAATTTAATGTCTCATGTGACTATGGAAATACATAAACAAAGAACTGTCATGGTTGACGGCCAAAAAAGTTTTGAGAACGGAAGTAGATTCTCTTCCGAAACGTTAACTACCTATAGCTTTCATTTTCAGTTTTTAGTTTATTACATTGTTCTAGTTTATATATTTTTAGGTGTGAGACTTTTTGAAACAGTCAAGTATTCAAGAACCAACCTCTGTCTGATTCGTTTGGCGCAGAGGTTTTTTCACTAAAATTTTTAAATATTTTTCAGTGGCAAAATACCCAATAAAAAGTAAGAAAATCTGAATATGCCACAAATAAACAATTACAGACAATATCTAATATACAACTTTGTTAAAATTAAAAAAAATTTTCATTCGTACTACCTCGAATCTCTACTCAGGGTGTGTATGTTACCTCCACATTGCAAAGCAATGGAAAGTGTTGTTTTGGTGAAAAATTTCGAAAACATTTTTTTTTGACTTAAATGACTTAAAATAACTCAAAACGTCGAAAAAATAAAACGATTTTAAATTGACGCCAAATTTAGTCTTTCAAAATGACTGAATTTGAAAATTGAGGTATCTATATAGCGTGAAATATTATTCTCTACAACTTTTGGTTTTTTAATAGGAATATCTGTTTCGAAGATACCTATGTGGTCCTCGAAAGTCGCAAAACGTAAGTTTGCACCGAAATGAGAAATTTTCCCGGCTTCTAACTTTTGATTTCGGCTATACCACTGAACCGAATTTGAAGTTTTAGATGTTCATTGGACGCAGAATTTAACCCTCTATAATATTGAATGGGATGACAGTTTCTGTCCGACGCACCGTTTTCGAGCTGCAAGCAAAAACTGAAAAAGTGCAAAAATTTCGCGGTCTTCTGGCTCCCAAAAGTTATGCTCACCACTTGGGATGGTGCAAACTCAGATTACACGCATTTAGGACCAAATGAAGGTATTAAAATGATTTCCAGCTTACTGGAAATTAATTCTTTTTTGGATCTAATTTGACTGGCCTATATGTGGTTTTGTCACTTAAAAATGTCAACATTTATCTATTTTGTTATCAAATCCAGATAGTTGCACAAAGCAGTAGTACAAAAAACAAATTTTCAAAAAAGAAAAAAATATGTCGCTGTCGCCTTAAAAATAATGCGTCATTTTATTTGGCATCTGAAGAAAACTGTACGGAAGCAAAGTACTGTTTTAGGTTGTTCTTCCCTGATGTCTTTACCTGTTGTTATGTTATTTACGTTATTTGTTGAATGTATAATTTATTGTGAATATAAATACTAAGAAGTATGAATGAAATCCAACATTTATATAAATTATTTAGCACTATAGAACATAAATCAATGTGAGACGGTAGTTCCCATAGCCTCCGTGGCGCAATCGGATAGCGCGTTCGGCTGTTAACCGAAAGGTTGGTGGTTCGAGCCCACCCGGGGGCGCATAATTTTTGTTCTTGAAAATTCTATAACTTTCTTTTTTTGTAGGTTTTACACAGCGTTCAACTGGATGATGTTAATATTTCTTTCGATAATACCAGGCATAATATTAATTCTTGGCAACGGATTCTTAATAATGTCTTTGCAAAAGGCTAAAAAAATTGGAGTTAGGTGCAATGGAAAAAGAAAGGTTTGTATTTAATTATTAATAAATAACCACAATATTTTCCCTTTGTTGGATCGCAAAAATTCTAATTATAATACTCTATAGCCCAGGAAAATTACCATACCTGTGGTAAATTATAAAGAAAATTATTAACAGGCTAGATTTTTGTGTGGACCTATATTTTGGGTTTTAAACAAAACCTCAAATGTTCCAATCGATAGCACCCCCGCAAATTGTTTTATAGGAAAAAAAAAGGGGTTAAAATTTTGTTTTTTGCTATTATCTCGGAAACTATAAATTTTTTGGGAAAAATGTTATCAACAAAATTGTAGCTCGTAAAATTTGCTTAAAAAGGGCCTTCTAACCTCTTCCGTATAACTAATTGTTTTTGATTAAAACCTGTGCCAGAGTTGCAATGTCTGTGGTTCATGGAAAAATTGCACTCCTCCCACACCACGGCGGGAGAGAGTACTGGAGACGTTTTTTATGTGGTGTCCCCAGTAGGCCTAATCGACATTAAATAGTATATTCGTGGTATTATTTTTAATGCCTGATATACTCTTCGCAAATACAAAACGAAGAGTATATTGCATTCGATCGGCATATTTCTAAAACCGGTAATATTGCTCGTAGAGAAAAAAATTTCATATCACTGTGTTGGTGATCGAATTCTGAACAACTTTCAAAATGTCCGTCCTTCCGTCTGTCCGTCCGTCCGTCCGTATGTCACGTTTCTTGTAAGCACGATAACTTAAGAACGAAAAGTCGGATTGCATTGAAACTTAGACAGTAAGTTAGTGTTAGCTAGAGAAAGAACCTTATTGTGTTGGGGCAAAATCGGTGGATAAATAAAAAAGTTATAAGTTTTTTTAAATAATTTTTTTTTTATATATTTTTTTTTATGTTTTGTAATTGAACTAAAAATGTCAAAAACTAATATTATTTACAAAAAAACTGCGAAGAGTATCCTATAGAATGTGCAACAAATATGTAAAAGGTGCAGTAAATCGGCGAAGAATATAACGATTAGCTTGTTTTTTGTATCAATTACTTGGCAACTGTCACAGTGATTACAAAAACACAATTGTAGTAGAGGTCCGAAGGACATTTTTAACCTTAACGTTAAGTCGCTGTGCATGACAAAGAAGTATCAAGCCGATCCTTTTGTTATCAATTAATTACCACTTAATTTTTATAAAAATAAGATACATTTCGATTAGTGAAGGTTCAAAGGCAGGCATACATCCCGGTTATTGGAGGTACTGTGGCAGAAAACTGAAACCTGCAAGGTGTCTGCTTTTAAACTATAGTTAATAAATGTCAAGCTATTTTGTTAAATAATTGATTTCTTTTATAAATTAAGTTCTCACCACTTGTTTGTCACTAATACTCCAGTCACTTTAGACAAAAATTTGGCTTCTGATCTAACAAAATATCCTTAATTTTTTTCTATAAATCAATTTATTTTGGTGTTTTCATGACAATATTAAAAATCGAGAACGAGATCACTTTGGCATAAAAAATTATTCAAAGTTCACAAAGAACGGTATCTTGCGAATATAGTGCTTTCTGTGGCTCGGAGGGTAATTGAGGTTATTATGAAAATGAAATACAGGGTGTAATTAGTTTCATGTCATTAAAAAAAACTGGTAATAGGGACCGACTAGACAAACAGAAAACCTATATGACTTTTTTCTCTAGGGGCACTTTGAAAAAAACTGACCTGGGTTTACATTTTTAATGTTATGGTAGGAAAGATTTGAGAACCACTGTTTTTCAGGGTCAATGGATGTTATAGTTCCGAATATTAGAAATAATAAAAAACTGTAATACCCGACTTGTGTTCCCGTTGGTAGAAGTGCAGCACTTTGATGGGATTATTTGTATTGAACTTTTTATACCACTAATTATGAAAATGTAAATAATTCCTTCTCTTTCGGCACAACGCAAGGATAGCATGGCCGCAGGGGTTTAAATAGGATTTGTTTACATGTGTTTTTTAATTTGGAACAAAGTTATTGTAGCTTTTATTGTCGTTTATAAGATTTTATAAAATTTAAAAGTGGTTTATTAACATTTGTAACATTGTGTTAAAAGCTTAAAAAATTAGTAATTGTTTTATGAAATTGGAAAACGAACAGTTAGACGTCCGAGATACGATAACAGAAAATAGTTGTGTATTTTAAGTTAGGAAAAAATCTGATTTTTTTAACGAATTGAGCGCATAATTTTTCCCAATCAGGCATCGAAAACTAAAAATCAAGTCTTTGGTCTCTATGAAAATCAATGTAAACAATAATAAACAGATAAAAACAAGACAACGAATACTAATAATAATAATCATAACTTTCAATGCCCAATAGGTAACACCCAATGACTGAACAATTCTTTTGAATTTTTTACAAAAATTGTTCGAGGTGACCTCCATCTCCACGTATACACATTTCGGTACGTCGAACTAATAACATACTTACTCCGCTGAACACATTTGGTAAATTAGGATAATTTTTTATGGTTTCTATGCACATTGAAATAAGTCGTTGCAATTGTTCTAAGGCTCTTCCGCACCAGCTGCATTTTCACCACTTTCTACATGTACCAAGTCCATATCCGAAAGCTCTGGATAAGTGTAATCTCCCATAATGTCCAAAATCTGCGTTTTAAAACACCACACTAAACTGTGAATTAACGTTATCAATAAAGAAAACAAAAAGAAAAACTTGGTCCAAAATCCAAAAAGTAACACAAAAAGCACGAACGAGAAGTAGTGTCTTACGTAACCAAGCACTAACGACTTGAACGATAAGTCAATGAAATAAATCTTAACATAAGTGGCACAAAATTCAAAAAGAAAACAGACAAAACCAAGGAACGGGTACGTCGCGTCATGCGTGCGTTCTTTACCAAGTAAGGACAAAACTGAAATTATTACTTGAGAATATTACAAGGGAGAGCTAGCACGCCTATAATAATGGGCTTTTCCCTCAATTTTTTTTTATTGTGTTATTGGAAAGAGCCTATCAAAATATTGCTAAAAATGAATTTTTATTTTTTTTCTGAGCGCATAAAATACCACAAAAAAAATACAAATGTTCCGTAAATGAACAGCAGTTTGAAACGATAGCTTTCGGGCGCCAATGTGACGTCATCATAAACTGCACCAATCAGTATGAGATTAAACGGCCGTCAGAATTAGCTATGAAGGTGCATTCAAAAAGAACCTCACTTCTCTGCCTTGCTTTCCACAACCTGCAATTCTATTGGTGCCTGAAGTACATTTATGAGGAACTACCAATAGAATCTCATATTGCAAAGTGGTAACGCTTAATTGAGAACGTGCGTTTATGACGCTCATTGACAGTGCCAAGAAGTATCTGTCATAAATCACGAGAGTGCAGCCCATCGTGTTTACTTCTTGTTTGGTGTTATAGTATTAATTTCTTTTAAAAATATGAGTAAATGTGAAGACAGATTTGTAAAAGGTCCACTAAAAGAAAGAACAATATATACATACGTTAAAATGATCTTCGCAACAGAAAAATCCAGGAGCAGTATAAACAATACCTGGAACTTTTGAAACTTTCCACCATAATTTTCGAATTTCCAAATTTGTTGGAACTCGCAAAAATAACTTCGTACTATTTTCACTATTATTTGGACACACTGGTACAAAACAAACCTTTTTAAGCGGCATTTTATAATTAGAAGAGAGCAAAATTAATTTTCGTATCGAACGTAAACAATAGAAAGTGAGGTTATCGAATAAAGTTTGAACATTTCAGTACAGCGTTGCCAAATGAAACTGGCATTATACCATATGTGAACCAAATGAACAAAAATAGAGAATATAAATCTGTTATATAGATTTTAGAAACTCATACAGTCAAAAGTTGATACAATTTTTGCTTTTATTTAGTGTCAGAGAAACGAAGAATACGTTGTAACGAAAAAATGCGCTATTCAAAGTAGACAATTGATAACGCAAATACCATGTTCATGTAAAAAGACATACATCTGGCAATAGAGGATCCTCATTAAGAATACGACTTTTATTGGTCTAATCAGTGTGACGTCACGCATGGCGCCTTAAAACTTACGTTTCAAATTACCTGAAATAAAACTGATTTTGTAATGTAAATATTTGGTAGAACGTAAAAAATTGGAAGAAACTAAATTAAAATAAAATTATATTGCAGTTTATTATATGGCTTGATTATAGTGAAGTTGTAAAATTCAGTCATGCGGGAAAGGCCCATTGGCTGCGAAGAAGCAAAAAACATGACGATGTCCTCTGTCGGTCGCTTTTAACTGTTTTGTCGGCATACTTATTTGCAGGAATGTCAGAATATCTCGTGCGACACGACGAGAGGCAATAAAACCTACCTCAATATGCCAGCATTTCTCAAACTAGGTTGTTAAGTATTTTGGAAAGTTTCGTTTATTTTTTTCTCCAAAACTATGAGCTTTAGACCCCATGTTATATAAGGTTTGTTTGTTTGTCTTGTCGTTCCCTACCACCAGTTTTTTTAATGACATGAAACTAATTATACCCTGTATAATGAAATTCCGCACGAAAATGGTCTCTTCCATTTTTTATGTACAACGAACGGCTTGGGCAAAAATGTGTAATAGTTAACATACATGTATTTTATTTTATATATCGATCAGCTAATAAGTACTATACATAGAACAAGCACGTATTCTATGCATGGACTATATAAAATGGAACATATGCCTTGCGCGGAAACTTTGAAGCACATTTGTGCCTAAACCGCTCGGTGTACATAAAAAATGGAAGAGATCATTTTTGTGCGGAATTTCAGTATCTTTCATTTTCATAATAACATCAACAGACCTCCGAGCCAGAGAAAGCGCGATATTCGCAAAAGCACCGCTTCTTGTGAACTTCGATCTTGAATAATTTTTTATGCCATGGTGATCTCGTCTCGATTTTTAATATTTCCTTTAAAACACCAGAATAAATCGATTTAAAATAAAAAAATGAAGGATATACTTTGTTAGATCAGAAAAGTGTAATTTCACTGGGCTATAAGGCACAGGATTAATCATTAGGGCGGGCCGAAAATTTTTTTAAAACTTGCCCCTCGGTCAGATAAGTAAAATAAAACAAAGAAACAAAAAATCGGTTAATACCTTCCGGTAGCGCATCCTGCGACCCAAAGGCGAACTTGGCTTGTCTTATGTATAGATATGTTTGCAAAAATCAGCATTTCTTGTGTTGGTTATGAATTATTAGTCACATTAGTATTATGGACGCTTCCAGAAAAATTACTCGACAGGTGTCCAAAGTTCCAATTTTATCTAACCCATATTTTATTTTCAAGTACATAAATCTTAGTTCGAGTACGGAAACTTCCTTATATTAGATTTTTCACAGTTACAGTTTATTAATATGGGGAACACACAAATCGGGTGTTTTATGGCATTTGCAGTCCTCAACGATATTGCACTTACACGCTGCGACGTCAAAGAGTGAAGATGATTTTACTTTGAATTCTTCAATGTTAGCTTTGAATATTGCCTTATTCTTGTCACGGTTGTACGATTGTCGCAGTTTATAGTATCATGATAGGCATCAATTAACTGCACAATTCTGTATTCCGAAACAGTTGGTATCGACGCTTTGTCAAACACTGACTTTACTTTCGGCGCTAGTGTCGCTGACACTTTAGAAAAACATACATGCATACTTGTTGTTAGTCTCCAGAGTCAAGTTGTATGTTACTGAAAACCACATTTAAGAACGTCCTGATAAGTTGGCAGTTTATTCACAGCTAAGTCTCTTGGATGGACGAATAAGGGGCATTCAAACACCTGTCGGGTAATTTTCTTGGAAGCATCCAACACATTATTGTCAGTAATAACATTAAGCCGTAACAAACACAGTTTAGAAGGAATGTTGATTATTGCAAACAGATCTACATAAGACAATCCAAGTTCGCCCTTGGGTCTTTATTTTATTTTACTTACCTGTCCGAGGGACTAGTTCTCCGCAGTATAGCAGTTCGACCTTCATCAGTTTGACACATTTTAAAAACACCCGATGATTAGTCTATATTTTTGAAACGGTTGGTTCTACGAAAAGGGGTCAATAAACCTTATCTATAGAAAATTTTGTGAGCTACACTTTTGATAAAAAAAAATAATTTTCTCTAAAAAATCGATAGGATTCGAGATAATAGCGAAAATTTAAATTTTACCGAAGTGGACTTTTGACGTTTTCATTATAATAATATAATAATAATAATAATTTATTTGTCAAAATTAATTGCACCGTAGTGTATTGACATGTCAGTTAGAATACTAAAAATTGAAACGTTAGGAAATACTCCTAATATAGTCAAGAATTTATGAAAAACAAGATGCAAATGTAAGTAATTAAATATAAGTAAACGACATACATAATACACAAAAGAATATAACAAACAATTCATATATATATATACATACATACATATACAAATATACACCAATATATACATAGTCAATATCATAAAAAACAATATGCCAATAACATATAAAAATATAAATTTACATATAATTAAAATCTGTAATGTTATAGTAAGCATTGGCCAAAAGATGCAGTTTTAATTGGGTTTTAAATTGTCTAGTCGGCAATTCCTTAACACTATTCGGAAGTGAATTAAACAAATTAATTCCAAAGTTAATTCGCTTTGTATAGGCCAATCTCTGACATGGTGTCTGTATTTTATCTCGATTTCTAGTGTTATAATCATGAGTTTCACCATTCTTGATATACTCACTCAGATGTACTTTTATATGTAGTAAGTGACAGTAGATTATCTCTGATGGTAAAGTCAATATGTTAAACTTAACAAACCATGGTTTACAACTTTCAAGTTGATTCACGCCCGCTAGAATTCTTATGGCTCTTTTTTGAACAACAAAAACATCTAGAATTTTGTTGGATGTACCCCAGTTAATCAAACCATATGTCATAACACTGTGAAATAGTGCATGATATGCAATAAGTGCAGCATCTAGGTTCGCTTTGTTTTTTATTTGTCTAATAGCATATATTTTTTTTGACAATTTCGTAATTAAAACACTGATATGAGAATGCCAAGTTAACCTACAGTCCAAAGTTAGGCCTAAAAATTTTACAGGGTCAGAGGTATTACTAATCGTAGAGAAAAGTGATGTGTTTGTTTTGTTCGTATTTAAGCATAACTTGTTTGCATTGAACCAGTCAGAGGCTTTATTTATAATGTTATTTTCTGAATCAGCAACGCTACTGCCAGTATCTTTTAACTGTGTCGCGAAAGTAGTATCATCCGCAAAAAGTACCGTGAAAATTGACATAACGTCAGGTAAGTCATTAATGTAAATTAAAAATAGTAGCGGGCCCAATACACTACCTTGCGGAACACCGTGTTGTACTGGCAGCATGTTGCTAAATTGATTCTTACAGAAGACACACTGATATCTGTTAGTTAAATAAGAATTTATTAGTTCAAGTGCTACACCTCTAAAACCATAGAACTCCAGCTTGTTCAGTAAAATCTCTTTGGAAACACAATCAAATGCCTTACTTAAATCTAGAAAAAGTGCCAGTGTGGAGTTTCCCTCTTCAAAGCCCTCACTAATAAAATTGACTAGTTCTAGTATTGCCATTGATGTATTTTTACCTTTCCTGAATCCAAATTGTCTGTTGGTAAAAATATTGCAAGATTCAAAATAATTTAGTATTCTAACAGCTATTATTTTTTCAAATATTTTAGTTAAAATAGGAAGTAGTGCTATTGGCCTATAGTTGGATACATCCTCGATATCACCTGACTTTAACAAGGGAATGATTTTTGCCATTTTTAATTTGTCTGGAAATGCGCCTGTCACAAGTATGAGGTTAATAATGTAAGTAAGTGGGGTAGATAAAGATATTAAGTTTTCTTTGTACATGTCGACTCTGTGACCATATAGGTCGGTAGCTTGGGAATTCTTTAAGGATCTTATAATATTTCGTACCTCTACTTCCTCAGCGGGATAAAGAAAAATGGACAGATCACTTTTTCTAACATTATTATGTAAATATTCCAGGTAGCTCGAGTTTGATTTGGGCACTTGATTTATTAATCTGTCCGCAATTTCGGTGAAAAAAGAATTGTATTGGTCAGGAGAAATTGAGACTGCTTCTGTTTTATTATTGTTTTTACCAGTATTTTTATTGATAATGTTCCAAATAGTTTTTTGTTTGTTGTTTGAATCTACTATTTCTTTGTTTACTTGGTCTTTTCTTAGTTTAATAATTAGTTGTTCATATTCATATTTTTTTTGTTTTATTTGTGTACTTACTTTATCACATTTGTTAAACATTTTAATAACACTATTAAGCCGCCTAATATCTTCTTTCTTTGCTATTACATCTGGATTTGAAAAAACAGCCTTGCTTCTGTACTTAGGTTTACTTCTAACAGAAATTTGAGGGAAGGATAAATTGTGATAATAATCTATTATATTATAGAAAATGTCAGTAGCCTTATCAGGTATATTTTCGTTATACAGCTCTGCCCAGTCTTCAGAGGTTAAATAATCAGAGAATTTTACTTTGTTTTGAGAACTTTTATTTAATATCGTTTTGTATAGTGGGTTTACTTTTTTGATTCGTCCATAAATTTAACTACTTGAGCTTTGTGATCGGAAAGGTGATAATCAACAACAATGGCATCTATAATGTTAAAATTGACAAAAATATTATCTATACATGTCTGGGATTTTTTCTGTACTCTGGTGGGCTCTGAAATACATTTTCGTAGACCGAAAGAGTGAAATATGTCAATAATTTCTTTAGAGTGTTTTGAATCACCTTGAAAGTTTACATTAAAATCACCACCTATGAGTAATCTACAGTTAAAATATATAAATTAAGGTCTACACAATAAATCTAGCTTGTTAATATTTTTTTAATAGTCAAAGGCTGATTTTATTGGGCTATTAATGAAATACTTAAGAAACGTTGTTGAAGTAAAAAACGCATTCTGAATATTAGCAAAACGTTTAAAATTATCTGCAAAAGCAATATCCTTAGAACCATATTTTTTCTCGAATGGTTATTTCTTTTACTTTTAAGAATACTCTGCCAAAACTTCAGAAACTGAAGATTTTTCCGAAGTAGCAATATATTTACAATCCAAAATGTGTTATTGATAATAATTAAGTATCATTTTGTTTTCAATATATTGTTGGTCGCAGAAAAACAGCGTACGGCAGTTATTGTAGTGGACTTCTAACCTTTCATTTTGCCTGCTGTTGACTTTATATATAATATAATGTTATTTACACTTTTCAGGACCACACCAATTTAACAATTACTTTAATATCAATTATAGTCCTATTTCTCATATCGGAAATACCGGCTGACTTAGTATCCAGAACCAAAGCTGTATGTATTCTTTTCTCTGGTAACCATGAAAAAGCTAATTCGTCCACTCTGGAAGTTATCCGACAAATATGTACCCTTTTAGGAGCTATTAATGTCACTGTAAATTTTCTATTTTACTATTTATTCTGCCCAGCGTTTTGCAAAGCTCTCGTTAAAACGTTTCAGAAGGGAACTAAGACAAGGAAAAACCTACAAGTTAACGTATTCGTTCTAAATGGCAGTAGACTAGAAGAAAAGAAGAAACATTGTTTCAACGAGAAAGTGAAGGCTAAAATTTTGGAACTTTCTAGGAGAAGTATTGAGTCTACTTTTCCTTTTCCATCTACTTTGGAGAATGAGAATAAATCCAGTGACACAGAGAAGAATATTATATGTAAGAATGAGAGAAATAGACAAATGAATGAAACTGAGGACAGCGAATACGTTGAAATAATTGAGGATTACAAAATTCCAGATTACGGTATCCTGACGGATGAGTCATATGAGAACTCTTCTACGATTGAGAAAGATTCTGGCAAATATTTGTATTAACTTTTAATTAGCATGACAAAGTTTGTTTGGAATTTTTTGTTATTTTATTTCGTTTTTGATAAATTATATAATATAATTCGCTCTACTTTGTACTTTACATTTGAATTTATTTTGTTTCATTACCGATCTTGTAAAAAAGGTTTTGACATTCTTATAACAAGAACTTGAAAATTATTTTATGATGTCGGTGTTGGCAATTTTCTTCGTAACAGGCAACAAAGTTCCTATTGTAAAATTTCACCCAATGGTGCTTTACACATTTTTCGATGTTTATTGTGTCTAGAAAGAATTACCTAGTATGCTTTTATTAATTTATAACCACATTGTTTACTTGTGAACTTTGATTTACTACTATTCGTTTTATTTTGAGTTGTAGTATTCTTTATATATCCTCACTAGGTTCTTAAGTTAGAAACGTTACTATACACGTTTAAAAATGAATCATTTCTAAATATTTCATGAACCAATCTTACTTTAGTTCAGACCTAGAATAGAAATCGATCGAATTTATATTGAATAATACAAATTGAAATAAAAAGTTTTATCAGTATGTGTTGTTTCCTGTCCCAGTATAATAAAGAGGGCAAGTGGATGTATATATGCGGACTTTTACGTCTAATAAAAATGTATATACTCCAAGATTTCAACCAATTATTATGTAATACGTCTACTAATATAGTAGTTCAGTCATACTAGACAATTTTAGGGAGTTGGCGTTAAACTAAATCCCAACAGGCTGCAATCATCATGAATAAATCATGATTGGTGCACAGTAGCTGCATCTACATCCATAATCGATTATAACGATATCTGAAACAATATTATATTTTGAGACGACTCCGTTGAAGGAAAGGGGGTAAACAGGGGTATATAAGTAAAGCATGCTAGTAAGAGTCCAGAAATTTGGAATTGGGTGTGTATACTAGAAGTCAAGGTATCAAATATTTTAATGACATCGACCAAAATTTATAATAAATATAGGAATCGTTAAATAAAAAATCAGAGCGGAGCAAACTTCTGTATACGAAGCTGATGAAATCTGGTCCAGAATTGCTAAATTGGCCAAATTAAGCACTTTAATATATTTAAGGTATCCCAATTTTTCGGTGGTCTGAAGCTTAGGTTGTGGGGGATAAGTATTTCTCTTCAAAATGAATCGCATAAATGGTGAGGATAATGACGAATAATTTCGCCTGCTTTGATTTATTTACGTCAGAAGAATTTAATAATATTACAGGAAAAATGGATTTGAATCTCATTACTATGTCGTTTAATCCATCGCTTCTTTCCTCAAT
Source organism: Stenurella melanura (assembly GCA_963583905.1). NCBI lineage: Eukaryota > Metazoa > Arthropoda > Insecta > Coleoptera > Cerambycidae > Stenurella > Stenurella melanura. Next base: position 149,698,717 of record OY757310.1, read on the forward strand.
TTGGGCCGTTTTCTATCAACGCTTGATGTTGAATAAAACAATTTTACTCGAGAATAACTTCTTGGATTATTAAGTCATTCATCATTGGACAATTCATCAAATTGTTCTACTATCCGGTATATTCTTTTATACGTTTATACCCCATGCTATTGTAAGCTTATTAATAACTGTTTCAAATGAATTCCTATGGTTTGCAATATCTTCGGAACTTTTAGTAGTTTTGATGCTCTGTTGATGTCGATATCCCCATTAGCTGAAGATTTTTGGAAACAGGATTGAGGATGTTTAAAATTTTGGATTCCAGTACTTTAAGACAACTGCTTCAAACTGTCCTAATTTTTTGTTCACATCAAGAGCTTCGCTGCGTTCAAGCGGTTTATAAGTTGTAAGCGACATTTTTTTGAGGGCTTGTAAAACTCCAATGTAATGGAGTCTTAAGCCGGGTAGAAAATTAGAGCGTGCGGACTACCTGGTTGGACACAATCTTTTTAGGGTATGCTTCTTAGCTTCGAAAATTGTAATAAGAATGGACCACCGCACCACAGTGGTCCTAAATCGAGTTTTTTGGTTAAAAATAGTCTAAAAATAGAGTGCAAATCTTGCCGAAAATGAATTTTTTTTTGTTAATTTAGAGCTTACCTAAATTCCAATACATCCTCAGAGCCTGAATTTTGAAAAGGAAATTCCTTTTTTATTATTTTGAGTTAAAGTCCAAAAAGACAATTACGATTTTCAGACATAAATAGTTGTTTAGAAGTTTTTTGAATAATTAAAGCTAGTTAGAAAATAATGTAAAGCAAGATCAGCTGTCAAGTTAGACAAAAAAGTGTCAATTCACAGCTGCCAAATCGACATTTGACTTATATTTCAAAATTTTTCACAAAACTTGTTGCTCTCAGGTTTTTGAGGTAACTAAATTTGAACAAGACGTCAAATTGGACAAAAGATGTCGATGAAGAACTCAGCTAGGCTGTCAAGTTTTCACATGCATGTCAATTGATACTTTTTTGTCTAACTTGACAGCTGATTTTGCTTTACATTATTTTCTAGCTATCTTTAATTATTCGAAAAAATTCGAAGCAACTGATTTTGTCTGAAAATTGTAATTTTTTTTGGTCTTCAACTTAAAATAATAAAAAAGGATTTTTTTTTTTAATTCGGGCCTCGAGGATTTGTTGGAATTTCGGTAGGCTTTAATTAACCTTTCAGTGGTCGCGCACGGTATAGGAGACCGGCGCAACGGTTAATTTGTGATATTTCAAATAATCGGATAAACCCATCCGTTTCCGTTGGTGTACCTTTCATAAAGTTTCTCGTCTATACATTGCTGTAGTTATTATTATGCCATGTGTCCATATAACTGCTGTTATCGCAGACACGGTGTCTCAGACCGGGTGCGACCACTAGTGAGATGAAATTTCTGTCATTTGTTTTGGGTTATTCATCGAAAAATATATATTTCGGTAAGGATTTACCTTCTATTTCCCTAACTATATATAAATATTGACTCTAACAAAGAGCAAAAAAGAATATTGAGGCTGTTCAAAGAAGTACCCAGTGGAGAAGAATGATGACGAAGAAGAATCGGGGAGGAAGACAACATTTATGAAAGATCAGAAGATAGCGATACAGAACAGAAATTTGATGAAAATGAAGGTGGGGAAATGAATGGAAGTGCACCATATTTTATGGGAAGAGATAAAAAAACGAAATGGAGCAAACATTGTCCACCCAAAAATGTAAGAACAAGGAAAGAAAATTATAAATATTTTTATGATTTTTATAAAGTGCATGCTTTTTTTTGGAAGGAACCCAAAAACTTGTATGCACAAATATAGATTCCCTTATGTTTCTAGAAGACAAGTTTACTTTAACAAAGGTTTTATGAGAATGTTTATTTCTGTTATTCAAGTATATATAGGGTGAGCCAGTATTTTGTTAATTTTTTTTGTACACTGAAAAATTAAGGTTTACTTAAATAAATATTTCGAAAATACTTAACATTTATTAATTACATATATATAGCTTCGAGGTCTCTTCAAAATTATTTCTGAATTTTTTCTTTAAACGTATTTTTTTAAGCCGGTGTCTGAGACCGTGTGCGACCACTAAAGTAAAAAAAATTCGCGCGACCACTGAAAGGTTAAAAAAAAAATGTTCATTTCCGACAAGATTTTCGCTCTCTACCCATTTTTTACGCAAAAAATTTGATTGGGACCACTGTGCACCGGTTAATGCTGTTCCCAAAAAAAGTAAATCGTAAAAATTTCTTATTTGTTCATTTGATTTGACAGAATTCATTTATTATTAAGTTTAGGTTATGGGCAGCACAATGTACATAACTAGCACAGGGGTGTATATCCAAAATTCGACTTTGTGGGCTTGTGTTATGATGGGAATGGGCGAAATGAAGCGATTCAATTGAATTGTGTCGCACATCCTTAGCACCAGTGGCGGTTCGTGATAACGTCTTGATATTCTGAAAGACAACTGATGTGCAATATGACTACAATTTGTACATTTCCCCACCACCCCTGAGGTAGTACAACGGCGCGTTACATTTTTTTGCCGTGGGTTGTTCGCCAGGATACCGATTCACGACTTGAGAGAATAGAACTAATAAAAGAATAGAAAGAAAAGGAAATAGAAAATATGATGAGATGAAAAAATCATTCTCATGATATTCTCGTTCCTACGACTCGAGTATCGATATCCAAAGGAGCCCTATTGTCCCACTTGTAATTAAATCAAATAACTTCTAATAAGAATAAAAATGGTTTTTCTACAAACAAAAAATTGTATTCATTATCACTGCCAGGAGTGTAAAATTATAACTTTTAATGAAAATTAAAATAGTTTTGTGAAAGAAGTTATAAAAAAAATATAACCGCGGAACTATATATTATGGAGAATTAAAAAATAATTTTAGTAAAGATATCATTAGAAAGTTAATTAACAAAATCCGGAAAAAATTCACTTTTCAATTAATATATCCAAAAATAAAAGAAACCACAAAATGTACTTACACAACAATTACCTACTGTGGCCAGTTATCCGAAAAAATAGCTAATGTTCTATCTAAACACAATCTAAAAATAGCTTTTAAATCACAGAGTAAATTATCAAACATATTATACAATGCAAAAGACCCAACACGTAAATTTAACAAATCTGGAGTTTATAAGTTAAAATGTACAGAGTGTAATAGTATCTATATAGGGCAAAGCGGTAGAAATTTCAAAATACGGTATCAAGAACATCTTAGATCATATAGGTTATAGAAAACTGATTCATCTTTCGCGAACCACTGCCTCGAAAACAACCATAGTTTCCCAGAATTAAACGACATTGAAATTTTACATTTCTCAACAAAAGGCTTTAAATTAAACGTTTTAGAATCTCTGGAAATTCATAAACACATTAATATCAAGGATTATAATTTGTTAAATGATCAATTAGATCTGATATATTCACCTTTATTTACAGCCGGCAGACCCATAATTGAATATTCATAATTAAGTTTATTATTGTCATCTACCTGCCTAAGCCCTTATTGTACCTATCTATCCAACCAATATTGTCTATATATAACATTTCTGTATAATTGTAAATCAGTCAATTTTGATTCACTGCTTGACAATGGCTTTGTAAGTCGAAACTGCAGTCGCAATTTTTATAAATACATACTGGTAGAAAACATAGTAGTGTGTTTTATTTAGTTATTTGTGCAAAATTAAAAAATATTTCCTAAAAAATAAATAACACAAATAAATATTTTTTCTAAAATAACAACTATCTGTATTAATCTCTGCTTTAAAGCCTAAATATTTTTATAAATGAGTGGTAACCTGCGATTTTCGGAACTAGCAAAATGGTTGATTACTTCATCATAAAATGAATCGTGTTTCTTCAATTTGACAAAAAACGTTTTTCTATTGAAATAAGCGATACATTTGAGAGGCGGTCTTGACTCATTTTGTTTCTAGTAAATGTTTTTATGCGTTTAAGTGCTGAAAATGATCGTTCTACAGGAGCTGAGGTTACCGGAATGTTGACACTAATGACAAAAGTTTGTACAGTTCGGGGAGACAGCTTCTTAAATTGTTATTATAAGTATATAAAAGTAAGCATTTCTTGAGATGATTTTGAATTTGCTAAAAGTTGCAGAATACAACACGCATAGTTCATTTCTTAAAGAAACACGGTCAAAAAAAGGATAATTAATTAATTTCTCCTTTAGACTAGTAGGAAATGATTTAGAAAACGTTGTAAAATTATTAGGATTTACTAAATCGAAACATTGCAAAGAATTTAAATCAGACAATCTCATTTCAATTTGGACTATAATGGTGTACAAAATTTCTATAAAAATTTGTTTGTAATGTATATCTGCCCTGTCAAAGTTGTACATTGTGGCTATGGCTCATCGTCATCGTCTACTTTTTCAACATTTTCTAAAAAAATATTGTGTAAAGTATTGAAATGTATTTCGGTATTGCGAAATTCTTTTAATTAAGATATACGTGAATTAAGCCTATTTTTAGAATATATATCAGTTAGTTTATTCTGTAAAATTTGGAAAACAACATCAGTTTGCTCAAAAACCATTCAAAAGCCTTTAGAAAAAATATGAAATTTTTATTCAACAATAACGATTTTAATCCGTAGGCTGCTCGTAAAGTCTGATCGTCATTTAAAAAATCTTTCCGAAATAAAATTAAAAACGTCAATAAGTTCTTTCCTGTATTTGTCAACAGTGAAAACAACTCTAGATGAAAAATTCCAACGTTTGTCGGAATTCTATGTTTCATATTAATTCTATTTAAAACATCAGTTCTTTTGGTAGATTTTGAAAAAAATGACGAAAAACCAGTAATATTTGAAAAAAATATTCTAACTTCTTTAATTCCGTTACATGCTTTACTCAGAACTAAATTTAATTGGTGTGTGTAACAGTGAATGAAGTAAGCTTGAGGAGCAATATCTTTTATTTTTGTTTGGAGTCCATTAAGATTCCCTGACATAACTGCAGCGCCGTCATAACTTTTTGCTATTAATTTATTTTTCAAATCAAATTTACCAAATTCGTCGATTAATAATTTAAATAAACTCTCCGCGTTTCTTCCACTACTCACATCAAGAAAACCAACAAACCTTTCAATAACTTCTCCGTGCATTACATATCTAAAAATTACGGAAAGTTGAGATTTACAAGTAACGTCCGTCGTTTCGTCAATTTGCCACAAGAAAAATTCGCAATTATATAGTTCTTCATAAATTTTGCCTTTAATAATCGAGCTAACACTCTCAATTAGATCATTTTGAATTGTTTTAGGCGTTCCGGAAAAAATAGTGGCGCTATTCAAAAAGTTCTCTAATTTTGGGTCATACGTTTTTAAAAACTCTATCAGTTCTTTGAAATTTCCTTTATTGCACGATTCTCGTTTTTCGTCATGTCCTCGGAAAGAATTTTCTTGTGAAGATAAATATATAACGGCATCATTAACCTCTTTAATATTTCCCTATTTTCACGGACCATTTCGTTAAAATTTTCTATTTCTCTCTTATGTGCAGAATCCTAGAAATTTACAATATTTTGTTTACCAAACATTTCGAATTTAATGCAAGATGAAATGTGCTCCTGGGATTTTTCGTGCCTTTCTAAACCTCGCGACAAATTTTGCAAATTATTAAACCCGGCCCTGCCCCAAATTGAGGATTGATCATTAGTAAATAATAAACATCTCCAACAATATAATTTGTTTCTAACTGTTGATGCCGTTAACCACTCGACTTTTTTTATAATTGTTATCACAAAACCCTCTGTTTTGTTTACCACTTTTAAAAACTAACGAAGGCATTGCTGGTGTAGGCCTGGCATTTCTTTTAATTCTTACCTTTTCGTCGTAAGAGTAGCAAATCCATTTAATAATAATAACAAATAATCCACCACGTCTGGACAAGACATGTTGTTGGGAATATTTTCATCTAGAGCACTCATTTCTAGCCCGCCTATCAAATGTTTTATGTATTTTTACGTCAAGTTGATCTTAACCGGCTAAACGCAACTGACAGTTCGTTTTCTTTGTAAATCACCTGAACTCCTGAACTGCACATGCGCTATAAGGAACTGAGATCTGAGGCTAGCCTCCTACTTGGCTATTCGAAGTGTTGCTATTTTACGCAGCGCAAAGTAATTCTAGGTCATTCATGTTATAAGAAAAAGTGTTAAGGTTGGAAGCTATTTCGTACTAGCCTCCAGCGAACAGCAGTGTTCATTCAGTAAAAGACCGGCCAACCGGGAAATATGCATACAAAGACTATCCGGACCGTAACGTTATAGGTATGTTTGTGGAAAGGAAATGCAAAACTTTTATATATACACTGAAAATTAAATAATGAATTATAAACAATAAAAAATATTGAAAATTGAGATAAACTTAATTAGAAATTTCTTAAGACATTACTTTTGAAGATATGGTGGTTCTTCCAAGGGGAGGCTCAAGGGGAGGCTCAGCCTCCCCTGCCTCCCCTGACGAGCCGCCACTGCTTAGCACCCCATATTTCCGCCACTGAGTGCAAATATTATTAATTTGTTAATATGTTTTCGTTTAAAGAGACTTGGGCAGGAAATCTGGATGTGTAGTAGTACAAGGAATCACCACTTCCGCATCCAGAGTTTCCGATTTTTCTAATGTACCGTTCTGTAAATTAGTAAACTTTGTAATACCATAGTTTACGCGTGAATTGGAAAGTGTGTTTATATGAAAAGTATTTCATGCAGTACAAAAGAAGTCTACAAAGTAAGATGAAGTTGGAAAACTGCCTTATGTGTTATACGACCACTTTCGCAGTCTTTTAGGAGTACGCCATTGCTTTGATAATTATTCTAGATTAAAAGCTCAAGTAGGAAAAAAGTCACAGAAACAAATAGCTTTCACATGGTAGAGAATTGATTAAAATGCAAAATAAAACATTTGGGAAATTTCGTTTGAAGTAAATCGATCCTGCCTTTCTGAAGTGTCGAGTGTTTGGTACCACGGAAATAGGACTCCCAGGACTTCGAATACTGTCAATGAGCGTGCCAGCATTTGCATACGTTCATTCTGGCGAATGGAAAATAAACTAAAAACAAAACTAATATTGGAGTGGTCTTCGTTCTACTGTATTAGGATTACCACTTTGTAATACATCCACATCCACGTACTGGAATGGAAGCATAGTAATGGTAAACATTTATTTATTTTTGGTAGAATAGTTTTAGAACGCCATTAAATGTCTAGATTTAAATTTGAGCGAAGACAATTTATGGTGGTCGGTCTATATGTCTGTAACTTTTTTGATGCCCACGTTTTCTTCGGAACGGTTTAAGGTATTGGCTTGAAACTTGGTATACGTATGTATCGTAAACAAAATCTGGAACTTGTATTTTCAGCTTACGTCGGTGAAGGTTTGGGGGGTAAAGATAGGTAAATGGGTGAAAATAAGTAAATCAGGCTGGTATGAGTTCATTTGGTGTGTGTACTAGAAGCTCTTCTCATCACCCTTACTTTATTATTAAGGTGGTTAATAAAATAAAATTGAGACTTTCACATGAAATTTGGTGCACATACAGACTGTCTATTTTACGAGGGCCACACCAAATATCTCGCTTAATATCTATTGTAGAAGAATAAAGTTTTAGAAACAGTTATCCCATTTTTTGTGAGCTATATTTCAGTAAAAAGAAATTTGAAATCCATAGCCTACTTTATGAGATATATTACAAAAACCTGAAAATTAGGAAAACCACAAACGGTTATAGCTTCCTTATTTGAGGAGATACGAAAAAAGTTAAAGGAATGAAAGTTGACGGCAAAGACCATAAGAATAATAACGTGTAACAAAAAAATCGAAAAATGCAGTTGGCTTTGACATACGCTATTGTGCAAAAATGAAAAATACATATCTCAAAGTAGGCCATGACGTCATTAATTCCGTAATTTTTTTCTCATTCCAACGATATAAAACATGTCACAGAAATTTTAACCGATAGTGTCAATATTTAATATTTTACGAATACCACAATTCATATAATTGAATCGTAACAATCAGCTGTGCCATAATAGTAAAAATTCACTTTATAATAATTATAATTCAGTAATTATTTATTACAATTTAATACAAACCAATAAATATCTCATAAATAAAAATACAAGTACAAAACGAACATCCAAAGAAAAAAACGAAAAACTATGTATAACAGTACTACCTACTACTATATTGAAAAGAAATTGTGTGTATTTATTTTTCTAACTACAAATGTTCAAATTGTGCACCATGCATTCTGACACATAAACGTGCTCTACGAGACACGTCACGCATTACATTTTGGAGCATTTCAGGAGTAATTGCCTCACATGCGTTTCGAATTCTGGTTTTGATGTCCTCAATATTTTCAGGGGCAGTTTGAAATACCTTGTCTTTAATGTAACCCCAGACGAAAAAATCCAAGGGAGTAATATCTGGTGATCGAGCTGGCCATAGAATGGGTCCATAGGTGCCTATCCAGCTATCTGGCATAACTTGATTTAAATAATTTGTACATATTACAGCAGTGTGAGGTGGAGCCCCATCTTGTTGAAAATATGAATAATTTAATCTTTCTGCCACTGTTAATTCATAAAGAAAATCTTGAAATTCGTTTTGCAGGAAATTAAGGTATCTACGAGCGGTTAATTTGCCATCATAAAAATAAGGTCCAATTACTTTAGTCCCTAAAAGACCCAACCAAACTGTCGTAGAAAATCTTTCTTGGAAAGCAGTCTCTCTGCACCAAGGTGTATTTTCTCGTGTCCACTTATAATGCATATTTCTATTGAAAAATCCATTATTAGAAAAATTAGATTCGTCCAACCAAAGAATTTTGCTACATATCAGCGCGTCATTCCTTTTCTTATTTAATAACCATCTACAAAATCTTACTCTCCTTGGCTTATCTCCCTCATTTAAATGTTGAACTTTCCTCATTTTGTAGCATCGAAATCCGTTTTTTTTTCAATATTTTTCTTGCACTGTCTTTTTTTATGCGACAGTTTCTCTGAATTTGTCTCAAAGAGGTTTCCTCATTTTGGTTAACATAATTCATTACTCTATTCACTTTTCTTACATTATCCGCAACATGCGCTCGCCTTACTACTTTTTTTGAAAATGAACCGTGCGTTTTTAGATTTTGAACTAACTTCCTAAACATAGTTCGATTTGGCTGCGGAGCATCTGGAAATCTATCTCCGTAAACCGTGACTGCCATCTCAGCGTCAAAATTGCACTGACAATAAATGCTAATCATATCGAATTTGTTATTATTGGTGTACACCATAATTACAGATATAAAATTTGTCTTAGAACTCGACAACGCAACATACAACATACAACAGTGACAATCTGTCAAATTTATTAATAACTGTATACATTGTTTTTCACTAATTATGGCACAGCTGATTGTTACGATTCAATTATATGAATTGTGGTATTCGTAAAATATTAAATATTGACACTATCGGTTAAAATTTCTGCGACATGTTTTATATCGTTGGAATGAGAAAAAAATAACGGAATTAATGGCGTCATGGCCTACTTTGAGATATGTATTTTTCATTTTTGCACAATAGCGTATGTCAAAGCCAACTACATTTTTCGATTTTTTTGTTACACGTTATTATTCTTATTGTCTTTGCCGTCAACTTTCATTCCTTTAATTTTTTTCGTATCTCCTCAAATAAGGAAGCTATAACCGTTTGTGGTTTTCCTATTTTTCAGGTTTTTGTAATATATCTCATAAAGTAGGCTATGGATTTCAAATTTCTTTTTACTGAAATATAGCTCACAAAAAATGGGATAGCTGTTTCTAAAACTTTATTCTTCTACAATGGATATTAAGCGAGATATTTGGTGTGGCCCTCGTAAAATAGACAGTCTGTATATAGTATAACGACATATGGAAATATTACCGATAATAATCATAGCACTTGTTATGCTACTACTTGAACACGAATGATCCACTATTACACCCTTTAAAAACTTAAACGTGAATGAATGATCTACCACTATGATTCAGTAGATTCGTTATACAATGACTTTCCTGTTACCGTTCGCGTATTGTCAAAGCGTTGCGATGTCAGTTAACGTTCCATTTACCGTTTAATCATTTTTATTCTATTTAACTATGTACATTTTATACTTAAAGCTAAGGTGAATATTGTGATATTTAGAAGTATTGTATCTCGTTGTATTTAATTTATTACAAAACAAAAACAAATACGACGAGGGCCGATGGTATCTCCAGTGGCGTGTTTTGGCATTTTTATTGGGTAGGCAGGGATTTTTCACAGTTAACCCAATAGAGGTAAGCAAAGCGAATCCTGTAATTCTGAAACCATAATCCTATAAACCCAAATGACTGATATTAAACTCAAAAGAGGGAAAGCGAGTGGTGTGAAAAAACAATTTGGTAAATAAAGCTCGCGTAAAAATCGGAAGACTTGGCGATCGTTCACCGAACGGTTGTGCGAACGTTCCCAGAACGTTTGCATATGTTTGCTGATATATTGGCGAGCGCTCGCTGATGTGTACAATTTGAATTTTCGGCAATAACTCCGCGAGCATGCGTAAATAATACGATTTTCGATCCCAAACTACTTTTATCGTGAAGTATGAGTCAAAATAAGAAAAAAGTCATGTATGTTATGTTGAAAAAGTTTAAAAATTCTTAATGTATAAACAATTAAAAAATGCGTTTTTTAGCACTCTTATCTTTAACAACTTTAGAACGAAAATATTTAGATTCTGAAAAAATATTCAAGAGTCAGCAAAGGTCAAAAAGACCAAAAATCGCATTTTTCAATGTTTAAACCTTCACAACTTTTAAACAATAAATCTTTCCGACATAACATATACAGTGTGTCTCACTTAAAAGTGTAACGGAGGAATAATTCTTTTGTTTTTTTATACGATTTGAATCAAACTGATCATTTTTTAATCAAATAAATTTGTTAACAAAACTTTTTCGAAATCATTCAAAAACCTCATTTTTTTTTAGAATTTAACTAAACTTCGGATTCTGGGTTTTTGAATTCAGTATCGTAGATGGCCTTGCATTTAAAGATGGAAAGTGATTTGGTGGTCTTAAATAGACCTTGGTAACCTATATCTTTTAAGATCAGTTTGATTCAAATTGTACAAGGTATAAAACAATTATTACGCTGTTACACTCTCAAGTGAGACACGCTGTACATATAAGACTTTTTTTCTTGCATTCACCTATACTCTACGTTAGAAGTGTTTTGGAATCGAAAATCGCGTTATTTATGATTTGTTTATTATAAAATTGTTATTAAAAAATGGGTTCCTATGGGACAATTTCGCTAAAAATTTAAATTTAAATCAGGGTTTTAGAGATTGGTATAAAAATTAGTAAAACACCCTAAGCAAACCGTTCGCCTAGAAAAAAACACTAAACCCATTAGACCTTAAAGTATACTTACGTGCCACGTAAAAGTGATGTATAATTATAATAGTAGCCTATGATGCTCCACTAAGTCTTAATCCGCCCCTGCCTAATTGTATTGAAAACCTTTGACTTGATTGGCGTAACTGCTATACTTATTATTTTTTCGGAAGAATTTCGGAAATCGCTAGATAGAATGCTCTTTCAAAAGATTGGGTGAGTAGTTGCCTACCCTTGCCCCCCTCTGGAATTACGCCTATGGGTATGGCTGGGGGCATTGGCAAGTGTATTAAAATCTCTGCTGCAAACAAACACTTATTTCATGTTTATTGTCTTTTATGTATGTGTTTTCCGAAGAAATAAAAACAATGACATAGTCAAGTCGTGTGGGGGCGGAATGAAAATAATCTATAGAAATATACAGGAAAATATTTCGATAAAACCTGTTCAACTCAAATGGGTCGTACGATAAAACTGTGATAAATTTTGAGATATGTATTTTGTTTGTATTGATTTTTATTAGATGTCAGCAGGTTAGGAGGCTAGCCCACTAGCCTGCTGACATCAGGGGTAGGAAAAAGAGTTTTGGGTTATGTGAGTAGTTAACGTTCAGTTTCTGCTAACTACAGCATTTATTGTGTTGACGATTTAAAACTTCTAATCCTACAAAAAAGGGTCAAGTGCAGAAGTTGCCTTCATCCTTTACCTTTACTTCTTGTCGACATACTTGGCATCAACTTCGGAAAATTCAAAAGTTTTTCTCTTACCATGTTTACCCCTGCAAATCTCACATTTTATGGATAGGTATAGCCTTAAAATAAAATTCTGTTTTCCATACTAATTAAAATTACAAAATATCAAGAACAATATTAACACATTTTGTTAAAATAAATAGTTGCAACACGGTACAAATTCGAAACAATTTGATTTCGTTTTTGAACTAAAGCGACTTTAACGAAAAAGCATTGGTTTTCATATTTTATGTTTGTCTACTACCATTAATTCAATAGATGCCGGGAACGAGGGGTATGGTCTACGAAAACGATGTTAAATAATTATTTACAATTAAGTACTCGGACCATTATGAAATTCAACAGACTTCTATTCTAATAGTAGATGAAAAGATTTAAAACAATCAAGTGAATCAATTAAGTAGTGTTTCCATACGTTTTGAATGTCATGAAGGGTTGTGAAAAAAACTTTCTGTCTGATTATTTGTAACTCTTGTCATACGCACGTTTTCTCTGGAACGGTTTAAGGTATTGACTTGAAATTTGGTACACATGTATATTATAATAAGATAGATGAATGTATAATGTATATACTAGGAGCCAAGGCCTAATTTTTTTATAGCATCTTCCACCACCACTACTACTCCCTCTCCGTTATTAAGGGGTCAGCAAAATAAAATTGAGATATTCACTTGAAATTCGGTGTACGTATGTATTACAATGAGATCTGGAACTAGATTAGATTTCGTTGAGGGGTTGGGGGGAAACAGTAAATAGGAAAAAATAAGTAAAGTAAGGTAGTAAGAGTCTTAAAAATTATTCCATAACATTTTTTGTCATGGAAAATAGGAATATGGGTGTTATCGGATCTATCCGTTACCCTAGAGACATATTGTATAAGGACAATAACAGGATATCTTACTTTGCAGCCTACACAAACTTGCTTAGGACTTGCCTAAGTTACAAAAGGTAGTATTGTCAGTAGATGCAGTACTTACTTGTTTCTTGTAAGTTGGTAAATTCACTTCAGCGTTGTGGTTTGGATGTCTACGTATTAATTTAACATAGATTAACATCGGTTTCCAAGTGCACAATACAAGTGAAGAAATGCATAATTAAATATTCTTTCTGCATTATATTACAAATGAACATAATGGATGATTGTAACTCTTGTGGTACAATATAAATTTACCAGAGGATATTTTCAACTGTCTACAATAATTAATACATTTTAAAATCTTTACTACGAGGGCACTTTTTTAGAAATGGAAGAAATAAAATTTATAATGAAGGAATAATGTGTCTAATATGAGTGATGTGTTATGTTTATTATTATACTTCACGATAAACTTTGAAATAATTTTATGTACACTAATATTTATATATTTAATGAAACTTTTATAACACAATTAATGGAAAAGTATTTTCTTAAGTCTTGCATCCATTTCCTTTAAACGTGATTTTTAATGTAACTTTATAAGTTATTATGATGTGTTTATGATATAATTGCATTAAATTAGAGAGGTATACATATAAAACCAATCATAAACGAACTAATTTTTTCAAGTGCTGCATCCATTTGCTTTCAACGAAACAATTACCTAGTACCTAGTAGTACTAATAAGTGTAATTACCAATATCATACATATTTTTGGCGATTGTATCTCTACTCTAACCATAAAAAAAATTATTCCAAAAGGTTATAGCCGGATAAGAATGAGCGATCTGCCCCCAATAGGAACTGCCTATAATATCTATGGTGTCGTGTAGGCAAGTCAATGGGTAAACGATATATGTAGGTTCTTCAGTCCAACATCCAGCTGCTGCGGAAATATTTTAAAAAAATGGGGACTTTTTCAAAAATGTATTTCTGGTATACTACTTAATTTAGAGAGATAAACAAAAAACGGTTGAAAGCTAACATTGTGAAGAATATTATGCAACTACATATAGTTGCGTTAAACTCTTATATACAGCAATAATAATAATAATAATAATAATAATAATAGAAAACGCATTCGAAGCTTTATATCACGTGGTGTCTATTTTCTAAAAATTACCATAAATAGATCGTAATGCCTTCTTGTACCAGCAGTAGTATCATTAAAATCGAAAAGGTAGAATATATAATAATTGTGGTACCCATTTATAAATCGCCAAATATGTACATACTGTATATAAATTCGTATTTTCTGCCCCAGTTTGTCAATCTTCATCACTATCATCATTTATAACAACATTGGTATGTATGTATGGTATTTTCCAAAGTGTTTCAGCCGGTCCAAATATTCTTGAAAGATATCTCGCATGTGCCAGATAATAGATGATAGCCGCTATCTGTGAACAGGAGCCGACAGTTCTATTACTATTAGGACAATCACAACAATGCCGACAAATACTTTTGTAGTCTAAACTGTGAGGGACATATTCCAAGTAACAGTAGTAGGTTTTACTGTTTATGTGACGAGATCTCACTTCCATATTTAGTACATTTGGCATTTCTGTACAGCTTGTGACAATTGATATGAACCGGTAAAAAAAGCAGTAAGTCACGTTTACTAAATTGAGGAAAATCCATTACCTCTGCAGCCACTAATTGCCTAAATGCGTTCCTCCGTCGATTCCAACGTTTTGCAGAGACTTCTTCACTACGAGTGTTTGGTACATCCATTCTGTTATTTATTCTGTCACTAATATCGTCACATAATTCTCCATCTGAATACAGTCTTTTTCCAAATGTATTGTGCAAAAAACCAACAATTCTGCAAAGGAGTTTAACGTCCGGAAGCATTTTCTTCTGCACAGTGTTGCGTAAAAGTATATATTTTTGAGCTATTGTCCCATGGACAATTTCGATAACCCATCGTATTTTGGTAACCTTTCTAGAAGCATTAGCTTCCCCTGTCGTCAGTTGTGGTCGATTGCCTTTTAAGGCTGGCATTATTGGAATAAAGCCTCTATTGCTGACATTCTCCAGAGCATCCCTAAAACCTCGATCAAGAATGAATAAGTCATTAGGTTGTAACAACTGTTTTAAATCAGCAGATTCGGTCAATAATGTTTTAATTATCGTCGCGTCATTTTGGATGGCATAAAAAGGTCCGGCAATATCCACAGTGTAACCATCCATAGTACATATTGTTATGAATTACACCCCCTTGGAACTGGAGATGATACGCATATGCCTACTAATTGTGACTGGAAGCTAGGAGAAAGAAATGGACTTTTCTGGAATGTGGTAAGAGAAGATTCCTGATTGCTTCTAGATGGATCTAGAGAGTCAAATTCGGAGTATATAAGGCGCGATTACCAGCGCGGAAGAAAAAGTTTTATTAAGAAGGCAGTTTATAAAAGTGAACAAATTGAAAAGTGAAAAGTGAGGTTAAATATTAAGTAAACAAGTATTGTACAGTCAGTAAATTGTTAAATAAAGTGTTAGTGGTGATTATCTCTTGTTGAAATTATTAAGAACCCACGGATTCACACAGGGTGTTTCCAAAAGGTGAATAAACGTAACAATATTGTAAATAGTTTACAACGGGGCTGCTTTTTTGCCCGGAATACTTGTTGCTCTCTTTCTAGACCAAAGATATATGATATTATTCGATTTGAATTTCCAGTTGTTAACGTAAATAGAATTACAACTATAGCTTGCGTCATACTACTAGAATCTGTATCTATCATCGATGTTAACATATTTCTCAAATAAATAATGTTTTCCCAAGTCAATTCAGTGAATGTTTTTAGTTTCTCTTCTGGTATGGTGGAGTTGGCTAAACTATTGAAAAGGGAATTATAACAGTAAATCAAAGTAAGGTTTAGCAGGCACTTCTCTCGTTAACATTCACACTACTGTTGTTTAAATAAATACGGAGATTCAAAACTTCATCTGCATAGAATTTATTAGCTATCAGATGAATTTTACAGCAATAATCTCCCTCAGGTATAAAAATTGCTTTCGATACAAAAGCTTGATGCCTAGCTTCACTAGGTATAACATGAATATTCACTTCTGATTGGCATATAATACAATACTTATGTATATAGACAACTCGCCTTATAGGCAAATCAGCATAATTATCACAATCTAATATCAAACACAATTTCGGAATCAGTTTCGTTTTCTACCTTGTCCTCACTACTCAAGCTCTGTTCTTCTCTTTTTTCTATTTCTGCCGGATGTTTACTAGAACTGGAATTTCGACATGGTATTAATCGACATTTATTACACAAAATATCGCCTACAGCAATGTCTTCCGTTATAATAGCACTATATAAGTTTACCTCATTTTCATCTTTTATGACTTTGTTGCGTCGACTTTTAATCAAAGAGAAATTGAAAGATTTGCATTTAGACATTTTTTAATAATTCAGATAACACTCAAGTAATATATTTAAATAAAACCACAAACTTGTCGCTCACTAGGTATATATACGCTCTTTACTATAGCGAATCACTAAATTCAACTGACGCTAGTTGGCATAATCGCGAATCGCCAGCATTAAATGTATAGTCTTCTTTAAACATTTGTAAAGACTTACATAAACATGCATTTCACCAAATAATAATTTCAATATTATGTAGAGTACAGTTGAACAAATCAGGGGCTTGTTTTTCAAACCCTGCATTGATTTCGAATGTTCATATGATGTGAATTCACACGTCCGAATTCGTAATAAATAATAATTATATTAAACATAATTCGTGCGAAAACCGATTCGCATCGTTTGAAAATGCAGCCCCTGTTATTATATGCTTGAACTCTTAAGCATACTAAAACATTTTGCTCTTATCCTAGTCATTGTTTTATTGCATATCTATCTCCTTTTACTTCCACATCCACATAGTGGATTGGAAGTATAGTAATCGTAAAAAAATTTTCAAATTTTTTTTTCATTTTTCGTATACGGTTGCTTTTCACAGGCAACCCTCTATTACCTGTCACACACGAGACAACTATTCTTCAACATTTACAAAGTTCTAAATATTTAAAAAAATATTAAAGACAAATAGTTTCAGTGTTGTTATAAAAGATAGTGACGAAGATTGACAAACTGGGGCAGAAAATATGAATTTATATACAGTATGTACAGATTTGATGATTCATAAATGGGTACCACAATTATTATATATATTTTTTGGAAAGTGTTCTTCTGCCTTTTCGATTTTAATGAAATTACTGGTGGTACAAGAAGGCATTAGGATCTATTTATGGTAATTTTTAGAAAATGGTCACTCAATAGAAACCACGTGATATAAGGCTTCGAATACGTTTCCTATTATTATTATTGCTGTATATAAGAGTTTAACGCAACTAAGTAGTTGCAGTATTCTTCACAATGTTAGCTTCCAATCATTTTTTTGTTCATCATAAGTTAAGTAGTATACGAGATTTTTATTTCTCTGCAATTGCATGGGTAACTATTTCGAAGGATTAAAAAATCAGCTTGCTATACTTATTTATAAAAATTTTTACATTTTATCCATATAGTGCTACATAAAAATCATGTCATCTACGCTCACTAAGAGACCTTCACATTAACATGCTGGTAACATAAACATGTAGAGATAACATTATAAAAAATTGAGACAAATGCATTGTCTCATTGAGTTAGAGCAAGTTAAGCGAAAATATAATTGTTATTTTATTCCCAATTATTTATCCAATAAACGCCGAGGACGAGAGAAATGTTCTCCGAAACAAATGTTTATAATAAGCAAAGTACTCGTTGGTTCATTATAGACGTCAGTAGACGTTACGTATGGAGATTGAGGTGACCAGTGTATTAAATGGGCTGTGCAATATTGTGTATTCTATTCAGTGCAGAGGAAAGTGCTCGTTTAACAGGTCTACAAAAAAAAATGTCTGTCTGCAATCAGACCCATCAATTCCTAAGTATCTTGATGCGCTGAAACTAAATTTGGCAAACAAATTTTTTACCTCGTCAGTTTTTCTCTACACCCCCACCATATAACCCCTATTAACTTTTATAGAGGAGATTCTTTGAAAAAAAAGTTTTTATTATTTCTTATCACTGATCACGAATCTGAAACCAAGAACAAATTTCGACTTAATGGCAGCTCTGACAACTAGCTGTCAAATTTAACGGAGATGTAAAAAGTTGATATATGTATATTATCAAGTTATAAAAAATGTTAAAAACAATATTAATGCACATTAAATGTCGTAAATTTAAGCGTCATACGTTTTTCTTAATTCCATTTACACACAGAATCTCTTGATTAAAAAATTGGTCATGCAATATTTATAATATTTCAGTTCATGAACTATCATATGAAACATATTCTTTATAGGATTTTGCAAACAGCGGAAAAAAACTATTTATGAGAACTAAAAGAAAAACTGTATGTAAAAAATATTAATGAAATCTTTGCATTCTTTCGATAACCTGACTTCTGGTTATGCTAGCAAATAAAAATTCTAAAATAAATTTATCCAATATCTTATTAGACATTCTCATTATAACACTAGCACACACATAGTCCCCTACGGCTAAGCAGATTAAACTAGTATCTACATGACCCCCTACGGTATGAAGATTCAGTTAAAAATGAGAACAAAGGCCTAAAATGGATTTATTTATCTACCTTGTCTTAAAAAATTTTTCGTTCTAATGGATTACATTTTCATAAAATCTCTCTTTCAGTTTCTTGGAACCTTTGAAACGTTTTTCACCCTTATTCTGAGCTCATCAGAAAGGCACAAAGCCACTCATAACGATGTTTCATAAAAAACCAGGCCAATATCCATGAATAAGTATGAAATATTTATATTTGACAAGCAACTGAATGAGAGATTTTATGAAAATGTAATCCATTAGAATGAATTTTTTTTTAAAATAAGGTAGATAGATAAATCCATTTTAGGTCTTTAGGGTTTCTCATTTTTAAATGAATTTTAACTGAATCCTCATATCGTAGGAGGTCATGTAGATACTAGTTTAATCTGCTTAGCCGTAGGGGCCTATGTTGGATGCTAGTGTTATAATGAGAATGTCAAACAAGAAATTGGACCAATTTATTTTAGAATTTTGATTTGCTAGCATAACCAGAAGTCAGGTTATCGAAAGAAAGCAATGATTTCATTAATATATATTTTTTTACACATAGTTTTTCTTTTAGTTCTCATAGACAGTTTTTTCCGCTGTTTGCAAAATCCTATAAAGAATATGTTTCATTACTATAAGCAAACAAATAATAAATAATTCACTTTTAAACTATCATATATATACACTTATACAGGTATCACCATGTCCTTGATTTTTATCTAGTAATAAATTATTTGTGTCCTCTTTTGCCCTTTTTAAAATTTGTGTTTTGCTATTAAAAGTGAGAATTGGGATGAGTTTCCTATTTCCCCTTAAATCTTTGTCCTTATCGTATAGAAAACACCATAATGTAAATATTTTTTGTTTTAGTTCTTAAATAAAGTAGTTCAGTTTTATTTGGAGAGATGTCTTTTTCTTTTTTTTCCTAAAATTCTTGAGTGTAGGAACTCCTAGATTGTGCGTGAAACACGAGATTATTATTTAAAAATTAGTGCTTGTTTTGTTGTGTCCAGTGTTATGGAATACAAATCCGATTTTGTAATTACCGCTACTTTTAATGAATCAAAAGCCTCACGCGTTACATTTTGTAATGTTTCGGCACTATCTTTTTGACACATAAACCATTGTCTTATAAGATTTTTGAACTATTTATTCGAATTAAATAATAAGTAGTACAATAAGATTAATTCACAGGCCTGCATTTGATAACATTTTCAAAGTTGATTTAAAAATTTTAACTGTTTTTTGGTAATTGGGTAGCACTGATTTCAAATCTGCTTTCAATTTTTTTTGTATCACATAAGGTTATTTTTCAAACCAGCGAAATCAAGAAATTTAGAAAAACACGATTTATTTCATTTATAAGCTAGTTTTGTAACATATTAAAGAGAAAAATACAAAAACATACAAGATATAGACATTGAAACTATTTGGAATAGTTGTTTATTCTTTACGCTTCTTAAAACACCGTTTTCTTTTTTCAGAAAAGCTTCTTTTTGTTGTTTTTCTGTCATATTCAGCTAAAGGAAGATCTCTCCTCAATGTCCAACAGTAATCGGCCATCATTTTTGTGTCCCAGCGCCCCTGGTATCTTTTTTCCACCTCTTTAATATCTTGATGAAATCTTTCACCTTGCTCTTCACTCACGGCCCCAAGATTTTCCTGGAAATAGTCCAAATGGGAATGTAAAAAGTGAATTTTTATGCTCATATTGCAACCAAGAATCCTGAATTTTTTCAGCATGTTTTCAACGATCTCAACATAGTTTTTGTCTTTATAATTCCCTAGAAATTTATGTACAACTTCTTTAAAAGCATTCCATGCATGTTTTTCCTTATCTTCCATTACATTTTCAAATTCTCTATCTTTCATCAAGCTCCTAATCTGCGGCCCTACAAAGATTCCCTCCTTTAATTTTGCCTCTGACAGAGCCGTAAATGTGTTACACAAATATTTAAAACAATTTCCTTCTTTGTTTAATGCCTTAACAAATTGTTTCATAAGTTCAAATTTTATGTGAAGTGGTGGAAGTAAAACTTTTTTAGGGTCAATAAGACTTTCGCGAATTACATTTTTGGTTTCAGGTGTTAAAGTCTTTCTTTGTGGCCAGTCTCTTTTCATCCAATGCTGTTCTCGGTTCCTGTTATCCCACTCGCACAGAAAACATGGAAATTTAGTAAATCCAGACTGCTGACCCAAGAGAAGGCCTAAAATTTTTAGATCTCCACACAATTCCCAGTTGTGATCTTTATATTGTATTCTTAAAAGTTATTCCTCTAAATTTTCATAGTTTTCCTTTAAATGAACTGAATGGCCGACAGGAACAGGAGCAAAAACATTGCCATTATGTAAAAGAAGATGTTTTTAATATTTTTTTCTTTTTTTTGGGAAAAAAAAATTCTGTGGGTGATGGAGCCCAATGGTATTTAATTAGTTATTTCTATATAAAAACTGAGCGTAACAAACAAAAATCACGTCATCACAAATTTCATGCAGGCCTGTGAATTATTTCAAAAACTTACGTTTATCTTCCATGATTCAAGCAATTCTAAATATTTGCTAATATAAACACTGTATAAAGTGACTTTCTCTAATACCATTTCAGAAATGACAAATTCCACAACTAAACATTGTGTCGGAACAAGTATCATTCCAACATACTGTTATGGTATAATACCGCTCGGCTTTCGACGAATCAGAAGCTGTTAGTGGTTCAGTTGATATGGTTGCGTCGAACAAAAGGTAGCTTCGCATTTGACGTTTTGAACAGTTTTAAAATTTTTTTTGTATAGTTTTTAAAATCTTGTTAGAGAAAATATTGTTGCGTGTTTCCGCCTCTTAGGACACACCCTGTATGAATCTGTGGGTTCTAAATAATTTTAACAAGGGGTAAACCACTAACACTTTATTTAATAATTTAATGATTATACAAACTAACTTTTACAGTGTTTATATTTACACTTCGAATTTATAACCTCACTTTCGCTATTAACTTTAGTAAACTTTTTCCCCTTCCGCCGGTAATCGCGCCTTATATACTCTGAAATTGCCTCCAGAGTCATCCAGAATACAATCGAGAATCTTCTCCCACCACACTTTAGAAAACTCTATATCTTTCTACAATTTTCCAGTCACTATTAGGCATAGGCGTATCATAGGGGGTTGTAATGCATAACAGTATAGTCTACAACACGTTTGGAATGGAATATTCCACAGTCGCGAACCATAGTCCTCGCCTTCGGCTCGGCCTACAAACTCTTCGCTCGTGTGGAACATGGGCCATTCCATAACTTGTTATAGAATATACTATTCCAAGATAACTATAATAAAAACTGAAGAAAATACTTGTTCATTGCCTGCACTAGCCAGCAAGATAAACTGCTATACCAGTGTTGCAGCGTGTGCTCTGTTGAGAAAAAACTAACAATCTCGTAAAAATATCTCAAATACAACAGTTTTTTTGAACTTTAAACCCCACTTTACTCTGGTTTACCACTCATCTAACTTTAATACCAAAAAAGTTTGTCGCATGATATATTTTACGATGCATTTTACAATCTTTGGTCAACATGTACGGGTTTCTATATTTTTTATAAAAAAACATATTGTTATGAATTACACCCCCTTGGAACTGGAGATGATACGCCTATGCCTACTGATAGTGACTGGAAAGACTCTAGAAAGAGCCAAGGACTTTTCTGGAATGTGGTTGGAGAAGATTCTTAATTGCTTCTAGATGGCTCTAGAGAGTCAAATTCGGAGTATATAAGGCGCGATTACCAGCGCGGAAGAAGAAGTTTATTAAAGAGCAGTTTGTAAAAGTGAACAAGTTGGAAAGTGGAAAAAGTGAGGTTAAAGTAAACAAAGTGTATTTTCAAGTATTGTGTAGTCAGTAAATTATCAAATAAAGTGTTAGTGGTGTTTATCTCTTGTTGAAATTATTTAGAACCCACGGATTCATACAGGGTGCTTCCTAAAAGGCGAATAGACGCAACAATATCATAGGCAAGGAACTATTAGTTTAGCTATACCTAAGACAAGGGTTGAAAGAATATTTGGGTAAATCTTAAGTTCAATATCTGCAATAGCAAGCGTGATACTGATTGAGAAATATTAAAATACATATTTTCATGTTCTTTGTAGTTTTTACAAATAAATGCATTTTTCTACAATTTAGCAATTTCAAATGAATTGGCGAACTCGAAATTCGAATACGGCAGGAAATTTTACATTCGAATCTAGTTTTAGTTTTTGTATACCCTTTAGTCGACTCCCCCTTGTTGATTTCGAGACCGTAGATCCCCTATTTATATGCTTAAAAAATTCAAATACGGCTACATAAGATCAAATGTTCAATTGGTACAATATATTGCTCCACATTAAAATTAACTTGAATTTGTCACCATTGGAATTAATTACAAATTCCATATTTTCATCCAGATTCCTATATATTACATAGTCTCGTGCTATGCTATGACCATGTATCCACACGTGCGACTGCGTTTTGAACAGCATCTGCGCTAACACGTGCCATGCCACAGGTGTCAAGAGACAGACACGGTGACTGGGTATATCCAAATATGCACTAGTGTTCAAACTGACGTAGGTTGACCAGCTGAAACTGAAAATTTCATTGCCCTACTCGCTGAAAATACATCGCGTGGTGCACCGAGTTAATAGTTGGCGTGAGTTGAAGATTGGAAGAAACGATGATCGCTTGATTCTGAGATCGTCTGTAAAAATTGTAAGTATTTGGGATTTAAAATTATTAATAGCTCAGGTTTATTTTTTTGTTAATTGTTCGGTGTAATTGAAAAATCAACATTTTGAATAAATTTATATACGATGCGGCTATTATCGATGTTTCGAAAATTGTTATCTTTAGAGCTGTTATGTTCTAGAAAAATATATGAATTTAAAAACATATATGTAGAATTGAGATTAAAGTTTTAGCTTTGAGGGTTTAACAAACTGTAAAGGTTAAATAAATGCCATATTTTGACCAATTCTTTTATGTTTAAACTTTTTTATTACCTATTAATGTTATTACCGTCAGATCAAAATATCTAAGTCGTGTTTCTTAAAATTTTGTATTCCTCTTTTAGTCCACGCAACGAATTGGAAAATAAAATAAAAAAGACATGTAGGTCCGAATAGAAATAATTTTTTTGCATTCGATTCCTGGGGTGATATGGATCATTCATAGCCATTAAAACCTTATCGGTCAACCCTTTCAACCCTTGGGGGCCAAAAATGGCCGAAATTTGGCCCAATTTTTCAAAATTTTTAACTCTCGACTTCTGTTTTTGGCAAAAAGCAAACTAAACTATTCCTTTCTCTCCCCCTCTCTCTTTCTCTCTAGGATAATGTGCTTATTAATTATGAAAAAAATAACACAGATATTTAATTTTTTTATTACATTCTTTAATTGACTGTTTCAAATTTTATTGCATATTTCAATACAAATAAGATCAAATTATAACTATGCTCTTTTTTTTTATGCCATAATTTTATTTACAGTTTAGCATAAAATACATTATAATAAAAGTAACAAAATATACAATTATTTATAACGAGTTCAATCATATTCATCGTCAGATTCCTCATTTTCAAGAATTGGATCATCTACATTAAAATTCTCCCGCGAATCTTCATCTTCGCACTCGGTAAATACTATATTCGAAATTTCCCTTTTTTGCCAAAAATAGAACTCAAGAGATGAAAATTTTGAAAATTGGGCCAAATTTTGGCCATTTTTGGCCCCCAGGGGTTGTAAGGGGTGACCGATAAGGTTTTAATGACTATGTCACCCCAGGAATCGAATGCAAAAACATTCTTCGAATCGGACCTACACGTCATTTATATTTTATTTTAGCTTCTTCCCGGCTTATTGCCTGGATTATTTTATACATAATTACAGAATAAGTACTCTATTTTTAATTTTATTAATTTAATTATTAAATATAAAAACATTTGTATAAAAGCAAGTGTTTCCATTATTTTACTGTGCCTGTACATACAATTGTTATTAATAATTAAGTAACTGTAACTATCATAAATATAAGTTCATTTCCAGCGTACAAGTGTTAGGTTTTTACTTACTCATAATTTTTAAAACTTCTTAAAACATACGGCCAATATATTAATGAGGATCTCTATTACCTTATGCTTATATGATGTGCATAGAAAACCAGAAGAATAACAAGAGCACCGATAAATCAGATCCATCATATTTTATGAAAAAATATATGCAGCTCCTTATTCTAAAACTATATTTCCAGGCAGAAGTTGTTCGACTTGGTATAATTCCAATATCGTTAAAAGTATTATATTGAGATATAGAGCGTGGTATGATTACAAATTTCGAGTATACTCTCGAACTTGAGAATTAAAATTGTTAAAATATCTGAAAAATAAAATTAACGTGTCCCAGCACTTTTTCAAAGAACTTTCAGTTTCTAAGTTAAAAAGTATTTTAATAATTAAGGGGAGTTACCCTGTCCGAAGACGACTTTCAAAAAACGGTTTCTTATCTCTAGATCTAAAAAGAACATTCATGCTATTCTACTACATTCTATTCATAAATACAAGATAAGTTGATGCTGAATTTATAAGTTATCATCGTGACATTGAAAATAATGTCAAAATCAAGTCTAATAGGTTGCGGATGTTTATTTATAATAAAAAAATCAGTAGCAATTTAGTGACACTTCGCTAAGGTTTATCCTCGATCTTATGCAGCGTCGGATTGTACCACCGGCAAACCGAAGATTTCCCGGTGTACCCTCGACTGCATCTAACTATAGAGGTAAGCGGTATACCCCCAAAAAGACGCTCGGAAAAGCAACCTAAGTGACCTCGAAGTTTCGACAAATTGAAACCTTTTGGAGTCGATTTGTTATTTTATTATCAACAAAAAACCTTATTAAACTTTTTTGATTCCGATGGCAGGTAGTTTGTTATTAACAAAGAAGTTGGCAACATAAAAATAAAGGAAAAAATCGTTTTCCAAACACATACCTTAGGTTAATTGGACTAGAATAAACACTTTTTGTCTTTTGACATTTTTGAACTATAGGCGATTAAAAGTCGAAGAATGACCAAAAATGGCAATCTTCAAAAATTTATTTCTCAGCTTCTACTAAAGCTTTTTAACTTTTTTTTTTTGGAAAATGATCATCAAGACTTATGTTTTACGGCCATATTTCTTTTATATAGTTCGCCTTTTTGGAACTCGTGGTATTTGAAACCAAAGTTGTATGAAATATTTCATTTTTGCATGACGGAATGAAATATGAAGGTGATCGATCGAATCGATCCGCAAATCTTTCTTAAATACTTGGATGCACTTTTTAACACTTCAACTCTCGTTACTTTTTTGAAAACGCGCCTTCTTTAAACTATAGAAATTTCTAAAAATGAAAAATAATTTGCGTTCAAACGGTTCTTAGAAAACGATTGTCAAAATATATGATTTGTAACATTTTTCATACTTGTGTATGTCAAATCCATGATTACATAGTAATAGAATTAACATGTCTCACTTTAATCTTTGATTTTATACTACTAAAATCAAGCTTTAATGTAAAAGATTGAAAATATAAGTAATAATTTACCAAATAATTTTTAAAATTAATTAGATGAAAATTAACTTTGACTCTTTGACTCAATGGTATATGCCGAAGAGGTACTTTAATGAACACTCAAAAACTACATTAGTAAGTTTTTTTCAAAGCATCATGTATTAGCTACACACGACAATCTCCAGCATTGTTTTTGAAACCATTCAAATACATGCCTACAAACTGTATTATTTTATAAGTAAACCATGACAATGTGTCTGTAATTCTGTAATTGATTTGAAATGTCAAAATTTGTGCGATTTCAAGCCAACATTATTTACAATAAGTTTACATATTAGGTACTCAAAAAGACTATTATAATAAATGAATACTGACAGTGAAAACGAGATTACTTTGACACCGCCAGAGATAAATGAAGCTGCAAAAATCGCCTCATTAAGCTTGTTGCCCTAAAAATCGAAGAAATTATATATGATGACATATGAATCTTTCTTAAATAGGAGAAATGAAGATGAATTAAATAAATATTAAATATTTATTAGTCGTGGACAGAGTATAGTATTCTACTCGCATATAATGCGGCTTGTGTCTTAAACTTCACCCCCGTGAATAATAGCCATCATTATATGCTCGTTGAATAATATACTATTCATTATTATATTCTTCGCAAATACAAAACGAAGGGTATATTGCATTCGATCAGTACATTTCTAAATCTAATAATATCGCTCGTAGAAAAAAAAAAAAAATTCATATCACTGTGTTGGGTTGGTGATCAAATTCTGAACAACTTTCAAAATGCCGGTTCATCTGTCTATCTGTACGTCTGTCTGTCTGTCTATCCGTCCGTCACGTTTCTTGTAAGCACGATAACTTAAGAACGAAAAGTCCGATTGTATTGAAATTTGGACAGTAAGTTAGTGTCATCTAGAGGAAGAACCATATTCTTTTTTAGCAATATCGATCATTACATAAAAACGTTATTAATTATTTTAATTTAAAAAGAATATATGTTTTGTGATTAAACAAGAAATGTCTAATATAGTATATATGATCTCATTTGGGACAGCATAAAAACTAAAACTCAGAGTAAAGTCGGCACCTCCTTTATGGGACGTAGGCGGCGGCGGTAGAAATGTAAAAATGCTTTACATACTAAATAATTATTTTTTAATTGTTAAAGAAAGGGATTTGTATAATACCTTTATTCAATAGAAGTGGTTAATGAAAACATATGAAAACATTTGATAAGGTACATAAATGATATATTAAGGCTACGTCTGTTGTCTAATGACCTACCTCTCGTCTATCTTCTAGCGGCAAAGTTATGTAATCTTAGGCAGGAGTTGCATAGATGGTATTTAATCCTTCCGAAGGGGCGTAAAGCAGCGACTGTCTTATTTATTAAATGTTAAGCCATGATACTATGAACTTTGCAGTATCATGATGTTAGGCAAGTAGAAAATTTCTACTATTCTATAAAGGAAAGATTCTGCAAAAATTTCAAAGGGGGAACTCGTTTCCTGGCATGTGTAATTGGTCGACGTTAAATAAACAAATTAAAAAAAAAAGCTTTGTCTAACTTTAAATAAACAATATTTCATTCGTCACTATCCGAGTTTTCAGAACTACCACTTAAATTAAGAGGAATATCCTCGAGATATTGAAAATAATTGTTATTTAAAAAATCCTTAAATAATGGTCCATTTAAAGGGGGAGGAAGGATGTGGGGCCCACAAAAAGTCCCGTTTATAACACCACACCATACATTAATACTAAACTCCTGTTGAAATGCCCTATGGCGAATTATATGAGGATTCTGATGAGCCCAGATTCTTAAATTATTAAAATTAACCGATCCATTATGGTTAAAGGTAGCTTCATCAGTCCAAATAATTTTACTTCCGAAATCGAAATCTTGTTCCATGGTATTACGCCTTTCGGGATCACCTGGTTGAAGGCTTTGGACTGGCTGCGTTCGAAAAGCTTTGCTGTGGTCTTTTTTCAGAATCCGAAAAACTCTGTTTTTGGAAACATGCACAGCTTGGGCACGCAGCTGTTGAACCGCTCTTCTGATACTTGATTTATTATTATTGTTAAATTTGGCTAAAATTATGTTTTTAAATCGCCAATTTCGCTGTTCTTGATTTCTTGGACCTCTTTTAATTCCGACATTTCTAATTCTAGGTGGGTTCGAATAATCTTTAGATGGTTTCCTTCTATTAGGAAATCTTCTGCGATATTCGCGTACCGCGGCATTCCCGTTTCCATTACAATATCCATAAATAAAATGAATATCCGCCCACTTCACATTACTAAACATGACCATTTTTTTACTTTTCAGTAGAACACTTTTTCCAAAAGGAAATAATAAAACTACAGAACAATGAACTGCAGAAAACCAAAAAACAACAATATCATTATTGTCATTCTGGCATTGCATGCTAGATTATTTTTCGTTTGTTACAAACATTACAATCACGGCACAATCCTGCATACCAGGAATGCTGGTAATAATGGTTACTAATTAATAAAGTTCAGATAAGATTTACTCAAAAACTGATAATTTTAGAGAAAAATTCAAGAGACTTTTTTGTATAGAAAATTTCAAATTTTTAAGTTTTGCTCATAAATTAATTTAAAAGTGTCACTCAATAAAATTGGGGCTAAATTATACCTAGGCCCCCCCAGTTATTTTAAAAAAATACATTTTCAGGAGAATTACTTTAACACCCTGTATCTCGGAAACTAATAACTTCTCGACCCATGTTTATAGGACCTTTTTTCTTATTTTGAAAAGTTGTATTACTTAGTGAAGTTTGGCCTATGCAATTCGGTACACCCTGTATAGTTCTTTAATCTTCACAAGAAACATTAAATGCAATAACAAAAGTTTTAAGCAGTGTTTATACCGCCGGTACATCTAAAAAGAAGGAAAGTTCACCGGTTAAGGAAATCGCCCTGTGGTAATGAAGAAATCTGCCCTTGCTTAGCTCAAGGCTCATGTTGCAAGCTATGTTCTTGTTGAGATAAACGTAAAAACATTTTAGTAGTATAAAATCAAGCTTTAATGTAAAAGATTGAAAATATAAGTAATAATTTACCAAATAATTTTTAAAATTAATTAGATGAAAATTAGCTTTGACTCTTGTACCAACGATCTTACGAATTCGATCAAAAAGCGCGACAGGAAATTGATAAATCAATTATTATTGATGAGTGATTTTCTCAAAATAATAAATAGCAAACTATAATAACATATTTATATTGACAAAGAGATATGTTACAACCCATCTATTTATATTTATATTTTTAAGTACATTATATAAATAATATTAGTCGTTATTTGATAAATGATATATTATACAGAGTGTTCCTTAATGGCGTGCTAATATTTCAGGGTGTGATTCCTTAGGTAATTTTATGAAGAAAAGTTCATATGAACATACGTCCACAATGGCTTCAATTTTTTGTAACAAGGTGTTGAAATTTTTTTTTTTTTAATCGTTATTTTTTAATATCTTAGAAAGTATTTTAGATATAATTTTCAATTCTTGTATGTGTTAATAGGATATAGAACCACATATTTTAATTAGAAAAATTATTTTATCGCTCCACCAGTAGCGTCCCCGCGAGCATGTCCTCTGATAATTTTTACCAAAAGAGTGGTACGCCACTGACATTTCTCCATGTTGATATTTTTCCTGATTAGCCTGATCAATTCTACACGAAAACGGTGTCTTGCGTCTTTCTCGTCAGACGCACAGTTCTTGCTTAAAACAATTAAATTCATATTGAAACTAATTACACAGGCACATTCAAAAAAATTTGTCGATTACACGAACCAGATCAATCATCTGGCTTTCTGAATCAGAATTTGGTGTCATTCTTGCCCCACCACATCACAATTTTTTTCTGTATTCAAAAAACAGTTAGAAAAATGCAAAAAGGGAAAATCATTTTTCTAACGATTTTCTGAGGATAGAGAAAAATTGTGACGTGTTGGGGCGTAACTGATGCCGGATTCGGATTCAGCTGGCCAAAATACACTGAAAATGATTAGTCTGATCTGTGTAATCGACATTTTTTTTGTGTGTGTGCCTGTGGAATTAATTTCAATATGAATTTAATTGTTTTAATCAAGAACTGTGCGTCTGACGAGAAAAACGCAAGAGACCGTTTTCATCTAGAATTGATCAGGCTAATCAGGAAAAATATCGACGTGGAAAAATGTCAGTGGCGTACCACTTTTTTGATAAAAAATATCAGAGGACATTCTCGCAGGGACGCCACTGGTGGAACGATAAAATAATTTTTCTAATTAAAATATGTTGTTTTATATCCTATTAACACAAAATTGAAAATAATATCTAAAATATGCTCTGAGGTATTAAAAAATAACGATTAGAAAAGGAAATTTCAACAGCCTGTAGCTAAAAATTTAAGCCTTTGTGGACATCTATTCATACGAACTTTTCTTCATAAAATGATTTAAGGAGTCACACTCTGAAATTTTAGCACGTCATTAAGGAACGCCCTATTATGATTGTACCTATAACGTAATTACATGTTCGTGTGTTGTAATTTAATTTTAAATTGAGAATCTTCAGTCTTACTCTCATCAGATATTTTTGTTTCATCAGTGATGATTTCTATGTTTTTACATTTATCTCAGCAAGAACATAGCTCGCAACATGAGCCTTGAGCTAAGCAAGGGCAGATTTCTTCATTACCACAATGCGATTTCCTTAACCGGTGAACTTTCCTTCTTTTTAGATGTACCGGCGGTATAAACACTGCTTAAAAGTTTTGTTACTGCATTTAATGTTTCTTGTGAGGATAAAAGAACTATACAGGGTGTACCGAATTGTATAGGCCAAACTTCACTAAGTAATACAACTTTTCAAAATAAGAAAAAAGTTCCTATAAACATGGGTCGGGAAGTGATTAGTTTCCGAGATACAGGGTGTTAAAGTAATTCTCCTGAAAATGTATTTTTTATGAATAACTGGGGGGGCCTAGGTATAATTTAGCCCCAACTTTATTGTGTGACACTTTTAAATTTATGAGCAGAACTTAAAAATTTGAAATTTTCTACACAAAAAAAGTCTCTTGAATTTTTCTCTAAAATTATCAGTTTTTGAGTAAATCTTATCTGAACTTTATTAATTAGCAACCATTATTACCAGCATTCCTGGTATGCAGGAGTGTGCCGTGATTGTAATGTTTGTAACAAATGAAAAATAATCTAGCATGCAATGCCAGAATGACAATAATTATATTGTTTTTTTTGGTTTTCTGTAGTTCATTGTTCTGTAGTTTTTATTTTCCTTTTGGAAAAAGTGTTCTAATGAAAAGTAAAAAAATGGTCATGTTTAGTAACGTGGAGTGCGCGGATATTCATTTTATGTATGGATATTGTAATGGAAACGCGAATGCCGCGGTACGCGAATATCGCAGAAGACTTCCTAATAGAAGGAAACCATCCAGAGATTATTCGAACCCACCTAGAATTTAGAAATGTTGGACTTAAAAGAGGTCCAAGAAATCAAGAATAGCGAAATGGGCGATTTAAAAACATGATTTTGGCCAAATTTAACAATAATAATAAATTAAGTATCAGAAGAGCGGTTCAACAGCTGCGTGCGCAAGCTGTGCATGTTTCCAAAAACAGAGTTTTTCGGATTCTGAAAAAAGACCACAGTAAAGCTTTTCGAACGCAGCCAGTCCAAAGCCTTCAACCAGGTGATCCCGAAAGGCGTAATACCATGGAACAAGATTTCGATTTCGGAAGTAAAATTATTTGGACTGATGAAGCTATCTTTAACCATAATGGATCGGTTAATTTTAATAATTTAAGAATCTGGGCTCATCAGAATAATCATATAATTCGCCTTAGGGCATTTCAACAGGAGTTTAGTATTAATGTATGGTGTGGTGTTATAAACGGGACTTATTGTGGGCCCCACATCCTTCCTCCCCCTTTAAATGGACCATTATTTAAGGATTTTTTAAATAACAATTATTTTCAATATCTCGAGGATATTCCTCTTAATTTAAGTGGTAGTTCTGAAAACTCGGATAGTGATGAATGAAATATTGTTTATTTAAAGTTAGACAAAGCTTCTTTTAAATTTGTTTATTTAACGTCGACCAATTACCCATGCCAGGATACGAGTTCCTCCTTTAAAATTTTTGCAGAATGTTTCCTTTATAGAATAGTAGAAATTTTCTACTTGCCTAACATCATGATACTGCAAAGTTTTTCGGAAGTAAAATTATTTGGACTGATGAAGCTACCTTTAACCATAATGGATCGGTTAATTTTAATAATTTAAGGATCTGGGCTCATCAGAATCCTCATATAATTCGCCTTAGGGCATTTCAACAGGAGTTTAGTATTAATGTATGGTGTGGTGTTATAAACGGGACTTTTTGTGGGCCCCACATCCTTCCTCCCCCTTTAAATTTACCATTATTTAAGGATTTTTTAAATAACAATTATTTTCAATATCTCGAGGATATTCCTCTTAATTTAAGTGGTAGTTCTGGAAACTCGGATAGTGATGATTGAAATATTGTTTATTTAAAGTTCCTAGACAAAGGTTTTTTGAAATTTGTTTATTTAGCGTCGACCAATTACCCATGCCAGGAAACGAGTTCCCCCTTTAAAATGTTTGTAGAATCTTTCCTTTATAGAATAGTAGACATTTTCTACTTGCCTAACATCATGATACTGCAAAGTTCATAATATCATGGCCTAACATTTAATAAACAAGAGAGTCGCTGCTTTACGCCCCTTCGGAAGGATTAAATACCATCTATGTAACTCCCGCCTAAGATTACATAACTTTGCCGCTAGAAGGTAGACGAGAGATAGGTCACTAGACAATAGACGCAGCATTAATATATCATTTATGTACCTTATCAAATGTGATAAACATATATTTTCATTAAGAGGGAACAACACGTAAGGCTAGTGGGGAGGGGGAAAAAGCACCAAATTAGGAGATATCTCCCTTATAATCAAATTTTATCCAAAAATAGTCTTCAACAATCCTGTAGTATTTATTTATGTACAACTTACACATATTTTCAGTTAAATAACATCACCTAATTTGCAAAAAACAGCTTATTGTTAATCATTAAAATTATGATTAACAATAAGCTGTTTTCTGATAGACAGACAGACAGACAGACAGACGTACTGATCGAATGCATTATACTCTTCGTTTTGTATTTGCGGAGAGTATAGTAATGTACCTACCTACCTAATTGAATAGTATAACGAGCATATAATGATGGCTATTATTCACGAGGGTGAAGTTTAAGACACAAGCCGCATTACATGCGAGTAGACTCTTTTTCCACGACTATTAAATGTTTAATATTTATTTAATTCATCTTTATTTCATTTCTCGTATTTAAGAAGGATTCATATCATCATATATAATTTCTTCGATTTTTCGGGCAACAAGTTTATTGAGGCGATTTTTGCAGCTTCTTATATCTCTGGCGGTGTCAATGTAATCTCGTTTTCACTTTTCACTGTCAGCATCCATTTATTTAATTATAATAGTCTTTTGTAGTACCTAATATGTAAACTTATTGTAAATAACGTTGGAGTTGCAATCGCACAAATTTTGACATTTCAAATCAATTACAGAATTACGCTTTGACACATTGTCATGGTTTACTAATAAAATAATACAGTTTGTAGGCACGTAGGTGAATGGTTTCAAAAACAATGCTGGGGATTGTCGTGTGTAGCTAATAGATGATGCTTTGGAAAAAACTTACTAATGTAGTTTTTGAGTATGCATTAAAGTACCTCTTCGGCATGTACCATTTGAGTGCTTGCTAGAAAACTTAGAGAGACAACACTTGTATTTTGGTTGCTGCAATTTTAGTATTTTAAATTTTCAGTAAAAAGTCACTAATATCATTTCCTATAAACAACTGACTGCCCTCATTATTCACTGCAATCTGTGAATAGCGAAATCATTATACACTGCAGAGAATAATGGATAGCATTATCTTTGAGGAAACATATACATAATGAGTACATTATTTAATAGTCGTGGATAAAATTATTAATCAACAGTCCAACAATAAAGTGACAGAAAAAGAAATAGCCAGTGCTTTTAAAGGGGCTTCTAAATCTTTTCAAATCAAAATTAAGTATCCATTATTTTAGTCAGTTATATGTTCTACTCATAAAAACCATCTATTTGACAGTTATTAATATATAAGGAAAAATTAACGGGAGTGGAAAGATAAAAAATAATACTAGAGAATTATGAACCTGTGATCTATAGAGATTATCAACAATTTCTCTAAATACATGCAAAAAATTGCAAAAAATCACATTACTAAATACCAGCATGGTTTATTTCAAGTGAAAATCTAATTAAACCAAGCTTTTTGTATAACCCAATATAGATATATCTGATGCTTTCGACTGGATCGTAGTATTTTATGTTCAAATTTAATAAATTTGGCTTCCCAAGAAATTTGTTGTTATTTTTCAAATTACATCTTTAATATAGATACTATATATGGAATACTGTAGTTAATGGTCTACGGAAATTGTGTACCGCAGGGTTTTGTATCTATAATTTCAAAATTTTCATTAATAACATCACCGTTGATGGGTGTCAATTTTCTTTTATACACAGATGATATGAAGCAAGGGCAGTCCTACGCTTTGCTTCTAGGGGGGCCATCCTTATTAAAATATGTACCAAAATTGTTGAACCACTCAGGAATTGATAGATATGATTTTTGTTCTGACAGTTCCTATTGTAATATGAAGTGTAGAAGATTATAAAACTCTATAACTTCTACTTTATTTCACTTGATTTAAAGGGTTAGTTCCAAGCTGTAGGTAGTATTGCTGTAACCTCTAGATTTTTTGGAATTCGACATTTTCATTTTCTCTAAATTTGACGTGACATGATGGTAAAAAAATCACCTGCGCAAAATAAAACACATTTTAAAGAGGGTCATAAAATTGACCTTAGTTCAAGATGCTACCAATAAATAATAATAATTATTAAAATCCAGACATGACTTAGGTACAGTTACTATTTATTTTCATTCTATGAAATTAAGAAAATAAAATAAGTTACCAATGTGGCACCCCAGGAGTCTAGCTTCCTTGGGAGGTCGCCTCAACGCCATTTGGTTTTGCAAGACACAAAGGGCTTAAAATAAATTTATGTACAAAAAGGACCTATCCTACGAAGGCGTGGAAAGGACATTGTAAAAATATTTTTATAATTGCCAGTTTAAACTTGCAATTATCTATAATTGCAACTTTAAACTTGCTTAAACTTGCAATTATACCTAATTGCAACTTTAAACTTGCAATTATCCATAATTGCAAGTTTAAACTTGCAATTATCTATAATTGCAACTTTAAACTTGCAATTATACATAATTGCAACTTTAAACTTGCAATTATACCTAAAGGAAATTATGTATAATTGCAAGTTTAAAGTTGCAATTATAGATAATTGCAAGCTTAAAGTTGCAATTATAGATAATTGCAAGTTTAAAGTTGCAATTATGGATAATTGCAAGTTTAAAGTTGCAATTAGGTATAATTGCAAGTTTAAAGTTGCAATTAGGTATAATTGTCTAATTGCAAGTTTAAAGTTGCAATTATATATAATTGCAAGTTTAAAGTAGCAATTATAGATAATTGCAAGTTTAAAGTTGCAATTATGGATAAATGCAAGTTTAAAGTTGCAATTATAGATAATTGCAAGTTTAAACTGACAATTATAAAAATATTTTTACTATGTCCTTTCCACGCCTTCGTACTATCCAGAAAATGTTTTAAATTATAAAAGTCACAACTACAACGGCGAAAAATATTTCAATTTGCAAGCGAGTGGAAGAAGTGATTTCTGTACTTCAAAAAATATTTCGTGATGAGTATTTTTTTAAAATAAATTTAATTTAGAACTTTTTGGTGCCTTGCAGAACCAGTATCGGCTATTATGTTAGAACAAAGATTAGATATTGATTTTCATTGTTTATTGATGAAGACTGACTCCAAGGCACGGGTCTTTTGTACTTATATTTATAGATAGGTGTTTTGTAAGTAATTTCATTCTTTAGCTATTTGTTTTCTTTTATAATCAATACGTAGGGATAAGAAAAATTCGAAGATTAGAAATTAATATTTTAATAGACATATTTTTATTCTTTATTAGTCATCAATAATTTTCTCTACTTTTTGCTAAATCCCCCCCCCCAAAAAAAACACTCCACGGTAATAAAAAATTAGTTCAATTGTTATTCGTATTTAGGGGAAGTCCATAAAACACATCACTCATAATTTCATCTTTTTGGACTCCTCCTTCTCCCTTCATCACGCTGTCACACTATCACCCATTAACAAATATTACGTCACAAAAGCTAGCCCACTCCCCTATAAACGATTTTTTGTGATCAAAAATAGCATATTTACAGGCTTTTAAGTGCTTGAGAATGACTTTCTGTCGTAATGAAAAAATTTTGAAAACTGCCAAGTTAAGAAAAGAATTAAATTAAAATTGATGAACTGCGAACGTCACATTTCCTTAGACCCTTCGCCTCCCCCTTGTCATATCTCGTCACGCTAAGCAATAACCTACCCTCTCCCTTCTTTGCGAACGTATTTTAAGAACGGCCCCTTATCAGTTTATGTCGTGATAAGAGCTCTGCCCCCCCCCCCCTGGGACCGCCAGTAATAAGAAGTTATAAATAAAGTAAATAATTTATAGGCGTCTACGAATATTGGTCTTCACAGGTCGTCGTTGCAAAAAATTGAATTGTTTTACTCCTTGTTTATCATATCGGACGAATGATCATGTATTCATCAATATCTTGAAAGCTGAGCGACATATGGTAAAAAATTATACGTACCATTTCATATGTGTATCTTAAGAAATATTTTTTAACCACCTCCCAAGTCACTCACGCCCACATAACGCTTTGAAAACGCAGGATTTTGTGTTCGGTAAAGAGAAAGGAGGTTCTACAATTTATAGAGGAGTCCAAATCTAATATAATGGTATATCATATATAAAACATAAAGCTTAAGGGCGCATATAATAATAATAATAAAGGACTTTATTAACCAAATTAATATTACAATTTAGAGTAACGATTTTACTGGGCGAGGTTCGGTAAAGCCTAAAGGCATCCTGTTCTCCCACCTAATCCAAGATAAATAATATAGCTTAAATAACAAAATAGAATTTTCCTAACTTATGCTTACAAGAAAGAAATAATAAAAAACCTAAGTTCTGGACAAGGGGCATAAAACATGGGAAACAGCAAAAAAAATACAACAAATTTTTGTGTGAAGTCAGTGCCTGTTCATAATTAATTCAATCACATGTTTTTTAAAACCAGATGTATTTTTAGTTTTTAATTCCTGGGGTAATTAATTAATACACTTTGTAATATTGTACGAATATGACCTCTTAAAAATTGGGTATGATGAAAGGGAGGAGTAAGGGTACTATTAAATCTATATTTAAATTGTGGACACCGGTCAGAAAGCGTATTTTAGAATACAAGTATGGCGGGATTTTGTTAATCAGTATATTAAAATACTGAGAAACAGAGTGCAAATATCGTCTATCTTTCATGTTGTCAGTTATTTAGGTTTAGGGTGTGGCTAATACGATTAAACTTCCTTGTACCAAAAATTAACCGCAAACAGAAGTTCTGAAGTTTTTGAATTCGATTACTATCAGTGCCATTTAAACAAGGACCATATATTGTATCACAATAATTCAACTGTGACAATACTAGAGAATCACATAGTACAGATTTAGAGGTTTTGGTCAATACAAATCTATTTTGATATATTACTTTTAAATTTAAGTACGTCTTTTGTAGACATTTGTTAATATATGGCGTGAATCTCAATTCCTGGTCAATAATGAGTCCCAAATTTTCCACACTATTTTGAAATAAAATAGGCACATCTTTGATTTTGATACTGTTCTTAAACTCTAAAGCGAATTTATTTCTTTCCGATTTTCTGCCGAACACAATCACAGCTGATTTGCTAGAGTTAACTTGAAGACATTTTACTTGAGAAATCAAATAAATAGAGATCATAGTTTATGGCAGCGATTGCCTGCTTACCTTCGCTCGCGTCAAAAGACAAATACAACTGTGTGTCAATAGGGAACTTTCACTTTTTTTTTACTGAACTAAAAAATAAGATATGCAAAATATGACGCCTTAATTCCCAATAATAACTTTGTTATAAATTATTAAAGTTTTGCGCGCGAACGAACCGTTTCAAACAGGTCGTGACGTCACACCCTACAATATACAAGCGACGATGGAGATCCCAGCACTCGGCCGCTTTACTTCATAGTTCATTCAGCCGTAAATACAAGCATCGCCGTCAATTTGAAGTGTATAATATTTAAAATGGAAACAAAAATCAATCACCGTCTAATAACATCTGATTGTGTTGCTTCTCGTCGCCACGACTACCGAATATTATAGGGTGTGACGTCACAGCTCGTTCCGGGCCACTTCAGTTTTATTGCTGTCTAGATCCCTCATACTGTTCGCGTGGAATTAGAAATCTATTTTTTTGTGCAGTACACGTTTTGTTACAACGTTACGCTATGTTTTTTTTGTATTATTTTAATTTTTTAAATTATAGGCAAGTTCCCTATTGCATAATAATGTTGTTAACATGGGAGAAAAACGGATGAAAAATTAGACGAGTAGATTATAAAAGGTAAAGGATCCAAAATTGACCCCTGGGGCACACCTGTGCTAATGATTAACATATCTGAAGATTCTCCTCCGTACATTACTAGTTGAGATCTATTTTTTAAATAATTCTCGAATAATTTAGTTACACCTTCAGTGAAGCCGATGAAATGCAAAATGGATATCAGCATCTTATGACTGATGGTATCAAACGCTTTGGAGTAGTCTAAAAGAATTAAAACTGTTAGTTTATTTAAGTCACATGCCCCTACGATGT
The DNA here is from genome assembly GCA_963583905.1 of Stenurella melanura. NCBI lineage: Eukaryota > Metazoa > Arthropoda > Insecta > Coleoptera > Cerambycidae > Stenurella > Stenurella melanura. Next base: position 149,738,104 of record OY757310.1, read on the forward strand.
AATCTGTGATGCTCATCAATGCAGTACTGCTGCTGTGGCCTTGCCTAAACCCGGACTGATTTAATGGTATTATCTGATTATCTTTTAGATGCCTCTATATTTGTATTTCCATAATTTTTTCTAATAATTTTGAGAACGTTGGCAAGATACTAATTGGTCCTACGTTATTTAAACAAATCTCGTTAAAGAATAAAGATATCACAATTAACTTAAAATATTTAAATATCGCTCTGGTAAAAGGATTAATGAATTATTGTTTCACTTATTTCATCGGATCCTTTTAAAGATATTGAAAATATTCTTATTCAGCAATCAATTATTATTCTTGATTTAATTTAATCATTTCGACATCTCTATCTACAATCCATTAGTGAGGAAAGAAAAACACAGCATACAAAAGAATTGTAATCGTACATCTATGTAAACATGGACTTGATTTGTCTGTTTAAAAACCTCCGGTTTAAAATAAAATCCGATTATTCTGTGAAATGCCAGAGCACTCAAACAACAATAGAATTTATTTAAAAAGTTCAACTCTATGCGGCATTTAATGTAATGTAATTTACTTAGAATTTCGTTTGATGGTTTAACTGCTGCTATGGATGATCATGATCAATAATCTGCCTGCTGTTATATAAAATAGTGCAACAAAACTTGTTAATCCTTTCCAACAGTTTTGTAAACATATTTGATATAAATAAAAAAGGAAATGGACTCTGTTATATTAATTAACTGAGCTTCAAACTTTCAAACTAAAAACTTTTATTTAGAATTTGCAGTGCCAGGTCAAACAACACTTTTACAAACTTATATTCTCGTACACTACCTGCAACAAAATCATAATAATTATGACAGAAATTAATTTTATATTAATATTAATTTTTTTAAACAACCCCAGAATTCAAAATAAATGTTTATCAAGTTTTCTGAAGATCTTCCAAAGAAATTCACACGTTTGAACAAATAATCATTAAAGATTCGTTTAAATAAATTAGCTAATCTAATTGGCTTTTGATTCCTTAGTTATTCTAGAATATTAATGATAATCGTTTTTCCTGGCAATTTAATAAAATACATCTTGGTGTACTGACGCGTCAAAAAAAATTACCGTCGCGTGGCCCGGTTAATCGAATCTTACTAACTAATATTGATATTAAGATCAGTTAAAAATAATAATTCAAAAATTAGGTGGTGGTGGTGGGGGCAGGTATTATTTCTGTAAAGATACACGGGTGTTCGTGTATTATTTCTGTGAGCGTGGAGGACGTTAGAGTGAACTTGGCGAGAGACACTACCGTGTCTCTTGATATTTGATTTTGTCATTTGTAATTTTTTTACCGACCTCAATATTTACCGTGAAAAAAAAATTATCTCGGTCAAAGATGGTTATGAAATTAACAATTGCTGTCTAAGCTTATACCACCTTTTTGTAATTATTATGTCAAAGTTCTTCAAACAGAATAAAACATGAAAGTTTTATATGTTTATAGCTAAATAAATGCATCGGCGGGAAGGCCGCACGATGCCGATTTGCAAAGATGGAAACTGACATTTTCACGTCAGTAAGAAAAATGGCATGATTTTTTCGCGAACTCTATTTTACCATTATAAGTCATTACGAAACGATGACATAAGCTAATAGTGTAGGCGAACTTGCATTTCTGACTGAATGTATTTTCACGAAACTTTCTTGATTCTGTTCGTATTGATATCTAGATCAAACTCCACAAAAAAAATGTTGCCGCTATTGCTCCGCAATTTCTTTAAACAATGATTTTGTTGCTAATTTGTTAACTACGAAAATTGCGGTAAATTTAAAAAACAAAATGTGTTTTTAGATAATTTGACGAAAAATAACAATTTAATCATGTGAATTTTCCGAAATATGGTGGTTCGAATTTTTTCAAAAACGGGGGAGGGGGGCAAAAGTGACGAGAAAAATCCACAAAAATTCTGGTGAATGTATTATTAAAATACGAAACTTTTTTCCCTTTATAACTTCTTACTAAAGTGCTCTCTGTTCAAGTGGAAAAACGTGAAAAAATGACCCTTATCGTAAAATGGAAAATCTCATAAACGATGAAATTCAAAGTCTGGAAAAATTCAGACGTATAGGTTAAAGATTTTCTTACTTTTATTGGGTATTTTGTCACTGAAAAATATTTAAAAATTTTAATGAAAAAACCTCTGTTCCAAACGGATCAATATCCTGAGAGTTTTGTTGATAGTCAGTTATTGAACATTGGTAGTAGAGAGTATATACTATCACAACCTGAGGTATTTAGGTCAATGGCAGTAATTCCATATATACATGGTTTATCGGATAAATTACGAAAAATTGGGAATAGGTTTTCCGTACGAACGATTTTTCAAACGGGCTCCACGCTAAGATCGCTTTTATCAAAAAGCAAACCTCCAAATATTGTTCAAAATTCAAAAAAATTGTGTTTATAGTGTTCTGTGTGAGTGCGGAAAACATTACGTAGGTGAATCATCTAGACCTTTCAATGTAAGGTTTGGTGAACATAGAAGTTACGCTAGAAGGGGAGAATTTGAAAAATCCAAAATTTGTGAACACGCGTGGGATAATAATCATAGGATTAAAAGGGACTCGGCGAAGATTTTGGAAAAAGAGAGCAACGGAACTAAAAGAAAACTAAAGAATCCGCGATTATTTTATTAAACGAGGATAGATGCGTTTCTAATTATTCAATAGATTTTTGTAGTAGTTGGTTGCCCATCCTTAGAGACGAAGTAAGTAAAAATAAGGTAAATATAATTTAATGTCTCACGTGACTCTGGAAATACATAAACAAAGAACTGTCATGGTTGACGGCCAAAAAAGTTTTGAGAACGGAAGTAGAATCTCTTCCGAAACGTTAACTACCTATAGCTTTGATTTTCAGTTTTTAGCTTATAACATTGTTCTAGTTTATATATTTTTAGGTGTGAGACTTTTTGAAACAGTCAAGTACTCAAGAACCAACCTCTGTCTGATCCGTTTGGCGCAGAGGTTTTTTCATTAAAATTTTTAAATATTTTTCAGTGGCAAAATACCCAATAAAAGTAAGAAAATCTGAATGTGCCACAAATAAACAATTACAGATAATATCTAGGTTAAAGGTATTCTTTAAAATTTTGGTCTTTAGTAATTTCTTGCAACGTTCATATTTTCCGAGTCATCAACTACTCTTCACGATCAAAGGCATGTTTTTGATCGTTAAAAACTGTTGACAACTCGGAAAATATGCACGTTTAAAAAAGTAACAACAGACCAAGGTTTTAAAGAATTTCTTAACCTATACGTCTGAATTTTCCCAGATTTTTAAATTTCATAGTTGTTGAGATTTTCCATTTTTCCATAAGGGTCTTTTTTTCATGGTCGATTTTCGTCTAATTCGCCTACACTATAAGCTAGCAATTTTTAATTCCATGATCATCCTTGACACCGAGATAATTTTTGACATATTTTGTTTATTTCTTGTTTTAAAGTGACCGTCTATTGGACGGTTCCATTTTTTCAAACATTTTTTCTTCTTTTTAATGTCTTAATATGTAGTTGCTAGTTGCTACAAAGTAAAATATTCGTCCTTTCCAAGTTTTAACATCAAACTCAGTATAAAGACTTCTCACATTCCCTTGTACCAAATAATAACAATAATAAAATAAGTTACTGAGAAAAATTTCCACAAGATAATGGAAAGTTTTAATGATATCTATTCTATTCTTACACTAAGTTTTATGCAAATCTGCAAAAGTTTGCAAATTTAGCAGACCTGTTGGATTTGCCGTTTTGAATGTTTAACTTTTAACTTCAGGCTCAGTGTCAGATACTCCACACATATCCAACTTCCAATGTTAATACAATTTCAACCAAATTTGAATATTACCCCTAGCGCATTCGCCAAATTTTGGACTGAGGAACATTTTTCGATTTCTGCTCACATAATACTAGTCATCGTTTGGTAGAACTATAACGGATTACCGCTAAGTCACTCTATCAGTTTGCAAAATATTTCCTAGAAAGCGTTAATTGAGAACTTCCTTCTCTTAAAAAATTCTTGAAGTTGGTGATAAAGCGCATAGAAGATTAGAATATCATCCTAGTAATGTGAATAATACAGTATAAGACAAATCAAATTATACGAATTTAAAAACTGATATATTGCAGAAGTACTGGTTAATATTTATTTATGTATCAATTAAAGTGGTCGTTATAAGTCCAAGTGTGAAAGTTTTCGACTTTATGACACATATGCATTGTGTATACGCACTATTACTTCCACATCCACGTAGTGGATTGGAAGTATAGAAATCGTAAAAAATTAAAAAAAATTTTTTTCTTGAAATGGGTTTAAAATGTCATGAAACGTCGAGATTTTAAATTTCAGCAAAAGAAAAATTTCTGTCTGTCTGTCGGTTTGTCTGTCTGTCGGTTTGTCTGTCTGTCGGTCTGTCTGTAACTTTTTTGTCCGCACGTTTTCTCCGGAACGGTTTAAGATATTGACTTGAAATTTTGTGCACGTATATATTATAACGAGATCTAGAACTGGATTGTTTTTTGAACATATCCGGTGAAGAGTTGGGGGGTAAATAGGGGAAATAAGTAAAGCTAGCGGGCAAGAGTACAGAAACTTGAAATTAGGTGTATGGTCTCAAGACCTCAAAATTTTTCATAATATTTTCCACCCCCCCCCACCAGCCCCACTCCATTATTAAAGGGGTTGATGAAATAAAATAGAGATATTCACTTGAATTTTGGTATGCGTATATATTATAATGATATCAGGAACTGATTATATTTTGGTATTATTCCGTTGAAGGGTTGGGGGGTAAATAGGAGTAAATAAGGGAAAATAAGTAAAGCAAGTTGGTAAGAGTACAGAAACTTGAAATTCGGTGTATGTATTAGAAGCTAAGGCCTCAGATTTTTTTATAATATTGTTCAACCCCCCACCAACCCTACTTCATTATTAAAGGGATTGATAGAACAAAATTGAGATACTCATTTGAAATTTTGTACACATATGTATTATAATGACATCTGGAACTAGATTATATTTTGAGATGATCCCGTTGAAGGGTTGGGGGTTAAATAGAGGTAAGTAAGGGAAAATAAGTAAAGCAAACTGGTACTTGAAGTTTTATATACATATATATCATAATTACATCAGGAATCATATTATATTTTGGGATTATTCCGTTGAAGAGTCGGGGGTTAAATAGGGGAAAATAAGTAAAGCAAGCTGATAATAGTACAGAAACTTGAAATTCGGCGTATGTACTAGAAGACAAGGCTTTAGATTTTTTAAATATTTTTCAACCCCTACCACCCATATTCTATTACCAAACGGGGTTGATAAAATAAAATTGAGATAGTGAATTAAAATTTGGTATACTTATATATTATAATGACATGAGGAGCTATATTATATTTTGGAATTATTCTGTTGAAGGGTTGGGGGTCAAATAGGGGAAAATAAGTAAAGCAAGCTAGTAACAGTACAGAAACTTGAAATTTAGTATACGTACTAGAAGACAGGGCCTCAGATTTTTTATAATATTTTTCCACCCCCCGCCACCCCTACTTCATTAGTAAACGGAGTTGATAAAATAAAATTGAGATATTCACTTGAAATTTGGTATACGTACGTATCATAACGACATTTGGAACTAGATTATATTTTGAGATGATTCCGTTGAAGGGTTGGGGGTTAAGTAGGGGTAAATAAGGGAAAATAAGTAAAGCAAGTTGGCAAGAGTACGTATATTTTGGATTTGGTGTACATACTAGAAGCGAAGGCCTCAGGTTTTTTTTATAAGATTTTCCATGCCCCCACTCCCTTATTAAAAGTGTTGATAATTAAATTGGGATATTCACTTGAAATTTGGTATACGTATGTATTGTAACGACATCTGAAACTAGATTATACTTTGACACGATTCCGTTGAAGGGAGGTAAGTAGAGGTAAGTGGGGAAAAAGAAGTAAAGCACGCTGTAAGAGTACAGAAACTTGGGATTTGGTGTATATATTAGAAACTAAGTTCTCAGATTTCTATCTAATATTTTTCTGACATCTGCAGCAAATGTTATTAAAATTCTATGACCAGCAATTTTCACATACTAGAGTGCAAATATAGTCAAATTGTTTTCTTTACAGTGACTGGGATGAAAAATCTGGATGTGAAAGTAGTGACTCCTTAGGCAGTGGTTTTTTGAAATATATTGTGAGTAAGTTTTCAGTTGATTCAATGACAAAAATATCAATGACAATGTTAAAGAAGACAACATTCGTCACATGTTTTGTATATACAGGGTGTCCTATTCTATTTAGACAAGCATTATCGGGATATCAATGTTGCAGAGAAAAAAATATGAAATGAAAAAGTTATTGTTTAAAGAGATTCATCTAATCATTTTATTGTACAACGCGCCTTAAAGAGGCGACAAGTTATTTAACTTTTCCTTTTCAAATAAAACACCCCGTTTATTTTTATATTTTTGTATTCTCCTTTTCTCTCCGAACACATTTTATTAACCATGTCCTATACCTATCATTAACTATTGTTGATATATTAGCAGTTAAACTTCTGGGATAATTTTCTTTTATTAACGTAATTATGAGGAATAAGACAATACAAAAAACAGTGACTATTATGATTATTACAAAAGGTGCTCAAATTGTCGGCCATATTCTATTTGACACAACTCATACCTCCTTAAATGTTCTCGTGTACGAGATTTCCTCATAACTTCTGGATTTTTTGGCGACAAGCATGAGCCATCCTATTCTTTAAATCATTCAATTTGAAAAAGTAGTGTTGCATAACCTGCCGCCTCTTTAAGACGTCTTGTACGTTTGAAAATACAATGATTAAATGATTTTTTTTTAACATAATTAATTTTCCATATAACATTTCTTTTATGTCTCATCGTTGTCCAGATTATGCTTGTCTAAATAGTGCTAGGACACCCTGTATATATTTTTGTCTAATATGTAACGATTTACAGTACAAGAAAGATTGACATTTTTGCAATAAACTCCCCATTTTTGTTATTTAAAAAAATATTTCTGGGTATTCATTACATAATTATAATAATTTTGTAAACTCAAAGTAAACTCATTTCCACATCACCATGAGGTAGATAAAACGCACGTTCCTTTTTTATGCGGTATCTCCAGTATGCCTAATACATTATGTTCCAGTTTCACGATTCCTAGGCCTAGAGTTGACCTTCTACAATTATTATCTGGAACATTTTTCAAATTTCAAACGAATGAATAGATATTCATCGTCTATACACTAGTGATTCGCTCTGTACATGTGTTATGGTGATGTTAAATAAAAAATGTAATAATAATCTAGTGAAGAATATAATATCTACATGTAGTTTTGGTTTAAATATAAGCATAACCTTTGAGTAATTTGCATTATGCCAGTCACAAAAGTCTGTGCTGAAATGTAAATTTTATAAGGATATCAAGGTTGGTTCGCTTATTTTACTTCCACATCCACGTAGTGGATTGGAAGTATAGTAATCGCAAAAAAATTTTCAAAATTTTTTTTTCTTGAAATGGGTCTAGAATGTCATGAAACGTCGAGATTTTAAATTTGAGCGAAAAAAATTTTCTGTCTGTTGGTCTGTCTGTCTGTAACTTTTTTTTTTTGTCGGCACGTTTTCTCCGGAACGGTTTAAGATATTGACTTCAAATTTGGTACACGTATATATTATAACGAGATATGGAACTGGATTGTTTTTTGAAGATATCCGGTGAAGGGTTGGGGGGTAAATAGGGGTAAATAGGGGGAAATATGTAAAGCAAGCTGGTAAGAGTGCAGAAACTTGAAATTCGGTGTATGTACTAGAAGCCAAGGCCTCGGATATTTTAATAATAATATTCAATAGGGGTAAATAGGGAAAAATAAGCAAAGCAAGCTGGTAAGAGTACAGAAACGTGAAATTCGGTGTATGTACTAGATATTTTTCAACCCCCCAATACCCCTACTCCATTATTAAAGAAGTTGATAAAATAAAATTGAGATATTCACTTGAAATTTGGTACACGTAGGTATTATAACGACATCTGGAACTTGATTATATTTTGAGATAATTCCGTTGAAAGGTTGGAGGTTAAATAGGGGTAGATAGGGGAAAATAAGTAAAGCAAGCTGGTAAGACTACAGAAATTTGAGACTTGGTGTATATACTAGAAGCGAAGGTCTCAGTTTTTTTTAATAATAGTTTCCATTCCCCACCATCACCACTCACTCCCTTATTAAAATAGTTGATAAAATTAAATTTAGATTTTCACTTGTTTGGTACACGTATGTATTATAACGATATCTGAAACTAAATTAAATTTTGACATGATCGCGTTGAAGGAGTGGGGGGTAAAGTAATACCTTTAATAAGGAAAAAAGTAAAGCGAGCTGGTAAGAGTACAGAAACTTGATAATCAGTGTATATCCTAGAAGCCAAGGTCTCAGATTTTTTAATAATATTTTTCAACCACCCACCACCCTTACTCCATTATTAAAGGGGTTGATAAAATAAAATTGAGATATTAACTTGAAATGTGGTAGACGTATATATTATAACGACATCTGGAACTAGATTATATTATGAGATGATCCCGTTGAAGTGTTGGGGGTTAAATAGGAGTACATAGGGGAAAATAAGTAAATCAAGCTGGTAAGAGTACAGAAATTTGGGATTTGGTGTATATACTAGAAACCAAGGCCTCAGATTTCTTTCTAATATTTTTCAATCCACGCCATCTCCGCTCCATTATAAATGGGATTGATAACATAGAATTGAGATATTCACTTGAAAGTTAGGACAATTATTATGTATTGTAATGACATCAGATTGAGATGATTCCATTGAAGGGGTGGGAGGTGGCAGGTTGTGAATAGGGGAAAATAAGTAGGGTAAACTAGAAACGTCATTTTTATCGTATATAGTGGAAACCAACGCCTCAAACTTTTCTATAACATCTGCCCCAAATATGATTAAAATTCTATGAATAATAATTTCTACGTACTAGAGTGCAAATCTATTCAAGATATTTACTTTAAAGTGACTTGAATGAAATCTGGATGTGGAAGTAGTGATTCCTTAGGCAGCGGTTTTTTAGCTATAATTTTAACATCGAAGGTTTGTAACAAGGATATGAAATCATTACTTTTTAGTATTATTGTGCTGTTACTCAGATGATCCAACAATAAATAAATATTTGCCTAGGATTTTATTAAACCCTGAAAGTTTGTGCGAGTCTAACAGCGTCTCTTTTATTCGATACTGCGAAATCTGTTTACTCCGTGTAATATTAAAAAAAAACAAACTTTAGTAACATGTTGTTCTTAAGTTCTAATAAAAATATATAAAATATGGAAGATAGTACAGCTCTTATGAATACAGATTTTCAAAGATGTCACTTGATCGGTTACGTAAAAAACATAATATCCTATCGTATAGGTTACTGTAAAAATCAGCAATAACAATTTGATCAATTTAAAATGATTGTTCGGATATTGTCTCACTACAATTAATCTAGGGGTCCACTTGATGAAAAATATTCTTGTAGTGTGGGAAATATTTATAATCCTGCACTAATAAGTGAAAACTACCACTTATTAATCTTTACATTATGCAAAAATTCAAGAATTCTAACTTATGTTCAACCCCAAAATCAAACGGAATTGTGAAACAAAATTGAACGTTTTCAGAAAACCGCATATAATTTCTAACGCTAGCTGATCCACTCGTCACTAATGCCAATATATTTTTACCTCTTTTAATAAATTAATGGAAAAATGTATTATTATACATACAATAAATAAAATCGGAATGAAAATGTGTAAATCTTCTACTTTCTTATACGATACTGCATTTAAAATAAATGCAAACTATTTTCAAATATCCGCGCCAAGTATTAGAAATTATTAATTTCAATAATTTTTGGGTAGCTGCCATTACGTTATTTTACGGTGGATCATCTCGATACTTATGCACGAGCTTCGTCATGAATCAATTGAAACTTGCCTCGAGATCATTCTTAAATAAGGATCAGTCGTAAGGGGGAAAATAGTGTCACGACATCAATTTATTTCGCATGGCGTCCATAAGCGCAATGTTAAATGTCGATAAAAACTACGAACTCTTAGCGAATTATTTTCAATTTGCCTTGTTTTTGAGATCATTTTCGAATGAGGATCAGTCGTAAGAGGGAAAATAGTATCACGGCATCAATTTATTTCGTATGGCGTCCATAAGCGTAATGATAAATGTCGATAAAAACTACGAACTTTGACCGAACGAATCTCGAGAAAGCAATGGTAAATGGATTTAAGAATTTTATCAGAATATTTATTGATATGTGAATTAAATTTGCAGCAAGTTTCATGACTTTCTTGAATAACGTAAATTGCGATATAACTACCTTAACTTCATTTTTAAAACGATTCGTAAGTCTTGTGGTTTATGTTTTGACTTCGCGATATGTCTCTTAGTGACAATAAACAATTTTGGAAAAATTTCACAGAGTTATATGAGTTATATTAATCTTAAAAATGAGGCAATGAATGCCTTAATAGAAAAATATAAAAGTGTTTTTCCTAACGCAAATAAAGAATTTGTCAATAAAAAAATCAAGAGCTTAAATGCCTCGTTCAGAAGAGAACTGAGGAAATTACAATTGCCACTTTTTCTTGCTTTGACTGGATTATTATCATATTAACCTACTCGTTAGCTATCTTGCCTGATGTGTGAACTCGGCCAATTTTGTTGACACGTATGTTGAGAAACCTGTTGCTCAACATGCTCCCTAGTGATGAGTGGCCTACAATTGATGTACTTACCTATTTAATTGAAAACTCTTAATCCACGGTCCAACTATTCTACAGAAAAAGAAATAGCCATTGTTTCTAGCCAGTGAACATAAATTATTTTTTACATTTTTAATTAAATTTTTACCACAATAATCTCTTCTTGCAGTCACATAATGAGTCAGCTAGAGTTCTAAAAAATCAACGAAAGACACTGAGTTCTAGTAACGATTTAAGTATTAATCTCAATTTTAAATGTTAAATGCTTTTGGTTAGTAGTTTCGATATCAGTATTATACTGTACCCCTAACCTTTGTGTGTGTTTTGTATTTGACATATTTCGATATGAGAATTTTTCTTGCTGTGGCAACATCACTAAATTAATCATGAAGCTCAAAATTTCTATTAAAGCAGTTGCAAGTATTTGGATCAAGTTGATATATTTTTAATGGCTACTTACCACTAGTAAATACAGAAATATGATTAACATACATCCCAGTTAGTGGAGGTCCAAAGGCAGAAATTCTGAACCAGCATGCTATGCCACTATGCGTGACACACAATTATTATCAAGCTGATTTTTCTGATATCGATTAATTACTTTTTAGCAATGACAAAAATAGGATAGACATAGAGCCTGGTTAGTGGAGGTTCAGAGGCAGATATTCTGAACCTTTAAGGTGTCTACTATTAAGCCATGAATAATAAGGCGTTTACTATTAAGCCATGACTAATATGAATCAAGCTGATTATTTTGTTTACTAATTAATTTGATTTATTAGTAAATTTCCAAATTTGTTATCTGCCATGTTCTAAGGCAAAGGATTAATCATATTTTGGGCCGATATAAATGTATCAGATATAAATAATAGATTCATTTATAATTTTTATAAATTTTTACAATGAAGAGTAATTTTAGAATATACTAACTTATAAAATAAATATAGGTTTTTACATCCATACTAAGTTTTAAAAACTTGTGAGTGGATAATTGGTGTAATTATTGTTTTTATTTCATTTCGTTTTTTTAAATTAATTTAATTCAAAATAACATCAAAATAGCAACCTTAAAAAGTAATAAATCAACAAAACATCAAATCATTCTTATAATTGAATATTAGAAAATAACAATATTTTTTCTCTTAAGCATTTATTTACATTTCTCTTAAAAATATACACTATCTTACTACACCAATGTTCGTTGGCAAATGATTATACAACCCTTGACCCAAATAGACAAACTGTTGTGTACCTATGTCCTTTTTGCTGCTTTTTGTAGAGTACCATAAATATGGTCTGTAGTTTGCAGGTGTGTTTTTCCTAATAAAGATAAATTAATATTATTTTAGCGTATTTAGCGCCTAGGGTCTAATATTTCTGATTCGTGGTATAAATCATCTGTGCTAAGTATTCAATACTTGTGGCAGAATAGATTTCTCGATCAAATATGGGTATTGTGCTACAATTTGGTAAGTATTTTTTGTATGATGTAAAAGCCAAGTATTTACTTTTATCCCAGTTCAATGTTAATAAATTTTGATCAAACCACATTTTGTTTTTTCTCAAATTCATCGATACCGAATCACGTAACTCCAACCAGTCATGATCTTCGAAAAATATTGCAGTATCAAAAGCATACGAGATGATATTTCCTTTTGTAGATAAAGTAAGTAAGTCGTTAATATATATTGTAAACAGAACAGGTCCTAGAACCTTACCCTGTGGTACTCCACAGGATACGATTCTTTCCTCACTAGTCACATCATCAATTATAGCATTTTGTTTCCTATTTGTTAAATAACTACGGTCTAACAGGTCTAAGGTATTTCCACGAATTCCAAGGGTTTCCAGCTTTTCTAATAAAATTCTATGACTTACCGTGTCAAAAGCCTTTACTTACTCCAAAAAAATTTGTGTAGTCCCCAAACTTTGGTCATAGATTCAAAATAGGCCAAAAGTTCTCGAAACAAAGAAGTTTAGGGGTCTTACAGATCCGCGTAAACCTGTAGGGGGTAAAAGGGGTATTTTTAATTAAAAAAATCAATTCCTTTCTATAATATGAAATTTACAAACAAATAGTTGAAATGAAAGTTGTTTTTGGCAACGTTATTTTTCATTTTAAATTAATTTTGTAGCAAAAATTAACCGAAATATGGCCATTTTTCGATGGAGGTTGAAAGGGAAATTATACAGAAAAAAAACTTTGCTGTTCAATTTCGGAACTGTCGTCTTTATTGTCATCAGGTTCAAGCTCTTCTAAATCACTTTCATTATACAAGTTTGTTCGAACAAAGTCTATTTACGTCATCTACAACTGCAGTTTGAGCTTCGCCAATACTACATTCAGAGCCTTCGCATATTTTGTACTTGACACAACATTTTAAATCTGCTTTGATGCATTTACATTGTAACGTGGAGTAGTTTCCTTCATATCTACATGCATCTACAGTGGTTTGGACTGGTTGCAGAATATCTTTTTTCCCATCCCCACTCTTCAGGAAACTTTTCATTGCCAAGCCATTTTTGCACCTGATCATATGTTCTGTATGAGTGTTGTGTTGCAGCAGCAGTCATTGGAGGCAATGTTTCCAAGTGAGCAGTTTTTTTAAAGTGATTGTTGAAACATATGAAATTTGTGTTCGTCTAGTGTTATATTTTTTACATCCAGACAGACGCAAACAAATATCTTTCATGCCTCTTTTACTTCATTTAAAGAAAAAGTGTCAGTATAAAAAGCCATTACAGCATTTTGCTCTCGAAAGAAACCTCTGGTAAGCAGTTTTTTGTTAATGTTTTCTTTTTATTGTACTGAGCGCTTGTTGCTTCGCAGCCGCTTATCGCATGATCTAAAAGTATCCACTTTTTTATATTACTGTACTGTCCTTGCAAATCTACTGACGAGTACAGTTTTGATTTTGTTCCACCAATTTTTGATTTGTAAAACATTACGCCTGCATTTCCAGGAGCCCATGCTGTTTATTAGAAGAACAAAGAGATCCGGATATTGCCCAATTATTGTTGTTCTGAAGTCTTTGGAGTTGCTAATCGCAGTATCAGCAATCAATTTGGCGGCATCATCTCAAGCTTGATCGACTTGATGTTGTCATCGATAAATGTTTTCATTAACATTCGAATAAGTTGTTTTTTGTTCTCAGTATGTGACAAAAGCTTTTCTTTGCTTATGCTCACTGGAGTATCGTTTGATATAGTGAAGCAATACAATTTTGGTTATCGACGTTGCTGATCATGTCTTTTAATACTAATAAATAAAAAAATAATAATGGGCGATTTGTACTATTTTTTAACATAATTTTGATAAATTTTGCATTTTTAAAGAAAGAAACGTTTACCCCTTTACCAAATTAAAAATAATTTTGCCAGAAACAACTTTTATTTGAACAGTTTTTTTGTAAATGCCATAGTTCCTGAGGAAATTGAGAAAAACCGACTATTTAAAATTAAAAATACCCCCTTTTACCCCCTATGTTTTTTTGTTTCGTGAACATTGGCCTATTTTAAAATTATAACCAAAGTTTAAAGTCTGCACAAATTCTTTTCATGTCACGGTCATTTTTCTCAATCTTTCCCTATATAATTGCACGCTATATCGTACACTATATCGTACACTCCGTTATTCAAATTCACACATGTATAGTTCTGATACTGACTTTGATTGGTTATTATTACTTCCACATCCACGTAGTGGACTGCAACTATAGTAATCATAAAGAAAATTTCAATTTTTTTGTTGAAATAGGTTTAGAATGTCATGAAACGTCTGTCGGTCTGTTTGTCGGTCTGTCTGTCTGTCTGTAACTTTTTTGTCCGCACGTTTTCTCCGGAACGTTTTAAGATATTGACTTGAAATTTTGTACACGTATATATTGTAACGAGTTCTAGAACTGGATTGTTTTTTGAACATATCCGGTGGAGGATTGGGGGTAAATAGGGGTAAATAGGGGGAAATAAGTAAAGCAAGCTGGTAAGAGTACAGAAACTTGAAATTTCGTGTATGTACTGGAAGGCCAAGGCATCAACATTTTTCATAATATTTTCTATCCCCCCATCACCCCCCCCCCCACTTCATTATTAAAGGGGTTGATAAAATAAAATTAGGATATTCACTTGAAATTTGGTATACGTATATATTGTAATGACATCAGGAACTAAATTATATCTTGGGATTATTCCCTTGAATGGTTGGGGGTTAAATAGAGGTAAATATTTAACATTGAAAATGTTTAACAAATCGAAGATGTAACGGTAATACTTTTTGAAAGATCCGAATTTGATTTTGAATTTGATAAATTTTGATACCTAGAATCATATTCTTGCATTTTACGTCTCAACGCCGACCGACGGCTAAAAGGTGGTTTTTTGTAGAACTTGTGTATTATTTCCACATCCACATAGTGGATTGGAAGTACTTACAGTAATCGCAAAAAAAAATCACTTCTTTTTTTCTTGAAATAGGTTAGGAATGCCATGAAACGTCGAGATTTTAAATTTGAGCGAAAAAAAAATTTCAGTCTGTCGGTAGGTCTGTCGGTCTGTCAGTCTGTCTGTAACTTTTTTGTCCGCACGCTTTCTTCGGAACGACGGTTTAGATATTGACTTGAAATTTTGTATACGTATATATTATAACGAGATCTGGAATTGGATTGTTTTTGGAAGATATCCGGTGAAGGGTTGGGTGGTAAATAGGGGTAAATATGAGGAAATATGTAAAGCAAGCTGGTAAGAGTACAGAAACTTGAAATTTGATGTATGTATACAAGCCAAGGTCTCATAGTTTCTTTATAATATTTTTCAACCCCCCACCACCCCTAGTCTATTATTAAAGGGGTTGATAAAATAAAATTGAGATACTCCTTTGAAATTTGGTACACGTATGTATTATAACGGCATCTGGAACTGGATTATATTTTGAAATGATTCCGTTGAAGGGTTGGGGGTTAAATAGGGGTAAATAGGGGAAAATAAGTAAAGCAAGCTGGCACGAATACAGAAACTTGAAATTCGATATGCATACTAGAAGTCAAAGACTCAGATTTTTTAATAATATTTTTCAACCCCCCCTACCACCCCTACTCAATAATAAAGGGGTTGATAAAATAAAATTGAAATATTCATTTAAAATTTGGTGCACGTATGTACTATAACGACATCTGGAGCAAGATTATATTTCGAGATGATTCCTTTGAAGGATTGGGGGTTAAATAGGGGTAAATAGAGGAATATAAGTAAAGCAAGTTGTAAGAGTACAGAAACTTGAAATTCGGCGTGTGTACTAGACGCTAAAGACTCAAATTTTTGTATAAAATTTTTCAACTCCCCACCACCCCTACTCCATTATTGAAGGGATTGATAAAATAAAATTGAGATATTCATTTTAAATTTGGTACACGTATGTATAACGACATCTGGAACTAGATTATATTTTGAGAAGCTTCCGTTGAAGGGTTGGGGGTTAAATAGGGTTAAATAGGGGAAAATAAGTAAAGCATGTTGTTATGAGTACAGAAACTTAAAATTCGGTGCATGTACTAGAACCCAAGGATTTAGCTTTTTTTATAATATTGAGATATTCACTTGAAATGTGGGACACGTATGTATTATAACGGCATCTAGGTTATATTTTGAGATGATTCCGTTGAAAGGTTGAGGGTTAAATAGGAGTAAATAGGGGAAAATAAGTAAATCAAGCTGGTAAGAGTACAGGAATGTGGGATTTGCTGTATATACTAGAAACCAAGGCCTCAGATTTCTTTATAATATTTTTCAAATACCACCAACTCCGCTCCATTATTAATGGAATTGATAACATAAAATTGAAATATTTACTTGAAAGTTAGTACACGTATGTATTGTAATGACATCTGGTTGAGATGATTCCATTTAAGGGGCGGGACGTGGTAGATTGTGAATAGGGGAAAATAAGTAGGGTAAACAAAAAACTTCGTTTTTAACGTATATGGTAGAAACCAACACCTCAAACTTTTCTATGACATCTGCTCCAAATATTATTAAAATTCTATGTCCAATAATTTCCACATACTATAGTGCAAATCTAGTCAAGATGTTCCCTTTAAAGTGACTTGGCTGAAAAATCTGGATGTGGAAGTAGTGATGTGATTCCTTAGGCAGCGGTTTTTAATAAATGTTGATACCTACCTAGATTCATATTCTTGCAATTTTACGTCTCGACGCCGATCGACGCCTAACTTCGTTTTTCTAAAACTTGTGTATTAAATGAATTTGGATACCTAAATTCATGTACTTGTATTTTCAAGTCTCTACGCGGGCCGACGCCTGGCGTCGTTTTTTTAAAACTTCTGAATTCGACAAATTTTGATACCTAGATTCATGTTCTTCCATTGTGTCGTCTCGACGCTGGCCGACGTCTAGCATCGATTTTGTAAAACTTGTATATTTGATCAATTTTGATACCTCAATTTATGTTCTCGCATTTTTGCGTCTCGACGCCGACCTACGCCTAGAGTTGTTTTTGTAAAACTTGTGTATTTGATACATATTGATACCTAGAATCACATTCCTGCATTTTTACGTCTCGACGCCGACCGACGCCTAGCATTGTTTTTGTAAAACTTGTGTATTTGATAAATTTAGCTTAATAAGTTTGAAAATTTCTGAAACTTTTCCTTATTTCTATCCCCTGTATATTTTGCAGATTTTGTAAATATCATGTCAGGCTTGAAAGTTAGCCAAATTCATTTTCAATGTTTTAACGAAGCTTGCTAAATTGGAACATTTGTAAATATTTTTATTATGACATCTGCCCCAAATATTATTAAAATTCTATGACCAATTATTTCCGCATACTAAAGTGCAAATATAGTCAAGAAGTTTGCCTTTAAAGAGACTCGGAGGAGAAATCTGGATGTATAGTGATTCCTTAGGCAGCGGTTTCATTGTTGTATTATATACCACTCCCACACTCTTAAATAACTACCTGTAATTTGAAACTTATTTCCTGAAGATACGATCGATACACAAATAAATAAATATTCATCACCCTCGATGAAAAGTGTGCGACGTCTACGCGGTAAACGAAGGTATTTGCAATTGCCATTGGTTCGTTACAGAGTACTTACACAGGAGTAACACTTCGGAGTGTAATATCTGAAGAAGCTGAATGCCATTAGTTATATCATGAACATGTTGGAAACTGTTCAGTTGCATTTGCAAGAGTGCGCACGTTACCGTACAACATCTTGAAGAGCCCAATTATACGGATGTAGCACTGTATATGAAGTACGTCAGGACTCGGTTGAATAATTTAACTCGTACCGTTTGAAAATATTTTAAAAAAATTCTACTTTATGTAGTAATTAAAACACCTATATATTAAGGAAATGCGTCATATATAAGTCTATATGATGATTCGTACTTTTCATATATTATCTGAAAAAGTTTTTTCCAACAAGGAATACAGGTTTTATTATATACATTCGCCAAGGATAAAAAGGCTTTCCGAGAGAGACTTTTCTTAAAACCATATCCTTTAATCCTTATTTGTATCATCCTACTAATGTTGAAATATACTCCGAAATATGTGATTTTGTTTGCAAGTAAATGAGATATAGTTAGTTATTAGGTTATTCGTTTTTTGCTTTGCACTTTCTTCAGATCCGTATACAGGATTATTTGTGGAAAACTCTCACATAAGAATTATTTCACATTTATTCCACAGTTGCAAAAATAATGACATAATAGTTGGCAATTCTTTATTTTCATGACTTTATTATTTATTAAAATATAGTGGTAACTTTAATTTTGTTGTATATTATTCATTTTTGAAGCAATCTAGTATTAGACCGAGAGCTAGCGTCACAAGACTTGTACTACTTGTAAATGGACGGAACGTGCCTTAATAGGTTGTCGATGATCCATTGAATACTCGTCCATCAGTCTGCCGGGCTGGGAGCGCTGCATGTGGAGGCGAGAGGCGGTTTAGTCCATAACCTGACAGCGGTACTGTCACAAATGTCAAAAAAGCCGTTTTTGATTATCTCGTGCCGAGCCGAATTTCCGATTTGGCCGTCGCAATTCACGCCGACAAAATACCAATCTTTCTTTTTCTGTAGAGACATCACACGATGCTCCACTCGACGTATTCATTTAGTTCTTAATGTTTGAAAAATTGATGTTTTTGAAGTTTTGCCTTCTCCAACGAGATCATAGTCAATTTTAAGCTTGGGATCCGCCGTAGCCCATCGTGCTAAGCGGCGACTACTTTTAAGTGAATTCCCGACGTCGAATCCCGCACAGGACTACTTTTTTATTTATTTACATAAATTCATTTTAGACCTCTGTTCTCATTTATAACTGAATCTTTATGCCGTAGGGGGTCATGGAGATACTAGTTTAATCGGCTTAGCTGTAGGGGATTATGTTGGATGCTAGTCTTATAATGAGAATGTGAAATAAGAAATTGGACAAATTTCTTTTAGAATTTTGATTTGCTAGCAAAATCAGAAGTCGGGTTACCGAAAGAATGCAAAGATTTCATTAATATTTTTACATATATTTTCTCCTGTAGTTCTCATAGATAGTTATCTTCCGCTGTTTGAAAAATTTTATGGTTATAAAGAATATGTTTCATTACCATCTCGACTTTCTAAAAACAAAGGCATTTGTACACATCATTTGTACACTCTATGTATCCGACTAGCACACGGTGAACGGTGCCTATTTTGCACTTATAGTAGCTGTAAGAGTTGACTTGCTGCATTTAATTTTGAAGGGTATGCCGGTTAAGCAGAATTAGATAAGTCAGCGACCAAGGGATTCCACACAAAAGTGGTCAAGTCCTGACATGTTCCCTGCAGGAAAAGAGAGACACCTCACACGAACGTCTGAAAAATATAAAATAGAGACAATAGTATTGAGGCCTTTTAGGCAAATATTAAAATCCCAATGCAGCGAAAAGATTTCCTGATGTTGGCTATTTAGTAAATAAAATATAAATATCATGTGTAGCCTTGGCCATACCACCGTACACTGCAGGTTTCATTCCTCGCGTCACATACGCGATTGCAATCGATTGCAGATACACTATTACTCTGTAATAATATACACAACGTAGGTATGGTGAAGCTTAAAAGATTTTAAGCTTCTAATTAACAATATTTTAGGAAAATTGCTCATTAATTATACCTGAAAATTTATTTAAAAAATGAAACAAGAGTTAAATGATAACAATTTTTACAGCAATATCAATATCTATAAACTAGTTACAAAGGGAAACCGACAAGTTAATATTCGATATGTTAGATGTCGAACTAACATATATTTTCTCACACTATGAAAGAGATTTACTTGAGGACACGCCGAGATTTAGATTCAAATATTGACGACGTTTTCACTAATCTGTTTTCAGGGAAACCATCGATGAAAAACAAATGTTTATAAAAGTATGCATTGTCCAGAAATTATAATTCTGGTTACCGAGCATCCAGGGACTACAGGATCATGACTAACTAAATGCATTAGCAACGTTGTTTATGGCGTCGGCCATTTAAAATGCAGACAACGAAGTATAAAGTTGATAAACGTACTTACAGTTTGATACATTGATAACATTAATTCTAGGTATCAATTTACCTAAGCAGGTAGCCTGGATGACCAATATTGTAAACTTTTTAAAGTGTGGTACAATTTTCCACAGCAGACCCGGGCAGGGGTCTCCGGATTATATTAATCTTTCTAGGCGATTACACCGTACTCACGCCAAAAATGGTGGGATAGTTTCCGAATGGTTATTTCTAAAATGACGCGTAATGGATTTCCAATTTACTATCAGGGTAGGCTTAAAGTAATTTTAGAATAAAATATTAAATAAAAGCAGTATTTTAATTAAATTACTTAATTATCGAGTGGATAAATGACCCGTTACAATGGCATATTAATGAATTTATTGTAAGAAAGTGAATATGTTTAATAAATAACTATAAAGGTTAAAAAAAGGTGAAGTCCTAGAGAAATCGGGCAAGAAAACCATGGGCATTAAGCTGAGTGTGCCCAACATTTCAAATAGGGTGTGCAAAAAAATGAGGAGATTAAGGAAACAATTATATACATTTTGAAGTGATTTCGAGACCCCGTGCGTGCTAATGTGAGTGTGTGCAAAATTTTAAGTAAGGCGTGCAAAAGTGTACAAAACTGCACACAACTAATAAGAATATTGATTTTTTGGAACGCCATGGGCGTCAAGAGCGAGCATGCGCAAAATTTGCAACTATGATAATTAGAAAATAAATTTAATTTTTTATTTATTTTAAAATAGGGGAAGAGTCTCAAGTTTGTACCTTCCACCTAATTTCCTATAATTTCCAAAGTTATAGAGAGCAAAATCCGAGAGAGAAGTCTACAAAATGTGTGCAAAATTATGATGCATTATTGAGTTCAATTGTTTACGAGGGAGGGAAAACTTTATCGACCAGTGCCATGATTCCATTGCATCATTTCATAATAATTCACACCATCGAAATTTAGCGGTGGGATTATAAACTGCCTTAGTTCTTGTCGTCAACCTTGCCACCATCGGTGATGTTCATGTGACATTTTTACAGCGCGCTGATGGAACTTTGGATTGGCTGTTCTATTCGATTTTATATTAATACAGTCGAACAGATATCATTGGTGCGCAAGTACATATTTTTAAATAATTTTGAACACTCTTTCATTCTTTTAACGCTATCGTATTCGTATGGGCTCTTGTATATTCCTTAACATTTTTTCGGCAAGATTTGAATCACGCTGTATAACAGAAATACATATATTATTCGAGGTAAGTAGGCCCTATTTTATCAAATAGAACACAGTATCCAGTCATGAACTGAAATATGAAATGAAGTGGAACAGCCTGGAATGATATGAAAATATGTTATACCTCATATCTGTAATTCTGCAATAGGAAAACATTCCAATCTCCACATATCGTATTTGCAAATATGCTTGTTGAAATTTAGGAATGTTGTTTACTCTCTATTTTATGGTGGTAAAGAACATTTTCGTGATACTTCCTTCCAAAGTACACTTTATATACTTATCAGCACGCCCGTAAGCCGTAAGCGTAAGTGTAAGTTTAGAGGTGCTTTATTAATTGGGTTGCCAGGCTACGTAAGTGTTGCTAGGGTATATGGCCATGATGCCAGGTCCATAATAATACAGGGTGTCCCAAACAAGAGTATAATAACCGGAATAACTAACTTTCGAGGTATTTAGAAAATTGACGAAACACAGCGACCTTCTTTCCAAGATTTTAATGTAATATCTATCATCATCCCTCTACCGTACACAGCCACCCCCTCAAAAAATTCAAACAACAAGATGGACCGAGTGATACATCTCTTGAAAGGTCCTTCAATTCTCCACGTAACTGTATATTTTTTCAAATTTTTATCAATTCCTTCCTGAGAAATAACTGTTTCATTATATTAGGTTCGGGAAATACAAATAAAAGAAGCAGTTGAAATTATCGTATGTATTGTACAAAATGACCCCCACCGAGTTCTTACAGTAATACAATCTGTTTTGAAATTCTGTACGAACATTTCTGAACACATCTGGAGTCAAAGAACGACATTCTCGAATAATTCTTTCCCGTAACTCTTCCAGATATGAGGGTTTTGTTAAAAATATCTTCGATTGCAAAGGTCTCCACAAAAAGAAATCTAAGGGACATAAATCGGGTGACCTAGCGGGCCACTCTACAGAACCCCTTCTTTTAATTCATCGCTCAGGATTATCCAAATAATGACGAACTGCTATAGAAAAATGTCGGAGTGCCCCATTCTGCTGAAAAAACAGTTGACCGTCTAAAAGATTATCATCTCCGAGGATTTGGGTAATAATTGGGTTGATGTTATTTCCTAACAGATTGAGGTAACTTTCACCATTAAAATTGTCAGGAATAAAACACGGCCTGACAATGTAATTCCCTGAGATGCACAAACACAAAAAATAATCCTTTAAAAGGGAGCAAATAATTTACATTTACTGGCTAGAAACGCGGGCTATTTCTTTTTCTATAAATTTATTCTTGAATCGTAGATTAATAGTTTTCAGTTCGGTAGGTACGTTATTTGTTCTACTGATATCATTATTAAAAAAAAAATCATAAATACATCGGGGGCCGCTGTTGTCCAAATCCATAGATAGAAACTTACTTTGCATAATATAGGTACATATTGTCGGTAGTATTGTCTGTTTAATTTAATAGTGCAGGATCTTGTGTAATTCCTTGGGAAAATATTATAAAAAAATTTGAGGCCTTGGCTTCTAGTACATACGCCAAATTTCAAGTTTCTGTACTCTTACCAGCTTGCTTTACTTATTTTCCCTTATTTACCACTATTTAACCCCCAAACCCTTCAACGGAAGCATCTCAAAATATAATCTAGTTCTAGATGTCGTTATAAAACATACGTGTACCAAATTTTAAATGAGTATCTCAATTTTATTTTATCAACCCCTTTAATAGTGGAGTAGGGGTGGTGGGGGTTGAAAAATATTATAAAAAAATCTGATGCCTTAGCTTCTAGTACATACACCGAATTTCAAGTTTCTGTACTCTTACCAGCTTGGTTTACTTATTTTCTCCTATTTACCCCCCAACGAAATAATACCAAAATATAATCTAGTTTCTGATGTCATTATAATATATACGCATACCAAATTTCAAGTGAATATCTCTATTTTATTTTATCAACTTCTTTAATAATGACTTCTAGTACATACACCTAATTTCAAGTTTCTGTACTCTTCCCCGCTTGCTTTACTTATTTCCTCCTTTTTACCCCCAACCCTTCACCAGATATGTTCAAAAAACAATCCAATTCCTGATCTCGTTGTAATATATACGTGTACAAAATTTAAAGTCAATATTTTAAACCGTTCCGGAGAAAACGTGCGGACAAGAAAAGTTACAGACAGACAGACAGACAGACAGACAAAAGAAATTTCTTTTTCGCTCAAATTTAAAATGTCGACGTTTCATGACATTCTAAACCTATTTCAAGAAAAAACATTTTTGAAATTTTTTTTACGATTACTGTACTTCCAATCCACTACGTGGATGTGGAAGTAATATGCGTAATAATAAGGTACAAGTTATATTTTAATTGTATTTCCTACAAAAATCGAATTGAGTATTATTTTCATTATTATCAAGCAATCACATATTAAATTTTCTGTGTTCGAATAATGACGTATATCTAAGAAACGGTAACAGATATCAAAAAAGTTATTTTAATCTTTTTTGTTCCTTTTCTTATTAGGAATAAAAATTATATCAAGCATAATTTCCATAGAGTCGACCACAAACGAGTTACACAGCAAAAAAGATATTAGCGTCCATTTCGGCGACTATCTTGAAGTAATGACGTCATATAGGCCCTCTGACACAAAAGCGGACAATGTAGATGATCTTAGTACCGCGCGTCGCATGGACACGACAAGAATTTTATATTAAATGGGCCGTAGCCGTGTCTTCGCCACGATATCTATCCACTCACAATGGGGATTCCAGTTATCCTTGGGACTCCCCAAAAGGAAAATAAATAAAACTCTACTTACTGTGATTGCTACAATCTGCTCTCTCCATCGTAATCTGATGTCGAGCGGTGCACTTCTACTGAATATATCTTATAACTAGCACTTTCTCAGAGACACTTCTTAATAATTAAGACCGTCGATAGATTCCATGAGTACTCGGATCGCTACACAAACTTGACGGGATCAAAGGTGACCCGTAGAAAATAGTTCTCCGACTCACGCCACAGAATCGCACGCTGGTCGTCAGTCTTATAATTTGTGGATCAATAAGAAATCGAATTCAGAATATATTTTCATTTGTTGAAATAATTTCATAAAATATAAAAAAATATAAATACTCAATGTACAACTAGTGTATATAAAGCAAACATCAGAGAGAACTACCACTTGGCAAGACGTTACTTCCTGTAGGATCGTAACTCATCCAGCGTCGAGAGAACTATAACATTCGACTGTACAAAAGGATTCAGACTCCCAGTTAGTTATGATTGTAAGATGTATGTCGAACTTTTTGAAAATTATTCACTTTTAATTTTGCATTGAAATTTTCGAACTGCTTGTAATCTTTATCAGGATGCTTCAAGAAGCTATCTATACGGATTCAATGGTTTTCCTGCTTGAAAAAATGTACTATGGCAATTCTCGCCTGGGCCTGGATTAAGAATATTTGGGGTCCGTCGGAATATATATCTCCGACTTAGAATTTCTTAGTTATTTTTGATGGACGTTCTTGTGGCTCGGACATGCAGTATTCTCCACAACTTGCAGAATAATTAAATGTGAATTTTGGTTTTTATTGGAAAACCGTCCCATTGATTTTTTCTAAAATTTTGACATTTAAAATAGCTACTCGCTACATCCTGACTGAGAATTCCGCCCTGTGCAATTCACTTCTTGGTACTTTCGAAAAACCAAATTTGTGGTACTTTCGAAAAATTTGTTGGGCGCTAGCCGTTTTTTGGTATTTTCGAAAAATATTTATTTTTCGAAAGACGAAGCCCAAAGGCGATTGATCGTCGTCCTCGAGACTAAAAAGTTATTTTTTTGGACATTTTTAGTGAAATAATTTTTTATGCAGATTTCAATGAAAGACGTTGCCAAAGGCGGTTATCGTTCTTTTGTGAAGTGATAATGTTTCAAAGTCGACTTTTTCATGGAAATTTTGGTCTAAATTTAATTTTCTTAATAATTTGAAATTTCTAAAATGGATCATTTTCCAGGGTTCAATAACAGTAACACATAATTGTATGGTTCATGAGCTATCCATTCCATATAGTCACACTCCTCCTTTATTCAAAATTCCATGAACCAGGAAAGATTTACTTATGCTCCTGCACTATCTGTTTTAGAGATATTTCCATTACGGCTTTCCAATAAAACATGGGATAAATAAATTATCCAAACTTTCAGCTTCTTACAGTTTATATCTAGTTACTAGTCTATTTTTATAAAAGTGTAAACAATGCTTCCCATAACTGGTTTTAAAGGGACACAAGTACACACAATAAAAGACAATTTATATATTATTTTTATATTTAAATAATCAATGGAACAATTTTCACAAGATATCTAAAACAAAATCACATAAAATGAAATAATAATGTTTATTTACAATTAGCCATACGCTCATTCATTCAAATGATCTCAGTTCAATATTAAAATGATAGTTAATTATGATGAGGTTTTCCCCTTAGTAAATCTTGTTAATTATTTACATTTAAACTAACATAAGCACTGACGATAGCCTATTTGGTCCATTTCTCCCAATGGTTTCGATTTCCATCAGCGGCAGAAAAATTTAGATATTTTTCTAGCCTATCGTGGATGTTTGTAATTGTAAGGTGAAGGGTTACGTAAGTTCAGCGGGCAAAGAAACCTGGAAAGGATTTAATTGCTAGTAAGATTCGTACAGAACTTCCCTGTTTTTTGGCACCTTTTAGTTCTTAATTATTTTTTCTGCTGGATGACAGCCCTATATTTTTTTTAATTAAAGGTATTCCAGATTTCCTCGTTTTCAATAGTGTCAACTACTTTCCGAATGATATTCTTCCCCGACGTTTTTTATTTAATTATTGGAGGAAAATAATATTTGGCTAAATTGCTAAGGAGCAAATCAGCTGTTTTAGGAAAAAATAAGTAAACGGTTTTATTGTAAAGAAACATAATAATGATGAAGATAATGTAGTACAAGCTAAAAAATAATTAGGTAGGTACCAGGTACCAGTCATCACACCACTCTCCTCATCAGTCTAGAGCATTGATCCGACTAAAATAAAATCGTGGGGCGAGTCGAATTTCTATTGGCTACAGTCAACCGCTCATATATCATTATAGGTATGCTTTGGATGCATCTTCTCAATAGACAATTTATGCAATATGTGTGTAAAAGTAAATCCATCACTATCATTGTGCGACATCGCAGAACGATCATACTTAATTATTTTTTAGCTTTATCTACATCATTATTATGTTTCTTTACAATAAAACCGTTTAACCTAATTTTTTTTTAACTTATTTTATTTTCAAGTTTATAGTTCTTTATTTAGTTACTTAATATTTCTTATTCTATTCAGTTCACTTAGTGAACTAAAGTGTACTGTGTTTTACTTGTCAAGCCCTTTCATTTGATACCCATATTGAGGGGATTGGAAAAAAATGTAATCCGCCATTTTGTGGTGGCGGCCATCTTGGATTTTCAATTTTTTCATGGTGTGCTCTAATCTACTAGTTAAGTCCTTTCATTGATACCCATATTGAGGGGGTTGAAAAAATGTCATCCGCCATTTTGTGGTGGCGGCCATCTTGAATTTACAATGATAATGAATATACATAATTCCATTGTCATCAGAACTAAAGGTCTGTACCAAATTTCAGATCAATGGTTCAACAGAACGGGGGTAATATTTCAATTACTAGATTTGACCCACAATATACAGTATGGTCACTTGCATGTAAACAGTCAGGTTTTATACACAGGGTGAGTCTTTAGTGCGGAGACTGTCAATATCTCCTCAACTGCTTGAAATTTTAAAGAATATTTCAGATGTAAATTGTAGATCAATATTTTAAAATTATTGTTAAATATACAGGGTGTTTAACATAGCAGTGCCAAGCAAACATTTGATTTTTTGAAATAGAACACCCAGCATTTTTTGCGTTTATATTTGAATCTCAATATATTTAAAACATTCAAGTACTAGCTTGCCACCACAATGAGTACCTGTATACTGGATTTTAGTGTAGTTTTAGAGCGAAAAATTTGAGTGTTTACTTTCTTCGATTACCCAGGGCCGTCGAGAGAGAGGGGGAGGTGGTCAGCTAGGGTAACTGTCCTGGACACGAAAATTAATAAACCATGGGCTTTTGGACGTCTTATAGGATCTACCTTGCTACCTGAACACACAGTTGAATGTCTAATAAGGCAAAGAAATAAACTTTCCTCGGGCCCGCTGTGGCTCTCAATGGCCCACAGTGGTCAAAATGCTCGAACACGTGGCAAAAACCTCTAAATCGAAATTTCGATATAGGGACTTTTTATGTCCTAGGTACTTAGTGTGATATGTCTACTGTATGACCTGCCTGTTTATGAGGCCCACATCTGTATACCTAACTCAAAAATCCATTATAAACCCGAGCGTCGATTGTGTTACAGTTGTGTGTTTTGCAGTTGTCCGAATTTGATTCTGAAAAATGGATTCTGTTCATGAGATGAGGAAATAAATATATTACTAAGAAAAAATATTCGTAATTATTTCAAACTCTTATTAACGACTTATCATAGATAAGTACTGAAACATATATCTCTCTGAACAAAATACTTTGCTGGCTAACGCAACGAACAACATTGGATTATAAGAAAGAAATATGCACATTACGTACAGCGTAACTGTCATGGTAATGTTATTTTTAATTTTAAATTATACGGTTCAACAAAACCAAAAAACAACTAAAGACAAGAAAAAAACACTTACCAAAAAACTTTAGAAACTTTCACATACACGTGCTTCGGTGTCCTACACCAAGGATACACTCTTCAGTGCTATTTCTTTTAAAGTTTAAAATGAACTGAATAGTCATTTCTCAGACAATAATTATTTATGCAATAATTATTTATGGTTCTAACGAACAGGATAATCTGTATTGGTAATTCTTCGAAATATATTTTGGATTATCCTGTTCGTTAGAACAATAAATAATTATTGCATAAATAATTATTGCCTGAGAAATGACTATTCAGTTCATTTTAAACTTTGAAAGAAGTAGCACTGAAAGGTGTATCCTTGGTGTAGGATACCGAAACACGTGAAAGTTTCCAAAGTTTTTTGGTAAGTGTTTTTTGCCTTTAGTTGTTTTTTGGTTTTGTTAAACAGGATAATTTAATATTAAAAATAACATTACTGTCACAGTTATGATGTACGTAATGTATATATTTTTTTCTTATTGTTCGTGGCATATAGCCAGCAAACTGTTTTGTTTAGAAAGATATATGTTTCAGTACTTATCTATGATAAGTCCTCAGTAAGAGTTTGAAATAATTACGAGTATTGTTTGCTAGTAATATATTTATTCCCTCAGATTCTATTTTAGAGTACTCTTATACTTTGTAGGGAATTTGCATTAGCATTTAATTGTATTTTAAAATTAATTAATTTATAATCAAATTTATCATGTAAAATATAAATTTTATTCCTTCCTGCTTCAAGAAATGTAAACCAAGAAAAGCATTAAGTTAATTTTCCCACGGTTTCCCACTCCGAGACCAATTCTCGTGTTCGTTACTGACTATATAGTCAATTTAAAACGCGCGCTAGAGTGCACGAAACAATACCGGTCTGAAAGTACATTGTTTTTACATTTTTGGGTCGTTGATTACGAAAATCGGGGTTCCGCAATCCTAAAAGTTGGGGAACACTCCCAAAAACGCAAAAACACTCCATTTAGAGGGTTTATCGAGATAATTTTAATAAAAATTAAAAACGACCCTATGTAATCCTCTTTTTTAATATTAATTTGCAGGTGGTGATTAATTTTTACCAAATATAGTCAAATTATATTAGGGATAATCAGATTTTGTACAATCAAGAAGTCACGGCTTGTATGAACAAAGGCATCTTGTTTAACTCTAAAACGGGGACGTAAATTTTATTATATTAAATATAATAATTCATACTTTCCATTCCTATTATATTTCACTATAAATATCTAGTGCACATAAAAAGGCCATAAAAATCGGCCATAAATATGTTTCGTTAGCGTAAGTATATGAAAAAGTGATTATCCCGCAGAGCCGTACTTAAAAGTTTTGTGCACAATAACAGTTGAAATTTAAAAGTGTTGTCTTTGGAAAATAAATATTTATCATACAGCGATAAATTTAAAAAAATTATTATGTTTTGCTTATGGTCAACATAGGAATATCTCATATATTTTTGGAGCATCGACGAATTCAGTATTCTATGATACACTGACAATATTAAGTTCGACTTTGTCGTGCGTAGGGTTTACATACCTGCTGTAAACCGCTACATCCTAAAATGTTTTCGGTAGGAGGGAGTCGTGTAACTGTATCCAATTAATTAGAAATTATAATTGACACAGGTGTGTTTTCGTTAATTTCTTATCTTAACCATGTCAGAACATACCTTACATGATACTAATGCTCTTCTACGTATTAACAGCTAGGGAGCTGGTGGCAGAAATTTTTATATGATTTTATTGTGTGAGTGAAGTTGAACATTGTAAAGATGTAATAATAAAAAGCCAGAAAAACCATTTTAGTCATTACGTTTTTTAATTAACAGTAAATTAAATATGCAATAAAAAAACGCTCTTATATGATTTTATTGTGTCAGCCACAGCCACTTGTTTTAAGCGTTGCTTGTCAATATGACATTAATATAAATGCAGTCGACTGAAATGTATGTGTCTGCATTTTTTGCAATTTATTTTTTTAAATTATTTTATGATATACTAAAACTTAAGTGATTTTATTGCCGATGACCTTATATAAAAAGTTGTGGCTGAAATCTGCGACGCTGATTTTTCATTGGATGGAGTTTCTTAATAATTACACAAGCCGACAAAAAACAAAAGGTGGGGCTGTTCTTTTGATCAGAACTGTCTTATCCCATGTTTTCTTCTGACATGCTCAAACCGATTCTCATCTTTAAAAAACCTCATCAGTTTTTGCTACCACCCCTTTTATTCTCTAAAAAGTGCAAAATAAAGATCTTGTTCTAACGTTCTGATCTAATTTTTTTTGTAGTATTTTGATGCGCTGAAGTCAATTTTGGACAAAAATAATTTTGTGTTATGTCAGTTTCTCTCTATAACCCCCTTTTATCTCCTAGGAGTGGCAGAGGGAAACTCGGACGATAGAAATTTCTTTTGCCCAAAATTACTAAGAGCGTCAAAATACTTCAGAAAAGTTAGATTAGATCAGAACCTTAGAACAAGATCTTTATTTTACCCTTTTTAGGGGATAAAAGGGGTGGTATTAGTATACATTTTTTATCCAAAACTGGCTTCAGCATGTCAAAATACTCCAGAAAAGTTACATCAGAACCTTAGGACAATACTGACTTTTCCCTTTTTAAGGGATGAAATGGGTGGAAGACACAAACTGATGCGGTTTTACAGCCAATTCTTCTGAATACCTGTCATTAAATTTAATAACATTTCCTATGTTCGAGGAATGATGTAAGCCACTATCTCGTCAATTTATTTCTTTATATCTTTGTTATGATAACATAAATAATATAAAATATGTTGTAAACGTACAATATATAATAAATTTATTTATTTTTCTTAAATCCATCTGTCTGACGCTTTATCTCTTTAAACATTAGACTTACAATAAAAATGTATATACAAAAAATGTAGGAAATTTTATACTTTTAAACTTTGTTTCCGTCGTTTATCTCGCAGGAATAAGTGTTGCTGAATTTTTTTGAAAAAAACAAATTTTTGCAACTTTAATTCGAGAGATGGCGGTTCCACGCCTCACCCCAAACCCAAGAAAACTTGTGTTTTTTATCAAGGCCTTGACTTAAACAATATATACCAAAATAATTACTACTCCTCCTTTTGAAGAGCAAAAACCCCCACTGATTGTACTATTTTCTTACTTTGACATTCTTTGGAGTAAATTGGGAATATTTCTGAAAATCAGCAACGTACACGTCAGTCAGTGTTTTTCTCTACTTATTGTTATAAAAACTAACAAATTAAAACCAATGCGAAGTACAATGAAATTACTTAATATCGCTCTATTTTTTGCAAGTTAACAATTAGTTTTATAAAAAAAATCAGAGGCATGGACTTCATCCAATCATTTTTTTATTTACATTTTTGATAAATGAACAATTTGTAGCAATGGCTGAAACAATAAAATAATATAGGAGCTTTTTTTGTGCAAATTTGACATTCATTTATTTAAAAAATCAGCAGCAACCAAACTCGGTAGGTGCTCTAATCGGTCAGTTATATCAATACTTTCATTCCATATTATTGTTAATTATAATGAAATCATATACCCGTATTGCCGCCACCTCCTAGCTATAAGTAATACACTATATTTATGGTTTAACATGTTAAAAAAAATAGAGCATGGCCCCCGCTGTGCCATCTATACGTAAGCGGCAAAGCGTTGAGATTGTTTATACGCATTAAATATATGTAGTCAACTATATGAGCTTATTAGTGGAGAATCCACGTCATTGTGGTTACTAATGCTGGTCGATAGGAAGCACTTTCCACAGAAAACATTTATATTCCTACCATATTTGGTTCATCGGAAGCGACGCCAGCATCTAACTGTTAGAGCAATATCCGATGAATCCGGAAATAAGACTATTATGACATGAATTTTTCGTTATACCTGGCAGGTATTATATTACAAAAATACAATACAGGGTGAATTTTTTAAAATAATTTGGCTTTGGGCCATTATCTCACGTTTATTTTTTTTGTAGGAACGGATTCGGATTCACTAGAATTTCTTACTTATCTCACAATTCCTGTTTATAAATGCTAACAGAAATAAGTGAAGCACTTCATACAAGAGTGCTTCTATAATATATCCGATCCACTGGCTGCCTTTATTATTGAAATTTGAGATTTAAGAAACCCTCGGTTTGAGCCCTCTACAGGAGCGTATTTATGTAAATAACAAAAAGTCATTATTATTTGCAGTTTCACGATAGAATGCTCTTGAAGGCTTATGAATATAAAACGTACAATTACCGTGTGTAGTTGCCCGAGGCCTACAGACAGTTTCTGAATAAGACTGCTAATGTTTTTTAGGTCAACAATAGAAAATCACTGTAGTCATTACACGAACAATTCGTACTGTCTTCATCTTATAATAAGGTAAAATTATGGCGTGTTTACAGTAATATAATTCATAGTTTAAAATATTAAATACCTTCACCAAATTACTCAATGACTTTAAATAGCCAGCCAAAAACTTATAGTCAAATATAGAGTAAGGGCGGAAAGTTTGGATTAATTCAACAACATTGACAATGACACCTTTTTGGAACATTTCTGGAATAATCATCGTCAGTTAAATATTACTACATTAGTAAATAAATTTTATCTGTCATACAATCGAACCGTTAAATACGTTCGCTAAAACGGGCCATTTTTCACCTAGCCCCCCCCCCATTGTAACAGTGATAGATTCTCCTTACACGTTCGTTTGCAAATTCTCTTTCCTCCATATTTAAGGATAGAAAATTACATAAAAAAAAACATTATATTGTAAACTCCCTAGCCCTATCGTTAACTTCGCCACATTTTCGGTGGCACCTCATGCCCGTAAAAGCGTACGTTGAGGGCCCCACTGATAGTATCTTTAGGGCATATAACGATGGTAAAAATAAAGGTTTTATTCTTTTAGACCTTAGCAAAGCCTTTGACATCTCAAATCTTGCAATCCTGTTTGAATAAGAGGAAGTGTATGATGGCTGAATGTATGCTTATAAGTTGCAAAGTACTGGGTGGTCCCTGGGAACGGGAAGTTTTGAAAACATCACAATTTTGAAAATAACTTTACTTATGTAAAATAATATATAACAATGGGTGGGTAATTATATGCATTTTTTATTTCTTAAATATAATTCCTGGTAAATACCTTCCCCTTATTTCTACGCACTCTTCAATACGATTGGTGAAATTTTCTATTACACGATGCAACATGTCTAAGGAATATTGGCAATTTCTTCACGGATTTTTATTTTCAACCCCTGAATATTTCTTGGTTTGTCAACAAAAACCCTATGCTTCAAGTAGCCCCAGAAGAAGTAATCGCATGCCGTAAGGTCTGGTGCCTTGGGGGCCATTCAATGTTTCCAAATGAGCCTCATCAGAAAACCGCAAGTTGTGATTAATTCCATGTTCTAAAATAATTTCAGAAAAATGTAGACGTTTTGGGAAATCTGTTGGTTTTATTTCTTGAACTATTTAGATTTTATACGGATGAAGATTCAGATCCTTGTGTAAAATTCTAAGCAACGCAACGCCTCGTTTTCTAACTGAACGTTTTGAACTGTGTTCAACAGATGCTCTAACTCGTTCAATGTTTCCAGGGGTTCCAACACTTCTATTGGGTCCTTTAAGTTTGGATTTATTGGCTGTACCTGTTTCTTCAAATTTACGAATCCACGATTTTATGGCTTGAGCGGAAGGAATTCTCCCATGACGAGGAATTGCAAAGTGTAGTCGAAATTGCAGCTGCACAGCAACTACACTGTCGTTATTTTTATAATACGATTTTATTGCAAAAGCACGCTGCTAACCGGACCACTGTTCCATGATTACCAAATGGCATAAAATGGCAGACAATATGACAAATAAATCCATGGCCAGCTATATATGTTACAAAATAACAACATTTTCGAAACTTCCCGTTCTCAGGGACCACCCGTTACTTTCCCTATGTAAAATATGGCGCCTAAAAATGCATACGTAGGATGGCTGAAGTGATATGGTACGAAAATATTAAATCTACAAGTGTGAATTATGTACGAACTGAACAATTGCTTTGTTGAGTTTATTATCTACCACTGCGTTTTCTATGCAAGAAATGAACGATGAGGCTGAAAATAATGTACCAAGTATTATAGCCCGGGAGTCAGCAACAGATTTTTCCCGTAATATCTATAAAGCTACATTTTTTTCCAAAGAGGATTTAGATAGTATCTTTATTGAAGATGCAATTCTACCAAACTCTTAGTGGTGCTTAAATGAGTAAGGAACTAAACGTATTGCAAAAAAATAGATAGAAGAAAATTTCGTTTTTCGAATTGTCACAAATTGTCAAAAAATGACGATTCGCCTTCGCTCCTGTCGGCCCCAATTTTCGATTTTCACCTCGCGATTCGCGTTGTACGGTCATTGCCGACCTTCTCCTCGCCACTATACATTTTTTAAATACCATTTGCACCAGCATTTGTACGAAAGCGATTACGAACGTAGGATTGAATATTGCAATTGGATTTTGTATAATAACGTGCAGCCAAACAATGATTTTTTGGAACTGATTTTATTTTCGGACGAGTAAAGGTTTACTCGTGGGATAATTTAACCGACAAAATACAAAATATTGGTCACAAGAAAATCAAAATTTATTACGGGAGAGCAACTTTCACATACGGTTCGATTTCAATGTTTGGCTTGGAATAATCGGTAGTAGAATCATTGGTCCAATAATATTTGAAGGACCTTTCACTGGTGCCAGATATTTGAGGTTCCTGGAAAATGAGATTGAGGACATTATAGATGAGTTACCTTTAGATTTAGGACGGGGAATGTATTTCCAACAAGATGGTCCTCCTCCCTATAATTCAAGAATAGTAATTGACTACCTTCAACGGAGATTCGGAGAAAACGTAATTTCGACGAATGGTCCTGTAAGCTGGCCTTCAAGGTCACCTGATTTAACGTCCCTTGATTTCTTTGTTTGGGGACATTTAAAAAATATTGTCTATGTAACAGCTGTTATAACCTGTGAAGACCTGGAACTACGAGTAAGACGAACAATTAATAGCATGACGGCTCAACAATTGGCGAACGTTCTTCGGGAAACAGCTATGCGAGTTCAAAAGTGTATTGATGTTAATGGACAGCATTTTGAACAACTGTTGTAATGTTTTGTGTTAATTTTTTATATTCCAAAACCACCTTATGTGTATCAAGGTAATTGGAATAAAATTGTATTTTCTTATTTATTTCTAGCTGTAATTTTGTTTGTATTTATCGCACATTTTAATGCGACATATGAATAAATTCCTTATTAATAGTAGTAATAGATGGTAGCACGGTAACGATATGGTTCCATTCGAAAAAATTTAGTGTTGCCCCAAGAACAATTTTGGTGAATTTCATTTGCTCATAAATCAAGTAAGTGTTTTTAACGGGATTTCGATTTTTATAGCATTACACGTGTTATTTAGAATAAATCGGAACCGCCATGGCACACTTAAATCGGGAACTAAAAATTATATTATAAAAAAAACAGATGTTTGAAATGTCACTTATTTGGCATCGTTGGATTCAGAAAATTACGCAGAATTCAAAAATGCAATAATATATAGCGTGTTCTATTTAAAAATCGAAAGTTAGTGTCACTTCCGACGAAACTGAAAGTGAAAAAAAACCTAATTGCATGTCAAAAAGTGCCGCTTATTATGTATGTAGCATATCCTGAATTTCAATTAATTATTTCCAAAATTAAAGGAAGAAAAGGTTACCTGTTATCCTGTTACACCCGGTATATTCACCAAAATATTCGGATTTCAGATAAACGAAATATGAGGGTGTCTATATGTTAAGTGAGTCACACTGCAAAAAAGTTGGATATGCGAAACACTATAGAATTTAAAACAATTTTAGTGAGACACTGACCGAACTAGTGACTGACCCTGTATATATATTTTTAAATTTTATTTTTTATATATAACTATTTATTTGAATATTGAATCTTATGTTAATCTCCATTGATGTACCTGTATAGTACTTTCTTGGGAATAATGTTGAAATTAGAAACACCTTATTTTATCTGTTCAAAAAGCTAGCTAACGGAAAGTATATTCAATGCTGCCTTACATGTAATTGCAGTTTGTATAATGTTCCCAAGCATAAATATGCACTACAGAGATCTTTCAGTTACAATGCCGTGAAAATATTTAATAGCTTTCGCAGAATGTCAAACTTTAGACTAGTATTTCAACTTTTAGGAAGCATGCCAAAACACATATTCTGACTAACAGAGCTTGTACACTGTTTTTATTTTTTCTCTGATTTCCTTATTTTGTTCTATTTCCGGTTCATGGAAGCGTGTTGCTACATTACATAATTAATTATATTTAATATTATAAATAGAATGCATACTGCATTTTTTCTGCGTGTAAGACATGAATAATTGAACGTCGTCATTTTGAGAGAATGCTCTTTGTATTAATTGTTATTATTTGATAAAGGTACAATTTATTTATATCAGAGCATATTTAATTTTTTTCTGACATTGGTTTTCTAAATTTTTAATAGAGCTGGAAATTCCCCAGATGTATAAATTATAAGTTAGCAGTCCTTTTTCATACAGGGTGGACCATTAACAATAGGCCATAGTGCAGGGGTAGATTCTTTAGGCCAAAATATGAGGATATAACTATATATGCTTTGGTAAAATGTTGCTGTGGAAAAAGATACAGGGTGTCAAAATTAAAACTTATTTTTTCGTTTTTTTGTAATAACTCAACAACCTCTTGACTGATCTTCGTTAAATTTGCTACAGGAAATTTCTTTATTCTAAGAAACAATAATTTATGTATTACATCACGTTAGATGATAGAGGGCGCCGCAGGACCTGTCTCTGATGCTGAATTTTTTTCATATTTTTTTGGACTAAACGTTGTGATACTTCTGACCAGAAAATTTGATACGGGCGTCATTTCCACGTATAAAAGGTACACTTGGTAAAACTTGATAACTCCAACCGTTTTCGAGGAAATTCCCGTTAAATATTTGAATAATTTTTTAAAAGGCAAATTCAAATTTAATGAAATAAACTGTATTTATTGAAAAAAGTACAAAACGTAAGGGAAAACAAAATCGTAATAACAGCGTAAACTCTTTTTCACTTTCTTATGAACTAGTAGTTTCATGGTATTGAGATAAATACATAATACATTTATTGTATAAACTTTATCCCCCCCCCACATCCAAAAACTCCATTGCTGCAACTTAGACTAAATTATCCATATGGTCTCCACCTACTTCTTTGCCTTTTCTAATTCTTTTCATAAAAGATTTTCTTACTTTGAAAAATACATTTTCCTGTCCTCTAATAAAATTGGCTGCGTTTTGTATTTTGTCCCACCGTTCTTCTCTTGAATTGATAGTATTTGCATAGACTAAGGACTTCTTATGTCCTCACACATAATAATCCAAAGGA
The DNA here is from genome assembly GCA_963583905.1 of Stenurella melanura. Taxonomy (NCBI): domain Eukaryota; kingdom Metazoa; phylum Arthropoda; class Insecta; order Coleoptera; family Cerambycidae; genus Stenurella; species Stenurella melanura. The sequence goes on from OY757310.1 coordinate 149,775,971, forward strand.
TTATAATCAGGACTCCTTGATGGCCAAGTAAACTCACTTCCTCGACCGATCCATCTGCGTGGGAAAGTCTCATCCAGATAATTCCTGACTTCAATGGAGAAATGAAGGGGAGCTCCATCTTGCATAAATCACATTCTGTTCTGCATGTCTAGCATGAAAGCATGTAATCAGCAAGAGTATTTTGAAGAGAAAACAGATAAGACTGTCCATTTAAATTTGGAGGAAGGACAAATGATCCCAATAACTGATCGCCGATAATTCCACACCAAACGTTGATCTTAAATTCTTGCTGAAAATGCCTTTCTTTAATGGCATGAGGATTTTCTACTTTCCAGTAATGGGTATTTCTCCAGTTAAAAACGCCCCGGCGAGTAAAAGTTGCTTTGTCGGTAAATAAAATGTTCTTAACAAAATTTCGATTCCTGTTGTGTTTATTTAGAATAAATTGACAAAATTGTAACCTTTGTGAAAGATTCCTTCGAAGTATGTTTTGTACAGGAACAGGAGTGAAGTGATATGGGTAGAAGCGTTCTTTACGTAAGGTTCTTAGGACAGATTGTTTATTCATCCCTGTTGCCGCTGATAAATGACTTGAGCTGACTTGAGGATCTTCATCCACACGAACTAAAATGTCTAGTTGTTGATCTGGAGTAATTCGTTTCGGTCGTCCTACATCATTCTTATGGCGAAATGAATCCGTTTCTCTCAAACGACGAAAAAGACCTTTGAAAATCTTATGATTTGGCTGTATTCTATTTGGATATTGAAATGAGTATCTCCTCGCTGCAGCACGTCCGCTAACATTTTTTTGTACGTAAGTACATATCATATCCCCATTTCCCTATTTGAAAAATTATTATGTCGAGGCATTTTCAATAGAGAAGTTAAAGAAATTAGCTCGAGGAACACAAGAACAAAATAAAATGATTAAATGACGTACATGACAGAACACAAACGTAACCAAAGCACACTTTTCAATAAATACACTGTGTATGAATATGAAAAAAATTAATCATCATATACAGGTCCTGCGTTGCCCTCTATGAACGGCATTAAACAGAAAGGAGCCAACCCACAAAATTTAAAAAACCAACCCACAAAATTTAAAAAATTGTCTTAATTTATTTAAATGTAGAATATCGTAATGTGTTTTCAGCTGAAAAAGTCCAACTCATTCTCAATATAAGAATTTAATGGTGTAGTTTCAATATTGTAATTAAGATGCAAAACCTCTCTTTGCAAGCTTGTTTCTTGATTTTAGCTGAGGGTGTTGGTTCCTTTCTGTTTAATGCTGTCCCTATGATCTAACGTGATATAATACATAAATTATTGTTTCCTAGAATAAAAACAGTTCCTCTAGCAAATTTGGCGAAGATCAGAGGCTGTTGAGTTATTGCAAAAAAAACGAAAAATTAATTTGAATTTTGACACCCGGTATCTTTTTCCACAGCAATATTTTACTGAACCATATTCGGTTACATCCTCATATTTTGGCCCAAAGAATGTACCCCTGCACTACGACCTATTATTAATGGTCCACCCCGTATAATGTTGTGAGGCTATTTATCTAGAGAATCAAAAAAACAATCTTCCTACTAACACATTCTCCATAACTAACATAGGCGTAACAATAGAAGGGGTTCGATATTTAATAATTATTTTAAAAAACCGCTGTCTAAGGCATCACTACTTCCATATCCAGATTTCCCACGAAGTTTCTTTAAACGAAAGAATCTTGATGTTATACTGGCACCTCAGTATGTGGAAATAATTGTTCATAGAATTTTAATAAATATTTGAGAACGTCGACCCAAAACCTATAAAACAATGTACCACTGATTACCTAGCGAGAGTTATTAAATAAATCTGTATTATTCACTTTTAAGGCGTTTGAGGTAAATTATAAAAGGAACTTTTGAGTTTTATTTATGTGATCTAAATTCGATTTAAATGAACAATCGTTTCCTTAACATTTCAGCCCATTATTGTGCAAAATTCCACAGTAAGGGTTCAGAATTACTAAAAATAGTCCATGATTGTCCTGTTGTTTTTTACAAAAATGTGTTTTGCCATTATTAATTACTTTTGAAAAAGAAATGCTACATTTATGTATCTCTTGCATTGATATATTTCAAATTAACTCAACTGTAAACAAAGAAAAAAGTAAATGTTTAATATATTTGGAAAAAAAGTGAAAAAACTAAAACACGGAAATTTTCAAACCCAACTTTACATTTAGATTTTTAATATAATTACAAACAACTCTTCCTTATGGTACTTTTTCATATTTTGATAAATATGAGGCCATTTTAAAATTTCTAAAGACATTTTGCAAGTGTCATAATTGTGACATGACAAAAATTTTTGGCAATTTTGTGGTTACTAATCATGCTGAAACCTGTTAAAAAAATTGAATAAAAAAGTTTTTCATATAATGCAGACTTTTTGGCGGACACTGTATATCAACGGAAAATTTTCATATTTTAAATGCTCTCTAATGTTCCATGAGATAAAAATTATGAAATGGTGGTACAAAGTTTTAAATAGGCATCAGAATTGTGCCTACACCCACCAGTTTCTTTATAGTTCAAAAATAGTCCAAAAATGGGTCAAAAAGGGAAGTTTCTAAGAATTTGCCAAAGTAAAGGAAAAAATTGCCAAAGCAATCGGGTAACTGTAAGTAACTTATTTGTTACACTCAGTACCCATATTATAGTAAAACAATCCCTTACAAGTTATAAAACCCCCCTAAATCCCATGTACTTATTACGTTAAGAAATCTAAAATTTTTTTTTTTCAGTGGAATTTTTTGTGCTTTTAATTTGATCACAATCTACCCCAAACTATCCCCCAGAAAAAATAAGTCATACGGAAATATTATTATAAGAACTACGAAGGAAAAATATATAAATGAACAAATAGAAGAATGCAAGAATGATTGAAAAAAATTATGGAAATTTTTGAAAACTTTTATAAATGATGAAAAATGTGATGATGTAAGAGAAGTAAGTACATTTTGAAGATGGTATTTTTAATGTACCTGAAATCATTGCGGGGAAACTTAATCACTATTACGTATCTAGTATTAACGAGATAATGGAGTCAATAGCAGATGAAGATGGAATAGAGTCATACATAGAGAAGATTAACTGTGATGGATCATGGCAGTCATTTGAAAAAGTGACACTAAGCCAAGTGAGAAAAATTATCCTAGAAATGAAAAAGCTGATCTTCTAAATGTAGACCTAATAAAGACGATTTTTGATGTCATTGGTTATCCTCTACTAAATCTAATTAAATACCTCTCTAGAATATGGAAAATTTCCTGGTGATATAAAAACATCCACAATAGTACCAATACCAAAAGTTAAGAGTACAAAAGAGTGCAATGAGATGAGACCTATAAATATGCTGCCAGATTTGGAGAAGATTATTGAAAAAATCGTTTATAATTATACAACCCAATATGTTAAGGAGAATAACATACTAAGTAATGTACAGGCAGGGTTCAGAGAAAAACATTCCACCGAAGGTGTAGTGCAACAAGTTATACAAGAATGGAAACAGAACAAGGATAAGAATATTAGCACCATCGCGGTTTTTCTAGACTTGAAACGTGCATTTGAAACAGTGGATAGGGGTATACTCCTGAAGAAGCTAACGGCATATGGTTTTTCAGGCAAAGTTGGCGATTGGTTCAAAAGTTATTTAGATGACAGAAACCAGATGGTTAAGTGGCAAGGGGCGTTGTCTAATAAAGAAAACGTTATACATGGTGTTCCACAAGGCAGTATACTCGAACCACTCCTGTTTTGTCTGTATATCAATGATTTACCTGGAATATTGAAATACTTAGATATAAGAGTCTTTGCAGATGATGCGTTCGTGTTTACTGCTGGAAAGGATATTAATGAACTGACCATGAATATGAACGAGGAATTACGATATATTTCCAGCTGGTTGAATTGCAATAAATTAAAGCTGAATATCAAAAAATCAAAAGCAATGGTGATATCCTCGGATGGAGAATACACGGAATTAAAACGTAATAACAAACAAATTGTTATTGATGGTGAGCCGTTAGAGTGGGTTGAAGAATACAAGTACCTAAGTGTTATCATCGACAGAAAGTTAAAATTTAAAGAACATATTAACTATGTGATTAAAAAAATCGGTGCTAAGATTGGCTTCATGACCCGTGTTAGCAACAATCTAAGTATGGAATTGAAAATTAAAATTTATAACGCAATAGTACTACCACATTTTAACTATTGTTCGACAATATTATACATGGCCAATAGCGCAGCGCTAGATAGGCTGCAAGTTTTGCAGAATCGAGGAATGCGAGCTATTTTAAAGTGGGGTCCCTATGCACATATAGACGATATGTTGAAGACACTGAAATGGTTAAATGTGAGGCAGTTTTGCCAATATAGTGTGCTTGTCTTTATTTTTAAAGTATATAATAATTTAACTGGACTAAGTTTAAGGCATTTGCTAATAACAAATCGTGAAAAGCATGAACATTACACGAGAACTGGCAAACATTTTCATATACCGTCAGTTAAAACAGAGCTATTAAAGAACAGTATATTTTTCAATGTTGCAAAAGATTACAATGGTTTACCAGATGAGATAAAACAAGCTCAAAATTTACTTGCCTTCAAGAGGAAATTAAAGAATTACTTGGCAAATTAAATGCAAATGTGCAATTTATTTAGTTGTTAAATATCCCGACCAAAGTTATTGTTAGTTTATTAATGTTTTAGGATAAAAATAATGTTTACTATATGTTAATATCATTGTTTGTATTAGTTTTCTTTGCTAAATAAAGTTTCTATATAAATAAGTAAAAATAAATTCCTGAGATTCTCAGCAAATTCTGTATATTACTTAAGTCAATTTTTAAAACACTTGATTACAAAGAGACATCAAAACACTCTTAAGGGGGGATATAACTACACCAATTATTTATTAATTTGCCTTAATGTTAAGTTTGCATGCCGATGGTATGAAAAGATTTACTTTCAACTTATTCAAAAACAACCGTTGATTTTTCCAGAAAATCAAAAGTAAAAAAGGGTTTATTTGAGAAAAAAAGTTGTGTCTTAGATTTTCACGGGTGTTAAATGAAGAGTTGGTATGCTTCCAGGTGTTTTCCCGTGTAGGCCCCTGTGGCAGCCATGATTGTCTGAACGACGTTTTGGTGGAATCTCATCTGCCATCATCAGGATCTCGCTGAAAGCTGCCTACTGCTGCTGCCGCTGCTGCTACTGCTGCTCCTCGCTGCTCGAACTGAAGTTATAAGAAGATAGTGAAAAGATGGTCATAACTTTGGTAAATTGGGGTACAATGTGAATTTGAAACTTCATTTCCTTCATAACCACATAGACCAGTTTCCGGAAAATCTTGATTTCAGTGAAGAACAAAGAGAAATATTTCACCAAGGTTTATAAGTTATGGAAAAAAGGTATCAGGGAAACTGAAGCATTAATATGATGGCTGACTATGTTTGGATGCTAAAGAGAGATTTAGAAACAACAAAAAAAAAACGAAGGCTGCTACTACGTAGGTCCTTCGAAAACAAAAGATTTCGTTCCAGTAGAAGAAAGTAAAAAAGAAATAAGAATAAAATTTTCTGAAATAAATAACTTTTCTACTTTTAATTTTTTGGAAAATATATATGACTCCTTAGAAGTGGCTTAGTTTTTATGTCTTCTTGGAATCAAGTGTTTCAAATGTACTTAAGTAATATACAGAATGTGCTGAAAATCGCAGGACTTTATTTTTACTTATTTTCATATGATTAAATGAAAAGTCCAAAAAAATCCACTAAAAAAATATTTCAGATTTATTAATGTGATACATGGACTTTTTCATTTAGGGGGTTGTTATAACCTGTATGGGGTTGTTTTATTATATAATATGGGTATTGATTGTAAAAAAGAGCTTATTTACAGTTTCCCGGTTGCTGGGCAATTCTTCTTCTGTACTTTGGCAAATTCTTAGAAACTTCCGTTTTTTCACTATTCTTTAACCATAAAGAAAGATAGTGGATGTAGGCACAATTCTGATACCAGATTTGGATTTTGTGGCTCAAAATACATTAGAAACAAACTGATGATGTATACGCATTTCCTTAAAAAAGACAATTTTAATATTTATCGATTTTTTAAAAATATTAATAAGAATAATAATAACAAAATATGTGTAATTAGATAATCTAATTTATTGAATGTTTTTATGAGTATTTCGAAGATAAGTGTAGATTAAGTAAATTTTAATGGCCCTTGGCAAAATACAAAACAAATCTAATAAATTAGTAAATGGTACTTTGTAAAAAATGTAATTACCATTTTGGTTTGATCTACAAAATAGACTGGCTAATTGGTTAGGCCAAAACCACTTTAACCTAGACATACATACATACACATATTTATCGATTTAGATTAGTTTCTCTTACCTTCTCCATACATAATGTATAAAAGAATTTAAAAACCAAAAATACAATTTTCGGTTCTATTGAATAACGAAACAAAAAAAAAACTGAATTAAAATGTCGAAGAAGTTATATCTTGTATTTAATAAACAATAACATTTCTTCCTAAAACATCTTTAGACACATATAAAAGTTGAAATAAAATCTGAGGACATTACATTATCAATTAATAAAATAGGCACTTTCAAACGCTGAGGCATCACAACGGCAGTCTACAGGGAAATTAGTCATAAAACCATGAAGAATAGAAAGAAAGAGTAGGCACGCTGTACATTAACTATATCTGTAAGTAGAATTGGATCTTTCTTCCACTTTTACGTGCTTACTACTTCTTTCTATACGTTATACACTAAACACTGATAGCTCCATCTACTTAATTGACAGATGCGGTGACTTTTCTCAACTTCCGCTTCTTTTGTCCTACATATGAGTTTGCAGGTAACTGCTTTCATAACGTACCGCCGCCTTCGTGGCACATTCAAAACTCAAGGTTTAACACTTAATATCTCGTGTTCAAATTTTTGTCGAAGTAAATATGCAGGGGTGGTCCGCTTAAACTTAGGTAAAATATCTCGAAAACAACACTACTTTGAAAACTATGTTTCAGGAAAAAGTTTCGAGGGTGAAATTAATTGACATTGCTATCTTTCGATTTGGTGGATGTTTCAAGGTAATTTCAAGGTAAATTTCAATTTACTTAAAGGAAGGAAACCTACCGGGTGTCAATGAGATCACTTTCTGGCCGTCATTTATTTATTTTATAAAGGATTGAGATGAAACCTTAGCATGAATCTCATATAACAAACTGACACCTTGTGATCTGTTTGTGAAGTTTATACGACTTTCGGTTTCATCTGAAGTGATCTCAGGGGACTACGCCATTTTAAGATTTTTAGAGCCAGCACTAATTGCTAATTTAAAGCTACTCATATTTCATAAAAACATAACCATTAGATTAGAGATTATCAAATTGAATCAACTTGATTAAATCACTTATGGTAATAATAATTGTCAAACTCGCGACGCATACTACTAACTTACTATTCATTTGTTTTAATTTAGTCTGCCAAATCACACTTGATTCATTCTCGGAATATTCGGAATTGAACAGTAATAGCAAAGGTACTTTTCTTTCATTATTTATGAACATTAGAATAATTTCAGGTGGGTCACAGCACACTAGATTAAAAACTAAAATTGGCTGTAAAATTCTCACAATGTCATAAACTGACATGGAATTAGTAGTCATATATAGGATGATCTCTAGATTCCAGAATATAGAAATATACACTCCGATTTAAAAATCAAAAGTTTAGATCATTAATACGTAATGCGTATCTGAAGTTTGTTAATTTTAAGGAAAATGCATCCATATATTAATTGAGAAAGGATGATTTTTGGTAAATTGTACAAATTTCATTTACATAAGGTGCATTATTATTTGCCCTGCACTTTGAATAACGATAGGAATAAATGCAAGAGAAATATTAAATAGAGATTTTAATGGTCGATGGATAGGTCGCGATCGACTCATATACAGTCCTGCTCGAAGACCCGATTTAACGTCTCATAATTTTTTCTTGTAGGAATACATTAAGGTGGAGGTATATCAAATGCAAGTGTTGATAGGCAAGTTCTACAAAACCTGCTACAAATGCATTTGTAAAGTGCGATTTGAAAAGTGTATCGTGTGTATGTAATTAATTTAACATTTACCATAGTAATACACAAGAAATTTTATTATTTATTTATTAGCCTTTTAAACCAAATTCCTATTTTAATTTTTCTTTTTGTATAAGCATTTATTCTTGTGTAATTCTAGGTCAGTGGCAAATTAAATAATATAAGTACTTATCTTGTATTAAAGAAATACAATTTAAAAACTGATTAAGAATTATTGTTTCCGAGTTAAATTATTGATGCAGGTGAGTATGTAAAAATCGGCAAACTTCAGATTTTTTCATCGAATGCAATGCTGTGATAAAAACATCTACATTAAAGTTGACATTGAAATTGACTAGAAGGGCCCATAAAATCGGGAGAAGATGATGGAACCAGGCTACTTTTATCTAAAACCTTTTTTCGAAAATGTGTTGTTTCCGAATTATTTCAGCGTGTCGATTTAAATGGACCACTCTGTATAATGAAATTAACTCAACAACTTTTAAAAATTCGCCAACAGCCAAATTGTAGAAATAATCTCAAAAAGCATATTTCTTATTTAAATTATTAAGCGCATTCGAAAAATTCTTCAAAAAACTTGTTACCTACCGTATTCAAATGATTCCAAAAGCGTATCTTAAAATTGGCGCTACTTTCAATCTACGGCAGTAAATATCATTTAGAAAGTATTGATCTAATTTTGCTTACATCTGTGTTATTTAAAAATAGATTTATTCACACTCTAGTATGGATATCCTTAGTTAAAAATAATTAAAGCTATCTAGTTTCGGGAAAACCTCATTCCTAAACATAAAAGTAATTCGTTTAAATACTACTAGTCTAATATCACTGTGGAAGGTGAGGGTATAAATAAAATTATTTACAGAAGTGTCTACGGACAAAAACGTTCGTCAAAGACACATACCAGGATTTTGACTACACCATGCAGGCCAAAGGGCCTCAGCACTAAGTCCCCGACTCACTAATCGGTCTCTGTGGGTGTTAAGCCGCGTGTAAACATCTTCCTGGATATTGTAAGTTGTCATGTCGAGTTGAGGATCGCTCCACATCCTTTCCGCGAAAGCCGCCGCGCGAGGCCATAGTCGCGAGTCGAGGGAACCCTCGTCTAGTTGCTCGCTCCATAGACAAGCTTCTCCGCCCAAAATTTGTTTCTTATTCAGATGGAACTGCTGCCAGGGGCGATGATTGTATACTGTTTGCCAGGGACGGTATGGGTCGCAGGCCGCCTCGCCTGTTTCGCGCCATCTGGAAGAATAATTTGAAATAAAACCTTTGAAAACCTATGAATTAACATAATCAACGAGAGACAAATATTTTTGGCCGATTTCGAAGCATTGTAATTCGACATTCAAGTAGTACGCGAATTCAGAAAGTGCAAGCAATGCTTTTTCATCATCCAGATTATACAGGGTGAGAAATAAAATAAGACTATCTCGCCTCAGAACTTGAAATTTATCCATCATATCAGAAAAAATCTACTCCTTCCTTTACCATAGAAAATCGTACATCCAAAATATGACTTATGATAATTATTGTTAAGTATCGTTTTAAAAAGTGAAAACCTTGGAGCTGAATTCTTCGACTTTGGGGCAAGTTCATCACCTTGGATATACATCAAACAGACAACAATATACAGTTTTTGGAATGATTTAATATAACTTTAATAATGCTGCATCGATTTATAGGAAATTTTGGAAAAATATGTTTTTTATAGATATGTAACCACAGCAAGGCCGAGAGAAAATCAGGGTCCGGGGGCTAGTAACATACGACTGCCACCAATCTTCAATATAAATTTCGAAGAGTGGAGGGGGAGCATTCCTTATATTCCCTAGGATTCAATATTTTTCTCGATTGGAATTTTGAAGAGCCAGGGGGGACATTCCTTAAAATTAAGTTTTTATCCCCCCCCCCCTCTTGATGGGCCTGAACCACAGAAAAGAACAATGTTAAGTGACTCAATGAATTTATCCCCTTTAACAAAAGCGAATCGATGCTATAAAATAGTTGTTTTGGTTCCCAAGTAACATAAGGTAAAACTTATTTAGCTGAACACAGCCGGGAACGCTTTTCTATGTGGGATAATCAATATTTTTTTTATTGATTACTTTCTGTTTTTGTTTTGTTCTTTCAATAATTTTTAAATACTACAACCAATTAAACTATAATATACTTACAAACTATTATATGCGCAATGTACAACCTCTTCATACATTGGCTTTTGTTTTTTATTTTTTGTTTGCTTATTGCCTTTTTGTTTTTTTTTAACTATTTCTGAGAAGTCATTAACATTGCTCTTTCAAGTGAAAATATTTATTTAAATGGCCAAAAAATCATACATTCTGTCTTCGTAAAAGTATGCCATCAAGTCGTAGATAAACTTTTTTCTGAAACTCTACGATTTTAAAGGTACCTTTGATTGGTTTTAATGAAATAAGATCTTTATTTGTTCATATTAAAATTTATCGTAATTTTAAAGTTCTTAGGACTCCTTACGGAACATACGAAAATTGGCCCTCGGTTAAAATGTTTGATACTCGGGGACATTATCCAAATATCGATCAAAAGTCTCTATGAACTCAAGGTCGCAAATTGGATAGTTTTCCAGATATCGGGGGTGTCAAGGGGGCTGCTCATTTCTTGTTGAAAGCGCTGAAAGCGATATATGTCAGTCCTCTCGACCTCCTGATCAAAAGTTCTCATGGGCACAAGGCTGGTAAATGCACAGTTTTCCAGATATCGGGGGTTGCAAAATCGACTTTGTTTAAATGCTGGTATTTTTATTACTTATTTTCAAAACTAACATTTCTTAGCCTACTTACAAAGTACCTACCTAAAAAGCAACAATTTAAAAAAATCTGTAGCGTTAATTGAGAGCCGAGAGTATTATTTACGTTCATGTTGTTTATAAATAAACCATTAAATATTTGGACTTGAAATTTGAGCGTAGTCGGATAAACATGGGTTAGCTACCCCCACTTGGATTTGGTTCATATTTGGGAGGTAAATTCCCACCAATATGCGAATAACTTACCCTAAATTCCAGGCTTGGAAATTTTTTTTTACGAAAGTTATGGAATAATTTTGAAAATTGAAAAAATTTGATTTTCTCAAATGTGAATGAGCCGAATCCGGAAGCTAAAATATATGTGGTCCAGGACGTTATATCGATTATAAATAAAAAATAAATTTTGGTCCCCTAATATTTATGTAAATCCATGGGAATCAGGAACCAAGATTAATTTTCAGCTTGTGACTCAATAAAATGAGTATTATTTGAATAATGCACCTTTCTCTAATGTGAAAGACACTTAATCTTTATCACGGTCTTCCTCAATTACGGGACTCATATTGCATTCTGTTGACAATTCAAATACTCATTTTATTGAGCTGAAAATTAATGTTGGTTCCTGATTCCCATGGACCTACATAAATATTAGGGGACGAAAATTAATTTTTTATTTTCTTACACTACGAAATAATCCTCCAGTCTTATTCTAAAAAATATATGTTGCAACTTAGGATATGAGCATATCAGAGAAAGAGAATAGTGGTGTGATGGAACACCACTATTCTTTATAGTTCATAAAGAAGAAATTGTTGCAAAATTATTTTTTTTACTGTATTCATTTAATGTAGTGTTCAAACAATACTCATTTTATTGAGTCACAAGCTGAAAATTGATGTTGGTTCCTGATTCCAATGGAATTACATAAATATTGGGGGCCAAAATTTATTCCTTATTTTTGTTTGGAAGTCATCCTCTAATCTTAGTACAAAAAATACTGTTACCTAGGATATGAGCATATCATAGAAAGAAATAGTGGTGAAACATATTCTTTATAGGATTTTGCAAACAGCGAAAAAAAAAAAGATCTATGAGAACTAAAAAAAAAACTATATGTAAAAATATTAATGAAATCTTTCCATTCTTTTGATAACCTGACTTCTGGTTATGCTAGCAAATCAATAATCCTAAAATAAATTTGTCCAATTTCTTATTTGACATTGTCATTATAACACTAGCATCCAACATAGTCCCCTACGGCTAAGTAGATTAAACCATTATCTACATGACCCCCTACGGTATGAAGATTCAGTTAAAAATGAGAACAAAGACCTAGAATGAAATTTATTTACCTACCCTAAAAATGTTTTCATTTTAATGGATTACATTTTCATAAAATTACTCATTTAGTTTGTTGGAAATGCTTAGCTTTTGAAACGTTTTTCGCCCTTATTCTGAGCTCATCAGAAAGGCACAAAGCCACTTATAACGATGCAAAACCAAGGCAATATCCATGAATAACTATGAAATATTTATATTTGACATTGACTGATAAAAGACAACAGATCTTCACTTATCTATTACCTAACTAGTACTATATAGGTACTCTATGCATGTAATGAGAGATTTTATGAAAATGTAAGTCATTAGAATGAAATTTTTTTTAAGACAAGGTAGGTAAATAAATTTTATTTTAGGCCTTTGTCCTCATTTTTAAGTGAATCTTCATACCGTAGGGGGTTATGTTGATACTAGTTTAATCTGCTTAGCCGTAGGGGGCTATGTTGGATGCTAGTGTTATAATGAGAATGTCAAATAAGAAATTGGACAAATTTAGTTTAGGATTTTTTATTGGCTAGCATAACCAGAAGTCAGGTTATCGAAAGAATGGAAAGATTTCATTAATATTTTTACATATAGTTTTTCTTTTAGTTCTCATAGATAGTTTTTTTCCGCTGTTTGAAAAATCCTATAAAGAAAATGTTTCATTACAATAAACAAACAAATAATAAATAACACAGGCCTGCGAAAAAAAAAATTTGTTCTGCGGTTTTAAGTTTGTAAGGTAATTTTTACTAACCTTCAAATGCTAAATCTAAATCTTCTATGGAATATCCGGTATCACGTAAGAATCTCGAACCAATGACGACACAAGTTAAATTTGAAATATATGTATTTATTGTTACAAAAGCTACATGAATAAATTTATGGGAATTAAAATATAAAGAGTATGCCGTAACTGTAATGAAATGTCTAATTCAAAATGATAAATAGAATATACAAACATTAATAACATCGGGATCAGATTGATGACGTTTCCAAAAATCCACATCTTCGTTTGCAGCTGCATCTGATGACGTACTACTGACTGAAGATTCAACATTCTCCAACACAACCGGTGGCTTTGGAACGAGAATATCTGATCCATGAGGGACTGGCCTTATAGCTGATGGTAAATTTGGGTAATTTATACCTGTCTTATTCTTTCTGTTGTAACCCACTACACTGCATAAACAGAAATAACAGTCATCGTAGTGCTTTTTTGGCTCACGCCAAACCATCGGGATGACGAATAGCATAGCTGAGCGTTTACCTTGTTGCCAGTATCGTAATCCCTCCAAGCACGTCTTGCATACAATATGTGGAGCCAATGAACGGTCCTGATCGCCTAATTTTACGTTAAAATATGAGTAGTAAACGTTTTTCACAAACGGAGTAATATTGCGTCTCTGGTTTTTTATCGTGTAATTGCCACAGATGTAACAAAAGGAATCAGGACTATTTATGCAAGTTCTTCTGGATGATCCTGGTTTATTTGCCATTTTTAAAATAAGTAAATAAACCAACACAAATTTAATGGTTTACACACTTGAAAATTGAAACAGTTAAGGTGGCCATTCCCTAGAAAGAGACATCCGATAGGGAAACATTTATTATTTTTGGCCATAACTTTTTTTCCTTAGTACGTAGGTATATTTAAAAAAACTATAAGAGTACCTAAGTAGAACCATAACAAGATTATTACTATGAATTTTCACTTAATAATTTCAGTGGTTTGCAAAATAGCTCGATTTAATTCTAAAAATTATGTTGATTTTCCTATTTCGTAGTTTTAAATCGAGCTATTTTGCAAACCACTGAAATTATTAAGTAAAAATTTATAGTAATAGTCTTGTTATGGTTCCACTTAGGTACTCTTATAGTTTTTTTAAATATACGTACTAAGAAAAAAAAGTTATGGTCAAAAATAATAAATATTTCCCTATCGAATGTCTCTGTCTAGGAAATGGCCACCTTAAGTTTAAAATTACCTGACTCATCACAGTGTCTATAACTGCTGTTGGTTAGAGTGGCAATAAAACAAAAACTTTTCAGATAAAAAATTTATTGTAGGGAGGTTAACAATATGAAATGATATACCTACATTTGACTATTGTAAGAAATATAAGCTCAATGTATAAGAGACGCCGGCCGGCGTTATTCCTAATATAATATTGATATAATTTATGACTGTTAATTGTTTATACTTTTCGACGGCTGAGTCCGTGACCGAGAATTTAGGCAGGTATAGACGTTTTCTTACACAAAGAACCATTCAGATTGAGAATCTTGTAAAGATATGTTGTAACAAATGCTAATTTGTTCTTTTGCAATAGTATTAATTAATTATTTCTCACCCTTACACAATGCGACACTAAAATGGATTTATGGAAAATCTGTACGTGATACATAAATACTGGTGTCATTTTCGACTTTAATGCATCTAATGTGACAAAAATTACAAATTTTCATATATACCGCCAAAACTTCGCAGGCTTGTGATTCACTTTTAAACAAAAATAATGTTCCATCAGGTAGTTCATAGAGAAAAAATTGTTGAAAACTTAAAATAGTTTCCACTATTCAATTCATTGAGTATAATTTTTTTTATAATTGACATGATGCCCAGGACCACATATATTTTAGCACCCGGAATCGGCTCATTCATATTTGAGAAAATCAAACTTTTCTCATTTTTCAAAATTTATTTTTTTTTTACACTATGAAATATTCTCCAATCTTATTCCAAAAAATATATGTTGTTACTTAGGATATGAGCATATCACAGAAGAAAAAAACCAGTGGTGTTCCATCAAATAGTTGATAAAGAAAAAATTGTTGCAAACTTTCCTCTGTTAACTTAATTTATTGAGTATCAATTTTTTTATAATCGACATAACGCCCTGAACCACATATATTTTATCTCCCGGATTCGGCTCATTCACAATTGAGAAAATCAAAGGTTTTCATTTATCAAAATTCTTTAATACTTTTGTAAAAAAAAATTCTCAAGCTGGCATTTGGTGTAAATTATTTTCATATAGGTAGGAACTTACCTCCCAAATACGAACCAAATTCAAACGGAGGGAGCTAACCCAAGCTTATCCGGCCTCGCTCTTAGGGCTGTTTAATTCTATATCATTAGTACCTAGTTATTGTGGGTTACTTAATTATATTTTCTATAATTAATATGCAATACTAAACACGATAAATTGTTTCCGTTCTTTTAGGAGCTCGCGGTTTTGAGATATTAATTACTCCCAAAATGCAAAAAAGTTAAAATAGATGTTTAAATACATATTTTCACTTGAAATTCTCTATGATTGATAAGATTTATAAAAAGCATCTTTACGTAAATTGTATTCGTTACACTATTATTAAAAGTATATTAAATTGTTTAAAAAGGCTACATATTGGCTATTTTTCTCTTCTCTTTAGGTTAAGAACCTATTCAGATTTCAGTAAAAAAAAAATCATCTCCCCAAATATCTTCTTAGGAAATCTATTTTTACTCTGCAAAGGCCGATCCAATTTTCTGGATATGTTTTTTATCTGATTGAGATTTATATAAGAATGACTGGATATTCTTGAGAAAATTAAAAAATGAACTGGTCTAATAACGACAGTATCCTAAACATGAAACTCACCTGCCGAATCCACAGTCCAAATACCACGCGTCAACGTGGGAAATAATCACGTTGTAGCCATCGGCAATGAGATCCGGAGTATCAGGCCACTGACTAGCACCCCAACTTTGTACTACAACAGTAGTTTTGTTTAAATATCTTGTGACGTAAGGTCGCTTGCTAAGGTTACTGGACCACACTATAACGTATGGAATCTTCTTTCCTCCATTTGCTAAATGAAGTTTATTTAAGGCTTTCATAGTGAATTCACCCCACAGATCGTGCAAATCGGTGTAATTGTAGAGGGTGTTTGTTTTTTGTAAATGTTGCGCCCAACATTCAAGGTTGACTTCGTCGCCACCAATGTGAAATATCTCGTTTTCACTGCTCAAGTCTATTATGTCTTTGTACAATTTTTCTAAAACATCATAAACGTGGGGATTTTCGGGGTTGAGCTGGCCACAGGGAGGTTCACCGCAATACAGGCTCCACGGTCTTTCGTTTACGCATACTGCTAAATCTCCCAAACCTGGAACAAATTAATGTAGAGAATTATTTATCACACTAGCGAAAATTAGTATATTTCAAAATCATACAGACTTCTCACGGTTTAAAGTTCAATATTTCCAAATGAAGCCGGTCTATCTAATAACTAACAGTGATCAGGCAATCTCCTTATGAATCAACGCCAAGCCAACAACGGTGAATTTGGGACAGCTAAAAATGCTACTGAAGAGGAGGAGTTGTCAATGTCCTACGGAGATCTAGAAGCCTTACTGCACATTATTTTATACACAGGCATTACCGTTTTGTACAGGAGACAGCGTGCAACCAGTTGACACAATTGTAATAGCTAGAGACATTACCAATTTTGTCTCTTAGAACTTGGCAGACAAAAAAAGTGATATTTTTTTAGTGTGGAAACTTCACTAGATGACTCTTGAAAGTTGACATGTGTTTCGTGGTTGGTGGAAATATTTGATGTTTCTTTTATCACACAGTGAGTACAAAAATACAATTGTCATACATATCGATTGGTGGATTTCCAAAGGCAGAAACTGTTAACCTGCGAGATATTTCACTGCAGATGACAGATCTGTAACAAGCTGATTTATTTTTTATTCAATTAATTATCACTTGGTAATTACGAAAATACGATTGGCATACACATCGGTTGGTGGCTTTACAGAGGCAAAGTTAGGCCAACTCGAATTAAGCATGAATCACGAAACTCCTGCCAAGACGGTGTGAAAAGTAGAAGACCGCCGAATGACCAGAGCTGTTATACAATCTCAGTGCCGTTTTGATTATGTTTCCAATTAACACAAAATTGAGATAGATATGTCGTAACATGCTTGGGATAACCAAATCAAACTTATTTCTCGCTGATAAATTTAGGAAGTTCTATTACTAAACTTTCCCTTAAAATGTTTTAATCATATACTTTCGAAAATAGAGGTGACGGCAGCGGACAGCTTCATAGGTTTTTTTCAACACAACCACATATTTTCAATTTGAAAAAATATGATGAACTCGATATGTCATGTGTATACATATGAAGACAAATTATTGTTCCGTCTTTGAATAGTTTTTTTCCATAAAATGACCAAATTAAACCCTAGATTTTGTATCATTTCTATACATGATATACAGGGATGAACAATACAAGATGCTGCGCAACACTTCTGATCCTCTCTATCTAAATATATAAATTTAAAGAACTTGAGTCTTAATAAGTCAATAGAATTGTCTGGCATTTTGTAATATTTCGTTACATCCACAAACCGATATAGAGCTATGGGTAATAAATACAATTTTCGCTATACCCTTGTCAAAAGAAGAAAGCCTGAATAACGAAATAAGAATGATAAGAGAAAATACAAATACCAACGGTTTTTCAGTAAATATAATAGATTATTTAGTAACAAAAAACAAAAAGATATTACAATGAGTAATCGACCCTAGAATTAAAGAATGATCTGAGAAAGTGTTGGTCTCCTGCCGGAAAGAATTTCATGGATAATATCAACCTTAAAAGAGTATTTAACCTAGCGAAAAATGGCAAATATATTTTATAATGACAAACAGTGACCAGCAAGCTTCCTTGCGAGGAATGTAATAGCTGTTACATCGGGCAAACAAGAAGGATATTTAATGTAAGATACACTGAATATATCAAATCATTAAAAAATAGTTAGTACTTGAAATTTTACAAGCAATTTTTTAGATCTTGTTTTTTCATCAATAGATACACTGAAAATCTAAAAAATGAAATATATTAGAAAAAATTTACCAACATTGGAATAATCTAAACGCTACCAATTAATTTTTATATTTAACGTGCTTGAGAATGTAGTGTAAAAATTACGAAAGTGCAGTCGCAAGTAAAAGTAATTTACTTTGTAAGTTCGGTAGGTGATTTATTACTAGTTATTACACTACGAGTTGTTTTATACAGGGTGTCTCACCGGGAACTGAATCGATCGATATAGAGAAAAGCACGCATCAAAAATTTTTGAAAATTTAGATGGTTACTAATGTCGGTATGTCCAATCCAAGTAAAATAATTAGAAGCATGGGTACTTCTGGTTATACCGGAAGTCGATACCAACTTGCTTATTTTAAATGGAACACCCTATATATTTTCCACTTTTCGATATGGAAATAAAATTCTGAGTTCAGGCATGTAGCATACCCTATATCTAAACCCAGTAGTTTCGAAGATATTTGACATTTTATAAAAAATTTGACAGGTGCAACGGTTTGCAAAAATCGTTATAACTTTTTCTGTGTAGGACATCCTCATTTGCTCTTTGGCACGAAGAAAGAACACAAGGAGAACTACGTTCTACAACTGAAATAAATTCAATAATACCATGCCAAGTGTTCCGCTTTTCGCGTTACGTTTTGTCGACTTCAAACCGCGAAAACTTGTTTAGGTCAAATGGAATCTCCTGTGTTTTTTACGTCAAGTTGTGTAAAATTGTATTCCCTTTTCTCTGATATTAGCATTGAGAGTTAAAATTTTAAATTTCTTGAAATATTTAAGATTTTATTAGAAATCCATGAATAGTTGTAATCATTTCATCAAAATAACCATGATTAGAAACAATCAGTCATTATCTTATGTCAAAAAATACCAGCACGTTTAAATTACACCCACGAAGACTTTTTAAATTTGTTTATTATTTATGGAAAATGTGATAAGGTAATATCAAGAACTTGAGCACAGTTCCTACTCGATATCCAGAAAAACGGAAACCGTCACCAAACACTGTAAAACGCATACTGGAAAAATTTTAAAAATTATGGCTCTGTCAAGGCAAAAATGTAAAGAAGAAAGCCTATTGTTGATGACGAAAACATTAAAATGGTCATTCTGGGATATTTTCATGCCTTTCCAAGGATGTCATTAAGACAAGCTGCTCTGGAATCGGGACTATGCAAGGATTCAATTCACACAATCTTATTAAAACATAAGTTTCTCCCGTTGTCATTCCATATGGTTGAAGGATTAAAAGAAACAGATTCCCTAAGAGGACATAATTTTTGTGAGTATATTCTAATAAGGTCGGAGGGTGGCGATTCTTATTTGGGAAATATTGTATGGACAGATGAAGCA
This sequence comes from Stenurella melanura, assembly GCA_963583905.1. Classification (NCBI taxonomy): domain Eukaryota; kingdom Metazoa; phylum Arthropoda; class Insecta; order Coleoptera; family Cerambycidae; genus Stenurella; species Stenurella melanura. The sequence continues at coordinate 149,795,509 of OY757310.1, forward strand.
AAATTTACTAAAAATGGACTTTTTAATAGACACAATTCGCATTATTGGAATGACTCAAATTCTCATATGTTCAGAGAGCGAAACTTTCAGGAAAGTTGGCAGTTCAATGTTTACTGTGCCATAAGAAACGATAGAGTGATGGCATTACAATTTTATAAGGAAAATTTAAACGGTAAATCAAATTTTCTCTTCTGCTAATATGTACTTATAGGTAAATTTTGTTTTTTTTTTTAGGTGAAAGATATCTGAATATCTTACAAAATTTGAATAATAACTATTTAGAAAATTTACCTCTCGCCGAACATAGAAACATTTTTTATCAGCTGGACGGTGCTCCCCCACATAACGCATATTTAATTAATAATTATTTATAAGAAACTTTTTATGATCAATGGATTGCCAATAATGGACCTTTCTTATGGCCTCCTCGCTCGCCCGACTTATCAGTTCTGGATTATTTTATTTGGGGAACTACTAAAAATAAAGTTTATGAGAGCCCATTAACAACCATTGATTGTATGCAGATAGTAAGAAATGCATTTCAAAACATCACAGGATTCAATTAGAAGAGCCATGACGAACTAATCCGAAGGTGCGACAAATGTGTCGAGGTTCGAGCGCGGAATTTTGAGCAATTATTAAATTAAAATGGAACCATGTTTTAAATCGATCTTATCTCTGCTATTTTAGTTCATGCCATATCTTCAATTCAATTAATACGCATATTACAGTGTTTGTTATTTTCCGATTTTGTGGATATCGAGTAGCAAATGTGTTGATATTACCTTATCACATTCTACATAAATAATAAATAAATTTAAAAAGTCTTCGTGGGTGTAATTTAAACGTGCTGGTATTGTTTGACATAAGATAATGATTGTTTCTAATCATGGCTATTTTTATGAGATGATTACAACAATTCATGAATTTCTAATAATATCGTAAATATTTCAAAAAGTTGAAAACTTTAACCCTCAATGCTAATATCAGGAAAAAGGGAATTCAATTTTACACAACTTGACGTAAAAAAATACAGGGTGTTCCATTTGACCTAAACAAGTTTTCGTGGTTTGAAGTTGACAAAATGTAACGCGAAAAACGGAACACTTGGTATGATATTATTGAGTTTATTTGAGTTGTAGAACGTAGTTCTCCTTGTGTCCTTTCTCCGTGCCAAAGAGCAAATGAGGGTGTCCTACATAGAAAAAGTTATAACGGCTTTTGCAAACCATTGCTTGTCCAATTTTTTATAAAATGTCAAATATCTTCGAAACTACTAGATTTAGTTATAGGGTGTGCTACATGCTCGAACTCAGAATTTCATTGTCATCTAGAAAAGTTGAAAATATATAGGGTGTTCCATTTAAAATAAGCAAGTTCGTATCGATTTCCGGTATAAGCGGAAGTACCCCATGGTTCTAATTATTTTAGTTGTATTGGTCACACCGACATTAGTAACTGTCTAAATTTTAAAAATTTCTGATGCGTACTTTTCTCTATATCAATCGATTCAGTTCCCGGTGAGATACCCCTGTATAAATATAAACAAGTACTGTAAAGAGACCTGCCGGACGTGTATCATATAATATTTTATTTCATACTGTCTTTATCATGAATAAAAAGTTATAATTATTGAAATTTAAAAAATATTAGTTCGTAATCTAACAATCGCATCACTTTAACGACGTTATAGCTATTGCTTTTCATAGTTAATTATGATTGCCTTTAGCTTGTTACTGTCAAATAAATAATGTTTGCATTGTTTTGTATTATGGAGATTTCGGGGGAAAATAAACTTTTCATGTATTAGATAATTGCTAAAACTGTGTATTTAAATATTTTATCCACAATCACATTGGAGTTCTATCCACACTTATGAAGCATATAAAGTACCACTTCATTCACTAGTGGGGTAATGAATTTATTCGACTAGTGGGGTAATGAAAAATACAATCTTAAATCAATTACATTTTATTTAATTTTTATTAATATTAATGCTAACATTTATATTAATAGACATTTCGTTATTTGTTTTATCATGTTTCATTTCGTTTCCATTAATAACAAACTTGTAGTTGTCATCGGTTTCAGAACGCATAGTGCTTGTTGAAGTTTTTGATAAATCTGTAGAAACAATGGATGTCTCCTCTTGTAAGGAACGACTAGTACCAGGAGTACCTTGGATTTCTCTTGAGATATCAAGCTTATTGGATATAGAATCGTCGATATCACTTTCTGCTATAGCGGAACTTCTCCACGCCCCATGTCGTTTAATTGTTACGAGGTCAGCACCTTTATTAACCAGTAAAGCTCTTGAAGTGCGCCTCATGCAATGGCCGCTATAAGCTTCTGCTGTTTGCCAAATTAAAAAATGAAGCAACTCTTGAAGGAACTTTCGACAAATTGTTGATTTCAACAGGTTGTCAAGTACATTTTTGAACAGTGTATCGTAAAAAGAATCTGTCGTTGAATAACTTCTTCGGACGTAAGGACATGTATTTTCTATACGTCTCCACAGTATTGAGAGGGGATCTTTCTTCCATAATTGTGAATTGCTATCTGGTATAGAAACAAGCAGATATGCGCCCCTGTCTTTTACATCATTGATTTTCAAATTCGTCAATTCACAGCAACGACAGACACCAGACACCCCATTATTAGTATAACCTATAATATTTCAAAGTTTATTATCTACACTGTCTAAAAGGTTAAGAGATATTACCTTAATCATCACGTATTTTTTATCGCAAGCCCTTGTCAAAATTTCTTCCACGTGTGCTCTTTCCAATACCGCAGCTTTCTTCGCTTTGTACCCTCTCGACTCACTCTTCAGATAGGCAGTGAGCTCACTATATTTTCCAATGTCTATGTTTTTATGGACCTTTATAGCGGCCTTCAGCATCGAATAGTTCGACCACATGGATGAAATTACATACTTCTTCAAATTTAAGAAATACGATAGCAGTACTTCCTCATTTATTGTCATTACCCCCCGTTTTTCTTCAATAATTGGAGAGTTGCTTCTTCAGTTTCCCGAAGGATTCTCTCAGGAACAAAATCGCTTTCTTGCATTTTTCACCAACTTCACAAATTTTTACAAATGGAATTGATAAATGATCAAAACTAAGCAACCATTCATCACCTTACAAGTTTTTTAAAATTAATTTCAATAATTTTTGACGTTACAGCCGCTGACAGAGCGAAATGTCAAATAATTTTTTGGTGAAATCCAATTTTAAATGACCGTGATTGTGGATAAAACGTTGTATAGCATTCGTGTTTTAGTCACGTTTTATCCCCTCAAGAAAATTAAACTCTCCAACTTCGTTCGCGTTTAAACTTTCTTGTGTGGATAAAACGCTATCTAAAACACTTACACAGTAAACAACTATTATTTCTTATATTTTCAAGTCAAAAGTCAAAAATAAAAAATTACTGCCTACTAATAACAATAATATGATAGTGTTACTACGTAACACATTACAGTATCCTATACCGTAATGCGTTACATCACGGTATCAGATACTGTAATGCTCGATTTACCGATCGTAAATGAGTCCGGGAAATAGTCATTTAGCGGACAGTATGAAATAAAGAATATAGTGACATTTAACGAAACAAATTTGTTATCGTTATTTGAGTCTTAACCTCAATTTCAAATTCATTCTTTAAATTGGTATACCTTACCTTCTTGTGGCCCCCAGGTCCATCCATTACCCGCGTGTGCCGGGGTGTCCACCTCCAAAACTACCCGTATTCCTCTCAATCTAGCAAACTCCACAAGAGCCTTGACTTCCTCGGGTCTGTACACCATGCCCGGCCCATAAGACCCAGTCTTGGAAAGCTGTGGCACGCTGGGGACAACAAGGGGAAAACTTTGAGAGTCAGTTATATGCCAGTGAAAAACGTTAAGCTTACTGGCTGACATCCCCACAAGTACTCTCTTCAAACTCTCTATGGACATAAAGTTTCTAGATGTGTCAATCATGAGCCCTCTGTAGGAAAATACTGGATTATCTTGGACAGTTGCACCTTTAAGTACCTTCAACATTCCCCCGTTCGCGTAGGGGTCCCACCAGATCAATTGGGATAAGGTTTCCAACCCATGTCTGGCACCGAAGAAAGTCTTGGCAGTTATGTTAGCAACCACCGTATTCTCGTGAGGTTTCAGCACTATACTGTAACCTTCATCAGTATTTAATTTTAACCTAACCACGTCAGAGTGTAATATCGTAACTCTAATTAAAAATTTATTAATGTCTGTTTGTTCACGTGTATAGTCTTTTTTCTCGACTAGGTTTACTACGTTATCGTTAAAATTGGTGAAAGCTTTTTCTAGTAGGAATTTTGCTGGGGCACTTGCGATGTTCTCGAGCTGGAACTGATTGTGATTGAAAGTGACTGCCCGACTGCCGAGCGTGACGGGCCCCGTTGGCTGGGGCCATAGCTGCGTCGAACCACATAACATGCTACATGTCGCAAGTGATACTAGTGCAGGGCCAGCTTTTATGTGTCGCCTCTCGCAACGTTGATTTATGCACTCCCAGGTCCATTGGGGCGGATGGGATTTCCTGTAACAAATAGGAAGCGTATTAATTTGTGCTTGATAGTATATGTATGTTATCGTGGGTATTGTGTAGCTGTGTATAAATAGTGCACAATGGATTACTGTAGTGTGGTTTAAAAAGTAAATGTAAATTGCACAGTTTATTTCTGTCACAAAATATATCCATGAAAACAAAATATAGAAAAAGCAGTACTGTTTACGAGGGCGATCGAACAGCTCTATGATAAACTTCGACGGAATTGAAATTGAAAGAAAATGCTGTAAGAGTTAGTAAGTTAAGAATATTTAACATAATTTTACTTTGACGATGAAGCAGTTTCTACAAACACCAAAACAATGGAACGTTACACTTTAATATTATACTTCATTCTCGTTCCGCTAACTATGCTGGAATCCATCAGGTGGTTGCCAAAATTAAAATTAATCTAATAATGTATCCTATATTTGTATTGATAGTCCAGTACATTTCGATGTGAGTCATTACGGATATACTAAGAACTTGTAATCCGAATGAAATGGTTTGCAATGTACTTTGAAATTAACCAAGAGTTCCGGCGACATACGATTATCAATCGAGAGCTGAACCTGAAACTCTTCTCAATTGTTCCATGGCTGCATCCTTTGTAGGAGGCAATGAACTTTTCCCTATAGCATTAACAAAATATTTATATTTGTATAAAACTAAATTTAATTCAGAATTAGGAGCGCTATATAATACCGATATGCACTTCAATTCAGTTTCAAAGATCTTCCCAAAATCAACATCCTTTTCTTTAAATTTTAGAGCAGCTTCTTGTAGATGTCTTCTATTTTCTAGTATTGATTACCAAACCTTAAATATTTTGGAGAATGACAGATACGTTCAGGCACACTTAATGTTGAGCATATAACTTGAGGCAATAACAGCAGTGCTGCATTATGACTTTTTTCGTCCATAGGCAACTATATTATAGCGCCCCCCCTCCTACTACAAAACTTTTAAAATTTTATTAAGGTTCTTATTTATAATATAAAATAATATAATATAAAAACCATGATATACAATCAACACAAATAAATTAAAAAAAAGCATTAAATGGAAAACGTTAAACAAGTATTAGTATAATAGTTATTTATGATTAGATGTTATAAATGATGTTTTATTTTGCGAGTGGGGTCAAAACAATAAAAACAAATATTTTGTAAATGAAACATAATTTTTACCACTTGTTTCATAAATAACTATTACGTACGTTTTCTGAATTTCTTACTGGCGAAACTATTTATAACATTGGTAAAAAAAAAGTTACAGACGACAGACATAATTTTTTTTCTCGCTCATATTTAAAATTTCGGCGTTTCATGACAATCTAAACCTATTTTAACAAGAACAATTTTTGAATTTTTTTTTATGATTACGATACTTCCACTCCACTATATGGATGTGGAAGTAATTAAACACACTAGTTAAGTCGTGATGATTGAAGTGCCGCGTTCAATAACTCGCTGTTCGCTGAGCGCTCGGAGCCTAGGAAAATCTGAAAAAAATCAGCGAAAAATATTTCGGAAAAATATGTTAATCAAAACAAGAAATAAAAAATATGAGCGTATAGCCAATTATTTGGCTTCGAGATAAAATATAAAAACCAAAAAAATTTCTCTCTCGAAATCAATGAAAATCATTCGTTTTTGTTTACATGAATTGCCATTACTCGGCCGGACGTGAACAAAAACGATTTTGGGATCAAATGATTCCCTAGACTCTAGCGCTGCCATATATATCATTGCAGGAAATGCAGAAAAATATTCAGTGTTTACAGTTATTTTAATGTAAACAAATTCCCGAATAATTCGACGTTTTCTGTGTTTCTGAGGAAAAAAGTATCGAGGGAGTTTCAAGTTTCGACAAATGTCGATCTACAATATTGTTATATTGTGTTTAAGGATCATTTCTACAAAGTTTCACACTGACCGATGAAAAATTGTGATAGAGCGAGTTGAAAAAAAAGTCGAAAGATGCGGATTGAAACAAACGCCAAGTATGCTTCTATTTAAGGTGGTCCGGTATTCGACCCACATCTGTGACCAAATCTACCAGACAGAAAAAAAATTATAATAGCTTTTAAAAACATTTTCATTTTTTGTTGATAATTTTCAAACATGAAAGTTTTTTGTTTTCTTTGTTCGTCGCCGGCGCCCCGCAAGCCGTCGGTGCCCCTAGGGAGCTGCCTATATTGCCTTATGGATAATTCGGCTCTGAATAACGGCCTCTCAGATAATAATACCAAATGACAGCACTTTTATGCAATATTGAATTTATATCCCACTTAAAGAATAAAAAAATAGGCTTTTAGGAAAGCAAATATATACATCAATAATAACATTGTGATATCTATCTTAAAGCGTATTTTGATTTTTGTCATTTGGTCTTCAATGACGGGTCAAAGACTGTTCGAGTATTATACCGCCGAGCTTCATTCCAAGAGTCAGTTGCAAAATTTCTAGCATCAACAGTTTTCTTGAAATGAAAAAATATATACAGGGTATTTCCTAATGACGTGCTAATATTTCAGGGCGTGATTCCTTAGGTCATTTTATGAAGAAAAGTTCATATGAACATACGTCCGCGACGGCTTTTTTGTTCTAATCGTTATTTTTTAATATCTCAGAAAGTATTTTAGATATTATTTTCAATGTTGGTATATGTTAATCTACATCCTATAGAACCACATATTTTAATTAGAAAAATTATTTCATCACTTCACCAGTGGCGTCGCTGCGAGCATGTCCTCTGATATTTTTTACCAAAAAAGTGGTACGCCACTGACATTTTTTCATGTCTCTTACGTTTTCTCGTCAGACGCACAGTTCTTGATTAAAACAATTAAATTCATATTGAAACTAATTATTACACAGGCACACACGCAAAAAAAAATGTTGATTACATGGACCAGACCAATCGGTGTATTTTGGCTTGCTGAATCCGTATCCGGTGTCATTTTTGCCCTACCACGTCACAATTTTTTTCTATGCTCAAAAAACAGTTAGAAAAATGCAAAAAGGGAATATTGCATTTTTCTAACGATTTTCTGAGGATGCAGAAAAATTGCGGCGTGGTGGGGAAAAACTGACCCCGATTCGAATTTATCAAGCCAAAATACACTGGAGATGCTTGGCCTGGTCCGTGTAATCGACAATTTTTTTTGTGTGTGCGCGCCAGTGTAATTAGTTTCAATATGAATTTAATTGCTCTAATCAAGTCGTCTGACGTGAAAAACGCAAAAGATCGTTTTCATGTAAAATTGATGAGGCTTATCAGAAAAAATATCGACATGGAAAAATGTCAGTGGCATACCACTTTCTTGGTAAAAAATATCAGAGGACATGCTCGCAAGGATGCCACTGGTGGAGCAATAAAATAGATTTTTTGCTCTTTCTTTTCGTTTCGTTATAGTTTTCCAAAAAACCCAACTAACAAAGTTATTTCAAAAAACAACATATTAGTGCACTTGTTAATAAAAAATTGCATATAGGTTAAGTCAGCAAATTCTTGCAACGATAATTTTCACCATTTCTCAGAGTATCTCCTCAAATTCTCACCAAATAAAAATCAAATTGCATTGAACAGTAAACCAATGTCATTGTTGAAAGAATTCAATCATGCGACCAATACTAATACTAACCAATAAAGTGGTATATTTAGGATAGGTTTTTTGTGACTATTCTTGTATGCCAATTCCACAAATCTTGGTTTATCTTAAGAATTCACTCGAATTAAATAATATTACTGGAGAAATAGTAAAGGAACATATTGATCTTGCTAGACTTTGCATGAAGCAAGCCTTATCGTATTTCCATCGCTCCAATTCCTACACTTGTATTTATTCACAAATCCAATCGAGAAGGATATACTACTGTTACCAAAACACATACTTTTCAACTAGTAGAAGTTGCAGTTGGGCGCGGCTGACTGCAACATTTTGCTTGAATACGGAACAATTCATGGTAGCGCTGGCATTGAGGTTAAGAATACAGCCAATATATTTTATATTTTTATTGTTTAAATAGGTAAAAGTGGGACAAATGATGAATTGTGTTATTGGATAGTGTTCTGTCATCAACCCCATTTAACATCTACAATGAACACGTGATGCGACGTGTGCTGGAGGACTAGCAGGGTGGAGTAGCTGTAGACGAAATGAGAATTTTTATTTTTATGATACTGTTAATGAACCCAGTAAAATCGTCCAAATGAAAACATATAAATAATGAAGGAAAATAAATTTAGCCCAAATTTAAATAAAAAAACTGATGTAGAGAATTTGTCACAACGTTTTTTTCAGAATGTGCGAAGTTGAGTTATAATGGAGTAAATTTAAGGGTCTAAATTGCCTAGAAAGGAATTGTCTTACTTTTGATAGAAATTCTTGAATACATTTCAAAAAGTGCAGTAAAAAGTTTTGGATTAAATCCGTGTGAAAAGCTTTTGTTTAAACAGATTAATGTTCAGAATCCAGCCTTTTCGCAGTTTTTCTTAAACATCTCTGGTTGTACAACCCGTATCGCAATAAAGAAAGAGACACACATTATTCACGATGAAATTGCGAAGAAAACTAGATTTGTCCGGATCTTATTTATTGGTCAAAATGCAATAATGCCCATACAAGTTTGGAAGAATATACCCCTTGCGGAGTTAGACTATCAAGCCAAGTTTCAAATTAAAATGTTTACAATATCAAATGCAAACTCGAAAATCGAATCGTCGATTCATTAAGGGCATCAAAAATTTGTAGTTTAGATTATAGTTGTTTTTAATGTTTTTTGAGGTGGTATGCAGAAAAGTAAATTTTGAAATGTTTTAAACCGAAAAAATGTTCGTCATTATGTCTTAGCTTGCTTATAAGTGGTCATAATGCAAAAAAATGTCATATCTGGGGTCCCAGTTGGTGCAGATAAAACTACTTTTTTTTAAATAGTTCGTTTTTTATGTACCTACATTTAATATATACCAATAATTTTAATTTTTAGGCAAAATATTGATAAATAAAATTAATTTGTTAAAAAAAGAAAATGGACGAATTGAATAAAATTGATTTAAAAAATTTTTCAATACCTTAGACATATTTTCATTTGGTATACTTGTGGCATAGATAATATAATCTTTGTTAGTATTTTGATTTGGTCGATTCCTTATTTTAGTGTACATTTGTGTACTTTCCTTACTATATATATACAAATATAATTGTTTCGAGTAGCAATTAGTTTCAAGGATCGTTTTAATTTTTTTCAATTTAATTGGTCTGTATTTTGGGTGAGAAAGTTGAGTGGGATATTAACCAAATTTTTTAAGTAGCTGTTAGGTGTACGTGAATTAAAATTTAGATACCTTTGCGACCATACCTCTCTGCGTGCCATCAATAATACCAGATTAATTTTATTTGATAGGTATATCTAAAAAGTTTATGTAATTTTCTTTTCTTTATTTTGGCGGTGAGTTGCAATCATGAGTAAAAATTATTAAAACCATTAACAATTCTAAGATAACTATTTTATTTTTAGTACTTAAGTATAATCATCTACATCTGTTGTAAAATTCTTTCTTGTAAACTGTTGGTTTATAGTTTAGCGATTTTAATATAAAGGGTGTCCCAGCTCTATTTAGACAGGTGTTATCTAGAAAATGGTGAGACACAGAAAGAAATATTAAATAGAAAAGTTATTTTATTTTCAAATGTACAAGGCGCCTTAAAAATGCGATAGGTTATGCAACTTTATTTTTTCAAATAGAACACCCTGTATATTCCTATATTTTTCGACTTTCCTTTTATTTACGAACAAATTATATTACCCATGTCCTATATCTATCATTAACGGTTTACGATATATCAACGGTTTAATCTCAAATGTTATGTTCCAATTGCAATAAATGAGCGCCTCACTACGTGGTGGCAGTAAGATGGGCAACACCGCATAATTCGAACATTGTAATACGCCTCCTAACTGTGATATTTGGGTGGAACCGGATTGGTAATCAGGGACCTGTTAAGTGGCCTGCGCGGTCACCTGATATATCGCCCCTCGATTTTTTTATGGGGTCATTTAAAGCAAGTTGTATACTCTGAGAAACCAAATAATCTTAATGATTAAAGATTAGTATAACTCATGCTTGTCGCCAAATAACTCCAGAAGTTGTCAGGAATTCTTGTACACGAGAACTACTAAGGATGTAACATTTGAAAAAGCTACATGAATAACTTCATATTTGCTTGCAATAAATTGATTCTAGATAATTCAGTTAATGGAGTAGAGGGATATGCAACCCTCTTACTCTAAAGGGCGAAGCCGCATGTCTGCAGAGTTTAACATTGAGAAAGTAAACATGTTTTCTTTAAGAATAGTTTGAGTTAGTGGTGTTAATTGTATATTCTTGAGATATTACATAATTGTGAAATTCAGTCTTTTGATTATTGAGTCCTTTGGTGGTGCATTATGATTGGCCAGAGAAAATGTTCTGAGAGTGCGCAAGTTGGCAACACTGAGGAAATTTTGGAGATTTCCGGTGCTCGTTTGACAGAGACACGAGGTAGGTGGACGGCGGTCTTGATTTTTGTGGAGGTTTTAGGGTTCTACATCGTTAACACAGTTTTGGATTTGTATCGATGTCCTCATAAATTTCTCACCGCCCTGCCGTAAGCGTTCTGTAAATTCCAGGAAGGAATTTTTCTGGTTGCCGTAATTTTGTCGCCACGTGCTTCGTGAGGTTATGTAATACTCTCTATATGAGATTATTTGCAGAGGCCTATATTGGGAGAGGGTTATAAATATAAGCCTCTCCAAATATAGGCCAAATTGGAGAGGCATATATTTGGGTAGGCCTATGTTTGGATAGGCATATATTTGAGTCAGGCAATTTAGCAATTTATGTAAGAACCCAGCTGTTTGGTGCTGTAGTTTTGGTGATATGGGTCCTAACATTTAGAGGAGTAGTAATAGGAGAAAGTCTATTACTCAGAAATTTAGTTGTGTATGGGTCTTGCTGAGATTTAGAGAAGTTTTGGATTGGGAAGTTATTCGCAGCAGTCTCCAAAAGATTTAAGGCAGGAGTTTTGGAGCAGCACGGAGTTGTAGGCGTAGCCAACGTCGAGTACGTCTAGGATGTAGTGATAGGTCACGCTGCAGTAGTCACAGATAATGACAAGGCTCTGACCAGGTTTTTGTTTCATTTTGGTTATATATTTTCAAATAAATTATTGTAATTTAATTCAGTGATTTTTGTTCATATATTAAAGTAAATTATATCACCATAAATTGAACTCTAAGTTTATATATATAGAATGATGAAATATTTAAGATTTTTACTGTAAAGCAACGTATGGTACCGTGAGATGCTAATTTATCTTCTACTATGTTACACATAGGAAGCATTTTTAGTAGAATATACCTACTTATTTTAGAACATTTATTAACATCTAGATGTAAGTAGCGAAGGTTGCAGTTGTCAGCTCATGAAATCTAGTTCATTACCTAAAACTTTAGTGATGAGCCGTAAATTCAATTCGCAGTAAATCTTTAATTCGCTGTTGTAAGTCAGAACTCGTAGTTGCATATTAGATAACTCGTAGTTGCAAGAAAATCTCAGTTAGAGAGTAAAGTTTGATTTTCAGTGAAGTTTCATTAGATCAAGTATACAGAATTCTTTAATGCGTTTGAACCACGTTTAGGTAACATCTAAAGTTTCTGTTTATATTTGTTGTTGTTGTTGTACACATAACTTGTGTTGTAATAAATGTTTAATGTCTACATGTTCTTGTTATTTGCACTAATATCCCTAATGTTTAATGGATATCTACCTTGATCTTAAGTTTGATCATTAGTTGTAGAGTAAATTTTGATATTATTTGTTAATTTAATATTTCCATTGCATAATTGCTATTAACTTAATTTTATTCCTGACTGGCAGAATTATTTATATCACTACATTTAATATCCAGCAGGTGGCGCCCTTTGAATATCCACACTCTTAAAGTCCACGGCCCTATGCTCTCCGACAAAAACTAGCTGCCGTTCGCACAGGTAAAGCATTTTTAATATTTAGATATTAGAACGGTTACAAGGAGGTATGAGTTGTATCAAATAGAATATATAATATCTTTTGTAATGATCATAATAGTTATTGTTTTTTGTATTGTATTATTTCTTATGATTACGTTAATAAAAAAATGTTATGCCAAAAATTTAACTGCTAATATTTCAACAATGGTTAGTGATACGTACAGGACATGGTTAATGAAGTTTGTTCGGAAGTAAAAGGAAAACCCAAAAATACAAAAATATACAGTGTTCTGTTCGAAAAAAAAGTTGCATAACCTGCCACCATTTTAATGCGCATTGTACATTATAAAATAAAATGATTAAATGCACCTTTCTATGTCTCACTGTTTTCTAGATAATGCTCGTCTAAATAGAGCTGGGGACACCCCGTATTGTACTCTAACTAGAAATTGAAAAACGTTTATTTAATTACGACACGTAATTATAAAATTATCCCCAAGTCGTTCCCACTTCAATGTAAATTGTAGGGCCTCATTTCGTTTTACATAACACAAAATCCTGTTTTTTAAGGGGTTACTCCGATAATTTGAGAGGCAGTTAAGAGGACATTCTAAGAAAAAACATTTTTTAAAACAAACATTTAAAAAATGCATCAAAATATGCATATACAACAGAACAGTCTAGAACCCTGAAGGATCACGTGGGCTAATTTTCACTGTTAGGTGACTTGGATAATTTTCTGATCACGACTTATTATTGGACATTTTTCAAATCGATACACGGTATATACGGAATTCTTTACAATTATTTACTTAATAAATATTTGAATGTGCATGCCTATATACTTGGCACGTTGAACCGTTAAAAGTCAATTAATAAATTATTCCACGGCACAAAGACAAAGAGTATGCAGAGAAATATTTTCAGTACTTAAAACAATTATACAGTTATGCATATGCAAATGTTAAACATATTTGCTATACAAGTTAATATGTTATTAGGGAAAATCATGGAAGAAAAATAACGGGTTAATAAGGAAAATGTTATTTAAGTATTAAGCACTGAAAATATTTCATTTACTAATGATGAACAATTATAGTCATTATTTCTCCCAGTTCCAGGATACGTAAAAACTTAGATTTGGTATAGTTGTTGCATGTGGGTCACTTATAAAAGACATTGGCACTACTGGCAGCGGCTGGATCCCCCTTGCGACAATTCGTTAATTTAATTTATAATGGGGCTCGTTACCATCATCATAACAAATTTATTAAGCTTTTAAAATATACAGGGTGGGACAATAGTGCGGCGGACCTCGATGTCTCGAGTTCTACGATAGCTAGAAATTAAGAACAAAATTTCAAGTAAACTAGATAAAAAAGTCTACAACTGGAAATTATTTTCGAACATACAGCGCGTACCAAGACGAAATTACAGAACCAAGTGCCTTTTTTTTTAAATGGAATGCTATGTATATCAGCCTCTTTCTAGGCTCTATTCAATCCTATATTAGCATTGAATATCTCGCAACCACTTGGATGTAATAAATTTTTTTCATTTTCATTTCCTGAAACTGTACAGGGTGGCCAAAAATTATATTTCACTTAAGAACTTTTTAAATTGAATATTCTCAATTTTTTCAAATGGAACACCCTGTATATTTTTCAACGATGTGATTGTTTGTAAGTACTTTCCTATGGATAATTGCAACTAATTTCGTTTTATTGAACAATAATTACAAAATTCAAAAATAAACTTAAAACAAGAGGTTTCTTCAAAACACTCAGTAGAAAAAATTACAATAAATGTTCCACATGTTGCCCATTTTGATTGACACAAATCTTTATGTGCTTTTGAAGTGAGGATCCCACTGTTCCTAAAACCGCCGGAGTGATAGATCTAAAGGCAGTTATTATTCTTTCCTTCATATTTTGTACTGTTGTTGGTGTGGCTGTATAAACAATTTCCTTCGCGTATCCCCATAAAAAGAAATCCATTTTTTAAGATCTGGCAATCTAGCAGGCAATTTAGTGGGTCCATTTCTTCCAATCCATTGATGAAGATAAATAGCTCCAGTCAATGTACCATCAAAGAAATGTGGCCTTGTAGTGGTTTAAAAAGAACATATTGAACAAGTCTTAAATTTTTCGTACAAGAATCATGCAACACACTGTATATTAAGAATTCGCTAGTTGGTATATCTGGTTACATATATAAATAATTTATTTTTGTTTTAAAGTTCGAGAAGAAGACTTTTGAATTGTTATAAATTTATCAATAAATAAATGTAATGACAACTCTATTGATTTGCATAAAGAACTTTTAACAAAAATTAGTTTAGAAAAAGTAAGCGTGAAATGATAAAATAAAAAAACTACAAAAAGTATTGATATAAAAAGTTGATCGAGCCGGGAGATTAAGGTTTCCACGTTTTGGGTAGATCGAGGTAATGAGTACGTGGTGTGCGTATTTGTTAATTAATTAAATTAAAATCTGAAAGATTCGCGAGTGCCTCATAAAATCTAGGGTGAGTAATTTTAAAAATCCATATATTACCTGTTGATCGCGTTAAATCCACTGCAATTTGCTTAGACGATTTGAATTTTTAGGCATTTATTACCTACTTGCACCTCGTGTTAATTCTGTGAGGGAAACACTTTCGAGAGGCCTCATGAAACCTAGGGCCTCTTCTTAGGCTCTTCTCAGACTCTTCTTAGACTCTTCGTAACCTTCATAAACTCTGCTTAGATATTACGTAACTTTGCTTGGACTTTACGTCAACACCTCAACCTCTGTGCAGTCTATCCATTTTAACTTACAAAGTATACGAGCTTACCGTTATTTTTTTACAAGAATAAATTTGATTATTCCCTTGGCAAATAAAAAGTGAACCTTAGGGCCGCGTGCTCCTTAAACATTTATAATAATTCATTGAATTTTTAAACAAAATTATTGATAGCTTATATATATTTTTGTGTTCACCGACTAACAGCTGTTAATTGGGTACCTATAAATTAATATCATTGTGTTACAACTTTAATGCATGTTATACTCGAAAATAGTAAAGTATTGTGAGACTGTTACATATATTGATCTCGATAAAGGTTCAAGCTTTATTTAAAATTAAATTTAGATTTGGTAGCTTAGTAAAAATAAGAGAAAAATCATCCAGGTAATTAGCGCACACCTTAGTTACTAAATTAATTTGATATCTGTGATATAAGTACGTTGTGTAAGAGAGGAAAATATTTGTTCATATTTACAATTTATCGTTACCTGTGTTTTACGTTTGTTATATCGATATAATACTTTGTCGTTTGTTACCAATCATTGCTTATAGTTTTCTACAATTTTTTATACCTGTTTTTTGTCTACTTTCCTGTTGCTATTATACACCACAAAGTAATTGTTAACTTGGAAATTATAGTTTGGCTTTTCAAACATCTATGATCTATGTACATGTTGTTTTCTTAATGGTAAAATTTTTATTTATTAAATTTACTTATATTACTTACGTCATTTTTTTATAATTGTTTTTGTGTGTCTTGATTCCCCTCTACCCTCGTCGAAGTATTCGACTGGCGCCCAGGCATAACTTGCTATATTAGTGTTAAATAACATCTAAACGCTAAATTGAACATCTAGATAAATGAATAAAATTTTTATATTACAATAATCCTTGCCCACGACCCAGCCTCCGAATTTAATGACTGCCGTGTGCTAACGTTATCGATATCACTTAGACATCAAGCAATATAACGTTACAGCCTTATTACATGTTCTCCAATAATTCATCCACAAACATTTATAGACCGTCTGTGTTGGATATCAACTTGCATAAAAAAGTGAGGATTTTCCAAAGCATAGTAATGAAAATTGTGCCTATTAACAAATTCATTTTTATGAAAAGTTGCCTCATCAGTGAATAAAACATTATTGAAAAAGTTGACATCATCTTGCATTTTACCTCTGACCCAATTACAAAATTATAGGCGCTTTTGAAAACCGCCATCAGATTCCTGGTGCATTTGAATATGATATGTATGCAACTTATTTGTTTTTAAGATTCGA
The DNA here is from genome assembly GCA_963583905.1 of Stenurella melanura. Taxonomy (NCBI): domain Eukaryota; kingdom Metazoa; phylum Arthropoda; class Insecta; order Coleoptera; family Cerambycidae; genus Stenurella; species Stenurella melanura. Next base: position 149,812,178 of record OY757310.1, read on the forward strand.
CCCACAGACCGTCTACTTTCTAATGAGCTCACTTCTCTATGACTAACATGGGGATTCTCAACCGTTGTCAGCACCACAGAAAACTCATTCTTTTCGTTCACAACACGTTTTATTCTTTCACTTTTTTTATATTCGACATTTCCAGTTTCCAGAAATCTATCGGAAAAGTTTTGGAAGCTGCTAGCATCAGGAATCCTTCTGTCAGGATAACGTTGGTGATAAATTCTATTGGCAAGTAAACAATTTTTGTCTGACTCGACCAAAACAAAAGTCACGTCTACAAGTTTCGCTTTATTGAAATTCATATTGTAAAATTCCAAATATTTTAAATTCAATACAAATTGTAACTAACGACCGATAATCGTGATGCATGCTCCATTTTACACGACAATTTATACCAAACTGGGGTTTTATTGCTTGTCGAATAACGAAAACGGTAAAAAAATGCACAAAAAAACATTACAGTAAGGGACCTGTTAAATACTATTTACTCATTTCAATGGATTGGAAGAAATGGTCCCACTAAATGGCCTCATTTCAAAATTGCATAAAGAATGGGCAACACGTCGAACACCTATTATAAATTCTTCTAATGAATTATTTGAGGGAACCTCTTTTCTTAAGTTTATTCTTAAATTTGACACTTATGGTTGCAATTAGCCATAGGGAAGTACTTACAAAAAATAGAGGAATAAATAGAGCCTAGAAAGAGGCTTCAAAAAATGTACTCATATACATAGAATTCCATTTAAAAAAAGGCAGTTGGTCCTGTAATTTCGTCTTGGCTCGCCCTGTATGTTTGAAAATAATTTCCAGTTATAGACTTTTTATCTAGTTTATTTGCAATTTTTTTAAAAATTTCTAGCTATCGTAGAACTCGAGATATCGAGGTCCGACGCACTATTGCCTCCTCCTGTATAATTCACTCTTCACAGAACCAATGATATTTTAAATCGACCGCGATCAACTCTTGCTGCTGCGACTGACAATCAACTGACCTGACGGCCAAGTGTACCGCCATATTGTTTGTTTACGTTTTTCAAGGCGCCAAGGCCCACTTCTTACAAGTAGGTGCCGATTAATTTTATTAAATTTGAGTCTAATTTACTTGTTTAAAAAGTGTAAAAAAACATAGCATTACATTCTTGATTATGACCATTATTCACTCAGATAATTTGAGCCACTCGCATAGTGGCTCGTGTGCTCAAACATCATCTTCATGAATCGCTCTTATAATAATATACTACTATATTAACACAGAACTGAAGCTATAGCATAAAGCACTGGTTGAATTTTGGTTGCTGACACGGGTATACTTGAAAAATACTGTAGTGACTTTGAAACAAAAAGATATGTTGAAAATGTTGATTTCTATTTTCGGGTCCGTTATAATAACTTCCATATTACTGAAAAGTTATTAAATCAAATAAATTGGCACTGGTTTAATTTAAGCAACAGTCTCATCTATATTTCACTGAATATTGATTTAACAATTGCATGAAATTAAACTGAATTAATCAGACTTAGGTACTGATACAGTTAACATGGTCAGTTATATTCGTCCTGTCTTCTACACAGTTTCCAAATTGATGGACTCTCCCAAGAATTTCGTTACAAATACATAATATTATTGTGCGGATATAGATTTAATTATCGTATTGTGCAGCTTATAATATTAATCTGTTAAAGCACTGTTTAATTTTAAACACACATTGATTAGACACACAAGTACATAATATTTACCTTCTGTTCAAAAGTTTAAGCATTTATTGACATTATAATCCGAATGGACAATTCATTAAATAGTTTAAGACTGAAAGTACTGTAGGTCTAAGTTAATTTTTACTCTTTTATATATTAATATTAGAGCTTATTGTTCCATTATTTTCCTAATATTTAACTGTTTTATATCAAACACTTTTATCGGTTTATGCATATGATATTTCAGGATTATTCTCACTCTGCGAACAGTAACATTCGTACATAATACTTAGTACATACCATTTAAAATAATGCCTAAGTATTTTATTTCATCCACAAAGAAATTTTTTACATTATTTATTTTCAGTGAAAAATGTCGACTCATTGGTAAATACTTCTTCTTTGTTTCTAGCGACCAAAGTCACATATTTAGTGTTGCCATGTATTAAACTTTAATCGATTCTACATGACCATATATGTACACGTTCCACTTCATGGTTTGGATTATGTACTATTTCTTCATAATTTCTATTGGATACCGATATAAAGATATCAGCAGAGATTTACATATTGTGTTTTTATTCACATATTTCATATAAGTACTAAATAATAGAGGATCCAGTACATTTCGTAGAGGAACACCATATTCATTTTTAACTACATCTAAAAAAACTTTGTTATATAATACCTTTCGCCTAAATAACTTTCAAAATTAAGAACAACAGTATTTTATAAAGGAAAAGTAAGGTCTTGTTTTTTCATATTAAATAATACTAGATACATGAAAATTATCTGCTAAATGTCCAGGATAGTATTTTTTAATAATTATGAAGGGACAATTAAAAAAATATAGTTTCTAAATGCTTTACCAATCTTCACTTTTTTAAATTTCATGAAAAACATGTTTGAATGATTTTTATTTTTAATCACACGCGGAGTGATAGAGGATTAGATAGTCGGATAGAAATATTTGAAAAAAATTGGCGAGTGTTGTCAGAATACTTCAGATAAAACAAGAAATAAAAAACAAAAAATTGCTAATAATGGCATTTTTTTTGAAGTTAGGAAATTCATTTGAATTATTGTAAACAGTTGTATTGAGGCATTTACTACGAATAATTTGATTTTTTTCGAGATGTATTAATAGGGGAATCAAATTAGACAAAAAATCACCTGAACTTCGAAAATATTCCTCGATCGATACTTTTTGTTGAAATATGTTCAGAAAGGTATGGAGAATAACATATCCAAATGCCACCACGAGAAATTGTTTGAAAATTTTTTATTAAACAATTTATGTGTAAATATACGATATTTCATGAATAACTTTCTAATTTCAATTTGTATGAAAGAATTGGTAGCACCATTGGAAAGAACAGAAAATTTTTAAATTTTACGACAGAAACATGTGACATATGTTTGTCGAAATATAGATGAGCGAGCAGTAATTTGTTAACTAACGCTTCAAGTCGCACTACGTCGGCCGTCCGCACACACTGGAGGAGACTTGCGGGAGCGCGCGCGCTTTACATGGCTATAACTTTTGATTGGCAAAAGCAAATAATATGAAACCAATTGGACATTAAAAAGTTATATTTTCTCGAAGTATTACGTGCGTTGCAATAATTTTTTGAGTACTATTATTATTGCATATATCACTTTAAAGTAGAGCATTGCATGAATTCTCGATTATTTCATAAAATTCGTTGAAGTATGATTAATTTATTGAAAACAAAAAAAAACTTAGACAGCATATTCAAAGAAATCTAAAATACGCCTTCAGTCAAAAAAATTAGAAAAATTTATTTCACAAAATCCAGACCTTCAAAGTTTGTTAGTTTTCGAAAAAAGCAGTTTTCCGCTATGAGTATCTAACTTTAATCGTTAATTTTAAAGTTTTGAAAAGTGATATTGGCACTTTATAGGTGATCAAATTAAAGCTGAAGGTATGTATTATAAGTTACAATGTTTTATTTTGAGCTAATTGTAAGTTTTTATGCTTGTCTTTTTCTAACAAGATGATTTTTTTATTTTGCAGCGAATAAACCAGAAAATTCAAGTGTGAACAAAGTTAAATAATAATAAAAAATTGTTTGATAATTCTCAGGTATTAATCTTCAAAACTGCACCTCAGTTTTATTTCTTATTTTTATTATTTTGAATGAAATAAATATCAAAACGTTGAAAATTATGTGGATTTCAGTATTGTGACGACAGTAACAAAACGTTTCAACGTAAATTGACTAGCATTATTGCAACACACGCAATACTAATACTTTGAGAAAATGCTATTTTTTAATATCCAATTAGTTTTATATCATTTACTTTTGCCAATCAAAAATTATAGCCACTTATGTACAGCGCGTGCGCGCGCTTCCGCAAGCCTATTCTAGCGTGGGCGGATTGCCCACGTAGCGCGACTTGGAACCGTTAATAATGAATTGATAAAAAGACATCGTCGCTATTTCCTGCTTGATTTTCCATAATATTCCATAATAGTCAAATTGTGGTTTACCACGATAGTTGTGGGGTACTTTTGATTTCTTCCATTCTCTATGTTATTTGGAGTACTGAATTCGAATCTGAGGTTTGCTGACAAAATTTCGTGACGCAAGATTGAAAAAAATGCAAAAAGGTAAAAATGTCACTTTTTGGCAGTTCTTTGCTAATAACTCGGAAATTATCAACTTTTCGTAAATAACTTCTCTATCCAAAACGAAAGTACGTAAAATTTATTAAAAATTTCATTATTTAGGTTTTTTCCGACGAACCGTTCAGGCTCAAGCGCAAGTTGAAAATTGGCGTATTGTGGCTGTCCCCGAAAAAAAAAAAAACAAACACTTTCTCCACTCTAAAACTAATTTATTATTAAAGGTTTTGCATTATTTTGTGGAAAAAAGGCGACTTTCTGAACAAAAGTTCTCATACACACAAATTGATCCTATGATTAGGATCCAAGATACAGAGGGCAGAAGACTGATAGTTTGGTTATATTACTGATATATCCCTAATGTAGTTTCCAGATCATGATCTCGGGAAATCAGTAATCTGAAAGAAACCTATCAAAATAAGTTGTAAATAGGTGTTGAGAGGTAATATATTGGTCATTATCATGAACCTGACAAGGTCAATTCAAGGTTAAGTTGACTTTTTACAGGTAAATTACTGTTTTTTAATGTGGTCTTAAATAGGGGGGGTGCAAGGGTCCGAACAACTTCATAAAGTTAGTTAGCTTGCCAAGGTCATTCAATTGTTATGAGTGTTTACTTGTTCTTGACTATAAACGTTACAAAGTAATTTTTAGGTGAATTATGGCCACATGAGATTTTTTTAGTTGGAACCAATAATTGAATCCAGGAAAATCAATCTGAAACTTGATTGGACTTCTTGTAAATGAAAACTAAATAGCATATCTACTTCATTAGTAAGTGTCTATTTGCTTTCCAAGCTAGAATGTCGGCGTAACCCAATGTGCACCACGGGGAGTTTGAACGATCGGATTCTGCACATAGTTTGGCCCTTAAAAGGGCCGTTTGTTCATATACCATGGTTAATTAACAAAGGGCCCTTTTAAGGGCCAAACGATGTGCAAAATCCGATCGTTAAAACTCCTCGTGGTGCACATTGGGTTACGCCAATGACGACGATAAAAAAAGTCAATTAAAGCATCACATGGAGCCAACATTCCAGCTTCGAAAGCAAATAGACACTTACTAATGAAGTAGATATGCTATTTAGTTTGCATTTACAAAATGTCCAATCAACTTTCAGATTGATTTTTCTGGATTCAATTATTGTTTCCTACTAAAAAAAACTCATGTGGCTAAAATTCACCTAAATATTACCTTGTAAAGTTTATAGCCAAAGGCAAGTAAACACTCATAATCTTTGAATGACCTTGGCAAGCTAACTGGCTTTATATCTGAAATTGTTCGGATCATTGCACCCCCTATTTAAGGCCACGTTAAAAAACTGTAATTTACCTGTAAGAAATCAACTTGACCTTGAATTGATCTTGTAAGGTTCACGGTAATGACCAATATATTACCTCTCAACACCTATTTACAACTTGTTTTTGATAGATTTCTTTCAGATTACTGATTTCCCAAGATCATGTTCTGGAAACTACATTAGGGATAATCAGTACTATAGCCAAACTATCAACCTTCAGGCTTCTGTATCTTGAATCCTAATCATAGGATCAATTTGCGTGTATGAGAACATTTGTTCAGAAAGTCGGGAACTATAACATACTCAATTTTCAGACAATTTGACCGGGACCCAGTTTCCATTCAATTTGTGTGGGGTTCTCTAAAGTGCTTTGTATATCTGTTCTTTGTGTATGATGCTTTAGTTAGGGGTGATTCCCGTAACTATATCACAAGAGTTAGCAATCTTAAATAAAAGAGGCGTGTTTTCGTTTATTTCTTATCTTAATCAGAGCATATTTTACATGAGAGTAATGATGTTTTATCTTTTAAGTAATACATTGTATTTATTATTTAATATAGTATAATAAAATAAAGCATGCCCTGGTCTCCCTCTATATTAGCTCGGACGGCAGCTTTGAGTTTTTTATGTGCAGTATAAATATGGAGTGAACTATAATTCGAGTTCAAAGTGTCATTGGGGACATTACCTTTCTTATACTTTTATACAATCTATTTCATATGCATGATACAAAATTTTATATAATTTTAATTTGGAAAAATTACAAATAAGTTGAAATTGAAATTTTGTTGTTTTAACGTTGTCACTCTATGCAATGAAATTTTTATATAGTAGTGATATACATGCAAAAAAATTATTCTATATACTTACTTATAGGAACTGTAGACGTGTTTATAACTAAAAACTAGGGTGGGGGTGACATTATCTGATTGTTTCCAGTACAGGTAGATGAAGAGGAATACGCAGAGAAGAGTCACAACCATCAAGGCGCGCCGCAGCTCGCCCTGCTTCATCCTCTCGCGCCTCTGAAACAAAATTCCTGAAATTACTGAAAATGCCAGAGCTTCCCACTCCGTAAGTTTGAAACGAAAAACATCAAATATTTATGCACAACATTATAACCTGAGAGTGTGGAGCTAAATATGCACAACTTTTGTATGTAGGTCGATATATATAAAGTGAAATATTGGTAATAAAATGATTACCTTCTGTCATTCGAAATTCAGTATTAATATTGTATTACATTTTGTAAAATTCTTAAGAACTGATATTCTTTACACTCATTTAGGTTTTTAAATTAATTGATGTACATCGTACACACAACTGGCAGTATATGAGCAAACTTAAACTAAGTTGGTTTGATTAAAATTACGAATTGTTAGTGACTCATGTAGGTTAATTAATTTTAAATTAATAGTAAAGTACAGTACACTCTCACCACAATTATAGTGCGCGTTCGTTAATTTCCGTTTATTTCGCAGAGAGAACACGAATTAGTTCTTTTCGTAGGACAAACTGGAATAGAACGAGTTGCGATGTGCACTTTATAGACCAGGCAAAAGGGGGTTTTCGAAAAAAAAAAAAATTGCCAACCGGCTTTTTCGGCGGGAATATGTTCCTCTCAGTATGTATAGCTATTGATTGATTGATTGATTGATTTGCCAGCGTAAGGTGGGCATTGCTGCCGATTCCGGTGCAGGGAGATTTGTTCCACCACGCAGCCCGATCGCCCACCGATCATCCCACCGTGTGCCGGAACAAACCCCCAGTGCTTTTATATACCGCCGGACCAGCTGCATACGCTGGATTGGACATTGGACATGCTTGTTGTCAGCAGCGAGAGCCGCATGACGCATGGGGTAGGAGTATAGGATGGAGCGTGTAGGTGCTTGTGAGATGTTTCTTCTTGTTTTCCTTCTGTCTTCATCGGATGGAAAGTGTAGGCGTTTGTGAGATGCTTCTTTTAGGTTTTCGTGCTTCTTTTTACTTTCAGGTTTTTGTGATATGCTTCTTCTTAGTTTCTGTCTGTGATCATCTTCTCTCCTATTCTACTTCTGAGTTTTCTGTTTCTTCTGTTTCTGAGTCTGGCAGTGTGTATATCCTTGATATTTCTTTATTGTATTCTATTTTTTGTCATGCCAACTTTTGCCAGTGTGTATAATCCTTTCCTAGCTTATTCATAATTCTCTCAATTGTTGTAATCCATGTGTAGCATGGCCTCCCTATTTTCAGTTTGTTGCTGTTCATTCGCAGCGCTTTCTTCAGTAGGTGTGTCGTGTATCGTCTTTGGACATGTCCCCAGTATTTCATTGCGTATGATTCTATTCTTTTGATTATTGTTCTTCCCTCTAGTAATGTTGACGTTTTCTGTCGTTTTTGTGGTTTTCCTGTTTTTGCTAGCAGTTGGATAATGTCCCTTTCAGCTCTTCTCAGGCTTCTTCTGTTGGCCTTTGTCGTTGCTGCGTTTTTGACTCCATATATCATCGTAGGCATTATGATGGTCGTGTATACCTTTTTGGTTAGGCACCATGGTGGTTTGTTGTCCTCAATGAAGGGTAGTAGAGCTCTTGTGACTCTGTAAGCTGTTTTGACTTGGTCCAGGACTGTGGTGAATAGTCGGGGGGATAGGGGACATCCTTGTTTGACTCCTATATTCTTCATTCGTCGTCTGTCCAAACCATTCTATTGCAGTGTTTTCGTGTAGGCATGCTTTTATTATTCTGTTTATTAAGTAGTGCGGTACTCCCCTGTTGAGCAAAGTGTTGACTATAGCCTCATGCCTTATAGTATCAAATGCCTTTTGGAGGTCAATTGAGACTATATATAGTTTTGTTCCTTCTTTCCACTTTTCTGCCAGGATCCGTCTGGTGGTGTACATGTGGTCGTCTGTCGATCTACCCTTGATAAATGCCGCTTGATAATCTGGTAGTTCGCCGATGTATTGTTCCATTTCTCTAAGGAGGAATTGTGCGTAGTATTTATACCCTACACTGCAGAGTGTTATTCTTCTGTAATCGTCCACGTTTTGTGGTGATTTGATTTTAGGGAGCGGTATCTGTATGGTTGTATTCCATTCCTCAGGCAGGGGTGTGGTTTCCGTCTCAGCATGTATAACTATTGTATCTAAAATCCAACAGTTGAAAATTAGTGCGTCCATGTGTAATTAACAAGTAAAGCTACGGAAAACGAGTTTTTGGCCAGTATAAATGTATCTTTAGGTTTTACGGAAATACGTCCAAATGAAAAGTTGTAGATATTAAAAATATCTAGAAAATGAGCCCAGCCGCATTAAAATCGATTAATAACTTTTTTAAAAAAATGCAAAAAACTACTAAAAACGTTGTTTCTTAATTAATTTTTAACTTTAAGAATAACGAACGTAGACGAAACAAACTCTGATAGATTATATATGTTTGTTTTTGGGAAATGTGTTTCCGCAAAAAAGCATTTTTATTTTTTAAAGGCACTTTTTTGAAATTTAATTTCTTCTGTTTAGGGATGCCGCCGTAGCGTAATACGGTTGGGCTTATTTTCTTCCTAAAGAATCGTACTATCGCTCCATCATTTATAGCAAATTGATTTTTGCAACGTAGACGTCTTAAAAGTGAGTACAAAATTGCTCATTTTCAAAATTCATCTTTATGAACAATTTTGGTGTTACTGCTTCGGGACTTTTGCCATTACACAGCACGGTGGTACCGCTGACATCAAAAGTGCGACAAAATTATTTTCGGCAACTTTTTGTTGCAAATGAGAAAAATATGTTAAATTTAGGTAATAATAATTGTAATAACATTAAAAAGTGTTATATCTTTGTGCCATTTTCGTGGAAATAATAAATTTCTGCTGAATAAATTAATTTTATTTTTCGCGTTCAATAATCTTTGATAATATTGATGCTTTGTGGATTTTGCAGTTGTAAACAAGGACAATGCTTCATCTTTAGTAAACGTTTGGCTTTCACTGTGTTTGGAACGATAGGCTGGGCATATTCTTTCGAACGTGTAGGTGTAGTAAAAGGCTCTTTTAAAAGTTTTGCACTAAGTAAGATGCCGGCCGATCTTAAACTCTGCCAGCTGCAAAATTTAATTCTTTGAGACTTCGTTGCTCTCTGAGACCCTTAGTTCTTCGTTGTTTACTTCGCAGTAAAATTTCTAGGCCGGCCAGTTCAATTTGGACTATAACATTCTCGAGGTAATAAAAATTCTTCGTTTAACCATTCTGAATTATTTGCTACGAATCGGTCGCGAACAAGGTTGCTTGCCTCCCAAATTGACGTGAATTTCGCATGAAATAATTTCAATGAAATTTTGAGACTCAATTCTTGACGTGAAATCATTTTTGAAATGCTTCTTTTTGCTATTAGAAAACTAAGCAATTCATTAACTATATGGGATATATTATTTTTCCCTTTTGTCGGTAAGGCGTCCAATAACTCTTTCCTTGTACACCTGATACGTTAAAAGAATGTTTTAATCACACAATCTCATTATTAGAAATAATAAAAAAATTATGCTACGTTCTGCCTAATTACGATTTATAAAAAAAAAAGAGCAAAATCGAGCAAACAATTTTATAAGACCCTGTTTCACAAACATATACTGCAACTGAATAAATTATAAAATGAAAGTACTATGGGTACTTTTGTTTATAACTCTATGTAAAGTTAAGAATAATAAAAATGGAAATGTCTTTTTACCCACATTTTATACAATCGCATATATTTACTAATATAAAAACAGAAAAGGGAATTTCACAAATGATAAAAATACGTATTTACCTGAATAATGACCCTCTATAATAATTTTATTAGAAGTTACTTCATTATTAAAATAATAGTTCATAAACATTAATAAAGTGCACACAAAATACGGCTATTAAAACTGCATTTGCAAACTAGACATATATCTAGAAGAGGTGGCCCTAACTACTATGGCACGTCTCAAATCCGTTGGTATACAGCCAAACATAGGATGTGGAGTGACCAGATGCCGGCGGTGGAATGAGGCAATCAAACAAATGCACTTCTGCAGGTACGTGCAGATGGTATTTCTCCACAGTTCATCTTTGATAGACCCTATGCAATACACACCAACAGTAGCAATGAGGCTGTCAGTGAAGGAACAGTTAACATCTTCACAGACGGATCGAAAAAGAAAGAAGGAACAGGTTGTGGCGTATACTCCAGGAACCTGCAAATTCAAATTAAATGGGCTATGGACAAACAAGCCAGTATAACACAAACAGAACTGGCGGGAATAACCATAGCCGCAAAAGAAATTTCCCGAAGACAAATAACGGGAAAAACAATCAGAATCTACACTGATAGTAGACAATCACTACTGGCCCTACAGAGACACAAAATAACAACAGGGTCAGTATGGGAATGCCATCAGGCACTCGTGAGCGCCTCCAGCATGAACAGTGTCATTTTATGCTGGGTCAAAGGACATGCACAGTGCAGAGGCAACAGGAAAGCTGACAGTCTGGCTAAGAAGGCAGCCAGTCTAAGTATACTTGGACCTGACCCTTCCAACATACTACCGACCTCAGCAATAATGCCAATTATTAAAGAAAACACCCACAGCAAATTTAAAAAACTGTGGGATGAAACTCATAGTTGTCAGTTGGCCAGGGATCTGCTTAGATACCCCGACAAGGATACAACGATGATCTACCTGGGAATGTCCAGGAAGAACCTGCGCTTCGCGACAGGAATTCTTACTGGTCATTGCCAGCTGAGGAAGCACCTTTATAACATGAAGTTAAATGACATACCCCTATGCAGAGGCTGTGAACAAGAAGACGAGACTGTCCAACAGGTACTCTGTGAGTGCCCGGCAGTCTCCTCTAGCAGAGAATTCATTTTGGGAGAACGTTGGCCTACTTTGGCGGACTTGAGGGATATTCCCTAGGCAGCATCACCACCTTCTTCACAAGATTAGGATGGTTGGAGGCCTAGGTGGAATCTTGTATCCCTCGGGAGGATGTACAAGGGGCCCAATGGGGCCTAGGTGCTGCGGTCACTTAAATGTGACTACTCTCCCACAAACTCCAACTCCAAACTGCATTTGCAAATCGACTGCTTTATAATATGCTTGTAATACGCAAGCAAATGAAAAAAAACAGGTTAATTTCTTGGAAGGGCTGTACAGAGGAGGGTTGTAAAACAGTAAATGTAGTAAATACTCACTGAAATAAATATTTAGTTTCACCCTTTTTGTCGCGTTTTACATGGCAATGGTACCACCGTGCACAGGTACGATTTTTATCTAAATTTGAAAAGAGAAGTTTGCTCTGTGAGCTCCAGAAGCCGAAATATATTTTATTATGTAAAAAAATTCCTGACACTGTATTTTACAACATTGTAGGCTGAAATTTACAGGGATTGGAGTTTAACAACTATATTTTAGATAAAAATTTACAATTTTACATTTCATCTACACAGAATGTTGCAAAAGCAGTGTTTATATGAACCGTCGTGCCGGCCTACATAAGCGGACGCTCACAAAATCACATGATCTCGGCTTGCCGCGGTCGTGCATAAAGTTATAGCCAATTGATTCGGGGTAGTTTGACGAAATGGAACGAAATATCGCATTGGTTATGCAAAACAAGAGCATATCAGTCCATGAAACTAACCTCTTTTGACTTTTCTTTCTTTTGCACGTGTCTTTGCCCAATTATTTTTATTTGTATTGCTATTGTTGATGTCAGTGTTGATGTTGCTGTTGTCGTGAATACATAACGTCCTAAAATATTATTAATATTTTGTGATTACCCGCAATTCAAGCGATACAAATTGAATAATATCATGCGCCGAAAAAATTATTTGATACTGTGAATATAAATAATGTGTACTATTTTGCCAAAGAATCAATTGATACGTCTCATTAAAAAATAAACCATTCTTTATTGATACGGAAAGTGTTTATGTCCATTTGAAAAATTATTAAAAATTTTTTATTAACAATAGAAATAGATAAATTCATACATCTTTTCATTTATACAGTGGGACCCATTTTGAATGGAAACACTCCTGTAAAAAATGTGCATATTATCTGATTTTAACGTGGCTTTTTTTAAAAGATAGGCCATCGAAAGCTCTACTTTATGACAAAAATTTAGAGATAAATTTAAATTTTCAAGACCTACTATGATTTTTTTTCAATGTCAAAAATTGACAAATTTGATTAGCGATCTTTTTTATAAAATCTAACTATACCACTGTACTCAGAAACATCTCAAATGAGTAAATCCAAAATTTCGTGGAAAAATATTGAACGACAGATTTATGACAAAATTAATGTAGGTAATATTTTATAATAACTTTTACAAGACTTTTTTTTAAAATCGAAGTAGTTCATGAAAAATAAACAATAGAAAGATACATTAAAGAAGACCCAGGTGACACAGGTACGAGCAGACCGTTTTAAATTATTTTAACAACTATCCAAACGCCAGTGTAAGAGTAGCTAGCTTAGATTTGAATTTACCTAGAGAAAATATTCGCCGATGCCTTAAAAAGAATAAGGTAAAACCATTCAAACCCAAGTTTCTACATACGTTGGAACCTAGTGATGATGAAACATGGATGGAATTTTGCTTGTGGGCTCAAGGAGAGTATCTTAATAACAGACATTTTTGGAAATTTTGGAATATGCTACATGAATTTTCAATACAAGAAAGATAAATCTACACTCTCAATTGGATGGCAGCCCTGTCCATAATGCCAGAGTGGTTGCCAGAAGGCTTAATGCTAACTTTCCTAATCGATGGTCGAGGTAGCCCGTTAATTGGATGGCCACCCCGATCCCCGGACGTGACACCGATGGACTTCTTTTTATGGGGTTTAATAAAATCTAAAGTTTACAGGTCACGCCTGTGTAATAGAGAAGATTTGCGTGCAAGAATAAGACAAGCTTGTGCAGAAGTTACCCGGCAACAATTACAGAATGTAGTAAAGAATATTAAAAAATGATTCGACAAGTGCATCGAAATAAACGGCGGACTTGTAGAGGATACAAAAATTTAAGATGAATTGTATTATCGTGTTTTATTTTGTTTACTAAATACCTAATTATTATTACTTTCAATTGTCCGTACATGTTTTTAAGTCAAATATGATTAAGTTTGTTTAAAATACAATATTTATTAAAACTGTCCACTTAATTTATCTTTCTATTGTTTATTTTTCATAGGCTACATCGATTTTTAGAAAAAAATCATGTAAAAGTTATTATATTACCTACATTAATTTTGTCAAAAACCTGTCATTATTTAAAATTGTTTTCACGAAATTTTGGATTTACCAATTTGAGATGTTTTCAATCCAGTGGTATAGTTAGATTTTATAACAAAAATCGCTAATCAAATTTGTCCATTTTTGACAAAAATCATAGTTGGTCTTGAAAATTGAAATTTATCTCTAAATTTTTGTCACAAAGTGCAGTTTTCGATGGCCTATCTTTAAAAAAAAGCCCCGTTAAAATCAGATAATGGACACATTTTTTACAGAGGTGTTTCCGTTCAAAATGGGCCACACTGTATTTTATTCCTTTTGTAAGAGTAGAATTGCACCATCGTCAGAATATTCTGATGAGTGTTCTCCACCATCGTCCTCGTTATCGTCGCAATATTTTGCTGAATCATCGCCATCGTCAGTTCGCCTTTCTTCGGTTCTCGGATTCATTGCTTCGTTTTTATCGAACAGAATTGCTGGGGATTTTTAAGTCAAATTTTTCAACGTTCGAACAGTTTGAACCTTGGCAACTATCGCATAGAACTGTACAAAACAAACCATGTTTCTTGCAACTGCACAGTCTTGATTTGCATCCTTTCTCGCACTTACAACAAGTTTGTTGAAATGGATCATCAGGTATAAGAGCAGCGTTGGTTTCTCTTGGTTGCAAACCGTGACTCGAAGTAGTCCACCCCCAAATAGTTGAATCGATATTGTTTCCACACCATTGCTGTACTTGATGACAAGTTCTGTTGGAATGTTCTCGAGATGCTCCTCCTGTGGGTGGTAATTTTTCAAGTTTGTAGGTTTTTGTAGCGGTGCCTTTTTGGAGAAGTACAAATCGTAGGTCATTTAATCGTCGCATTTCATCGTTGGAACCGTACATAGCGGCGATTAATTTTGCACTGTATCCTTGTATTTTCTCTGCGCTGGTATCTCATTTGTAAAAATATTCCATTAATTTCCATTTCCATTATTCCATCTATTATTTTCTTGATTGTAAAAACAAGAAGTTGGGTCAGCACCAGTGAAAGCATGAATAAACTACATGAATTGTTTCAAATTTTTATATTTAAAGCTACCTGCATTGAAAACCTTCTCTTGGACTTTACCTCGACTTGGTTTTACAAAAAATATTTCACTTTCCTCTACGGCAAATTGTGTCAATAACACAAGCAAATCTACGTCTATGTTGTAAAATACAACTTCAGGAATTTTTAATTATATAAAAAATATTTTTCAGCTTCTGGAGGTCGCAGAGCAAACTTTTTAAAATGTAGATATAAATCGTACCTTTGTAATTGAAAAAGTCCCTAAGCGATATCATTAAAATTGTTCATAACTATGAATTTTGCAAATAAGAGCTTTTTGTACTCAATTTTGCCTATGCTAAATTATCTCCATTCAAATTGCCATCAATGAAAAAGGGACCAATGCATGGTTTCCAATTATCCCCTCCCCCAAACGTTAACCTTTTCAGGATTTTGCGCATGTAATTTTCTCATCCAGCCCAGTAACGATAGTTTGGATGATCAATATGGCCATGAAGAGTGGACTCATCCGAAAATAAAATATTTTCTAGTTGGATAATATTGTTATCTAACTTTTGCATAGTTTGTTCACAAAAAGACGTTCTTCTATCACAGTCGTCTTCACTAAGCTCATGAGTTGGGATCAGTTTATAGGGATATATTTTATTATTTTTTTTACGCGAATAGTTGAGAAATGGGAAACATTCAATGCTTAAGCTGCTTGTCGACTTGAACTACGTGGGGTTTCTTCAAACTCAAGCAGTATATCTAATTTGGTATCATTACTCATTGCATTGGAAGCTTGTTTCTTATCTGCTGCCGTATATGTCCATTTTCGCGAAACTGCTCTTCATTGTAGCTAATTGTACCTTGGGTCATAGGCGGCAAATCAGAAAATTTTTCTTGAAATAGGCGAACAACTTCGTCCTGTGATCGTATTCTATCTCCGTAACCAACCATCTGTAAAACTAATATCTTATGCATTTTGTTTAAATAAACCATGTTTAAAAATTGCAGTTAGCACTCAAACAATACGCATAACAACTATTTGTTGCTGTAAATCGCTATGGAGTTTTCAATAAAACTGGCAATATGAAGACTTTTGATGTTTTAATGTCTCATTTCTAGTGGATAATGTTGAAAAAGAACACTGAAATTTTTGTTAGCCTGCAAGAACAAAACGTTGTAAGTTTATTATATGCTATTCGTTTATTGTAGCGAACTTCGTCAAGCAGATCGTTAATTTTTACACTAAATATTGAAACCTTTCAAATGAGGTATCATAAGCCCCTACTTCCCATTTAAGAATTTAGGGATTGCAACTACCACTCGAAAGGGGTTGAATTTAGGGATGAAAGGACACCGCACAATTTCTTATGTAAAAGTAGCTTCCGTTAAATTGGCTGGATTTTTGACATGTTTTATATTTTGGGTCCCTGATCAAATGTCTCAATGGGTCGGAGGTCCCAAACCACCAGGGTTCTAAGATAGAGCCAGTTGAAGTTGGGATTATGAGGTATCGCATTTATATTAATTTCCTTATTTGTTGTCCGAGTTGGCTGAAAATTGGTATGCATGGGTTCTTGATGCCGCCGATCAAGAATATGAAAATTCAAAATAGCGGCGCCAAAATGGCGGATGATTTTTATCATTTGTAGTAGTCCTATACCGCTGAAAATCGGTGTGTGATGGGGGTTTTCGAGGTCGCTCATGACGTATTTCGAAATCCGTCATCAGATCTCGGAAATCCCCACACACCGATTTTCAGACGTATAGGACTATAAGCGATAAAAATTAACTGCCGTTTTGGCGCCGTGTATGTGTACGTGTCCTGGTCGAGTGGGCAAATAGCTACAACTAAACTACACCAGAACGTAAACATAAATAAGACGATAAAAAAAACGTAAAGTACTTCGTTATCATTAATAAAATTGTTATACTGTATATATCATCACTTGGGACAGCATGAAAACGAAAACTCGGAGTAAAGTCGGCATCTCCTTTATGGGACATAGGCGGCGGCGGTAGAAATGTAAAAATGCTTAAAATACTAAATAATTATTTTTTAATTGTAAAAAAAGTGATTTCTATAGTACCTTTATTCAATAGAAGTGGTTAATGAAAAAATGTGTTTATAACATTTGATAAGTCACATAAATGATATATTAAGGCTACGTCTATTGTCTAGTGACCTATCTCTCGTTCTATCTTCCAACGGCAAAGTTATGTAATCTTAGACGGGAGTTGTATGGATGGCATATAATCCTTCTGAAGGGGCGTAAAGCAGCGACTGTCTTGTTTATTAAATGTTAGGCCATGATGCTATGAACTTTGCAGTATCATGATGTTAGGCAGGTAGAAAATTTCTACTATTCTATTAAACAAAGACTCGGCAAAATTTTAAAGGGGGAACTCGTTTCCTGGCGTCGCGCGTCGGTAATTGGTCTCAGAGACGGAAATAGGTCGTCGTTAAATAAACAAATTTCAAATGAGCTTTGTCTATGAACTTTAAATAAACAATATTTCATTCGTCACGATCCGAGTTTTCAGAACTTAAATCGGTATTTACATTAATAATAATTGGATTAATAGGTGGTAATATAGAATATTCATTTTCCTTTTTTATCACATGAGATACATACCTCCTCCATATATCGCTTTTTCCTATTTCGTCTACTATTATCTTTAAATTCTATAAGACAGGCTCACTTAATGGTGGGGATTGATTATATTGATGTAGTCTTGTTTTTACATCAGCCCACGCCATTTCAATGGAGTTGAAAATGCAATAATATGGAGACAGACGTAAAATAGTATGATCGTGTGCTTCAAAAATTTTTTCAACAGCATATTTCTTTTTAAAATTTTGCATTCCAATCAGTTCTAATAAAGTCTTTTTTGTGTTTTTTTTCTGGTATTTCCAAGCCTTTACCTTTAATAAATTCAATGATATCGCCTTTTCTTGTGCTGGTGTTCAGAATTCTTGTGTGTTGTCGCAAATGGTATGACGCATTGTCCATAACAATTACAGGGGATATTTGGTAACAGCTGTTCCTTTGCCCACTTCTCAAATAATTCAGCTGTCATAGCCTCGTGGTAGTCGACAGAGGATTGCTTGATATTTTTAGCAGACAACAACAACGCATTTGGAATAAAACCGCTTTTACTTCCTGCATGTAGAATTACAATTATTTTTCCCCTAGAACATGGAGCACTTAAATTGCACTTCTTATTTATATATATTGAACTACATCATGGGTGTCAAACCATGTTTCGTCAAAATAAATTATGTCTCTATTTACATCTCGGTGTTCTTTTATTTTACGCAGGTACTCGTGTCGATGATCAACGATGCATACTGATTCCATAACTGCCATTCGTTTGTCCAATTTTTTGTACTTAAAACCACAATCGAGCTAAACTTTTCGCAACGTATCTAATGATTTATAGTTATAATCTGGATAGTCGCGTAACTTATCCTTAATCATTTCTAATGTGGGCACCTTCTCTTCATTGTAAAAGTCATACACAAATCGACTAATGACATCTTTGGACGCGTTATCAAGTTTCTTAAGTTTTTGTCCAACTTTTTTCCGTTTAATAGAATGATCAACTATATCCCCGGCTCTAATAACCCCATAAATGGTAGTACGGCTAAATTTGGTTAATTCACAAATCCTCTTCACAATTTGATTATATGAAGAATCGATATTTTAAACACGAGTAAATATTCAAAATAACCCTTTGAGTTTGAACGTGTAAGTGTTTATTTTCAAATTCCGCTTGTATAGGCTCTGTATCAAAATCGTCCGTTTTGTTGTCACTACTATCGAAGGCCTCCAATATGCCATTTTAAACAATTAATACAATACGATACAAATAGTTCATAGATATTTTCTGTTTTATATATTACGGCATGCAAAAATTCCGAACAAAGTTGGTTTTGACAAATCAAATTCGCTAAGTATCTAATTCCATCTATATTTCTATGTGACAGGCGGATCAAGTCCACGTGGACTGTAGACGAGGAGTGGTGAATATAAATCTGTAAAATTCGGTGCTCTCTCATTCAATGTGAAGGGGTCTATTGACAATACCCCGTAAGATCCTCTAATTCCGTGTTGTTCCAATTGAGTTCATAAATACTATACTATCAACGTAAATTTAATACCCACAATTTTATAATATAAATGAAAATATACCACCTTTGGTTTATAAATGTAGACACAAGTTTTTTTACTTGCGTAACAAAAAGGATACTATCTATTACTTACATCACATGACAACTACTGGTTTTAATATTTAAAATCAAATACCTACGAGGAGTTGAATGTGTTGCTGCATCATTTATGGCAATTAATTTTAAATTAAGGCTATAAATACAGTATAATTACAGCAATACACGGCGCCAACGTTCCTCATCAGTTACAATTTCTTTTTGTAAACCAAGGGTTTGAAATAAATGTGAAAGATTTGGCCAATTAACTAATTTTATAGGCAGAATACTTATTAGTTATAATACAGGTTTGGTGTAGTAATATATTTATAATACAGGTTTAGTGTAATAACATATTAATAGATGGCCAACCATAACTTATCGTATAGACAATAACGTATACTTTACGAATAATAATAATAATAATAATAATAAGTGAATGATGAATAGGGCAGAGTGTTTTTGGATGCACGTTAGTAAATACCTCTATATGTCGTAACAACGTGCATATAAGTCTCTGATGGAGGTGTACCGTAATTATTTGAGATGATTGATTGATTGTTTGATTGATTGGCCAGCGTAAGGTGGGCATTGCTGCAGATTCCGCCTCCTGCCCGCTTGCGTCCATAGGTATATGGTTTTATGTTTCGCAGAAATCGGCGTTTGAGCTCGCCGTAATGAGCTTTTATTTATATTAACCGTTCCACAGGTAAATATCCATTTACGGTGGAAATGCAGAGAAGGGTTCTGTCTCGCGGTAAAAAGTACTTTCTTCAGCGGGTTATGAGAAACAGGCCTGAGAGAATATATTGTACACCCTGTATACCGGCTCGTTTCTGAAGTAATCAGTTTCAGTTTTAATTTCCGTTTTCCAAATTCCGCATATTTTTCTATCAGTTTCAATTTTTTTCAATTTAAATAAAGAAATAAACTATACTAATAAACTAAAAAACTTATCTGTTTAATCCACAGCTGCTGGCTTACGCTCCATTCTTGGATTTGATTTCTTGCACTTCACTTCATATATCTATCACCTAGTTTGTTGATGTACGGTAATTTACGAGTATATGACATGACCCTCTTTGGTATCTAGCACTGGGTTCGGGCGGTCCGATTGCACGTGTTTACTTTCTTTTAGAGTTATATTACCAGATGTTTTATCCCTTTTTCAAATTGTTTGTATACGCTTTTGGTGACGCTATCTGTAATCAAATTTCAGCTATATGAAATAGCCAGACTTATGCTAATTTATATCAATTAATGTAGAATTGTCCACGCTTTAGTTTAACATAATTTCGTACGATTCTTCACAATTTTAACCGATTTTATTCGAGATTTTGTAGGAGACACTTAAAACACTTCTGCCCTGGTCGCCGACCGAACTAGTTCTCTACCGTGATTATGTGAGATGAGGTGCATACATTTATGCTCCAGAACCTGTAGTTTATTGAAAGTCGTGGCCGTCATACTAAACTATACTGGTGCCACGTATGTTAGGGCCGGCCTCATTATAACGGTGTATATTAATTTTTTATTGTAAGTATCTACTGAGTTTGCTATTTTTAGCCAGATTCCGGGACAAAGAACATATTTATAAATTCACTAGAAACCAATTTGACTTATTTAATTTTCGATAGCATAAAATGAAACCTATTTTAACCATTTGACATTTAACATTATGTATATATGCCATTTAAGATATTAAGTTTGGGGTGGTGGGAGGTAAAAGGGTAAATGTTGACGCATTAGGCATTGTGCGTCTAACGTTTACCTGTGGGTCTGGAAAAGTTCTATTAGGTTTATTCCACTATTACTTTTTTCCTATGAATTATTAACGTAGACATGTTTCAAATTGATCCAACTGTATACTATATTAGATAGTGATTATCCAAATATTTGTCACAATAGTTGTCCATCATGAATCACATTGAATTTTTTATTTAATGTTAATCTATAACCTGATTTAGATCAATGCTTCGATAAGCTTTCCGTAATTTGATATTTTATGAAGATTACACTTTACACACACTCAGACAACAAAGTACATAAACCAGTTAAGACACCAAACACAAGTTTATTCCTCTTTTCCATTAAGTCGTTCTCGAACTCGCTTTAGAGGAAAATAGAGTACAATACTGTAATGACAATGCTTATTGTGATATTTATTATTCTTCTAGTCTTTCTAGTC
Source organism: Stenurella melanura (assembly GCA_963583905.1). NCBI lineage: Eukaryota > Metazoa > Arthropoda > Insecta > Coleoptera > Cerambycidae > Stenurella > Stenurella melanura. The sequence goes on from OY757310.1 coordinate 149,833,507, forward strand.
TTTGGTGAATAAAATAATTTATTTATTTAGTTACTTAGGATACAACAGCATTGGTCAATTAAAGAATAAAGAATATTTATTATAAGTAATCTAACACAGACACAAAAATAAGTAAAACTGAATATATTTCAGAAGAACTGTTCAAGTTCCGGATTGTAACTACCAATTAGTGATTAAAGTATGCATAGAATAAAGAAGAAGATTTAATGTAAAAAAAAGTATAAAATTGTTTAAATTATGTAAATGTAGAAATGTAGATATACACAAACACAATATTACTATTATATTCAGGGTGTTTGGCGAATGGTTCGGTGGATAGTTTGCCAAACGAAAAGGGTGGATAGGTAAGGCCATTTAGAACATATTTAGCCCCAATGACCTCTATACAAAGTCTCACGGTTTTGTCATATTTGAAAATTTACCAAAAGCTTTTCAGCTGTTATAACTTATTTATTTATGGTTTTAACAGCTAGAAATAATGTTTAACTGTATCTTGAAATGTACCTGTGTTCCAATTATATAGATCATTAATGATGATAAAAAACAAAAAATAAAATGAGCTAACAATGGCAATGGGTAGACAATGGGTAGAAATTCTTTTAAAATAAAAAGTTGCATTATATTAAAAAACTAAAAACGACGAATATGTTCAAATGTTATTAGAATGTTCTCCAGTTTATGCCCTTTGTAACATTCCAATCGAACTTTTAAACAACTCGAGAAAATCGGTGATACCTGTATAAGAAACTGTGAGCTACATTGGGGAAAAATTAATAGGACTAAAGAAAACAATGAATTATTTTTAAAAATTTATTGCAAGTCTTGCATTTCAACTGTTGTGCGGAACCGAATGTTTTCTTTCACTGTATTGAATACGGCATTAATTTTGGCAACTAAATACTCCCGGTTTAGAATGTCGTCGTTAATTTTGTAAAATTTTCAAAAATAAAAAAAAATTATATCTCGAAATCCGCGAGACTTTGCGAGAGGTCAGTGAGGCTAAATATGTTCCAAATGGCCTTACCTATCCACGTTATATATTTGTAAATATTTATTATTTCCTACCCTGTAACTGCAATACTCTGTTGGGTAGTGTATTGTTAAATAAATAAATAAATAAATATCAAAGTTTCGGGTAATTCGGAGAACGGTAACCCGTGCCACAACCGGGTAGAAAAGACCCCGCGCTAACCTTATGAAAAATGGTCCCCGGTTAATTCGCTGAAGTCGACATATGTTATTACGCTCGAGCTCCTGATCAAAAGTTCTCATGAGCACAAGGTCGGAAAATGGACAGTTTTCCAGATATCGGGAGTGCAAAGTCAATTTTCCGAGATCTTGTCGATAACAATATATCGCCGTATTCTTGATAAGATATCTTTCAGAATACATACTGGGGTTTATGGTCGCTGATTCCAATTCCTATGTCAAAAGTGATATTTGACAGTTGGAGCTGCAAGACAAAATGAGAGTAATATTTCAAAAACTGATGAAACAGATGAAATATTTGACATTTATATGATTTAATTACTCATTCTAAAAATAAATATTGCTGGTTTAAAAAAATACTATGTATCAACCAAATCATTGCATAATAATGCGTCCGGCACCACCCCTCACCTTAATTTTGCCTCAATAATATTATCATGGGATATTATTTCTTCAAATGGAACCATTTGTAGGGTTGAGAAATAAAAAATTTCGATTTCGAAACGATGGGCTACCCTACAGGACATTCAAGGATTATTTTATTTAGATGATAAACAAAATCAATAGTAAGAGACAACTTTACAATTAACAGTATTTAGTGACACACAGTAGCACTACTGATGTACTACGCAGAAGATTATTTAAGTTATTTTGGATTTTCTCACAGCCACCAAGGGACTATCTGAACCAGTAGAGTTTTAAATCATCAGCATATAGCAAACAAGTATATGCATCGAGTCAACAATACTATTAATGAAATTAACAAATAATAGTGGACCTAGGGCAGAACCCTGCGGAATACCAGAAGTTGCAGACATCTGGAAGGACCTAAGGCCACAGTCTTCAAAATACTGTCTTCGTGGTTAAAAAATCTTTAACATTTATATATCATGTAAAGACGATTAAACACTTGGAGCAATGTTTGAAGAGCACATGGCTTAGAACTGAAATCTGAACCTTCTGAATCTCTACAGTGAATTTAATTTCCACTAGCACATGAAAAATATGAGGGTTTTTCTCAAACAAAATTTCATTATTTGACATTGCCATCGACTTTAACGCCCGGAAGCACTCAAACATCCACGGCGCTAATCGCTGTGGCCATTGAAGGACTAGATTATCTCCTGGTAACAAGGTACATCATAAATATTAATTAAAAAAATACACGAAAACAAAATTGTGTTTTGACATATGGAAGAAGAGGGATCTAGCTAAATATGTTGCCGAAAAATAGGTAACGCCTCAAATGATTATTTCTGTTTTATGCGAAATGGTGCATTAGGCTCTCTAATTTGTGTAATGTTGTCTGTAAGCGGGCTATCGACTTTGAATTCACATGTACTTGATGCAGTCGCTAGGTTTCTTAAGACTTTCACACTCGGGATTTAATCAAGCACTTTTGTTCCTTAGTGTATACTGTATGACCTTATGAAGTAAAACATGCACTTTACGCCCTCTTTTGTGGGACTAAAATAGAGCTTTATATAAAACATGTATTGATGTCGTGCAAAAACTATTGCATGAAATAAAATATTATTACTTAATTTCTTCCTGGTTCAACGACCTAATAAGTGACCTATAGCGTTTACCTAATAATAACTCGAAATAGTATATCTGCAACTGTAACTGTGCCATCCTGTATCATAAAAAATGCAGGTGAACGTAATAACCTTTTTATAGGATAATTCGTGACCTACAAAACTGTTATTTAATGTCTTTTACGTTTTTACGGGCATTTTATCAATATCTTCTTAATTATTTATCGTATAGGAGGCCTACGCTCCTCGCATTTGATGTAGTTATATAGCACCCTTGTTTTACGAATATCTATTGATTTCGACTAATTTTGTTACTCCACTTGTTTGACAGTTAAGATTCGTTCGGCCTATATTAATTGGTCCTATCTTTGAAACTTAATTAAAACACCAATCAAATATTTATTATATCGATTTCTTCATAAAATGAGAAAGATCGCAGAGGCGGTAAAAATAAATTCTTTTAGGATGGTCCGATAGCCACCAATAGGAGTCGTGGGCCTGACGGACTCTCTAAAATTGGAATAATTTGACGCTGGCGACAGTTTGATTTAGACAAATTCCCCAAATTTTGGAGCGATGAAGAACCCTTTCAAATCATGATTTATCTGATGTACTTTTAAGCAAAAATAAGTAATTGAGGTGTCCAAGGAAAACTCTGAAGTCTGCAAAATATTATTCGCGGAAATCTGTAAACATTTTGAATTAAAATCAGCGCAATTTAAAAAAATCATAAAAATAAGTAAAATTAATCAATTGAAATCTGTGACAAATCATTCTTTGTGCCTGAAGTAATTTACACCTTTTTTCTATAAATAAAAATGTCATAATGTGTTGGACAAATAACTTTTGATGCGTTTTCAGTGTACAGGGCGATAAAAGAAGAACATTTCATTTTCTGCTTAAACATTCGACACTCATTTCGCAAAGCATGTCCGAGTCCACTGGAGATGATTAAATAAAAATAAATTTAACGCTATATGTTCTGTTTATATTAATGTAATATGCTCCAACGAATTCAACCTATACTCTGTCTTAGCTCGACGAGCCGTGATCTACTAACCAATAAAGTGGTCTACTTGAGTAGGCTCTTTGTCACTATTCAATTATTTTTATATTTTCCAATGCCTAAACTTTCAAGTCAAAAATAACATTTATTATCAAAATAATATTTATTACCAAAAAGTGTAATAATAATAATTTAAAATTAACAAAACGTCGCGCACAGTGGTCAATGTTCATGTTCAAGGCCGATAAAATTCTAGAAATTTGCAAATAAATAGAAAATATTCATTAGGAATGCGGAAAAATATTGAAAAATATTTAGTCATTAAAGTGGTGATTTTCGAGCGGGTTTTAAAAAATTGTTTAGTTTTAAAATTTTGAAACTTTGTAAATGCGATAATACTGCACCCGCGAATACACCAAAAACAGTAAAACAATTTTAAGGAGCAAGGGGACGATTTTTGAGGGTGCTGAAAATTAAATATTATTTTAAAATTATGTAACTTCTTGAATAAGATTTGTGAATGTACGAAAAAATGTAAAGTAAATGTAGTGAAATAAATATAAGCTCTTCAAGAATAGTTTTTGAAGGGGTGCTGCGGACAATTTTATATTTTTAGGAGGACGAAATGATTTACTTCTTAATTTTAGGTTGTTCTTGAAATAATATTAAGATTGGCTGTAAATTAACTTGTATTTAAAATTAATTGCTCTAAGTAGAGAGCTGTAAAAGTAGAGAATTGCAATGTTTTGAATATCTACAAATTCGTGCAGCTGTATAGTTTTATTCATCTTGATTTAAGTGTTATTGTTATGAGAACTATAATTAACTATTATTACTTTATCACTTTATGAAAAAAAGAAGCTGTTACCATCTGCTACTTTAATCATGATTTTACCATCCGGTGACTTTGAGCGACTGTATCTCGGAAGCGGAGGACCTCATCGACTTCCGGTTTGAGTCATTTGATTTCTCGTCCGTCTTTCCATACCCCTGAATTTTGTCAAATTTTTGGTAGCTTTAATTTGGGAGAAGTGGCCCTCGAAGCTGGGCAGTCTCGGGCTCTTCACTTTGACGGCCGATATTTCATTTAAAAATCACCGGATAATATCGTGCCCCATATCATCGGATTGGAAACTTAATTTACAATCGATCAAACATAAAAGAAGGAGGGTCAATTTTGTTTAAAAAAAGTTACAGCGATTTATGTGAAAATATGTTCAAATCGTATAAATTTTTGAAATACTTTTGAAAATTTGCAAAAAAATGAAAGTGCCCGGAAAAATCTGAAAAAAATCAGGGGTACGTTGGAAGGCGAGACAAATTGAATGGCGTAAACCGCAACTCTATATCTCGATGCGTTTTCGAGTTATAGTCTCGAGAAACGATTTTTGGTCGGTTTTTACGTCATTTCTTTTCTCGCACGAAGAATCATGGGGTGAGTGACCAATTCTGACCTCTGATTTGGATTCAGATGCTAAACATGGGGGCACATAGATCTCTTTATTACCTATAACTTTTACATTCAACTTTTTTCCACAGGATGCGTAGTTTAGCCAGAAATCGCAAATAACCGTTTTTCAGCCCTAAAACTCCACCCCATTTTACCCCAGAAAGTCGGCTGTGGTTCGGATTATTTTTCCTTCCTTAGTTATGATATGTTCTACAATATTCCACTATCGGTTTGCTGTAACAACTTATTTTTTTTTAATTCTGAGACTTATCTAGCCTGGCCTAATTTTACATCAAAAACAGAAAAAACATAATTGAAATAATTTCGTCCTCCTAGAAATATAAATTGTCCGCTGCACCCCTTCAAAAACTATTCTTTAAGAGCTTACATTTATTTCACTACATTTACTTTACATTTTTTTCGTAGATTCACAAATCTTATTCAAAAAGTCACGTAATTTTAAAATAATATTTAATTTTCAATCTCCTTAAAAACCACTCCCTTACTCTTTAATTCTTTTTTAACTATTTTTGGTGTATTCACGGGTACAACATTATCGTATTTACAAAGTTTAAGAATTTTAAATCCAATAACTAAAACTAATAGATAAAACTTAAATAATTTTTTAAAACCCTCAGTTGCTTATTATATTTGGGTAAACTAACATAGAGGGTGTAATTAAACATTATTAAAAAACTGATGTTGGAACCGACCAGACTAACAAAAAGCGTTTAAACTATTTTCTCTACCAACACTTTGAAGAAACTGATCTAGGTCAACAATTTGAATAATTGCCTAAGAATAGTTTGAGAACCTCTACTGTCTGTGGGTCAATGGACTTTATAATTGTTAAGAAGCGTATGCGAGTTTACATTTCTCTAATTGGCACAAAACGTTGAGCAAAAGCGTGCCGGTCAAAGTGCCGCGTTCTTTAGGACAAAACAATTAGACCGGCTGACGTGCAGGTTATAATATAGTTCACTTCATATTTTTACTGCACATAAAAAATCCAAAGCTGCCGACCGAGCTAATATATAGGGAAACCGCGGCACTGCATTCTTCTGGACTAGATTAAATAACAGATATACTTAATGTATTCCTTAATATATAAAACATTATTACTCTCATCTAAAATATGTTCTGGCATGATTAAGATAAGAAATAATCGAAAACACACCTCTTATAATTAAGATTTCTCTTGTGATCATAGTTATACACCCCTAACTAAAACGTCATATCTAAGGAACAGATAAACAGAGACGTACTTTGAATTTATCTGTCAGTGTCGTGAAGGGCAGGCAATACGTCCATCAATGCATCAGATACGATTCTTAAACCTGTAGCATAATATTTTGTTCATTCTAATACGCAATAATTTGAAATACGGTTCTATAGTACATTGTCGGCAAGTCTTTGATCACGGTGGCAGGAACAAAAGTCGGTAATTTTTACGCTTTTTACATGGGCGATATTCTCTTATATATAAAAGACGGTGACTGCATTCAAATAGGTCTGGTGACATTTATCTGGTGTCTCTTCACGTTGTCTATTTCTTACTGTCGATAATAAAAAAAAATGCAAGTCACAAAATGACCTTGAAATTAGTTTAACTCGACAGTCTTATTGACTTAGTCAATATTACAGAAGTGCTCAACCAGTTTTATTCAAATTTCTTTTTGTTTTCTTTTTCTCTCCAAAACTATGGACTATTATTATTATAAACGCGAGTAGACTTATAAGATCTCCTTGAAGAGATGAGTGCTTCCCACAAAGGAACGCAGTGTGTTCCAGGGCTGATCTCGTAATTTCTCCGGCTGTAGAAACTGCCTTTGGAGATGCCTATACCTTGACGTACCTAGAGGTGCGCAACTGCATCGAATATGAGTGGTGGTTTCATCCTCCACTCCACACATCCAACGAATAGGGTTGTCTTTCAAGCCCATTGTATGAAGATGTTTGTTCCGAGGATAGTGTCCTGTTATCAAGTCTACTGTCCGTCTCATTTTTTCTCTATTGAGCCCAAGCAATCACTTAATGGTTGAGTAAGCCGAGGAACCCTTTACATGGAGCCTTAACTGCCTCATTTCAGGGGCCTGACTCCAATAGTTGTTCTACATTGCCATGGTCCAGTCTCGTAATTTTGATTGAATAAGACTTCTTGGTAGGCCCAAAGCTGGCTCAGGATCAGGGAAAGGAGTTGTTGCTATTTTTCCCGCCAACCAGTCTGCTTCTTTGTTGTCCTCCACACCTCTGTGCTCGGGCACCCATATAAGTTTGATAGAGTTGTGTTTACACAGTTTTGACAAAATATTCCGACAGTTTAAAACCAGCCTTGAGGTCACCTTGTTTGACGCAAGAGCCCTTAAGGCTGTGGTTTTTAATTACATTCTGTATTATTGATAATACAATTTTTATGTGTTTGTATTAAAAGATTTTTAGTGAATAGCAGATCAATTGTCGAACTACAAGCAGTTGTCGATAAAACTATGCATCATAGCAACATTTCTAAATTGTTTGCATTATTTTCATTATTATCTTAAACGTCTTCTTTCGAAAATAATGTCTACAAATATACCTAAATATTTAACTTTGGTATAATTTATTACACTGGTGCTGAATCTAATGGATTCTACATTTTGGGTATCTTGCAACAAAAGTATGGCTATTGTTTTGCTAACATTAACTGATACAGTATTATTGCCAAGCCAGCTGTCAATTAAACCAGCCCTTAACTGTACGTTGTGACCATTTCCATGTGTTTCACATAAATGTTACAGTAGTATCGTCGGAATATGTGGTTAAATGCCTATTTACTTTGAAATGAAAAAAATCAGTTATATAAACGATGAAAAATATTGGCCCGAGTAACAGTAGTCCGGCCAATTGTATTCACATTATTTAGATTTTAGATACGGCGAGCCATACAAGTTATTGTATACGCTTTATGGCTGTGATAACCATGGAAAGCTTACGATTTATCAAAAAATATTTATGGCAGTGTACGCAGTATGCGAAGATAATCAATTCGTTACTGTTGGTGTTCCTCAAGGAGCAGCCCTTGAAGAACATCAAAAGTAACGAATTGTACATCACCTAAAACACTTTAGTTTTCTTCGCATACTGCGTATACTGCCATACATATTTCTAATAAATCGTAAGCTTTCCACGGACATCACAGCCACATAGCTTATACAATAACTTTTATGGCTCGCCGTACCAAACACGTTTTTAAGACCTAACCTCTCGTCAAGGTTTTTAAAAAGCATTTAGCTTTTTGTTACATTCTCAATTAACTTTAAGTTGTTGATATCTATCTTATGACTTATCAAAGGCACGTTGAACAACCCTAGACTTCTCAGTTCATCCTTATTTACGATAGGTCATATGCTTCTGGAATCCAAATATAATTACAGGTTTAGTTTCTCCAACATACTTAAAATTACAATATTACTCTGGTATTGTATTCAACGTTTCGATTTTGTCCTTTGGGTGGACTAAAACTTATTTCAGTTTCACTTTCTGACGGATTGGTTTAAATATGGACTCTTATAATATCGACATCGATCTGACTATAAAACAAGCTAACCATTATACTCTTCGCCAATTTATTACACATGTTAAATTGTTGCACATTCTATAGGATACTCTTCGCAGTTTTTTTGTAAATGATATTAGTTTCAAACATCTTTTGTTTAATTACAAAACAATTTTTTTTTCATTTAAAAAATTAATAACTTTTTTATTTATTGATCGCTTTTGTACAAATAGGATTCTTTCTCTAGCTAACATTAACTCACTGTCCAAATTTCAATACAATAGGATTTTTCGTTCTTAAGTTATTGTGTTTACAAGAAACGTGACGGACGGACAGACAGACGGACGGAGACAGACAGACAGACAGATAGACAGACAGGCGAACAGACGGACGGACATTTTGAAAGTTGTTCAGAATTCGATCACCAACACAGTGATATGAAAATTTTTTCTCTACGAACAATATTACCGGTTCTAGAAATGTGCCGATCGAATGCAATATACTCTTCGTTTTGTATTTGCGAAGAGTATAATAAACGAATAGTGTAATCAAACGTATCTTTAACTGACTTCAACCTAGATATTAGTTAAATTAATCGGGCGATGGTGAAATCCTATTTCATAATTTTAACGATCTATTTCTTGAAGTCCGCTAATTTTTTCAAACAATATTTTATAGATTATGCTGTCTAAGGTATACCAGCTTCTCGTCAGGATATCTTAACCATCGTCATATATTATTTATATCACCTATCATGTCACGTTGTGTTCATATATTTCACGTTTATATCTATATTCGGTTTATGTTTGCCTCACATTTGCAGGTAAATTTTTAAAATACAGATATTGTCCCTAGTGTATTGAGCTAGCAAAACATATATTTTTTCCATACATTTATTATGGTTCGGTTTCTGAAAACTTTACATCATCGGTACAATAAATACTAGTAGTTTTTATAACGATTAAAATGGTCAAAAATTAAAGTTGACCTCCCTTAAAAGTAGGACAATTTCAAATATGAATAATTCTTATAAAGCAACGATTTTAGTCCCTTGAATTAATTAATTTCTATTTATTTTTCGTGTAATATAAATTATATAATCTATTTATAAGAAAACGCTATTTAAGTTAAAGAAACAGAGCGCGCAAACAATGCTCACCTGCAACACATGGCCGACATGCCAAACATTATTTTACTACTTACTCGCCTTTAAATTAAATGGACGTGGTACAGGACCTAGTTTGGTTAAGCCTTATAGAGAACTATATCTTGATGGCGAAAAAATAATTTGTAATATTTGTGATGTCAGAGTAAGGTGTACACAAATGTTGTTTTAAAACACGTAAATAGCTACACACACGACTGTAATACAAAAACGGAAAAGAGAGTTTCAAAAGATAAGTTTTATTTCGATTTGGCTCGTTTGTTAATATGTTTAATTCTTCCACGGAGTGTGTTAAATAATGCTCATTTTACACATTTTCTAAACAAATATTGCGTGGGGCAACATGTTCCATGTGAAAGCCTTCGTAAAAAAATTCTCAGCAAACTGTATGAAGAAACACTGGAAGGTATTCGGAGTGATTACTGGTTTTGGGTTACAAAATTACATGCTGATGGTCCTGGCAAGTGCCATTTAGTAGCTTCCAAGGTTTTATAAACAGTTAATAGCCAGTCAATGTTTAATTTTTTTTGAAAATACTTTAAAATGGCTTTGGTAAGACTTGGCTGAACAAAATTTAAAGAAAGTTGTTGTTTTTACTAGTGATTCAGTGTCATATATGTTAAGTGCTGGAAAAAAAAGAATACCCTCAAGTGTTACATGTTACTTGTTTAGCGCATTCGTTGCGCCGCGTATTCGAAAAAGTACGAGATTGTTTCACAAATGTTGACAAGCTTATTGCTAATATAATTATTAGATATTGGGTGTATGAAAGTTATCTGCTAAATATCCAAAATAGCATATTTCAAAAGATAATATTTGTTCTACCATCCTTATAGAAAAAGAAGGAGGCTCTTCCAATGTGAATTTCAACAAATTTCAAATTAATTAGACACCCTAATTACATTTGTCTTTATCAAATGTTTTTCTGCCGTTACTTTCTCGTACAATATAAATATTCAAGAAAGAGCTAAATATCGTACATTTACAACTTTAAATGATGAGACTCATTTACATTCCTCTGTTAACACTGTCACTGCAAATTACTCGCATTAATTGTTACAAATTCTTACGAAATAGAAAGAAAGTAACTTTTAAATCTACTTATTTTGTTTCCTTAAAAAAAAGACGCTGCCTAAGGAAACACTACTTCCACATCCAGATTTTCCTTAAAAGTATTTTTAAAGGTAAACTTTTTGACTATATTTGCACTTTAGTATGCGGAAATAATTGGTCATAGAATTTTAATAATCTTAGGGGCAGATGTCATAAAAAAATTTACAGGAATAGCAATTTAGCAAGCTTCGTTAATACATTGAATATGAACTTGGCTAACTTTCAAGTCTGACATGATATTTACAATATCTGCAAATGTACAGGGGATAGAAATAAAGAAAAGTTTAATATTATATTAACGTTAATATTCCAGAAAAAAATGGTTTTCGTAAAAATGCGAGGTATCAAAATTTATCAAACACAAGTTTTACAAAAACGACGCTAGGTGTCGAAACGTAAAAGTTTTACAGAAACGACGCAAGGCGTCGGTAGGCGTCGAGACTTGAAGATACAATAATATGAATCTAGGTATCAAAATTCATCAAATTCAGAAATTTTACAAAAACGACGCTAGGCGTCGGTTGGCGTCGAGACGAAAAAATGGAAAAATATGAATCTAGATATTAAAATCTATCAAATTCAGAAGATTTACAACAACGACGGTAGGCGTCGGTCGGCGTCGAGACGTAAAAATGCAAGTACATATATTTAGATATCAACGTTTATCAAATACATAAGTTATAGAAAAACGATGCTGGGCGTCAGTCAGTTTTGAGATGCAAGAATATGAATCTAGGAATTAAAATTTATCAAATACATGAGTTTTACAAAAACGACGCTAGGCGTCGGTCGGCGTCGAGACGTAAAAATGCAAGAACATAGATTTAGATATCAAAATTTATCAAATACACAAGTTTTATAAAAACGGCGCTACGAGTTCGTCAGCGTTGAGACGTAAAAATGCAAGAATATGATTCTAGGTATTGAAATTTATCAAATTCAAAATCAAATTTGGATCTTTCAAAAAGTATGTGATGTAACAGCACCGAACGCTTTCGTGTCCAAAAACACAGCCAAACCAAGCGTTACACAAATCGCTACTGGGCCCCCGTATTTCCGTTACATCTTCTATTTGTTAAACATTTTCAATGTTAAAAATTAAGGCAGTGGTTTCTGGACTCTTACTTGCTTGCTCTACTGGATTTTCCCAATTACACACGCCCCTTCACCCTTTCAACAAAAATACATACGTGTACCAAATTTCAAGTGAATATCTCAAGTTTATTTATCAACCCCTTTATTAATGGAATGGTGGTGGTGGGGGAGTTGAAAAATATTACAAAGAAATTTGAGGGTTTGGCTTCTAGTATACACACCAAACCTCAAGTTTTTGTACTCTACACAGCTTGCTTTATACATTTTCCCCTATTTCGCTATAATTATATCCCCACCCCTTCAACGAAACGTTTCAAAATATAATTTAGTTCCAGATGTCGTTATAATACATACCTGTACCAGTAAGTCAATATCTCAATCTTATTTTATCAACCCCTTTTAAATGGAGTTGGGGTGGTGGAGGGTTGAAAAATATTACAAAAAATCTGAAGCCTTGACTTCTAGTACATACACCGAATTTCAAATTTCTGTACTCTTACCATATTGCTTTACTTATTTTCCCCTATTTACCCCTATTTAACCCCTAACCCTTCAACGGAATAATCCAAAAATATAAATTAGTTTCAGATGTCATTATAATATATGCGTATACCAAATTTTAAATGAATGAATTTTATTTTATCAACCCTTTTAATAAATTTGATGGAAAATATCATAAAAAATTGGGGCCTTGACTTCTAGTATATGTATTCATCCAATTTCAAGTTTCTGTACTCTTACCAGTTTGTTTTACTTATTTCCCCCTATTTACCCCCCAACCTTTCACCGGATATGTTAAAAAAACAATCCAGTTCCAGATCTCGTTACAATATATACGTGTACAAAATTTCAAGTATATATCTTAAACCGTTCCGGAGAAAACGTGCAGACAAAAAAGTTACAGACCAACAGACAGACAGAAAAATTTTTTCGCACAAATTTTAAATCTTGACGTTTCATGACATTCTAAGCCTACTTCAAGAAAAAATATGTTTGATTTTTTTTATTTTACGATTACAATATCTATACTACTATATTATATATTACTATCCAATCCACTACGTGGATGTGGAAGTAAAATAAATAAATAAACCCAGATAATAACTTATTTCGATTGATATTTTGCTGAAGTTTTGTCATAATTACAATTTGAGTTCGAAAGTTATGATAATCAAAAAATATAATTGAAAGAAAAAAATCAAAGCACGGAAAATACAAAATATTTTATTTATGACTAAATAGTTAGTTAAGCGAGGGATGTACCCTCGCTTACCGAAGGGAAGTATTGAAATCATCGGGAAATTACTCTCCGAGATTTTTTCGAACTCTTACGTTTCAGACTATATAGATATGGAAATTCAGGTCTGTCAGTCTGTCTGTCTGTTGGTGCTATATCTACAAAAGCATTTGACGAAGAAGACTAACATTATTTGGTATGTAGTTGACGCTACTCCTAACAAAAAAATAGATATACATGGTGCTGTAGAAAGGATGGGTATTTTTGGGACGGGAGTAGAGCGTTGTGGATAAAGTCGTTCAACTAGGGGGGATATACTATATGAGTATTTGAAATCGGGCGAATCTTTGATTGTTGTGCAACGGCGCAGCGTTTTCACCGACATTTTAATATATCTGTCACCATGCTCCGGTCCCAAAACGTGATACAATCGTCAGATGGGTTCAGAATGTCAGAAGCACTACATCAGTAATAGAACTCCGAGCACTGCGGCTAGTTTTCAGACAGAGCGCTCTGGGCTGTGAAGGACCTCTCGCCTCACTCTTTCAACGATAGCCAGTGTTCTTACACTTCAACTACGACATTTAGGTTTCGGATTCATTACCGATGCAATCGTTCTGAAATTCTGAAGCCATCTGATGATTGTATCATGTTTTGGGCCCGGACCATGGTGACGGATATTAAAATGTCGGCGGAAAGGCCGTGGCACACAGATTCATTCCCGGTTCGCCCGATTTTAAATACTTCTCGAGTACGAACGCACAATGTTCTTTTGTCCAGACAACCATTGTGACTAACAAACCGCGTATTTCCCAGAGTTGAACGACTTTATCCACAACACTCTACTCTTCTCCGTTCGCATATACCACCCGTCCCAAAAACACCCATCCTTTCTGACGCACCTTGTATTTTTAGTGAAAAAATATTTAAAAATATCAACGAAGGCATGTGAAGGAGAACGATAATACTCCCCATATATTTATTACAACTGTCAAAGAAGAAATCGGCTATACTTTTAATGAAAAATGTACATGGTGGTCATTCTAAGAAATAATGGTGAAAATCTGATATTTACACAAAAGTTCCCTATTATTTATTATTTACTTTTTCTATTGGATGACCATCCTGTATGTTTTTTAACTAAAAGCATATCAGATTTTCTTCATAGCAATAGCAACCACTTCATTCTAAATATTATTTTCCTCTATTGTTACTTTGGTAAGAAACTATTATCGAATCGAACGGCCGTCTTTTCCCGTCTTCTTCTCTAATACGCCCCTGGGCTAATAACGTATCGGCCATGTCATTACTGTACTTTTTACTCGGTCCTTGCCTAGAGCGTCGCAATACGCGTTCTGCCCTTTTTGTTCTCATTGGTCTTTGCCGATTCGTATAATAATAATAATAATAATAATAATAATTCATTCGAAGCATTCTTAAAATTCCCCAAAAAATTCCCTGATCTCGCCCAGCCGCCACTAGAGGCGGTGGCTAATATTTACATAAAATCTGTTGAATAAGTTGCCTATAATATCTAACTCGCTCACTATTTCAAGCCAGAGCATATGACATGGACAATGTATATGGAGTATTTTCATTCTAAATACTCTATGTAAGACACTCGACTGTAATACAGTGAATAGCTGAATAAAACTATGTACAAAAGTTAAAGGGATCATGTCTAATTTTACAAACCACTGAATGTTGTTTATTCAGTGATTTATTTGTTATCATGATCTTATATTTGTTGACAGTTGTTTCTGAGGATACCATTTGGTTAGGTATTTTCGAAGTAATTGATCGAATCGAAAGCCAAAAATAAAAAATCGGTAAAGGTATTTACACAGAGCTTTCCTCTGTATTTATACAGGGCGGTCACTCTAAAACATTATTAATTACGAAACAATATACGAGAATAGTAAATCGGAATGTAGTTATCATTATTATTACAAAGAAAACCTGATAACTTTTGGTCAAGAAAATATACATAGTGGTCATCCGACAGCAAAAATTCAATATTAAATAAAAGGTGCCAAATATGGAACGCTTGCGCAAATACTAACTAAACGAAAATGCGTAGATTAAATTATATACCAAGTTAACTGTAGAGTGTTATTAAGGTTTGTATTGTAACAAGATTATTATGACACTAGAGAAAGTTGTGATCAGAGGTTGCTGACTGCGTAGACCTATATGAACAATAAAAACCGCTGCCTAAGGTATCACTACTTCCATATTAAAATTTCCCATCCAAGTCCCTTTAAAGGCAAACATGTTGACTACACTTGGACTCTAAGATATGGAAATAATTGGTCATAGAATTCTAATATAATATTTGAGGCAGATGTTATAAACAAATTTGAGACGTTAGCTCTAGCATATACGCCAAAATGAAATTTCTGGATTTTTATTGGCTTGTGGAAGTAAAATGAGAGATATATTGGCTGTGGACTTAATCTCAGTGGCACCACGTAAGTGAATTGTGTCGTTTTCGAGCAAATTGTTAATCAAATTTGCCACGTCCAACTGCAACTTCTACCAGTTTAATTTTAAGATTTGAATACGAATGAAATTTCTATATCTGATTCGAACAAAGGAATTCGTAAAAATTATACAGTTTTGGATTGAAAGTATCTTTATAATCTCAGTTCTGTTTTGCTTTAAAATGCTTTGTATAATTCACTCCATATTTAAACGTCATGTAAAAAAACTGAAAACTGCCGACCGAGCTCATATAAGGGGAGACCATGATTTATTTTTCTATACTATATTAAATAATATATGCAATGTATTACTTAATAGATAAAACATCATTGCTTTTATGTAAAGTATGTTCTGGTATGATTAGGATAAGAAATAGACGGAAACACGCCTATTGTAATTAAGATTTCTAACTCTTGTGACATAGTTACGTAAATCACCCCTAACTAGAATATCATACCCAGGGAACAGATAAACAGGGCCGTACTTTGAATTTTTCTGTCAATGTCGCGAAGGATGGACAGTGCGTCCATCAATGCGTAAGATATTCCTATCTTGACGCAAAACAGAGTAAGATTTTTTAATTTACCTAAAACGTCGCGCGTCGCGCGTCGTTAAGATTTTGCCGAAAGTAGTATTTTTTTGTTCATTCTAATCGCAAAAATTTGAGGTACCGCTCTGTAGTGTTATTGTCAGCAGTAATTGTGCCAACATTGATATTTTGATGGCCGATTTTTATGACTTTTTATGTGCACTAAACAAATGGAGACAATTCTTACTCAATACATTCTACTAATTAGAGCTGCTATACAGAGGGTCCCAGCTCTATTCAGATAGGTATTATCTGGCAAACGGTGAGATATAGAAAGACATGTTAAATGGAAAAGTTATTCTGTTCTGCATTTAATCACTTTATTTATAAATGTACAAGGCGCCTTAAAAGAGAGTAGGTTAAGCAACTTTACTTTTTCTAACGCCCTGTATATCTTTATATTTTGGGATTCCCCTTTTATTTTCGAACAAATGTCCTATATTTATCATTAACGGTTAACGATATATTAACGGTGTAATCTTGAATCCGCAATATTCCAATTCCAATAAATGAGCGCTTCACAACGTGGAGGCAACAAGATGGAGCACCACCGCATCATTCGAACAAGGTGAGACGCTTCCCGACCAAGAGGTTTGGTGGAACTGAATTGGTAACCAGGGACCTATTAAGTGACCTGCACGGTCACCTGATATGTTGCCCCTCGATTTTCTTTTATGAGGTCATTTAAAGCAAGTTATATAGGCTGAGAAACTAATTAATCTTAATGATTTGAAGAATAGGATAACTCATGCTTGTCGCCAAATAACTTGTGTTGTGTCAAATGGAATATGGGCGAAATCTTGATCTTTTATAATAATCATAATAATTACTATTTTTTGTATTGTATTATTCCTTATGATTACGTTAATAAAAAAATAATATTCCAATTCCAATAAATGAGCGCTTCACTACGTGGAGGCAGCAAGCACTACCGCATAATTCGAACAAGGTGAGACGCTTCCCGACCAAGAGCTTTGGTGGAATTGAATTGGTAATCAGGGACCTATTAAGTGACTTGCACGGTCACCTGATATGTTTCCCCTCGATTTTCTTTTATGAGGTCATTTAAAGCAAGTTATATAGGCTGAGAAACTAATTAATCTTAATGATTTGAAGAATAGGATAACTCATGCTTGTCGCCAAATAACTTGTGTTGTGTCAAATGGAATATGGGCGAAATCTTGATCTTTTATAATAATCATAATAATTACTGTTTTTTGTATTGTATTATTCCTTATTATTACGTTAATAAAAAAATATTATTCCAAAATATTAATATCTTAAGAATGGTTAATATTACATATAGGATATGGTTAAAATAATTTGTTCGGAAATAAAAAGAGAATCTAAAGACATAAAAATATATAGTGTGTTCCATTTTAAAAAGTAAAGTTGTAACCTGCCGACTTTTTAAGGCGCCTTGTACATTTGAAAATAAAATGATTAAACTCATCTTTTTAAGAAGAATAACTTTTCTATTTAACATTTCTTTCTATGTCTCACCGATTTTCAGATAATGCTTGTCTAAATAGAATCGGGAAACCCTGTATATATGAAAAATAAATAATTTTTTAATCCATCGTTAGTCACTTTTAAAATTACGATTCTAAAGTAACCACTCAGTAGGTTTCTAGAAAAGGTGTTAAATGGCTTAAACTTTTCGACTGTTTCGAGGCCAGGTATTAGGTAAGTAAATACTTTAGTGGAAATTGGATTAATTTCCTCCTCGCTTTGTTTTCCTCGCAAAGTGCACACGTTTCCATAATAAGAATGAATATGTTTGTAATGTGTTAGTAACGACCATATTGATCGCTTTTCGTATAAAAGTTTTATGTAAGTGATTAAGGTCAATTTACGAGAAGGAATAAGAACGTACCTATCTGTGAAACTTATTGTTAGAGGGAAAATATGGAAATTAAGAATGTCGAATTACTTCCGCGAAATTAAAATCGTTACTTACAAAGCTGGAGTCTGATATCCTGCGTTTTATTGTGGTTTTATAATTGTTCTAGTTCAGAAAACACGATATTAATTTGGGGAGAATGGTTGAAAGTTTTATATTCAATTTATATTGTGTGAGATTTATGAGTGAAAATTATGTGAGTTGTTTCCTAGATGACTAGTTTATAAGGTAAAGATGAGGTTTTCATATATGGAGCACTCTCTAAAACACCATAAATAAAAAAATCACTTCTACTGTCGAAAAATCAAGTTTCTTACTAATAGTGAGCAAGTGGGAAGATGAATTCGAAATTTAGCAACTACTATGGTTTTCTAGTCTTATAAGTATATTCGATAAGTGTAAAATATCAAAGTATGTTTTATATTACGGATAAAGATAGTGCGAATGAAGTAGTAGTTGCACGTCTCACCTTAAATTTTAAATTATATCGAAGTGGTTCCCTCTACTAAAACAGCATCGTACTAAAATTATGATTAACAATAAGCTGTTATTTAACTGAAAATAAGTATAAGTTGTACATAAATAAATATTACAGGCATTGTTGAGGAATAGTTTGGCTAAAATTTGCTTATTAGGGAGATCTCTTTACATGGCGCGTAACCCCTTCCCCACTGATCTTAGGCCTTGCTCACTCTTAAGGCATGCTTTTATGACCGAGAATATTTTTTTGAAGTAGCATTTATAATGAGCTTTTATTACTCTTTACACCTAAAGTGGCGTCCCACGTTGGGAAAAATCGTAAAAAGATTCAGCAGTTCTCAAATTAATCGTCACTAAAAACCAAAAGAGGCATTGTTGTTGGTTTTATGAAAATATTCAGTGACCCTCATTCAGGGGTTGAAATGACCCCAAATCCATTCTATTTGTGTTATTTCTATTAAATCAACATTGAAAAAGCGAAATAATAAATATTCTATCAAGAATGGTTAAAAATTCTCCCATAGGCCCTAGAAGGGGGTGATATATCTTATTTTCATTTTAAGAAATATTTTAGATTTTTTTTATATTTTGGGAATGATTTTACCTCCTTCGAGGGCCTATGGGCGAATTCTTAACCCTTCTTGATAGAAAATAAATAATTTCACTTTTTTTAAGATTGATTTAATAGAAATAATCCAAATAGAATTGTTTTTAGATTCATTATTATTTTTTAAATATTTTTAGGATTTGGGTTCATTTCAACCCCTGCATAGTGGTAATTACTGAACATTTAAAAAAAAACCAAGAACAATGCCTGTTTTGGTTTTTAATTACGATTAATTTGAGAAATGCTAAACCTTCTTACGATATTTTCCAAGCATGCAAATGTCAAAGTACCTTTCTTTAATAAATTAAATCGGGTAAGAATTAACGCCCCGCTGTCGCTCTGTAAAGCCCACGAGCTAGAAAAAACACTTTTTACATTATTAGAATAATTCGAAAAGCAAGCCTTCGCTTTCGCTGCTGGAGATTATACACAAGCCACTCCCCCTGAACGAGGCGGTACTGATCGAATTTTCGGGAACGGCGAACAATCTGGAACGTCTAAAACGACTAGAACGCCTAGAATTTTCGATTCTCGAACACTTCCAGAAGCTTTGATTTATTATCTTATATAAACCGAGACGCGCTCAACGCATTCAGTCGAGTAAGTAAAGTCGAGTTAAGTCAGTCAGTTCGGAATCCAGCCACGCGACAAAACAACAACAACAAAAGGCAAATTTCTACTCTAAAATATTTACCAATCAACATATTTAATTAATTTAAACATACTTAGTGATAAATAAATGTATTGTTAGAACGTGAAACGTAATATATCGTTATTGTGGCTCCAGAATTTTTGACTTTTAATTATTCGCGTAAAATCAATACAGGGTGTTATTCTTTCGCCGAACCAAGTAAAAATAAAATCCTACCAAAATTAATTGTGCAGTGTTCTTGTGCGCGAATCTGACCAAAATGAAAGTCACGTTCGTGTTCACAAACAGGTACGCAAAAACAGGCGAAGAAACAGTTTTCCTTGGGGTCACTCTCTTCTACTTCTTGTGCCTCTAGTTAGTGCCCTTGCCTCTGAATTCGTTTAAGCATAATTTATTTCTTGACATTTGTTTTACGAAGTAATGGTCTTTCACCAATATTTTTTAAAAGGTTTTAAAAATTGCAAGAGAAATTAGTGGCATGGTCTAGAATTCGACTAGGGTTCTCAACCTATTCAGAAAAATTTCAATGCCCCATCGTCTCACCATTGCTCTATAATATTGTTTGTCAATGAGTGATAGAGAGTGATGTAATTTAAATGTTTTACCATGTAATAGTATTTAAATATTTTACTTAATTGAAATTGAATTTCCGAAAAATACAACAAAAATTTGGCATGAAATTCGACCAAAATCATTTATTAGTAAAAGTATCTGCATTAATGGCTATCAGATAAAAAGTTCGCGAAAATAACGGTTTATTATATTCTGTGGTATGTCAAAATCAGTAATAACCAGATATTAAAATTCAGGCGGATATTTAAAGCCTACTTTGCTAATTTAAGGTTATTTATTAATAATTATAATTGCTAATAGATATTTATGATTTGTTAATTGACTTATTATGCGTCTAGCTTTATAAACGTCAAAAATAGACGGTAGTTGGTGTACCAGCATCAAAGATATTTAATAATGCACAAAGCATTTAAAATTAGTTGAGCGTTGCAGAGGGGCTTTGACCATTAAAATCATAGGCGTTTCAAAAGGTTAGTTCCATTAGTAGTTACCGACAATATGTTTTTAGCACAATAATATACTAAAACATTGTACTAAAATACTTTAATTAAAAGTAAGAAAACTTGAAAATTAATTTATCTTTATTATTTATTTACCTATAAACACTATTACATGGTAAAACAATCTAATAATTACATTAAAAGTAAAAGCATACAGGATAAAAATATGAAACAAAATAGTAATAATAATAATAATAATAATAGTAATTATAATAATAATAACAATAACAATAACAATAATAACAATAACAATAATAATAATAATAATAATAATAATAATAATAATAATAATAATAATAGTAATAATATTAATGGCAGTGCTTATGGCTCAATGAGCCCAGCACTGTTATTAAGAAGCTAAATTTAAAGAAATAAAATATTAGTAATAATAATAATAATAATTACAACTAAGAATTACCTTAAACATATCGTCAATGATCCGAGTGTAACCGATGACAGATGCAGGAAATGCTTTCGCGCCCCCGAGACTATATAACATATCACAGCGGGCTGTATATCTCTTGCGCCCACTGAATACCTGCACCACCACAATTGTGTTGGCAAAATTGTTCATCTAAGGCTTGCGCATCTCCATCACCTCACATACAGCATCAGCTCTTATTATAAGTACACCCCCGAAAGTGTCTTAGAGAATGACAACGTCCGACTCTATGGGGATAAGGCACTGCTTACTGATAGAACCCTATCATCAAATCGACGTGATAATCTTGGTCAAAAAGCACCAAAAAAGGACCTATCTAATCAACATTGCTGTACCAAACTCCAACAACATCCAGGAAACTGTAAAGAACAAGTTAGCAAAGTACGCTGATCTAGCTCATGAGATCAAACAGCAGTGGAGACAAGATAGTGCCGTCATCCTCCCAATAGCTATATCCACCACCGGTGTTGTATCTCGCTCTCTCGCAAAACATTTAACCAGCCTGGACCTCTCTCCTCTCTTAGTCTTTGACATGTAGAAGTCAATAATCCTCAATACTTGCCATATTGTTCGAAAGTTTTTGAACTTACAATAGTTTGTTTTCATCTTGCTCCGGCCGATGACTACAGAATATCACGCAAATTGAGACACCATGGAATAATAATAATAACTTTGGTATTCGAAACAATCAAGAGATTTACTGAATAGGTCAAATGCAGTACAGTTATATTGACAGTTGAGCTTATCCTCTTCACCGGAAATAATTTCTAGTACTGAATGACGGTACGTTAAAACACATAAACAAACAATCAGAGCAATTACTGTAAATACTGATAATTTTAAAAGCGAAACAAACGTCGTAATACTGGCGCTGGTCGTGTAAGGAAAAAATACCCAAATATGATTTCCCAGCACATAAATCGGGAAAATTGATCTTGAACAGACTCAATCCTATTGATATAATGGTATATGTTGTAGTATAGTAACCAAATATTGTAGTATTCCATAATAGATCTAACCACAGAAATATATAAAATAGCGCTCGAGGATCTGAAAAATCCCAAGCCTTCCCTTCAGAAATCATAACATTTTATTTGCTTTCTCGATCATTTTCTCGAAATGCACAGACAAAAAAAACAACACTTAAATAATTCGCAGTGGTTACGTTACATAAGCTCACGTTGTTAATACCGTAATCTGGACTAACAGCATTCGACTAAGGGGTGGTTTTTCAATGTCCAGTTAAAAGTGCCTGGTATGTAGCTGCTAGCTACGCTTAGTTGGCAATTATATCTATGGTAGTGCTTATCAATAGTAATTTAACTGCCAGCTACATATCCATAAGTTGGCGCTACTGATTCCATCTGAAGTTTCTTTCAATTGGTTCAATTCACATTGAGCGCATCTTTTCATGACAGTTTATCTAATTTAACCTCAAAATTCATTGCGTTGTGTAGCGTGTTGATTGATGTTCTGTTTTTGATTTTGTGCGTTTGTGAATCAGCAAAAATTGCAATGCAGAACGTAAAAAGGAAAATAGGTCCTTACCTGTCCCTAATAATTGCAATTTCTTCATCTCAATGATATGTAAAACAGTTTCTTTACGCAGTCGAAATCTTATAAAAAAATCTTTATCATAATTCTCAAAATTATTTTCTCGTTCCCTTATGGTATAGGGTCTCCTTTCATACTTTATAAATTTTATAATATTATCGTTATCATCACTCATATCGAGAATATTATTATTAGAATTAATTATTGGCAATAATATATTTAATATAAATCGCAAATTAAAAACGAACATATCAATTAATCACATTGGCTTTTAGGTTAGATTGTTTTAGAATTGTCAGAAATTAAACCAAATGCGCATGTGCAAATTCACTAACAGTAGAATAAATCCTTAACTGGCACTTTCAACTCTGCTAAATTTACTTTCAGAGAGTGAGTCTAACCATCCGGTAAATTTTATCTGCACATTGAAAAACTGGCCCTAAATGATACAGAATAGCATTCACCAGTATTGAGAAGGATGTTGTGGTCTTCACACTATGCATACCTAGAATCAAGTCTTTTCTTAATCTAAGCAGTCATCCAGAGAACAAATATTGCTAAATATTTTCAGTACTTTTAGCAGTATCATTGACAGACAAATTGAATAATAAAGAACCAATATGGAAACCGTGAGGCACTCCAGATATTGTCGAGAATTAGTCTGAAATATATCTGTCAATGAGAACCTGTTGGGTTATCTCACAGAGGTACGATTGTATCTAGGATAATGAAAGAAAATCACCTCAGATTTTGTGGTTTACTTTATCGAAGGCTTTGTTAAAGTCCATGTATACTGCATGCATGTCTGCACCGTTTCCCAGAGATTTAACGATGAAGTTGGTATAGATATTCACGTTGAAGCTCATAAAACGTTCATGGAGGACACCATGCTGTACTGGAATGATGATATTACTTAAGAAAAAAGAATGTATTTTTTCGAACGAATGACTCAAATTGTGTAATCTGGATTTTTTCTGTTCGCCTAAATCAGAATTATTATATTTGCTTACGCTCTGGTTTATTAATAGGAAATATCTGACAAAAAACAGAAAGCACTCAAAAACATTATAGTATTTTGTATAATATTTGCAGTTCTCTGACGATGGTTAATAAATTGAAACGTTATCTTTATTCATGTTGTAACTGGCCGAAGCGCGCACGGGTACTTTTCTCAGTAAAGACTCGCGGTTTTGGGCCAATCTATGTAAGTATTGTAAACTCTATGGTTCCAACGTACAATTTTGTTTCTTGGTTGTCACTACATTACAATTAAGATGAATTCCGCGAACGTTTAAGTTTCTGTAGCTGTAGTTGTTTAATATTTATAACTACATTATTTTACACCATAAATCGTTTTGAAATTGCTTCTTTATATGTCATAAATAACAAATTGAAAGAAAAGGATAGTGAACATAAAAAATGTCAATACAATTTCGGGAAGCAATTAACCGCAATACTTAAGGAGGTTGAGGCGTTAGACGAAAATAATGAGAAAATCTGAAATAAAGTTTTTTTAATATATTTTTATGATACAATTCTCTGTAAAAAATCCAAAGTCATTAGGAAACTTATAAAATTAAAAATTTTAAAAAACTTTCACATGTAGTCTTATGGAAAATATATCAACCCAGCATGCAAACGGTTTATTTTAATTTATAGCAAATAAGCAAATAATGTCCTAAGTTCCGAAAACTAACTATGTAAAGCATTGATGTCTTGCGCATATTTTAATATTGTTTCCAATTTAATTAGGAGACTTTTAATAAATAAAAAAAAATTTAAACGTTTATAAACTTTCAAATTTCTCTTTTCGTTGGTGATTTTTATCTGATTTTTAAATTATTTAATGATTTAGTTTTAATTTTTACTGCTTCTCATTTTTTTTTAAATTATTTACTGAAACTTTGTAAAATACACAGATATTTACATATATTTATTATTATTATTTTTTAATAAGTTTGGACAAAACATCCAAACATTAGTTCATTAAGTAAATTAATTAAATCTATTTAGATAATTAATTAATAATAAGAAATGATTTATATATGCCTTTATAACAAGAATTATTGGTATCATCGACTTATAACCTTTTGTAACAATTCATTATGCAAAAGTTTAGAATTCGACTTTTGGTTGGGTCTGTAACGCCTCAACCTCCTTAAGACTAAAAATATGTTATATGTTTTTAATCCATTAATTCGAGAAATATTCTCCCCAAATACCATTCGTACTTTTAAATATTATCTATACATTTTTTGAAACTTATCAAAAGTAACATAATTCGTGTAAATTAAGAATTTAAACTATTCTTATCACGTAAACCACGCTCTCGAAATTTGAGTAATCGAGGCTATATATATACGGTTACAGGCAGCTGGATAGTTAGACAGTATTAGAAAATCTCGCAGATGAAAAGTAA
Organism: Stenurella melanura; assembly: GCA_963583905.1. Taxonomy (NCBI): domain Eukaryota; kingdom Metazoa; phylum Arthropoda; class Insecta; order Coleoptera; family Cerambycidae; genus Stenurella; species Stenurella melanura. Next base: position 149,859,058 of record OY757310.1, read on the forward strand.
AAAGTAATATATTATACAGTTCATTATTAATTATTTTTATTTTCACCTGTGTAGGATGTCTGTGGGAGTAAATTGTAGGTAGATTTATGAAAAAATATCTCCGTCACTGGCGAAGTTTACTGACATCAGCCCGTCTACACGTTGCTATAAAATTAAATTATTAAACAATTATTGATCGTTTTAGACAGACGTCACCTATGACGTATGACTTTCTATTGAATTTTTGCATGACGAAAAGCTCATATCATTGTCACTGGGCTTATAAACATTTATATTCGAAACCCGTTTATTATCACAACTAGAAACTAACGTTAAAACTACAAAGTTGTAAATATGTCTATGTATATTTTAAAGTGAAGTATTAAATCTATGAAAATAAGAATAACGATTGATTAATTGATTGATTAATTTGCCAGCGTATGCAGCTCGGTCGTGCGGCGAACACGTCCAACGAACGACCAAACTGAGTGTCGGAAAAAACCTTGGATGTTTTAAATACCGCCGGACCGGCTGCATACGCTGGGTTGGACATTGGACATGCTTGTTGTCAGCAGCTAGAGCCACATGACGCAAAGGGCGGGAATATAGGACGGGAAGTGTAGGTGTTCGTGAGATGCTTCTTTTAAGTTTCCATGCTTCTTTTTTTTTTGTTAATTTCCATCTGTCATCATCGAATGGGAAGTGTAGGCGTTTGCAAGGTGCTTCTTTTTAGTTTCCATGCTTCTTTTAAGTTTCCACCTATTATCCTCTTCTTATTTATGCTTCTTCTAAATTTTTTGTTTCTTCTATTTCCCAATCTAGTAGTGTACATTTCCTTCGGCCCGCTTGCGTTCCCTTCGTTTATCTGCCAAGAGATACATACATTCGCTCATCTTTTTAGTTTCCATGCTTATTTTAAGTTTCTATCTATCATCATCCTCTTATTTATTCTTCTTCTAAATTTATTGCTTCTTCTGTTTCTCAATCTAGCAGTGTACACTTCCTTCTGCCCGCTTGCGTTCCCTTCGTTTGTCTGCCAAGAGATACATACATTCGCTCATCTGCACGTTGTAGAGGGACTTAAATTTATTAACCGTTCCACAGGTAAACATCCGTTTACGGTGGAAACACAAGGAAGAGCCCTATCTCGCAGGCAGAAAGAGCTCTTTACAGCGGGTTACGAGAGAGAATATTTTGCAAACCCTGTATATTAGTTTGTTTTTGTAGTAATTACTTTCAACTGCCGCTTTCCAATTCCGCGTATTTTTCTATTTCATTACCTATATTTAATATTTTCTCAATTTTACTATTATTTTTTTTTCAATTTTAATAAAGAAATAAACTAGTACACTAATAAACTACAAACTACGACTTATCTTTTCGTCCACAGCTGGTATGTTATCGTATCTTATAAACACACAATTCACTTAAGAGGCGTCTGTCTTGAAGAGCTGGTCGCAGGTAGTATCCGTTTACGACGTAATGGCGCATATGCTGGACCCGTGATGTCTTTATACTCTTATTAATAAACACTTTAACTATAGTAAATTTTAATTTCCAATTTGTTGCGTGCTTTTTTCTTTATTATACACTTACACTTAATTTTAAACGGAATTTTTTAATTCACCATTTTATCGAGCTTAATAAAGTATTAACCGGTTCCTCTTACCGTTTTTAGGGAGCGACAATCACAACACGTCCGTCTTCGACAGAGATCGACTTCGAACTTCCAAGAAATAAAAATATTAATTTCTAATTTTTGCATTCTTTCGATAACCTCATATCTGGTTATGCTAGAAATAAAGAAATCTAAAATGAATTTATCTATTTCTTATTTGACAATTAGGTGTTTTCACAAATTTTAAATTCACTTTCACTGTGAAGATAATGCTTTATTATAGTTAAAAACACTTGAATTTTGAGAAACAGTCGAATAATACCTTAAAATAAGCCATTTAAATTTATTCGCCAAAAACACTACATCAATTCACTATGCACTCATGACGCCATCAGTTATATTGTCAGTGTCATTTTGTGTTATAAACACGTTATTTTGCAGATAAATTTCCTAAAGTAGCTTTTACAAATCCCGTATTAGGTAGGCGTTACTTATTTAATCACATGTAGAACGTAAATAAAGTGAATAAAATGTTGAGTTTAACAATTTTTAAACGCGATTTAAGAAACTGATATAACCGATGACGTCACCGCGTGTTTTGCGCACTCGTTCAATTACTAAAACTTTATGTAATTTATTAGTTGATATTTTAATTTGATGGACGATAGAATGCTATTTAAATATTACTAAGTGCTTTAGTATAACAAGTACTTCATTTTAATAAGACCAAAAAAGCAAATATGCACATAGTGAAAACACCTAATTCTCAGTGTAACACTACAGTCTAGGAAATGGCGTGCAATTCGACGACAAAAAGTTATCGTCTGCCAGCCGGTAATTGAAGAGACCATATAACTACAAAACTTTTTTATCTCTGAACATTTTTGGTATGATGGGAGAATATGGAGGGGGCGACGTATTTCTTTTCTAGAATTCCCTCTACCACGCACCGACCGGAAGTTTCGTCTGTCAGTGTAATTGGGGTATGTGGAGTACATATACATAAACTACTCCACATAGCCCAATTAAACTGGCAGACGAAATTTCCGGTCGGTGTGCAGTAGAGGGAATTAAAAAAAAGCCCCCACCCCCTCCATATTTTCCCACCGTACCGACCTACAAAGAGAAGACAGTTGTTGGTTCACAGACGGCTCCAAAACTCCTGAGGGATCTGGAGCTGGTGTATATAGCCGCAAACCAAAGGAAATGGGGAAAATAAGTTGAGCAAGCTAATAGAAGTCGAGAAACTTAATTTTTGGCGTATGTGCCAGAAACCAACGCCTCAATTTTTTTATGACATCTGCCTCAAATATTATTAATATTCTATTACCAATTATTTCCACGTACTATAGTGCAAAATATAGTAAAGTGGTATTCCTTTAAAGAGACTAGGATCGAAAATCTGGATGTGGAAGTAGTGATTCCTTAGGCAGAGGTTTTACTATAATACCACGTTTGGAAACAAGTAGGTTAAAAAAATATTAAGGGTACTTTTTGACGCAAAACTGAATGCTCCTCCAGATTCCGCTATAAAAAATGCCCCTTTCCATAAAAACCAATTTGTACTTAAAATTACGTTGAAAATATTAGTGGAGGATCGAAAAGTGATTACTCCGAATGAAATTTTTTTTTGCCAACTTATTAAGTTAGGTCGCCAACATCATTCCGACAAGTTGTTACAGAGGGGCGGGGGCCTTTAAAAGCATGGGAAAGCAGTTTTTCCGACGTATCTCCGTAGGTATTGATCCTTCAAAAAAATTACTTGAAGAAAATGAAGAACTTGAACGTAAGCTCATTCCATCCCAAACCCGATCTCATAATTAGCTCGCGAGATATCACGATTGAAGTTGCGAGGAAACGAAAAATTAAATTAATTATTTCTCGAGAGGGAGTGGAGTTGGAGCCTTAATTTTATCTGGATAGAAGGGTATTGATGAACACTTGATGAGGCCGACGCGAGGGTGGGAGTGGTAGACAATTAGGAGGGGAGATATGGGGGAAACCAAAATTAATAAAACGTTGACAACTTCTTTATTAATAGAAGTACAGCAATCTGGTCGGGACCAATTTCCGTATTTTCTTATTTGTTAAAAGATAGCACTGACGGATTTTTTTTGGAAATAAACGCCTGGCGAACAAAATAAAAAATGGCCGATTTTTTGCACGTCTTTTTCGGCATGAAGTAAGGGCATGGGGGAAATAATTTTTTCGTCAATTAATAGCATTCTTTTAGTTTCAATTTCCGCCCAGCAAGATCGCGATCAGATGATTAGGAAGGGAGATATAGGCCGGAAAAGTTTTTGCCGTATTTCGGAAAAATGGAGAGGGTTGGGGGGGTTCGGGCCGGGATGAAAATTTTGTAAAAAGTCTTTTTTTTTCGACTTTTCTATTTTATAAGTACCGGATGTCCATACATTGTCCGCCCGCGCGAGTTACAAGAGGAAAACTGAACGAAAACGGGCGAGCGAGTCAGTTGAACCGCCGGGGATGCTTACTCTCTCCTGCTCTCTCTCTCTCTCTCCTTCAACTCACATACGCGTGATCGAACGTTTTACTTATTTACTGGAAACAAATTGGTTATAATAAAATATTATATAAGTTGCATACATCATTGTTTGATAAAAAAAACCCCTATTTAAATTTTTAGCCTAAGCAATTATTTTCTATTATTGAAACTGGTTTTTGTAATAAAAAATAAAAATATATTTAAACACAATTGTTTTATTTATACTGCTATAATATTTTATGATATATGGTGCTCCTACATTATAATTTAGGATGCCTAATTGCTACAACAATGTATAGGAATTAATAGAATAAACTCATGTTTTGCTCTGGACAATTTGGCACATGATGTGGATTGGATTAAACTTTAACGTAACGCAATATGTAAAAAAGAACGTAATAAAATGAGTCTTCTATTTCATTGTTTTTTGAAATTTTTAAAAATATTTGTAAAATTCAGGCAATGTACACTTTACGTCATTTTGCGACGAATAATTGCCTTCCCTTTGCGACGTCCATTTGACGTAGTCTATCCACGTTAAATTGCTGTGACATATCGTCGTCAACTTTACGTCGAGATAACGTCGAAATTAAGGTAAAATCGACGTTCTTAGTGACGTCTAATCAACGTGAAAAGAACGTGTCTCTGCTATCTGGGGAGTGCCTAATTTTGCAGCGGCGAGCTTATTGTTTACTGACTAAAATACCAAGTAGAGCTTACAGACTGACAAGTCTAATGCTGATTCGCTATCTTCATATTACGAGAAGAAAAATCTTCGTACATCCGTATAGATGTGTCAATACAATTATACACAGTTCACTGACAGATGATGACAATCTGAGGAGAGCTAGACAGCGGGAGAGAGTAAACGCCCCCGGCGGCTCAACTGACTCGCTCGTCCGTTTTCGTTTTGTTTTTCCTCTTGTAACTCGCGCGGGCGGACAATTATGGACATCGGGGACTTATAAAATATAAAAGTCGAAAGAAAATACTTTTCTTAAAAAAGAAAAAATCATTTCCCCCACCCCCTTCTTTCATACTGAAAAAGACGTGCAAAAAATTGGCCATTTACATTCTGCGCGCCAGGAATTTCCAAAAAAAATCCGTCAGTGCTATCTTATAACAAATAAAACTATACCGAAATTGGCCTTGCTGTAGCTCTATTAGTAAGGAAGTTATCAGCGTTTTAATAATGTTGGTTTCCCCCCCATATCTCCCCTCGTAATTGTCCCACCACCCCACCCTCCGGCCTCATCAAGTGTTCATCAATACCTTTCTATTCAGAAAAAAATGAGGTCCCAACTCCACTCCTCGAGAAATAATTAATTTAATTTTTCGCTTTTTTGCCAGTTCAATCGCGATATCTCGCGAACTAATTATGCGATCGGGTTTGGGTTAGAACTAGCTTACGTGTTTTATCAAGCTCTTCATTTTTGGTAAGTATGAATTTTTTGTGGCACCAACACCGGCGGAGATACGTCGGAAAACCTGCTTTCCCATACTTTTATTGGGCCGTTTCCCCCACCCCCCGCCGACTCCGCCCTATAAAAACTTGTCGGAATGATGGAGGGGACCTAACTTTATAAGGTGGCAATTTTTTTTTATTCGGATCAGTCACTTTTCAAAACCCAGATCTGCCCTACTAATGAGATTATAGTAACATATGCCCTTCTGCAAATCCCACAAATATTTATTTAAAATCTCCTTTTCTAAAACGGTTATTTTTTGAGCGATTTAGCTATAACAATTTAAACACCTAACCCACCCCATGTAAGGAAAGTAATGGAAACAGTTTCGAATTAAAATATCGATTTATAAGTAAGGAATAGGAAGATTGAGACCAACAAAAGTCAATATTTGTCGTAATTTCCATAACTGAAAATACCTGATTGTATCCTTCAGTAAACAAAATGAAAACAAATAGATGATTTATTTAGTATAAGGCAATCTGTAAATATTGTTTTAATTTATTTCGGTCGGAAAACGCATTGTCTTGTTTTAAAAATGCACTCCGAGTTTGCCATATAAATGGAAAAGGAAAAATGTATTATTAATTTCTAGACAAAAATGACCCCCTCTTCTTTGTACTAGATCGATTGAAAATTAAATTTACAATCCGATGATGTATGGTGCGATATTCTTCCGGCACTTTTTAAGTGAGATATCGGCCGCCAATGTGAGAGGTACGAGGATTTCGTTTCTCGAGCGATGCGGCCCAACTTCGAGATCCATTTATGCCAAATGAAAGTTAGCAAAAATCTGAAAAAATTCAGGGGTACGTAAAGAGATGCAAGAAATCGTTTGGCGCTAATCTGAGGTTGATGCGTGCCTTGGTTTTCGAGATATGGCTGCTAGAAATAACCGGAAGGTGAAAATCGAATTTTCTTACCGCTTCCCGAGGCTATAATAATAATAATAATAATAATAATAATAATAATAATAATAATAATAATAATAATAATAATAATAATAGAAGCACATCTTACATCTCAATGTGAGCGATATCTGCAGGAAATGTCAGAAACCGGGTGAAACCATAGAGCACGTAACCGCAGGATGTAGTCTTCTAGCCAACAGCGCCTATCTAGCACGCCACAATCAAGTAGCCAAGATTATCCACCAGCAGCTGGCCATAAAACAAAATTTAATTAAAAAAGCAGCCCCTTACTACAAATACACACCCAACCCCGTGCTTGAAAATGAATCAGCGGTATTATACTGGGACAGACCTATAACAACGGACAAGAGCGTAGATTTTAATAGACCTGATATAGTCCTTATAGATAAAGAGCAGAAGAAAGGTTACATCATCGACATTGCTACACCTCTCACTACTAATTTAATAACAACGGAATATCGAAAGATTGATAAATATCAAAACCTGGCCGTCGAAATTAAGTGTAATTGGAAGCTAAAAAATATCAGCATAATCCCATTAGTCATCTCAGTGGAAGGAGTAGTTTCGACTAGGCTCCCAAGTTACTTGGAAAAATTACAGTTACCCCAACACATCAGTAAGATTATGCAGAAAGCAACTATATTACAGACCTGCCATCTGGTCCGAAAATTCTTCACCATAGGATAAAGTGAATTCTTTCCCTAGTGTGAATGCAACCAACTGAAAAGAGAGTTGTGACATTTTTGAATAATAATAATAATAATAATAATAATAATAATAATAATAATAATAATAATAATAATAAGTACTGTGCAGTACAAGCGGAACCTATCTATGGCCTGGATTGACTATCGTAAGGCATTTGACACTACATCGCACCAACTACTGGTGCATTTGCTCAAATGTCTTGCAGTAGCAGAGCCACTAGTGAGATGCATAGAACAACTACTGCTGCTCTGGAGGACTCGCTTCACCATAACATCTGGTGCACAGCGGGTTAAAACAGAGCAGGTGGTATTCAGAAGAGGAGTTTTCCAGGGAGACTCTCTGAGCCCCCTCCTCTTTTGCATCTCACTGCTGCCGTTATCTGTTGAACTCCGCCAAACTCGCGGGTACCATTGTGGACCACCCAGCAACCGGAGGCATAAGGTCACTCATCTATTCTATATGGATGACCTCAAACTGTATGCCTCCGGAGAGCACGAACTTCAGAATGCTCTAAGGGTGGTCGAGGAGTACACGCGGGCCATTGGCATGGAGTTCGGGTTGGACAAGTGTGCGGTCGTCCATCTCAAGAGAGGACGATGCGGGGACTTTGCTGAAGACGCGCAACTCGCAGACGGAAGCATCCTAAGACATCTGGATGCCGGAGAGACCTACACATACCTGGGTGTGCAACAACATCACATCCAGGATGTGCAGCAAGTTAAAGAATCTCTCCGCGGCAAGTACAGACGCCTACTCCGAAACATTTGGTCATCAGAACTTTCGGGGAAGAACAAGGTGTCTGCGACTAATATGCTTGCCGTTCCTGTCCTGCTCTACTCCTTTGGGGTAGTCAAATGGACTGTAGATGAGCTGCGCCAATTAGATAGAAGTACCCGCAAGATGATGAATATCAATAGGAGTATTCATCCTAGATCGTCCGTTCCTCGTGTGTACCTCTCACGTCAACGGAGGGGCCGAGGACTCTTGGGTCTGGAGTGTCTGCATGGCAGAGTAGCACTAAGTATGGCATGCAACATCCTAAGGAGCTCAGACCCGCTTCTGCAATTAGTGAGAGATCACGAAAATGCAGGAGTAGGTGCAGGACTGTTTAAGGCGGCAAAACGAGCCGCAGATGAACTTGGTCTCGTATTCGACAACAGACGAGGAGGCCGGCGCGGTGCTGACCCAGAGTCAGTCACTGAACTGCAGCCACCTCGCCTGAAGGCCCAAATAAAAGCTGCCGAACAGGAATATCTGTTTAGGCAGCATGTCGATAAACCCATGCACGGGGTGTTCTATAAGAACCTAGAAACACTGGGTTTATCGACTAAGCTGACATTCGCCTTTTTAAGATCAGCTGGGCTAAATTCGGAGACCGAGGGATTCATTGTGGCCTGCCAAGATGGTGTAATCAACACTTTGGTTTACCGAAGCCGCGTAATGGGTGTAGAGGTTCCTGATATTAACTGCAGGACCTGTCGTCAGGCGCCGGAATCGCTCATGCATTTACTATCTGCATGCCCGGTATATGCAATTTCGGCCTACATCCATCGCCATAACGCGGCGTTACGGGTACTGTATTACCATCTACGGCACTCGTACGGAGTAGACCAGACACCAGTGCTGCCTTACGTCCCCGGAGACATCGAGTCCGTTGTCGAGAACGAGAGGTGCCGAATGTACTGGAACTTCTCGTTTCCGACAATCAGGCTAATTCAAGCCAACAAGCCTGATATAGGCCTCCTCGACCATCAAAACAAGGTGATGTTTGTGATCGAGTTCTCAGCACCTGCTGAGCCAAACATCGCTTTGAAAGAGGAGGAAAAACGGACCAAATATCGTGATCTCCGGTACGAGCTCCAAGTGCTGTACCCAGGCTACTCGGTCAAGATGGTCGTTTTAATAATCGGTGTACTCGGAGGTATGAAGCCTACGCTGCTCTCGGAACTGAAGACCATACCAGCCTGTCGGAAATCAGCCGAATGGCTAGCAGGCCAAATGCAGAAAGCGGTCATCTTGGGGTCCCTTCGCCTACTTAGGGCACATGAATCTGGAATATACAGTCACTAACCCCACAGGTCGTGGGGAGTGGCTGTTATTATCGCCGGCGCGGCTACCGTGTGGTATCGGTCGGAAAGCACGGCAGCCCTGTCCGGCAACGGTGAAACCGAAAAAAAAAATAATAATAATAATAATAACAATGCTTTATTTATCCAAGAAATCATACAATGATATAGGATACGGCAAATACATTTCCAGAATAAGATGAACATATTAATACATTAAGAATTCATCTATCGGGTAGAATGCATTTTTTAACAGAAACTTTTTTAATTCTGACAAAAACTTGTTTACACTAGGTATAGTTTTAATTTCAACGGCTAACTTATTGTAAAGTGTACATCCCATGTAATATGGTTTTCTTTTATATAATTCAAGTTTCTGTATATCGTATTGCAAATTGGATCCATGCCGTGTAGAATGTGATTAGCATTTAAGGAATTGAAGGTGGATAAGTTTTTTTTTACAAATTTTAAAATTTCATATATGTACAGAGTACAGATAGGGTAATGTCTGCTTGCAGGATCTCTATAGCTTAAATCAAACATATTACGAATAGCTCTTTTTTGCAGCAAGAACACACGGTTAGATGACGGTGAGTTTTCCCAAAAAAGAATACCATAGCGTAGTCTGGACTCTAAGTTAGTAAAATAAAATATCTTCACAGTCTTTAAATTGGTTATGTGACGTAATCTTTTCAGCACAAAACAGGGACTTGAGCATTTATTGCAGATATAGGAGACATGTGACTTCCAATCCAGTGATAAATCAATATACATAAATAATAATTTAAAAGTTGACACTTGTTCAATGGATCTACTATTAAGCTGTAAAGCAAACTTGATATGTAATGAGCTCTAACAGGATGAAACTGTAACTATAATGTTTTTTTCGGTTCATTACCAATTTCTCTATAGCGAAATAATTATTAATATTAAGTAGGGTAGAATTTAACTTATCAATCAGTTCTTAAATGTTTTTTGTACCTACGGCAACAGTAACATCATCAGTAAAAGAGCAATAAAATTCATTAACATAATTATCTAAGTCGTTAATGTAAAGGAGAAAAAGGAGCGGTTCCAAAACACTATCTTGGGGTACACCAATATCTATTGTTTTAGTATCTGACCTCGAACCTAAGAAATCGACATACTGCTGTCTGTTGGATAAGTAAGATTTTAATAACATTTTGCATTTTTAAAAATGAATTATTATTTGTTTGCTTATAATTGTATTGAAACATTCTTTATAGGATTTTGCAAACAGCAGAAAAAATAACTATCTATAACTAAAAGAAAAACTTTAAATCCTATAAAGAATATTGCATTTCCCTCGTATACCATATTTTTCAATAGTATCCAAGAGAATGTCGTGATTAACACAGTCAAATGCCTTTAAAAGGTTAATAAACAGTGCCATAACCTCATGACCTCTGTCAAGATTTTCATAAATATAATTCAGAAAACTTACTAAAGCTGATATGGTTGATCTATTCGCTCTAAAGCCATGCTGATTTGTTGAGACGGCTGAGTTAGTATTTAAAAATTCAGATATTCTTATTGCGGTTAGTTTTTCAATTACTTTTGAAAAAACGGATAAAATTGCTATTGGTCTATAATTACAGAGCTGTGTACGGTCACCTTTTTTAAATTATGGAATTACTTTGGATAATTTTAAAAGATCTGAAAAAATGCCATCTGAAAAACATTGACTTATGATATCGGTTAATGGTGTAGCCAATTCTCTGGAATAATTTTTAACAATTTAAACCGGAAAATAATCAGAACCGGAAGAATTAGAATTTTTTAAACTGTTGATTATATTTATAACTTCGGATATATTAGTGGGTTTTAAGTAAAGTAAATTTTTAATAATACGCGTATGGGTTCTATTCCTATGATTAGGTATATTATTGTCTGGCATTGCTAATGATTTAGTTATATTTAAAAAATATGAATTGAATTCGTTGGCGATGACTATTTTATCTGTAGCTAGTTCATTATTTATTGATGTATCAGGACTATAATTATTTTTCCCCTTTTCAATGATTGATTAATTATATTTCAAGCAGAAGGCTGCTGATTTATTCGAGGAGTTTATTATAATATTGTCAAAGTATATTTTTTTCGCCTGACGCATAACTCGTCTGTAAATTACTTTATATGATTTATAATATTGTACACTGATCAAACCAATGTGTTGCATATTGAACAGTTCTTTTAAATGGACCGATGACACTTTAATTCCAGCAGTTTTACCCAATTTTTGTTTTTTTTGTCGTCAAAATTTTTAGTAATAAACTTAAATGACGCGTTATAATAACAGTGCAATGTATTATTAAATTCATGATACCTATTTTCTACTATTTGTGTGCTAAAACACTATGCCATGACTCACTACTTAAATAGTTTTTAAATTTTAATGTTTTTTTTGTGAATGTGTGACTAGTATTATTTTTCGGTTTATTCACCTCAAAAGAAATGTTTTGACCACTGCGATCAGACAGACCAATGTACATGACATATTTTTCTAATAAAGTATTATTAAAATTGGTTAAAATATAATCTGGTGCCGTTATACCACTATTTTGAATACGCGTAGGTTGATCGAAAACAGGGTACATACACCTCGAAGACGAAACGAGATACAGAGCTGCGGTTTACTCTATTCGACTTCTCTCGCCTTCCTAAATACCTCTGAATTTTTTAGATGCTTTACCTTAGAAATTTTGCAAAGAAATGAAAGTGCCGGCAAAAATCTGAATAAATTGAGAGGCATGTAGGAGGGCGAGAGACATCGAATGGCGTAAACTGCAGCTCTATATCTCGTTTCGTTTTCGAGACATAGCCTCGGGAAGCGGTACAAAATACAATTTTCACCTTCCGGTGACTTCGAACGGCCATATCTCGAAAATCAAGGCGCGCACCGACCTCTAATTTACACCAAACGATTTATTACGTCCTTCTACGTATCTTTGAATTTTTCCAGATTCTTTTTAATATCTCACTTAAAAAGCTCCCGAAAAATATCGTGCCATGCATCATCGGATTGGAAATATAATTTTCAATCGATCCAGTACTAAAAAGAGGGGGTCATCCTTGCCTAGAAAAAGCTACAGCGACTTATGTGAAGAGATGTCCAAATCGCTTAAATTATGGGTTTCTTGAGGTTATGGCAAAATCCTGATGTGATAGAGTTAAGCAGACCTCGGATTCAGATTCAGCGACCCCAAAAACATACAGTACACATGGCCAGATCCCCAGGCCACAAACAAAAATTGTGTGGCTTTGTAATTAGGAGAAATGGTATGGGAGCACAGGAATGCTCTTTATTTTGTCAGATTGGTCTTGTTTGCAAAATAAAACAGCGAATTACCCCAAATTATCTTACGTTTCAAAGAGTTGTCAGATCGCACCAAAGGGTTCAAACGTGCGCCCATTTGGGTTTAAGATCTTTGAGGGGTGCTCACATACAGTTACAATTTCAAGTCGATCTGGCCACGAACAAACTTTTGGCAACCATTTGAAATTTATGTTTTTTAACAACCCAAAGGATTTCTTTCCAATTTATTTTTCGTAAAGTATGAATCAAAACAAGAAAAAAGTCATGTATGTTATGTTGAAAAGGTTTAATTTTAAAAAGTTGTTAATGTGTAAACATTGAAAAAATGCGTTTCCTAGCCTTTTTACCTTCAATAACTTTGGAACGGCAAAAAAATTGTAGATTCTAAAAAAATGTTCTGAAAGTGCAAGGCTTTAACTTCAAAACAACGTAGGAATTATAAAAAAATTATGTGAATATAAAAGTTACAACGATAGGAAAATTGGGAGTTTTCAGCCCAGCGCGCCATGCTTTTGCGATTACAGACCATGTCTGTGTCAGCAGGCAACTTAAGTATAGAAATCATAGCATGCTATAACTTTGCAAACATTGATGTAATTTTTATAAATCTTTCGGCATTTTGAATAGTACAGGTAAATTAGCCATTTAGGGTAACAAAAATTAATAAAAGGATCATCTCCGGGATTTAGGTAGGTAATAGTCTGGAGAATGCATTTTCAAGTTCCGGGAAAATTTTAAAAAATTTGGAAAAACTTGTTGAATTTCGTTTTTTTTACTATAGCGGCCAAAATAATGAAAATGGAGAAAAAAGTTTTCAAGAAAAGTTGTAGCTCGTCTCTTTCTCTACAAAAAAGATCTTTGCAAATGTTTGTCTTACTTAAGCCGTTTAGAAGATAAATCGAGCTATCCACTTATACTTGAGCTGCCTCCATATGCGCGAAAAATGATAATTCTCCGGGACTTTCGTAAGACCGGGCTCATCGATCGATAATTATTAGTATTCAGAGCCTATAAAAGAATGAAAATAACACAAAATGTACAGAAAAATCTCAGCTTTAATGTGGAACTAATCACAAAATTCATAAAAATTTTATCATAGAGAAAAAGTGTTAGAAGATGGCTTAGTAAACTTTGTACAGTTGATCCACAGATTTATTCATATCTTTGCCGGGAGTCGTTAGAATGATAATTCATTTTGCTGATATATTCTTATATAATGATGTATTAATTCAATTAACATTTTATTGAAATTACTTTTGTTGGAAAAATATGCCTTGCGATCAAAGCAGTGGGTATATTTCTCATCGATCAGTCACCTTCAAATTTTGGATTTCAACTCGCTATATCTTAATTAATAACAATAGCACAGTCTTAATTTTTGGATCATAAGTACAATAAAACATATTCTTTCGAAGGACGCTAGAGTTTTTTAAATGCGTGCAGTATTTTTTGAATTTGTCTACATTTGTCTTACAGTAAAACATATACAACTTATTTGTTTCTTAACATTCATCAATGAGATTTTCACGAAATATAGATTAAAGCGCGTCAAATCGAATCCATGCAGTGAGAAAGCACCCATTGTTACGAGGGAAGTAGGTGGGATGCATAAAACTCAAAGATATGAATAAATTAACTATATAAAGATTGCTAAGCCACCTTCCAACATTTTTTTCTCTATGATAAAAATTTGTATGAATTTTGCAATTAGTTCCACATTGAAGCTGAGACTTTTCTCTACATTTCATGTTATTCTCATTTTTATAGCGGCTTTGAATAGTAAGAATTATCGATCGATATGTCCGGTCGCACGAAACTCCCGGAGAATTCTCGTTTTCAGCGCATTTCGGAGCGGCTAAAAGCTATAAGTGGAAAACTGGAATTACCTCCTAAACGGCTTATGTAAGACACAAATTTGTAAAGACCTTCTTTATAGAGAAAGAGACAAGCTACAACTTTTGTTGAAAAATTTTGTCTCTATTTTCATTGTTTTAGCCCCTGCAGCAAAAAAATTGAAAATCAAAACGTTTTTCCAAATTTTTGTGAATTTTCCCGGAACTTGGAAGAGCAAAGAATACATCATTGCATTCTACAAGTTATTATCTACTTAAATCCCGGAGATTATCCTTCTATTGATTTTTCTGAGGTTCTTACAAGATTTTGCCTTCATTGCCTGTACTAGAAGCTAAAGTTTCCGATTATTTTTGCAGAATCTAAAAATTTCTTTCCATTCAAAAGTTATTAAGGGTCAAAAAGACTAAAAATCGCATTTTTTTCCAATGTTTAAAAATTAACAACTTAGTAAATTGTATGAAAAAAATGAAAGAATCATAATAGGCATTTTTCAATTAAAAAAAAAATGTTAACAAAACTTGTTCGAAATCATTAAAAAACTCTGAATCCGAAGTTTAGTTAAATTCTGCAACCCTCCGAAAAGTTATGAACAATACCAGAAAGCGAATTGAGGCATTAGGGCTGATGGAGATTTGATAGAACATAATATTTAATTCTTTTGGTTGTATTTATTATTCATTTGTGTAAATTGTTTAAAGAAAATAAATTTAGAAATCATTTTTATTTAAATGCATCAAAAGGATTTTTTCACCAAGACCTCATTTTTTTAGAATTTAACTAAACTTTGGATTCAGGGTTTTTGAATTTAGTGTCGTAGATGGCCTTGAATTTAAAGATGGAAAGTGATTTGGTGGTCTTAAATAGATCTTAGTGACCTCTATCTTTTAAGATCAGTTTGATACAAATCGGACAAAAACCAAAACAATTATTACGCCGTTACACTCTTAAGTGAGACACACTGTACACATAAGACTTTCTTTCTTGTATTAACCCATACTCTATGATAGAAGTGTTTTGGAATCGAAAATCGCGTTATTTGTGATTTGTTTACAAAATTGTTATTAAAAAAAATGGGTTCCCATGGGACGATTTCGCTAAAAATTTAAATTGAAGAAGCCCTAAACTGATTAGACCTTAAAGTATGCTATATGATCATAGACGTGCCACGCAAAAGTAATGTATAATCATAATTAGTAGCTTAAGATTTTGCGAGCACTGAACTTACTGTCTCCCGGGCATCTAGGGTTTAAGCCGCCTGTCTGCGGTTTACGAGTATTGAACTCGCTTTCCCCGGACATCCGCAGACAGGCGAGTTAAAGTTAAATATCAAACTTTAACTCGCCTGTCTGCGATTTTACTAGAATTTTAGCCAGAGGCCCTACAAATTCTTAATCCGCCCCTGCCTAATTGTATTGAATGTAATTGTCATACTTATTATTATTTTTTCCGTAAAAGTCTCGGAATTCGCCAGATTTGCCTTCAACAATTTAATACTCTTCACCCCCGAATTACGCCTATGCATCTAGTGAAAAATTAGTCGAACTTGCTCTCTTACTATGAGTTCCATGAAGTAACTAAATAAAAAACATATAATAGATTGCAATCACTTTTTTACGTTTCTTTTTTATTACTATTTTTACTATTAAGTACACATTTTATTTGTTAGCTATAGCATCTTTTTTCTTGCTTTTGAGGCCTTCGTGCTTCTGTTAATACTTTTATGGTTTTTCAGATTTATAAAAATCTTGTAGAAAAAGTAAATAGCAGTAAATACACACACACAGAACAGAGTTGTCCCTGAACAGAACAAATATTCGACATTAGTCAAGAGAAGTGAGGTTATAATTTTACAACGAGAAGTTAGCAAAATACCAAATTCCCCTAAATACACACATTAATTATCAACTTAAGTAAACCGAAAAAAAAAAAAAAAAAAACGATTACGGCGCAAAAGACGAGAGGTAATCCTGGTTTAAAAATTAAACCTGAATTCATCGCTTAAAATGAAAACGGTGCAAGTGGCCGTTGAACTGTTAATCTGAAATGAGATTCAGACAGCTGCAATCATGTGACGAAACGGCTCTATCAATTGGCTGAAACGTTTAGTCACTGACATTGCTTGCGTTTTTCATGTATTGCAATGTCAAAAATTTGAAATATACAAATGTCGAATTAGACAACTGTACTAGATGCAAGCGATATACTTGTATAGAGAAGCTATGGTATGGAAATTGGCATATAAGGTAATTGATAATTAAGTGCTTTTTACGAACCACAGTGAAAGAAGATAATAACTAAATAACGGCCAAACGTACTCACAGCGTTGCAATTCTCCATCAGTTTTAAAATAATTGGGTAAACCATCAACAAGTAAAACAGACACATATCGAGCTAGCACTTTTAAAAACATTAACTTAAATTGAGTAACAAACCGTACAGCGAAATTCTTTTGCATACTTGATTACGTAGCACATTCAAGTTTTGATGAGCCTCGAGTTGTAATCCTTAACTAATAGAAACAAACTTGACTGTAACATTCTTCAAGACAAATCCCACACAGCATCTTTGATTCGATTACATCTTGAAATAGGGACGTAGTAGCATGACCACCAGTGTAATTTGTCTGCATATGTCTTGATTTTATAAGAAATACTTAGGGAATACCTCAAGCCACTGAAGAAGTATTAAGAATGTAGTCTTGGCTATGAATCATGAGTTGTTAATGCGTGTGTTTGAAACTGCTCGTAGATTTCCTTTTCTCATCGGCATACTCGCTCAGCCATATTTAGTGATGTGTCTTAGGAAGAAAATCTGATAAAATTGAGAAACACCTGTTTCAAGCTATTAATAATTAACAGACTCTGGAAATGCAAGTGTAGCTATAAATATGTGTTATTCTTGCAACCAAAGAGAATTTAAAGTTTGTGAAAATACCAATAGGTCATTCACTTTAAGAAAGATGCGTTAGTTTTAGACAAGGAGCTATTTCCCAAGTTCTGCCAAAACTCGGGGCAAGTTCAAACTATAGTTAGTACTAGTACATTACATATCTACACTAAATGATTTTTTAGATTTAAAAACGAGGAGTTGGCCTTGACCACGAGGATCATTGTGGAGTTATTGCGGTGCTCCTGTTCTAGTTCTTCTCCTTACTCAGCTTGTATTAGACTTCACAGACTTAATAAGGGCCCTTTATTATAGATAACCCTTCGTTTTCCTCACTAAGTAATTAGAATTTAAGTCTAGAGAAGTTTTCACAATAGCTCAGCACATGGAATGAGCATTAGATTCACATGTCTATTAAGTCGACAGTTTCCGGTTAGAAGACTCATTATTTTCTTAATGGTCTTTCAAATTTGGCGACATAGATCCCCCGTAAAGGCCGATCGTTCCCTAATGAATTCTTTGATCTGTTTTTGTCGCGTGAAACATTTTCACCATTCCAAAGATTTAGTTTGTACACATTTATCAATGGATGTTCGTATGCATGGTTCAGCCACACCGCAATAGGGTTTGTGTTCTACAAGGACTGTAGACGCGCCTTCCCTTGCCAACTCATTAACTCTTTCATTTCTCCTTTGTACTAGTACCAATGCAACCGAGTTAACTCTGACTCTATACGAGAATCATTTTGGGATTTAACCTTCAATTTCTTCCACATATCTGCTTGCATTTTCCAGGGCTATTGTTGCTTTCTGTGTCATTTTTTGGATCTGGCAAATGGAATTTTCACACCATTGCGTTGGGGATTTTATGCTTCGTAAGACTCTTCTGTAAAACTGATGACTGTACATTTATGGAAAGTTCTTCTTCATTACATCACCTGCTGACAACAATCTTTTCCTGGGCTGGCTTGAATCCACTAGTAGAGCACTATTGGGAATGAATCAAAGTTCATCTTAATCAGATATTCTAAAAAAAATGTTTTTTGGACACTTACATTTACTTTTTCAATGCTCTTAAATAGAAGGGTATAGAAAAGTTATGGTCTTCGACTGTGACGGATAGCAATGACGATATGTCGAATAATTTGCGATGATTTTGAAGGAAAAATAGAAGCTCTTCGTGGATTTCATGCCTTTACTGATGGTGATACTACTTATTTCTAATCATATAAGGGCAAGAAGACTGCATGAAAAACTTGGGCGGCACGGCACTCCTTGTAATTATTGAATTCCAGACAATATTAGAGCCATATTTTGAAATGTTGCAGCAGTAGGAAATATTTACTTGCTTTATAATCCAGAAACATATCGTGTTCCAATAGATACTGCAAGGAGGGAAATATTTATCCCTAAAACTAAGAGCTATCTATTGATCAGAGCAAATTTGGGGAAATATATCATGTAGATATATCTACCTTCACCATCGTGTTGAAGTTGGGCGATGAAAAATCATATGTAGATGCCGATGTGAGTTTTCACAGGTCTGTGAGAACTGTAATTCTTTGATAAGCTTAGCCACAAAGCACAATTGGTGTGCTGGTGTCGCCGTGGTAATATTCCCGCACACTGAAATGCTCTTGTTCTCGTACCCTTCCCAAATACTGCTGAATGAGTTAAAGAAAGGTCAGGTCATCTTTTTCGAGAATTTCAGGTACCAAGGTCCAGACAGTTTCATCCCACAACCCCGCAAACATAATCAGTTCATCGCATGCAGTTCGTTGTGTTGGACATGTATTTAGTACTTCGAGTTCGATGATCTGTAAAAGACATATGGCAATGAAAAATTTTTGTGTAATAATTGTGAGAAATCCCTTCAGGTAGGTAGTTTTTATTTTATATATTTTTAAGCAAATTGGTATTCAATTCATATAGTTATCAATAATCATTTCGTGTAATATTTATCGGATAAAGGTGCGTTCATTTTAAACTTCAGCTGAACCTACAAAAAACACCCAGCACATCCCAGCTTCCAGCAAATATGCAAAAAATAGCTTAAAGTATCTACAACATTATAAAGAAGCGCCTAAGTGTGCACTTTGAAAAATATTCAAATAATTGTGCATCTCTGCAGGAATTTATGAAAAATACGTCGAACGTAATGTGGTTCAATATCTTTCATACATCATTATTTATTGAAAAAAGTAGTTCATTTCACTTGAAAATGATATTTCCTATAATTTTAACAATAGCTTGATTATAAATTTGCTTTATACTTTATTTTTTCATGAACATCTCTCAGCGTTTAATTGTTGGATTTGTCGTGATACAAAGAGTAGCATTAGGCCCGTGTTACATCAGTTCACGATAACAAATCAATAAACAATATGCTAACAAGGCGACAACTTTTCAATATTACACGATAAGGAAGCGAAGAAAGCTGAAATGTTCATTCTGAACATCTGTACAACGTTTTGGTTCGGTACTTCGAACTAGAGGAGAACACAGATGCACAGACACGCCTTAAAAAAGATTTCTTTCGTTTTTGCAGTAAACTTTATGAAAAGTTTGACAATTGTGCAAGAATTGTTGATAAATTTTTATACAAAAACGACTCTTGGTTGAAAGGAGTTTTTTTTCTTCAAAGTTTATGAACCTATAAAATTAAGTTCTGAGGGGCCTGAGGAAGTAGACCCACCACCAGGAACATCCAGAAAACTGTTGTTCGTCCAAAACAGTCGTTTTCAGGCATAGGTGATAGAGCCAAGAGAAAGCGAGTAGCATACTTAACAGAAACATATGAAGCTAAAGAACGTCTGCTGCGAAGAAAGGTCTGAGAGAAGAGGGTCAACAATCATCTTATAAATTATTATCAGATGCTGTACTTACAACCCCTACTCGCATTGACAAAATTTGGACTTCGTGGCTGCAATAGAAATCAACACAAAATTGTTATGCCATTTAGTGAAGATGAAGCTATGTTGCTAATTGTAGAAGCAAATTGTCACAGCACCAGTACTTTTTGATAAGAGAAGAGGCAAAAAAAGGAATTGTGATATTTATCCAAATTACAATAACGTTTTGGAGGCTAAGAAAAGGTGGTACCCTTCGCATTTACAGACACCCGTTCTATCCACTTTAGATAATCATCATTACGAAGAACCTAATATTACTGTTTAAAGAACCTCTTTTATGAAACTTCTTTTATAGACGTGAAAATTTGAAGGCTGCCTCTAAAAGTTACCCCATAGGCATACATGTAAATTTCATTTTTCACATTTTCTAATATGTATCCCTTAAAATATTATTAAACAAGAACAAATTGTCAACATTTTCAATAGATAACGTTTAACACATTTATTTCAAAACCACCCCTTCTACAAACTACCCCCCCTTTTAATAAGATTTTTTTCAGTATTTTTCCCGTAATTTTTGTATGCTTAAGAGGCGGTTAAGTGGAAAAAAATAATTAGTTCCATTTTTTTTAATCGGGACCACTGTGTGACGGTGCAAAATCATTTGCTTTCATAATTAAGTGCAGGATATATTTGCGTACCGCCTATACTAAATCGGCTCTTGGAAATCTATAGTCACTTGAATAGTGACCGATTCAAATTCAAACTGCGGCGTATGTGGCCGTGTTAACAGCTCTCAGGAGTATTTCATTATTAAAGTGGATGTATTATAATTGTATATATTTGTTCTCTACCAGTAAATCGTATAATGTACAACGAGCATGAAATAACACGTATTTCTAAAAGTATACTAGTTCGAAATAGATATTCGATGCTAGTTGTACACTATAGTTTTCTATTAGTACGACCTGATCTGTTCACTTATCCTTTTATTTACATTACAAGATAAATAGTTTCATTGCTAATTACAAACAGACATATTTAAACAGGCAACAAAATATTTTTTGGGCATCAGATACAAGCAACAGAATATTATTAAGCAATGGAATTCGTTTTAGTGCTAAGAGTACTTATGGGGGTGTATACAGTGTGTCCCTCTTTTCATAAAGCCACACCCATATTTCGCTCATCTGATATCCGAATATTTTGGAATCTTGATGGTCAATATATACCTATAAAGTGAGTATTTAGACGTAACCAAATTTGATTATAGTCAGAGGCGTCAGGTTCTAGGATGGAAAAAGTAGGTTGATCTTCAAAAAAAAAAGTATTAGCGATTTTTTAGAAAAAAAAACTAGTAACATATTCTAAATCGGTATCTTTAGAAATCCTTGTGTACAAGATTATATCGTAGTGGATTCAAGGTGTTTGAGACAGGGGCCGTAAAAAAAAAACAATGTGGTCGATTAAAAATAATTTTTATCTGTGTAAGAAAAATTTTCCAATGAACAAAATTTATCTTTATTTTTTGTTTAGAATATTATATTGTACTGGTTTGACTTGTTTTTGCAGCAAAATAATTATGTCTTTAATAAGGCAAAAAGTCTAATTCGTACATACCTACCACTTTTCTAACAAATAATCTCCAATAAAGACATGAGAAAGCCAAGGAAGCAAAAGTTATTACAATTGTCAATTTAATTACATACAGTCGAAATTAATGTTCACCAGTCACCAACCTTAAGAACATCAATGGGTGTACCACAAGAGTCTATTCTAGGCCCGTCACTTTTCTTATACATATTAATGACTTAAATGCATTCTTAAACTTCGGTAAAATAATTATGTTTGCAAATGATGCCAGTGTTTTGGAATTTGCATCTGAGATAGAAGTATTGCAAAAAGAAATCGAACAAGCTAATTCCAACATATTTGAATAGTTTAACGAAAATAAATTTAAAATAAATCGAGAAAAGACCTTTTTTAAGAAAAAATTCATAACCCCTAGTAAGGGCTGGCTAATAAAGTTTAATAATAACAGTATTCAGCTAAAATCATCCCATAGAGTTCTTGGTCTGGAAATAGATAGTTCATTGAAGTGCATTAATCACATTAATAATGCATGTGCCAAACATTTCTAGATTATGTAGTCTAAGAAAATTTGTTAATAAATTTATTTTAAAATCATTTGATCGTGTCATATGGATTGGTCTGTTGGAGAGCACAAACTGATACGGCTAACGTGTTCATTTTACAAAAGAGGGCAAACGGATTATGTTTGTAATAGGAGCAGGAGTATTCTGCAAATAAATATTTAAAACAGAAAAATTACTAACGTTACCGTGTCTGTATATTTATCAGGTTTTAATATGCATACATAGAAATATAAATAGCTTCTTAACCCTAGGATATACTCAGGAACATAAAACCAGAAATGTACAGACGCTATTTGTAGTAAAAGTAGCCTCATAAATAATTTTTTCCAAAAAATTTGTGTCGTTTAAAAACATACCAGAAGTAATATTCCAATCTCCTCTCTGCATCTGCTTCTTAGAAGTGCGTAAAAACTGGAGCTTGCATGGTTTTAAATTTTGACGTTTAAGGCACCTCCAAATTGTATTTCTGTCTACATTCAAATTTAGAGATAAATTTATGATACTAATACGTGGTTCAGCATTAACAGCATCTAACATTACTTGATCCAATGGACGATCGGCAACGTTGTATTTGCTCTAAGTTTGGATGCATCTCCAGTTCTATTAAATGTTCTATTAACTGAACCAAGCGTGGTGTAGTGAATCTATGGGCGTTCTGATAATATGTCTATTTTGTATATGTTTAAAAATGTTATTATTTCCTGTTTGTGGTTAAGCAGTCCGTTGGCATTCATAGTTGCAATTCTGAGAATGTTCATGAATTTAGTTTTCCAATAACTGTCGTGAGTAGATTTAGTATCATGCTGTTTTGGCTTTTAAGTTGTGAAAACATATTTTTAAATTCGCTTAAAGCCACTTTAAAGCCACTTTACATTAATGCAATATTGCAGGTGCCATGCAAATTTTTATTGCGAGCATGCGTACATCGAGCTATTTCGATCAGCTGATCGCAATATTTTTCATTGCATTGAATTAGCGCGTGTTCTAATTTGATTGCATTGCGGATGCAATATAGTTATTTTATTTGGGAATATTTGGGTTGCCAACCACGCATTAAAGGAACTGAAGCAACAAACATACTATAACCTACTTTGTAATTCTTTTGGGAAATACAACTGATTTTCTCTCTTTCTGTTTATAGTGATTCAGTGATGGTAAAGTAAATAAATAAACAATAAACATATTCATAAAAGTATTTCTTCTCGTCTGGTTGGTAGTCCCAAAGATTTCACAAAATATTGCAGTAGTGTAAAGTGCTTTGAAGATGCAAAAATTATCACGCAAAGTTTTGCATGCCATCCATTTCATTGCATTGCATAAATGTAAAGCCGCTTTTACATTAATGCAATATTGCACGTTGCATGCAAATTTTTATTGCGCGCATGCGTACATTGAGCTATTTCCATCAGCTGATGGCAATATTTTTCATTGCATTGAATTAGCGCGTGTTCTAATTTGAGTGCATTGCAGATGCAATATAGTTACTTTATTTGGGAATATTTGGATTGCCAACCAAGCCTTAAAGGAACTGAAGCAACAAACATAACTTATTCTGTAATTCTTTTGGATAATCAGTATTATCACTTGATTCTGTCTTTCTGTTCATAGTGACTCACCGATTGTAAAGTAAATAAATAAACAATAAACATAATAATAAAAGTTTTTCTTCTCGTTTGGTTGGTAGTCCCAAAAGATTTCACAAAATATTGCAGTAGTGTAAAGTGTGTTTGACATGCAAAAATTTTCATGCAAAGTTTTGCATGCCATCCATTTCATTGCATTGCATAAATGTAAAGCCGCTTTTAGGAACGTAGTTAGCTGTAATTCTATGTTTGTTGGTTGTTCGCTTCTCATGTTATTGGGGTTCACTGCTTGTGCATATGTTTGTTGAGTGTTGTGATGGCTAATGTTATGCTGTATATGAAGTGGATTTGCTGCTGGATTTGAAGTGGGTTCATTTATATGTAAGTTCTCAGTTCTCAGTATAGTTGGTGATTTGTGCTTATGGTTGTTGATTTGTTCTGTCTATCCTGTTTCTTGTTGCTACTAAGTCTCTATAGACTGAGCATTCCATCTAGATAAGAGTGCACACTGTCACCAACAATTTTTTTTTTTTTTAATGGCATTAGGTCATTGACCATGCAGCCAGACCAACAATTCTTGTTATTTCAATTTTATCAGCAATATTTAATTGTTGTGCAGCCATGTTTAAGTTTGATTTGACATTAGATGCAATTGTCAAATCCATTCCAAAGCAGTCGATGTTAATAAATATATTGGAATTCCGAGTTCTAAGTATTTTAAAAAATAGCTATCAATTCTCAAATATTCATTTCATAATAGTGTTTTGCTTAATTAGCGTCATTATTACACGACTACCAAGTTAGTAAATGCCCGACAATAAATAACTCGAATACTGAAATCTTAGACATAATTTTTTTTGTAAAGGAATTAATATTTTTTAACGAAACTTGGTATCAGGGGTTTTAGGTCATGCCGATCAAGACTCTGTAAAAACCGCTGCCTAAGGAATCACTACTTCCATATCCAGATTTTTCGTCCAAGTAACTTAAAAAAAAAAACGTTTTGACTATAGTGGAGTAGAACTAAAATTCTTAGGGAATTGTCTTACTATAGCAATTTTTTGCTCGGACATGTTAAAATCATTTCAAGAAGTGTAGTAAAAAGTTGTGGATTAAATCCGTGTATCGGAAAGCTTTTGTTTAAACAAAATAATATTCAGAATTCTGTTTTTTTGCAGTTTTTCTTAAATATCTCTGGTTGTATAACTCGTATCGCAATAAAGAAAGTGACATAAATTATGCACAATGAAATTGCGAAAAAATCTAAATTTGTCCGAAACTTTTTTGGTCAATAGCCAAGTCGCAAAATAGTACAGGAAATGAAGCTGAAAAAATGGCAGAACCTCGCAATTTTTTCGTCCAGCATCGATTTGTACAAAAATTTGGGATCAGGCTCATTTCACCCTCTAGTTCATTTTCTATATTGAGCCGTTGTACGCTTTTGGTTTTTTAAGGGTGAAAACTACCCCTAATTGTAAAAAATTATAAAATAACATTTTAAACTTTAATATGGTCAACATTTGGTTTGGATTAGTTAAATAATGATTGTTTTATGCTTTAGGATATAATATCATAATATTTCAACCCTTAAAACCCCCTTGTTGGAGCTATATATAAAAAATGTATTTATCCTAAAAGAATGATTTCGGCTTGCATCAATTTGCATAAAAATTTGGGATTAGGATCATCTCACCCTGTACTTCATATTCTATATCATGCTCATGGGCGTTGATTATTTTTAGGGGTGTAAACTACCCCTTATTGTCAAAAATTATATAAAAACATTGTAAACCTTAATATGGGTAAAATTTGGTTTTGATTGGTTAAATAATGATTGTTTTATGCTTTAGGATATCATATCATAATATTTCAACCCTTAAAAACCACCCTTAATAACTTTCGAACTTTAGAACATACTGGCGAGGAATCAACGAAATATACACTCACACACGCAGACACATGAGCAGATGTTTCTTCTTTTCTGTCTTTCGATTTGAATGGAGAAAGTGGAACATATTATAACGTATTACTGCCGAAAAAACCGGTTCTGTGGTATTATATATATTGAAAATGCTCTATTACACTCCCAAGCGGGCTATTCCAATTTTTCGAAAAAAAAAATTAATTCGTTTCATAAACATAGCTCCTTCATTTTTGGTGATAAAAAGTTTTTTCAAAAATGACTTTGTAGGGTTTTTCAAGAGCTATAAGACTATGTGAATTAAATTCCGTAAGATCCCTTAGTTTTTAAGTGGGGTGAGTTTAAAGGGTTCGAATAAGGGGGTGTTTGCTCGTAAATAGAGGTTTTAAACAGCTATACCTCGCTAAATATTCACTGTAAAGAAAATATATGCACAGGGAAATTTTAGTTATTAAAAAAGCTACAATTTAGTACTCTATCATTTTTTTCGTATCTCCAGTATTTTCGGAGATATTTTGAAGAAAAGGGGTGAAAAATACGAAATTGCAAAAAATCAATTTATATTTAAACTCCAATTTTTCTAAAATTAGGCATTTTAAATAGGTCAAACTTCTTGGGTGTATTGATAATACATATATAAAAAGAATTACAGAAGGGTGAAGATCAATTTTAATTAGGAGGGTAGTTAGGGGGTTGTTTTCACTGATTTTTTCGTAGAAAAAAGTAGGTACCGACCTTATTTTGATCATAAGTCGCTCAATTTTTATGCTAGAAACTTTTTTTTTGTTTGAAAGGTCTAATTGTATACATGAAAAAATATTCTGTAAGTTTTCCTCGAAAAATGCAAAGTTTTCCCGTTATTTGACTTTGAATATTTCAAATTATGCATTTGACGAAAAAAGCTAACCTTTAACATGCCGTATCTCGGCTTGTATTGGTCATAGAAAAATTATAAAAAAAGGATTTTGTTTGTTTTTCTAAAAGCTACAATTTTGGTATCTACAGTTTTTTGATTAAATGCATATTTTTCGAGTTATTCTCAAAAAACCCTCTAAAAAATTCGATGTTTTCGTCGAAAAACTGTTACTTTCAACCGCAAATAACTCGAAAAATATTAGTTTTACGAAGAAAACGTAAAGAACATTTTTTTCTTAGAATTACTTTTCCATCGATTTCCATGGTTAAAATGTAATGAAAAATTTCCACCCCCGAGATGGGGTGGCAACCACCCCCAAAGTTTTAGCGTACAGCGGCATGATATAGAAAATGATTCTTGGGCTACTCCCTACCTTCTGTGAAAATTTCAAGTAAATCCATGCTGGACGAAAAAATTGCGAGCCAAAATGCTTCATTTCCTAGCCTAAAACATAAAGACAGTTTAGGGAGGCCATTTTGAAACAATTGATGATAACTTGAACACTAATGCACTTATTCTAACAAAACTTTGAAAAAATATATCCCTTGTAGAGTTACACCATCAAGCCAAGTTTCAAGTTAAAATGTTCACAATAACTCCTAAAAAATGGAAAATATTATAAAAGAACCTGAGGCCTTCGCTTCTAACATATACACCAAATCCCAAATTTCTGTACTCTTACCAGCTTACTCTACTTATTTTCCTCTATTAACCCCTATTTAACCCCCAACTCTTCAACGGAATCATCTCTAAATATAATTTAGTCCCAGATGTCGTTATAATGCACACGTGTACCAAATTTCAAATGAACATCTCAATTTTATTTTATCAACTCCTTTAATAATAAAGTAGGAGTGGTGGAGGGTTGAAAAATTTTATTAAAAAATCTGAGGCCTTGGCTTCTAGTACATACACGGAATTTCAAGGTTCTGTACTCTTATCAGCTTGTTTTACTTATTTTCCCTTATTTACCCTTCAACGTAATAATCCCAAAATATAATCTAGTTCCTGATATCATTATAATATATACGTATACCAAGTTTCAAGTGAATGTTTCAATTTTATTTTATCAACCCCTTTAATAATGGAGTGGGGGGTGGTGGGGGGATGGAAAACATAAAAAAATTTGAGGCCTTGGCTTCTACACCAAACCTCAAGTTTCTTTACACTTACCAGATTGTTTTACTTATTTACTCCTATTTACCTCCAACCCTTCAACGGATATATTCGAAAAACAATCCACTTCCAGATCTCGTTATAATATATACGGTTACAAAATTTCAAATCAATATCTTTAACCGCTTCGAAAAAAATGTGCGGACAAAAAAGTTACAGACAGACCGACAGCCGGAAATTTTTTTTTCGCTCAAATTTAAAATCTCGACGTTTCATGACATTCTAAACCTATTTCAAAATTGATTTTTTTTTACGATTACTATACTTCCAATCCACTACGTGACTGTGGAAGTAAAACAAGAACGCTGTGTCAATCGCTAATATAAATTCCTAATTTTTGCGAATTTATTTTGATGATAGTAGGTGTATATTTTCGCAAAAAATTTGTTTAAAATCATTTTTTAATCACAATCTGAAACAAAAATGTATACCAAATTTGATCCAAGTCGATCAATGAATGGCAGAGATATTGGGGTGTAGTGATGAAAAGGGAGACACGCTGTATTTACATTATATATTATCTTTACATTACAAAACCGGTTAATTAGGCAATAGTCCTTAATGCTTATCAACTTAACAACCATAAATTTGTTACAAATGCGATAAGATTATGGACCAAGCTTTGTCGGCTTTCGTTCAGCTGATAGACAAGGTTGTCACTAGCTAATACAAACTAACATTATTACACGCTTCGCAAATATTGTTTTATTTATTATAAAAATGCGAAGAGTATTCTATAAAATATGCAACAATTGTATAAAAAGTGCAGTAAATAGGCGAAGAGTATAACGGTTAGCTTGTTTCAATCTTAGATTCTGATGGTCAATCTATAATCCTGATGTCAACGTATATTTTTAAATGCTTTGTTAATCAAAATGACCAAAAAAGTATTAATAACTGAATCGAACATTTTCACATTTGACGCTTGAATTCTGATGCTCAATCTATCATTTGATGGAAGGGTACACTCTAGAGGTTGTTGATGTTCATTAAAACCATATCAATTACAATGAATTCAACATTTTAACATTTTCTTACGTCTCTATTATACTATGTTAAAAACATACTTTATATAAACACATTACCTTTTCACTTTTTGGATAAAATATCTCATTTTCGACTCGAAAATGCATCACAACGTAAGCAGTAATTGCCGCCTAGTTACTAGGATCCGCGTTAACAATATCGTACAGTTAATGACGTCAAAAATAGTACAAAACCCCCGACAATAACCCTAACCTGGCCGTATATTGATTATTTCAAGAAAATTCAGTTGCGGGATAGAGCTCGATATGATAAACACGTAGCCGCTTTATAAGTGGAGAGTTTTCACGTGGGACTTGATCGAAATTTAACTCACATTGTATTACTATAGTTTTAGAGTGGTGCTGAGAAGGTACTGGGAGTCGAAGAGTCCTCCTGCAATGACCCCTGAAATATTGAAGAAGGTGAAAAGTTGACATGCAAAGGGAGCAGCAGGACGGCGCTATATAACAGGTAATAAATACTTCCCTGAACAAAACTGTAAAGTTCACGCCTTCATTTGTTCTCCGTACAATGTATTTTCTAAAAATACACCATTAGATAGGTTAGGTAAAATATTATAACAACTTTTATTTAGAATTTATTTTCTGCACCCATTACGTTTCACACGCTTGAAATCAGTTACTTATGTTTAAACACTAGAAAAAAATCAATGCAAATAAATAATTTATTGAATTCACGCCGCGCCGGTCCGGTCTAGGATATATTATTAACAAATAGTATAATAAGATATTGAAATTATTCACCCTAATTTTGATTTAATTTGAAAGTATTAAAACACTTACAAAATGAGGCAATCTTAGATGTCTAAATTGATTTTTATGGGGTTATTGTACAATAATTACCTACTAATACAGAGTGTCTCGTAAGTAAATGGTCATAAAGCAACTACATATTGATCATGTCGATATAACTTAACTTGCCTCTTGCTCTCGCACCTCTAAAGAGATATAGCCGTTTAAACCCTCTATCCGCAAATTATTTTTAACAAAATAATTTGGAGTTACCGCACTACACACGACAATACATCGGATTTAAAAGTCTATTCAAGTTTAAAAAGTGCATGCGCATTTTGTATCGTACGAGTAAATTAAACTGTACAGATTCTTTGTAAATAATGTCAGTTTTAGACATATTTAATTTTAAAATGCCACGTAGTGAAACACTCGTTAGTATAAAATAAAGTAAAAAAACTAATTATGCAGGGTGGACTATTAATATAGTGCAGAGGTAGATTCTTTGGGCCAAAATATGAGGATGTAATCAAATATGTTTTAGTAAGTAAGTAGTTGCTGTGGAAAAAAAATACAGTGAGTCAAAATTCAAATTATTTTTTCGTTTTTCTGCAATAACTCGTCTTCTGATCTTCGCCAAATTTACCAGAGGAACTTTTTTAATTCTAAGAAACAATAATTTATGTATTACATTACGTTAGACCAGAAATTCTGACGAGGGCGTCATTTCCACGTATAAAAGGTATACCTGGTAGAACTTGATAACTCCAACCGTTTTCGAGAAAATTGCCGGTAAACATTTGAATTTTTTGAAAGACAAATTCAAATTTAATGAAACAAAGTATTACGGGCAATGAAGGCAACATGTTCTAAAAACCTCGCAAAAATTAATAAAAGAATCGTCTCTGGGATTTAAGTAGTTAATGAAATGATTCATTCTTTGCACTTCCAAGTTCCAGGAAAATTCAAAAAAATTTGGAAAAACTTCTTGATTTTCGGTTTTCTTGCTCTAACGGCTAATAATGAAAATACAGAAAAAAGTTTTCAACAAAATTTGTAGCTCGTCTCTTTCTCTACAAAATAGGTCTTTACAAATTTTTGTCTTACTTAAGCCGTTTATGGGGTAAATCCAGTTTTCCACTTATAGTTTTGAGCCGCTCCGAAATGCGCGGAAAATGAGAATTCTTTGGGAGTTTCGTACGACCGGACATATCGATCGATAATTGTTACTATTCAGAGTCGTTAAAAAAATGAAAACAACGTAAAATGTAGAGAAAAGTCTCAGCTTTAATGTGGAACTAATCACAAAATTCATACAAATTTTTATCATAGAGAAAAAAGTGTTAGAAGATGGCTTAGTAAACTTTATACAGTTGATTTATTCACATCTTAGAGTTTTATGCATCCTGCCTATTTCTCCCGTAACAATGGGTGCTTTTTCATTGCATTGCATTGCATTGACAAATTCAAAAAGTACTGCGCGTATTTAAAAAACTCTAAAGTCATTCGAAATAATACGTTTTATTGTACTTATAATCCAAAAATTAAGACTGTGCTATTATTATTACTTAAGATATAGCGAATTGAACTCCAAAATTTGGAGGTGATTGATCGATGAGAAATATACCCTCTACTTTGATCGCAAGGCATATTTTTCCAACAAAAGTAATTGCAATAAAATGTTAATTAGATTAATATATCATTATATAAGAATATACTAGAAAAATGAATTATGAAGTTCACTAAGCCATCTTTTGACAGTTCCTCTTTTTAATATTTTTTTTTTATGAATTTTGTGATTAGTTCCACATTAAAGCTGAGACTTTTCTCTACATTTTATGTACTTCTCATTTTTTTAGGGGCTCTGAATAGTAAGAATTATGGATCGATGAGCCCGGCCGTACGAAGCTCCTGGAGAGTCCTCATTTTTCGCGCATTTCGAAGCGGCTTAAAACTATAAGTGGAAAACTCGACTTATCTTCTAAACGGCTCAAGTAAGACAAAAATTTGTAAAGACATTTTTTGTAGAGAAAAAGACGAGCTACAACTTTTGTTGGGAACTTCTTTCTCTATTTTCATTATTTTGGCAGCTAGAGCAAAGAAAACGAAAATCAAAAAGTTTTTCCAAATTTTTTTGAATTTTCCCGGAACTTGGAAGTGCAAAGAATGCATCAACTCATTCTCCAGGTTATTACCTAGTTAAATCCCAGATAAGATCCTTTTATTAATTTTTGTTACCCTAAATTTCTAATTTGCCTGTACTAAAGTGTATTTATTGAAAACTGTGCTTTGGTTACGTTTTAGTTCTGTCATGTAGTTATTCAATCATTTTATTTTGTTCTTGTGTTCCTCGAGCTAATTTCTTTAACTTCTTTATTTAAAATGCCTCGACATAATAATTTTTCAAATAGGGAAATGAGGAGGGATAATGGATATGATATGTGTTTACGTACAGTTTTAGTGCACGTGCTGCAGCGAAGAGATACTCATTTCAATATTCAAATAGACGACAGCTAGACCATAAGATTTTCAAAGATCTGTTTCGTCGTTTGCGACAAACGGGTTCATTTCGTCAAAAAATTATGTAGGACGACCGAAACGAATTACTACAGATCAAGAACTAGGAATTTTAGTTCGTGTGGATGAAGATCCTCAAGTCAGCTCAAGTCGTTTATCAGAGGCAACAGGGGTGAGTAAACAATCTCCTCTAAGAGTCTGAAAGCAAAGAACGCTTCTACCCACATCACTTCACTCCTGTACAAAACATACTTCGAAGGGATCTTCATCCACAAAGGCTACAATTTTGCCAATTTGTTCTAAATAAGCACAGCAGGGATCGAAATTTTGTAAAGAACATGTTATTTACCGACGAAGCAACTTTTACTCGCCGAGGCGTTTTTAACTGGAAAAATGCCCATTACTGGAAAGTAGAGAATTCTCATGCCTTTAAAGAAAGGCATTTTCAGCACCAATTTAAGATTAACGTTTGGTGTGGTATTATCGGCGATCAGTTATTGGGATCATTTGTCCATCCTCTGAATTTATCTGTTTTTTCTTCAAAATACTCTTGCTGATATATTACATGCTTTCATGTTAGACATACGGAACAGAATGTGGTTTATGCAAGATGGAACTTCCCTCATTTCACCACTGAAGTAAGGAATTATCTTGATGAGATTTTCCCACGCAGATGGATCGGTCGAGGAAGTGAGTTTGCTTGGCCACCAAGGAGTCCTGATTATAATCCTTTGAATTATGTGTGGGGACATATGAAGTCCTTAGTTTATGCAAATACTATCAAATCAAGAGAAGAACTGTGGGACAAAACACAAAACGCAGCTAATTTTATTACACAGGAAAATGTATTTTTCAATGCAAGAAAATATTTTACGTAAAGAGTTAGAAAAGGCATAGAAATAGTTGGACACCATATCGAAAATTTACACTAAGTTGCAGCAGTGGGGTTTTTGCCTGGGGGGAAAGTTAATACAATAAATACTAATATCATTAAGTCAACTTTTATGTTATTTTTTGGTCTTCTAATAAGATTAGACCCGTATTTTACACAATCTTTTGATTTGATTTTTTTTTTATGATATCTCAATACCTTGAAAATACTCCATCAGTTCATGAGAAAGTGGGAAAGAGTTTGCGCTGTTATTACGATTTTGTTTTCCCTTACGTCTTGTGCTTTTTTCAATAAATACACTTTGTTTCATTAAACTTGAATTTGTCTTTCAAAAAATTATTCAAATGTTTAACGACAATTTCCTCGAAAATGGTTGGAGTTATCAAGTTCTACCAAGTATACCTTTTATACGTGGAAATGACGCCCTCATCAAATTTTCTGGTCAGAAGTACCACAACGTTTCGTAAAAAAAAATCAAAAAATTCATCATCAGATACAAGTCCTGCGGCGCCCTCTATGATCTAACGATGATGTAATACATAAATTATTGTTTCTTACAATAAAAAAAGTTCCTCTAGCAAATTTCGCGAAGATCGGTTAAGACTCTGTTGAGTTATTGCAAAAAAACGAAAAAATAATTTGATTCTTGACACCTTGTATCTTTTTTCACAGCAACATTTTACTAAAGCATATTTGATTATATCCTCATATTTCGGCCCAAAGAATCTACCTCTGCACTGTGGCTTATTATTCATGGTCCACCCTGTATATACCATTTGTGCCTCGCATCGGCGACTCTTTAATTAGGAGTTCTTTTTAACCATTTAAACAGCGTATAGTATTCATTCCCGTTTTAATATTTGATATTGTATCATATTTATATTATTATACACTTCGCAAATACGAAAACGAAGAGTATAATGCATTTGATCGGTACATTTCTAAAAGTGTAAATATCGTTAGTGATCGAATCCTGGACAATTTTTAGAATGTTCGTCTGTCTGTCCGTCCGTCACGTTTTTGAAAGCACGATGGCTTAAGAAAGAAAAGTTCGATTATATTGGAAAAAGGATGTTAAAAAGTGGCAAATTTTGGCCTAAGCTGGGCAACGGAAAATGAACACGGTTCTTGATATAGCATTTTCCCCGTAGAATGCGATGATGTTTTCGGTTCTATGGAAAAATGGCGAAAAATGTGGAAAAGTTAAGAAAATGCTTGACTGAGGTATTTACAAGTTAAACTTTTAAGATATATAATATCTTATTCTTGATATTGGTGGTTATTTTTAGTACTTTTCTCACAGAATATGTCGCTCTACTTGGTTTTGCCGAAAATGCGGAACAATTTAGAAAATGCTTAAAAATTCACAAATTCATGTAGCTAATATTTATAATTTAAAATTTTTAAGATTCTGAATTTATTACGCGAAATTCAGGTGGTTCTTGTAGTACTTTTCCCGTGGGATGCGAGGGTCTACTCTCTATTTCAGTCAAATGTTAGGAAAATGCGAACAAATTAAGAATATGTTTGAAAACTCATAAAATCTAGTCTGCGTCGTTCCCAAGTGAAACATATTTAGAACTAACATTATTAACTTGAGATTATAGTACTTATATAGTATAGTATGGTAATTATCCAGTAAAATGAGGAGGTTCACTCAGCTTTAAGGAAAAATCCCTGGAGAATCTGATTAAATCAAGAAAATGAATAAATACTCACAATATCAAACTTGCAATATACATAAATGAAATTTATTAAGATCTAAAATATTAAACTTGAATTCAAGGAGGTTTCTTGAAGTATTTTCTCGTGATTTCTACACTATTTCCCAACATTTTCTCGCAAAAAAGAGTTGACTCTTGTATCCCACGGGAAATCGCCTGTCGCAGAATTTTTTTTAAACGTATTTGACTTTTTCTTTCATTAATTATAACTAAGAAAATTGAGGTAAATAAAAAAAACAAAACTTATTTATAGATAATTTGATGAAATATAACAATTTTTTAATCTTGTAAAATTTTAGAAAAAACGCACCTTTTTTCCTTTTTGACTTTCCTCAAATGCACTCTGTCCAAGTTTTTTCGAAAAGTAACGAAATCACCCTTTTCGGAAAATTGAGAATTTCGTAAAGCATGAAATTTAAAAATCTAAAATAATTCACACGTATAGGTTGTTATTTTTTAAAATTTTGGCATTTTTTTATTTTTTTATAACGTGCATATTTTCCAAGTTCTTGACCTATTTTAATATCAAAAACATGCTTTTCATCATGGAAAACCGTTGATAACTCGGAAACTATGCACGTTGCAAAAAATTACAAGGGACCAAATAACTCATGCGTCTGAATTTGGCCAGATTTTGAAATTTCATAGTATACGAAATTTTCCATTTTCCGAAAAGGGTCTTTTTTCGTGTTTTTCCGAACTTGGAAAGAGTGCACTTTCGGAAAAAGTCATAGAGGAAAAAAAGGATTGTATTTTAATAGTGCATTCACCAGAATTTTTCTGGATTTTTTCTCGTCACTTTCTATTCCCCATCCCTCCTTTTTGAAGCAATTCGAACCGCTATTTTTCAGAAAATTATTTATTGTCAAATTATCTATAAACACATTTTGATTTGTTAATTTACTTCAATTTTGCTACTTATGATTAATGAAGCAAAAAAAGTAAAATACGTTTAAAAATATATTCTGCGATAGGCGGTTTTAATTTTCATGGAAATGTGTTCTACGCACATCCAGAAATATGAAAAAAAAATCCGCTTTGAATTAAACTTGCTTCGGGCCCACCATGCATCGCTATTAGCTATATCCTTAATTAAAGCTTTTCTCTTCGCAAATCTCTGTTCGTTCAGATGAAAACTTAATAGACATTAGATAAGAAATTAAGACCAAGTCATTTTGTGCTGGAGGCAATGGTACGAGTCATTAGGGACACACCTTAGAGTGCTGGTCGGTTCCTTAATTTCGATTCTTCTTTTTTGTAATATCGTATAATCTGCTGGCCTATTTAAATGTGTTCATAATGCTTAAGACAAGAACAAAAGTATTTTTAATGATGTAGGACAAATATACTTGGATAGGTGACCCTCCCCAGGGAAACATAATGTTCTCGCTCGACCTCCTAACGGTTTGTATATCAGCGTATACGTGGCAGATATGCAACTTTAGGCGAGGGTTGCATAGTAGATATACCATCCTTTGGACGATATGTAAAAAATTCCTACCCTTCTATAGAGAAGAGGTTCGGCGAAATTTCCAAGTAGGGAGGAACTCGTCTCCTAGCATCGGTGATGGACTTTAGTAGCGAATATAGACCGACGTTAAATAAATAAGTACAATACAAGACAAATATATCACACCGACGGATTCTCTTTTCACGCTAGTGTAAATCTATCGGTGCGGCGCAGAGATGTTACCTCTTTGTCTAACATCATTAAAATAATCTTGTTCTTGAAACATGTTCTTGAAACACATTGTTCTTGAAACATAACTAGCATGTGTTGTAGCTCTCATAGATATTTTTTATGCTGTTTGCCAAATCCTATAAAGAATATGTTTCAATACAGCTATAAGCAAACAAATAATAATTTACTTAAAAAAAAATCTTGTTCTTGTCTTATGCATTATAAATACTTTTGAATAGGTATCTTGACCAGCAGGGTATAAGAACACAACGGTTTTCATTTGCTTAATTTTTCTAATGGCAGATTATACTGTGACGCCTTAGGCACGTGCTAAAAATAATATGTGAAGTAATTACACGGTTAATCCCATAGAATATCTCGTTTGTAATTCTGTATGGGACGTGCATGAATTTGAAGTCCAGAAAACCGCATATGACACCCGACCTTTGCTAAATTTAATTAAATTATACTCAACATAATTACCAAATAATTATATTATGCCGAGGTATTTATCTCCATAGGTAGAATAAGTTTAACAGAATGAAGATTACTGGAAAACGTAATCAGTGTCAATGAAGACATTTATAATCGTAGCTTCCAACACATTCAATGTCAATAAACGTTTACTGAATGCATAGGTATATGATTATAGTCTATCGACTATGTGATTTAGTAAGGAACAATTGCGTTAAAGGGTTTTTATTGTTTCATCCGTTAGTTGGTTACGTAAAAATGATAAATTCTATTAAATTTAGAGGTGCATTTTTGAGAACTGGGTGAAAAGGGTGGTTTTTTAAAATATATTTCAGAAACTAAGCAGAATTAGAAAAAAATATAAGAGTACTTTTTGGTAGAAAATTTAATTTCCAATCGAAATAGCTTTTTGAGACCTTGAAAAACGATTTTTATATGAAATATAAGCATAAACAAATCTGCAAGAAATACAAGGAATCGCGAACTTTTAAAAAAAAATTTTGCTTATAACTTTTTTCTGAGCTGAGATTGGTATAGGGATTGTTTAAGGGAAAATAGTAATTAGAGATTTCAACCGTTAAAATAAGCTTTAAAAAAAGTTACGAACTGACGTTCAAAATTTGCTATTACCACATCCACTTAGTGGGTTGGAAGTATAGTAATGAAATATATTCTTTACAGGATTTTCCAAACAGCAGAAAAAACTATCTATGAGAACTAAAATATAAACTATTTGTAAAATTATTGATTTACAATCTTTGCATTCTTTCGATAACCTGATTTCTGGTTATGCTAGCAATTAAAATCCTAAAATGAATTTGTCTTTCTTATTGAACAATTCTCATTCTAACACTAGTTTCTACACAGTCTCCTTCGGCTATGCAGAGTAAACCAGTATCCACAGTAACCCAGTAACCCCTACGGCTATGAAGATTCAGATATAATGAGAACAAAGGCCTAAAATGTATTTATTTACATACCTCGTATTTTGGGAAATTTTTCATTCAAATGGATTACATTTTCATGAAATCTACATTCTGTCTTTTGGAAACGCCTTTGAAACATTTTTCGCCCTTATTCTGGAGCTCGTCATAAATACACAAAGCCACTCGCACGATGTTCCATGCAAAAACCAAGACAATGACCAACTTTTTTGGCACTATTTGACATTGACTGAATGAAAAAAAAACAGATTTTCGCCTATGTGTTACCTAGCTAGTAATACATGATAAAGAGTGAATTATTTTTTGTTTGCTAATACTTGTAATGTAATAAAAAACAGAATGATGGATTTCATGAAAATGTAATCCATTTGAATGAAAAATTTTCCAAAAGACGAGGTATGTAAATAAATTCATTATAGGCCTTTGTTCTCATTTTAACTAAATCTTCATAGCCGTAGGGGGTTATGTGGGTACTGGTTTACTCTGAGAAGCCGTATGGGGACTGTGTAGAAATTAGTGTTAGAATGAGAGTTATCCAATAAGAAAGACAAATTCAACTTTAGGATTTTAATTGCTGTCATAACCAGAATTCAGGTTATTAGAATTAGTGAAATCATTACAAGTATAAGCAAACAAAAAATAATTCACTTTTAAAGAAGTATAGTAGTAGGTAATCGCAAAAAAAATTTCAAATCCTTTTTTTTGATAGGTATGGAATGTTATATTTCGTTCGCACGTTTTCTCCGGAACGATTTAAGATATTGACTTAAAATTTTGTACACGTATATATTGTAACGAGATCTGGAACTGGATTCGTTTTGAACATATCCGGTGAAGGGTTGGGGGATAAATAGGTGGAAGTAAGTAAGGCAAGCTGGTAAGAGTACAAAAGTTCAGTAATGGCCATCACATTCTTTGAGAACTTTTCTGATTCACATTAACTCCTTTAATTATATGTTAAAAAAATGTTTGAAAATTTCTTTACGATTACTATACATATTATGCTCCTTCGTCTAAATCTCGTGAACGCCGTGTCGCAGACAATCGGATTAATTCATTACGCAGTCACCTATGCCATTTTAGTCTGGTATTACTCTTCTCATATTGCAGCAGTATTTATGATACAAAGAAAAAGCAATTAGGAATATTACGGGGTTGAATTGCAGAGATGAAAGCAAATATTCATTTAAAACACTAAAAATGTAAAAATTCCAACTTTATGCATGCAACTCATATAGGTATATTGCATTAGGTCATTTACATTAAAGAGTATGAAACAATGTAAACAGCAAGGGTCAGGTTCTTTCATATTTTACTCACAATTATGATAAATTAAATTTGGACTTTCTACGGCTTTCAAAAACACGCGACGGGACGTTTTAAAACCGTGACAGAAATAGTTTTAATCGACATCGCCTTTTATAATTAAGATGATTTTTTTATACTGACTGGTCCACTAAATGTAACATGTTCTAATAGTACAGGAGTCAGCGCATAGTGGGGCCAAACCGAACTTTTTCAGACAAATTAACTTTCTGAAAACACTTCATGGTCAATCGAGTTGATTTTTTTTAAATACTCAGAACCAAATTCCTAATCGATCCCTCCAGGCGGAAGTTTAATTTTGCCAGTTGGCAGCTGTCTACCTGCTGTCAAAACACAAAATCTGTGTATTTCTCAAACATTGGTCTCTGCGTTAGGAACAAAAAACTCTTGAGAATTCTGATCAAGAATTCAATGTCAGTATAAAATATTAAGACTTGACAGCTTGTCACCATAAAATTGCCTATTTAAAATTTTTGTAAATTTTCGTGTTTGTTATTAAGTTGTTTTCATGGTAACCTGCGAACGGCTCTCAGTTTTTCTTTCGGGAGCTGGGTAATGGGTATTGAAAATGATATTAGTTTCTTTTAGATGTTGATAGTAAATTATTGCATACAGGGGCGCCAATTAGTTGCTTCCAAATTAAATGATGTTAAAATTTTTAAAGATAACCAACTAATAAATTAACTTTCAAACGTAATATTATGGAAATAAAACAAAAATTATAAAATCTGTGAGACTATAATGTAGTAAAGAAATTCGTGAAATTTTGAAGTACAAAGTTGAGATATTTATACTTAAAATTAGTATTAGTATTGATAAGTAGAAAAATGTTTATAATGATTACATTACTATGAAAGCGTGGTATACATGTATACGTAGCCGCACAAAAAAGAAAAAAATCTTATATCTACTATATTATATGTACATAGATATATGTATTTTATAATAATTTCACGTTTAAAATTTAAGAAAAAATATACTATACTATATAGATCGTTATATAAAGTTTACCAATATTGTTGTTTTACGATTTATGGAACGGTAAGAAAAACAGCTTCAATATAAAAATAAATTAAACTGCATACAACCTGTTTTCTTGAAGAGAAGTCCTTGAAGGATGCTCTTATGTAGTCTACATAAATTCTTTTGCAGAGTAATAGCAGGGCTTCAAGATAAAATTTGGCAAGGCTGGGCATAAAAAAATGGTTTGGAATTCACAAAAAAAATTATCGATTTTCGCTACTGATACCAATCTTGACAATGCCAGCTCCTGATATTTCTTAATGCTACTTAATCAAAATTATTCTCAATACATGAAGTAAGGAGAAAATTGTAAAAGATTCAAAGAAAGACGAAAGCATAAAAAAGGAGGAGGCCTAAAATTAAGAGAAAACTTAAATTAAAAAATATACAGAAATTATTATTTTTAGAGGAATTTAAAAAAGTTCTACTAACCGTAGGTGGTATGTGGCCTCAAAGTGAAAGTACTTTAATTAATTTTCCCTTGCATACTGTACAACTCACGACCAAAGGTGATTAAATCTTTGCCAGTTTTTTCCTATAATCGTTTTTAGTGGTTGGGTACTAGGGAAAACTTTAACAGTCTGTATCTTTTCGAAACTCACTTCAGAATGAATCTCTTTAAAACTTTGTATGAGCAGAGGGCAACACTAGTCAGGAGAGTGAGAAGCTACATCTATGTATGGTGTTCTATTTTTGATCAAATTACAGTGTACTACTATGGTAAAAAGTAGTTTAAAGTGTGAATTTATTTTCCTATTTAAATTTCTAGCTAAGTGACATCTTTTAACGATTTGGTTTATTAATTGAAAATAATTACAGGATAATTTTGTTATTTTTATTTATATCAGCATAGTAAGAATAAAATGATTTTTTATGGTTGTCTGTAACTCTCAGTTACTGTGGCAATTGAATTGCTACAAGCTGCCATATCTGTTGCCAAAATTAAAATGACATAGAATTTCTCTATAAAAAGCTGATTTAATGGAAAAATCCTCAGTTTATGAATTTGAAGAATGCGGATCAAGAATTTAATGTCATAATACAACCTTGGCACCTGGCATCTGTAAGGTCTGTTGTCAAGTGTACTGTCAAAGTAAAAGATTTTTCAATTGTTTCCTCAGAAGCGGCCGTTTTAGAATAACAGCCTTTAAATTATTTTATAATTAACGTTAAATTACTAAAATTTTAAAACATTGTATCTCAACCAGTATAGGTTCCTTTACCTTGAAATGTACAGGAAAAATGAAGGTTAATTAGTATCAATATCGCTCAAAGTTTCAAGTTAAGGTATTAAACACTACCAGAGAAAATTTATTTTTTGGAGAAAAATTAGACACTTTCTATTCTCAAAATTATAATGAAAATTAAAATTCCGCATAGACGGATCGATTACGAATTTAGTTCTAAGTATTATTTAAAAAAATCAGCTCGTTTGGCCATAAAGTGCCTTCAGAAAGTTAATTTGTCTGCAAAAGTTCGGCTTGGTCCCACTCATCAGCATGCAACACAACTACATGACATATTTATAACCGCTGACATTATTAATTCTGTTCATTAGAGCCATGGCAGACAAAGAAAGCGATATGAGAAATTTTCTTTGTGGTTCAAACTTCACTAAGTAATTCAAAGGGCTTTTACAATTGGGTGTTTTCACTGTGTGCAAATTTGCTTTTTTGATATTATTAAGATAAAGTTACACCAAGGCACTTATATATTAAA
Organism: Stenurella melanura; assembly: GCA_963583905.1. NCBI lineage: Eukaryota > Metazoa > Arthropoda > Insecta > Coleoptera > Cerambycidae > Stenurella > Stenurella melanura. Next base: position 149,901,091 of record OY757310.1, read on the forward strand.
ACAGCATTTTATCGTCCATAAAATAAAATTAATAGAACACAAAGTTATAATAATTGAACGAGTATGCAATACACGTTATGATTGACGGTGACGTCATCGGTTGTTAGTGATTACATGTGATTAAATATGTGATGCCTAATACGGGGTTGTAAAATCTGCTTCTGGAAATGTACCTGCTATAAAAGTGTTTTGGTACTATCGCTAAAACTCTCCCAGGTACGTTTTTGGATGTATTTTTGTATATTGGCACAAAATACCACTTAGTTTTCGTTATAAAATGGTAATACTTTGCAAAATAACATGTGTAATAACACACAATGACGTTTCTTTACTGAAAATGCAACTGATAACGTCATCAGTGCGCAGTGAACTGATGTAGTGTAAAATTTCAATTAAAAACTAAAAGGGCTTATTTTAAGGTATTATTTCACTGGACGTCAACATTCAAGTGTTTTGTATCAAAATCAAGTATTATCTTGACGCTCAAAGAGAATTTAAAATTTGTGAAAACACCTAATTGTTCCAAGTATTTGTATCATGTGAGTATTTTTTGGAGCTACAGAGATTCTAAATCTGCAAGCTATGCCACTGGGCATGAAAAAGAAGTATCATGATGATTTCTTTGTTATCGATTAATTACCGTTTAATTATCACAAAAATACAATAGACGTATATTCCGGTTAGTCGAAACTCAGAGGCAAGCCTACATCCCGGTAATTGGAGGTACAGCGGCAGACATTTTGAACCTACAAAGTGTCTAACTTTTAAGCCAAGATTAGTAAATGTCCAGCTCATGTTTTAAATAATTAATTTCAATTATACATCAAATTTGCACCATTAAGAAATATTCTCATGTCACTTTTCTTTCTGCCATGCTCTAAGGCAAAGTGATATGATCTCCAGTGGTTACAAGTGATATTTATATTTCATTTGCTTATAATTTGTTGTGTATTGCTTGGGTACGAGATATATAAACAAGGCCATTATACTCTAGGGCCAAAAAGAACGGGCGCAATGATTACGTCCGCTTATTATGCCCTCCAATTATTTACTTTTGAAAAACATTGAAAAAGCAATTTTATTAAAGACGTTTCGTTTAAGGTTCTTTACTACCTACATAGGTACAACATTTATTACATTACGGAAATCTATTATTTAGAACACTTAAAATTAAAAGTACAGTTAGAGATGGATCCGTTGAAAGTGGCATCGCCTTCTGATGATACATTTCCCGAACCGTGCACATTGTTTTAACTGGTTTCAACTTGTCTCGCTGACAGTTACAGAATTTCTGTTAGTCCATCGATTTTTCATATTCTTTCTCATGCAGTGATGATTCTGGCTCCTACACCACTATACTTACCTGTTTTACATTATTTACGTGTTATTTTACGTAATAACAAGTTGACCTACGTAAAAACGTTTTGTATAATGCAAAAATAAATAACATATTTCTTAATTACAAATAACTTAATTAATGTTGAGGTAATTGAAATGAGCCATTATGGGAGTCCTACACAATTTGCATATTTTGATCCAATTTTGACTAATCTGTTGTCATGCATTGTAGTACCTTGGGTACACCGCAATTTAAATTTTAATGAGTCTAATTTTATATAAAAAATTGCTGTTGATTCTACGATAAATGAAAATAATTTAATCCACTATTGTACCGCAAATAGGCCATTATGTTTCGGGTGTGACCTAGAGTGAAGATCGTTTTTGTGGTTCACGACAAATTTAGATAGTTACCAAAAGAGTTTATCAAAATTTGTGATAGAAATTGACATTCACACCATCCGATATCATAACAGACTATATTATTATTTTTATTACAGGTGTGTTATGTCTATGAAGAAACTTGCAATACTCTCTGCCATACACAACGATGGACGTCTAAACGGCACTACAATGCTCCCCACACCTGGGTCGCCTCCCGCTCCGGTGCACGGGGTTAATATTATGTTGGGAGGGTAAGTGCAAATATTTATTTCAGACTCTTTTAATTCTGATGATAAAGGTTGACAGTAATAGATCCTGTAACCTCAGCAAATATTTTTAATCTATATTTATTTGCTGAGAAATTTATTTTCGCGATTTAAATCATAAGTTAACATTACAGATCTATAATTCTATAATGCTATAAATCTTTAGAGAGTTATCCTTGTGAGATAATTTGTGATCCCTGACAGTATAACAAAAATAACTTTGGATTTTTTCCTACAATGTTATTATTTTGCATACCTAAAGTAATATTTTTTTGTATTTTTTTTTCTAATTTCACACACCACGAAACATCCCATTGAAAAAGTAATAATATTTTTTATTTTTTTTTTAAATTTGATGCATTCTAATCGAGATAATGAACATACACTTTTTAGGAACTAATGGCCATATCTTGGCGGATTTCTGTCTTAACGTACGGCAGCTCTCAAATTAGGTTATTGAATAAACTTTCATCTTTATAAAGTATTTTGAGCCATAACCAAACATCTTGGTGAATTTATGAAAATGAACGCAAGGGAACCCTCAAAATAACAGAAATTTCATAAACATTAAAAATGATCTTAAATTTCTCGATAAATCACTTATTTTTCGAGTTACTTGGAAAATATACATTTTGTCTCTGTTCCACCATCCCTCAAAAAAGTTCCTTCTATACTGAGGTAGCCTCATTGGTTCTTGAGATTAAGTAAAAATGAAAATGGATGTCGATACAAATTTATTTCATGAAAGTTTAAAGTATTTTACTAGACTACTATAAATAAATATCAGTTAATAAAAATCATTCGCAAACATGCAAGTCATTTTAAATATGCAGGTGAGGTATTGCCACTTGAAAATCTAAATTATAATTTTGTGTACTTTCTTTTACTTCTTAATGTTCACATTCACGAAATGTTATTTTAAAGATATTTTCTAAGATCTAGGGCAACAATAATAATTTATCTTCATTTCATGGACTACGTTTATTGGAATAAGTGTCACCTTACACCATTCCTTCGAAATAATACATGTGATATGTAAGACATAAAGGAATACAAGAAACATTTTTAGATTACTTACATTTTGGCACATGCCAATAACATTAGCCGTTACCTAAATATAGACAAAAACATTCATAGGAGTATTTTTTTAAATTCTAAGCGATAAAGAATGTTGCAGAGAGGTTTATAATCCTTTGTATGTATGTAAGCAAGCAAACAATCAATAAGAGAAAACATTTTTTGTTAGTAAGTAGAAAATAGATCAAGTCTCTTACAAAGAAATGTTCCTCTAACAAATGCCTTCGCGTTACAATCTGATTTATTTTCAGATCATTCCATGAATATAAAATGCTGCATGTCCCAATTTAAAGATTACTGAAGCCTACCAAAACGCTAAAACATGCTGGCGAAGCTTATGGAATTTCTTAATTCAATCAGACTAAATGCGCTGGTAGATAATCGATTGCAATAAATTAATAAGAAACGAGACAACCTGGGCATTCTAAGGCTATCACTATGCTAGTTATCTAGACTGAAGTAGATTCCATAAACAAAACACGAACACAACAATCGGGAGATGATTGAAAGTGATAGTATTCGAGTGTACTACTTAAATGTTCTAGTGTTTGTGGAAACTACTTTAAATACAGCATCACACCGAAGGTTCCAGTCTTTCTGAACTGAACACTACGTCACTAAAATGACTCTTTCTCGCTGAGTAAAGTAGACGGGCCTCTACAGTTTATAGCGGAATTCGAACTACGACTTGGGGACAATTTACAATGAAAAGAAAATCGACTATTTCATTAGTAATTCTAGTACTGAAAATACTCAGGGGCGCGTATATATGGGGACCGTCTAAGCATATATGAAGCGACATGTGGCAGATCTGTTGGCTGGCTGGCGATACAGCTGAAGTCTATGTAAATTTGAAGCAATATGCAATAGAAATAGATCTCTCGGCCCGTCCGGTATGAAACGATATATCAAGGAACAAGGATGAATGTTCAACTAACAAACATAAATGTTGTGAGCCACAGTCGTTGGCTGTTTATACTTTTGATTTAAATAAATATTTATTAACGAGGCCCTATACACCCCAGGAAATAGGATAATAAAATATTCCCGGCAGTACAATTAAAATGTTTGTTAACTTTCTATTAGAAAAGTAACAAATTCAGTTAGGAATTTTCATTACGCTTTTGATACTTGCGCAAGATTCAAAATCTGTAGATTTATTATTAGACTATTAGCGAGTACTCTCTGAAACAACACTACCGTTAAAAAAATACAGCTCTAATTGAAATGAAAAGTGTAAGGTTTAGCGTACAATTTAAGCAACGGTTTTGATGACGTGACACTAACTATTTTATTTTTACAAAGCTGTTGTCATGATTGCTGGTTGCTTACTGTTCTGTTTGTCAGCTGTCATTTTAATCAGACATTCTGATACATCTGATATATCATACTTAATGAGAATAAGGATGTTTTCTATTTTTTAATTGTAATAAAAAATTATAGTTCTAAGGCTACAGAAGCACGTAATAACCATTAAATCGCCTAAAAACTTTTTTTTTTAAAATAAACTAAAAATAAAAACTCAGAGATTAACGAGGCTAGTAAACGATCCCTGCAGTGAGAGTAGCGCGCGTGATGTCATAATGCTCTAGCGGAACTCGTATACCAACATTATATGGATTGTTTGTTTCAGTATTATTTTATCTTTGTTTTTGTAATGATGGGAAACTCAAAAAGTGTGAAAGTTAATAGAAACAAGTGTTGTTTTGTTCCTTTATGTACAAATATATCAGTAAATAATCCAGAAAAGGTTTTTATGTCTGTGTCACAAAATGTAAAAAGAAAGAAGCTTTGGCCTTTTTTTAAACTAATGATATTTTTTTAAAACTTTTGTTACCATAAACGCATTTATCAAAATCGGTCTCCGATTATTAGGAATGGCAACGATGTATCGATATAAAATAAATATCGATATATTAATCCTATACCATGAATATATTCATATCATTTTTTTGTTGCAATATATCGGGTTGAAATATCGATATTTTTATAAATATATCGAAAAGGGTCAACTTGCATATTACCCTCCCGCTCTTCGAAATTTGAATCGAGATAGAAATGTTATTACGAGAATATCACCCCCAGCTCTTCGAAATTGATTTTAATCGAGATAAATACTGTACTGTAAAGAATGCCACCCCCCGCTTTCCGAAGTTACACCTTAAGCAATATTCATTAATTTTTTACATTAAATGTTAATCTACAAAATATATTGTTGCATAGAAATATCGATAATTTTTGTTGATATATCGATTATATTGATCTGAGTCTTGTGATGTATCAAATGATATGATATATATCGATATATTACATTTTTTGCCATCCCTAATTATCATAAGAAACATGCATAAAAGCCTAGCCACTATATTCGCTCGCGTTTGACTATGAGCAACATGACGTCACACCAGTCAAGGAGCGTTTCGCGCATTCAAATGAATATTAATATTTCTTTAGGGATTTGCCCATAGAACGGATTTGTAGATTTTTGTAAAACTTTGTGGATATTATTATAAGACTATTTTTAACCATTTTATGATGTTTAAACAGGACTTAATTTTTTTGTGAACATCCCTATTGTCAACTAAGAAAGACAAATTCACTTTAGGATTTTAATTGCTAGCATAACCAGAATTCAGGTTATCGAAAGATTGCAAAGATTGTATAAATCAATAATTACAGACAGTTTCTCTTTTAGTTCTCATAGATAGTTTTTTCTGCTGTTTGCAAAATCGTATAAAGAATATGTTTCATTACAATAATGTTAATACCCAATTCAAATATTCCTTTACCTCACCAAACAGAAAAATAGAAAATTGCGATTTGGAACGGTAAAAATCGAAAAGAAAATACCTAAGACTGAGAACATTTTTTGCTGTGAAGATAGAAACCGATTGTTACTTCGTCACTTTTCAAATTGTCGTAACCACTGCAGCCAACATAGGTAGCACAACTTCACTGTACAGTCTAAGTTACACAGTGATGGCATCGACACGTATAGTAAATTCCACCAAAGATTCTTTTTTACGAAATAATATCTTCGAGACATCGAAAAAATTAAAAGACTTGTTTTGTAGAGAATTGAATTCTCCACAATCTTGATCCAGATACTTGTTACCGTAAAATTGAAAATGAAAAAGTTATATTTAAAAATATGTTATTTGAAAGAAAGATATCATTTAAGGGTTGCAACTTTTTTCTATTGATTTTATTGAAAAATTCACAGATTTCGCAATTCTTGCAATCATCGGGACATTGGAAATGATAACACCGTACATAAAACATAAACTTTTTCCGGGCTCGGCTTCGCTTCTGTCTTTCGACCTTAAACGAAAACTGGTAACTTGACCCCCATATACAAACATAAACATTTCCAATATTAAAAACACATTAGATGTCTTTTGTAGATCATTTTATTGCAAAAAATTTTCTCTACTTATTTCTTTAATTTCTTTTCTTTGGAGAGTTGTTAGGACGCTGCAAAGGTATCAAACCACGTACTCCATTCAAAACGAGCGAGAGTGTTCACGAAGGAACATAGGTCTGAAACTACTTTGACTTTACGTTATTTGTGTCGCTAATTACAAAAATCGTGGTTCCGAAATCCCACAAGTTGAGGAATACCCCTAAAAGTCGAAAATACCCCTTTTAGGGGGTCTTTCACGATAATTTCAATAATCAAAGATGATGATCCTATGAAATCCCCCTTTTTTAATATTAATTTGCAAAGGAGATTGATTTTAATGAAACGTTTTCCTTGTAGGATTTTGCAAACAGCAGAATAAGCTATCTATGAGAACTAAAAATAAAAACATCTGTAAAAATGATTAATGAAATATTTGCATTCATTAAAATTTTTTACAGATAGTTTTTCTTTTTAGTTCTCATATATAGAATACATTTTATTACAATTACAAGCAAACAAATAATAATTCACTTTTAAACGTGATTGATTTGTATCAAATATAGTTAAATTAAATGATTAGGGATAATCAGAGAGGGTTAAAACGTAAATAGGTAAAAAACAATTTTCAACATTTTGCTTCAAATTTGGTTGAATGGGCATTGCCGGGCAAAAGCAAATTATTCGCAACCCTTAAGGGCGTAAAGCCACCCCTATTTGGTAAATTACTAAAAATATTTATGTACTTTAAGCTTCAAATTTGGATACATGGGCCCCCTTAGGCAAAAATAAAATATTGTCACCCCTTAAATGGAGGGACAGGAGGGGGTATATTTACTCCTTCAAGGGTTGACAATAATTTACTTTTGCCCGGAATGCCCATTCAACCAAATTCAAAGTAAAAAGTAGAAAAATAAATATTTTAACCAATTTACCCCGATTTTCGTAATCAGCGACCCAAAAAACGTGTAGTCAAAGTAGTTTAAGATCGGTGTTCTTTCGTGCACCCTTTCGCGTGTCTTGAATAGATTATTTGGTTTGATCTCTTTGTAGCGTCCTTTCCAAAGAAACGAAATTTAGAAAGTGAGAAAATTGTTTGCAATAAAATGATCTACAAAAAACATCTGATGTGTTTTTTTAATAAAATCAATAGAAAAAAGGATATAATCCGTAAATGATATTTTGCTTGAAAATTTTAGTCTATTTTTAATTATAAATGTTTCATTTTCAATTTTACGGTAAGAAGTCTCTAGACTGGAGAATTCGGTTCTCTACAAAAAGTCTTAATTTTTTTCGTTAGACTTACGGTTCTCAAGATATCGCCGAAAAACTGTTTACACTCTAAGGCGTGTAAACAGTAAACAGAAGACTTCAAGATGGTGGCCAAATGAGGGGCCTTCAACCCCGAGAAGTGAATTTTATTCTTATACTATAACCCTTACACATCAAAAAAGTCCTACCCAAAATGCAAGGTTCGCCCTAAATTTTGTAATATTTCAATGGGCTAACGTGCGAGTTTGAAATCATGCTATTAATATTTTTTTCTACAACTAAGCAGTTTATATGAGACAAATAAAAGAAAATCATTATTAATAATATTTATGATAACATTACGTGACGGGTCATTATGAAACTCAATAAGGTGATTAAAAAAATTATTATTAGGTCATCGCTGTTGATGTAGGTATCCAAGAGAAATATTGACAAATAAGTCATTAATATCGCCAGGGTCATTAATATTGTCAGGGTCCTTAATGTTGTTGAATGTTCGTAGATTGGTTTGTTATGAACGGTTACATTTTATGAAATCATTTCACAGCTACCTAGGGATCATTAAGAAACATATGTTAATTGTTAGGAAGGAGGGGTCACCGAAAGCGTGACAACGTGAACGATGTAGTCCATGAAAAAGGTACAAAAAGGGGTAAACTTGAAAATAGTCTAGGAAATGGTGTGCAAAATCGACAATGAAAATTTACCGTCTGCCACTCAGTGATCAACGAGATCATATAACTATGAAACTTTTTTCTCTCTGAAAATTGTTGCTATGGTGGGAGACTTATAGAGGGCGGGTATTTTTGTTAAGCGAATGATTTATGGATATCTGTTCGTATGGGTAGTTAGTATATGTACTTCGCATACCCCAATTAAATTGGCAGACGAAAATTCCGCTCTGTGCGCGGTAGAGGGAATTTTAAAGGAAAACATTTTTTCTTTTTAAAATTCCCTCTATCGCGCACCGAGCGGAATTTTCGTTTGCCAATTTAATTGGAGTATGCGAACAACATATACTAATTACCTATATGGACAGATATCGATAAATTATTCGTTTAAAAAAATGTTCCCCGCCCCTCCATATTCTCCCACCATACCAAAAATTTTCAAAGAGAAAAAAATTTCATAGTTATATGGTCTCTTCGATCACTAAGTGGCAGACGGTAACCTTTCGTCGTCGATTTTGCACGCTATTTCCCTAACTAAAAGTGCTGTGATCAGGACTAGACCTGGGTACCCCCCGTCATCGAGAGTGCTGAACACGATGGTGATTTTTGGATCTCGCACCCCTCAACAACTACCCCTAAATGCAAAAAACCACCCCTTTTTCGCATTCTTTCCATTCTAGGCATGCGAGAGCTTGTCGGATCAGATATCTCGGGTAGGTCATATGAACTTTGACCATTCAACATATTATCAACCCTCGGAGTTGAAACTACCCCCTTCCCTGATACTAGAAACTCCCCAAAAATTTCAAAATTGATAAAAGTTTGTTTCTGTTCGTTTTTAAGGGTGCTCAACACGATAGCAACGCACATTTCCCCCTATTCCTTCCACTAAGCACCCCCAAATCCCCGAAACCACCCCCTTTTACTTCTGGCTACAGTGCATGTGGGGAATTTTGTCAAAACCTCAATCCAACGATTTCCCACATGCCCAGTAGCCAGAAATGTAAAGAAGGGGCGGTAGCGGGGATTTGTGGGGTGGTTAGTGAAGGGTAGGGGAGAAATGTATGTTGATATCGTGTTGAGTACCCTTGGAAATCAGTAGAAAGAAATATTTATCAATTTTGAAATTTTTGGGGTAATCTTACTACCAGGGGATGGGGTAGTTTCAACCCTGGGGCGTTGATAATATGTTGGATGACCAAAATCCATACGGCCTACCCGAAAAACCCGATCCGATAAGCCCTCGCATGCATAGAAGAGGTAGTTTTTGAGGGATAGGAGGCCTAAAAATACCACCATCGCACCCCCGAAACGGGGGGGGGGTATTCGAGTCTCGTCCTGGTCAGAGCACTTCTGATCTTTATGCAACTTTTTCAGTGACTAATGGGGAGGGAGAGGATTCAGTGAACAGAATTTTTTTTAGAGTGTGTAATTTTTTACCTATAAATGTTGAAGGGTGACTATGAAAAAGAACGATTTTGTAAGGGGGGTCTCATTTTTGCGAATGAATTTATTGGATGGCCCCTTATGACTGGTTTTGTTTGTTTCTTATAGCAATTCTTAAATATCCTTGAGGGAGTAAGTTGCATTACAATCTACATAATTATATGAAGGGCAAAGTAGCGAAATGTGTAGAATGATTGAATTTATTAACGAAATTTTGTCGATATGTTTTAAATTATTCATTAATACAAGTATAATATTTGGTAAATCTTTTAGATTATATTTGTTGTCACCTCTTACGCATTTAGTCTTTTGGATCAAAAATAGAACTTCTTATAGTTGTTTTTCGTCCCAGATAATGAATTGTAGGACATTATAACACTCCATGATTTATGACAGACTTTTAAAGCACATAACGAGTCTTTTACAACTAAATCGCTTGTACACCAAGCACATTTGCTGAAATTTTGTGACCTATTAGCTACAATAAAAATGACGGGGATACATCATATTCAATGCCTACTGCCGATTTTTTTCAGAACAAATTGCTGCAGTAGCCAACTTAGCTTTTCGCCTTTTCGAGATTATCACCCCACTTTAAAATAAATACCTACTTGTAACACATTGTTGTAATGAGAATTTATGAATCCAAATTAGTAAAAATATATATGGTACTATTGAAGAATAAAAAGTTCACCGTAAGATTTTGAAATTTTCCACTTATGCAGTACAAAATATAGCTTTTTATATAACAAGTTATATTACCAAATTTCAAATTCCAATTCACCAAAACAATCGAGAAATTGGAAAAGAATTAATCTTGTACAGTAAGCATATTGTACCATTCAATGTTTTGGCGAATGCGCCGAAACCACAAAAGTAGCTTATTATACTTACTCTCTTCGCAAATACAAGACAAAGAGTATATTGCATTCGATCGGCACATTTCTAAAACCGGCAATATCGCTCGTAGAGAAAAAATGTTCATATCACCGCGTTGGTGATTGAATTCTGAACAACTTTCAAAATGTCTGTCCGTCCGGCCGTTACGTTTCCTGTAAGAACGAAAAGTCGGATTGTAGTGAAATTTGGACAGTAAGTTAGTGTTAGGTGGAGGAAAAACTATATTGCCTTTGAATAAAATCTATCAATAAATAAAAAAGTTATTAATTATATAAATTAATTAAATGTATACATTTATGTATATAACATTGTTACATCGCAGAACCGGCTAATTAGGCACTAGTCCCTAATGTTTATCAACTTAATGGCAATAAATTTGTCACAAATGCGATAAAATTCTTAATTTATGCTAGAACAACGTTATTTTTAAGTTACTACTTTCACCGAATAACTGCATAACTTGCATAACTGCCTATCTGTTACTTATTCTGAAGATCTAATTTCAATATCGAGAATCAGATCAGCATGCAATTTTTTATTCAGTATTTTGTCACCCCGGCCCCGTAACAAAAAAACATGAAAACATTTTTTGCGATAAAAGGACCAGACAGAGGTCGATTTTTGAATATTTTCGACTACTACAAAATGGTTCTTTTAAAAATATATTATAAACTAAAACAAAATTGTGACACTATTTGTTATATAATTAAAAATTAAATTATAACAGCTATTGACGATTTGGAAAGATCAACGCTTTGAGAGATTTCTAATTACAAATTTAAACATTCTAGTTAATCAATACTTATTTATTTATTCATTGTCCTTGCAGAACACAAGTTATAAAAAGAGTTTAGCGAAACTGACAATAAAAATATATAGCACACATTAAATTTGCAACCAATGAATAATATAATGTTCCAGGAATATTATATAAAAAAAGAGATAATAATAGTACCTGTAATACGTTATAATCACAATTTTACAATAATAATTTGGTAATAAATATATAAGATTCCACTAAAGAACATAAAAAATTGTAAAAATTGAACTGTCATCATAAAAGATAAGTAAAAATTATGAAATAAAATTAATAATAATATCGATATTGTAACGGACCGGACCGACGCCTCCTGTTATAATATGCAAAAATATACATGTTTTCTCGTTTAAAAAATTAAATTTCACGTAAATTATATATAGTCTGTGATTCAGAAGGCTCGCCAAATAGATGCGTTTTGAGTTAACTTGGTAAATCATTTGTCGCGTTTTAATTTTTCTTGCAAATAACGATGTAGGTAAGAATAACAATTTTCAATATTGAACTTAGTCTGAGAAACCCACCATGACTGTAAACCGTTGTCAGACTTATAGTTTATTTAAAATTTGCAACATGCTTTGTTCTTACACATTATGACGCATGACGCAGTGAATGAGATTGTTAATTTTGTTTCAGTAAACAGTATGATTGACAAACTGGCGAATTTGATTTCATTTGATGATATTCGAGATCAAACCTATTGAATAGCTTAACGTGTGTAAATCCATAAATCCATGGTGGGATTGCTTTCTATAAGGATACAACTGACGAGCAGTTAATAACACACTGATAACATTTGTTATAAAAATTATGACACAAAACGTAAATGGACGATTCTTTATAATTGTTAGTTCTAGCAGTTAGTATGCAGATTCTTTTGAAATACTTTATTCCGTCTGGAATTGAACTGCAGAACTTTAAAAGTAAGGAGCGTAAGTAGTGATAAATATTCAATTTTATTATACAGTATATTACGGTTATTTGGTTTCATAAATGGCATGGGAACCCGAACAGCTCTCTTTGGCATATAAGTGCAAAACTGCAGAGACGTGCACAAAGATGTCTTGTTAAGCTTTATTGATTACGATAATACTTTTTATAAGGCTCTGCATGATAAATTATTGAATATTTTAAGCCTTCACCATTACTGCTTAATATCCGCTCAGAATTTATATTCGACAAGCAATTAGCCCGGTGAACAAAAACAGTAAAGTAAATGCTTTTAAATTCAACAATATCTATCCCCGAGAGACTTATTATAGTTGACAACTTGCTTGATTGCATAGCAGGGAATTTGATATTAATGTTAATAAGGCCTAGAAACCTTATTACACATTATTAAAAACAGGGAAATTTCTATTGTCATGGGTCAGTTGTTCATTGCAAGATGATAACATACAATCATTATTGTTAAATTTAGGATCGGATAATGAATAGAAACTGGTGGGAACGTATAACACTGGCTCAGTTGCTCCTAAAGTGTACCTATTATTACCTAGAGAGTACCTGTTATAGTTAATATTGTTTTCATGGTACGACGCCTCATACTTGTCTGTCACCTATCACCAGTTTGTAGAAACTGGTCAATCTTTCAAAGGTAGTGCATCATGTGGTGTTCCGCAGGGCTCAATACTTGGCCCACTTTTGTTTAGTATATACACGTGCAATTTAACGTCCTGCCTAAAAGAATGCAAAGTACATCTTTATGCAGATGATACACAACTTTATTATTCATTCTTACCAGATAATGTAGATGTAGCCAAAAATATTGTAAATGATGATTTGGAACGCCTGGTTGCATTCTTCGAACACCATAAACTTCAGCTGAATCCAACTCAATTATCAGTTATGGTATTTGGCAAATGTCGACGACAAATTGAGAATGAGTTTGTAATTAAAATAGGAAACGAGACTTTACGATTTGCGCAAAGTGCCAAAAACTTAGGACTAGAATTAGATACAGATCTACGTTTTAAAAAAGAAATAAAGAAAAGACTTCAAAAAGCCTACTCATTAAAAATCTTATTTCCAAACAGCCACTTAATCTCTCAGTCCCTTAAAACAAAACTTACAGACTCTTGTTTTAAGTCATTTTAATTATTGTGACGCTATATATGGACCTAGATAAACTAGACATTAATCGAATAGAAAAAGTTCAAAAGTCGTGTTTGCGGTTCATGTATGGCATTAGAAAGTTTGAGCCAGTGTCATATAAATTAAAAGACTCAAATTGGCTAAGCATGCAAAATAGACGAAAACTCCACTCTACAGTCTTGTTTCACAACATTATTTTAAATCAATGTCTCCCTTGCTTGTATATCAAAATAAAATATAGAACGGATGTCTATACCTTAAATTTAAGATTTAAAGGACTCATTACACCTCCACCTCACAAATCTGCAATGTTTAAAAGATGTTTTACATATAATGTTTATATTCTTTATAATAATGTACCAGCATCCTTGAAATCCTTAAAACTAAACTCATTTAAAAATCAATTTAATAAAATTCTTTTTAATGCCTGCCATTAAAATAATTTATTGCGTTCTTCCTCGTATTGGCCGCCTATCCTATTTTTCCCCCTTTCTCTATTTTCAGTTTAAAAAGGTTTTAGTTTCCTTTGTTACGCGAGTATGATTTTGAATCGCTGTATATGTTCATGTATTTGTAATGTATCTGTGTCACTGTTGGAGCTGAACTTTGAACTTTTTTTATTTGTTTTCAGCTTCATTTTGCAACTTTTATTTAATTAATTTGTATATACTTTGATTGCAAATAAAATTATTATTATTTTATTATTATTATTATTGTTATTATTATTATTATTATTATCATTATTATTATATAAGTGAAGTCAAGCCTCAAAATGCTTCATGGCATGCGAATCTCTAAAAAAGAACACCATGTACAACAAGGAGAACACAAATTAACATACTAATGTCAAACCATCTTAGGTAACAACTTCAACTGAAGTACAAGTCAGGAGAAGTACGTTGTTTTGAAATGGAAAGAGTACAATAAATAGACCGAATAGTTCGGACAAGAATTTTTATCTGCACGACCAACGCGGCATTTGTAAAGAATTTGAGTCACATGCTAATCACAAAAATATTTGGAATGGTAGGAGGTTTCTAACTTTGTAAATGATATTACCCCAGCTGCAGCAAATAATCATACACTTTTCCGACAGTCTTCAGACAATGAAGTGTGCGATACAAGCGTTTATTAGGTATAAGAAAATGAGGCATTGTTAAATAGGTGAGTGCGAGGTAGTAAATATGATGGTATATCTTGAAGCTCTTGTTGGCAATAATGGAAAACACTCTCATGATATTCGACAAAGATGGTAGCATCGACAATTTTCCATTTGAAAAAAATTGGTCGTGACAGAAATACACGAAACACAAAGATCACATATGCTAACATCCTATCATTTTCTATATTTCTTTACATCTCTAAGGAAGACTGTTGTGGAGGCAGATAGATGGCGTGTTGATGCTTTCTAGATCTGGATCTAGAGAGGATTGTTTCAAATAATTGGACGCAATGGACAGCTAATTTCACCAACACTTCTTGAAGAACCCCCGAAAATGACTTTCTAGCACGTGTGCTCCTAAATCCTACAATTTTTTAAACTAGAAAGAACAGACTCGATAATGGTTCAAGAAAAATCAGAACGCTGGGCTTATGGCATGGAAGGAATTGATGATAAAAAACACTGGTGAGTCCGTACGCCCAACAGACAATCACGAGAGATAACTTGGTTGTATCAAAAGTGTTATACATTAAATATAGGCTAGCTAGAAAAATGCATAGATCACAAAACGTTATGATTAAGAATAATCAATTGGGTTCAGGATTGTACATATAAATCGAACTTCTTATAATAATGCTCTTGAAAACTGAAATGAATTGTTTGGAACATATTTATTATTGTGATTACTAAGAGAATTTTCTGAAAATGAAAGTACTTAAAAAGAATTAAATTTGAGTTTATTAAAGGACCAGACAACATTTCTGCAATTACCGCCAAAGATTGCTTGACCATCCTCGCCAGAACGAAGCTGAAAATTATAGACCCATTACAATTATTTGCAATTTCGCTAAAGTTTTCGATATCACCTTGTATCTATTATTACTCGGTTATTTACTGAGTCAAATTGTAAATAACTCACATTGCTTTGTTTCTCGTGGATCTATTGAGACTAATTTCACATGTAGCACACAAAGAACTGGATGTAGATGAGCAAATTGATATCATGCACGCAAATTTTCTCAAGACCCGTAACATGATTTCTATTAAAGATATTCAGTAAGTCTGGATTATCTCTTACATAATTAGATTATTTGTATTCATATCTGGAGAATCGGCGTTAATAGGTGGAATACCGTGGAATAAGATCATTTTATGGCCGACATTCCTCAGGGGTCTGCTTTGAGCCCATGTATGCTTGGTGTTTTTATAAATGTTGTTGTAGCTGGCCTTAAAGTAGGAAAAATTTATATGCCGCTGTTATGAAATTTTATCTTGTAATATAAAGAAAACAAGATTGTGAAATATTTCTGTATTACCTAACCATGACTGGTGTCTATCTAATTACATGTCTCTAAACATATAAATGTAACTTCACTTTTTATGAAATAATTCTGTTGAGTTCAGTTATCATATTAACGGTCAAATATTACAGAAGCCTGATATACTATGGATCTAAAAGTTATTTTTCATAAATGTCAGAGTTTTAAAGATCAAATTAATTTCTCTATAGCATCAGAGTTAAAAAGTCTAAGTTTTGTAATAAGAAACTGCAAAGGGTTTAGCAATACCGAGATATAGTTAAAACACTGATTGCTGATCTCTTAGATAATATACTGCCTACCTAAACAAGTTGAGAATGTTCAGCGTTGTTTTATTATTGAAAATAGTATCTATCCGATAACTAGGTATTTACAAAATATAACTGCGGAAAGATTTCGCATGTCAAATCTAGAAAACAGAAGGATAATGCACTAAATAATTATTCTTTATAAAATTATGTATAAAAAATTTGATTCTCCTTAAATTTTGATCAAGAATTTTCACATACCTTGTATAGCATGTCGGAATTGTGAAACATTTTATTTCCCTACTTCTTGAACTAATTTATTCAAATGTACCCCTTTATATTTTATGTGTAAAACTTATAATTTACCGCAAGATAGGCTGAATATATTAAACTGGAGTATTCATTGAATTAAACAACTTGATTTATAATTGCAGAATATATACTTCCCTTTTTGCGCTATTCTAGTGTAGTTCCATTGTAGTTTTATTCTATTACTTCAATTTAATGTTGCCACTTTGTCATTAGTTACCTGTTGGGTGGTTGTATCTAAATATGTATATGAAGCTGGGAGTCGAACAAAAAATTAAATCTTGCATTGAGATGATACGAAGTGCTTTTTGTAAATGTTTGCTAATTACGGTCTTCACATCAAATTAACGTTACCTTTCATTAAATGTTGTTATTACAGATCTTGCCTATACCGGGTGTAACAGGATCATGGTATACTCTTTGGTTTTGAAGATACATACATAATAAGCGGCACTCTTTAACATACAATTGATTTTTTTTCACTTCTGGTTTTGACAGAAATAAAACTAACTTTCGATTTTTAAACGGAACACCCTATATATTATTGCATTTTTGAATTCTGCATAATTTTCTGAATCCAACGATGCCAAATAAGAGACATTTCAAACATTGATTTTTTTTGTAATACAATTTTCAGTTTTCCATTTAAGCGTGCCATTATGGTTCATTTATTCTAAATAACCCGTGTTATGCTACAAAAATCGAAATCTCGTTAAAAACACTATATTATGAGCAAATAAAATTCACTGTTTTGGAGCAAAACTCAATTTTTTCAAATGGTTATTCCTAATTCCTATTAAAATGTGCGATAAATACAAACAAAATTACAGCTAAAAGAAAATAAGAAATTACATTTTTTTTCTAATTACCTTGTTACACATAAGGTGGTTTTGGAATACAAAAAATTAACACAAGACATTACAACAGTTGTTCAAAATGCTGTCCATTAACGTCAATGTACTTCTGAACTCACATAACCGTTTCTCGAAGAACGGCTGGGCCGTTATCCTATTAATTACTCGTCTTACTCATAGCTCCAGGTCTTCACGGGTTGTAATGGCGGTTGCATAGACAATATTTTTTAAAGTACCCCAAAAAAAGAAATCAAGGGGCGTTAAATCAGGTGACATTGGAGGCCACCTCACAGGACCATTCGTCGAAATTACGTTTTCTCCGAATCTCTATTGAAGGTAATCAATTACTATACTATGGGGAGGAGCGCCATCTTGTTGGAAATACATTCCCTGTCTTAAATCTAAAGGTAACTCGTGTAAAATGTCCTCAATCTCATTTTCCAGGAATTTCAAGCATTTGGCACTAGTCAGAGGTCCTTCAAATATTATTGGACTAATGATTCTACTACCGATTATTCCAAGCCAAACATTGAAACCGAACCGCACTTGAAAGTTACCCTCCCGTAATAAATTTTGATTTTCTTGTGACCAATATTTTGTATTTTGTCGATTAAATAATCCCAAATTTGTAAACCTTGACTCGTCCGAAAATAAAATCAGTCCCAAAAATTTATTGTTTGGCTGCACGTTATTATACAATATCCAATTGCAATATTCCATCCTACGTTCGTAATCACCTTCGTGCAAATGCTGGTGCAAGTGGTATTTAAAAGATTTATAGTGGTATTTGTACAAAATTCGGCTTACTGTTTGGTGACTGATGTTCAATTCAAACCCAACTTGCCTTAAAGAAACAGTCTTATCAACTTCTATTCGAGCCAAAACATTAATTTCCGTTCCTTTGTCAATAATGAAGTTTTCTTCGAGATCATTGCTGGGCTCTCTTCGGAATTGATTTTCAACACGTTTAAAATTATTTTTCGCTGGACATTGTTTATCAGGATATCGTCGGCCATAAAGGTCCATAGCTGCAATTGCATTTTTTTTACTTTCCCCAGAAATAATTAACATGTCCACTTTTTCATCTCTTGTATAAATTTGCGGCATTAACACAATTATCAAGAATTTTAAATAATTTTTATAACACAATAATAGCACCGTTAAACCAACAAATGTTTGACAAGCTAAATATTTCATTGTTTTCAAAGCCACCTTAGTTACTTCTTAACGTTTAATTAGAACAAAATTGTATTTTCTTTTAGCTGTAATTTTGTTTGTATTTATCGCACGTTTTAATACGACATATGAATAAATTTCTTATTAACAGTACTAATAAATGATACCAAGGTACCAATATGGTTCCATTTGAAAAAATGGAGTTCTGCCCCAAAAACAATTTTGGTGAATTTTATTTGCTCATAAATCACGTAATTTAGTGTTTTCAACGGGATTTCGTTTTTTGTAGCATTACACGGATCATATAGAATGAATCGGAACCGTCATGGCACACTTAAATGAAAAACTAAAAATTATGTTATAAACAAAACTAATGTTTGAAATGTCACTTGTTTGGCATCGTTGGATTCAGAAAATTACGCAGAATTCAAAAATGCAATAATATTTAAAAATCGAAAGTTAGTGTCACTTCCGGCAAAACCGAAAGTGAAAAAAAATCAATTGTATGTCAAAAAGTGCCGCTTATTATGCATGTAGTATATTCTAAGTTTCAATAAATTATCTTCAAAACTAAAGGAGAAAAGGGGGTGTATACCATGATCCTGTAACACCCGGTATAGCAGCTAGATGTGACGATTTCTCTATGATTGCAAATATACAGTACTATTCCAAATGTGATCGCTATCATTCACAATTGGGTAGACAACAAAGGAATATTTTGTAGAGGAGGAACATTTTTTGTACTAATTTGTCAAATCTTATAATGAGCAAAATGCATAATTTTTTTAAACATCACAGATGAATAGATCACTAAAAAACATTATGTTTCCAGTATTTTATTTTTGTTTTATGTTCTGATTAAAGGTTAAAAAAATTATTTACTGCAGCTGTCAATTTAACTGCGTTTAAATGGAGAAGTTTCCGTGCTTCTTGTGTGTGACGTCATTGGGCACATCGCACCGACGGAAAACGTATTGTGATTGTGAATGTGTACGCATTATTTATGTTGTGTTATGGAAAATACAAAGAAAAGTAGCTATAAATATTGTATTGTACCCAAATGTACAAATACTACAATAAAAACTCCAGAAAAGTTATTTTTTAATGTGCCTAGTCGCGATAAAGTTAGGAAGAAATGGAGCGGAGCTATGAGACGAGACGACCGAAATGCAGAATTATCGTCATCCTCAAGATTATATTGCTGCCAGGATCATTTTGATGTAAATTTACCAATTAAAACTAATTATTTTATAATAATATTATGAAAATATGTACCTAACCCTAATATTATTGTGATAATTTGTTTACATATCATGGTGAATTTGGTCACTTTCCTATTTATAGGAATACAAAAGTTTACTAACTTCTGTTAATAGGAACCTTGAATTAAAATGTATAAATGTATAAGAACGGTGGGAAAAATGTAACTTCTCGACGTTCTACATATTATCCAGTTATATATTTATATATACCTATGTATGTCAATAGTTATTTTTACTATTAATGTATCTACCTACCTACCTAAAAGTACGTACTTAGTAAGTGACGGGAGGTATTTATTATATAAAAAAGTAAAGCATTCTAAGATGAAAAATATAAATTAATATAACATTAAAACATTGCCTTGTTTACCTATTTTGAGGTTAGGTACATAAATAATTTGTTATATTTAACTACAGTAAAAGGATAAAAATGGGCACAATTGAATTAATGTTTAGAATAATGAATGACACATACCCTGTTGCTTTAGTACCTTCAATTTCTGCACGCAATAATAAAATCAGTATTAGTAGCATAAAAGTTTGTCATCATAAACACATCAACAACGGGCAAATTGTCACTCTGGGCCCGTAAAAACCCACTGTCCGTCATTTTTACCACTTAATAATTAACATTAATAAATAAATGAATGATTATGAAAATATCAATACACATTTACGAAACACAAAACAATTTACGATTTAACCCCTTGGCAGATAGACGACCATTAGACATTATGCCGAATGACGTCAGACCAATAGCGTGGTGTTTTCAGTCACGTGGATATGATCCCATAAAATTTTGAATTTCAAAGTCATTTATTTAGGCTACACATTTTTTTATACCTTTTCTTCATTACTTTCTCAAGTCATATAACATATATAACGAAAAAATAATAAATTATTGCATTTCTAAAATCCATGCATGTTGCTCATTAGTGATGGGGTATAGAGCAGAATAATTGAATATATTTATCAAAGTTTACAATATGCAAAACTTTTAATACTGGATTATACCATGTTTCACTTAGAACAAAACTAATGGAACAAATTAACTACTATCAAATTCCTCAGTGTAAATATTTGGTTTCATTAGTGAATATGCCCAGTGAATGGGTCATTAAGTATTTTCAAACTAAAAGGAACAAAACTGTTCGTTTGTGCAATTACTATCCAATTAGTAGGCGAGCTGACTAAATCTTCAAATAAAGTGATCTGTGGTTACAACACTGCCAAATGATACAACAAGATTAAATGCAATATGCATTTTTACATTAAACTTACAGATTTCTACAAGAATAAGATACATTTTGAAATTCCAGGTTGCTTGTTTGATTGATACAATTTTGTCTACATTAATAATACTTGTTTGATCAGAGAAATCTTAGAGAGTGCCATCGCTTAAGTTCATTAGAAGCGCTAGAAATCAGCGTCGTGGCTAGGGGCTGGCCAGGCGGGCGGCCGCCAGGAGCGCAACCCTCAGCGGGGCGCACTAGGCTTAAACGTGTACATAACTTTCAAAGCTATTGTGTTGTTTCTCCTAGAAAATAAGCCTTGGGAGCGAAAAATTAAAATTCTTACTAGGTGACTGCACATAATATTCTACATTTCTTTTCAAATCTGAGACATCGAAAATGTCAAATTTTTATTTACCTTATCATAATGCAATACTATAATTAATTATGCTAAACTTTTTTTAGGGCCATGCTCAGTGGGATCATACTTGTAGTATTCATTTTGTGCTACTGTTGTCACAAAACTAACAGAAAATCACAGTCCAGTTTGCCAACTTACTGGAGGGATCCAGCATTGTCCATGGAAATTTACACAGTAGAAGCCGCCCAAAATGTAAGCATTTTAGAAAAGCCTATTTACAATAGTTATTTATGCATTATGTTGTATTGCATTTTTTATAATTTTGTAATCAAATCAGAAAATTAAATCTAAAATTATGATTTGGAAATGGTTAATTTTATTTAGATGTCACAGTTTGCTGACGTTTCTGTTATTATATTCGAAGTCCAGTACATTCAGTTCATTTGAACAAAGTTGAAAATTGTACCATTCATATTTTTTTCTACAGCAATCTCGAATGACGTTCATTTAACGAAAGCAAGGTTAACCAACCATAAAAATCTACACTACATCCAGAATTTTATTTCGCATTGTTGGACAACAAATGCGATATGAAATATTTCGTGTTCGGTTCGGGCTACTGTAAAACACAGAAAAGTCACTAAAATTATCAAAACTGATTTCTATTCTGCGTACATTACCAACACTAATTTCCTATGTAAAGAAGATTTTAGTAAGTTACGCCCACACGACCTATATAAATCATTGTCACCAACGTGCAAAAGTGTGAGTTTGAGTGGCACACAAGAAATCTTTAGGGAGTCAGTCTTTCTCGATCTCTGTGTATATTTCAAATATTTCAAATGTTTTCTTAACCGCTTCTCAAGTCACCGATGTAGCTCCTTGAAAATTCAGAATGATTTTGTGTTAGGTAAATTTCGACGGGCTTTTTGGTTATAAATGTACAAAAGTCGGCTATCTCCCTCGCCTGGGATGATCACAATAGAGAAATTATGGCGGAATGCTGATAATGTAACAAATTAGATTTCGTGAATTGTGAAAAAATATCATTTTTGATTTACTCATATCGAGATAAATTTTCAATTACATCAGTGCAATATGCCGATTTCGCCACAGTTCAGAGATCTCGCACATTTTCGTATATTTGTGTGCTTAACAAGATATATTTGTAACATTCTGCTATATATAATCATAATTCATAGTTTACACGAAACATGTCAATTTACATGTCTATGGCGATCACTATGTAGGACGAATATGCCACGGTATTTTTCATATGGTTCAAACTTGACATAAAAACTTTAGAAACAGTTTACATACAAACATACACACATACATTGATATACAAAGACAAAGAAATGTTCATTAAATACTTGAATTACACATATCCTCAAACCTATGAATATATACCCATTTGATTAAATAAATGCGAGTAGAAAAGATCATTAAAGACAGGATGTGTCAGGATCAATATTTACTCTATTGGCGAAATGTATGCTACCTATTTTTTTTAAATAATAAGCAAATACATATAAGGAATACGGTAAAAAAATTTGCTACACAAATAGATAAAAAGATGAAAATAATAATAGTTACTAATTACATACGTTAATAGCAGGATGGAACAATCACGACAGTGGAGAAACAAATAAATATTAAAGCATCTTTAAATTAATCTTGAATTCAAACTTCCGGACGTCTGCTCAGAAGATTACAGGCTAATATATTCTTATTAAGAGTTTTAAATGAACATTTTAAATATGATGTCTGATTAATGACAATAATAATCTACTTCTCATGACCTTGAAACGATTCCACGAAAAGCATGCATGCAACATTTTTATAGAGAATTTGATTTCTAGTGTTTTTTATTAATGACCATGCAGTCATCCGCGATGCTAGTAATTAGATTGTTTCAGTTTGTATATATGTATATATTGGAATAAAATTATTATACGTTTAAAATGTATCGACCCCTCAGTTTATCCGCGTATATCTCAGAAACGGAGGAGCAGAAAAAATAGAAAAACTATGTGTTTATTATGTGTCTATTCTAAATTATTCACTGAAATTTGATGTACATTGGACAGTTTTGAAGTTCTGCTAAGATATGCATATTGGAAAATGTCTTACTTTTTAAGGAAATTTTGACCATACCAGTTTTAAATCCATGATATGCCTACTATGTAAACAATATTTTAAATGCAATTTTTGTACGAGGAAATTTGTTCATAATTTTTTATTCTAAAGTTTTGCAGTTATTCTCAAAAACGTGTTTATTTGGTTATTAATCCATGCAAGCTTGCATTGATACATATCAACTCTTTTTTCTGAAAATGCTTACATTTTATATAATTAACTATTTTATCAACATTTTTATATACCCGATTAAACATGAGATCACGTTTTTGAGAATAACTGCAAAATTTTAGAATAAAAAATTATAAAGAAATTTCTTCGTTCAAAAAAATGTCTTGCTTAATCGGTATCTAAAATATTATTTACATAGTAGGTGTATTTGTGAAGATATAATGGATTTAAAACTAGTATGGTCAAAATTTTCTTTAAAAGTATAGGCCAGTCATTGGGGATCAAAAGAAGGGCTTACCTGGAAATAACGGTTTAGGCTCAAGAGCTTCTCCAAGTGATTTATGCACCGAATTCCGTAGATAAGATGATATCAGGGCACGCCTACGTTTGGGCAGTAAGAGGTCATCTTTTAGTCCACCGAGCTCTGGGACAGATTATTATGCAGATTGTGGAATTTACAGAAGAAGACCGCCTGGTCATGGAAAACATTCTTTCTAATTTGGACAGATCCACGATCTTTGCAACGGATCACCAAGACTTACTTCAAACAATCACTGGAAAATTTGGAGAGGCACTTGCAAAACTAGAAAGTAATGTATCTACCGCGAAACTCTGGGTGCAATATTTTAAAATGGTGACTCTAGTGAAACAGTTTATAGAAGCAGAAAGAATGGGTAACTTGAGCGGCCACCACAATTATGCGAAATCCTGTCATTTATATTTGCAAGATGTGTTATCCCTACAGGACAAAATGTCATCTGATGAATACCAACAATTTACATGCGACGGCTTTTTCACAATCAAACGCAGCAACAAAGTTTGGTCAGGTATTTGGGCAGACATGACTACAGAACAAACCCTGATGCGGATGATGAAATCTGTTGGTGGTCTCACTCATGGACGGATAGCGTTTTAACAAAGTGGACACTGGGAATGGTGTATTTGCACAATATATGTGATGAAATTGAAAAGTCTTGTGGCGTTTATTTTGAATATACAGAACAACACGTGGATATGAGAAATTCGCGCATTATTCGAGACGATAATGATGTGGAAAAGATGTTGTCTTGGCTTACGCAACACCCGCCTTTCCCAGACGTAGACGATATAATGTCTATTTCTCCAGGTATTATTGGTGATCAAACAATACATTGTTTTGAGGCGGAGCAAATTGGGAAAGTTGGAATAAATAATATAATTCTAAAAAACTTTGGCGATGTGGCACTGAGACGCAAAGACAAAGTACTGCCCCTGAGAGCAGTGAACTCGAGCATTCGAATTGATGATAAAGTAGTGCCCGTTGACTCACTACTTATTTTTCAGAGAATTTGTGTTGCAAAACAAAGCAACGAAGAACTCGAAGAGCATCTACAGTATGAGTTGGCTCCATTGTCCCTGTTTTCTGAAGCCGGAATGCGAAAAACTGCGAAGTGCCTACTGTACAAAGCTTTTTTGCGAGTTACAGACATTGACTTTGGAACCAACAAAGTGTACATAACTGACGGTGGCTACCTGTTGTATCCAGTTGTTTGGAGCCGAAATGCAACATTAGCCTAATTTTTCTGCCTGAACGGTTAACTTTAGCCAAAATATGCCTAGGACATTCTTTGAATGAAATTTCCTCCTCTTTAATTTTGTTCTCTACTTATTTTTTCGAAAAACGCATAGTTTTGGAGAAAATTGCGAAAAACCGTTTTTGGCGGTCATCTTGGCTAGATGGCGGCTCCGGCGGTATGTCTCGAATTGTGCATTTTATGAATTTTAGATATGGACTCCGAAACCTACAAACCTGCAAAGTTTCAACACTTCCCGAGTTATTTCCAGGCAAAAATCCGCAACGACTAGCCTAGTAGGACAGATTTCAATATAACTTAGCAGAACTTCAAGACTGTCCAATGTACATCAAATTTCAGTGAATGATCTAGAATAGACATATAATGAACACATAATTTTTTCAATTTTGTCCGCTCCTCCGTTTCTGAGATATTCGCGGTTAAAATGAGGGATTAATACATTTGAATCGTATATTAGTATCAGTGATATGTGTCAGTTTAATAGAATGTGTGGAAAAGAGATCGGTCATAATTCGACTAAGATTCCAATTACCCTAATCCCCTAGTGCCAATTTGTTATATTAACCATTTTAATATCAGGCCTGTATATAATCCAATCAATAGATTCCTGCAAGCATGAGTTAAAAATAAGGTGCACTTTTGGATTTAAGTTGAAAAAAAATTGTGTCCTTAATCGAATACAAAAGGTTGCTGTTAATTGGTCTGTACGTACCAAAACACTTTACAGATTGCTATTTAATTTCATAATGATCCGTCGAGTGGTTTAATTACTATAAACACTTATTTAACATTGCTAGAACAACAACGAGCAACACAGTCCAAGAAATGTTAAATGGGAAACTACAGATTAAGAAACTGAAAGGGTGTAAAGAATACAACAAAACGCCAAACAACACTCGGAACACTTTCCTGTTGTAGAAAGAAAATATAAACAAGCTAACCGTTATATTCTTCGCCGATTTACTGCACTTTTTATATAATTGTTGCACATTCTATAGGATACTCTGCGCAGTTTTTTTGTAAATAATATTGGTCTTAGATACTATTAGCTTAATTACAAAACATAGAAAAAAAAATATGTAATTTTTTTGTAATTTAAAAAAATGTATAACTTTTTTATTTATTGATCGATTTTATGAAAACACAATAGGGTTCTTCCTCTAGCTAACACTAAGCTATCCAAGATTCAATTCAATCGGACTGTTCGTTTTTAAGTTATCGTGTTTATAAGTAACGTGACGGACGGACAGACAGACAGACAGACAGACGGATGGACGGGCGGACGGACCTTTTGAAAGTTGATCAGAAATCGATCACCAACACAGTGATATGAAAATTTTTTTTCTGTGAGCAATATTACCGGTTTTAGGAATGTGCCGATCGAATGCAATATACTCTTCGCTTTGTAATTTCGGAAAAGTATAATAAGAAATGCCGAGCAGAAATGGAAATCAATTAACAGGGGAAGAACTTAATTAATTAACAATGAGTTAAAAAGTAAAAACAGCGACGCGGAATAAACAAGAGGATGATGATAGACGGAAACTTAAAAGAAGCATCTCACAAATACCCACACTTCTCATCTGATGTTCCTACACCATGTGTCATGTCGCTCTAGCTGCTGACAACAACAATCATATTCGGAAGTTGCAACAATGCCTACCGTACGATCAATCAATTAATTAATAAACATTCGGATGGTAAACGGAGTTGCAAAAAATAGTTTTTATTGAAATAATATTGCTTGAAATATTCATTCAATTTTTTATGATTTCTCTATTGGCTACTTGTTTACTGAGAGAATAGCAAAAGAATTTCATAACGTAGGTTCAAAATTAACATTACGGATTTTATTGATTTATAAATATTGTGAGAATGATATCCCCTTCTTATTTATTGCTAAGAAAAATATATGCCACATGCATGTACCGAATTATATGACATTCATTAAAAAATAATCCAATGGTTAGCAATTTTCATTTCCGATTAATCTTCAGATACTTCTTTAAGTAAGATTTTAATTATCCTAAAAATAATTAAAAATACATCAAGGAAAGTTGAAAAGCTCGAAAAACTTCTTAAATGTCACGGAGTTAACCTTTACGGAAGCCCACATAAAGTTTCGAGATTTAACATTCTAACATTTCAACTTAAAGTCCTCAAATTTTATCGGAAAGAACTTGAAAACTTTTGTAACTGTTCGCCATGGCAGTTAGGGAGGCAATATTTGTGTTTAAGGTAGTATCAGATAAGCCAAAGAGCGATTTTTAAAATAGTATATGGGTCAGATATTAAATAATCTGAAGACATTTGTACATATTTTCGACTTAGAAATAACAATGCTGACTGCTATTGTACTATTTAGTGCAGGTCAGATACGCTTTCGTAAGGAAACAAGTAAGAAGTTGAATTTTGGAGGTTATATGCATAAGCTTAAATCTTACTAACAAATCCTGAAAAGTCCCCAAAAATATATTTTGGAAAAACGCCGTTATAACTTTCTTGCACGCTCAGGTAATTTGACACCTTTACTGATTTGATTAAGATATTTGTAAGCGACGCGCGACGTTTACAAATTAGTGATCGGTAAGTTTACTTACCGAAAAACAGCGAAATGATAGGATTCTGAACATTCTTTGTTTAAACAGAAGCTCTTCACCACGCGAATTTAATCCAAAACATTTTACTGCACTTCTTGAAATGTTTTCAACAAGTTCCAGCAAAAATATTGCTATTAGCCTAGTTGTCAGAGACAGAAATTGATAAAAACCGGTCACTAAATGTTTTATAGCTGAATTTTTCAAAATAAGTATTTTTCTAGATGTAGAATATGATATAAAAAAGTTTACAGCTGTAAGGTGCCGGCGACCCCCAAATAAATCGAAAATCAATATACAAATATTCGGTTTTTGGCCAATAACTTGAAAAATAAAAAATAAATGTCAATAAACTAATAGCACTAGGCGATAGGGGGGTGGAACGTGGCGACAAATATACCGCTCGGGAAGCGTGCGCGGTCGAACGCGCTACACTAAATTTGTTGTAACTTTTGAACTAATTAAAGAAATTGAGCTCAACAAAGCTTAAATGAAACGAGAAGCATGTGGCTATTGTATTATCATATTTTCAAATTCAAAAATGGATGTATGTAGGAATAGTACATATATAAAATCGGAACATAAAGAGATTTCCGATGAAATCGGTAAAAGCTCTACCATTTCTACAATATTTAAGATAAAAATCTGATACATTCATATATTACTCTTGAAGTAATGTATACAAAGATACGATGAATAGGTATGTCAAATAATTTTTGTAATAAAATATATTAACGTTTATTTTACCGCTAGTTTCACGAATTTTGGAGCAAAGAAATTTTTTTCTTTTATTTTCGTAAAATAAAGAGGGTTGATTTAATCTTTAAGGTAAATCCCCTTGAAGCATCTTAAAGTACACATTTTAAGCTTTAAAAATCGCATCTACAGAAATATGTGAAAGTTTCAGATTTTTATCTTAAAAATTGTACAAATGGTAGTTTTTACCGATTTCATCGGAAATCTCTTTATGTTCCGATTTCATATACAGACTGTCTATTTTACGAGGGCCACACCAAATATCTCGCTTAATATCTATTGTAGAAGAATAAAGTTTTAGAAACAGTTATCCCATTTTTTGTGAGCTATATTTCAGTAAAAAGAAATTTGAAATCCATAGCCTACTTTATGAGATATATTACAAAAACCTGAAAAATAGGAAAACCACAAACGGTTATAGCTTCCTTATTTGAGGAGATACGAAAAAAGTTAAAGGAATGAAAGTTGACGGCAAAGACAATAAGAATAATAACGTGTAACAAAAAAATCGAAAAATGCAGTTGGCTTTGACATACGCTATTGTGCAAAAATGAAAAATACATATCTCAAAGTAGGCCATGACGCCATTAATTCCGTTATTTTTTTCTCATTCCAACGATATAAAACATGTCACAGAAATTTTAACCGATAGTGTCAATATTTAATATTTTACGAATACCACAATTCATACAATTGAATCGTAACAATCAGCTGTGCCATAATTAGTGAAAAACAATGTATACAGTTGTTAATAAATTTGACAGATTGTCACTGTTGTATGTTGTATGTTGCGTTGTCGAGTTCTAAGACAAATTTTATATCAGTAATTATGGTGTACACCAATAATAACAAATTCGGTATGATTAGCATTTATTGACAGTGCAATTTTGACGCTGAGATGGCAGTCACGGTTTACGGAGATAGATTTCCAGATGCTCCGCAGCCAAATCGAACTATGTTTAGGAAGTTAGTTCAAAATCTAAAAACGCACGGTTCATTTTCAAAAAAAGTAGTAAGGCGAGCGTATGTTGCGGATAATGTAAGAAAAGTGAATAGAGCAATGAATTATGTTAACCAAAATGAGGAAACCTCTTTGAGACAAATTCAGAGAAACTGTCGCATAAAAAAAGACAGTGCAAGAAAAATATTGAAAAAAAAAAACGGATTTCGATGCTACAAAATGAGGAAAGTTCAACATTTAAATGCGGGAGATAAGCCAAGGAGAGTAAGATTTTGTAGATGGTTATTAAATAAGAAAAGGAATGACTCGCTGATATGTAGCAAAATTCTTTGGTCGGACGAATCAAATTTTTCTAATAATGGATTTTTTAATAGAAATATGCATTATAACTGGACACGAGAAAATGCACATTGGTGCAGAGAGACTGCTTTCCAAGAAAGATTTTCTACGAATGTTTGGTTGGGTCTTTTAGGGACTAAAGTAATTGGACCTTATTTTTATGATGGCAAATTAACCGCTCGTAGATACCTTAATTTCCTGCAAAACGAATTTCAAGATTTTCTTTATGAATTAACAGTAGCAGAAAGATTAAATTATTCATATTTTCAACAAGATGGGGCTCCACCTCACACTGCTGTAATATGTACAAATTGTTTAAATCAAGTTATGCCAGATAGCTGGATAGGCACCTATGGACCCATCCTATGGCCAGCTCGATCACCAGATATTACTCCCTTGGATTTTTTCGTCTGGGGTTACATTAAAGACAAGGTATTTTAAACTGCCCCTGAAAATATTGAGGACATCAAAACCAGAATTCGAAACGCATGTGAGGCAATTACTCCTGAAATGCTCCAAAATGTAATGCGTGACGTGTCTCGTAGAGCACGTTTATGTGTCAGAATGAATGGTGCACAATTTGAGCATTTGTAGTTAGAAAAATAAATACACACAATTTCTTTTCAATATAGTAGTAGGTAGTGTACTGTTATACATAGTTTTTAGTTTTTTTCTTTGGATGTTCGTTTTGTACTTGTATTTTTATTTATGAGATATTTATTGGTTTGTATTAAATTGTAATAAATAATTACGGAATTATTATTATTATAAAGTGAATTTTTACTATTATGGCACAGCTGATTGTTACGATTCAATTATATGAATTGTGTAAAATTCGTAAAATATTAAATATTGGCACTATCGGTTAAAATTTCTGTGTCATGTTTTATATCGTTGGAATGAGAAAAAAATAACGGAATTAATGGCGTTATGGCCTACTTTGAGATATGTATTTTTCATTTTTGCACAATAGCGTATGTCAAAGCCAACTGCATTTTTCGATTTTTTTGTTACACGTTATTATTTTTATTGTCTTTGCCGTCAACTTTCATTCCTTTAACTTTTTTCGTATCTCCTCAAATAAGGAAGCTACAACCGTTTATGGTTTTCCTATTTTTCAGGTTTTTGTAATATATCTCATAAAGTAGGCTATGGATTTCAAATTTCTTTTTACTGAAATATAGCTCACAAAAAATGGGATAACTGTTTCTAAAACTTTATTCTTCTACAATAGATATTAAGCGAGATATTTGGTGTGGCCCTCGTAAAATAGACAGTCTGTATGTACTATGCCTACATATATTCATTTTTATATTTGAAAATATGATAATCCAATAACCATGTTTCTCATTTCATTTAAGCTTTGTTGAGCTCAATTTCATTAATTAGTTAAAAAATTTCAGCAAATTTAGTGTAACGCGTCTGAGACCACGCACGTTTCGCGAGCCGTACTTATGTGCCGCCACGTTTGTTCCATTCTCGTGCGTTTAACAAAAAAATCTGGAGCCAAACATGTACTATGATCGTATAAAACTATTTCATATACGTTTTTTATGTGAAATTTCCCCCTCTATCGCCTAGTCCTATTGGTTTTTTGATACATTTTTTTAATTTTCGAGTCATTGGCCAAAAACCGAATTTCGGATAATATTTTGTAGGGGCCGCCGGCTCCTTACAGCTGTAAACTTTTTTTTATAGTATTCTACGCCAACAAAACTACTTATTTAAAAAAAATCAGCAAATCTAACATTCAGTGATGCCTTAAAACCCCTGACAACTGGGCTATATAATAGGACAGTTCCCCAGAAATTTTAGTTTTACTCCACCAAATGTATATAGGTGGGAGATAGTCAATCATTGTCTAGTTTTTACAAGCAGATTCAAGAGCTATTCATTATTTGAGGTCGTGCTCATTAAGACTTTTATTCAGAAGCGTAAAATCCACAATATAGTAGGGAACAAATGAATGTCGCAGGCATGTATTGCCGATGCTGAGTACTCATTAAATACGATAACTTCTGTTGGGCCCTATTGAGTTATATAGGATGATTACCAGGGATCTGTCAACTGCCATGTTTTACATAAACCATGAGTTATTACAATTTTAAAGCAAAATATTATTACTCAAAGACACGAACGTCTTCCATGACTTGTTATGGAAGCCGCAGTGCGCGGTGGATTCCTTAGTTCGAATGACTTTTGTGTTTATTAGATGATCAGTATATGAATTTTGATTTAAGATATTGTTAAGATATTTTTAATAAAGCTATTACCAAACGAATGAACGTTGCAGCTGGGCGTTGCCGAATGCGACTACTTACTTGAAAAATAAAATTTAAAAAAATACTGGCATTGTATAGTTCTTCTCATCTATATAGCCAGTTGAAAAATTAGCGAAGAAAGCCGAAACTCCGCCTCTCGCTCTGAATTGGGGGCACAGTTTTAGGAAAATGCCAGAAAAAAAAACAAAACCCGTTCTTGATATTCTATTCGTTAGCGATATTGAATTGTGAAGACCTCTATTAGTGAGACATGCCTACTAAACTTGGTTCGATTTGGCGAAGCCAATTAAAAAGCCGCTGCCTAAGGAATCACTGCTTCCACATCCCGATTTTCCATACTAGTGTCTTTAAAGGAAAACATATTTGCACTCTAGTATGTGGAAATAAGTGGTCATAGAACTTTAATAATATGTGAGGCAGACATCATAAAAAAATTTGAGGTGTTGATTTCTAACAAATACGGCAAAAAAGAAATACTGGACTCCTATTGGCTTGCTCTACTTATTTTCCCCAATTTATGTCCCCCCCACCACTCCTTCAATGGAATGATCTCACTCAGATTTCATTACAACACCCTAGTAGCCCAAATATTGCACCAATATATAATTCATATAGGACCAATATATAGGACCAATATATGAATATTAGTTTAATATTGGTCCAATATTTTATGCTACTAAGGTACATACGTGTACCAAATTTCAAGTGAATATCTCAATTATATTTTAGCAACCCCTTCAATAATGGAGTGGAGGTAGTGGTGCAGGGTTGAAAAATATTAAAAGGAAATTTGAGACCTTGGCTTCTAGTATCTACACCAAAATCTCAACTTTCTGTACTCTTACCTGCTTGCTTTACTATCCCCTATTTACCTCTACTTATCCCTTCAACGGAATCAACCCAAAATATAATCTAGTTCCAGATGTTGTTATAATATATACGTGTACCAAATTTCAAGTGAATATTTTTTTTATTTTAATGGCCTTATTTATATTAACATCCTGGCGGAGTTCAGCTATTGCTGTTCTATCACTCAACCAGGACACGTACACAACCAAGTCCTGCGATATTGCCGGTTATCGCAGCTGAGACTCGAACTCAGGAGAGATACCAGCGACTAGACATGTTGTGCCACTCAACAGCGGTCTAGCTCACTGCTACCGTTTCGGTAACACATGAAAATCGCCACTAAATATCCATATCCTGACCAGGATTCGAACCCGCGACTCCGTGTTCGCAAGCCAAACACCTTAGCACTGCGCTGCTGAGCTCGATTTCTCTTTTATTTTATCAACCCCTATAATAAAGAAGTGGGGGTGGTGGAGGGGTTGAAAATCCCAACTAGCACCAAAGTGACAGTAACTGAGATGGGAACCTCGGATGAGTAACCAATACGTAATTGCGACTAAATTTACGACTTTGATGTTAAAATAATTTCATTTGACAAGTCTACAGTCCCTGCCTCGCAGTTTCTACCAGTAATGATTATTTATTAGTTATGCAACTTCTACGTAGCTTTCGTGGTACATGGGAACGTGGTAGTTACCAGTGGGACGACTTTCGGGTTTTCAGAACTTGGTGGTGGTAAACGATAGTAGCAGCGACTAACTCGCATCACTGAAATGCGACTTCAAAGTTGCAATCACTTTCAAGTTCTGGGAACCTTCACTATTCCTTTAAAGTAGTGGAACTTGTAAGTAATATTCATAGTTGTTAATGACGTTACTGCTACCTACACAACTGTGTACGGCTACTACAAAGTGCACGTCACCTCTGAAATTTACCATGAAGTAAATTTCACCATCTAGTTCCCAATGTTGACCATAGATAAAGCTAATGCAACAAACCTAACCTATATATGTTTGCCTAACCCTACCACAGAGTACGAAAATTTAATATTTCAACACAGTTTTATTACACCTACCTTTTCTTTTATGTTATCTATTACTGTCACAGTATATTATTATACCAACGAGGTTTATGTTTATTAAATCGTTGTTATATGGCCTATGGCCGCATACAAGTAAATTGCGACAGCTAACAGGCTTTTCAATATGAAGTTAGGTAAATAAACAGCAAAAGCTAGGAGCGTGTTCAGTTTAGATCTCAACGTACGGCTAACACGTTCCGAATCAATATTGGGAAAAATGTAACAATGAAGTAGCAGCGGCAACTTTGAAGAGGTAATTTGTGGTAGTCACAACTTTGCTACGACTTTAAAGTGA
This sequence comes from Stenurella melanura, assembly GCA_963583905.1. Taxonomy (NCBI): domain Eukaryota; kingdom Metazoa; phylum Arthropoda; class Insecta; order Coleoptera; family Cerambycidae; genus Stenurella; species Stenurella melanura. The sequence continues at coordinate 149,935,723 of OY757310.1, forward strand.
TGCTACAGTCCCATTCGCAAATTTGTAGTAAATATAACTTTAAAGTTACGTATTTGCAGTTTTGGTCACTAGCGCCAAGTAGCAATTACTTTCAAGTAGCATTGCTTGGTGAAAACGACTTTAAGTGATATTTTCTGAAATACGAAATTTCTGCATCAAATATAACAAATGAATACATAAAAGTTAGTGTCAAGTTCCGGAGAACAATAAAAAATAGGTTTCGACATCTATTGTGTCATATTCTCGCATGACATTACATATTTTAAAAACAATATTTTCATTAAAAAATGCAAATTTTAAAGGCGCGTGGTTAGACTCGGACGTTTTATCATTATGTTTGTCAGCAAAATTGCATTCGTTTTAATTGTGACACTTAGACCATTGGAAAATAGCACAAGTTTTGCTATATAATATTACTTTCTGATATTCTATTAAGTTTCTGATTTAGGGAAATGAACAAGAACAAGAATCATATGTAAGAATGAAACAAAAATAATAAAATCGGTTGCAAGACAAAGAAGGGGCAACATCGATTTGAAACAGTGGGGAGTGGTAAAGTTGCGGCGTCTACGCCACGACGTCGCCGCTCCGGAACCACAATGTCATTGGAACGTGGCCAGATAAGTTCCAGGAACGTGGCTGGAACGTTATCGTCGCCAAAAAATATTCCCCATTTTGGTCATAAACACGTATTAGGAATGTTCCTACTACGTGTCTATGAGTAGTACCAAAACATTTTAAAGTGCCTAAAATAGTCATTGCTACGTTCCCGCGACAAATTGTGGTAGTTGGAATGTTATAAAAAAATCTAAGGCCTTTGTCTCTAGTATATACACCAAATTCCAAGTTTCTGTACTCTTACCAGCTTGTTTTAGTTACTTTCCCCTATTTACCTCTATTTAACCTCCAACCCCTCAACGGAATCATCTCAAAATATAATCTATTTACAAATGTTGTTATAATATATACATGTACCAAGTTTCAAGTGAATATCTCAATTTTATATTATCAACCTCTATAATAATGTAGTGGGGGTGGTGAGGCGATGGAAAATATTATAGAAAAATCTGAGACCTTGGCTTCTATACACCAAATCCTAAATGTTTGTACTTTTACCAGCTTGCTTTATCTCTTTTCCCTTATGTACCCCCAACCCTTCATCGGATAAGTTCAAAAAACAATCGAATTCCAGATCTCGTTATAGTACATACGTGTATGAAATTTCAAGTCAATATGTTAAACCGTTCCAGAGAAAACATGCAGGCAAAAAAAAGTTAGACAGACAGACAGACAGACCGACAGACAGTACATTTTGAAATCGTCTCAGGGCAATGTACTCCTCACTACCGTATGGCCAGTTATCCACGAAACACCCTGTATAACGAAAGTAATCGATGTTCATTGGCTTAGAAACAAATTGAAACAATTAAATTGCGACAGTAAAAGAGTTCCTTATTCAATTTTAATGCTTAGTTTGCCTCCACTAAGAACATTATTAGTGTGCAAAGTATAACCTTAGGAAGTAACGGAGTGTACCTAACAATGTTCATATTGTCTTTTAACAGAACTAGGCAATTTAAGTCCAGATTCTTCTGCGTAGTTTTACGGAAAGCGTTACGGTCAGTAAACCAATAAACGGAACTTCTGCTTGCACGTTCGCGTGTCCATGCCACACGTGCTCAATCCGTTTAAAATAACAAAATACCAAACGGATGTATATCGACTCGGTAGTCATCACAGCACACGCATTTTTAGCGCTGCAGGCGATTCGTATTAACTTCTGCCGTGCTTCACAGGCGTCAACTATTTCGTCATTAAATCAGCAGTCACTTCCGCTTATTAATTTCATTATTACATTAAGGTGAATCTTTTTTATCGTTTTCTATATGAATCCATGTTTTACGATATGCCGTTTAGTTTATTCAAAAGTGATAACGGAAGTACCTAGAAAATTATACTAGAATTCAAAATGACACAATTGGTATTTTTATACGACTTTGAAATTTAAAAAAAATGAGAGGTTTTCAATACAACTAGTATGTACAGTTTATACGCTTGTTTAATGATTTCTCTGTATTGATCTAAGCTATCTTTATGAATTTTAGAGTATGGCCCGCCGCTGGCCAATTAGTTTCATCAAGCTATGTTTAGTAGGTGAGCAAAAATTACAAAAGCATGTCCCGTTCGAGAATATGGCGAAGGAGCCGGTGTCATGGATTAAATCGTGTCAAAATTGTTAGATTAGAACGGTCTGCAATAATTGCATACATTTTGCAGATTTACATGAAATTGGCCACTAAAAAGGGTAAATTGTTTTTAATTGAAGGGCCCTTAGAGAACGCTCACAAAAAAGTTACGAATTAAAATTTCACCGCCGGGATAAAAGAATATAAAATGGACAAAAGTCGTTCTCCGGCTCAATTACTTCCACGTAGTGGATTGGAAAGTACAGTAATTGTAAAAAAAAATTCAAATTTTTTTTTTCTTGAAATAGGTTTAGAATGTCATGAAACGTCGAGATTTTAAATTTGAGCGAAAAAAAAATTTCTGTCTGTCTGTCTGTAACTTTTTTGACCGCACGCTTTCTCCGAAACGGTTTAAGATATTGACTTGAAATTTTGTACACGTATATATTATAACGAGGTCTGGAACCGGATTATTTTTTTAAGATATCCGGTGAAGGGTTGGAGGTAAATAGGGGTAAATAGGGGAAATATGTATACCCTAGTAGCACAACATATTGGACCAATATATAATCCATATAGGACCAATATATGAATATTCGTCCTATATTCATATATTGGTCTTATATGGATTATATATTGGTGTAACATTGGTGCTACTAGGGTAGCAACCTGGTAAGAATACAGAAACTTGAAATTTGACATATTGCAGGCCACGCCTCAAAATTATTTATAATATTTTTCATCCCCTCATCACCCCCCACTACATTATTAAAGGGGTTGATAAAATAAAATTGGGATATTCACTTGAAATTTGGTACGCGTATATATTATAATGACATCAGGAATTAAATCATATTTTGGGATTATTCTGATGAAGGGTTGTGGTTTAAAAATAGGGGTAATTAGGGGAACATAGGTAAAGCAAACTGGTAAGAGTACAGAAACTTGAAATTCGGTGTATGTATTAGAAGCCAAGGCCTCAGATTTTTTTTATAATATTTTTCAACCCCCGCCACCCCTACTCCATTATTGAGGAGGTTGATGAAATAAAATTGAGATATTAATTTGAAATTTCTTACACGTCTGTATTATAACGACATATGGAACTAGATCATATTTTGAAGTGATTCCGTTGAAGGGTTGAGGGTTATTTAGAGGTAAATAGGGATATATCAGTAAAGCAAGACTACAGAAACTTGAAATTCGGTGTATGTACTAGAAGCCAAGATATCCGCTTTCTTTATAATATTTTTTAACCCTCCACTACCCCTACTCCAATATTAAAGGGGTTGATAAAATAAAATTGAGACATTCATTTGAAATTTGGGACACGTATATATTATAACATCTGGAACTGGATTATATTTTGAGACGTTTCCGTTGAAGGGTTGGGGGTTAAATAGGGGTAAATAGGGGCAAATAAGTAATGCAAGTTTTTAAAAGTACAGAAGCTTGAAATTCAGTGTATGTACTAGAAGCCAATCCCTCAGATTTTTTTATGATATTTTTCAACCCCCACCACCCCTACTCCATTATTGAAGGGGTTGATGAAATAAAATTGAGACATTCACCTGAAATTTCGTACACGTATGTTTTATAATGACATCTGGAACTAGATTATATTTTGAGATGATTCCGTTGAAGGGTTGGGGGTTAAATATGGGTGAATAGGGCAAAATGAGTAAAGCAAGCTGGTAAGAGTACAGAAACTTTAAATTCGGTGTATGCACTAGAAGCCAAAGCATCGGATTTTTTTATAATATTTTTCAACCCCCCAATACCCAATATTTTGAGATGATTCCGTTGAAGGGCTGGGGGTTAAATAGGGAAAAATAATAAAGCAAGCTGGTAAGAGTACAGAAACTTGAAATTCGGTGTATGTACTAGAAGCCAAGGCCTCAGATTTTTTTATAATGTTTTTTCAACCCCCACCCCTACTCCATTATTGAAGAGACTGATGAAATAAAATTGAGATATTCACTTGAAATTTGGTACACGTATGCATTGTAATGACATCTATTTGAAATGATTCCATTCATTTTTAACGTACATGGTAGAAACCAACGCCTCAAACTTTTCTATGACATCTGCCCCAAATTCATTAAAATTCTATGGGCAATAATTTCCACATACTTACTAGAGTGCAAATTTAGTCAAGATGTTTCTTTTAAAGTGACGGATGAAAAATCTGGATGTGGAAGTAGTGATTCCTTAGGCAGTGGTTTCTTTAAGATATTTAAATATAGTATTTTAAATACTCAGGAAACATCAGGGGTTCACGTAAGCCACCGATCTATTTCATTATTCATTTTTTGAGGTTAATAAATCTGTTAAAAGTATGAAAAATATTTAAAAGATTTTTATTTTACGATGGCAAAAATATATCCTAAATATTTTTACAAGTTATTATTTATGTTTCTTGGGTCGCTGATTCCGAAAATCGTGGTTCCGAACCCCTAGAGTATGGGACAACCCCAAAAATATGGAAGAAACACTCCCCTTAGAGATTTTTTGCAATAATTTGAATATTAGTCTAGGGTTGACACTATAGGACGTTAATGGTACTTAATTTTCCAGTTCTATTTTAAAGTACTACGCAATTTTAGCCAATCATAGCATCCATGAAAATAGAAATCCTGTTGGATTTTACATTTTTTCTTATTTTTCTTAAACTTAGGGGTGGTTGTTCTCAACCCTATAGGGCAGTTATGAAGATTACGTCAGATCTGATGCAGTTTCTTATCATTTTAACAAAACTTAGACATTTCAGCTTTTTCAGCAGTCATTACCGTCTTTGAACGATTTTTTTATATATGGTGGGGGGGGGGTAGTTTTCGCCTCTCCCTGGGGGTGTGTTTCATACCTATTGCATGTACGCTGCTGTTTAATCTTAATTTGTATAATTCGATTGATTATGATATAACAACTATTCTCGTAGCTTAATCTTCTTTTTACCCCATTCCAGGAATGTTTTTTGGATCTAGCTAATAATTTTGGGGGTGTACGAATTTCTTTGACCTCGGATTCGGATTAAGCGACCGAACGTACATAAGGAAACATAGGTCTGGTTCACTGGTCTGTACTTTTTTGTGGGGCTGTGGTATTTGTCTGATCCATTTGGTGCAGAGGTCCTTACACTAAAATTTTTAAATAATTTTCAGTGGCAAATACCCAACAAAAAGTAAAAACATTTTAAGAGTTGTAGTAGAAAGTTTTGAATTAAATCTGGGTGGTGGAAGCTTTTGATTAAACAGTTTAGACAGTTTCTCCTAAAAATCTCTGGTTGTATAAACTGTATCGCAATAAATAAAGAGAAACAAATTGTTCATAACGAAATTATTGCGAAGAAAATTAGATTTATCTGAACATAGTTGGTCAATTTATCAAGTTGAAAAACATGCAAACATTTGAGGGACGCCAGAATTTTTAAAGAATTGATGACAACTTGGACAATAATGCAAATAACGTAACGAAACTTTAAAAGACCCACAAAGGGGGTATACCTTTGTGGAGTTAAACCAACAAACCAAGTGTCAAGTTAAAAACATTTAAATAATGCATAAAAACAACTGCAAAGTTAAAAATTCAATCATCGATTGGTTAGGGGCATCAAGTAAAAATATTTTCGGATGACAGTTTTCTAATTTTTTTTTTTCGGTGATATGAAGAAAAGAAATTTGTTCTTACATTTTTCTGCAATTTAAAAAATACTCACAAAAGTGACCATTCTAACTAAATATAAAAGCCAAGTGGAAAGGTACCATCCTGAGGCAGAAGATGACTAGCAGCACGATTACGAACGCCTCTAATACTAAAATGAGTAGTACAAAAACTAAAAACTGGCAAAGCAGTTGGTAAATATGGAGTAAGAATTCTTTACAATGCTAAAGGATATGAAAGGCAGAAATCTGGCCCAATCTTCATACTAGTATATAATAAACTAAAAAAAACTACATTTTGGTTTGTTTTTATCCCTGGTGGGATGAATCAGTACATTTTCAGCAGAGGGTCGTAAGATGACTCATTTACATTTTGACAAGTTATATTTATTTTTTTTCTTTTTGCATTGACTAAAGTAAAGGCTAACTACATTTTGAAACACAGAAAGGGCAAAGGTTCTATTTTTATTTAGTAAATGAAAACTTTCTCCGCTATGATCTTCATTTTTTTTGGTTTGGACACCTATAGATACATTCGTGTATAACTAAAATATAGGCTTTTTCGAGAAGGCAGGATATCAAAATCTGTTTCATATTAAAACCTGTTTTGATTTGCATTCGTATGTTTCTTTTACAATGGTTACAATGCAGGAATTGATTTTTTTTCTGATTAAACTTATTTAAAATATCAAAGTTTTACAAAAGATACAAATTTATCATATTCAGTTTTTCTACTTTACACAGTTGGAATTATTTTAGCTACAATAATTGAAGCTTAAAGCCCACTTCGCGCCACCCCAAAAATATAATACCATTACTTAACCAAATAAGGAAGTGAATGATGATATTTTAAATATAACATTACATAATTTTTTTGCACCTATATCGCACGGAGAATTAATCAATTTGTAATATTTTTTTAAACAATTCAATGGAATGCATCTTTGTAAATAACTAGTTTATTTTTAATTTTTCGAAAAAACTATTTCAGATGTCTTGTTCAAAAAGGTCCCTGCCTTATACTGGTTACAGAGATCGATCGATGGATTACTTTCGATTTTTATCAGGAAACTGTTCGATATTTGTAAAATTTATCAGAAAAATCAAGTTTTCCAGGATTTGTAGACTCGCTTTTGGTTTGTCAAATTTCTCACAAACGTCACCTAATAGAACTAATCGAGCCCTACAATCGCCATTATTGAAAATCAATATCGGACCTTCGGTTCGGGAGTTATTAATTTCTTTGGAAAATCATACTCGACCCTGAAAAAAATACTTGCTGTCAACGGATTCGGGCCGCCAGCAATAGGCTTCATTTGTGGCCGTGTATCTTTGATTTCACCAACTCTTATCGAAATCGATCAATATCTTGGACATCGTTCTTTCTAGCCCGATTTCGAGAAAACCAGTTTTTTGCAAAAAGATTCATTTTTCATTTGTTTTTTGACATGGTCGCTGATATACTTATTTGTAGAGCGTTGCCACAGGCACCATTTCTTTTTTGAAATATCTCGATCCGACTGCCCGTTACCGATTTTTCCCGAAAAACTCGAAACGTCTTTATCGGGTACTTCCGGTTTCCGAACAGAGTCGAGCTTCCGGGTTTAAGGTTTTTTAACTATTAATGACCCAAGTTTCATCGAAATCCGATAACGGATTAGGGGGAGGGGCTGGGTGTGACAGACAGACAGACAGACCGCCTGACCGACGCGACGGACGGAATTTTCTAAATTCGCTCGATAGATATGACTTTCATTTCGATCCGACGTTTTTTTCAGGTTTCGCTTTCAGGTCCACCGGAAAAATGTAAAACCTATACTACATTTCTTTTTCAAAATGTAGCAAACATGGGGCCGACAGATGCATTGTAACTACATATTGCTGGCATTAATATCTGTATTCTTCAATACATAGTTTAGAGTTATTTGCCTTGGCAAATACCTCAATACCTCCTGAGCGAGCAGACTTTGGTCCTTGTTATTCACCGACTGTATGAAGAAAATTGCTCTGGTGAAAATTAGCAACACTAACTCGACCAAATGAAAAATTGGCGAAGAGGTCAGATAGGACTGTGTTCAGTTACCAGTATTCTTTAACATCTATAGTGGATACGTGATTCGCGGAGCATTGGCAGGTGGTGAAGCTATAGCCGAATCTATGATTTCTAACTTAAGATTTATAGATGATACCATCCTAATTGCAACAAATGAAAATGAGCTGATACCCCTGTTGGGCAACCCTCGAACAATAAGCTCTGAGTATAGTTTAAGTGTAAATTCTAACAAAACGAGAATTATGCTTGCAGATAAATTGAATGTAAACCACACATACACGTTTAGCAGAGGTGATTGCGAGGTAGTAAGCAAAGTGCCCTTGTGAAGAATACAGGCAATTGTGAACATGAGATTCAATGAAGAATAAACTTCGTAAGACTGGTTCGTAAGTTAAGCAAAATTTGGCATGATCAGGAACTCACAGTTTCGTTATATTTCTGTACGCCTCTGAAGTGTCGAGTATTAGTGAGTCAGACAGACGGCGATGCTTTCGAGATACGGGCCTGAAAACGTTTACTGTGAATTTCCTGGATGGTCCATTGCATCAAGATCATGCTCTTCAAGAAAAACATCTTCCAACGCGACTCTCCAGCCTCATACTCCCAAATTCTCACATTTTTTGACCACATCAACCCGAGAGAGGATATATAGAACAGTTGATAATTCAGAGAAAATTAGATGGGAAGACGAAAATAGAACGCCTTGCAAAATATTGGCCTGATATCACTATGAATCTGATGAGGAGGAGCTTTTATGAGATCGTGCGCTTAACAGGCAACCGCGACAGATGACGTGATGTTGTCAGATATGCCATACGGCAAAGAGGGGCCAACTAGAATAATGTATGGATAAGAGAAAACTATTTAATTAGAAACCAATCAGGAACACTGAACGCACACTTTTTAAAAATCAATCTGTAGAACTGCCAAAAAAACAGATTTATAATGTAACATAAAGTTAATGGTGATTAAAATTCTTTAATATTTCCATGACAGGTGAGATTTAGTCTGTTTTACTAATCGATTAAAGATATTTTCATGGACATTTAAAGGGGATGATCTATTTACAAACATTTACTCATGATAAAATGGTAATAGACATGCAATAAAAAAGTTATACGACACAGCGCACTATAAATTTGCGGCAATATCTTTTTAACAGTCTATGAACGAAAATGACGTTTCAGACGGCAAATGATCATAAATTCTCATTTTATATGTTGCATTATGAATGTACAGCGCGGTTAAAACTTGTATTTGTAGTGCAACTATTTTCACATGTTTGGTTTAAATAGCGTAGGTACGAATCACTTGTATGTTTTTTATGATCTTTTGTAATATGTAAAAAAATACATCATGTAAAAGGAGTAGGGCCAATAAGGTCCGATTTCTTCCGCTTTCTTACTTAAAAAAAAATCAGTAGAAACTTAATTAGGTGTTTTCACTATGTGCGAATTTGCTTTTTTGATATTATTAAAATGAAGTACTTGTTATACTAAAGCACTTATTGATATTTAAAAAGCATTCTATCGTCCATCAAATTAAAATTTCAACAAATAAATAAAATAAAGTTTTAGTAATTGAACGAGTACGCAAAACGCGCGGTGGCGTCATCGGTTATATTAGTTTCTTAAATCGCGTTTAAGAATTGTTAAACACAACATTTTATTCACGTTATTTACGTTTTACATGTGATTAAATAAGTAACGCCTACCTATTATGGGATTTGTAAAAGCTACTTTAGGAAATTTATCTGCAAAATAACATGTTTGTGACTCAAAATGACACTGACAATATAACTGATGGCGTCATGAGTGCGTAGTGAATTAATGTAGTGTTTTTGGCGAAAAAATGTCAATACAAAATTAAAATGGCTTATTTTAAGGTATTATTCGACTTTTCCTCAAAATTCAAGTGTTTTTAACTATAGTAAAGCATTCTTCTTCTTCTTCACAGTGAAAGTGAATTTAAAATTGGTGGAAACACCTAATTATGAATATAAATATACCTTTTTAACTTCTCACCTTCTCCAGGTCATCTTCACGCCCCCCCACCCATTTTCATGTTTCTATGCTAATATGTTGAATCATACCTTATCTATCACCTTAACAGAGCATATTTGAATTAATAAACTAGGTAGCACTAGTACCGCCTAGTGAAGGTCTTAGTGCCGCCTAGTGGCGTGCATTAGTGTCAATGCCGAAAAATAAGGAAAAAGGGAAACAATCAACGAGCCCTGGACAATGGACCGAATAAAACCAGAGCCTTTGTGTGCCGCTGCCGCTAAAAATAAGGAAATGAAATCAGTATTTTTAGGGGAAAACAAATCCGAGAGATGAGGCAATGAAGGCCTTTCGGCCTTGGTTTGAGGATTTATACATTGATCAATTGGCTAAAGAAAACCTTTCAGGCCTTACAACTGATGGAGAAAATGCCAATACTGGCAAAAACAATGGAATCTGGGTCCATCCGAAGGATTATTTACAAAGAGATATTCTTTGTATCTGGTGCGTTGTTCACAGATTCGACCTGGTCTTGTCTGATGATGAAATGAACGTCACGCAGAGGTGAAGACTTTCCGATAAGACCTATACAAAAAGGATGAGTTCTTCAAGAAATTTTTTTCAAAAGATTCTACCTTTTAAGTTTGTTTCTTTAATTGGTTAGTGCCGCCCATGTGTCGCCTAGTAAAAATTAGTACACTCCCAAGTCGTTCTTATGGTTCGAAATACATCTGCTGCTTGCTACTGGCACACCACCGCGTTCCACGGCGTTGTTCCTTGGTAGCGCTAGGTGTAGATGTGTTCAGAACATAGATTTAAATAGAAAATACAGGTTGAACTCTAATAAGGCGAATTGACTCGTACGGAGCGCTGTAAGTATGAAGTAAGCGGAGTCAGTGATGCTTGTGGTGGGTCAGTAACAAGCAGCCGATGTATTTCGAACCATAAGAACGATTCTGGAGTGTACTTAAGGTACGATTCAACATAGAAGCATAGAAACATGAAAATGGGTGGGAGGGGTGCAGATGACCTGGAGAAGGTGGGATGTCTCTGTTTAGGTCAGAATCTTTTTAAAAAGGTATATTTATATTTACAATTAGGTTTCTAATGTTTTTTTTTCAAATAGAAAGGGGGCGGAAATCGGACTTTTTTCACCCTCCTCTTTTTACATGATGTATTTTTGACCTATTACAAAAGATCATAAAAAAGCATATCTGGCAACAAGTGACTGACCCTCCTCCATTGTCGAAAATTAGTACAATAATAGTCCAGTCAATAAAGTAAAAATTACACCAGAAGCTCGCAAAAAATGTTATCTGAGATTTTCCTTCAGGAACTGTTAGTGCGAGGATCAAACATCACAAAACCACAAAAATCAGTTCTGGGGGTGCCGCGCAACTCCCCCAAAAAACCACTCCTCGGTGAAAAAAGCCTTATTTTACTGATAACTCGTTAACCATTGAAGATATAAAAAAGTTGCTCATTATAAAAAAGAAAGCTTGACTAATTTCCTAAAAAAGTCCCTGTTGTAATTTTCTTGTATATGCCATGGTTTTAGAGAAAATCGATATTGACAAAAATTGCAAAATTTGTATTTTTAATGCACACGAATTTTCGTTTATTTGAAATTTTTTGTGCGCGGCCTATAGAAAAAATTGAATTGCTTGAAAACCAAACCAAGCTACCAAGAAAAATCAAAATGAGTTTTAAAGGGGATATAAAATACTCTCCTGTGTTTCCATTTTTGATGTTTATTGATATTTATTAGTATATAAAAATAAGACTATAATACAGTTGTTTCTTAATTTTTTTTGCATCTAACTATTCATACACCCATAAAAAATAACTGACTTTGACATAAGTATAAATGTATTATCTTTTAGTTCAAGGTAGTACTTCAATGCAGAAAAAGTTAGGAATAAAAATATTCACATTTACAAATTTACCAGCATGTTGAAGTTAGCCAAAAAAATCCAAAAAGGCTGCATATTCAAATTTTTGGTGATATTTTATACTCAAAAAACGTTTTGAGCTAAATTTTCAAAATGTTTGGGTCATCTTTTAATTTTTAGGAAACAATAAAAATTTGGCCAAAATTTGGCTACCTTCTTTACATGCTAGTAAATTTGTAAATGTGAATATTTTTATTCCTAACTTTTCCTTCATTGAAGTACTACCTTTAACTTAAAGATAATGCATTTATAACTTATATTAAAGTCAGTTATTTTTTATGGGCCTATGAATAGTGAAAAGGGCAAAAACTATATTATATTGTTATTTTTATATACTAATTTATATCAACAGCCATCAAAAATGTAAACACAAAAGAGTATTTTATATCCTCTTTAAAACCCATTTTGATTTTTCTTCCTAGCTTGTTCCGTTTTCGAGCTATTCAATTTTTCTATAAGCCGCGCGCAAAAAATTTCAAATAAACGAAAATTCGTACGCATTAAAAACACAAATTTTGCAATTTTTTTTCAATACCGATTTTCTCGAAAATCATGGCATATACAAGAAAATTATAAGAGGACTTTTTTTAGGAAACTAGTCCAGCTTTCAACGGTTAACGAGTTATCAGTAAAATAAGGCATTTTTCACCGAAGGGGTGGTTTTTTGAGGCGGTTGCGTGGCACCCCCAGAACTGATTTTTGTGTTTTTGTGATATATAATCCCTCCACTAACAGTTACTGAAGGAAAATTATAGATAACGTTTTTTGTTATGGAAATTTTTATAATTATATTGCCCAAGCCCCAAAGTGAAAAAAGCCTTATTTTACTGATAACTCATTAACCATTATAAAAAAATTTCCCATCATAAAAAGAAAGCTTGACTAATGGCCTAAAAAAGCCCTCTTGTAATTTTCCTGTATATGCCATGGTTTTCGAGAAAATGGATATTGAAAAAAAATTGTAAAATTTGTATTTTTAATACGCATGAATTTTCGCATATTTGAAATTATTTGCACGCTGCGAAAAAATTGAATGGTTTGAAAACTAAACATACTAGGAAGAAAAATCAAAATGGGTTTTAAAGGGGACATAAAATTTTCTTTTGTTTTTCCATTTTTTATGGCTATTGATATCTATTAGTATACAGAAATAACAATATAATATAGTTACTTCTTGATTTTTTGAACTTTTAACTATTCTCAGGCCCATAAAAAATAACTGACTTTAATATAAGTTAAAAATGCATTATCCTTTAGTTCAAGGTAGTATTTCAATGCAGAAAAAGTTAGGAATAAAAATATTCACATTTACAAATTTACCAGCATTTTGGCCATTTTTGTATGGTTTCCTAAAAATTAAAAAAAGACCCAAACATCTTGAGAATTTAGCTCAAGAAAATTTTTTTTTCAGTTTATATATCACATGACTATTGTTTCTAACCATTTAATAGTTAAGAAACTGTATTAAAAAAATATCATCAAAAAATTGAATACGCATTACTATTAAAAGAATTTAAGAAATTAAGGTAATTACTTAGGTTCCTTTCTGTACCGGTCCAGAAAGGAACCTAATAATAACAATAAAAATACAGGAATGTCAACACACTGTATTGAAAACAACCATTTCATAGATACTTATAACATAAATTTACTTCATTCAGAAAGAAAAGGTAAACGTTTATATCTGCTAGAACAACTAGAAATCAAAAAATCTTTCAAGTACAACCCTTGTATCACAAATGACCAACAACATTTCTTGAATACCCCTATAATAAATCAATTGTTAAGAACTATCCTTTGATTTCTATAATCAGTTTAGGTCCACTCCAAACATTCAAATAATTAAGGATGTTAAATTAAGTCTTAAATAGATTAGGTCATAAATAGATTAAGACATAAATACTTTTAGGTATAAATTAGAATAAGCACGTCGGAAACTTTAGTATTCACTATGTAATACTCTTTATAAAGGCCTAATCAGCCGAAACATATGTAGAGAATTTATAATATATTGATTTTAATTTATAATTAACAATTATTTTCAAGATGTTTCACAAGGTACCTACCACAAGTTCAGTTCAGTGTATTAATAGAAAAAAGTACAAGACGTAACGGAAAACAAAATCGTAATAACAGCGTAAACTATTTCTCACTTTCTTATGAACTAATGGAGTATTGAGTATGAGTATTTCATGGTATTGAGATAAATGCATAAATCAAAAGATTGTGTAAAATAAGGATCAAATCTTAATAGAAGACCAAAAAATAACATAAAAGTTGACTTAGTGACATTAGTATTTATTGTATAAACTTTCCCCACATGCAAGAACCCCACTGCTGCAACTTAGAGTAAATTTTCGATATGGTGTCCACCTACTTCTATGCCTTTTCTAATTCTTTTCATAAAATATTTTCTTACATTGAAAAATACATTTTCCTGTCCTCTAATAAAATTGGCTGCGTTTTGTATGTTGTCCCACAGTTCTTCTCTTGAATTGACAGTATTTGCATAGACTAAGAACTTCATATGTCCCCACACATAATAATCCAAAGGATTATAATCAGGACTCCTTGGTGGCCAAGCAAACTCACTTCCTCGACCGATAAATCTAGGTGGGAAAGTCTCATCAAGATCATTTCTGACTTCAATGGAGAAACAAGGGGGAGCTCCATCTTGCATAAACCACATTCTGTTCCGTGTGTCTAGCATGAAAGCTTGTAATATATCAGCAAGAGTATTTTGAGGAAAAAACAGATAAGACTGTCCATTTAAATTTGGAGGAAGGACAGATGGTCCCAATAACTGATCGCCGATATAATACCACACCAAACGTTAATCTTAAATTCGTGCTGAAAATGCCATTCTCTAACGGCATGAGGATTTTCTACTTCCCAGTAATGGGTATTTCTCCAGTTAAAAACGCCTCGGGGAGTAAAAGTTGCTTCGTCGCTAAATAAAATGTTCTTAACAAAATTTCGATCCCTGTTGTGTTTATTTTGAACAAATTAACAAAATTGTAGCGTTTGTGGAAGATCCCCTCGAAGTAAGTTTTGTACGGGAGTGAAGTGATATGGCTAGAAGCGTTCTTTGCGTAAGACTCTTAGAATAGATTATCTACTCACCCCTGTTGCCGCTGATAAACGATTTGAGCTGACTTGAGGATCTTCATCCACACGAATTAAAATTTCTAGTTCTTGATCTAGAGTAATTCGTTTCGGTCGTCCTACATCATTTTTATGGCAAAATGAACCCGTTTTTCCCAAACGACGAAACAGATCTTTGAAAATATTATGGTCTGGCTGTATTTTAGTTGGATATTGAAATGAGTATCATTTCCCTATTTGAAAAGTTATTATGTCGAGGCATTTTAAATAAAGAAGTTAAAGAAATTAGCTCGAGGAATATAAGAACAAAATAAAATGATTAAATGACGTACATGATAGAACCAAAACGTAACCAAAGCACACTTTTCAATAAATATACTTTGTTTCATTAAATTTGAATTTGTCTTTTAAGCAATTATTCAAATGTTTAAAGGCAATTTCCTCGAAAACGGTTGGAGTTATCAAGTTCTACCAAGTGTACCCTTTATACGTGGAACTGACACCCTCATCAAATTTTCTGGTCAGAAGTACCACAAAGTTTCGTAAAAAAAATATGAAAAAAATCGTCATCAGATACAGGTTCTGCGGCGCCCTCTATGATCTCATGTAATATAATACATAAATCACTGTTCTTTAGAATAAAAAAAGTTCCTCTAGCAAATTTGGTTAAGATCAGTCAAGAGGCTGTTGAGTTATTGCAAAAAAGCGAAAAAATAATTTGAATCTTGACACCCTGTATCATTTCCACAGCAACATTTCACTAAAGCATATTTAGTTACAGCCTCATATTTTGGCCCAAAGGATATACCCCTGCACTATGGCCTATTATTAATGGTCCTCCCTGTATATCGGATGTTACTATTTTTTTAAATATATCTGCCATCGATTTTTTTTTACCTCAGTTTATTTCTTTCATATTAATTGATAAATCAGGAATATTAGTATAACGAACGGTACATAATTCGAAAATAGAATAATATTTGAAGAATTTTTCAACAGTGATAAAACATGCAAATGTGATAATATGAAAAATTATTGACATTGCAGGATCGACAGTCATGCTTTGGTAAAACCTTCAAAACATTCAAAGGCCATTATCAACTAAAAACACCTTATTTAAAAAAAATCCTGACTGATTATTTATTTTTAATAGTAATGTCTATCCGAATGCTTAACAACATAACTACGTATAAAAAGAAAATAAATGAATTTTAAATCGCATATTAACATGCGAGGGGATAGTCCTTGTACAGGATGAATAATTAAAATATTCAATGCGATTCATAATCACTAAAATATTAATAAATAGTTCTATTCTTACCGAAGCATAAACCCAATAAAGTTATTACCTCATGTTAGTAGAGCATTTCAAGAAGATTTTAAATGTTAGCAACATTGAACGCAGTTATAAAAAAATGGTTAATTGCTGTGAGCCGGTGACAAAAGATTTATTACAAAATGAGGAATCTCCATGCCGCTGGCGCAGAAATACCACCCATAGACCAGTTCTTGCCTTATTAGCCTGCATCAGTCGCGAAAAGTTCGATGTACGCTTTCAGACTATTATGTTCCCTGCTCTACTTAATTTAGAAGTCAATATTTTAGTACTGAACCTGTGTTAAACAAAAACATTTTTTTAAATTGCGTCTTATAATAATATTCCTCTTCTTCATGACGTCTTGACAAATGCTTTGTGATTCATGTAATGTTTTAGTAATAGTTGGCCTCCATTTACTGTATGCATGCCCAACAGTCTCACCTATTATCGTCTTGTCATTTTGTTTTCTTTGGACTATCACAACCGTTCTCTATCATCCTTATAAAAGTATTTTTGTAACTGTTTCCAAAAAAATTGTAGGTACTCTCCTTGTTATTACTTGTTGAGATGAATTTTCATGTATTTTACCTGTACTACAAAGCTAAACTGATTATTCGCAATCAAACACATTCTATAAATATTCGACATTTCAACAGTTTTACTATACCGCTATCACTCTACGTCCACGTTTCAAATTTGCTTTATATTTAACGTAGTAAAATCGTACAATTCTTTAAATTCCAAATTTAAAAATTCCGCAAATATTTAATCATTTACAATTAAGCACTGATACAAATGGTTTTTGATTATTACTTACCAGTGTTTGTTTTTAGTATAACTATACATAGTTTATTTATACTTGATTTTGATCATTGCATTGTGCATTATATAGTGTTTTTATTTCCAAACTAGTTACCTAGAGTAACTTTGTATATAAAGATTTTGAAAAAAGCAAATTGATATAGTTTTTGGGAGGAAACTTCGGAAACTCTGCAATTCTAACTTCTATCTTCTGAATTTCAAGTAGCAACAGTTTTGTGTACTTGAGTTTTTAAACAAAATCAAATAAAAATCAAATGGTTTTAAATTTATAGGTTTTTCTGATCATTCTCAACCATCTCTCCATTCAATATATTTTCACACAAAGTTTTCATTCAAACATTGCCTTACAGGAACAGAATAGTGGGTAGGTCTGTAGATACGTATTTACATGGAAAATCATGTCTCTTTCTTTATCGATGTGGCTTCGCTAACGACCGAATAAAAAGTGAGTTTATCTCATTCACTGAAAATTCTAGATGCACTGCCCACTTAGGTTTTATTAAATGAAGATAGGTCCAATTTGAAGTAACTATTGCAACACTCATGCAAAGGGCTCTCAACATAGTTCATGTCAACCTTGGTAAAACAACACGAGTGCCGTTTGCAAGAATGAGAAAAGAAAATAACTTTCATCTTCCTTCTATTTTAGGTACACGTTTGTGTATTTTCCGTACAAAGAGATATGTCGGGATAACACAAGATTTCAAACTGTTGTGGAAAGACCACGGGGAAATTGAAGTAAGGAAATTCTGCGTAACTGTATGGATGTGCAAATGCATCTTCTGTCCTAGGCAGGGGAATAAGTTCAAAGTACTCCTTGGGTGTATATCATTATACTAAAACCTTTCATACCACACGCTGATATAGTGGCGCTGCCAGGAGCGCACAATTAATACTCGCCCACAACGGCTGCAATGAAGGTTATTCGTGAACTCATTCTCTTACCCATTGAAAAGAAACTGGAGGTAAAGAAAACAGCAAATAGACAACATAGTTCAGGAATGGTGTAACAGACATGGTTTCTCTGTCAACCCTGGCAAGACAGAGCTAATGCTGTTCACTAAAAGGAGAAAAATAAGCGACTTCCAACTTCCTTCTCTTATGGGCACACGTTTGTGTCTTTCCCGCACAGTAAGGTATCTCGGGGTAACCTTGGACTCCAAGCTGTCATGGAAGGACCACATTGAAGCTCAAACGAGGAAAGCGTGCGCCTTCTTATGGATGTGCAAACGCATCTTCGGTTCAAAATGTGGAATAAATCCGAAGATTGCTCTTTGGACCTACACCACCATGGTGAAACCCCTAATAACATATGCGGCACTAGTGTGGTGGCGCTGACAGGAGCACTCCACAATTAGAGCTCGCCTATGTCAAGTTCAAAGGCTAGCTTGCCTTGGAATTACAGGAGCTATCAGAACCACTCCAACGATAGCAATGGAGGCCATTCTTGGACTCACTCCCTTGCATATCGAGGTGGAACTGGAAGCTAAAAAAGCAGCATATAGACTGCTCACAAATGGAATGTGGAATGGGACTAGCCGGGGATGGGGACACACAAAGGCCCTGGATCTGCCGGTAAGGGACCGGGTCATCACCCAAGCGGAGGATGACCGGTGTCTCCCTGTCTATAATTTCACTATTCCATACTCAGCGGTGTTTCCCAGTCCAGATTACATAAAATAATTCGGTTACCGGTTTAAGTGGCGCAATCGATCAGTGAGTAAAGCTCGCTGCTTGAGTTCGGCACTTGGATGGGTGACCAGTATCTCATCTTGCCGTCCTGGTTGAGTGGTAGAGTAGCAATTAGCTAAACTTCGCCAGGAAGTTAATATAAATAAGGCATTAAAATAAAAAAATTAGAAAAAACAAATAAAAAATTTCACAAGTACCACCCTGTATTTTTCTTACTAGGTATATTATTCGCATGTATTATGTCCAGTCTTCGAAGGAATATGGATCTGAAGTAATCTATCAAACTGTTCCATAAATAATGCTCGGTCAAATTAATGTATTAGTCCTGATCGCTAAATTGTTTAGTGATTTTTTTGCCGAAACGGTTTAGGTGTGTCGTCAAAATTGAATCTCTTTTCTGATAGCATTTTTTCTGAAATTTCCGAATGTGCTAATGGTTTTCCAGAAATGCGATAGATAGATGTATTTATTGGTGAAAAACGAGGAGGACAGATTCTTTCGGAGTCCGGCCTTGAAATTTCCAAAACCAGTTGGACTAATCTGACAAGTCACAGCTGTGAAATGTTACTGGTAAATTTGATTCGATTACATTCAACCGTTGTTGCAGAGATATGGCTCTTTGAATTTTCAGACCAAATGCATGAAACACCCTGTATCCTCTTAGTCACTGGCCAAAAACATTTCTTTCCTGTTGATCTAGACTGGCCTTGAAGTGCTCTATCTGTCATTAGGCTATTGGCATTGCTAGCGAATCACCCTGTATAATTTTATTAATAATTATGCATGACTTTCATTTACTGGAAAAAGTTCTCTCTATGTGTTCGACAAAGTCGCTTTATGGAACTGTAATAACTGATAAAAAATTTAAATAAATTAGTCTTGAAATTCGGTCACAAATAAAGAAGATGCAGGGCTCCCTTCGCGAGGTGTGAAATAGAACTTAAAAAAAAAATAAAAAGTGGGACACATTAAAATGTGTCCTAATTTTCACCAAATTTTATAAGGGGTATATCCCAAGATTCTGAACTTTTATTAACAAAATTTTCATCTATTTCTAAGCCTACTATGATTTTTTAAAAATGAATTATTATTTGTTTGCTTATAACTGTATTGAAACATTCTTTATAGGATTTTGCAAACAGCAGAAAAAATAACTGTCTATAACTAAAAGAAAAACTTTGTGTAGAAATATTAATGAAATCTTTGCATTCTTTCGATAACCTGAATTCTGGTTATGCTAGCAAATTAAAAACCTAAAATGAATTTGTCTAATTTCTTATTTGACAATTCTCATTCTAACACTAGCATCCACACAGTCCCCTACGGCCATGCAGATTAAACTAGTATCCACATAACCCCCTACGATTATGAAGATTCAGTTAAAAATGAGAACAAAGAGCTAAAATGAATTTATTTATCTACCTTGTCTTAAAAAATTGTTCATTCCAATGAAACATCTTTATGAATGGCTTTATGTCTTTCTGATGAGCTCCAGAATAAGGGCGAAAAACGTTTCAAAGGCTAAGCATTTCCAGGAAACAGAATGATAGATTTCATGAAAATGTAATCCATTGGAATGAACAATTTTTTAAGACAAGGTAGATAAATAAATTCATTTTAGGTCTTTGTTCTCATTTTTAACTGAATCTTCATAATCGTAGGGGGTTATGTGGATACTAGTTTAATCTGCATGGCCGTAGGGGACTGTGTGGATGCTAGTGTTAGAATGAGAATTGTCAAATGAGAAATTAGACAAATTCATTTTAGTTTTTAATTTGCTAGCATAACCAGAATTCAGGTTATCGAAAGAATGCAAAGATTTCATTAATATTTCTACACAAAGTTTTTTTTTTAGTTATAGACAGTTATTTTTTCTGCTGTTTGCAAAATCCTATAAAGAATGTTTCAATCCTACTATGATTTCTCGAAAATTGTGATTTTATTTTTACCGCAGTAGGCTGGCGTTTTAGATCTAGACGACATATACGTGTTGTATACAGTCACCTTATACAATTGTATATCTGACAAAAATTTGAAATTAATTGGGCCACAAATAAAGAAAATACAAGGATGTCTTCACGAGAAGTGAAACACACTGTATTAGTGTAAATCTTGTCACCGTCAGCTTGCTTTCGAAAATCCGATACGGTTTAGATTATTATTCCTTGCCATTCTATAAATCACTGTATTTCCGTTTACGAATTAATATTGCTCACCCTGACAAACAGACTAATGACATGTCATTATTTTTCAGTGGTTGGTATCGGAAGACCTATCATGCGACATGCATCGAACACCAAGCCCTGGCCCACCCCCACCCTATGACGTAGTAGTGCCTTTGAACAAGGAAACTAATAGCGACCCAAATAAGGAGGACGAAACAGGACTGCCGACCTACGAAATGGCCGTCAAACAACTGCAGGTTGCCGGAGGAACTGAATACGTCTAGAAAATATACAATTTCAGGCTAAATGACGAACCGGAGTCACATCCCAAATTGTGTATTATGTTCAATAACGCTGAAAATATGCTCGAGTGAAAAAATAAGACTCGCATGATATCCGAGTTATTTTTGTAAATAATGATGTAAATTTATATATACGATTTCTGATTGCCATCATGTTCAGTGATATGTTTCACTTAGAGAAGGAGGAATGTATGTTGTTTCGTTTATGGAATTTTATTATGTAGTAATCTCATGAGTTGTCGTTGCTGTATATTGCTTAATTTATTGATTTATTTACGGTACTTCATCCGACAGTATTTACTTCCCAATTAAAAGATGAGAAAATACAAGCTATTAAAAACGTATTGTGGTGAATTGTAATTAGACCTCAAAAGTGCATTATTTGGGAATCAGTAAATGTATCAATACATTTGAAACGGCTGAATAATTTTGAAAGCTTAAAAATTTCGAAACGTAAAAATACTATAACTAGTGATAAAAGCTTTATCCGAAATAGCTCCTTTTATTAGTTGCTGGGTTGCGTTGAACTATGATATTAATTTAATACAGCGTATACTGTATAATTTTAATAATGTCCAGACGATTCCAACACGATTGTTGAATCACGAATCGAGTATAATATTCATATGTTTTGGTGTTTGTAGAAAGGACCTGACACAGTTTAGATGGAAATTATTTTCGGTACAATTAGATGAAACCAAATGCATATTGAAGCTCAATTCGTCCCGAACAAAAGTTTTCATGGGCACCAAGTCAGATTTTGCCCACCAACTGCGCAAAAGCTGGCGTTCACATGAATGTATAATGTCTGTTTTGCACTGCTTGCTTGCTGTGTGCATGTGTATGTGCGTGAGTGTGGGTGGCCATGTGCATGTGCACGATAACAGATAACATGCACATATCCATATATACACACATACACGTTCACACAACAAGCAAACAGTGCAAAATGGGCATTATACATTTATGTGAACGCCGGCTTTTGCGCGTGGAGATTCTTGCGGGCAATATCTGACTCCGTGTCCATGAGATCTTTTGTTCGGGATGGATTGAGCTTCAATATGCATTTTGTTTCATCGAATTTGATATAATTTCCCATCTAAACTGTGCCAGGTCCTTTCTTTATTCACTGTAAATGCCTACCGAACAATTACAAATTTCGAGATAAAATTGTGAATTCCAGCACGGTTGAAGAATCACGCATCGATTATGATATTCATGTGTTTTGGTGTTTGTATAAATTTCCTTAGCTTCTGTAAATACCTAACTTAACAATTGTGAATTTCGACGTACAGTTGTAAATTACTATTTACAATTGAGATACAGTTGTGAATTTCTACTCAACAATTGTAAATCTAACAAATTAAAGATATTTTAAAAAAACACTTGTGTTTTTAAACCTTATTTGTTAAATATACAAATAAAGAAAACAAATGGCGTAAGAAGGTAAACATGTCTAATAAATAATTATTTAATTTCTTTTTAAGCTTCCCCTCATAACTTCGGCGACTGAGGGTAAAAGCATAATTGCAATTCACTAACTGCAAAACAGAAAAACCATAATACAGAGAAACAAGCACACCACTGAATACTTAAAGTTTTGACTGAGTTAATGGTACAATAAGGTAATATCTAAATTATCTTGTATACGATGATAGACATCGCACAAACAGAATAGAGGAGACAATCTATAAATTGAGGAAGCCCTCGAGATTGATATACAAAATGCATGAACCTATCTAGCAATAATTGGCGGAATCTTACATATCTTGCATAATTGACTATATACCAATGGAAATTTTATTTGCTGCAGTTAATTTTGAATAAAGCAATAAGAGACTGGACTTCACTTCAATCAGTTTAACTTAAAACATCACTGGGTACATTTAGGGAATGCAACTGCTGAAGATAATCAGTCAGCCTGATAAACTTTTGAGTATAGTAAACTGTTGCGTTGTTCCATGGCACTTTTATAACTAAACCAAATAGTTTGTAACTGATAGATTTTGAATTTGAAAAAAAACGCATAAATCTCTATTTCGGCTACTCTATCTAGGATGTATTACTGAGGGTATAATTACAACGTTTTGAAAAACTTCTTCTTCGTTGTAGCAGCTCTTTCCCATCAGCTCTTTGGTGATAGCACTCGGAAGAACACGATTCTGAAGAGTTGCTGTGGTGACATTCTTTTTGGAGAATAGGGCTATTGGTGCTATGGACTATCCAGGTAATCCGTAACAAATGTCTTGAGATCCACAACTTGATAGCACCAGTACATCGTCTGTATATCTTCCTAATGACCAATGTCTCAGAGACGTAAAGAAAGAGGCAGAAAATTAGGATAGATACAAGTTTGATCTTTGTGCGTTCTGTGATATTTCTGTCACCTCATATTTTGCTCAACTGGTAAGTTGTTTGCTGCAGCTGTGTCATTATCAAGTTAATTCCACATAATATAGCTACTCCACTTTGTGAGCCTTCCAGCACATATGTGATCATGTGTTAAAGTGCATTGTTGGTAAAATACAATTATATTTGACGCTATTTCCAACTCTACATTCATTTGTCGGGCCTAGCTTCGTTGATTATCATCAAAGTAAAGTGTTCTGTTGTGTGTAGTTGAAGATTAATGAAGACCGGGTGTCTAGGTGTTTCAATCTTTAATACTACAATCTGCATTCCATATCTTCAAAGGGAACTTGCCCAGATAGATATATTCCTTTGTTTTCAATAAGTTTCAATATTTATTCTCTATTATCATCTCTACGTTGGATTAATCAGCAGATGTTTAACAAGATAGGTGCTGAAGCCTGAATTAACGAATAGATAGGATTATTTTATTGGAATTTGCTTTTAATACAATCGGCAGTTATGAAAATCATTAACTTTTTATACAGTGGCACGAAGTCCTCAAATTGTCGAATGAGAGTCCTGTATCCCGTAGTTACAAAATATGCTGATCAATAGAAACAGGAGCAGAAATTATTTTACTATCAAAGATGGAGTAAATAGCTATTTTCTTATTTATAATTTTCAACGATACCCAAATGATTTGCTAAGTTACTTTGACGTGTCAACCATTGAAGAAAATTGTACACCATATTTCATACTTCAACTATTTCATATGGAATTTTTAACAGTTAGCTTTTAAAAAGGGGTAACAACAGCCCAGCTTGATGAAATATAGTTCAGCATCGATGACAAGATCATCGAATATACTTACTGCGGTCGATTTCTGCTAGTACAGTAAACCTTAGAAGACCTCAGAAAGGTGGATATTACTGAATAATAACAAAAAATTGATAGAAGAAATTTACTGAGTGGTAGTTCATTACCAAAACCTGAAGTTTTGGAACCAGAATGTAAGATTCTACCACCCCCCCTCCCGTTTCCGTGGTATTTCAGAATAAAGAAATATAAAATGTCTGATGTCTACTTGAATAGCTATTTAAAGATAATGGGAATCAGCTTCTCATTTCTACTTGAATTAATTTCTTCATTGTGCTATTTTTATAGATACTGGACTTTTTGTATTTCATTCCATTTTGGATCATTGACATCAATACTGTCTTTATTTCCTGAAGTATCAAGAAACTGTTGCAAAATATATTTTTTATAAACTTCTGTGCAATAGGGTTTAGACAAATGTTAGCTCTTGACTACTTTGATTGTCACAGAATGTAAAAAAATAATTATTTACATGTTTAAAGCGATTGCATTTTTATAAGTAGGTACAAAAAATATAGAGGGATTAAATGACCGCGGTATACATCAGTTTTTTAATAGTCCAAAAATAATTTATAAGCATACTATTTTTTAAAGTATTTACATATTCATTGAACAAACTGAGTTTGAATTTTGAAAATTCCGTTTCTCTTAAATATCTCGGCGAATACTTATCAGACAAAAGAAAAGTTAAATTCTAAGAGGTTGTTTTTTAAGAAATTTTTTCGTAGGATGAAAAATTTTTCATAAAAATTAATGATCTTAAGGAAGAAGGCATGGGCTCTCTGATGCATTGATTCTTTACTTGAATTAAGTACATGCGCTTAAAAATTTCTTGAATTTTTGGCGGATTTAATGTGAACTTATATCACATTAAATGCGTCATTTTGTTCACGAATATGTACTTTCAACTCATCGCAGTCAATTTTATACGTAGGTGTTTCATAAAAAAGTCCAATGGGTTTAAAAGTTGGTAAAATCCTGTAAAAATACGCTGTAACATATGCCATCCACCTGTCGCGGAATTGCGTGTGCAGCTGATGCTGATTAGCCGATTTTACTCACTGACGTTTTGTTCACTTAGTCGCACGCGTTGACTTAATACAAGAACCTAAAATTTTTGAGCAAATGTGCAATATCCTTCCGTTAATCGCATGAAAATTGATTACATTTGAAAATATTATAACAGATGTTACCTTCTTACCGTATTTTTTAAAGATTTTACTTAGTTATATAAAATATGATATAATTTACAAGCTTACATTGTATGTTAAACGGATCATTAAAATATATATACAAAGCGATCCAAAATTATCTCCCGATGTCTCGTTAATAAACAATGGTAGGTAGTCTCTTATATAAACGTATTTCCGAAAATGCGTAATAAGGGAGATATACCCCTTAAAAGAAAGAAAATAAATTTCAGTTTTTCTGCAATATCTTCAGACTCCTTAAAATGCCAAATTCATATTTTAAACTTAGTCATTGGCCATTTAGACACTACTTTACTAGGTTTCAGTCAAATTATAATAAAAAATTAATTCTCAGATCATTACAAACAAAAAACATATTCTTATTGCATTTCGATAAGCCAAACCGTTTTCGAGTAATATGTATTTAAAAAACAACGTGCATTTTTAAAACATTTTATTAATAAATTCTTTTACAGCTCCGGGGGAATTAGGAAAATGTTACGGAAAGTTTTGGAACTAGCTAAAAATTGGTCTATCCCCTACAGAATTTCCTCAAGAATCCCCGAAAAAAAAAGTGTTGACCACTCAAAATGGCGACTTCAATTGTTATTTAACTTTTTTTTAAGAAAATTCATTTTGTAACTTACTTCTTTGCTTATATTAGCGCTTGTAAAGATCGTTGAAAGACGTTTGATCCGCCAATTTCTTCGTCTTAAACTCCCCTATAAGGAACGTCTACGCAATGAACGAGATTTCAATTGTCAATAACATTTCATGGCAAATAACTGAAGAAATTTAATTTCTCGATCTTCGAACTTTGAAGTAATGTAGAAGCAAATGTAAAATCAGCATGTTAACAATGTTGCAAGAAATAATACATCTTATTGCCCTTAAAAAATGCGCTTTGTTCCGTTGCAAAATATTAATTACTTTATTTGCAATTAATTTTTTCTTTAACTGAGACTGTTATAACAAAAGATCAAATTAATATTTTCCAATTCTTCTTGGATTCACACATTCTATTTGACGTATATTTTCATAATTAAAAAGAATATTGTAAAAAAAATCGACTTTTTTACGCAGAAAAACAAATATGCGTCTTCTTGCATATTTACTGACACGCCTAGCGAAGCAGGTTCAATCCCTGCTCACCGCGAAATAATTTTAATTATAAAATTATCCCCAAGATGTTGCTCGGACTCCATTATAAATTGTAGGGCCTCGTTTCTCTTTACCTAGCACAAAATCATTCTGAATTTTCAAGGAGTTACCTCGGTGACTTGAGAAGCGGTTAAGAAAACATAAGAAAACATTAGAAATATTAGAAATAAATGTAAATATCTCGGTGAATTTTGCATAAAATTTATTGCAGCCAACGGTATTTTAACCGTCATAAAAAACACGAATTTTGAAAAAAATTGTTCTGCGATGCTTTGTCGAGATATGAACAAATTTTACGCAAAATCCACCGAGATCTTTATATTTGTTTAAGTTGCAAAATTGTTTTTTTGTGTAAAGAAGTAGAAAATTTAAGTTTTTCTTGATTCTGATTCTTCTTGATTCTGAAAACATTCGTCAAATAGAATGTATGAACCTAAGCAGAATTGTAAAATATTAATTTGATCTTTTTTTATATCTCGATTAAAAAAAAATGCAAAAAAAATAATTTATATTTTGGAACGGAACAAATCGCACTTCTTTAAGAGTAAAAAGATGTATTATTTCTTATAATATCGTTAACATACGTATTTTACATTTGCCTCTACATTACTTCAAAGTTCAAGGGTCGAATAATTAAATTATTTCAGTTTTTTGCCATGAAATGTTATTAACAATTGAAATTTCGTTCATTGCGTAAACGTACTTTATAGGGCAGCTCAAGACGAAAACATTGACGGGTGAAACGTTTTTCTACGACCTGTACCTGTACAAGTGACGATATACGCAAAAAAATCGGTAAAGGTATTTACACAGAACTTCCCTCTTTATTTATGTAGCGCGGTCACTCTAAAAAATTATTAAATAAGAAATGACATAAGAATTGTAATTGCAATGTAGTTAGTCCTATAATTACAGAGAAAACATTTTTTCTATCATCTACTCTATACTAATTTTTCAATTTTTTTTTTATTTCAAAACATTTCTTTTGTGGGAATAGGTTTAGAATGTAATGAAACGTGGACATTTTAAAATTGAAAACATTTTATTCATGTAATGGGGAAAAAACAAAAATGTTCTTTTTCTTTATTTTCAGAACACTTTTTTTTTAAATATGTTTAGAATGTCATGAAACGTAGAAATTTTAAATTAAAGAGAAAAAAGATTCCATCATCTATTCCCTTTAGACAGTCTACCCTGTATATTTTTCAGTGAAAGTCTAACCATTTCCTCAGTGGCAGTGGCGTTAGCTACCTACCAAATTTAACTGTTCTCCGTCAAGTAGTTTTTTAGTTAATGCACCAACAGACCGACAGACAGACTGAGTTGAAAAACCTATAATTTCGTAATCTACCTGTTTCGAAACGTGAAAATCCAAAGAAATCTTGGAGGGTGATTTTTCTCGAATACCCCTTCTGTATGCAAGGGAAGTAAAACTAAGTTGCAAAATGAATTTAAAAAAAAATTAATTAACAATCGAAGCCATTGTGAGTGGTTGACACTATTTTTTCGGATCCCTGAGAAAATTCTGTAGGGGATAGGCCAATGTTCAGCTAGTCCCAGAACTTTCCCAGAAATCGTAATTTCTGAAGCTGACTTCCCCGGACTATTTGATGTATTTGACATTTCTGTTATTTATTAGACTTTAACTCTTTTTTTTTTTTATAATTCCAGTTTAACTGTTAATATTAATTATTTAAACATGGGTGATTACACGTTCTCTGAATTAACAGACGTAGTTTTGACTTTGGGTAAATATTTTTATTTCACTATCTGGAGTTTTCTAAAATCACGATTTATAATACTAAATTTGACACGATTGAACAGTTGAGAGAAAAAATAGATCAAGCGTTTACAATGCTGCAGAATGATGAAAGAATTTTACAAGGTGTTCAACGTTACTTAAAACGACTTAGATTGTGCATTTCGAACAATTCTTGTACTTGATAATTAGCTATTTTCGACGAGACATTTATGGAACACCTTGTATATCTAAAAACAAAACAATATGTACAAATATTATTTTTGTAGCTTTTCAAATTTCACTATACCTAAAAACTATTCATCCTAAAAAATACCATCAGACCTTTTTTCTAAATTTCCTTACTTTAAAAAAAAAATGTCTCCTGCTTTCCGGAGATATTTAAAAAATAAGACATTTTCAAAAATTAAACTACATTTTTGCAATGAATTATACATATGTAAACAGTTATTTTAATAATGTAATTTGAAATTTTCATTCGCCGAATTTCAGGGGTGCTTCGTTTTTTCCGAGGTTCGAATCCTTTTCGTCTTTAGTTATCGGAGTAATAGGTGGAGAGCCGGCTGTACAGATTTCCTATGAATAAGATATATGAAAACTTTGTGTAAGTGAGTAAGTACTACCACAGAACTACAGGGAGCCACTTTCCATATGAGCAAATTTTGCCCGCTTCATGGAATTTTGGCGTCACTCCGGTCACTACTTTTTGTCATCGAATACATGAATAAAGCTTACCTCAAAATGTAGGTTTTGAGGTACATAATGAGACTATAGAGTATTAATTTGCCTGCACACCTGATACACACTCGATTAAAGTTTTTCTGTGGGTGCCTCTTCTTAATTGCCCGCATCCTCCCATTTTGGCGTCATTTCCGGTAAAATTCTATGACTCGGGCAAAATTTGTTTATATGAAAGGTAGCTCCCTGTAGGTCACTGGTAGTATTTACTTACTCATACAAAGTTTTTCATGTATCTTATTCATAGAAAATCTGTAAAGCCGACTCTCCACCTTTAACTATCCTTTGCAGCTCGAAAATGCTAGCCAAAAAAATTAAATAAATAGTCATATTATAAAAAAATTGATGTGCGGTTATCTAATTTGTTCGTAGATGTACATTGTAATGAAACGATAAATTAATTTTTTACTAGAATAATTTATGTGTTCCTAATTCTGACCTTGCTATAATGACTCTAAAAAATGAAATAATTAAAATGGTAAAAAATCTGCTGTAATTAAAATTCACAATAATGTATATAATTTTTAAACAACACGCATACGAACACCAAAATGTAGTAATTTAATTAAATAGACTAATTAGGTATGATTCAATTTATTATTATTAAATTAATTAAAACTATTGTAATAAACCGTGTTTTATACACTTGTATATGAGAATATGATTGTATAAAGAAATATACATTTTTAAATAAATATGCATATTGTTTGTTTTCTAAAACCAAACCCTGGAATAACGGCGGAGTTGCAGTATGGGGATGCATTTAAAAATATTCCAAGAAACATTCTTCGATAAATTATTTCAGCTAAGCTTTTCCAAACTTTTACTTCCACATCGACGTAGTGGATTGGAAGTATAGTAATCGTAAAAAATTTCAAAAATTTTGTTTCTTGAAATAGGTTTAGAATGTCATGAAACGTCAAGATTTTAAATTTGAGCGAAAAAATATGTTCTGTCTGTTTGTGTGTCTGTCAGTCTGTCTGGACTGGATGGTCTTCTGAAGATATCCGGTGAAGGGTTGGGAGTTAAATAGGGGTAAATAGTGGAAAATAAGTAAAGCAAGCTGGTAAGAGTACAGAAATTTGAAATCCGGTGTATGGACTAGAAGCCAAGGCCTCAGGGTAAATAAGGGTTAATAGGGGAAAATAAGTAAAGCAAGTTGGTAAGAGCACACCAACTTGAAATTCGGTGTATGTACTAGAAGCCAAAGCCTCAGTTTTTCATAATATTTTTCAACCCCCCTATCACCCCTACTCCATTATTAAAGGGGCTGCTAAAATAAAATTAAGATATTCATTTGAAATTTGGTATACGTGTGTTATAACGACATCTAAAACTAAACTATATTTTGAGATGATTCCGTTGAAGGGTTGGGGGTTAAATAGGAGTAAATAGGGGAAAATAAGTAAATTAAGTTGGTAAGAGTACAGAAATTTGGGGTTTGGTGTATATACTAGAAACTAAGGCCTCAGATTTCTTTCTAATATTTTTCAAACCCCACCACCTCCGCTCCATTATTAATGGGATTGACAATATATATTGAGATAATCCCATTAAAGGGGTGGGAGGTGATAGGTTGTGAATAGGGGAAAATAAGTAGGGTAAACTAGAAACTTAATTTTTAACGTGTATCGTAGAAACCAATGCCTCACACTTTTCTATGGCATATTATTAAATTTCTATGAGCAATAAGTTCCACATACTAGTGTGCAAATCTAATAAAGATGTTTCCTTAAAGTAAACTTGGATGGAAAATCTGGATGTGGAAGTAGTGATTTCTTAGGCACCGGTTTTAATCGATATTTAAAAAAAAATAGAAAGTAGATCTAAATTCGTTCCATGTGACGTTTTTCTTATTTACAGATTTTTTCACGGAAAGCGGGTATCAGACGTTTCTTGGGATCTGTCGAGTTCACAAATTTGCAAATTGGTATAAGGGTGTTCTTGGATGGCGGATCTAACGAAAATATTTTCATGCATGTGTTACTTCAGCTTACACCGGATGTATCACCTAACTTTGTTATTTTAAATAGAACACCCTGTATTTTATTGTATATTTGGATTTATACAATTTTAGCTTGAGTTTATGTGCCATAACATACGTTTAAACCTATCAGTTTTCGAGATAAATAATATTGTTGTAGATTCTTGACGGTTACTGCCCTTCTTGTCTAAGATCCGAATTAGAAACGACCTACACCCAGTGATGCAAAATTTCATGAAACTTAAAATTTGCGAAATTTTCAATGACATTTTTGTGAAAGTTTCGAAATTTATGAAATTTCTGAAATATAGAATTAAACATTAAGCATCATGAAACTTTCATGAAATTTCAATGAAACTTTAATTTTATGAAATTTAATTAAATAATTCCTTAATATTATGAAAGTTAAGTGAAATTTCACTGAAATATTTCAAGAAATGATGAAATCTAAGTTCTGTATAACGTTAAGAGGTGTAAAATTTCATGAAACTTAAAATTTGTGAAATTTCAATGACATTTTTGTGAAAGTTTCGAAATTCATCTGAAATTTCTAAAATATAAAATTAAATATTAAGTATCATGAAACTTTCATGAAATTTCATTGAAACTTTCATTTTATGAAACTTAATTGAATATTTCCCCTAATATTATGAATGATAAGTGAAATTTTATTAAAATATTTAATGAAATGATATGAAACTTAAGTTCTGTATAACATTCGTATTTTTTTTTATTTCCGAGGGTTAATAACAAATAAATCCCACTTTGGAACTAGTCTCATAAATTTTTAGTTTTCAATATTTCTTTTGAATATAAAAAACATGTTTTGTTTTCTTCTTGGTAAGATTAGAACTTAAAATTATATTCTTGAAAAGTACAAATAATAACATATTTTTCAAAATTCACGAGTAGATAATTTGTCAATATGTTTTCAAAATCTCCTGGTCCCCTATTCTGCATTAGAGAGAATGCACATTTCGGGAGAAAGGAAAAGAAGGAAACGTAGAGAGATGAAAAGAGATAAAACGTTCACATCTTCCACTCCCTGATTCAAGAATATGGCCCCTATCCCTGGTAGATTCAGATTAAAATCCAAATTCTAACACAATACATTACCATTACAACGTCATTAATCAATGACCTCAGTGAAATTATATTACTGATATATTTATTCATTCAAAATAATTTTTCTTATTAATGCAAAAATAATATAATCTAGGAACCTAGAAAGGAACTGAAGAAATGAAAAGCAGAATTCTTGTAGGTACTTAAAGAATAGCTAACCTAACCTCTAAAATAAATGTCAAAACCAGACTTTGTTAAACAAATCAAAAAAACGTGCGAAATTTCGTTTGATGTAATGTAACAGATTTTGCAGCTGAAACATTCATGAAAGTTTCAAAAATGTGGTAATTTTCAGATTAATCTGAAACTTTCATAAAATTCAGATATTTCAGAAATTTATGAGGGTACGTTGAAACTTTCAGAAGTTTCAAATTGAAATTGAAACTTTCAAAATGAAATTTGAAATTTTGCATCACTGCCTACACCCATCTGTTTAATGGATGAAAAGTATTTTTATCAAATTTAATATGTTAAACAATATATCGCGAGTGGGTTGGCTAAAAAATTCCTGGCCAGGCTATGATTAATTAAAAATTGAAAAATGACTTTTTATTTAACATTGCGCTCATGAGTTTAACGAATAAATTTAATACTAATCGAAAGTATGAAGCCTATAGAATATGCAAACATTGGGTTGTCTATTTTTTTCTTGACGTAACTACTGGGTTGGCAGGTATAAACAGGTATGTTGATACCAGCTATTTTCACCCATTTGTTTAATAAATAAATCTTATATCAAAATAAGCGCTATTTCATTGCGAACACGATGATATAAGGTTGTCTGCAAAAAGTCTGGTTTGAATGACAGTCGTCGAATTTTAAAAAGTGAAATTTTAATGCGAATGGAAACTTGCGACAAAGAGGTCCGAGCTAAGTATCCCGTGCGATAGAAGAGGACGCAGCCCTGCAGCTGCGCGCGGCGCGACCGCCGGGTGAAAGAGAGTGCGCATGCCATTTGTTCAATAGAGAAGGAGATCGATACACCAGTAAATACTGAGCATTATTTGGAGTAGTTAGTAGCCTAAAATATCAACGTTGAGAACACGTCCTACTGTCAGACTTTTTGCAGACAACCTTATATCAACAAATGGGTGAAAATAGCTAGTATCAACATACCTGTTTATACCTGTCAACCCAGTAGTTACGCCAGGAAAATAATAGACTACCCAACGTTTGCATATTCTATAGGCTTCATACTTTCGATTAGTATTAAATTTATTCGTTAAACTCATGAGTGCAATGTTAAAAACCGCTGCCTAAGGAATCACTACTTCCACATCCAGATTCTTCATCCAAGTCAGTTTAAAGGAAATATCTTGACTATATTTGCACTCTAGTATGTGAAAATTATTGGTCATAGAATTTTAATAATATTTGGGGCAGATGTCATAGAAAAGTTTGAGGGGTTGGTTTCTACCATATTCGTTAAAAATGAAGTTTCTAGTTTACCCTACTTATTTTCCACTATTCGCAATCTACCACCTCCCACCCCTTCAATGGAGTCATCTCAATCGGATGTCACTACAATACATACGTGTACTAACTTTCAAGTGAATATCTCAATTTGATGTTACCAATCCCATTAATAATGAAGCGGAGGTGGTGGAGTTTGAAAAATATTAGAAAGAAATCTGAGGCCTTGGTTTCTAGTATATACACCGAATCCCGAATTTCTGTACTCTTACCAGCTTGATTTACTTATTTTTCCCTACTCCTATTAACCCCAACCCTTCTACGGAATCATCCCAAAATATAATCTAGTTCCAGATGTCGTTATAATACATACGTCTACCAAATTACAAGTGAATATCTCAATTTTATTTTATCAAACCCTTTAATAATGCAGTAAGAGTAGTGGAAGTGTTGAAAAATAGTATCAAAAAATCTGAGGCCTTGGCGTCTAGGACATACGCCTAATTTCAAGTTGCAGTACTCTTACCAGCTTGCTTTACTTATTTTTCCCTATTTACCTCTACTTACTCCCACTCCTTCAACGCAATCATGTCAAAATATAATCTAGTTTCAGATATAGCTATAATACATAAATGTACCAAATTTCAAGTGAAAATTTAAATTTAATTTTATAAATTCTTTTAATAAGGGAGTGGGGGTGGTGGGGAGATGGAAAATACTAATAAAAAACCTGAGACCTTCGCTACTAGTATATACACCAAGTTCCAAATTTCTGTACCTTTACCAGCTTGCTTTACTTATTTTCCCCTATATACCCCTATTTAACCCCCAACCCTTTAATGGAATCATCTCAAAATATAATCTAGTTCCAGATGTCGTTATAATTCATACGTGTACCAAATTTCAAATGAATATATCAATTTTATTAATGAAGTAGGGGTGGTGGGGGTTGAAAAATATTATAAATATTCTGAGACCTTGGCTTCTAGTACATACACCGAACTTCAAGTTTCTGTAGTCTTACCAGCGTGCTTTACTTATTTTCCCCTATTTACCCCTATTTAACCCCCAACCCTTCAACGGAATCATCTCAAAATATAATTTAGTTCCAGATGTCGTTATAATACATATGCGTACTAAATTTCAAATGAATATCTCAATTTTAATTTATCAATCCTTTTCATATTGGAGTAGGGGTGGTGGGAGGCTGAAATATATTATAAAAAATTCTGAGGCCTTGGCTTCTAGTACATACACCGAATTTCAAGTTTCTGTACTCATACCAGCTTGTTTTACTTATTTCCCCCTATTTACCCCTAAATAATCCCCAAACCCTTCAACGGAATCATCTCAAAATACAATCTAGTTCCAGATGTCGTTTTAATTCATACGTGTACCAAATTTCAAATGAATATCTCAATTTTATTTTATCAACCCTTTTAATAATGAAATAGGGGTGGTGGGGGTTGAAAAATATTATAAATAATCTGAGACCTTGGCTTCTAGTACATACACCGAATTTCAAGTTTCTGTAGTCTTACCAGCTTGCTTTACTTATTTTCCCCTATTTACCCCTATTTAACCCCAACCCTTCAACGGAATCATCTCAAAATATAATCTAGTTCCAGATGTCGTTATAATACATACGTGTACCAAATTTCAAATGAATATCTCAATTTTAATTTATCAACCCTTTTCATATTGGAGTAGGGGTGGTGGGGGTTGAAAAATATTATAAAAAAATCTGACGCTTTGGCTTCCAGTACATACACCGAATTTCATGTTTCTGTACGCTTACCAACTTGTTTTACTTATATTCCCCTATTTACCCCAAATTAACCCCCAACCCTTCAACGCAATCATCTCAAAATATAATCTAATTCCAGACGTCGTTATAATACATACGTGTATGAAATTTCAAATGAATATCTCAACTTTTTTTTATCAACCTCATTAATAGGGTAGGGGTGGTGGTGGGTTAAAAAATATTATAAAAAAATCTGAGTCCTTAACTTCTAGTACATACACCGAATTTCAAGTTTCTGTACTCTTACAAGCTTGCTTTACTTATTTTCCCATATTTACCCCTATTTAACCCCCAACCCTTCACCGGATATCCTCAAAAAACAATCCAGTTCCAGATCTCGTTATAACATATACGTGTACAAAATTTCAAGTCAATATCTTAAACCGTTCCGGAGAAAACGTGCGGACAAAAAAAGTTACAGACCTACAGACAGAAATTTTTTTTCCGGTAAAATTTAAAATCTCGACGTTTCATGACATTCTAAACCTATTTCACGAATAAACATTTTTGAAAATTTTTTTGCGATTACTATACTTCCAATCCACTACGTGGATGTGGAAGTAATAAAAAGTTATTTTTCAATTTTTAATTAATCACAGCCTGGTCAGGAATTTTTTAGCCAACCCATTCGCAATATATTTTTTAACATACTAAATTTGATAAAAAATACTTTTCATCCATTAAACAGATGGGTGAAGGTCGTTTCTAATTCGGATCCTTTACTATTCGGAAAAAAATCGATATATTCTATCATGTAGCTGATTGAGAAATTTTCTTTTCAAACTCATTCAAGTACCCTATGATTTAACTAAAAGTGGTCTTATGCTTTCACAATATTATACGTCTTTTATTTTCACAGTCGAACATTGTCTTAGTTCAAGCGTCAAGTAGTCATTATTTTCATGTGGAATCCTTTGTATATTTTCACAATAAATGTATTTGGAGTAAATACTCAATTCAAAGATGGTAAAATGGTCAGTGAGATTGTAAGTCCCTTATATTTTACAGAGAAGTACAAAATACACATGTGAACCTTGTACTTTTTACGGATAATGGAGGGAATAGCCACTACACGCTTATTAAAGTCTTGTCGCGATTTATACTTCCCAGAGACCAAAACATGATAGAAATTATATTTGTGATGGTTGTCTATATTGTTTTAATACTCCTAAGAAATTAATCAACCACCAAAGCAATGATGCTAATTATGTATGCACTATGTTACCAAACCCAGAACCTCTAATTAATAAGTGTGGTGAGACAACTGGTGGGAAATATTCTGAAATTTACAAATTTTGAAAAAACAATTACCTATA
The DNA here is from genome assembly GCA_963583905.1 of Stenurella melanura. NCBI lineage: Eukaryota > Metazoa > Arthropoda > Insecta > Coleoptera > Cerambycidae > Stenurella > Stenurella melanura. Next base: position 149,972,701 of record OY757310.1, read on the forward strand.
CCTTTCGTAATATATGCTGACTTTGAAAGTTTGTTAAAAGCGATTCATCACAATGAACCATGTGATAGTAAATCATTTACTGTTAAAACATACCTCCATGAACCATATTTATTATACTCTTCGCAAATACAAAACGAAGAGTATATTACATTCGATCGGCACATTTCTAAAACCGGTAATATTGCTCGTATAGAAAACATTTTCATATCACTGTGTTAGTGATTGAATTCTGAACAAGTTTAAAAATGTCAGTCCGTCCGCCTGTTCGTCTGTCCTTCTGTCTGCCCATCTGTCTGCCCGTCTGTCTGTTTGTCCGTCACGTTTCTTGTAAGCACGATAACTTAAGTACGAAAAGTCCAATTGTATTTAAAATTGGACAGTAAGTTAGTGTTAGCTAGAGGAAGAACCCTATTGCTTTTGAACAAAATTGATCAATAAATAAAAAAGTTACAAAATTTTTTTAATAAAAATTTTATTTATATATATTTTATGTTTTGCAATTAAACTAAAAATGTCTAAAACTAATATTATTAAAAACTGCGACGAGTATCCTATAGAATGTGCAACAATTATATATAAAGTGCAGTCAATCGGCGAAGAGTATAATGGTTTAGCTTGTTTTGTTTCTATTTAAAGTTTAATTTCGATGACAAACTTTTTAAACTTGAATATTATCGAGGTATTGATGTTGCAGAATTTAATTTCAGTTTACATCGTCTTAATTTCAATTTACATTAAGACGAGGTAAATATTTTTTCATATATTACATAGACATATTTATTAAAAACTACAAAATTACTTTCAGGAACAACTGTGTTTTTTTTTAACTAAGTACCTACCCAATTGGCATATGACAAACGCCCAGACCTCATACGTCTAATTATACCACGTTATTGATTAACTTAATCAACATGCACTTTGCTATCTAGAATCTACCCAATGAAAAAAACTTATTTTTTGCTTTAGAACATAAACTATTCACACTACCCACTTATTGTTTCTCTTATACAGCGCGTTGATAGATATTCACTGTACGTACATTTAAAATATACCAAATTGTATAAAAAAGAACGAAATCGGTGTTAACATTAATGCATGTTACGTTATACTGAGGAATATACAATTTTTGAATAATAAAAAAATCTTTTAGGTAAAAACTTTGCAGGTAAGGTACCCACCCACAATTTAAATACGTACAAAGTTAATCTTCCCTATACCTTTTTCTACCGTAGATTTCAAAGTAAGGTAAGAATTCTATGAAACGGACAGTAAATGTACTAGCTGTAATGACCGTTTTCGGACGTTGCCGTGTGCGGCTTGTTATTCTAGTGAATGCACAGAAAGTGAACGAGTTCAACACGTGAAAACTGTGGGATGGTTGTGTGATGACAGATTTATACTAACAACCAAAATAATAGCACCAGCCAAAATGTACGATTTTGAAGTTAACTTGTTCACAACCGTTTGTCCAATTATAGCACTTTTTTATTTTGTTTTGTTAGTTAACTCCTCTGAAATATCAAGCCATACTGATTTTAAGTAAACATTTTGTTCTTAAAAACAGGGCAACAATAAAACTATGTTTTTGTAAAAACTTAATAGCTTCTGAGAATTAACAGCATAAAAAAAAAATTGTGGGGTTACTAAAATTGGTCCAAAAACGAAAATTGAGATAACATCAAATCTTTACGTTTTGAGATCCCATGAACCCAAAAAAGTGGATCTGAAAAGGTTTTGGTTGAAATCGGACTACCTTTTATGCCGTTTTGCCACAACAAGTTGTTTATTTTATAGTTGTTTACAATTTGTCATCGAACCATTAAATAGCAGTTAAATTTCCGATTTCAACGACATAGTATCATACTTGCACCCTTTCGATTTGGTTTCCGTGAAAATAATTTAAAAACAAAGCAAATGAGAAACATAAGATCGCTTTCGTCACGTCACTTGATTTTCTATTCAACAACTATTGAGTTCAGGATATACCACCGTGGCCCTGGTATATTAAAAATAGACCGCTAATGAAATGCGTATGAAGATAATAAGAACGTGTTATTATTATTATTATTAATTACTATTATGACTTAACTTTGAAGGCTCTAAACTGCAATTGCCTACTGCCGGGTAATTTGTTTAAAATTTCATACTTCCATCAAAGTTTAGCCCACAAATTATTACGGGACATTTCCATCATGTAGATACTTCTGGGTGCAGCGCAGGCTCATTTACTGATGTACTAAAATGTTCACCCAATATACAGCTTATTTTTGGTACTTACTTACTTCAAGAATAAGTTCAACCATAAACTGCATGTTAATATGTGTAAAGTATTTTTTGCCCTGTCTTATATCTTGTATAAGCTCGACCATACAGTACACACTGGCGAATGTCAAATAGAATTATCAACCATACAGATTAAGTTTTTGACATCCAGGCTGACAGTACTTGAAATGAATTATTACATCAGTCTTCCGTTGCAGTTTCTTTATTTTCTTCAACAAATCATCATCGCCGTCCCGTGATTACTTTCATCTCTTCGATATCTACTTTTCTCAATTTTTGTTATAAATGAAACTAATAAATTATAACGCGTGGTGAACATCGCGCACAAAGATGTGTAATGAGAGAAAATATAAATAATGTGCGTGACATCTAGCGGAAATTAGTGGTACTACAATGTAAACTGTAATGGGCTTGTTCAGCATTTTTTTTTTATTTCACAAATCGAAAGTGCAAGTATAAATTAATGGATCTGCAAAATATCAGAATCTTATTCGCACGTTTAGTATCTTAAAAACTATTACCAATTTCCATCTCGCGAAAATGGGGCGTGGCCAGGCGCTACGTCACTATACGCATAGACTCGGCGATCTCAATAGACTTGATGCTCCTTATTGGTTATAATTATAAGTGTTTTCGAAGTATTGTTTGTTTTGCTTTCTACTTGACAGTAGGGGAGTACAATTTGGTGAAATGTCAAAAAATTACAATTTTCTCTCGCTCCTGCCAGAACGAATTTTCGATTTCGACCCTGCAATTTACGATTATAATTCATCGCCGACCTTCTCCTTTCCGTAGACACATAGAACGAACTTCCACTCGACGTATTTATTTAGTTACCAGCGTTTAAAAATTCCATGTTTTTCGACTTTTCAGGTTAAATTTGAAAGGTCCCAGAAAGCCATTTTTCTTACGTCACTTGCGTATAGTGACGTCACAAATGACCGCTCGGTTTTTGCAACTATTACTAAATTCAACTCCTTATATCTTGAGAACCGAAAAAGTTAATAATACGAAATTTTAAATGTATAATGAGAATATCGAGTACTATATGAAAAAGTATAAAAACCATATAAAAAGAATATCATGGAACAAGCCCAGTTAAGACATTATTGTATTATGTTCAGGGAAATATCTTCTATATTGAAATAATTTTTTTGGTAACGTATCAAATACAAATTAATTACATTATATCCATTCTATTCGGGCTAAATGGAAGAACAGACGGCTATTTATTAGTCGAACTGAGTTTATGCTCCTTTTTCCATTAATTGTTATACAAACTTACACTTTATTTTTGAAAAAAATCGATGTATTCTAATACTGTAAATAATATGCATTTTTCATTGGAAAATAAATGTATTATTATTATTATTATTATTATTATTATTATTATTGTATAAAATCAGCTTGGCTTTACATTTCAGAATAGTTAACCTACAAAACAAAAATAATTAAATTCAGACAAGGGGGAAAAATTTATTTCAAAGTCGTTGTAAATTTTCGGTGGTGAATAAAATATACGCATGATCTAAAAATATATGTTCTCTGTATGTTCTATGATTAAAGATGTATTCTAAGTTTGAAATTAATATTAAATAGTGGCAAATATTCTAGTGTTCGCTTCTTTGTAATGATAATAAACTATAGTAAATGTTTCTTGATCACACTACATTGTTGTGCAAGTCACTGATAGGCCAGAACACGCAAAATATGCACGTATAAACTCAAAACTAGTGTAGGAGCTAAGGACGCATGAGTGGGGATAATCTTGTTTTTTACATAGGTAGCCCTAATTGTAAAAGTTCATGTTGCCACGCGGCAACTCTGTCAGATATTGTTTCAACTGAAATTATTTAAACAAATGAGAGAAAGTAACATTTTTGAGTTTGTTAATTTTTTTTAATATTTTTTGGTACAATGTCAACAATAAATGTCTCTTTACTTTTTGAGAGTTAATATTTCCGAAATTATGAGTGTTTTAAATTGACAAAATTATGATTTTGATTGATTTCAGGTCATTATAAATTTATAATATACAGTCCAAGTCACGCATGGGCGGGCGTACCATTTGAAAGGAGTTCAACAAAAATATATTTATTTTAAATTGAACCAAAAAAATCAGTCGGAATCGCAGCCTATGCGAACATTAATAGTAATTTGTGGTACATTCTCCAGAACATGCTCTCTTGAAATTTGCGTCGAATAAAGATTCTGTATGCTTGCAACATAGTACCTACCTGTAGAAACTTTTTCCCACATAACTAGTACTTTGGCATCTCCATACCTTTCGTCACCTATATGCGCGTCGTAGAATTCTTTTGTCTGTGCCCAGGTTAGTTCTATGGCATTAAATTGGCAGTGGTATGGTGACAACATTCGTGATTTAGACTATACGTATAATTTATATTTAAAAAAAATGGAAAATTATGAAAATATTTTTTTTCGATATTTTATTCCTCCCAAGAACCCGACTGCTCTTCGTTGCAGGCCAAACGTCTATGTCTGCTAGCCGGGTGCTTCTAACCAAAAATACCATGAGAGTTTAGAGTAAAGAGTGCAGTCGAATGCTTTACTACGATAGCAAAATATCGATGTAAATTAAAATCCAATTTAAAAGCAATTCAGTGTAATTTCTGTACACTTGATTATATTATTAAGGGAATGTATTAAATCTTAATGACATAATATTGTGAAGATGACATATTATCAAATATAGCTATCATAACAAAATTTAGAGTTTATAACTAGAAAACAAAACTAGATTTTTGTGAAATAAGGAATCTCAAAAGAAATATTTTTATGCACTAAAAATTACTTTTCTTTAACATGATGCTTATAATATGTTGTTTGTAATGAACAATTAATGCGCATACACAAACACAATCACTTAAAGAATGAACGCATAATTGAGACATCACATAGTTCTATGCTATTCAATTCATGTGTTTGTTATGAAATTCAACTCATTGTTTACTAAACTTACTATTCGATATTTGCAGAAAATAAACGCATTTATTTACAGCTCATAATTCACAGTAAGCTAAGGAAATAGCTGGTTTTACTTAAGTGCTGATTACTGAACACCAATAGCGTTAACAATAGTGGAAATTAAGAGTAAAGTTGACCGCACAAGCCACAAAACAACTTACTTAGATTGCAATGTGATAAAACATTCGCATGGGCCGTTGCTGCTCCAGGTGTGGTTCAAGAGAAAGCATTACCGTATTTATCCTTTTAACAAATAGTCCATTACACTACAGGCTTAGGTGTGGTTGGCTGAAATGAGAATAACATATATATTTCAAATGGAAGATTCAATTATTGTATGACGTGAGACTGTTTTTGATTTAAATATTACTATTTTATCAAACACGTGGCCAAGAACAAATAAATACCTAAACCACATGCTTGTGTGGTAATTATTATCAAATTATATAGAAATAATAAACAGTTGTTAGTCATCAGTCAATTTATTATGAAAATTTCCGCAATTAAATAGGGAAAATAAAGTCCACTGGTATGTTGCATCCAAAATAAATGAGCGAAGTCCCTAGAATCCGCATATCCTCATTTAAGCAAAATTATGCTTCAAGATAATATCACAAAAAAAATGAGACGATAGATAGCGTTATATTAGAAAACCTCGTACATTCAATTTATAATCAAATAAATGTCCTTTTAATACACCTTTATTATAGTAGGTCATGATTTACAGTTTCAAAGATAATTTTAAGTGAGCACATTTCTCAATAACGCACAGTATGTTCTTTCACTGCAATACCTGTTTAATATTGTTATGTTATGACTCTGCATAATGTGTATTGTAAAAGAGTGTAATTTTTTTCAATATTACTTATTTATACACATGACTAAAGAGTGTCCACAGTCGAAGACATTAAAAATAATTGTTAGATATTTTTGTAAATACGTATTATGGTGCTTAATTTTATTGTGAATTGATATTATTAAAGTTAAAAATATATTAACTGTGGGAGTACCGCAGGGTTCCATATTGGGATCACTTCTATTTTGTGCATATACGTACAACATTATAGCATGATTGAGGAGATACGTTCTCTCTTATGTATGATGACATTCAAACAACTCTTTCATTTCTTATGGGTGTCAATAGTTATAATTAGGTTCCCCAAGGATTCAACTCTGGGCCAGGGGCCAGTTTGTATCATTTACTTTGAAACAATCATTGACATACTCCATCTATGTCTTCCTGAGCATGAAGCAAAACAAATTTGGTAAATTTAACTTCAGTTAAACTATTTATGAATATCAGAAATAATAGTGGTACAGGGTTGGAATCCTGACGGACTAAATGACAATGCAATAAAATATTTTGAAGTATATCCATTCACAGGCACATATTGTTTTCTATTTTGTAAATATAAAGTGAAAATTTTTATCAGATTTTCTTAAAATCCAAATTTTTTGTTTGGAGGAAAGAAGGAAACTATCCGATACAGAATCAAACGTTTTTTGAAAGCCAGTAGACATTGTGTCTAGCAATCGACCTACGTCGTATACAACCGTGTTGATGTCGTGTAGTTTATTTAATTATAGATATCATGATAAATAATGGATTTGCTGATACTGGTAGCATAGCAATAGGTTTATAATTTTTTTATGGTCATTTTATCATTATTCTTGTGTACTGGGAATGCACTACTTTTTAAATTTAAGTTGTATAAGTAATGAAGTGGCATAAGAAAGCCAATAAAGCCTTATGATGTACGAAGGTAACATACCGAGGCAAACTGTTTTACTTGACTTTCTTTTAAGAGCATCACGTATCACATCTTGTATAATAAAACATACAACTATTTGTTAAAGTGATTGTTATCTGCATTTGCAATTGCCTCTCTATCTTCCAGGTTATCTAAATGTATTATATTCATGATGGAAACTGACCCTTTTCGATTATTCGTGGATCACCAGAACAATCTTGAATGATCTGTGATGATGATCTTGAATTTTAAAGTTTGTTCGTTATTTGTCGAACTTTTACCATTTTTATTTGAGAGATATAATAATTTGAATATGTTTCTGTTGGTAATACAGGAAGATCGAGAAAGACTGAATGTGCCGCTCTCTTGTATGCCACTCATGTCATTTTGTGATACTGACACTTGCACGTTGGCGACAGTGATTAGCGATTTATATAGGTTGTGTGCGCGCGAGGTCAAAATTTAGACATTTGTCAGTTTAGGGACATCAAAATCAAATTACCAAGATGTTAAATGGAAACTAATCGAACTTTTCATTATATTATTACTCATACAAAATGTAAAATTTTGTCTGTGTCATTAATTGTGAAAGTGTGGCAATACGAAATGACGCCAGTTTCTATTAAACTACCTCGATTTTACAACCAGGAAAAGTTGAGGTTTGAACACGAAAACTTCGTAAACTTCGACTTTTGAATACCTTAGACCTTATTTTTTAAATTATGCACTCCTTTCAAAAATCATGTAATTACAATATATGTGTGTGCACAGGCACACAGTAAAAAGTTCATGTTCAGCAGGTCGAAATACATAGGGATTACATTTTTCTTTGCATATCTGTGTAATGTATTAAGGTGACCGTTCCCAAGAAAGAGATATGTGATAGGGAAATATTTATTATTTTTTGTTATGACTTTTTTCTTAAACATATATTAAAAAAAAAACTATAAAACTGCCTAAGTAGAACCATAACAAGACTATTACTATGAATTTTCACTCAATAATTGCAGTCACTTAGATAATAATTAGATACGAAATAGGAAGATTAGTATAAAATTTAAATCTAACTAGGTATTTTGCAAACAACAAAAAATTATAAAAATTAATAACAGCATGAAAACTGTTGGAAAAGGAAGGAAATATAGCGCAACCAATGGAAAAAATAAATGAAAGTTGATCCGAGTTATGAGGGTGAAATATGGTAAACTTTTAGGGGTGGAAAATGTTTTTTCACGATTTCCAACGAAACTAGACCTTTTATCGAAAAATGTTGAGTATAAAAGTTGTAGGTAATGAAAAGGTCTATAACTTTTGTATGAACAATTTTTTCACATAACCTAAAATTTTCCTAGAAAAATCGAAAAAACCCGGTTTTTTCGTTTTTGATTTCTATCTCCCACAAAAAAAAAATCACGAAATTTGGTGAAAACTTAAGTACCTTTTTATGTCCCAAACACGCTGTAATTTTTTTGAAGCAAAATATTTATTTTTATATTTTCTTGTGTTTTTAAACCAAGAAAGAGACCTCATTTTCACCCGAAAATACCCATGTGCTGGAACAGTTTTTTCAGAAAAAAAAAACGGTGGTTATTTTCGTTGCAATGTCTAGTTTTAGATGGAATAAAAGAAATAAACCTTACTATGGGAAAATTTGCCAGGAAATGCGAAAGACTGAAAAAACTAGATTTTAAAGTTATTTTTTAACCATTGTTTAAAATTTTTCATTACCTATTTATTAAAATTTACAGTTGAAATCCTTTGAAAAATGTAAGATATAATGTTACATTAATAAATTAAGTAATTAGATATCGTTGATGTATAGGGCTTGCAAAAAACATGCGAAAATAGTTAATTTTCCAAGTATTAAATATTAGATTTGAAATGGTTTCGGCCAGAAAAAAGTGATTACTACCATATTTCTTAATATAAAAAAGTTGATTAATTAGATTTAAGTGACATTTATGGTATAGAAAATATTATAATAAAAAAATGTATTTATACAGTATTTACATTTAAATTTACATAAAAATTTAAATATTGTCTAAATGTTATTTGTGGCATTATCTTAATTTTTTTCTTTCTTCAATTCTTTGGGACTTCCTGCCACATGGATGTTTTCTTTTTAAGCGGTGCTCGGGGAATCTACAAAATATCACAATTAACCATCAGTATGTTACTGGCTAATTGGTTAATTGTGTTATCACAATTAACCAGTATGTTACTGGTTAATTGTGATATTTTGTAGATTCCCCGAGCACCGCTTAAAAAGAAAACATACATGTGGCAGGAAGTCCTAAAGAACTGAAGAAGGAAAAAAATAAAAATGTATACCTAACTATACAAATTAAATATTCATGAAAATTATTGCTATCATTTTTACAATATTTTTATTTACATTTATCACATCAATTAGAAACGCAATCAATTGTCCATTGGCCTTTGCCTCTTTGATGGCAGTTCTTCATCGTCAGATTCGATAAAACTTTCGGATTCTGGTGGATCATCTTCAATAGAGTTATAAATGCGGCTGTCGAAAACACGGTTTGAAGTGCAAAAATTCATGTTCAAACTGCCATGGTTCTGAAAAATGGTCTAGTATTGAAAAAGAAATCTACGAGGAAGTAAGTGATTCAGAAGAAATTGTAGATGATGAACCGATAAATATGGTAGTAATCACTTTTTTCTGGCTGTAACCATTTCAAACCTAATATGTAATATTTGGAAAATTAACTATTTTCGCATGATTTTTGCAAACCCCATACTTAAACGATTTCTAATTATTTAATTTATTAATGTAACAGTATATCTTACATTTTTCAAGGATTTCAACTGTGAATTTTAATAAATAATGAAAAATTTGAAACATTGATTGAAAAATAACTTTTTAAAATCTAGTTATTTCAGTTTTTCGCATTTCCTGGCAAATTTTTCCATAGTAATGTTTATTTTTTTACACTATCTACAAGTAGACGTTTCAACGAAAATAAAGACAACTGCTTTTTTTGAAAAAATTGTTTCCAACATATGGGCATTTTCGGGTGACTATGAGGTCTGTTTCTTGGTTTAAATCCACAATAAAATATAAAAATAAATATTTTGATTAAAAAAAATTGCAGCGCGTTTGGGATATAAATAGCAAGTTTCCACTAAATTTCGTGAAAAAGGAAATTGTTTTGTGGGAGAGTAAACAGGTTTTTTCGATTTTTTTTCTCAGAACATTTTAGGTTATGTGAAAGAATGGTTCATACAAAAGTTATAGACCTTTTCATTACCTACAGTTTTTACATCTAACTTTTTTCGATGGAAGGTCTAGTTTCGCTGAAAATCGTGAAAAACCATTTTCCACCCCTAAAAGTTCAACCCATTTCACCCTCGTAACTCGGATCGACTTTAATTTATTTTTTCTGTTGGTTACGCTACACTTCCTTCCTTTTACAACAATTCTCATGCTGTTATTTATTTTTTTTTTCCAAAAACCATTTGCACCGATCTATGTATGCATGGTAATTATTGGACAACATGCTGCGAGGTGTCCACTTTTAGCTTCATCAACGGTTTATTTACATAGGTACTAGTATTTAATTTGTTTCTTCTCCTATATACATGCATTTCATTTTATATGGCATTTTCTATAAGTAATTCATAAATAAGGCATTATAATTAACAACATCCGTCGTTTAAAGTCACTCAACCAATTAAGGGAAGCACAAGCGTCATCTTTTAAACATTATTATGATACAGTAAATCGTTCACTTCCAATTCATTAGTTACTTCCCGCGTTTAATTTAAAAAAATATACAAGAGTAACCTATACTTGTAATTAAAAAAACACTGCCCAAGGAATCATTACTTCTACATCCAGAGTTCCCATTAAAGTCTCTCGAAAGGAAAACATCTTGATAGTATACCTGTACTCCAGTATGTGAAAATAATTGCTCATAGAATTTTAATAATACGATATTTGAAATTGTCTGCCTCAAAATCCCATAAAAAGATATGCCACTTCAATACCTTTTCGATCGGCCGACCGACCGACGTTTCACATAGAAAAGTTACTAAAATTATCAAAATTGATTTCTATTCTACGTACATTATTAAAACTAATTTCCTTTGTTACTAGACTAGGGAATATTGAAATATATATGGCCGCCACTTAGTGATCAGCCGATCAAGCGCGTTGTTTTATGTGTATATTTTGCGGATTTTGTGATGATTTAAAACTAAATTTTGGATTATTCAACATCCCCAATTATTATTTATCAATTCATGTTGGGAATATTGTTTGTTAAGATGGAGATATTTTACGAAATTATCTTATGATGTACAGGATAGGTGTAAGGAACAAACTTGCTACTAATCAGTTTAAATCCCTATGTATTAAATAAAGAAGACTTTAGTACAGATGCCGATGTGTTTCCGAATATTACATGCACATAGATTGTAATTACATGATTTTTAAAAGGAGTGCATAATTAAAAGAGTAAGACCAAGGTATTAATAAGTAGAAGCTTACGAAGTTGTCGTGTTCCAACCTCAACTTAATTTAATCAAAACTGGTGTCATTTCCTATTGCCACACTTCCACAATCAATAACACAGCCAAAACTTGGCATTTTGTATGATATAATGTCCACAAAAGTACTAATATAATGAAAAGTTCGATCAGTTTCCATTTAACATCTTGGGAATTTGTATTTGTTGTCTCTAAATTCTACAAAGGTCGGAATTTGTAACGTCACGCGCACACGACCCATATAAAGCACTGAATCACTGTCGCCAACGTGCAAATGTTGAAAGTATCACAAAAAAAGTGTGAGTGGCACACAAAAAAATCATTAGGGAGCGGCACATTCAATTTTTATCGATCTCCCTGCATGTACGCTTTTAACCCCGATGCAAAAAGAGGGATGTTGTAAGTTTGAAGCCTTTGTCTGTCTGTATGTGTGAGAGTGTGTGTCTGTCTTTGGCATCGTACCTCCAAGACGGCTGAACTGGTTTCAAAGCGGTTTTTTGTTTCAAGAGCTGGTATTTGCGGGATGGTTAAGAGCCACGTTTGGTGGAAATCCGGGTATGTCGTTTCCAAGGTCTTCAGGTTTTATTCTGTCGGGGGTTTTAAAAAAAATTAATTTAATTCAATTATCGATTTATTACGTATCGACCTTGACCCCCTCATAGTGTGAGTCTTTTGAATATTCCAATATATGTACGTGTGTATGTGTATAAGTTTATTAAAATTGTAAATTGTTATTGTAATTTGTAAATTATTTTTTATGTCGCGCAGTATATAGTAAAACAGAATCAGCATGAAGTCGGCGATTTTTTTGATTTATAATGCCAAACTTTTGATGTACAACGTTGATATCAGGTATATCAAACACACCATTAATTTTGAAATTGAGAAATGTATCAAATCTATTTTGGAACTTTTCTAGTCTAACTCTATAAATGTAATATAGTTTCGATGCTACACAGTATACACGGTTACAGATCGATATGGGAACCAATATTCATCATGTCATCGAATAAAATCTTTGATATCGTTGATGTATTCAACAATTTTATTATTATTGGAATTTTTGAATAAGTTAACAGTAGTTCCTTGTAAAAGTGTACTAATATAACAACTAGGGGTTTTATAAAGATTACCATATGGATTAAATTTAATTTGTGCGGGGGGTTTTAGTAGGTGCATTAGCTATTCATCACTTACTGCAATTAAAGTGGCATCATCTGAAAATCTCAAATTAGAAATCTTAGTTCCGCCCGTAGCTACTCTACCTCCGAAAATCCTCTGGTGTACGTCGCATCACGTATTCATTATAAACGTTAAAGTGGATTGACGATTGAATGCAGCGCTGTCTGATGCCTTTGCTAATTATTTCCACATCCACGTGGTGGATTGGAGGTATAGTAATCGTAATGAAAATTTCAATTTTTTTTCTTCAAAGAGATTCAGAAAGTCATAAAACGTCGAGATTTTAAATTTGAGCGAAAAAAATCTGTCTGGCGGTCTGTCGATCTGTCGGTCTGTAACTTTTTTTGTGTGCACGATATCTCTGGAAGGTTTAAGATATTGTCTTGAAATTTTATGCACGTATGTACTTTGAGATCTGAAACTGGATTGTTTTTGAACTTATCCGGTGAAGGGTTGGGGGGTAAATAGGGGTAAATACGGGGAAATAAGTAAAGCAATCTGATAAGAGTACAAAACTTGAAATTTGGTGTATATGTACTAGAAGCCAAGCCCTCAAATTTCTTTATAATACTTTTTCAACACGACCGAGGCCTGGCGTCGTTTTTGTAAAACTTCTGAACTTGATAAATTTTGATACCAAGACTTATGTTCTTCCATTTTTTCGTCTCAATCCCAACAACACCTAGCGTCAATTTTGTAAAACTTGTGTATATGATAAATTTTGATACCTAGGCTCATATTCCTGCATTTTTACGTTTCGACGCCGACCGACGCTCAGCATCGATTTTGTAAAACTTGTGTATTTGACCAATTTTGATACCTATACGTGCATTAACAAGAAAAATGCCGCGCTGTAACTGGTCCGATAATCTTCTTCTTCTTGCATTTTTACGTCTCGATGCCAACCGACGATGCCTAGAGTCGTTTTTGTAAAACTTGTGTATTTCATGCAATTTGATACCTAGATTGATATTCTTGCATTTTTACTTCTAGCGCCTAGCGTCGTTTTTGTAATACTTCTTAATTTGATAAATTTTGATACGTGGATTCATATTCTTGAATTTTTACGTCTCGACACCGACGGACGCCTAGCATCGTTTTTGTAAAACTTGTGTATTTGATAAATTTTGATACCTAGATTCATGTTCTCGCCTTTTTATGAAACCCATTTTTTGTGGAATATTAATGTAAAGTATATTACAGTTGTGTAACTTTTTAAATTTTTTATCCGCAGCTTAATAAAAGTTTGAAGATTTCTAAAACTTTTCTTTATTTCCATCCCCTGTATATTTTGCAGATTTTGTAGATCATGTCAGTCTTGAAAGTTGGCCAAGTTCATTTTCAATGTCTTAACGAAGCTTGCCAAGTTGCAACTTTTTGTAAATTTTGTTGATAACTGCCCCAAATATTTTTAAAATTCTATTACCAATTATTTCCGCATACTAAAGTGCAAATATAACCAAGTATTTTACCAAAGAGACTTGGAAGGAAAATCTGGATATGGAAGTAGTGGTTCCTTAGGCAGCGATTTTTTACAATTGTTTCAGTTATCAACTTTCACCAAAACAGAATTTTCTTCATACTGTCTACGAATAATAAAGACCAGATGCCTAGGCATCCCCATCTCTAATAATACACCATATAATTTGTGCCATTCCAGATTGTATTTCACACTAAGGTACATATACACAAATAGGTTTGTTTCTACAAACGCTTAGCACCGTTATCTAACTATCAGGAGTTTGCGCACAATGATTTTGAGTGGCCTGAAATCACTGTTCGCACATTTCTGATGATTGGAAGCCAGTGCTAAAGTACTTGTAGAAACAAACCTATTATTACTTTGCATTCTCAATAATTAGCCCTAAATTCAGTATTTGTTCCCTAGTACCATGTCTCTTAACAAAACCTGCTTGTTCAGGAGCTACTTGCTAAGACAAACAATGGTGAAGTCTGGATTGAAGAGTATTATTTTATTGCATGCTTACCATCGCAAAATAATGAGTCAGTTATAGGAAGAAATTACATAGTGAAGCGGATTTAAGTCGAATCCGTTAATAATACCAGAAGGACAATAGCTTCCACATCCACGTAGTGGATGTAATTTAGTTCTTCTTTCTCAAAAACTGTCGATTTTACGAAATATTTTCAAGAGGTAAAAAAGTTAATCATAATGTTTGGTTCTCTTTTTTAATTGAAAGAAAAAATAGCAAACAGAAAGATATTTACAAAACTATAAGAGCGGTAGTTAATATTACCCCTTTGTACATCTAGCATACGCTAGATAGATGAAATAATTTCGATAGATGCGTGTTATTAGTAACCGAGATGTGGAAATTTCTTCTTTTCCCCATTACGTTATTTTCAGATAGAAATTAAAGACAGTTTTTTGCACACCCCCTTAAGGGGATGTGGCTGGACAAGAAAAGCTTATTTTGAAAAAGTTATATGAAGAACCCACCTTAATGGGCCTTTCCCGCATGACTGAATTTTACTGCTTCACTATAATCAAGCCATATAATAAACTGCAATATAATTTTATTTTAATTTAGTTTCTTCCAATTTTTTACGTTCTACCAAATATTTACATTACAAAATCAGTTTTATTTCAGGTAATTTGAAACGTAAGTTTTAAGGCGCCATGCGTGACGTCACACTGATTAGACCAATAAAAGTCGTATTCTTAATAAGGATCCTCTATTGCCAGATGTATGTCTTTTTACATGAACATCGTATTTCCGTTATCAATTGTCTACTTTGAATAGCGCATTTTTTCGTTACAACGTATTCTTCGTTTCTCTGACACTAAATAAAAGCAAAAATTGTATCAACTTTTGACTGTATGAGTTTCTAAAATCTATATATCAGATTTACATTCTCTATTTTTGTTCATTTGGTTCACATATGGTATAATGCCAGTTTCATTTGGCAACGCTGTACTGAAATGTTCAAACTTTATTCGATAACCTCACTTTCTATTGTTTACGTTCGATACGAAAATTAATTTTGCTCTCTTCTAATTATAAAATGCCGCTTAAAAAGGTTTGTTTTGTACCAGTGTGTCCAAATAATAGTGAAAATAGTACGAAGTTATTTTTGCGAGTTCCAACAAATTTGGAAATTCGAAAATTATGGTGGAAAGTTGCAAAAGTTCCAGGTATTGTTTATACTGCTCCTGGATTTTTCTGTTGCGAAGATCATTTTAACGTATGTATATATTGTTCTTTCTTTTAGTGGACTTTTTACAAATCTGTCTTCACATTTACTCATATTTTTAAAAGAAATTAATACTATAACACCAAACAAGAAGTAAACACGCTGGGCTGCACTCTAGTGATTTATGATAGATACTTCTTGGCACTGTCAATAGGCGTCATAAACGCACGTTCTCAATTAAGCGTTACCACTTTGCAATATGAGATTCTATTGGTAGTTCCTCATAAATGTACTTCAGGCACCAATAGAATTGCAGGTTGTGGAAAGCAAGGCAGAGAAGTGAGGTTCTTTTTGAATGCACCTTCATAGCTAATTCTGACGGCCGTTTAATCCCATACTGATTGGTACAGTTTATGATGACGTCACATTGGCGCCCGAAAGCTATCGTTTCAAACTGCTGTTCATTTACGGAACATTTGTATTTTTTTCGTGGTATTTTATGCGCTCAGAAAAAAAATAAAAATTCATTTTTAGTAATATTTTGATAGGCTCTTTCCAATAACACAATAAAAAAAAATTGAGGGAAAAGCCCATTTCCGATAAGGTACTGGTAGATACATTTATTTGCACGTTATTACGGGACACCCTCTATATAGATATAGCTAGATTTATATCTAGATTATAAGCTTATTCCGTTGAAGGGTTGGAGGATAAATAAAGGTAACTAAATAAAACAAGGACAAGAGTCCAGAAACTTGGAATATGATGTAAATACTAGAAGCTAAGGTCTTAATTTTTTTATAACATCTGCCAGACGACCGGTCGGTTGTATGATCGAACGTCGCATGACGTCACGTTCATTCTTTCTTGATCGCACTGTGTTTCTGTCTACTACTTTATGCACACGTGTTTAAAATATTTAGAAGCTAAAATGACAATCAGAAGTCGCTGTTAACAACTACTTGTAAAAAAAATATTTCTCTATAACTGCTTCTCAAGTCAAAATAGTAACCCCTCAATAATCTGCAATTTTGCGTTAGGTCAAGAAAGCCGAGGGGCTACAGTTTATTGTGAAATCCAAAACACATCTAGGGTGTCGCCACTCTCCCCTCCCAATTTGATTCATTACGGACTATGGTCCGTAATTGATCAAATTAATCTAGTATATGATGGAATGAAACGAACGATTCTCGCCACTGAGTAAATATGCACAACTGTTCTAACCACTCAATTACCTGGCGCATTAATAATATTAGAATAATATTGCCACAGCTGGTATTTTATTCTATTATTATTTGTTTCTCAGTGTTTTCATGGATAATTTTCCATGACTAGAGTGCGTAGACGTGCAAATTTTAGTCAACCCAGAAAATGTAATATGGGGCCAATCATTCAAGCAACGAGAGACATGTGTCATCATTCAATAAAATTGAGAATATAGAAAATAGAAGCCCATACACTATATTAAATTATAGTCTCACGAAGGTCGAGGACTCAGAAACAAATGAAGTATTATGAACTATGGAACAAATCGAGTCATTCGACCTCATTTTTAATTGTTGTGCCTGATATATCCGAGAGGCTACTCTTTCCATATCCTCTTCTATAACCTGCGAAACACTGATGACGAACAATAACTTCAAAACACGTGTCCGTAGGTGCTTTGTTCTTTCTTAAATATGGCGCGTTCTCCCATTATTATTTATTATTTAATCGCATGATCTCTCATTTATTTGTTTAGATGCAAATTAGTTGTCCACATAGAGTTTTATATATCGACTTCACATGTAAAGTTCCAAATTTGGACTAAATTAGATACGAAGAACAAATGGCGTACTGTGTACTGTACTTGTGACCTATTTTAATTTGTGCTGATCTATCATTTCTAGCCCCTTTCGTTAAGTTGCACTATGCTGATGAGGAACACTAATTCTGAAACACATATCCACAAGTGCTGGGTCATTATTTCTTTGGGGTATATGACCCTATTACCTTGGTTACAGAATTATTACAGAAAAAATATTTAATTCTGCAAACCCTATGTGGCAGCTCACTTTGACCCAAAAAGGCAAAGAAAAAAAAAACAAGTAGTTTTGAAAGTAAGTCAGAATCTGTATTAGATATTGAGAAGGGAGATAACTCGGGAATTACTATAAATCAAAAAGGAAAAATTAAAAAAGGGAGATCAGTTCGGAAATTCAGAAAAGAGACTCGAGTGGTTCTGAAAGTGAGTCAGAATCGACATCAGATAATGAAAAAAGAAATAGTATACAAATTCAACAAAATGCTAAGAAAAGGAATTCAAATAGTTCAGAAAGAGAATCAGATTCAGTATCAGATAATGCAAAAAGAGATAGTATACAGAAAAAAGGAAGAAATAAGAAAAAAGTTTGAAAATTCAAAATAGGAACTCAAGTAGTTCTGAAAGTGCGTCAGAATCAATATCAATTAGTGAAAAGAGAAATAGTGCACAAATAGAAAAAAAATAAACAAAAAGGACTTGAGTAGTTCCGAAAGTAAATCAGAATCCAATAATAAAAAGTAACTATTCAAATAAAAGGAAAAATTAAGAAAAAGTATTCAAGTACTCTACAAGTGCATCAGAGTCACTGTCAGACGTCGAAAAAGGAAATAACTTATATAATACTATACAGATATACGGAAGAATTAAGAAAAGGTACTCAAGTGGTTCTGAAAGTGAGTCACATTCTGTACCACATAATAACAAGAAAAGTTGTGTCATCTAGTAGCTCTGAGAGTGAAGACAAGTCAAATATAGTACAAAATAATCTTAATATTAAGGTAAGTGCGCTGCCACATCCTACCCTTTACAACATATCTACCTGCGTTCTTTAGGAGCAATTAGCCACGTTATATTATGATGTTAATTGGCACCCTGGGCTTCCGACTAGTCAAACACCCCAGAACCCTTCCAAACTCCGAAAGGACAAAAAAGTGCGCCCACTCCTTTCGAAGCCGGTCCAGATCTACAGCGATGATTGGGGCAGAGAGATCAAGCTCGACCCCTAAGCATCCGAGACCGTCAACAAAAGTTAAGAATATTGGCGGGCACGTTATATGATAGTGGTGAGGAGATACTATCCACTTGATCGAAATTATTAGTCACTTCAGGGGAAAAACTTATACCACGTTCTTGGTTCTTGGAGGTTACTCCTCTCATTTTTGAGCAATGATTGAGTTTACAATTTATCTTCGAGGTGTGACCGTACTGAATGTGTATTGAAAATTAGAACAAAACTTGGGTCCTATGATTTGGACTCTAGTTGCGACCAGTAACGACAGGCAGACATTTATTAAAACCAGTTTTTCTGGTTTAGGAAACTTAAAAATGGGTAAACCCATCAACATCTCGAATTTTTGCAGCATCACAATACGTTATTTATACATACACTTCATTGTATATGTATAAGTAACTTTATAAATAAAAAGAAGTCCTTTTGCAAAACCGATTCTGAACGTTTAGCGGTATGAGAAAACAAGAAATACATATTTTGCATATTCTGTAAATTCCTGGAACGTAAATATTTCAAATAGGTGCATATATTTTTTTGGAGTAAAGCATGTACTCCAGTAAACAAGCCGGACATTGTGTAAAGGTTGGAAACACTACCGATTTGAAAAATTCCTTCTTCGTTATAGTCCTTGAACCCTCAGGAAAATGGTAAGTTATGGGGGAGTTAAGTGTAAGAATAAACTTCGTCCCGATCAATAAACAGTTTATCATTATTATTATTATTAGCCCCAAAAATGCCTCTAAGCCTCGAAAAAATAAAAATTTCGGCCTGGAAATCTATACTCTGGGGTCCTTGAGGTCGCTGATTATGAACCGGTCCAATTTGGGGAATTTAAAATAGCGGACCGGAAATCGGGCTATTCTCCAGAAAAAATGAGAATGGATATTTTGGCCTCAAAAATCTATACTCGAAAGTTTTCGAGGTAGCTGATTACGAATCCGAATCTAATTTGGTAAATTCAAAAAAAGTAGAGTCAATTTCTCAGGAGAGATTCCTATTTTTTTCTTTCTTGGGCTGAAAGTGCGAACGTTGTCGCTGATAACGAATCCTATATTCAATTAGGGGAAATTTAAAATTGCGGGCCGGAAGTAGAGCCATTTTTTAAGGAAAACCCAGTATCTTTCTCGTTTCTAGGCTGAAAGAAGTAGTAGTAGCTGGAGGCAAACTATTAACGAGGGAAATTTGAAAGAAACGATTCCATAATTCTTAATTTTGTTCCTATTAATCCAAAAACACCAACATTATAAACTTTTTCATTAAAATAAATTTCTTTCATTATCAAGGGAAAAATGAGAAATAATATTTTTTCAGCGTATTTATCGAGTAACTGTACAAACATTTTTTTTTCAAAATCACAAAAATAGTCCGGCCCGCCAATTTGAATTTCCCTAATTGGGCAACGGATTCGTTATTAGTGACCAGGAAAACCCCTCGAGTTTCCACTTTCGGCACAAAAAAGAAAAAATTACGAGTTTTCCCTGAGAAATTGACTCTACTTCCGGCCCGCCACTTTGAATTACCCTTGACAGATTTTCAAGGCCAAAATATCCATTCTCATTTTTTCTAGAAAATGGTCCGATTTCAGGTCCGCCATTTTGAATTTTCTTAAATTCGTGATCAGCGACATCGAAAACCTCCGAGTAGAGATTTCTAGGCCAAAGTTTTCATTTTCAAAAGTTTTTTTTGCAAGGCTTAATTTTTGGGACATTTTAGGGGCTTATAACTTCATAAACCCCCACTGTGTCCGTCTGCAAAGATGTTAGTGGTGACGAATGATCCTAAGGGTTGAAGGAACACAACGCATAAGGAATTTTTGAAATCGGTGCTGTTTTCCAACTTTTACACATTTGGCACTTTTTTCTTGCTTATTTACTAGAGTAAAATATAGACCATAACGTTATCGGTTATTTTAATTTTATATTCAAGATATGCCAATACCTTTTCAGACACATTTTTTAATTTCTTAGAATCATTCCATTCCCATAGTCTTTGTAACACATCGTGATAATATATTTAAGTTTAAAATGATCTTAATCTACTCACGGTGAAGTTTTGATTGAACCACTCTGTACATGTTGTATTTTTAAGACCTACTCCCCAATTAGCGTATAGTTTGCTGATGTCCAATTAGCTGGGGTAATGAATGCTGCTGAGGAACGATAAACTTTGTAATATGGTTGATCTATAAATAGTTTTAATGAATTATAAAACTTAACGAGCCAAGTCAAATTAAACTTCGTACAAAAATAGCAAAAATTGTTACACTTACGTACATACTTTCTAAGATGTTACAACCCGCACTAAATAAAAACACCACTTTAACTTTGTTGCGTCGCTAATTCTCGTGTGTAATCAATTTAAGAACTAGATAGGGTATTACTTTTTAAATTATGTATATAACAGATGAACAGAAGTCGTGGATATGCGTTGCCCACGTCGAATACCTATTTGGCTAAAGGAAAATTTTAGTTTGTCATTTGGGCCGCACCGTCACAGCTCATAGACTACATAGATAATCTTTTTAGCAATGAATTTTTGCAGCCATCAAAAATATATTATAAGGATTATTACTAATATATAAGATGAGCGAGAAATACCAAATCAAAGCCCATTTTGATTTATTCTATGACAAACCTAAGCTTATTTAATCAAAATAGTTTGTTTTCTGTGCTTAAATAAAGAAGGCAGTAATTAGCTTTACAAAACATGTTTTTACGTAACTAGACAAAATAATTTAAGAACTAGGACTCAATCTTGAACTAACAAGAAAAAAACATTCAAAGCGCAAAATTAATATCCATAGGTGGGGACATGAGGAAGAGTTACCCTTTGCTTCAACATTTATTTTCTAGTTCATATTTTAACTCCCCCACCTATAAAAATGGGGAGGTTGTTGCAATTGGTGAAAAAATGAGATAAGACCAGATTTTTAGATTTTGAGGTCCCAGGAATATGAAAAACTGGTTTTTGAAGAAACTGATCTCAAATTGCACGGCAATAGACTGAATGCAGGAGCCAGAGACATGGTGGTGAAATCAGTTGAGTATCTCAATCAGAAAATGTGTGATGGAGGTCCCCTCTTACCTTTGCAGGCAGTCCATGAGCTGAATCGCAAAATTAAATGTGGCAGATGTTTATACAGTAAATTTTCTTTTAGCGTAGATACTTCTATTGTATTGGGCATTTGTATGCGAGCGATGCAACGGATTTGTAAGAAAACCCGTGAGGAGCAGGACGACCCATATAATACTGGATGAAAATATGGCTAAGGTTATAAGCTAAAATGTGCAGATTGTAATGCCTCGTATATAGGCCAACCTGGTCGTTCATTCAAAATTAGGTACGAAGAACACTTACGCCCTTTTAATTTTCAAAAGACAGATTCAACTTTTGCAAATCATATTTTAGAAACAAGTCGCAATTTTTTTAACACAAATAATCTAAGGATATTATTATATGTGAAAGAAAAATGTTTTAAATTAAATTTATTAGAATCAATAGAAATTGTCAAATGTAACAAAATTTCGAATAATTTTCCAAATGACCAGTTGGAGCTTTATCAATCTACTATCTTTAAAGTATTCAAATTTTAATCCTTTATTCATTCATTTACATAATTTTAATATATTTAATGTCTATTGTTATATTTCTAAGATTTGGTCAACCTGTTAATACCTAGTATATAATTACGCGCAGTCCTTACTTAATTTATTCATATGAATTAATGTTTGAAAATGGCACGTTAACGTGTCAAAACTGCAGTAACGTGTATATTACAATAAATTCTAGTGATAGGAAACAAAGTAAAGTGTCCATTCTCATATCATCATGATTAACCATCAAAGTAACGACTTCCACAATCGACTTTTCTTATTATTTTTGCATACCAGGTTGCCCCCAATTAGTTCCAAGATAACCAGTAAAAACTTATATTGAAAAGCCATCCCCAGGAGGCCGTAGGTCTCTCAGGAAGTTTATTCAGACACTTTTTTAAATTCACTTGTTTAACACCGGCCTATTTCCGCTGTTAAAGCCAATAACCAGGCGATGCCAGGAGCCGAGTTATTTCCAACCTGGAAATGTTGCCGAATCTCTTCTCTTTAGAAGAGTATGGATTTTCAACTTGCCTAACATCTATTATACAAGGAACCGACTGCTTTACATCCCCTCTAAAGGATGGTATATTATCCACTATGTAATTCCCGTCTAAAATTACATAGCTTAAAAGGTAGGGCAACATAGTTGTGTTTCTTTGGAGGATCACCTATTAGCGATGCATGGCTTTTCGTATCGAAATACATATGGAGTTAAGACGCTCGCCCTATATTTCCAGACATGTTTATAGGAAGTTTTCTTAATACTTTTGCATGTAGAATCAGTACGTAAAAGGGAACGCGGGAATTTAGAGGACATCCTGTATAACTAAATAATATTTATAGTACGCAAAGACATTACTCCTCACATTCTATATTATAGTACAAAAGTTAAACTTGAAAGTAATGGCATATATACTGCCTAAATTATGATCTTTTATCAAAGGTAACACCGACGTGTTCCTATTAAAGGACATCCTATGTAACGAGATCTTGCCTTCATGAAAGTTGATATACAAACTAATTCGAACAAAATTTCGTATCCTTCCTTTTATTGAAAGTGCACAATTTCACCTTTCAAATATGTGTTACTATATTAAACTCGGGTTTTATGTACCACACCACTCTAGTTTCAAATAGAAATGTAGGTAACACATTTGCCATCGAAGTTAATTTGATAGAGGATTCCATTTCAATTTCCAATAGGCGAACTAGCGTACCTCAAAAAGAAAAAACTTAATTTAAAATAATGGTCGATGTGCTGGAAGGAACTATTATTTTCGGATCTGTTCAGATTTGTGGATTTACTAATTTAATTCAATTTCAAGTGGAATATTATTTGTTGTTTTTTATAATTAATAATCATCATATACAGTGCTGGTCATGGCACCTATTAGGAGATGTCATAATGCATTTATTTTCTAATCATATTAGACAAAGAAGTAACATCTCCGCGGATGCTGCAGTAACTATAGAATAATATAGTATTTATTTATTTAGCCTTGCTATTTTAGTACACGAAATGTAAGAAAATAGGGTGCGCCATTATTCAAGGGTATATTTTTTGGACCAAAATGTGGATATAACCAAACACAAGCCTTAGTAAATTGTTGCTGAGGAAAAAGAAACAGAGTGTCAAATTTTATTTTTTCTCTTTTTTTTTGCAATATCACAATCGATCTTCTCCAAATTTGGTAAGGAAACATTTTTCAAAAATGTATCTCTTCTCACTTTTCTTAGACATAGAATTAACCTGATTACTAAATGTAAATTGTGGGTCCAAAATATAACACCCAAATACTGAATTCCACTTTTTCTATAACACGCTCATTTATTTTAATTATATAAATGCTGCCTAGAAATTTACTACATAGAGATATTGAGTCTATAACCATAAGTTTGGTTTTATTCGAATTTAGTTTTAACTTATTGCCACATTGCAATTTGTGAAGCAGTTAGCTGGAAGTCCAGGCTAACTTTTGATGTCCCATCGGTGGTCCCATTTTGTACCATATGGGCGCAGTCGATTTTCAAATGTCGCAATCAAAAATTGTCAAAAAGTCAATTTTTTCAAATGGCACCTACTATTTTTTTTCACACCATTCGAAAGAAAATTGAATTTTAAGGTGAGTTACTTAAGCATTCCCTATGTCTAACTTCACCCCATATCGAGTTATTCAATAAAAATCAAGAAATACTTTATCTTGTCGAGAGATTCCTTACTTCATCAAGTATGCCATGAAAACAAAAGACAGTTGTAATAATTTTGAAAGAAAAATATGGATTCTTATTTAATTACACACAACACCAACAAATTGTTATTAACGAACAAGAACAATGTTGACAAAATTCTGTCAGTGAAAACGGTGCACAGTGCACACATTGAGCATTTGTATTGAAATAATTATTTTGTTAATCTGTTTATTTGTTGTTATTATTTATTATTGCAATACGATTTTTGAATAAAAATTAAAATGAAATGATTGTTTCCAAAGCCTACTACCCCTGAGAAAAAAAAACAATATTTTTTTCAAAAAATGCCAATAACTCAAAAACGACTGTAGATAGACATACACAATGTTAATAAAAGTGGCCCTAAAATTCAATTTTGCATTGATTTCTGGCGTCAGAAATGGTAGGCGCAAAGATATGCTACGCAATCTGTTGAAAGTAGAATAATAGAATATTTGAACAAAAATATGGTGGTCACATTGAACATTTACGTCAGAATTTCGTCAACATTGTTCTTGTTCGTTAATAATAATTTGTTGGTGTTGTGTGTAATTAAATAAGAATCCGTATTTTTCTTTAAAAATTATTACAACTGTCTTTTATTTCCATGGCATACTTGATGAAGTAAGGAATCTCTCGGCAAGATAAGGTATTTCTTGATTTTTATTGAATAACTCGATATGGGGTAAAGTTAGGTATAGGGAATGCTTAAGTAACTCACCCTAAAATTCAATTTTCTTTCGAATGGTGTGAAAAAAAAATAGTAGGTGCCATTTGAAAAAATCGACTTTTTGACAATTTTTGATTGCGACATTTGAAAATCGACTGCGCCCATATGGTACAAAATGGGACCACCGATGAAACATCAAAAGTTAGCCTGGACTTCCAGCTAACTGCTTCACAAATTTGGTTTCATAATTTTGAAAGGGTTGCGAGATACAAATTTGTTCGTAAACTACTACAGCGGCAATTTTTTTCAAAAAATTGGACATATGTCAAAAATTGTAATAGATAAGTTAACATAACTTAGGTTCTCTAAACTCAGAATTAGAATACCAATCGAACCATGTAAAGAAAAATATAGGTTTCCATTTAAAATAAGAAAGTTGGTACCAATTTTTGGCACACCCTGTATAGTTGGAGGACTGAAAATATTTCAGATAGAACGGGCATGATCGATTATGGCTGCGTACCAAATTTCAAGTTTCTAATCCAACTTCAAGTTGAAAAAATTCTAATGAATGGCCTACGTGATTCACCCTGTATACTAGAAACCAAGGCCTCACATTTTTTATAATATTTTTCAACCCCTCCACCACCCCCATCCCATCACCAATAGGGTTGATAAAATAAAACTGAGACATTCAATTGAAATTTGGTACAGGTATGTGTTATAATGACATCTGGAACTATGTTGTATTTTAAGATCATCCCGTTCAAGTGGTGGACGGAGGTGGTAAGTAGGGGTAAATATGACAAAATAAGTAAAGCAAGCTGGTAAGTCCAGAAACTTGGGATTTGGTGTATATACTAGAAGCCAAGGCCTCAGATTTCTTTATAATATTTTTCAACCAACCCACCATCTACACTCCATTGTTATTAAAGGGGTTGATAAAATAAAATTGAGATATACACTTGAAATTTTGTATAGTTCTCTTCATATATTTAAGGCACATAAAAAGTGTCGGCGCCTTTGACTTTGCGGTAAAGATCAAAGACCCTGACATTTTTATTTGCCCTAAATATATGTAGAGAACTATGCAAGGTGTAATGACATTTCATCTAAATACCTTGATTTTTATTGTCCATGGCAAAAAACATAAATTATCACAAACATACTCCAATATAACTATAACGTCAGTATGATGTATAATTTGCAATTGATTTGCAGTGATTAATGTCGACTTTCTGCCTGCACTGATTTCTAAATTTTAAGGCAGTCTTTATATACGACTTTCCACCCTCATTATCAAGTAATCCAATCAGGTAAACGCGGTGGTGGGTTTAACACTATCTGCGATTAAACAAACAAACTTTAAAAATAACGCACCTAAAAGGTTGCAAAACTGTAATGTAGTATTTAAAATAGAGCTTTTATTTTCATACCTACTTTTACGTTATGTAAGAATTTATGAGATTAGTAAAAGCTATTAGGAATTCCTCGAAAACGTTTTTTGTTTTTGTTGAGTGGGTCCCTACTTACATTCAGAGCTACCGCTACCTCAGGAAAAATATTTATTTTATAAATCTGTTTATTTCTGTAGTATTATAGTAATTTATTTACGTCACTCTGTCTTCAATGCGCCCACACTGAAACTCTTACACAAATATACTTTTCAGTTTAAAAAGAAGAGGAAGTTTAAAAATAACTTTAAAACGATTTACGTTCTCGGCTCACAATTTCATTTAACAGAATGAAACGAACGTATTTTTATGTATTCTGTTTATTCATCTAATAACGCCAAAACATGGCAACGTATTTTTAATGATTCTTCAATTATTTATAGGCGTGGAACGTATACACTGGCGAATTTACGAGTAGGCATTGTAGGCTCCAGTTTAGGGCGATAAATAAGGGCGTGAAATTTTGACATTTTCCCGGAAGAAATATAAGCAAATTACTTATATTATAATAAATTAGATTAGGTTTGAGACGTGTGTTGACTCTACGGGTGCAAAAATTGTAAATCCGCCACTGAACGTAGAGACTACTGGAGGAAAATAATTAATTTTAATTTCAGTGGCATTTCACAAAGCAGTCCTGTCACCAAGAGATGAACTATTAACAATTTGTTGGTTGAGAATTTGCACTTGGTCTGGTCTGTTCATATGATCTTGGAGCTTTATGTAAATATTGCTGTGTGGTACATGTGACAGCATCACGTCACACGTCGAGGTTGCCTGTTAGGCGCAAGGTGTCAATAAACCTCTCCTGCTAGTTCCTTGGTACCATAAGCCCAACAATTTGGAGACATACTCTTCGCTATTTGCCATCTGACGTTTAACAAATATGCGAACGAAACTTTATAGATAGTTTATTCTATATCCAGCGGATTTAATTCAGACATTATAAAAAATTGATTAATGCCATTGTTGTGAGGCCGGCCCTCACCTACGCGGCACCGACGCATGAGGTGGAGCAGCACATCGGCCGCGACATTAAAGAAAGTCAAATTTCTTGACCTCCACCTCATTTCGAATTCTTCGAGATACAACACCTTAAGAGAGCTATATGTATGCTGCAATGGCATTGCGTTATTAGTGAACCATGTCCGCGCAACTTCCCAGAAGTTCTACTAGTTCAAACTGGGCGATACAATCTGCTAACGTGTAGCTTAACATAAATAAGAGAGTGCACCATTTTGAATTAAAATCAAACTGTCATACCGCCGATATCGACTTTCTCTAGTCTCTTCAGCCAAAATTACATACTCATTCTCTAACTTGTCAGTAGTGATGCCACTGAGAAGAGATAATTCTCGATCTCGTTTCGTCTCGAAATGCAAGATCGAGATGAACATATTTAGATTTCGAATGTTCTAGACGAGATCGACAGGAAATCAACTTAATTCTCTATTTTTTTTTTAAGATTCCGGATCTCAAACAAAGCAGAATAGTTATAGGTTATAGCGCTTTATTTTCATGAAAAATACATTAAGGATCTGTAATGAACAACAACATAGCCTTTTACATATATATTATATTAAATGTTTTTTCGTAAATTCGCATGACTGCCAAGAGTTTAAACACAGCAGTGCCCTAAGCAGAATCATGATTAAGTCGATGATGCGGTGTTTGTGGTATTTAAGGATGTTATTATGCCGGTCAAACTTCGAGTTCCTGTCCTTGTTACTACATTTTGAAAAAAATATATAGTATAGATTTTGCATTTTTCCGGTGGACCATCGAAATCCGAAAAAAAGTCGGATCGAAATCAAAGTCATATATGTCGACTCGAGAGCGAATTTAGAAAATTCCTTCCGTCGGTCAGTTGGTCCGTCGGTTTGTCGGTCCGTCCGTCTGTCTGTCTGTCACGCCCAGCCCCCCCTAATCCGTTTTCGTATTTCGATGAAACTTGGGTGGTTAATAGGAGGTCTTTAGAAAACCTCAACGCCGAAAGCTCGGCTCCGTTTGGAAACCGGAAGTACCCGAGTTTTTATAAAAACATTGAATAACTCGGTAACAGATAGTCGGATCGAGATATTAAAAAAAAATGGTGCCGCTGGCAGAGCTCTACAGAGACTACGTCGAAAAACAAATGAAAATTGAATTTTCTTGCAAAAAACTGCTTTTTTCGAAATCGTGCTAGGAAGCACGATAACTGTCCAGAATATTGATCGATTTCGATGAGACTTAGTGGGATAAAAGGTACACGGCCACAAATGAAGCCTATTGCTGGCGGCCCGAATCCGTTGATTGATTGATTGATTGATTTGCCAGCGTAAGGTGGGCATTGCTGCCAATTCCGGTGCAGGGAGATTTGTTCCACCACGCAGCCCGATCGCCCACCGATCATCCCACCGTGTGCCAGAACAAACCCCCAGTGCTTTTATATACCGCCGGACCAGCTGCATACGCTGGATTGGACATTGGACATGCTTGTTGTCAGCAGCGAGAGCCGCATGACGCATGGGGTAGGAGTATAGGATGGAGCGTGTAGGTGTTTGTGAGATGTTTCTTCTTGTTTTCCTTCTGTCTTCATCGGATGGAAAGTGTAGGCGTTTGTGAGATGCTTCTTTTAGGTTTTCGTGCTTCTTTTCACTTTCAGGTTTTTGTGATATGCTTCTTCTTAGTTTCTGTCTGTGATCATCTTCTCTCCTATTCTACTTCTGAGTTTTCTGTTTCTTCTGTTTCTGAGTCTGGCAGTGTGTATATCCTTGATATTTCTTTATTGTATTCCATTTTTTGTTGTGCCAGCTTTTCCCAGTGTGTATAATCCTTTCCTAGCTTATTCATAATCCTCTCGATTGTTGTTATCCATGTGTAGCATGGCCTCCCTATTTTCAGTTTGTTGCTGTTCATTCGCAGCGCTTTCTTTAGTAGGTGTGTCGAGTCCCGTCTTTGGACGTGTCCCCAGTATTTCATTGCGTATGATTCTATTCTTTTGATTATTGTTCTTCCCTCTAGTAATGTTGACGTTTTCTGTCGTTTTTGTGGTTTTCCTGTTTTTGCTAGCAGTTGGATAATGTCCCTTTCAGCTCTTCTCAGGCTTCTTCTGTTGGCCTTTGTCGTTGCTGCGTTTTTGACTCCATATATCATCGTAGGCATTATGATGGTCGTGTATATCTTTTTGGTTAGGCACCATGGTGGTTTGTTGTCCTCAATGAAGGGTAGTAGAGCTCTTGTGACTCTGTAGGCTGTTTTGATTCTTTCCCTTACTGTTTCCCTCCTTTTTAGTTGATTCGTTAGGTATGTTCCTAGGTATTTCATTCTATTCGTGGTTCTCAGGGTGTAGTCTCCTATTTTGTATTCTTCCCCACTTGATGGACTTGTTTTTGTCAATGGGTCTCGGACCATTATAAGGCTCTTCTTGAAGTTTATTTTCATTCCAGAGGAATCCAGATGTGGTGTCATGTTTCTTAGAAATTTAACGATGTCTTGTTCTTCCTCGGTGATGATGAGTATATCGTCGGCGTATGCAAGTACGATGGGGGGCTTTATCGTTCCATCGTTTCCATTGAAATTCTGATTCTCCTTTATTGTGCTTTCTATCACTTGGTCCAGGACTGTGGTGAATAGTCGGGGGGATAGGGGACATCCTTGTTTGACTCCTATATTCTTCATTTTTGATTCCGTCGTCTGTCCAAACCATTGTATTGCAGTGTTTTCGTGTAGGCATGCTTTTATTATTCTGTTTATTAAGTAGTGCGGTACTCCCCTGTTGAGCAAAGTGTTGACTATAGCCTCATGCCTTATGGTATCAAATTCCTTTTGGAGGTCAATTGAGACTATATATAGTTTTGTTCCTTCTTTCCACTTTTCTTGGCGGCCCGAATCCGTTGACCGCAAATATTATTTCCAGGACCGAGTATGGTTTTCCAAAGAGACTAATAACTCCCGAACCGAAGCAAAAGTACGATTTTGATTTTCAAAAATGGCAATTGTAGGGCTCGATTAGGTCTATTAGTTGACGTTTGTGAGAAATTTGATAAATCAACAGCGAATCTACAAATCCTGGAAAACTTGATTTTTTTGATAAATTCTACAAATTCCGAACAGTTTCCTAATAAAAATCGAAAATTAACTATTCCGTCGATCAATCTCTATAACCAGTATAAGGCACGGACCTTTTTGGACAATGAATCTGAAATAAGAGTTTTTTCGAACAATTTAAAATAAACGAGTTATTTACGAAAATATATTCCATAGAATTATTTTAAAAAATACTACAATTCGATAAATTCTCCGTGCGATATAGGCGCAAAAAATAAGGTAATATTTAAAATATCATCATTCATTTCCTTATTTTCATTTACTAAATAAAAATAGTACCGATGCCCTTTCAGTGTTTCAAAATGTAGTTAGCCTTTACCTTAGTCAATGCAAAAAAAAAAAAAAGAAAAATAAAACATGTCAAAATGTACTGACTCATCTTGCGACCCTGTGCTGAAAATGTACTGAATCATCCCGACAGGGATAAAAAGCATATCAAAATGTAGTTTTTTTAGCTTGTTAGGAAATAATTTGCTATATTCCTGAGTGTGATGGATTTTTAAGTGTCGCTTTAAACCAGTCGTATTAGATGGCTTCATTTTTATTTTTGAATGACATCCCTACGTCATGTAATCTGTATCCGTACAGATTGCAATGTTGCCATTCTTTTGTACTGTGAGCGACTGTGCAGTGTCTACTAATTTTTGGATACCAAAATATTTTTTTAAATGGGCACGGCCACTCGATTTACTCGATTTCGATTTAGTTGTTTCAAGAAATTTCGACACTGGTACTATCAGGTGACAGGACTCTGCCATAGTTAAACAATATTCTCCTTCTCTTTTAAAGTGCTTAGTTTTTATTACTTTAGAAGTATTACTTCTACTGCTAGACGTTGATGGTACCGACTCATCGTCATCACTACCACTTTCCATTCCACTATGCTCATAATCAATATCTTTTACAGAATCATCATCTTCTATTACATTTGTGTCGCTTTTCATTGAAATATTCTCAGCAGTTGGTTTTATGTTTAATATTGCGATTGCGTTTCATCTTAATCACGACAATGAAAAAATAACACTTATTGTTCGTAACAGAAACGTGTAACGGCTGTTCTGGTATACAGACCACGGAGCATATGCTTGGTCGTTGCACCGTCGCAATAGACAACATTTCGCATGCACGTACTTAAAACTCGAGATATGAGAATCTCAAATTCGAGATCGAGAATGGAATTTCAGGATTTACTGAGATCGAGAAACTTCTTTTGACAATTTTCGAGATCGAGATCGAAAATAGACCCAATCCCGTCTCGTCTCGTGGCAACACTACTTGTCAGAAAATTATGACAATCATTTTTATTCTCTTACTTTCATATCCACTTTTTCTTTTCGTTTTGTGTCTTTTTGTTCCTTGTGTTTATTTCTCTAAATTATTTTTCCTAATGATGAAATTTTGTTAGAGCCAAACATTTAAATAACTCCCAATATTTTAAACCGTCGCTCCATTCCCAGTGAAATACTCTTAGCTGGTTTTTCATCAGCCACCTTTCGTGTAGCAATAATATTTAAAAATTTCACCAGTGCTATTCCATCTTATTTTTAGTTTTAATATTTCCCTTTGGAAGTTCATTTGTTTACTACCATTTTAAATCGCCTCGTCATTGTTTTATTTTAATTTTAAGTTGCTGTAGCCTATTCTGTCCAGTTGCAGACCTTCATTTGCCACGGCCTATGTATGTATGTCGTGGATGTTTGGCTGGCTCAAGAGGTCAGTTCCAGAAAAACCTTGTTGTTACGTTTAACTTCGTTTTTTGTTTTTTAAATTGAGCTTGAATATTTTTCCACTACGTTTATTTCAACACTTTTTAAAATCTTCCTTTAAAAAAGTGTTTAGTTGCCAATTGATAACTAAACTTCAGTGATTTGATCTGCATTGCTTACATTGCACCCTAGTAATTATTTGGATGCAATTTAAGCGATGCAGATCACTGGGCCGTAACATGAAGGTGACATAGTAGGCATTAAATAGTTCATTCAAAGAACCAAATACAAATAATTTTAACTTGCCAGCTCGTAATATTTGCTGCGTCTTGAATCCAATTAAAGGAAGCGCGATGATTTTCATCCTGCAAATTACACACAGTACATCAATCTAATATGTAATGTTGTTTGCGATATTCATTAACTGGGTAACTCGTAAGCGCTCTCCTAAGTATGAAACAGGAAATTTCTCCATCTTCTCAAATCTAAATTTAACGTAATGAGATTCTGATTACACAGTATAAAATGGATGTGTACGAGAGGTAAAATCACATTACTCATATGTATTGATTAGCATGTATATTCTCTCCAATTACAAGACTAAAGATGATTAGCGTTGCGTAGGAGGGTACACGATGCATAAAGTCATATGTAATTCAATCTGGAAACAAAAGCGTTCTAAATAGGCTGTAGCAAATATTTCTGTTTGAATGGGATACGTGTAGGTGGAAAGTCAGTTAAACTACTATCCCGACTAATAGTTATATGAAACTTGAATTTTCAGTTAATTCCTTTTAAAGCTATGGCGTGGATGTATGCTGGATAAAACGCAATGAGCAGTTATCTCGCATGGCCAAATTTAAAATTAAAAAAAATTATCTTTGATTAGTTAAACGCAATATGTCGCAAAAGATGGTCAACCTCTTCCAAAATGGCCGTAAAAATGTACTAGAAGGCTCCAATTAGTCTGGGCTCGTGTCAAAAAAATTAAACTTGTTTGAAAGTGGTTTGACGACGTTTGACGTTTAACATTAATACTAATAAATTAAGGGTGCCGGAAATTTTGGGTAGACCCAAGGGCGCCTAGATATTGAAGTAACCAATATTTTAAAATTTGTATTTTGGAATTATTAATGAAGCGGAGAGGTGAGACTTCTCTGGTTTTAAGAGAATCTGAACTGATACAGAGTGAGGGTAATATGGAACATTAAGAAATTATTATACCAACCATACTATAACCACAGAGAAGCAATCCTATGTGCACCATTGTTAGAACAATTATAATACGAGAACTGTTTGGTGCACTATAAAACAGTTTGGAATAAACCAAGAGAATACAAAAGAAATTCCCCTCAAATGAGGGGAATTTCATTTGTATTTCAAATCAATAATTTTATTATAGCTCAGTCAATTTGTACATCCGACCTTACAAGAGGTCATGTAGTTCTAATTTTTTAATATGTTCTTATGACCTATGCCAAAAGTAAGAAACCAAGTTTGCAGCTTAGAAAGATCTGTGCGAAATTTTTGCACTTCGGTTTTTTGATTAAACCATTTATTTAACTTATATAAAACTGTGTTGCATTTGACTTATTACTAGGTACTAAAGCTGCCAAGGTATCAAGAGCATTCGCGTACAATAGAAATGACACCTAGACCCAGAATAGAGTCTTGTGGCACTCCTGTGCCAATTTCAACGTACTCTGAATTAACACATTCAGTAGTGTTGGCCTCGTTATTGATAAGTGGATGAATTAGTTGATAGTCTCGACCTTTACTTGGTGAGAATCCATTATCACTAATGAAATAAAAAACATTAAACGGTCTTTAACGTTTTCACATATATGTGAAAACGTTAAAAACAATTTAGTGTTTTTTATTTCATTAGTAATTATTATTTATGAGTAAGAAGACGCGCCACGAAAATATTATACCTCTTATACCATTTAGTCAGCTAGGTGAGCAGCTTCTCATGATCGATGCAGTCGAATACCTTGCTTGAATCGCAAAAAATTCTAACTGGGCACTTGCTAGCCTTAATATATGTATAGTTAGTTACCTTCATTCGTTTAGTGCAGGTAAAAATAGCTGTAAAAAACGGACCATAAATTTGACTCGTTAAGATAATTGATATCTCACAGAGCCGTACTAAAAATTTTTGTGCACACTGATAGAAATTGAAATCTGTTGAGCAATTATGATATTTGGGTCTAAATTAGAATTATCAAATATTCTCTTATTGCTCGGTTTTTGCTCAATATCTTCTAAAGTATGCATTGAAAAGAAAGGGTTATTATCCCTTAAATTGTATAAAATGCAAAGTTTGCTGCAATGTAAGCCCAAGCCGAGTTACGTACATTCAGAACTCTTCAAAAATTGGCGATTGTCTCCAAAAAGTGAAAAAATATATCAAGCCAGTAAAGAGCCACGAAGGATTTCTCCCCAGTCTTGTCTATGGTTTAATCTGCAATCTGGCTCTTGGAAAACTAGTCAGTTCCATGAGGTAGAAATTCTGGAGGATGCCCGCCAACTTTGTTTTTCCTGCCAGAAAGGGGTAGAAAAAGAACAGTTCCTTGAGGGTATTGTTTGGCTCCGTGGGTGTAAGATAAGACACACCGAGATTCACGTTTGCCACTTTTCTGGAGGTATTGCAGCTGAGCCCAAGCTATCGAGGAGGACCAGGAGACCTCCTGGGCTTTTGGGTAGTGCTGAGACAATGATATCCCGATCAGCGTTTTCTTCGGCCACTTTTATTGCAACGCCCTGCTGCTTAAATGCATTGCGAAGCAGTAAGATACAGCACCTCTGTTATTATAATTGATCAATAGTTTTTGCTGAGGTACTTGGATGATAGTGAACTCCTCAAAAAGTATATCGCTGTATGACCAAAACGAAATTTTTTCACTTTTTGAAGACAATTACCAATCTTTGAAGACCTGTACCTCTGAAAGTTCTGGACGTACGGGACTCGGATTGACCTTAAAAAAGCAATAATAACATTTTCTGTTCAACGCGTACTTTAGGAGATATTGAGCAAAAATCGAAAGAAATGCAAAGAATTTCTCTGTCCTAACAACTTTAAAAAAAAATAGAACTACATGACCTTTTGCAAGGTTGAGTTCTTTTTTGTGTATAAATTGGCTGGCGTATTATAGTATAGTAATATTCCAAATTGAATTATTACTAACAATTTATTTAATTTTAGCACAGTTTCAGCTGAAGAGGTAATAAAGGCATTAAATTTTATAAAAACAAATGCGACTACAAACTGTTCATTTCTATTTTTTAAATTAATATACGTGACAATTTTTCTGATCTCCGCTCCATCAGCGTATATACTCTGTACTCTCAAAGGTCTTAAATGAGATTTAAATGACCCGCTTACATATCACAAAACATATACTGCCGGAAACTTAATCAGGTTGTGTTAAAGGTAAATCGATAACACTGTCAATAGTTTACGACGACATTGTGAATGAAAGTGATAATAACAAACTCTGTGGTTTGATTTTATTGGCTTTTAGCAAAGTTAATAATGTTAACTATATACTTTCTTGCACAAAACTATATTACATTGGATTTGATAAGAATCTCGCTGATTTGGTAAGAAATTATCTAATGGGAAAAACTCAAAACGTGGTGTCTAGTGAACTACTTGTTAATGAAGGTACCCCCCAACGACCCATTCTTAGACCTATATCTATAATACATATACCTTTGATTTCAAAAACTTAGTTAAGTATTGAGACGTAAACTTGTATGAAGATGACATACATGACATACGCAACTCCTTTTTACTTGAACAAGTTGCAGTAGCAGTTGGCCAGACAAATAAAGATATAAATAGAATTGTCAGGATCTCTGGAAGTCATAACCTTATGATTAATACAAGTAAATCTTATGTGCTATCTTTGGAAGTAAGAATAATGAAAACAAAATACAAAATGTGACAAAAATTAATAAAATTAAAAATATTACTCGCGCAGGAAAAGTATTACAAAAAACTTACGTCTGACCGACAAATTACAATTTAGCGAGCACAGTAATAACTTAATACGTATCTACTTTGCCAGGTTAAAATTGTTGTATAAGTTTAGACACACCTTTCCAGTAAATCTAAAAAGAATTATTGATACTTTCTAAATTCGACTATGCTGATGTTGTGTGAGTACCGTTTGGAAGGTACACTTACTGGACAATTTACAATTTTTAAATTTTCTACCTCGGTGACTTTCAAGAATTGATAACTTACTGCTATCAAGAAAAATGTGGTTTAAACCGGATGGTGCTCCTATATATTATATTCTTACGGTCAAAACGCATTAAAATAATGAATTGAATTGACGTGTGAAGATCAGACATATGGTTACCTAGATCTCCAGATCTAATGCTATTAGATTTTTCTTATGGGAACATGTGAAAGAAATTGTTTACTAGACGAGAACCACTACTAGAGATGATATCATGAAGAGAATAAGGAACGTATTAAATTCAATAGATCCACTACCATACTTAGATGCGTTAATAGGAGAATGAATAAATAATCTGGGGAGAATGAAATGCATATAGATCACTTATCGTGATATTGTTACTATCGTTTTGTTGTTATTGTAATTCTTGGGCTTATTTTTGTTTTATTCAAGTGCTATTTATTTTTGTTCATATTTAATTCTAACAAAATATATCAAATTATTTATTATACTCTTGGCAAATACAAAACGAAGAGTATATTGCGTTTGATAGGTACATTTCTAAAATCGATAATATAGCTTGTCGAGAAAAAAATATCATATCACTGTGTTGGTGATCGAGTTCTGAACAACTTGAACGTCTGTCTGTCGGTATGAACGTCTGTCTGTCGGTATGTCCGCCTGTCTGTGTGTCTGTCCGTTCGTCACGTCTCGCTGTAAAGTTTGGTTTGACTCTGAAAATCGATACACAATCGTAATTAAAATCGATACACAATCGTAATTAATATTTAGTGTGAAACGACGGCCAAATTTATGAAAATATATGTTTTGCAAATTGTAATCTTATCCGATCTTTCATATTCTTATGGGACATTTAAAAAAATTATATATTATTAGTTATTTTAGTTATATAAAATTATGATTTATTCTAGTGAGCGGATATTTTCATTTAATCACTTATTTCAACCTCGCTAACAGTCAGTCAATATTGATCTTTACTAAGCTTCTTTGTGTTTTGTTTATTATGCGTATTAGAATTCATTATCTGAAGTAAGATGTAGTGTAGCATTTAAAAGACCTCAACAGGCAAACACTAATTTGTCTTAAAATGTTAATAGAACCTAACAAGACAATTGCTCTATAAGTAAAACAGTTTTGTCCGTACATGCTATATAGACGAATCTTAGTACTTCAATTGCAGTTAAATAACGTATTCAATTAGTCGATCAATCAATGCTTTATTTAAATATTATTAAATTGTTTTATAATTAAGTATTAAATAACGAGGTACCTCTGTTAAATTACTTTTTCAAATTATTCTTCGTTCAAATTAAAAATCTCAATATTCTACGATTACTATACCCCCACTTCCACTATGTGGATAACTAAGTAATTAAGCTTAAGCTGCTGTTATTTAGTAAAAATATATTTTGATTATGAATTTCCCTAATTTCTTACAACAAAATCATTGTAAAGATACTTTTATGATGTTCAAATAAGATACAAAAAACCGCTGTCTAAGGAATCATTACATCCACATCCAGATTTTCCATCCAAGTCTCTTTAAAGGAAAACATCTTGACCATATTTGCACTCTAGTATGTGGAAATAATTGGTCATAGAATTATAATAATGAGGCAGATTTCATAAGAAACAGTGAGGCGTTGGTTTCTAGCATATACGCCAAAAATGAAGTTTGTGGACTCTTATTAGCTCGTTCTAGTTATTTTCCCCAATTTACCCCATCCCCACCCCTTCGACGGAATCATCTCAATCAGATGTCATTACAATACATACGTGTGCCAAACGAGTGCCAAATGTGTGTCGAACGAGTTGAAAATTACTATAAAGAAATCTGAGGCATTGGCTTCTAAGGGCCGTCCATAAAACACGTCACTCAGAATTTCACCTTTTTGGACCCCTCCCTCACCCTTCGTTATGGTAAGTCATACTTTCAGCAACCCCCCTAAGAAATATTACGTCACAAAAGCTAGCCCCCCCCTATAAACGATTTCTTGTGTTTAAAAATAGGTAGTAACATACAACTCCCAGAAATCTCGATCGCAGTTCTAAAAACGGGGGGGGGGGGGGCAGCAATTTAGTATTTAGTCATTCAAAACTCATTGTTATTTACATCAAACTAATCATTTAAAATTCATCATCATCATTCATCATTTCGCCTAATGCAAATACTTCTCTAACATCAAATGATACCCGGGCCCCTCATAAACCTCCGGGGGGAAACACCCCCTCTTAACGGGCCTATTTACAGGCTCTTAGTACTTGGCAATGACTGTCTATCGTAATGAAAAAATTTTAAAAACTGCCAAGAGAAAAATTAAAATAAAATTGATTAACTGCGAACGTCACATTTCCTTAGACCCCCCCCCTCCCCCTTTTCACATCTCGTCACGCTAAGCAATATCCCTCCCTCCCCCTTATTTGCCAACGTATTTTATAAACGGCCCCTAATACGTACACCAAATCTCAAAGTTCTGTACTCTTATCAGTTTGCTTTACTTATTTTCCCCTATTTACCTTTATTCAAACCCCAACTTTTCACCAGATAAGTTAAAAAAACTATCCAGTTCTAGATCTTGTAATAATGCGTGTATAAAAATTCAAATCAATATCTTAAACCGTTCCAGAGAAAAGGTGACAGACCAACAGAACAAACCGACCAACAGACAGACAGAGATACTTTTCCTTCGCTCTAATTTAAAATCTACAAACAAGAATAATTTTGGAAATTTTGTTTACGATTACTATACTTCCACTCCACTACGTGGATGTGGTAGTAATTATAGTAATTTAAAATGTGTAAAACTGTATGACATCTTGCACTGAAATTCTACAATTTTTAAAAAATGCATCTGGACTTTATTCCGCGACGTCGGCGTCGCACAAAATATTGTAAAACGATTTCTCTGTGCGAGTTAATTCTGTGTTGCTTTTTGCTCTAATTGTATGCTCATACGTAAACTCCAAACGTACCTTTTCATTTTTATTGATTAAACAATCCGCAGCAGTCCTCAGGAAATGAATATTTTGTTCACCAAATCGTCTTCTCATCGTAATTTGGTGTATATGGTGTATACTACATTTTAGGTAGTCCTACCTAGTAGTTGACACCTTTTTTGGTCTTGACCATGCCTTCCGTTACTACCATCCACGAAAATACACGAGATTATGATAAGTAAGATCAATTGAACTTGTTTGTAATTTTTCATAGAAGCAATAGTATTCGCACAAACAAACCGCCACCAGATTCAAACACAGAAAACACAAATATCACCACTTAATTTTGTATTTGTCAACATAGTACAAATTAATACTGTCTTGCCGTGATTTAAGGTATTGCGTTAAACGCTCATTCAGCGGATATTCAGTTTTGTATTTAAATCTATAAAGCAGTATAATAAAATATGAAATACTGTTAGATTTAAAATTATCATTGCACTAGATAACTCAAATCACAATTTCCATAATGTGCTTGAAGGTTATAGTATTGTGTCTAACATGATAACCTTTAACATATACTGACACAGTAATGTAAATGTTTAAAAGTTCATCCTCCCAATTGTTTTAATACTAAAAATAAGAGATTAGTATTATTTTAGATTTATCTACATATAATAAAGGTAAAACGCTGTTTGCAAAATCCTGTAAAGAATAAGTTTCAATACAATTATAAGCAAACAAATAATAATTCACTTTTAAACATGCATCGAAAATATAGGCTCCAATGCTAGTGAGTTAATAGATAGGTGAAGATCTGTTCTGGCAGTCAATGTTAAATATATAATTATTTCATACTTATTCACAAAAATTGTCTTGGTTTTACATGAAACATCTGTATCAGTGGCTTTATGTATTTCTGATGAGCTCCAGAATA
Source organism: Stenurella melanura (assembly GCA_963583905.1). NCBI lineage: Eukaryota > Metazoa > Arthropoda > Insecta > Coleoptera > Cerambycidae > Stenurella > Stenurella melanura. The sequence continues at coordinate 150,013,437 of OY757310.1, forward strand.
AGGGCTAAAAACGTTTTAAGGGCTAAGCATTTCCAATAAACAGAATGATAGATTTCATGAAAATGTAATCCATTGGAATGAAACATTTTTAAGACAAGGTAGCTAAATAAATTCATTTTAGGCCTTTATTCCCATTTTTAACTGAATCTTCATGACCGTAGGCGGTTATCTAGATAGTTTAATCTGCATGACCGTAGGGGACTGTGTGGATGCTTAGGATTTTAATTTGCTAGCATAACCAGAATTTACGTTATCGAAAGAATGCAAATATTTCATAATTTTTTTTTCACATAGTTTTTCTTTTAGTTGTCATAGACAGTTATTTTTTTTCTGATGTTTGCAAAATCCTATAAAGTATATGTTTCAGTATAATTATAAGCAAACAGATAATAATTCACTTATTAGGTTATTAGGTTCTTTTGGTGCGTATTTTTTTGAAACAGTTACTGTAGAGCCTTGATAGAATAACCGCAAAACGCCCATTTTACTGCCCTCGATTTTGGACTTGATTTTGGTGCTAAATGATACCATGATACCTATCATGAAATCAAGATCACTATTAGGTAGTTCAATAATACACCTAAAACTTTTGCTTGAAATATTTTTCGCTATCACTCATAATAGACTGGGAGATACACAAACGTTCAAGTCATTTTTTTCTTGTGGAATTTCTTGCACTCTCCATCCCCGGTAATTGATAAATATTGATAGAAAGTAGTTTCTATCAATATGTATCAATTACTGGGGATGGAAAGTGCAAAAAATTCGACGGAAAGTCTCAAATCCTTAATAAATGGTAGCATTTCCATGTAGTCCTGGCGCTTTTCTCACCCCCGCCAACGTTTAAAATAAAATGCTTAGTAAACAAATGAAATATCTCTGTTCAGGACCGTCATATCAAATGCAATTGTCGGCAAATGAAAGATAAAAAGGGAACAGTTTGAGCCTAGATAGACCTCGATCCGTTAACTAGAACAGGAGATATAGAACATTTTGCGTTTAGACCTGTCAATTGTTTATCAACGCTTTTTTTGAAAAAATCTAGTGATAACAAAAATCCATTGGGTTTTTTCATACAATATATGCTTTTATAATAATTAATTTATAACACCATACGGCGTTTTTTAGTGTTTACGCTCTGAGTGACTTGAGCATTAACTACTTTGTATATTTAATATTCAAAGTGCGCTCGGTTTTAAATGCACTGTAAGTCGTTTAAAGTGGTTTAAAGAGTCATTGATTTGATTTTTAAATAATTTTAAAAAGTAACTCACCGGGTGCGCTTAATTAACTTTGATATCTTCATACTTATATATCTCATACTTTTTATCTTATATTATACTTATCTTGATTTTTATATCTTGACTTTTCTTTGTCCCATGCACAGTTTTCGTTAAAAAGTCAAAAAACACAAAAAAATGATAATTTTCGTTAAAAAACCATCGTTTTTTAACAATGAAGCCCGTGTTTTATATATTTTTTAATGTCACCATCGTGTTCAGCGCAACGTTACCTACAAGAATAGTCAATAAAATTCCTTTTTTAAATTTCTGACATGCAAAAAGCTACGACAACAGGACTATTAAAGAATTAATACAACAGTCTAAATTCAAACGTCATGGAGTTGAAAACAGTGTTTTTTTTATTCGTCCGGATTTTAACTAAAATTTAAAATGGTTTGCATATAATGGAAATTCCCATTTCAAACGCACTCAACGTTCGATGTTAAAATCAAAAACAGTAAACGATCTAAATTTAACCCATAGAAACCCTAAAACCAATTCCTCATAAAGGTGACCTGCACTAGTCGTTTGTTAGCTATGAGCCACCACACAAATAGTTGAATAACGTCCTACCTGAGATACCACAAAAATGTAATTTAGCTAACAAGCAATCAATATGAAGCGAGTCAAAGGCTCTCGTGAAATGTCAAATAAAATTAGGGATGTAAGTAATATAAGATATTCATTGCGTTGAGTGTGTCGTCTACATCGAACTCACGAAGCCGTATAAAACTTTCTGAAGCCTTCATTAATAGGATTATTTTTGTTTTCTAATACATAATTACTTGATCTGACATTTAAAACATTCCTTTCGGTAGAAGAATTACAAATGCACGATAAAGAGGAAGATCAAATTATAACCAAGTTTTAATATTTCGTTATTAATATCATTACATATTATGCATGTTCCAGTCTACTACGTTCGAGCCCACAGCAACAGCTCTGATCTTCATAATTTTTTTTTTGTTATATTACATTATTTAAAACCAGAAACATCCCGCCCGTCGGACTACATTGTTTGTATTTACCCCTAATATAACCCCCAAGTCTTCACCGGAATTAGCGCAAAATATAATATTAATGTAGCTTTCAAAACTATTAACACAATAGGAAAACATTTAAAAAATGCAAAAGATAAAATTTCATCAGAAAATAAATCAGGCGTCTATAAGTTGACTTGCGGTGCTTGTCCTAAGGTATATATTGGACAAACAGGAAGAAATTTCGGTAAACAGTTATCAGAACACAAAATAAGTTACATCAGTAATAAAACAGACTCAACTTATGCTAACCACCTAATAGAAGTAGGTCACGTATTCAACGAAAAGTTTTAAATTTTGCACACCGAGAAAAAAGGGTTAAAACTCGATTTACTAGAATGTCTAGAAATAAATAAACTGAAGTCGTCTGATATTTTATTAAATGGCCAAATTGAAACAAACTCATCTCCCTTACTAAATTTGTTTACATAGACTATTAAAATTAGATTCAATAAATTACCTAGAAATATATGTACCTTTCCATTTAGTATTTAAAATTATATTGTACTTTTCCGCTTACCAATTAAGATTAGGATTAGATCGAAATTGTATAAAACCATATAGTTTGTGCATTGTAAATTTAGTATACCAGTACTCAACATCCGAAGAAGCCACTGTGTGGCGAAACAATTGTCATGTTGACAAGAAATAAAGTGAACATTAAAAACTAATATAGTTTTCCTCCCAATTATTATGCAAAATATAATCTATTCCAGGTATCGTCATGGTACATATGTGTACCAAATTTCAAGTCAATATCTTAAACGGTTGCTGAGAAAACGTACGCACAAAAAGAAAAGTTACAGACCGACAGACAGTACGACAGACAGACAAACTGTTCATTTCGCTCGAATTTAAAATTTCGACGCTTTACGACATTCTAACCCCATTTCAACAAAGACTTTTTTAAAGATTATGATACTTCCACTCCACTATGTGGATGTGGAGGTATTACATAAACTTTCTCTGATAAATCAGAAACGTGATTAGAAAGGGAACATTGGACTGTCACACATTTGAGGTAAAGAAAATTATCGGATCATACGTTTTAAAATTGTTGCTTTTTCATATTTCGCTCTCGTAGATAAACTTGGTATGCTCATAAATCAAGTAATAAAATACGCTTATAGCATATTTTTCACAAAACCTTGACGCCTACTTAATTTTTTGTTGATGGACTACTACATATTTCAAATTTTCCTTCGTCTTTTTTTTATTCTAAGTGATAAGAAGACATGATATCAGTGTGCCCCTATTAATGAACTTTCCTTTTTATGGGAAAATCGTTCTTTGAACAAAGGTTGTCAGTTTTTAATAAGGCATTGTACTTTTAACATTATTATGAGGTTATAAAAGTAATGGCATATTACCTATTACATGCAATATTCTTTGTGAAATAAATCTTTTTTCTATTCCCAATGTGTTGCCAACGTTTTGTAATGTATTCATTAGTCTCATTCGCCTACCTTTGCTGTACGACACAACTGAAATCGGAGCTTATGGAATGAAGCCTATTCAGCAGATAGATGTATAAGCTTATCTTCGGTTGCCGCAACTAAAGCAATGTCATCTGCAAGTTCGAAATTTTACAGTACTCCAGCATACGTCGTATCTCGCGTTCACGGGGGGTAAATACAGAGGTAGATTAAAGAATTTGCCACTTTACGCAATAATGTTAGGGACGCTCTTCGATATCTTAGAAAAGCGGGGGCTGGCCCTTACAACACAATATTTATCTCGATTAAAATTTCGAAGAGCGGGGGTGATATCACTTACGTTAGAATACTTATCTCGTTAGAAAATAAGTTATGATTATTGTAGACAATATTATTCTGATTCTGCCTGCCGCCCCTAAAAATCTGCCGCTCTACGCCCGTGTGTAATTGGCGTATATGGTAATCCGGCACTGGCTAAATAGGAAATATTAGTAAAGGACGCTAATAGGAGTCCAGAAACTAAATTTTATAAAGCTTTATTCAACTAGACTTTTATGTTAGTATGTTTGGGTCAAATCTTGCAATCAAAGTGGGATGCTGGAGGTGGAGTGTTCAATAGTGGATCGGCGGCGCCGAGAGATTCGGCAGCTCCCGTTTGCTTTGATATTTGGCAGCGTCGGGAAGGCACCTTGGTGGTCGGCAGCGCCAGAATATGAATTATGCAGCGTCCGAATGTGAATTCGGCAGCATCATAATATGGATTCGGTAACGCTCGTAAGTTACCTTGGTGTTCGACAGTACCAGAATATGGACGGCAGCGCCAGGAAGTTCTGGAGGCTTGACTGACATTCAGCAACGCTCTTTTATTAAAATTCAGTGACCAATTATTTCCACATAGTGGAGTGCAAATATAGTTGAGATGTTTTCCTTTAAAGAAATTTGGACGGGAAACCTGGATGTGGAAGTAGTGATTCCGTAGGCAGACTTTTTTAAATGCTGTTGTACTTTCTATAAAGTAGAAGAAAATATCCAACGTTTTGAATTTATAAGCTTTAACTACAGATTCAATGTCGGAGAATCCTCATATTCCCATGTATCAAATTCTTTATAAATCTGCAAAAGTTCTGCAACTATGGTAACCCCATTGCAGTAGCTATTTTGAATTTTTAATTTTTGATATCAGACTCCGAAAATATCCAACTATCAATTTTAATGCAAATTCGATGCAATTAGTTTAAATTATCTCTGACGCATTTCATAAATTTTCGAATAAAGAAAGGTTTTTCCTATTTTTGCTCACCTCATATTGGACATGCCTTGATGAAATTAATGTAGGACTACCACTGAGTTATACTCTACAATAGGCATCTTTTTAAATTTCATAAATCGAAAGTGCAAGTATAAAATAATGGATCTGCAAAAAATACGAATTTTATTCGCACGTTTAACGTTTTAAAAATAATTACAAACCTCCACCTCGCGAAATGGGGCATGGTCACTGGTCAGGCGTTACGTCACTATACACATATATACTACTCGGCGATCTCAGTCAACTCCATGCTTTTTAGTTGTTAATAATTATACGTGTTGTCGGAGTATTGTTTGTGTTGCGTACTTCTTGTTTGATTCTATATGAGTACTAAGAAAAAGAATGTTAAGTATTGTACAATTCCAGAATGCACAAATACAAGTAGAAATGCTCCAGAAAATTATATTTTGTTTACCATTCGACCAAAAGCTACGAAGAGAACGACAATGTGGCTTTTCGAAGGGTCAATTATTCGGGACGGGACCGGTGCCGTTCGGTTCGGGAGTTAATTTCGAATGTGTTAGGATGAACTCAGAGGAGGTATTTCTAATGGGTTTTCTGCAATTAACCCGCAAATGTCGGTTATCTCTCTCGCCTCTCATTTTTAGTGGAGGGACTATAGAGGAGTATGATTTGACGAAATGTCAAACTATTACAATTTTCTTTCGCTCTTGTCGTGTCGAATTTTCCATTCTGACCCAGCAATTTACGATGCCGATTCATCGCCGACCTTCCCCTTTCCGTAGAGATATAGAACGAGCTTCCACTCGACGTATTTATTTAGTTACAAGCGCCTGAAATTTCCATGTTTTTCGATCTTTCAGGTTAAATTTGAAAGATCCCAGAAAGCTTTTCTTTCGCTCGCGTCTAGCCGAATTTTCGATTGCGCCCGTACAACTTGCTATCAGGATAAAGCTCCAATTTTCCTCTTTCCATAGAGACATCGCGATCATTTTCACTTCAAGTATTTATTTAATTAAGCATTTTTAAAGCACGGACGCTTTTCCATGTTTACGAAAATAGCAATCTTTCTTTCGCACAGACTGAACCGAAATTCCAATTTCCACTGTGAAATGTACGATGTCGATAAAACGCCAATCTTCCTCTTTCCATAGACACCTAAAACAACCTTCAACTCCACGTGTTTACTTAAAACTGAACAGCTGTTAGTGGTCGTGGTGTCTCCGAGTTCAAATTTGCGTATAGTGACGTAACAAATGGGCGCTCTGTTTTTGCAACTATTACTAGTTTCAACCCCTTATATCTCGAGAACAGAGAAAGTTAATAATATGAAATTTTAAGTGCATAATATGAATATCGAGTATCATATAAACGTATAAAAAGAATATCTTAGAACAAGCCTATTTGCATAGAAATAACTTAACTCATTGCAGATTAGTAATGATTGAGTACAACAAAGCAAAAGACGTACACGCGCGGGAGTCGAACTGAGAATTCCCTACTTTCAAAAAATTTTGAAGGTGGATAGAGATGAATACTAGGTTCAAAACTAAGCGAGTTTTCCTAGCGCAAGCACTGTACTAGTACACTATTTATCACGATGAGGTATTACAGAAATTCCGTACCCTGAAACATTATGTTAAGCCTAGGAATAACACTTTGAGACACGTTCATGACAGCCTCAACACCAAACCCCTCTCCTATACGTACGTATACTGTATGTAGATTACATCGGCATTCAATTATTCAATATACAGGGTGAGGCTGTAGTGTGTCGGACTTCGATAGCTCGAGTTCTATGTTAGCTAGAAATTAAAAAAAAATACAAGTAAACTAGATAAAAAAGTCTATAACCGGAAATTATTTTCGAATATACAGAGCGAACCAAGACAATATTACAGGATCAAGTGTATTTATTTTTTTAATGGAATGCTATGTATCAGTACATTTTTGAAGTCTCTTTCTAGACACCTTTCATTTCTTATATTATTATTGATTATCTCCTAACCACTTGGATGTAACGAATTTTATTATTGAAGTAATGCCATCTTCAGATGCATATTGAAAAAATGATCAGTCACAACTATCACATCATAGGAAAAATGTGCGCATACTAGTAGCGAGAAGATATCTAATTAATGATTTTGAATTATTTTTCACTTCCTAAAAATATACAAGGTGGCCAAATATAATTTTTCAATTTAGAGCTTTTTGTCTGTCTGTAACCATTTTTGATTTATTGAGCAATAAGTACAAATTCAAGAATAAACTTAAAAAACAGGGGTTCCTTCAAATAATTTAACAGAAATAATTATACTAAGTGCTCCACATGTTACCCATTTTGATTGACGCACATCTATATGCGCTTCTGAAAGGAGGCCATTTCCTCGAATCCATTCTCGGTTAAGTGTAAGAGTAGTGTTTGGCTAAACTTCGCAGAGAATCGCCCAAGATCTACATATTGTAAATACATTTTTTCTGTAAAGACGATTTATTATTATTATAATTAAGTGGGTAAAAGGTATTTAGCTGGTTCTTCACTGTAATTAATGTTTTTTTGTACATTTTTTTGATGTTTTCGGTATTCGACAAACAATAAAACCTCAGTTTGGTATACCTTGTTTTGCACATACGAACATTTATCTCACTTATCGATCGCCAGTGTTCATTTGTATTAATTTTATAATATTTGCAGTTTTACAGAACAAATTTTAACAAAGCGGAATTTGTAGACATAACTTTTGTTTTAGGCGAGTCGGACAGAAATTGTGTGCTTGCCAATAGAATTTATACTCAACGGTATCCTGAAAGAAGGATACCTGATGTTAGTAGGTTCCAAAACCTCTTTGATATATTTGTGGATTCTGTTGAAGCGGTATCGTATACACTTTGTAATAGAAGACGAAACAACATCAAGGAAGTATATAACTACTTTAGCCAAATGCTAGATATGCGAGTAGTACATTCTTTACCTTACTATGGTATTAAATTCTAGACAATTAGTTCACTTCTAGCGTGGTGGAAAATCAGCAGAACTACTAACTTTAAAGAACATAAAACGGCTTGTAATAAATCCTAACAGCAAAATGTAGAGGAGTCAAAGTAAATTTGAGATGAAAAGTAGAATAGCATTTCTACTTTTCATCTCAAATTTACTTTGACTCCTCTATTAGTATTGGCATTCGGCGCTAGTCCGCTTGTTGTATTTAATTTTTTATTAACAGATAACGACGGCTGATCTGAGATAGAAAAGTGTCATTTACAGGGAATGGTTATCACGTTAAATATTAAATTTCATTTGTTCATAGTTTCAGATTGTCATGTTCGGAGATTTGATTTTCTTTGTTGATTTCCTACGTTGGGGGCCTCGTATTCTGCATCGGATAAATCTCCGAGGTGACTGTAAGCTATACATTTGGGCTACCAATTAAGCAGTTGATTCTTGGCAAATCGATACGTCCTGCTATTCTGAAAGCAGCGTAGTTTTGACCAAACTTCCAAATAGGGAAATGCAGAATGCAAACAAAGTGAAAGAATAAAACGTGTTGTGAACGAGGCAAATGAGTTTTTTTTGTGGTAATGGCAACGGTTGAGAATCTCCATACTAGTCAGAGAGAAGTGAGCTCATCAGCAGAAATAAGTAGTTGGTCGAATCTTTAAAAAAGGAAGTTTCATGCAAATCATACTCAAATGTACCAGGAACTATCTGATGACGATTTTTAAAGGCATTTACAGTTTTGTATTGGGTCAGAGACAAAATACAAGATTTCACCTTCTTCAATAATGTTTTATTCACTGATGAGGCAACTTTTCATAAAAATGGATTTGTTAATAGGCACAATTTGGATTATTATGCTTCGGAGAATTCTCGCTTTTCTAGAGAAACTGATAACTACCACATATGATTTTTTTTCTTCTTCAGTTCTTTGGGACTTCCTGCCACATGTATTTTTTTTTTTCTTTTTAAGCGGTGCTCGGGGCATCTACAAAATATTACAATTAACCAGTATGTTACTGGTAAATAATCTCTACGCCTGTGACTTTTACGTCAAAGGATCAGTTAGAGGTTCCTTTTCTTTTTTAAATAAATAACACAAATAAATATAAAAACTTGAAATTAAATATTTCGCCGACGTTTGGGGAATCTAATCTGTTTCCTTTTACAAGGCTTTTTGAACATTTTTTTTGCTGTGTATGATAAATACACAGCTCTAAGAATGTTTGTTATATTCAATATCCATAGATAGTTACTATTTACATAGAACTGTTGATATAGTTAACAGTTCTTCTTTTAATATTGGCAACCAAGTTGTACAAACGTCTACGGAACAATTCGACAATCATCTATCCTTATTCAATGCGTGTCGAATTGTTCCGTAGATGTCTGTACAACTTGATTGCCAATGTTAATAGGAAAACTTTACATACTTAACATTGTATAAAAACTAAAAAAACTGTTAACTATATCAACAGTTCTGTGTAATTAGTAAGTATCTATGGATATTGAATATAACAAACATTCTTAGAGCTGTGTATTTATCATACACAGCAAAAAAAATTTTTCAAAAAAGCCTTGAAAAAGGAAACAGATTAGATTTCCGAAACGTCGGCGAAATATTTAATTTCAAGTTTTTATACTCATTTGTGCTATTTATTTAAAAAAAAGCAACCTCTGACTGATTCTTTGACGTAAAAGTCACAGGCGTAGAGGTTATTTACCAGTAACATACTGGTTGATATTTTATAGATTCCCGAGCACCGCTTTAAAAAAATGCTTGTGGCAGGATGTCCCAAAGAATTGAAGAAGAAAAAAAATAAGATAATGCCACAAATAACATTTAGACAATATTACCACATATGATCTATAAACGTTTGGATAAGAATTATTAGAGAACATGTAATAGTGGTTCTATTACTTTTCTTTGATGGTACATTGACTGTAGCTATTTATCTTGATTTTCTGGAGAATCATCTGCCCCAAATATTTGGTGAATCTCCCGGAAAGGATTCGAAATAGGATGTGGCTTCAGCAAGGTGGTGCATCGCCACATTATTTAATTGCAGTCAGGGACCATTTAAATAATATCTACCAACTACAGTGAATTGGAAGAAATGGTCCCACTAAATGGACTGCTAGAAGTGCTAGATCTTCGGATCTCATAAAGATGTTTTTCTTTTTATGGAGATACCCGAAGAAAATTGTTTATAAAGACACACCAACAACAGTGCAAAATATGAAGGAAAGGATAATAACTGATTTTAGATCTATGACATTAACAATTTTAGGAAAAGTAGAAACCTCGTTTCAAAGGCATATATATAGAGGTGTGTGTCAATCAGAATGGGCAGGAGCACTTATTACAATTTTTTTGTTGATTCCCTTGAAGAAAGTTTATTTTCTACATCACATCGTTGGAAAATATGCAGGGTGCTCCATTTGAGAAAATTAAGAAATAACTTTTGGTCACTCTGTATATTTTTAGCAAATGAAAATATTTTAAAAACATTAATGAGTTGTTTCGTAACTTACATTCACATATTTTTTTCTTAAATATGATATTTGTCACTAGTGATTGTTACATTTTTTCAATGTGCATCTGCAGGTGGCATTGTTTCAACAGAAAAAATTAATTATACCCAACCCCAAATACAATTTAATTTCTAAAAATATTCCAAACCATTAGGTCGAGCTGGATACTTCCTTCCTTATTGAGAGTCATCCTAACAATTCATGAAGACGAATCCCAAACTCCCCCCTGCACCCCTACGTGCACCCCAAATATAATATAGTTTTCTAAAATATTTCAAACCTTTAGATCGAGCTGGATATTTTCTTATTTGTTATGAGTCATCTTACTTTATGACAAAATATCTAAGCTCACCTCGGCTCCGGAAGCCACAAATTATTTATGAGTATTTAAGACGATTTAATAAATAAGAAAATATCCAGCACTATCTAAAGGTTTGGAATATTTAAAAAAATTAAATTATATTTGGGGTGACGCAGGGGTAGATTTCGGTGCAGGGGGGGTGTAGAAATTTTCTGTTTTAATTTTGAAAGTTACTTAAAATTATTAAATTGTTTCTTAGATCGATCTAAAGGATCTTAGAATAATGTTTTTCTCGCTATCATTTATTAGAACGTTCCGAACTTCAGCTACACAAAATAAACTGTATTACCTACTTGCTGTTAAATCTTATCAATTTTACTTCAGTTTGGCAATTTTATCCCATCCAAGCTGATAGACAGTTTTAAAACGCGTAAAATGATTTTGCTCCTCATATTACATGTTTTACAATCAATTTATGACATCAAATACTAGACATGATAAATTACTATGGTAATTTTATATTAAGAAAATGTCAAGATATTGATTACACATCGAACAAGTAAAAGATTACAGTCTTGTAGCCCAATGAAGACTTTCTGAATTTTGCAAAATATGCTCATACACTTAAATGCAAATACAGAGTGACTACAAAATTCGCTTGTTTTTGCCTAATAGACAGCGGGCCAAGGGAAAGAGCAAAATAAATCCTATAGGGCTCAAATTTAACTTTCAGAAGTTGAGCATTATTTTTTACTTTTTTGAAAAGATGCAAAAATCGCCCCTATTTAAGGGTAGAACTTATTTTTAAAATATAGTATATAATGAATATTATAAGAAATAAAACAACTGTTATTACTCAGATTTTATATTCTATGAATTTTTTACGGATTATATATTATTCTGTATCGTATTTGGAAGAGTTTAGGAAACTGTCCGATGACCTTTCAACACCTTGTAATAACCCATAAAACGAAAAAATTCAGTCAAGTCCTACCCACATGATACAACCGTCATGGGATTTTCACCTTCTCTTTCTGGGACTGGCTTTCTTATTATTATAAGGGGTAGCACAATTCCCTTGTAGATATGAGTTCGACCAGTCATAACAATAATTCTAGTTAAAATCACATGTCGATTTTATCATGTGGTTAGGACTTGTTTCTATTTGTGGGGTGGCTTTCTCAGTATTACAAGGAGTAGGAGGGTGGTAGCTCAATTTCTCTGTAGATATGGGTTCGACTAGTCATAACAATAATTCCAGTGAAAATTCTATGACGATTGTATCATGTGGGTAGGACTTATGAATTTTTTCGTTTTCTGGTGGTGGTATTTTAATTATTACATGGTGTTGTAGGGTTGTAGGACAATTTCCTAAACTCTTCCAAATACGCTACAGAATAAATATATAATCTACAAAAAGTTGATAAAATATAAAATCTGAGTAATAACAATTGTTTAATTTTTTAAAATATTCAATATGTACTGCCCTTTTTAAATATTTTCTACCTTTAAATTTTTTTGCATTTTTCAAAAAAGTATAAAATATGCCCACCTTAAAATTTCTCAAAGTTTAATTTGAGCCCTATAGGATTTATTTTGCTCTTTCCCTTGTCCCGCTATCTACTATGCAAAAACAGGCGAATTTTAGGCCTTTTCTGCGGTCACTCTTTCCTACAATGTAAACTTTGTCTAAAATAGAAATAAACAAAATATTTAAATATATTACTAACACAAAATGCTGGTAATTATTTACAAAAAACTTCATAGATACGTATAGAAACATATCCTTCTAAACAATTACCTTGCTGGCTATATTCCATGATCAACGTTGGATTAAAAGAAAGAACAATACTGTCAGTTTAATTTTGACTATCCTGTTCAGCAAAAACAACACAAATTCAAATAAAAATACAATTATATCAAACTTTAAAATATTCATAGACACGTGTTTCGATGTTTACATGTCGGCAGTGTGACTACTTTCAAAGTCTAGAATGAACTGAAAAATTATTTCTCAGTCAACTACCTCTGCTATAATTATTCATAGTTTACCCGAACTTACTTGTGACAACTTCTTTGTAAGAGTTGAAATAAATACTAGTACTTTTGCTATTAATATAATTATTTACTCTGTTTCTATGATTATGTACACTAGAGTTTATTTTTGCAAATGGAAGAAAAGTAATGTAGAAGTAAAAACATTATTCCTCATAAAGATAACATAACTTATGTCAATATTAAGGGTAGCACTTACACATAATGTATGGGGATAAAAACAACCATGAAACTTATTCCAGAAGAAAATCACTTTGTATAGGTACTCCTTAGTATTGTCCATCTAAACTGCGGTATTCTAATACATGTGGTAGCCAGATTAAAGGTAGTAATTATCAAACACAGTGACAAAGTTAGTTAGTTTATCGTCTATTAGTATTTTAATTTAACATTTGATTTCCCACACCGTGACGTAATAAGCCTATGTTTCAATGATCGCGTACGAGTCGGCCAGGGTTGGCTCTAGGTCATCGAGTAAACATTTTACGTATATATATACGTATACGTACATTTTTCTGACGAAATATAAAATTCTTTTGTTCCCACCCTACATTACGCGGCCATAAGTCAGCCTGATAGTGATATGTGTTCATTTTGACGATATTCATGGTCGTTTTTAAAATTTTGTGGAAATATGGAAGTATATCAAACAACTTACCTAAAGTGGATTAGTGTGGATTTTAGGTTAGGTTTTCTCAAAACTGTGACGTGACGGCGTAAAAGGGCCAACGGCATCACGTCCAGCACGTCAAAAACCTTTGGAATCACCTATTATGGTTAAAAAAGTGTATTTTGTAGGTCTATGTTATATATGAACAATGACCACTTTTTGATATTTTATAGAGGGAAACTAAGATGGCGGCCGAGATTCAATCATTTAAATATCTATACATTTTTAAATCGACCTAATCGTTACAAAATAGAGGATCAGAAACAAATAAAAACTTACAAGCTTACTCCTAGGGGCACATACCGTTGGGGTAAAAATACATAAATGATGAAATCAATAGGTGCTGGAGAGACTATCATTAAAAAACAAGTAAAAAGCCCGTACATAAAGCTGATTAATCAAGATTTCCACAAAAATATTCAACTACGACGGCTCTTGATTTTAAAAATTAAAATGCAGATATTTCTTTACAAGAATCAAAAACTCTAAACAGATCACAACTAAAAAACATATGAATATCTCACTTTAATATTAAATTTTCGCGGCTTTGAGAATAGCCTCTTGGGACGTGAGAAATAAAGTATACAATAATGAAGATATGAAAACAAATAGTTATAGCGTACTTGTAGAAAAGTTTGTGCGGAGGCGACATATCGAGGAAGAATAGAGCGCAATGTAATAAATACCACTAGGTTGAGTGGAAGAGCAGAGTTTACTTTAAAATCACTGAACCCTGCCCTTTATAATCAATCTGTATCTTATTTTATAGTATTGTATCATAATTATTTCCACATCTACTTAGTGGAGTGGAAGTATTGTAATCGTAAAATTTATTTTTTTTGCGGATTATAATAAAAACTGTAATTTATATTATTATTATTATAAATTTAACTTCTGTGGGGACATGACAATGAAATCTACACTAATTAGATGCTCATATTACAACAAATCTAAATCCAAAAGTGATATAAATTGAGAACGGGCAACACGACACTATATAAAATATAATCACCATGTAGAACAGCACATAAGCAATGTTGAGAGAAAAAACTAATTAATATAATATATATACCAATTGAGAACGTCCTCCTTTTAAAATTTGTTAAAAAGTGACTTTTCTAAACTTTATCATCATATTCTGGAAATCATATTTGCCAAAAATTCAAATTTCTTGATGCAAGTTAGGATATTTTTAATAACATGTATTGAATTGATCCAGGAAATGAATATAATTGAAATGTTAGGCAACTCACATACAGTTCTAATACCAACGCTGTTAGTAATATCTTTGTCATTTGCAAAATAAAGTTGTATGCATTTAATTAGGTATAAGTAATAGATATAATAATTGCCCTCAAATTGTGTTACCTCGATAATGAGTTCCCGTAATGTATTAAGTGCACTTGCAATAATAAGTATTGTTATACGTCAAGGTTATGTATCTATACGCAATTAGTTGTATACTTAATCATTAGTCGGTAAGGAAATAAAAATATATTTGGCTAATTATCGTGTTAATTTATTAGTTTTTATGCGATTTTTAAATTTTCTTTAAATATAAAGGTATTACCTACATTTTAAATATCCAGACGTAATATTATTAATAATAAAAATAATAAATCTATATTTCTATGCGAACAAAATTCATACATATAGTAGGAAACTCAAAATAAAAAATACGTTTTTCAGAATCTTGGACTAACTAAATACCAGGTTAAGTGTGTCAGTGTTTACACAATCTCTGATGACCATTTCTCTTATATTGATATCCTGGTGGAGTTTAGCCATAGCTATTCCACCATTCAACAAGGATACATGCACATTAGGCAAATACACAACAACCATTCCCTGAGACATTATCATCTGCCACAGTTGAGACTCGAACTACGGAGAGATAATAGCGAGTTACCGTGTTGTCTCACAACTACGGTCTCTGTAACGCATTAAAACCATCCACACCCTACCTAGGATTCGAACCCGGAGCCCCATGGTCTCAAGCTTCATCATCAGAACAAGTTTATTATGAAATTAAAATATACAACAATCCCTAGTCCGTCGGATTTAGACGGAGTTAGTCTAAAAATTTATTAAAACGATGTCTAAATAAATATTGAATTCGCACTCACAAATTTATTTTCCTTGGAATTTAATAATAACTCATTCACATGTCACATGTAATGTTATCACGTTTATAATAAAATAAATAAAACTGTCACAATATTTTATTTAAAACTTTTATAAAAAAGATGATTACTGTGTCAATAGATACACCAGTACAGAAGAGATGTTCGAAATATACTAAAATAGGAAATATAGTTATACACAGGATGAGTATTCAGATACAATTTCCTCTGCTGTGGTGATTATTTTTTAACTCGATAATGTAGCAGTACCGTTGAATAAATTATTCTATTTTATACTATTTAAACATCTAATTTCCTTTATAAATTATATTATTTCGGACTTTAAACAACAACAGCAAAATCATTTGTTGGTCAATCAAAAGTACACGTAATTATAAATCTACAAATACACAGCAATATTAGATATTTATTATAATTGGCTTTGTAACAAATAATAACAAAAACAAGGGTATAGATGACAGTTATATTTGTAAGGATCGCCAAAGTAATTAATTAATTGTCTGTATAATGATAATTTTTTTCATCATTGTAAAAATTCATTGTTGATTAATAAGTGATAAATAAAGAGTACTGCACTCGAATAAAAAAATCAGTTTTCGTTCTACAAAAGAAATTATGCATATCTTACTCCTTGAAATTTTTTTGACGAATAAGATACGTATCACGAAAATTGTCTTAGATAATACCTAAGACTCGAAAATCGCAAACAATTATGAGAATACAAAAAAATCATTGGTTTTTATTTCTATAATAACAATTTAAGCAAAAAAAGGGATTAAAAAATTGATTAGGTCACGGAATATGTTTTGCTGAATTCACAGATGACTTACGATATTTTTCAGATTCTTAACTGCATTTGAAATGATCGAGAAAAGTCGTAAGGTAAACAATGGCGAAAAACATGTGTTTCGAAATTCACTGTAAGACTTTGGCGGACTATACAAACTTAACTATCATCTGCACCGTTATTTAATAATAATCATTATTATTATAGAGAAAATTTTATGCTCCCGTAGACAGGTAAGTGAAGTTATTACCCTACCTTGCGTAGTTCTCAGGATATTTACAAAAGAGCATAAAAAGTACCGATATTCTAACCTATATTTGTTGCTATTATTGTTAATATTTTTCTTATCCAGAAAAAAAGGGCTCACAATCAATATGGAACTTTAAAACGATTATATCTTTTATGAAAGCAAATTGTAAGAGTCATGTCATACTCAAATATCTAACATGCTTGGCCAATAAACTATACAAGATCAATACTCCAAAAAACCCGCTGCCTAAGGAATCGCTACTTCCACATTCAGATTTCCCATCCAATTCTCTTTAAAGGGACACATATAATTTTAATAACATAATATTTGAGGCAGATGTGTAAAAAAAAATGATGCATTGGCTTTTAGCATATACGCCAAAAATGAAGTTTCTGAATATTATTAACTTGTCTCAGTTATTTTCCCTATTTTACCCTTACCCCCTACCTCTTCAATTAATCATCTGAATCAGATGGCATTGCAATACATACGGAAATCAAATTCCAAGCGAATATCTCAATTTTATCAACCCCTTTAATAATAAAGTGGAGATGGTGGGGGGTTGAAATCTAACGAATTGGCTTCTAGCATGTACACCAAATCTTAAGTTTCGATACTCGTTACCAGCTTGCTTTACGTATTTTGTCCTATTTACCCTACTTAACCTCCACTCCTTCTAAAAAAAAAAAATTACCATTACTATACCTACTTCGAGGTAGTAATATATTATTTATTTGCACAAATGTTCCAAATTGTCATTTTACTTCCACATCCACACAGTAGTGTGGAAGTACTGTAATTGTAAAAAAATTTCAAATCTTTTTTTTGTTGAAATAGGTTTAGAATGTTACGAAACATCGTGGTTTGGTCTCTCGGTTTGTATCCACTAAACTCTAGAACTGGATTGTTTTTGGTCAGGGGTTGGAGGTAAATAGGGTTAAATAGGGGAAAATAAGTAAAGCAAGCTGATAAGAGTACAAGAATCTGGGATTTGGTGTATACTGGGTGTAACAGGATATAAGGTATACCCCTTTTCTCCTTTACTTTTGAAGATAATTGATTGACTTCTGGATATACTACATACATAATAAGCGGCACACGACATACGATTGATTTTTTTTTCACTTCCGGTTTTGCCGAAAGTGACACTAACTTTTGATTTTTAGATGGAATACCCAAGATATTACTGCATTTATGAATTCTGTATAATTTTCTGAATCCAACGATGGCAAATAAGTGACATTTCAAACATCATTTTTTTTATAACATAATTTTTAGTTTTCCATTTAAGTGTGCCATGACGGTTCCAATTTATTTTAAATGACCGGTGTAATGCTACAAAAATCCCGTTAAAAACACTAAATTACTTGATTTATGAGCAAGTAAAATTTACCAAGATTGTTTTTGGGGCAAAACTCATTTTTTTCAAATGGAACCATATCGGTACCGCGGTACCATTTACTAGTACTATAAATAAGGAATTTATTCATATGTCGTATTAAAACGTGCGACAAATACAAACAAAATTACAGCGAAAAGAAAATAAGAAAATACAATTTTATTCTAATTAAATGTTAAGAAGTAACTAAGGTAGCTCTGAAAACAATGAAATATTTAGTCCAGCGAAAAATTATTTCTAACGTGTTGAAAACCAATTCCGAAGAGAGGCCAACAATGACCCCGGAGAAAACTTCATTATTAATATTAATAATTTATTTGTCCTTTCAATCATAAAGTATGATATAGGATAAGTCAATAGAGAAAATTATTGACGATGGAACGGAAATTAATGTTTTGGCTCGAATAGAAGGTGATAAGACTGTTTCTTTAATTCAAGTTGAATATCAGTCACCAAACAGTAAGCCGAATTTTGCACAATCTTTTAAATACCAATTGCACCAGCATTTGTACGAAAGTGATTACAAAGGAGGATGGAATATTGCAATTGGATTTTATGTAAAAACGTGCAGCCAAACAATGATTTTTTGGGACTGATTTTATTTTCGGACGAGTCAATGTTTACAAATTTAGGATTATTTAACCGAAAAAATACAAAATATTGGTCACAAGAAAATCAAAATTTATTACGGGAGGGTAACTTTCAAGTGCGGTTCGGTTTCAATGTTTGGGCTTGGAATAATCGGTAGTAGAATCATTGGTCCAATAATATTTGAAGGACCTCTGACTGGTACCCTACTTGAGATTCCTGGAAAATGAGATTGAGGACATTTTAGATGAGTTACCTTTAGATTTAGAACAGGGAATGTATTTCCAACAAGATGGTCCTCCCCATAATTCAAGGATTGTAATTGATTACCCTCAACGGAGATTCGGAGAAAACGTAATTTCGACGAATGGTCCTGTGAGATGGCCTCTAAGGTCACCTGATTTAAGGCCCCTTGATTTTTTGTTTGCGGTCATTTAAAAAATCCATATCTATGCAACCGCCGTTACAACCCGTGAAGACCTGGAGCTACGAGTAAGACGAGCAATTAATAGCATAACGGCCCAGCAATTGGCGAACATTCTTCGAGAAACAGCTATGCGAGTTCAGAAGTCCACTGACGCTAATTGACAGCATTTTGACCTACTGTTGTAATGTTTTCTGTTAATTTTTTGTATTCCAAGACCACCTTGTGTGTAACAAGGTAATTAGAATAAAACTCTATCTTCTTATTTTCTCTTATTCTTTTAGCTGTAATTTTGTTTGTATTTATCGCACATTTTAATACGATATATGAATAAATCCCTTATTAATAGCACTAATAAATGGTACCACGGCACCGATATGGTTCCATTTGAAAAAAATGAGTTTTGCCCCAAAAACAATTTTGGTAAATTTTGTTTGCTCATAAATCAAGTAATTTAGTGTTTTTAACGGGATTTTCATTTTTCTAGTATTACACGGATCATTTAAAATAAATCGGAACCATCATGGCACACTTAAATGAAAAACTAAAAATTATATTATAAAAAAAATTGAAGTTTGAAATGTCACTTATTTGGCATTGTTGGATTCAGAAAATTATGCAGAATTCAAAAATGCAATAATATATAGGGTGTTGCATTTAAAATCGAAAGTTAGTGTGACTTCCGGCGAAATCGGAAGTGAAAAGAAAATCAATTGTATGTCATAGTGCCGCTTATTATGTATGTAGTATATCCTAAATTTCCATCAATTATCTTCAGAACTAAAGGAGAATAGGGAGGTATACCATGGATCCTGTTACATCCGGTATACTAGAAGCCAAGGCATCAGATTTTTTTTATAACATTTTGTAACCCTTCCACCACCCCACTCCATTATTAAAGGGGTTGATAAAATAAAATTGAAGTATTCACTTGAAATTTGGTACACGTATGCACCGTAGTGACATCTAATTGAGATGTTGCCGTTAAAGCGGGGTTGTAAATTGGGGAAAATAGGCAAGAGCAAGCTAATAACAGTCCAGACACTTTATTATTGGTGTATATGCTAGAAACGAACGCCTCAAATTTTTTAATGACAGCTGCCTTAAATAAATTATAATTATTTTTACATACTAGAGAACAAATATGGTCAATATGTTTTCCTTTAAATTTACTTGGATGGATGTGGAAATCCGCGGTTTTTTAAGGCCAATTTGAAGTTTAATTACAAAATAGAGATAACACGTCATACACATTTTTCTCTGTACAGAGAAGACAATACAGTGGCCACCCTATCAGTAGAGACTAGGTTGAGTTTCTAAATATTTGCAAATTACAGTTCTTTAGGAGTTTAAGATGACAATTTACTTTATTAGCCTAGAGATCATTATGAGACTTTAATTTCTTACCTTAATGAAAGAAACGAAAGGTACCATTAACATAATCCTGTTTTAATTTGATTTTCTTAATTACCAACAACACATATACTTAATACTTAGACATACATACATACACATCACCTTGAAGTTACACGAAATAATAAACTAAAACCAGGTGTTTTCTTTCAACGTGATAACACACACCGTCACACACTGTTCCGCAAGTGCATGGAAAACATTACTAGCAAAACTAACAGTTCTTGATAAACTTTTATGCTAAACAACGCGTAATAATTTTGGTGTGACAACTTTTATATCACAGCTAATTATCGTTCCATTAATTACCAGAAATTAAATAAGTACACGACGTAAACATTAAGACAGTAGCCTCGTGAACTAAATGAGTTTCTAAATAGACCCAGAAGTTGATCTATTTTTAAAGACCCTTATTTCAAGCCCAACATACAGTGGGCTGCGAATATATGGACCGGCCCTTGCGAAAACCTAATTACACGTTGCAAATAAAGCATAATTCGTCACTGTTATCTCAAAATATATTGAATCAAAGTTAGGGTAATGCTTTTGTTATGTCAAATTCTTTTTGGTCGATTGACTACTCAATCCATCGTTAAGGTCACTGAACTTTCTTCAAATACTTAAAATTAAATATGTCGTTGAGAATCGGCTTCATGAATAAAATACATCAATAGAATTGATGCATTATTATGTTGATTATATTATCGTTGAAATATTGTGAATATCTCCCACCATTATCGATTTTATCTTAAGACGTGAAATATTTGAAAATTTCCTTAGGAAATACTCTATTACCTATAGCTGCAGACTAATTATAGGATCTTGTAGTAATTTTATTTTACTTCCACATCCACGTAGTGGATTGGAAGTATAGTAATCGTAAAAAAAAAATGTAATTTTTTTTCTTGAAATAGGTTTAGAATGTCATGAAACGTCGAGATTTTAAATTTGAGCGAAAAAAAAATTCTGTCTGTCTGTCTGTAACTTTATTTTGTCAGCACTTTTGTCACTTGAAATTTTGTACACGTATATATTATAACGAGATCTGGAACTGGATTGTTTTTTGAAGATATCCGGTAAAGGGTTGGGGGGTAAATAGGGGTAAATAAAGGGAAATATGTAAAGCAAGCTGGTAAGAGTACAGAAACTTGAAATTCGATGTATCTACTACAAGCCAAGGCCTCAAAATGTTTTATAATATTTTTCAACCCCCCGAATTCATTATTAAAGGGGTTGATAAAATAAAATGATATATTTACTTGAAATTTGGTACACGTATATATAATAATGACATCAGGAACTAGATTATATTTTGGGATTCCTCTGATGAAGGGTTGGGGGTTAAATAGAGGTAAATAGGGAAAAATAAGTAAAGCAAGCTAGTAAGAGTACAAAAACTTGAAATTCGGTGTACGTACTAGAAGCCAAGGCTTCAGATTTTTTAATAATATTTTTCAACCCCCCAATTTCATTATTGAAGGGGTTGGTAAAACAAGATTGAGATATTCACTTGGAATTTGGTACACGTATGTATTATAACGACATCTGGAACTAGATTATATTTGAGATGATTCCGTTGAAGGGTTGGGGGTTAAATAGGGGTAAATAGGGGAAAATAAGTAAAGCAAGTCTGTAAGAGTACAGAAACTTTAAATTCGGTGTATATGCTAGAAGCCAAGCACTCAGATTATTTATAATGTTTTTCAACCCCCCATCACACCTACTCCATTATTAAGTGGTTGATAAAATAAAATTGAGATATTCACTTGAAATTTGGTACACATATGTACCATAACGACACCTGTAACTAGATTGGGGTTAAATAGGAGTATATAGAGGAAAATAAGTAAATCAAGCTGGTAAGAGTACAGAAATTTGGGATTTGGTGTATATACCAGAAAGGCCTCAGATTTCTTTTAAAAAAATTTCAAACCCCGCTAACTCCATTATTAATGGGATTGATAACATACAATTGAAATATTTACTTGAAAGTTAATAAAATTCTGTATTGTAATGACATCAGATAGAGATGATTCCATTGAAGGGGTGGGAGGTGGCAGGTTGTGAATAGGGGAAAATAAGTAGGGTAAACTAGAAACGTCATTTTTATCGTAACCAACTTCTCAAACTATTCTATGACATCTGCCCCAAATATAATTAAAATTCTGTGACCAATAATTTCCACATACCAGAATGCAAATCTAATCAAGATGTTTCCTTTATAGTGACTTGAATGAAGAATCTGGATGTGGAAGTAGTGATTCCTTAGGCAGCGGTTTTTTTATTAATAAAAAATCATATAAGGAAAGTATAACGAACGCTTGTTGGCTTGTAAAAATAAATAATTATTACTATTTATTTATTCAAGTCGAACATAATATTGGATGAATGCCGATTTAATATCGAGTCAAGATAGAATATACACTGAAATCATAAAAGAATTTTTGGTCAATGTTAATAAATAGTAATATTAAGATATTGGTATGCTTATGTTCGATTTACTTATCGCAAACCATATGTATACAGACAATATAGATGAATATATAAACATTATAATATTGTAAAATACATACTTGTTCCATTTGTATAGAACTTTCTGTAAAATCATATTGTTTACGCAATATTTTTCAAAGCAAATAAACACGAATATTACAATATTTAAAGTCTATGTTGATCTCATGATGTTATTACAATATATAGCAATATTTAATGACGAAATTTATAATATTGGAAAATACATAATGAAATTATAATGGCAAACTTTCTTTCAACAATTATTACAGATAAATTCCTTTTTTGATATTGAAGTCTATGCTGACCTCATTTTGGCTAAGAAATGTTATTTAATCGATGTTGATAAATACTGACGCATATTGGTTTTAAAAAAGGCTTAAATTTAACCTACATTGTTTTTAAAATTCTTGTTCAGTTATTCTACCATTAATATTGGTTCCTATCGATGAATAATAATAACAATGGCTTTTGAAATATTGGAAAACATTTATTTGCCTTACATCGGCTTGACCGACGTGAACTTGGCAGCTAAAAGATAGCAGCCAAAATGACGGAAACGCTTAAAGCGTTTCCGTCATTTTGAAATTAACAATTACATTTGGAAAAAGGTTCAATAATTATTGGCCATAAATATTGACCACACCCCATATATAAAATTCTTAAATTAAATGGATATAATTTTAAAATCTCATGAAGAAAACAACGTATCACTTTGAAATTCACAGGAGAGTCAGAAAATGATGTAACAACTAAACGCTGCACTAAAATAATTTATTTGCCGACCGCCCAAAACCACCCCCCGAACAAATACATAATCCTCAAATCGCACGAAGGAAACGAGTTATCATTTTGAAATTGACAGGAGAGCTCGAAAATCATATACTAAACCCTGTGGATGTAGTACAATTTACTTGGGAGCCATTGAAGGGTTCAAAAACTAATCCCGAAGAAATACATAATTCTCAAACCGCACGAAGAAAACGAGTTATCACTTTAAAATTGACGGGAGAGCTAGAACATCGTATACTAAACCCTGTCAATTTCAAAGTGATAACTCGTTTCCTTCGTACGATTTGAGGATTATGTATTTGCTCGGGGGTGGTTTTGGGTGGCTGTAAAATTAATTATTTTAGTGCGGCGTTTAATTGTTACATCATTTTCTGGCTCTCCTGTGAATTTTAAAGTGATACGTTGTTTTCTTCATGAGATTTTAAAATGATATCCATTTAATTAAAGAATTTTATATATAAACGGGGTGGGGTGTGGTCAATATTTATGGTCAATAATTGTTGAACCTTTTTGCACTAGTAATTGTTAATTTCTTAGATTAGGATCTAATTAAAAAAAAATTACCCCTTTTTTATTTTTATTGCACGTCTATGTATCTTCGGGCGTTTCCGTTATTTTGGCTGCTATCTTTTAGCTGCCAAGTTCACATCGGTTTGATAGTTTAATCTTATAAATGTACATGATTTCTTTGTATGAAAATAATGACAAGCAACCTAAGCTGTTTTAATGGCAGCAAAGAAACCAGAAACTATAATAAACATGATAAATATTTTTACTGGGGTACTTTACAATAACTTTTGTTGTGTAATGCACATCTTGAAATAATATTCATTCATTATTTAAACGTGTTCTTTTGAAAACTATAAGAAGGAGTCATTTAATGTCCATTGGACTAATTGTACATCGAATATTGGGTCACTTTATGATTTTAAATTCTGATTTATATTTCACTAATATATTATAACGTAGTTTTTCTATGTCTTCTCAATAAAGGATCCCTCAGAATCCTTAAGAAGTATTTATTAATATTACATAAACACATTCTAACGCTGTGTATTTAATATACGCAGCATATAGATGTTTATTAAGTTCAAAAAAGGAAACGGTCAATATAAATGATATCAATCTGTTCACCGGTATAAGGATATTGAGACAAATATGTACTCACACTAATTGAGTTGACAAGGATGAAGAAAGCTCCTGTTGTCGTTTATGGAGTTAAGGATAAATGACATATCAAATAATTTTAAATCTCGTGTCAAATAATATGCCGAAATTATTTACTATTGTTCTGGAGCAATCAATTTCAGTCCCCGATTTATTAAAATTGTTTTAAAACTTTATTTGATTCCCTGCTTAAAAATATTTACTGTTTGAAAAATTATTGCTCCTTTTATACTTTATTATGCTAGGTAAAGAGCTGACTGTACAGATTTCCTATGAATAAGATACATGAAAAACTTTGTATGAGTGAGTAAGTACTATCACAGACCTAAGGGAGCCACTTTTCATGTAAGCAAATTTTGCCCGCGTCATGGAATTGTACTGGAAGCGACGTCAAAATGAGAGGGTGCGGGCAAATAAGAAGAGACACCATATTTTTTTAATAACTACAAGGCTCGTACTTTAACTTAAAAAACAATCATTCACGTATTCGATGACTTATAGTATGTGACCAAAATCAACTGTTATCACCTAATGTTAATTTCTAAAAATATTAATATCCAATCT
This sequence comes from Stenurella melanura, assembly GCA_963583905.1. Classification (NCBI taxonomy): domain Eukaryota; kingdom Metazoa; phylum Arthropoda; class Insecta; order Coleoptera; family Cerambycidae; genus Stenurella; species Stenurella melanura. The sequence goes on from OY757310.1 coordinate 150,039,061, forward strand.
TTGCATTCTTTCGATAACTTGCATTTTGGTTTTGCTAGCATAACCAGATAACTTTTCTTCTGATATTTGCCAAATAATATAAAGAATATATTTTATTAGCTAGAAAAGATGCAAAATTGAAAAATGCAAGTACTATGATATGCAAGGATAAAAACGTCCGTTGTTATTTTTTTGTCATAGAAATAGACGAGAATTGCCGGAACGGACATTTGGTGATGAGACAAATTTCCACCTGTTTCCAGTTTTCAGTATTTAATATCATATATCTTCACGCAGCACTTAAAATTTCCATTTTCATTTTTTCCTCGAACTGTGCATATTTATAAACAGCAAGAGACAGTAAACGGACATTAGGTCATTACTCAAATGACCCGTTATTTTTTATACGTTGAAGGATACATTTCAACCCGCTAAAAATTTCCGCCGCACTGAACTGTTTTTTTGTTCAAAGAAATGAGCATTGGCGCGGGAATTTCCCATTTGGCGATAAATCGAAAATGTTACAGGCTGCCGTACTTACCATTAAAAAATACAAAAAAAAAAAACTTTAATCGAGGGTGTCAGGGTTGCGGGCAAATTAAGCCTGGCACCCGACTACAATCTCATTGTATACTTCAAATCTACATTTTGACGTAAGTTCTATTCATGTATTCAATGACACAAAAAATCGTGACCGGAAGTGACGACAAAATTCCATGACGCGGGCAAAATTTGATTATATGAAAAGGGGCTCCCTGTAGGTCTACTTACCCACTCACACAGTTTTTCATGTATCTTATTCATAGGAAATCCTCTCCACCTATGCTACTTGTCCAAATTTTAGCTGCTTCTACGATATTTCAAAATACGAATTTTTGCTCAGATTTTTCAATAAAATGATAGTATTAATTTTGCTTTGTGTGATGACTCCCTGACTTTTACTAGTTATTTTGATTCGCTATCTTCAATATAGTCAACTATGAGATATCTCTAATTTTCATATTGAAAATATAATTCAGCGTAACACAACTTGATGAAGGATGCCCTCAAAGTTGCATCGTTCAATCGAATCTCTAGTCCCTTCTAGAGTACTGACTCGATTTAGAGATATTGAGAGTTATCAAAGGAGACCTAATCAACGAAAGGAGAAGATCGACATTACTTTCGGCGTTGTCAGAAACTTTGTTACAAGTTTGTTATAAATAGAGCTCCGCCATCAACATAATATTCTGATTAGTGAGGATACCATAAGCAGACGGCTGGGTGCGCGCCAATATTCTTGACTTTGATGGCGGTCTCGGATGATTAGGGGTCAAGCTTTGAGCTCTTTGCCCCAATCATCGCTATAGACCTGGACCGGCCTCGTAAGGGGTGGGCCTGCTTTTTACGACTACCCCACCTGCAAATGCAGACGGTGTAGGCGAAGTTAGCAGACCTCCCATGGTCCTGGGTGTTGGACCCAGCCAGCTGGATCTTTTCTTCTGACGCTCTTTTGTCTTGAGATTCTTTCTTCGCTGACATGCCGGCTCCCGGGAGCGTCTCTCGTCTGTCGTGACAGGGAACGACTGTTGCCGCACCCTTTCGTAGTTTGGAAGGGTTTGGGGTGTGTGACTAGTCGGAGCCCAGGGTGCCGATTGGCATCATACGCTCCGATTTCGTCGGAAGGAAGTTTTGGGCTGTGTAGCTCAAGGATTATGTTCGGCCAAGGACTTAGGACTTAGCATTGGAGGCCGGCAGGGGCTAGGGTAAGGGTACCTAGCTGATTGTTTGCTGGTGGTTAGCTCCGGGATCGGGTGATTTGGGTGTTTTGATCATTGTCTCCTTGCGGCATGGCTTGAAAATCGGGCTGAACGAAAGGTTAGTTATACTTACCCATTATCCAGGATCTGGAGCTTCGGCCTCTTGTGCCTAGGAGCGTCGTTGGCGTCGTAGTCCGTCGCCTGTCTGACCAGCGGATTCCCATGGTCTGCTGCACGGGCGTATAATTTCTTCGCTCTGTCCTGACTTCAGTTACCGGCGTGTATTCTAGGTTTCTGAAGATATCGGTGTTTCTGACAAACCATGGTGCATCCACGGCGCACCTGATGCGACGTTTTCCACGGCATATATCCTCTTCAAGTAGGTGGCTGCTTGGTATCTCCAGGAAACAAAGGCGTAGGTCAGAATGGGTGCAATGAGGGTACTGATAAGCGTGAGTTTGTTCCTCAGGTTGAGTTGGCTTTGTCTGCCTATCATTGGATAGAGCAGAGTCCTTCTCATACTCGCCTTCTGTATAATCGCTTCCGTGTTTTCCTTCCACGTCAGGTTTCTATCCATGATAACGCCAAGGTACTTGACGGTATCGTGCCATTGGATGTTGTCGCTGTTCGTGGAAACGTGTCCTGTGGGAGTTTGCTTTCTGACTCTTGAAGAGTATGGCTTTGCTCTTCTCTGCATTGACTTTGACTTTCCACTTGTTGCACCCTCTTCCAGAAGGGATGCTGCTTTCTGGAGGTTGCGAGTGGCAAGCCTTGCGCTCCATGGTCTTGCGATGATGGCCGTGTCATCTGCGTAGAGCGCCAAATAGGTCCTTGCGCTTCTTGGCATCTCGGAGGTGTAGATGGTAAACAGGTGGGGGGGAGAGACCCTGCGTTACACCTGCTTTCATTGGCCTGTAGTTGGATAGCTAGTCGGCAATATTCACACGGAGTTGCCTCCGAAGAAGGTAAGATCTCACTAGCTAGACGATGCCGACGGGATAACCCATCGACAGCATCTTCGCCAGAAGACCATCGTACCAAACCGTGTCGAAGGCCTTAGCTACGTCAAGGAACATCGCTCCTGTGACTTGTCGATGGTTGAAACCCTCCGCGATGTGTTTCGTTAGACGAAGCACTTGGAGCTCAGTGGAATGCTCGGTTCTGTAGGCGAACTGCTCATCTGGGATGATCTGCAGCTCATCGGTCAGGGTTTTAGGTCTTTTCAGGATGATCCTCTCTGCTACTTTACTCATCGCCGGCAGAAGACTGATGGGCCTGTAACTAGAAGGAAAGGTTAAGTTCTTACCTGGCTTCGGAATTATGATGACGTCGGCTTTCTTCAACTGGGTGGGGAAATAACGTAGTCTGAGGATGGCGTTGATGATGTGCACCATTGCTGCTACTCCTTTGATGGTTAGTTTCTTGAGTACAATTTTCCTATTCCATCGCACCCTGGAGCGGGGCTTGAGACTTCTCAGGACTTCTCTGACTTCTTCTGGAGTAGTCGAAGGGATTATTTCTTCATCCGGCATGCGTCGCAGCCTTCTGACTCTGCATATTACGTCATCCTCCCAGTCCTCGTCCTCGTCGTCGATCTGGTTTTTCCTACACTGCAGTTCCAAACTGTCGGCAAAATCCTCGCCTTTTTCCTGACGAGTCCCGCCCATCCTCTCCGAGGACTGGTTTTCGCTTGGCACGCAGAGCCTTCTGGGTGGTACACATGCTTCTGTTCTAAGGGTCCAGCGACTCCAGGTGACGTTGCCATCTGTTCTGCCTGTGTTCTTGCAGAGCTTCTTTAACTCTTCGAGTTAGCCGATTGTATTCCCTTCCGTGTTCTGGGAGTCTTGTCCTCTGTACCAGTTTCTTAACCCTCCTTCTGCCTCGAATGAGCTGCACGGTGCCTTCCGAGAGTTCTCCCATCGGCATTGCAACTCTTCTCGTTTCAGTTTACGTCGTGCTTTCCGTTAGCGCTGCTTGGATGTGGTTTTCCAGGGAGATGATAGCCTCTTCTACTTCTTCCTCACTATCGACTCTGGGAACGTGTGCAATGTTCCTTTATAAAATTGCTCGGGACTGTTCCCAATTCGTTCTTCACGTAGTAAGTAAAAGTTTCCTATTCAGGGACACCATCTCCTAATTTTAGGAAGATGGGGATATGATCCGAGGAACCTTCAGCTTGAGTTTGAAGTTCTGTGATGAAACTCATCTCGTTGAACAAGGCTATATCCAGTACATCGGGCGTATGTCTTCCGTTGCCAAACGTCGGTTCTTTCGGACCTAACACCTGCACTTCTCCCTCAAAGTCTTCTAGGAATCGCAGCATCACCCGTCCACGGGTGTTGGTGAGTCTGCTATTCCTCACTGGAGATTTGGCGTTGAAGTCTCCTATAGCCACCGTCTGGTTACCCCATATTATGAGGTCCTCCAGGTCATGGTATAGGAGCAAACGTTGAGTTGTCTGGTAACAGGAAACAATCTTTAGTGGACCGTTTCGTTCCATTGAAACTACTATAGCGATGGCTTCCATGTTCTCCAGTTCCGGCGTGTCGATGAGGTGGTGTTCTGTAGTCCTCTTGACGAGCAGAGCAACTCCTCCTGCGTTTGCTCTACGTTGTTCTCTATAGACTTCGCAGCCTGGGATTCGAAGTTCGGTATTACCCTGGCGAAGTTTGTTTTCTTGCAGGACCATCACGTCGATGTTGTACCTCTCCAAGATTTCTTCTATTTCTAGCTTCCTCTGTCGGAGGCCGCTCACGTTCCATAAAGCGATCTGTACGATTTTTGGCTTCACCAACGTAGTAGCCATATACTCTTGGAGCATTTTTGGCATCTGAGCGAAGAATGCGCTCATTGCTGAGCACATCTGCTGCATCTGTGCCAGCGCAGCTGTGAAATTGTTGGCCACGACAGAATTCGACGGCAACAAGCATATTCCACGTTCAATCCAGCGTTTGCAGCTGGTCCGGCGGTATATAAAAGCATCCAAGGTTTGTTGCGGCACGCGGTTTGGTCGTCCGTCGGGCGGGTCGGGTGGAGCCACCCAGTCATGGCACGAATATAATAGACGACTGAGCGACCATTTGGCCGTTCAGCGGGCGATCGAGCTATGTCTTTGAGCGACTCTCCAGATCAGATACCCAGAGTCAGCAGCAATGCTCACCTTACGCTGGAAAATCAATCAATCAATCAATCGATCAATCAATCAGTCAGTCAATCAATCAATCAATCAATGTGTGAAGTACGTGTATTTTAAAGCTGAAGGGACTTATCCTGCTATTGGTATTGGTTACCTACCCACACGAAGAACTGCTCTTTAGGTTTTCCCTACGTAGTCTAGAAATCCGTAGATACCGATCACATTTGCTTTTTTTATATAATATCTTACAAGATAATATCGACTGTGGTGATATTTTAAGTATGCTTAATCTAGACAGAACAATTCATTTTACTTGCCATTTTCAAGAACAAATGTAAAGAAATTTTCTTGTATCCAGCAGATGTGCAGTATGTACAATAATTTGAACAATTGTTTAGAAATATTCACTTGCAGTTATACCAACATAAAGTCAAAGAATCTGTCTCTAACTTTTTATATTTTGTTATAAGTTTAGTCTTTTTGTACCAAAAATTGTATCATCCTTTGTAGGAACACCCTGCTGCTTCCTAAAAGTCCTAATACTACGTTGCCTGTCTGGGTTATAATCTGAAACAAAGCTTTGCTAACGTGTGAAGTTAAAATACACAACCGGCCCTGTAAAAATTACACCTATTTTTAAACTCTACAACAAAACAAACGTAGCAGACAAATACGTAATATTGGCTAGTTGTTGCCCTAGTCTCAAAATAGAGTATCGTAGTTTAAATATACGTATAAACACATACGCACAGTAATGTACACATTATGGCAAGACACATTACGTCAAAGATTTTTATTTATAGGCTACGGTTACAAAACTGATTTTTTGATGACCTATTTTCATAATTTAGGCTAACAAAGTATAATCGCATTCGTACACAACAAACGTTCATTTTGCAGAACGTAACAAAGGTACAATTTTCGATTTACTATGAGTACTGAGATGATGATTACTTCTCTGGATGATTTAAATCAAGTTCCTGCAATCACAACTAAGTCATGATTTATTCAATGGTGATATCACTTAAATATAATATGTTAATTTTTCCTGACTATTTATTTCAAGGTTATCAAAATTCTTTAAGCGTCTAGAACGGATATTTAAAATAACTTCACCTGAATAGTCATTAAGTAAAATAATAATGTAGACATAATGCTATTAGGTAATTTATAATAAATTACTTATTGTCTCATTTCAATTTAATTACATAAATCCATTTTTTTTTATATTTGACAATGGCAATAGGCAAAAATTATGATTTATTAAGTTCCTACTTAGAAAATATATTTATTAAAGAACTGTAAATTGGCTCTTTTAGGAAATTTAAGACACCATATTGCACTAAATGAAGAATTCGATATTTGCAAAATAAGCGCATGAGGAGAAATATGTGGGACTAATCAAACGTTCAATGAAAACTAGGTTTTGGAAGCATTGGCCCGCACGAGTGTCAAATATAGATACTGACATCGATAACCTAAGTTTATCAGTGTTGCCTGAATGATTTTTTAAGTTTGATATTCATAAAATGTGAAAATAGTGGGAGCAATAATAGTATATATTCAAAACATTCTTGTACTGCTGTGAACAAGAAAAAATGGGACAAGTCTCATAACGTATTGTTGCATTTTATTCACCTTTTGGAAACACCCTGTATGAATCCGTGGGTTCTAAATAATTTCAACAAGAGATAAACCACTACTAACACTTTATTTAACAATTCACTGACTGTACAATACTTGTTTACTTAATATTATTTAACCTCACTTTTCACTTTTCAACTTGTTCACTTTTATAAACTGTCTTCTTTCATTAAACTTCTTCTTCTGCGCCGGTAATCGCGCCTTATATAATCTGAAATTATCTCTAGATTGAACCAGAATCTTCTTCCACCACATTCTAGACAAGTCCATGGCTCTTTCTAGAGTCTTTCCAGTCATTATTAGTAGGCATAGGCGTATCATCTCCAGTTCCAAGGGGGTGAAATTCATAACAGTATTTTTTCTAAAATCTAGTTGCGTACAAATTTAATTTTTGTGACATTGTCAGTTAGTTGTCAAAATCCATTGCGAGTGTGCCAAAACTAATATGATACATATAAGTGACTTAGTTAAAGCTGGAGTTATTGTTAAAGCAGAAGATGGATCCTCAATAGGACAAATTTCACTGCGTTATAATGTGTTTAGCATTTAAAAAAGTGGAGAATAAATGGTACGATTAGTAAAAATCCTGGATAAGGGTGACGAAGGATATCTACTCAACAGCAAGATTTGCAATTGGTAAATAAATTAGTAGAAAATCTATATCACTCGGTAATTCAGGCTGCTGAAGAAACGAAGTTTCCTGGATCGAGTAGTACTGGTCGCCGGCGAGTAAGAGAATAGGAGCTACGCTGTCATCCAGCAGCACAGAAATACCTACTTAAAGCTGAACATAAGGAAGCTCGACTGGGATTTGCGCTTGAATTTTTAGTGCATGATGTAAATTTTTGGAGAAATGTAATCTTTACAGATGAAAAAACTTTCCAGTCTACACACAGCGGTCGTATTCGTGTTTACCGACCTCCGAATAATCGATTCGATGAGAAGTATATATCAAACAATGTCAAAAGTAGTAGATTTTCCGCTAACATGTGGGCTTGGATAAAGGCACGTGGTACTGGTGTTTTGTGGCATATTGAGGAACGATTTAATAGTGAAACGTATATTAATATTTTAAACAATATTATACTTCCTTCTGTGTCACAAATAGGGATGTTCACAAATAAATTAAATCCTGTTTAAACATCATAAAATGGTTAAAAATAGTCTTATAATAATATCCACAAAGTTTTAAAAAAATCAAAAAATCCGTTCTATGGGAAAACCCCTAAAGAAATACGAATATTCGTTTGAATGCGCGAAACGCTCCTTGGTTGGTGTGACGTCATGTTGCTCATAGTTAAACGCGTGCGAATATAGTAGCTAGGCTTTCATGCACGTTTCATATGAGAATCAGGGATGGCAAAAAATGTAATATATCGATATATGAATCATTTGATACATCACAAGACTCAGATCAATATATTCGACACATACGAAGTATGTGAATTATTTGCTTCTTATTTTTCCACCGTAGCTGAATATAAGGTTGCGGAGCATTTCGGGCAAAATATGTCATTACCATATACATTAACTGGTGACAAAAGTAGAGTGGAATTTCTTATTGAACCTGTGACGGAGTTAGAAATTATGAATATAATTAATAGTTTAAAAAATAAAAATTCCTGTGGTAATGATGACATATCCCTTTTCGTGCTAAAGCATATTAGTGATCATATTGTTTGTTCATTAGTATACTTAATAAATCAATCCTTTTGTCAGGGTTGTTTTCCTGACGTTTTTAAGATTGCACGTGTTATTCCACTTTTTAAAAAAGGCTGTCCAGAAAACATTGATAATTACAGACAAATATCGATACTTAGCACCTTATCAAAGATCATAGAAAAAGCTTTTCATGTCCGTATTGTTAATTTTGTGGAAAAAAATAATATTTTGACGCCATCGCAACATGGATTTAGATCAGGTAGATCAATTGAAACGGCCTCTTGCCATTTAATTAATTATGTATATTCCTGTTTAAATGATGGTAAGTACGTTGTGTCAATGTTCTTCGACCTATCTAAAGCTTTCGATACTATTGACTGCGAAATACTCTTATCAAAATTGTTTCAACTAGGAATTAGAAATACTGCCCTGAATTGGATTAGATCCTATATGGAAAACAGGTCATTAATAGTGAATTACAGTAATATGAAATCTAGGGCGCACAAAGTCAATCTTGGAGTTCCCCAGGGCTCTGTTTTAGGGCCCTTATTATTTATGTTATTTGTAAATGACCTTCCTGATTACATAAAAAATGCAGGACATGTTACTATGTTTGCTGATGATACTACTATCACAACAGCGGCAACAAGTGAAGAGGAAATTCAATTACAGGCAGAAAATATTATTAATACTCTAAACGTTTGGTGTGCTAGAAACAAATTAATATTAAATACTAAAAAAACGGTAGTAATGAATTTTCATATTAGAAGATCTCTACCAGCAAATTTCAAAATTTTGGACATCGAACTGGATAATAAAACAAAATATCTTGGTACTATGCTGGACTCGAAGTTATCATAGGATAATCATATTGACACAGTATGCAAAAAATTAAATAAAGCATATTTTGGCATCCTCCAAATGAAAAACACCTTGGATGAGAATGGTCTACTAAATATTTATTATGCTTTGGCGTACTCACACATTTCATTAAACATTATGAGTTGGGGCTGCGGCAGAGAAAAGAATAGGGTATTTATTTTGCAAAAAGATTAGTCCGTCTAATATTTAATTTAAAATCTAGAGAAAGTTGTAGAACAATTTTCAAGGAAAAACATATCTTAACTTTACCGTGTGTGTACATATTTAAATGTTTAATGTACACTAAACAAAATCTTGATAAATTTATTAAAATATCGGATAATCATTCTTATAATATTAGACATGGCGAACTTTTAGCTATTCCAAGTCATAAAACCACAACATATAAGAATTCACCATGGTACAACTGTGTTATTTTATATAATGCATTGCACAACGCTGTGCGAGAAATCAGCAGTACGAAACTGTTTAAAAACAAAGTTAGGAACATTTTAGTAGAAGGCGGATTCTACAGTATTAACGAGTTTGTGTCCGGAATATTACAGTGATATAATTTGTGATATTATTATTTTTAATTAGTTAACGTCATCTTCTTTGTATGTAATGTGTTTTTTTTTTCTTTAAGTTGTTTTTGTATGTTTTATTCCTAGTTGTTCACACCACATTTTTATTAGTAAGTATCATACTTATGTCATTGAAAATGTGTGGACAAAGTCTAATTATATATTATTTATTTTATTTGTATTTTGCTATTTTTGAGGGAAATGCTGACTTATCCTATGTCATGTAATGTGATCAAATGGATTAATAAAGATTATTATTATTATTATATTATTATTATTATTATTAACAAAAAATTATCGATATATCTATGTATCGACATATTTTGTAGATTAACATTTAATGTCAAAAATTAATGAATATTGCTTAAGGTATAACTTCGGAAAGCGGGAGGTGGCATTCCTTACAGTACAATATTTATCTCGATTCAAATTTCGAAGAACGAGGAGGTAACATGCAAGTTGACCCTTTTCGATATATTTAGAAAAATATCGATATTTCAACCCGATATATTGCAACAAAAAAAACGATATGAACATATTAATTATTTAGGATTAATATATCGATATTTATTTTATATCGATACAAGGTTTTCAAAAGGCGAACTCGCATAATCTGCTAACTGTGGACGTTACCATGGTTTCAGAATTTTTTGCCATGGTGATAGACTTCAATCAGCCTCAATCTTATGGTGTAAAAGCGAAACAGAAGTACTGTTTTATAAAAATAAGTAATAAGTACTATATAGTACCAAAACTTTAGTAATGCATGAAATAATGTGTTCCATATTAAATGTGCTTTGCTACGTTGGAAACAGGGAAGCGAAAACATTGTATAATCGGAGACCGATTTTGATAAATGCGTTTAAGGTAACAAAAGTTTAAAAAAACATCATTGGTTTAAAAAAGGACCAAAGCTTCTTTCTTTTTACATTTTGTGGCACAGACATAAAAACTTTTCTGGGTTATTTACTGATGTATTTGTACATTCAGGAACAAAACAACACTTGTTTCTATTAACTTTCACACTTTTTGAGTCTTTCATCATTACAAAAACAGGGGCTAAAACAATACTGAAACAGACAATCCATATCACGTTGGTATACGAGTTCCCCTATGAGCATTATGACATCACGCGCGCTACTCTCACTGCAGGGATCGTTTACTAGCCTCGTTATTTTCGGAGTTTTTATTTTTAGTTTATTTTCAAGAAAAAAGTTTTTAGGCGTTTTAATGGTTATTACGTGTTTCTGTAGCCCTAGAACTATCGTTTTTTATTACAATTAAAAAATAGAAAACATTCCTTTTATTTCCTAATAATGAATTCATATTTCAACAAGGTAATTGTTCAGTTCATGCCGCTCATACCGTGACTAACTGGTTTCAAGATAACAACATTAATATCCTTAACTGGCTCAGTCATAGTCCAGATCTTAACCCTGTGGAAGACGTATGGGGACTACTCGTAAGAAGTATCCAAAAACGAAATGTGTAGTAAATAATGCATGGGAAAATATTATTACTAATAATAATTATTGTACAAGTTTATTAAATTCGATACCAAGCAGACTTATAGAAGTTATAAATAGAAATGGTGTAACAAAATATTAGTTAGTTTCTTGTTAAGTTGGATATCCTTTTTTGCCCTGATCCAGGATTTCTACTAATCGTACCGTTGATTCTCAACTTTTTTAAAATAAACACAGAATTTTTGTTAATGTTATAACGCAGTGCAATATGTCTCATTGACAATCCATCTTCTGCTTTAGCAATAACTAGAGCATTACAATAAAAAATATAATAAGAGTGCTAACTGTTTTATTTCGGCTACTCATTACAAATAAAGACAGATTTACATGGATTTCCGGACTATTTAAAAATATATAAGTATGATAGTTGATTTTAGATTGAGCAGGACGTTAAAATAAATAAGGCAATTAAATAAATAAAAAATGAAAAAAAATCAAAATAATAAACAAAATAGTAAATCTCCAGGCCAGGATTTAACGATGAATACAGATGGTACGATCGGAAACTTTACAGTTGACGCCCTTTTCTTAAACAGTTTCGATGAAGTTGGACCGTGTACAGGACTAAATACATCATTGTAAGTCGTACTTTACGGGTCTCTATCAATTTATACAACACCGAGGTTTAGGTCCAACTTGCTTCTTCAATCTTTAGGTGTTCCTCAAGAATCAATTTTAGGACCCCTCTTCTTTATAACATTTATCAACGTTATTACATTAGTGTTCACTACCTACTGTACGACGATGGCCTTAATTATATTGCAGAATTTCTTCCATCTCTGATTGCGAAAACCATTAGAGAAACATTACTACCTCGACAGTTGGTGTCATATTAACAAACTAGTAAGAAAGTTAGCACTATTGTTTATTATGTATTTCACAGTAAAATTCTCGAGAGGCCTGCTTACGTCAAAGATTTAGGAGTTTTCTTTGGTTCTGATCTTGATTTCTAATACCACATGGATAAATGTTTGAGTATTGCATGTAAAGGCTTTGGTTTCTGTTATGCACAACTCCAAGAATTCTTTGAAATCCTTGACAGAAACTTGTGAGTTTGCAAGATCAAGGCTTGAGTATGCAACATTAATATGGTCCGTTATACACATCTCATGTAATATTGATTGAAGAAGTTGAACGAAAATCATTTTTTGCTAATTTTTTACTTGGTGTCTAAACCTCAAGAGAACCGTGTTCATAATGAGTCCCTGAAGCGATTAAATCTGCAAAGTCTTCACGTTTGACGCACATTGCATTCGTTTTTCTCTTATATAAATTAAGTCGTCACATGGTAAAATGTGAATCAATCATAGTAAAAATTGAGTATCGAGTCCCGAGAAATAATATCTTTCTTGATATCTCTTGCATGCACCAATCTCGCATGATCAGCGATTTCACCAGGACATAATGGAGAGAAATATAAAACGATAGTTTGCCAGATTGTCAACTGTACATGAAATTTCGTCCACCCCTGCAGGTTTGAGCTCTTGTACATTGCACCACCATCCGATACCTAACTACGCTACTGACTTGTTTCCAATTTAATTAGCAGAAATTTAATAAATAAAAAAATGTATTAAGCATTTGTAAACTGTCAAATTTCCCTTTTCGTTAATGATTTTTAACTGATTTTTCAATTATTTAATGATTTAATTTTAATTTTTACTGCTTCTCATTTTTTTTAATTATTTACTGAAACAAATTTGTAAAATACTACATTTATTTATTTTAATAAGTTTGGACAAAACATCCAAAAGTTAGTTCATTAAGTAAAATAATTAAATCTACTTAAATAATTAATTAATAATAAAAAATGGTTTATTTATGCCTTTATGACAATAATTATTTTTTGTAATAATTTAATTCGACTTACTTTTGGTTGAGACTGTAACGCCTCAACCTCAACCTCCTTACATCCGCTTTCATATGCCAAAGTTGCTCAGCTAATAGATCATCCTGTATGAATTGCATGATAATGCAAAATAAATGATTATGCTCTTTCGACATGGTCGACATTTAGTGCAATTAAGAATTTGCGATAATTAAACGTGAAATCGACAATTAACTGCAAGACGTATTATTTTTAGCATTCTTATCGGCAGACAGATTAATACCGAATACCGTTAATGATTTTGCATGTATACAACTCTTCCACCTGGTTCATTTATTAGCATACCTGAATTTCTATTTAAAAAATGTCGACAGACAGGGTCACTTGTTCAACAACCTTTGTACTAATAAAAGGCGGATTAAATTGCCGATAATTATATGCAAAATACTTTCACTTAACACCAAATGTTTAATTACATCTTGGTAGTGCCATTGTACATATTTGTGTATTAAGAGCGCAAAGTGCCTTATTGTCGCCCAAGAGAGTAAATTGGAAAGGTTAAACACTCGTAAGCGGCAATGACATTTTGCGCTCGAATTATAAACTCGAATTATAAACATGATATTATCTATTATGATTTTATTATAGTTTATTCAGTGTCAGTTTGAAAATAATAAAAAAGACCGACAAAGGAATAGCTCATACCAACAGCGATGTCATAAGCGTCGACCGACACTTTTTAAAATCACTTTTTAATTATTATAAATATTGTTTCACTTCTTTATATTAATTGATAGGCATGATGTAAATTATTTATTTATAATACATTATCTATTTATAATAAATGTTAGTTTAATGAACAACTCCATAAATGATTCAATAAAAGTAAATAAATATCATTTAACCTACGGCTATGCTACTGACAATATTAATGAACCAAAAGCAGATACCGGACTTGTAATGGTGAGCCAGGTAAATAATTGACTATTTTCATTTGAGGTAAGCGCATAACATATCTGGTGAACTATATTCGTACACGTTTATCGTTTCTAATATTCAAGCACGGTCACGATGTCACTCTATCACAAACAAGCTTTGTAATGATTTATCCTGGTAGCAACACTTTAGACAGAACTTTAAATTAAGAATAGAAATACTATACTACATAATGAAATAAAAGCATTGAACTGTTGTTTTTACAATATATGAAGTCAATATGACAATTGTTTCGCTAAGGCATTAGATTCGTCAAATGAGAGCACTTCACTATTTACAGATTAAACTACTAAACTTAAATAAGTACATGACATTTTATTACATGAGAACTAATTTATATTTAAATGTGATTATTGAATGAAACAATTTTACAAACTTTTGATAAGAAATGGTACTAAAATGGATTTCTTTGTATGCTTGATCGTTAAGTAGAGCATTAGATTTTTTATTACTGTTAATTTCTAAGCTCTCAAGTAACGTCAATTTTGATCTCTTACTAGATATGCGAGGGTTATCAATGGTCGTTAAATGAGTTCTTTCTTCTAATAAGCGATTTGCAAAAATAGAAATATTTCTATTATTCAAAAAAGATTCTTTCGATAACCTGAATTTAGGTTATCGAAAGAATGTAAAGATTTCGTTAATATTTTATACATAGTTTTTCTTTTAGTTCTCATAGATAGTTATTTTTCCTGCTGTTTACAAAATCCTATAAAGAATATGTTTCATTATAATCATAAGCAAACAAATAATAATTCACATTTAAACATGCATATAGTATATAAGTTCCAATACTAGTTAGCTAATAGATACGTGAAGATCTGTTGTTTTTATCAATGTCAATGTGAAATATAATTATTTCATACTTATTCATGGAAATTGTGTTGGTTTTGCATGAAACATCTTTATGAGTGACTTTATGTCTTTCTGATGTGCTCTAGAATAAGAGCGGAAAACGTTTTAATGGATAAGCATTCTCAAGAAACAGAATGATAGATTTCAAAAATAATGTAATCCGTTTGAATGAAAAATTTTAAGACGAAGTAGGTAAATAAATTAATTTTAGGCCTTTGTTCTCATTTTTAATTGAATCTTCATGGCCGAAGGGGGTTACGTAGATAATAGTTTAATCTGCATGGTCATAAGGGACTGTGTGGATGTTAGTGTTAAAATTAGAATTGTCAAATAAGAAATCAGACAAATTCATTTCAGCATAACCAGAATTCAGGTTATCGAAAGAATGCAAAAATTTCATTAATATTTTTACACATGGTTTTTCTTTTAGTTCTCATAGACATTTTTTTTTCTGCTATTTGCAAAATCCTATAAAGAATATATTCCATTATTTGTATTCTTCTATATATTTTTTAAAGCTTCTACCTGTTTGTCCAACATATATCTTAGGGCCCCGTCCCACAAGCGAGCCTTATACGCTCCTGATATTTCGCCTTTTCTATTTTTATCTTTATTGTTTTCAATTATAGATCCTGATATAGGTATTATTAGTTTTATAAGCTATGTACAGACCCTGCTTGTTCAAGAACTTACTGTTTTTTTCCGATGGGTTGCCAACGAATTTTGGTCACAGCCACACAAAAAAAAAGATCAGACCCAAAAATTAGACCTACCAATTTTTATGTATTTTGCTATGATATCTTGCCCTTTTATCTACATATAATCTACGTAAAACAAGTCTTTTTTTTAGCCAAGGAAAGGGATATTCCTCTTCAATGACCAGCAACATCGGCCATCATGTGGGCGTTCCACCTCCCTTGATATCTCTCCTCAGTCTTTCTTATGTCTAGGAGATTTCAATGAGGAGCATGGTGCGCGATTTCAACAGGACATAATGGAGAGAAATGTAAAACGATACAGTTTGACAGATTGTCAACTGTGCGTAAAAAATCGTCCCCCTCCCTCCCTGCAGGTTTGAGCTCTTCTACATTGCACAACCATACTATACCATAACTACGCTACTGACTGTGTTACCGATAATTCCACTATAAATTTTAAACATAAAATTTAATTGACTTGGGTAGACAAAAAAACCCCACTGAACGACAGACTTACAGATGGATTGGCAAGCAGGATTATTAGCAGAATGGTCCTAACTCTTATAAATTAGCAAATATATAGTAGTCGAAAAGAATATGGTACAGTTAAACGTAAACAAGTACACATGGTTTTTAGTGGTAGCTAGATTAATCTAACGAAATTTGATGCATTCCTGACTCTCTGAAAAATCACGCTGTTGTGGTAACTTTATATCACGAAAAATATGGTGGTAGGTATGTCGAATTTCATAGCCATCAGACATCATTATAATTCCGAACGACTTTTTGTTTCATTTCTTAACTTCAGCGATATTCTTGCACAGAAAGGTCGGCGACCCCTTTCTAGATGTTACTAAGAGATATGTTGACAAGTAAAATATCAACTAATTTAATTTTATAAAAGTTAAGTCCCTTCGTAAGTACATAAACACAACCGTTGTTTATGTCATCATGATCACTTATACACATGTTATAAATTACATTTCGTTGCGTTTTACATCAAAGTAAATTATTGGGACCGCTTTGGGCTTTCGAATGAAATAAAATGAACAACGAAAACATTTCGTGTTTAAGGATCACAAATCACCGAGAATGCTAGATACATATTTAATAAATATGTCAGATAGTATCTTACCGTACTATGAATTAAGGTGTCATTCATTCTTTCAATTTTTTATGCTTTACACCTTTCTTCGCATGATTTTCTAATCTAAATTAAACCTTTCCCCTATCTGTTTTATTAATGGCTAACAAAATGAAATTAGTTGGATAACATTCACATTCTTATCATGGCCGGAATACTACAATTAGTATCAGATGTACAAACAGTAAAACTTGTAGTCCGCAAAAGAATACAATATATTGTGAATTCAGCAAACCATATAATACTGATAAACATTATAGGACGCTCGGTTAAAACAACCTCTCTTCTCGTTAAATTTCATGATATAATTTCTACTATTTTAAACTGGAATATCACTCACTCACAGCTCAACGTGGCATACTGTTATCAAGTGTTATAAAATAATTCCAATGCTAGTGAAGTTAAATAAGCTTTATCAAATTCGTTAGTTCTCATCTGTCTTAAAAATCTTAAATTCAGTAAGGAACCTCTAAAAATATTTGCACAAAACAGAATAATTATTTTTACCTCCCTCGCGTACAGAAGGGACGTAGTGTAATTTAACTGTGTAAGATAATGCAACATGTAAATGAAATTAAAAATTATTCTCCGAAATTGCTTCAGATTTTCACTTCAAAATAAGTATACCGGGTGAGCCACGAATGGCGCTCGCCCCGATATTTCCTAAAATATTTGGAATAGAAAATTGAAATTTGGAGGCCTTATTACACGACTAAAATGCCATCTTTTCAATAAAAAATCAAGTTTGGTGCACATCCAGTTTGACCGGAAATGCCCACAACTTTCGATTTTAAAATGGAACACCCTATATAGTTTTACATTTTTGGAATCTAGAGGAAATATTGAATACAATACATCCATTTTGGTCACTTTTTGATAAACATTAAAAATTTTATTAAAAAATCTAATTCTGAATCCAGAGTGCTGTGGTGCCCAAAATATATTTTAGTTTGTGTGCTACGTTACTATAAAAATAAAAAGAGCAATATGATTGCATTACTTAATTCTCTAGAGGCGTTTAAAATTTTTAAATGTAATTTTTACCCACTAACTCGTTTTTTTTTAAATGGGAATTTAATCGTTCACCAACATTTTTAAATACCTCATTTTTATACGAATCTAATGATACCAAAATTTTGAAAATCCGCTCAGAAATATTTGAGATTTCAGCCAAAATACAATGCAACCAAGCTTTTAGAAACATGCGGCTAATAGATAATAGATTAGTGATTTGCAATAGAATGCGATATCAGTTCGATTTTCAGAGTTTTATTTAAATGAACATAAATATCGGGCCTATAAATAAATAAAAATCAATTCCGTTTGAACAATTAAACTTAAACTAGGTGACAGTAGGTATCTTTGTAATAATTAATATAATTAAACCATAAATTGACATTTATAGATATTGTTCAAAATGTCCACCATTTTTTTCTATACACAATTCGGCTCTGCGTACAGTTGCTTGAATGGCTCTACGCAATTCAGCCGGCGTTATTTCATTAAGAGCCCGTACAACTTTATTTTGCAGCTCTTCACGGGTATTTGAAGAAGTTTTATAAACTTTGTTTTTGAGAGTGCCCCATACATAATAGTCGAGGGGTGTTAAGTCAGGTGACCTAGGAGGCCACCTGATATGACCTTGATTTGCGATAAGGCGTTCACCATGCAAGTTGTTTAAATATTCCATCACTATTCTGGAATTATGTGGGGGAGCACTATCTTGTTGGAAAAACAGATTTTGTAAATAGGCAAGAGGAAGTAAGTCAAGAAATTCTGCTGTCTGGTTTTGTAAAAAGAATAAATATCGTTCGCCAGTAAGTGTTCCATAAAAAAATATGGGTCCAATTATTCGATCTCCAAGTGCTCCAAGCCAACAGTTAAACCAAAATCTTTCCTGAATATTTCCCCGCCCTACCAACCTCGGATTTTCTTGAGCCCAGTACCTAGTATTATTTCTGTTAAACATACCTTGGTTCGTAAATCTACTTTCATCTGAATATAAAATATGAAAAGGAAAACCTGGGTTTTGTTGTACTGCATTTAAGAACCAGTTGCAATATACTAGCCTCCTGTCGTTATCATCTCCATAAAGATGTTGGTGTATTTGGTATTTATCAGACAGAAACTTATGTTTCTTTAAAATTCTGCAAACCGAAGACTGACTAATGTCGCATTCCATTGACAATTCCCTTGTTGATGTTGTTGGGTTTACCATCACAAATCCTAATACATCAATTTCTTTGTCCTCACTTACAATAAATGTTTGATGGTCATCTTGTTGATTGGGTTCGTTTCTTAATTCTTGTTCCACTCTGGCAAACAAGTGTCTGCTTGGATGACGTCTGTTGGGATATCGTTGCTGATACAGTTCTGCAGCTGCAGTTGAATTTTTGAGACGCTCTCTATATATCAGTAACATATCGACCTTTTCATTTCTACTAAAATTATTCATTTTCTTTAATTTTTACTCAAAGAGATTTCCGCAACGCTTTATTTTGTATCTGTCTGACAGCTGATATTGTTTTATTACATTCAATGGCTACTATGATTTTCCAATGTTATTAGGTTACCAGATTTACACAGAAATGTGCCATTTTAGTTTCCAAAGCCCACTAATCTATTATCTATTAGCCGCATGTTTCTAAAAGCTTGGTTGCATTGTATTTTGGCTGAAATCTCAAATATTTCTGAGCGGATTTTCAAAATTTTGGTATCATTAGATTCGTATGAAAATGAGGTATTTAAAAATTTTGGTGAACGATTAAATTCCCATTTAAAAAAACCGAGTTAGTAGGTAAAAGTCACATTTAAAAATTTTAAACGCCTCTAGAGAATTAAGTAATGCAATCATATTGCTCTTTTTATTTTTATAGTAACGTAGCACACAAACTAAAATATATTTTGGTCACCACAGCACTCTGGATTCAGAAATAGATTTTTTAATAAAATTTTTAATGTTTATCAAAAAGTGACCAAAATGGATGTATTGTATTCAAAATTTCCTCTAGATTCCAAAAATGTAAAAATATATAGGGTGTTCCATTTAAAAATCGAAAGTTGTGGGCATTTCCGGTCAAACCGGATGTGCACCAAACTTGATTTTTTATTGAAAAGATGGCATTTTAGTCGTGCAATAAGGCTTCCAAATTTCAATTTTCTATTCCAAATATTTTAGGAAATATCGGGGCGAGCGCAATTCGTGACTCACCCGGTATAGAAAAAATTATGATCTATCAATTTCATTAGTATGTCTGTCTGTCGACATGACTAGTCTGTTAGCGATATGTGTACAAAATTATTTCACTAATATTTGATACCCTAAAAAATAATAAGAAAATAAGTGACGGAGGTAAATAATATTTCTCACGAAGTCAACCAATGGTCATGGAAGAACCTAGCTGCACTGTTACTAAAAAATATACCGGAAAGACACCTTTTCAAAACCGCTGCCTATGGAATGCCTACTTCCACATCCAGATTTCCCACCTAAGTCTCTTTAAACGAAAGCATCTTCATATTATATTTGTATTAGAATGTGGAAATATTTGCTCACAGAAATATAGTAACATCATATTAGAAATCGTCTGACCCAAGAAGCCATAAAACATCATGCCACTTCAATACCTTATCAACTGACCGACGTTTAATTGTGGTGAGGGTGGCTGATGCGAAAAAAATCGTTTTGAGAACTTTTGCTCTCATACATACTAAAACACAATTTTATGAAAAAAATCTTAGACGTTGGTTTCTAGTATATACACTAAATCTCAATTTTTCTGAACTCTCACTAGCTTGTTTTACTTATTTACCCTCATTCAGCCCCAACCCCTTAAATAAATAAGCTGAAAATATAATTTATTTCCAGATCTCGGTATACCTTTTTTTTTATTTTGTTAACTGTTTCAATAACACAGGCCTGCAAAAAAAATATGAAAACTTTTTTATTATTTAGGGTGATCTAACAGTTTTGAAGGGTGCTGAAATCGAAAATGATATCAGTTTTTCTCCATCACCTACCGTTTTGAGATGTGTTATAAACAATATTAAAAGGGGTTTTCTTATTACAAATTAAGTTTATTTACAACGAAAGACGTGTTGATGTATTGAAACATATTCTTTATAGGATTTTGCAAACAGCAGAAAAAATAACTATCTATGAGAATTAAAAGAAAAACTATGTCTAAAAAACATTAATGACATCTTTGCATTCTTTCGATAACCTGAATTCTGGTTATGCTAGCGAATTAAAATCCTAAAATGAATTTGTATTATTTCTTACTTGAAAATTCTCATTCAACAACTAGCATCCATACAGTCCCCTACGGCCATGCAGATTAAACTAGTATCTACATAACCCCATACGGTCATGATGATTCAGTGCTAGTGTTATAATGAGAATATTAAATAAGAGATTAGACAAATCTATTTCAGAATTTTAACTTGCTAGCATAACCAGAAGTCAAGTTATCGAAAGAATGCAAAGATATCATTAATATTTTTACATGTAGTTTTTCTTTCAGTTCTTATAGATAGTTTTTCTTTCCGCTGTTTGCAAAATCCTATAAAGAATATGTTTCAAAATCTGTAGTGTTTCTCTGGTATTTTTTAATGACAAGTTCACCACAAATGTAACAAAAATTGTCAAGAGAATTGCGACAGCCACGGCCACGGCAAGACATGTTGGCACGAGAGGCAACAACACACAAATGAGACATTGAACAGAGTGAAAGGTATGGTTTTGTTGGGATAACTCAGGTGAGTGGAACTTGAGTTCCTTCCGACGATATCGGAGCACATGATGACAATTGGCACCCCGGGCTTTCGACCAGTCAACACCCCCCAAACCCCTCCAAACTTCACGAGGGCTCGGCAAAAGATACTCTCGGGAGCCGACATGCCAGCGAAAAACGAAGGCTAAGACAGAAGAGCGCCAGAAGAAACGACCCAGTTGGCAGGGCCCAACATCCAGGACCAGGGAAGGCCTGCTAACATCACCTACACCGTCGGCATTTACGGAGCGGGGGGGGGGGGGGGTAGGCGAAAAAGCAGGCCCACCCGAGGGGTGGCTCACTGTCTGAAATTCTGTACAGCGTATTACTGTTGGTATTATCTTACCAATATATTACCCAATACCGAAATATTACCAACAATACTAAAATATTACCGACCGAGATATTACCAATAATACCGAAATATTACCATCAATCAATACCAAAATATTACCGATAATACCAACAACACCAAAATATTACCGACAATACCGAGATATTACCAACACTACCGAGATATTACCAACGATACAGAAATATTAACGACAATGCCGTAATATTATCAACAATACCGACCTATTACCGGCAATACCGAAATATTACTGCATGATTGCAGAGAACACGTAAAAAGTCTGACCTCGATACTGAATTTTAAATTCTGAATGATTAATTTCAATAAACTGTACTTATATGAATATTACTTACGAGACTACTTATAAATACAATTTGCAAAATTTAATTAAGATAAACAATTGTTTTAAAATGTGGGATGTACATAAAAACAAGGAAAAAAATACCTGTTTTTAATATATTTATTATACGAGTAGATATTTCAAAATAATTTGAAAATAACAATAAAACTCTCAATAAACTGCAAATAAGCAATAAAACATAAAAATATCAAACACAGAAAATACATACTTTAGGTATTCGAAGAAATGTATTAATTGAAAAATAAAATGTGTTCGTATATAAAAATTAAGTATTCATATATTTTATCATACTGTTACAATGGGGTGGAGCGAAACACATTTTCTTTTCAATTTTTGTAGAAGCATATTGTAGATCTCGGTGTAGATAGATGCCATTTTGTAACGAAGTGTTTTCTTTCCGATGCCAAAAATGCAATTTAAATAAATAATTACGTCTCGTTACTTGTTCCACTTACGGTCGAAAACTAGGTATTGTAAATTATTATTATAGATTCCTCCTAATTTAGCTAGCTCTAATTTAGCTAGCTTAAACCGCGGAATAGAATTCTACTTTATACAGAAATTGTAACGAATCCGTCCGTGAGATCTGCAATATTAAAAATAATTACAAAATTTACCACGATCGGAGTTTGGTCAGACCAGTGGTAATCATCCTCATTAGAGCGGTAGTACGCACCTTATACAATCGCCACCGTTTCTTGTCGCTGTTTTTATAGTAACACAGATAAAACTAATTCACTAAAATGTGTGTATTAAAGCGGTAATTTTAAAATAATTTCCGATTGAATGTATCACTGACTCCCTTTTAACTATATCCGCTTTCATTTACCATTTTCCCTTTTTTTATATATTAACAGACTACTAATATAGCCTGGCTTCTTTTCTAGTCTCATTTCCATTTAAAATCGAAACTTGTCTCGTGCTCTACTCAAATTTCTGATTGTACGTTCACAGTAAAGCAGCTTGTTCGTCTCTGTTCCACTATGGAGATACTTCTCCCGCTGTTGAACGCCAACCTAGGAACGTTAAATAGTAAATGCAAATTAGCGCCCGAGTTCTCTATATTCTAACACTGTAAATTCAACAACTGATTGGTCACAGAAATAGCTAATTCCACAAAACGCTTATCTGTCATTGTGGATTTAAATATGCCCTTATTGGTTTTTGTCGGGGTTTTTGTTTTGAGAAACTGCTTTAATAGTCGCTACACTAACTAACTAAACTTAAAATCCAAAGTGCTACGACAACGTTAGAATAAAAATCATTTTCTCTAACACTATTTCAGAAACTACAAATTCCACAACTAAAAATTGTGTCGAAACAAGTATCAACACACTATTATGGTATATGTATGTATAATACCGCACGGCTTTCGACAAATCAGAAGCCGTTAAGTCACATTTAGTGGTTTGGTTGATATGACTACGTCAAACAGAAGATATTTATTTCTAGCTTGGCATTTGACGTTTTGTAGTCTTTTTGCATAGTTTCTAAAATATTGTTAGAGAAAGTATTGTATACACCACGTTTGGAATGGCATATTCCACACTCGCGAATCGTAGTCCGAGCCTTCGGTTCGGACTACACGCTTTTCTCTCGTGTGGAATTTGGGCCATTCCATAACTTGTTACAGAATATATTATTCTCCCACATACCTACTTTAATAGTCCCAAAATCCGGTGAGACCATGCAGTTTATACATGTTGAAAACCGTCTACATTCTTGAAATTTGTTCATTCATAATTTTTTCCGTGCCCCAAAAAGTGGCGCTGTTAGTGCAATTGCACCGAATGCACCTATAGTTGTTCTGATTCTGCTCTTATTTCTCATCTATGGACTGAGATGCGTGAAAAATAGACTGCGAATATCTTACCTCCGTTAAAATCATGATGCAAATCTTTATAAACACATTAATTTGAATACAAATTGTCAAGTACTACCAAAATATTACTAAATAATACTGAATATTACCAAATATTATCGAATATTACCATATATTACCAACTATTATTGACAATACTGAAATATTACTGATATTACTAAAATATTACCGATATTACTTTATATTATCAAAATATTACTAATATTACCATTACCAAAATATTACTTATAATACTAAGGCTACCGGCAGGCTGTACACCATATTACCGGAGTGAGCCACCCCTCGGGCCCACCCCTTATGAGGCCGGTCCTGCTTTACAGCGATGATTGGGGCAAAGAGCTCACAGCCAAGCGGCCCTCAAGGCCCTTGCATCGACAAGAACCAAATCAAAATTGGTTCAAAACTGTAAACAGGCTCTCTGCGAACTTGGCTCATCCAATTGGGTCAGGCTCCTCTGGGTGCCTGGACACAGCAACATTGAAGGTAACGAGCGGGCAGACGCTCTGGCAAGAGGAGGCTCTCGGAAGCCTCTACTGGGTCCGGAGCCAGCCCTAGGTTACCCTAGATCCAACGCCAGGAGGTCAATAGAGGACTGGGCCCGCTCCCAGTTCATTGACTACTGGACATCCCACCCAGGACTCCGGCAAGCGAAGCTCCTCATCTCAGGGCCCTTGCCGGAGAGAACAAAACAAATTCTGCGACTAAGCAGGAGACAAGTCAGAGTCGTAATAGGTCTTTTGACCGGACACGGCTCTTTCAGAAAACACCTGCATACCATGGGGGTGGTGGACCACCCCGACTGCAGGTTTTGCGAGGACGAGGAAGAAACTTCTATCCACGTCCTGACTTCCTGCCCTAGGTTGATGAACCTGAGGTATAAGCACCTCGGCATTGGCTTTCCAGTGCTGGAGGAAATAAGAAATTCCCCCATAAGCAGGATTCTGGCCTTTGGACTAGAATCTGGCCTGTGTGGGGGCTTTCAATAAATTCGTTAGCGGTTGCACAATGGGCCACTAGGCCTGAGTGCGGCGACCATTCCTCGCCCCGCTAGAAGAAGAAGAAGAAGGGGCAAAGAGCTCAAGCTCGACCCCTAATCATCCGAGACCGTCACCTTTAGTCAAGAATATTGGCGGAACTTGAGAATTACGCGTGACAGGTTCGCATCGATATGACGCATGTCTACGTCATTAGAGAATGAAAAAGCTTAACCTATTTCATACCTACTCATCTCAGTGTCCCCAAGTCTCCCATCTTCCAATAAGAAAGATAAATAGGGAAATGTGTGAGACTGCTTTTCAACTAAAAATTTTATTCCGTCACCCAGAAAAAATGAAATTTGCAAAAAAGGACTGAGGGAATTTTTTTATTATGTTTCCCGGATTCCAGCATCCAAGAATCTATTAAGATCATCTATTAGTTTCAAATAAGTTTTTTGGTCGCAGGCCTGTGTAATGGAGTGGTCGCGGATGTGGAAAATATCATATAAATTTAAGACCTTCGACATTTTTTTCGCTCAAATTTAAAATTTCGACATTTCATGGTATTCAACACAACAAATTTTTGAATTTTTTTTTTATACTATACTTCCACTCCAACTACGTGGATGTGGGAATAAAATTAAGAGAGAAAATGTGACAGAAGACAATAATATTTGGATATAGTTGACACTATTGCCGAGGAGGAAACCTGATACACTTTTGGTGAAGAATATACAGAGTTTTCACCCAAAGACGTACGAAGTATGAAACAAAAAAAATGTAACATCTGATACATTACTATTGCAAAAGCCTTATTGTTGTTACTAGAACCAAAAGAGCCATTTCACACAAGCAAGCAGAAAGAGACATCACCACACCTGCACAAACATACTGTAACATTTCACACCTTAATGTCCGAAACCAACAAATATATGTAAGTCAATTTTAACCCACTTTCATATTAAGCTTAAATATAAGATATCTTTAGTACACCACACTCAAGTGCTCCTTACAATCCAGGATAAGTATCCGTGGAGGATGGATCGACCCACGTATTGGTACAAACGATTCACATGAGTCTCTAAAAGGAAACAGTCCGTGGACGACTGACATACTTGCCTATGAGTTCTCCAACATTCAGTACAGATACTTTACGAGCGTCTCCTGTGATTATATGATATACTCCAGAGTGTTAGCGCTACCACAGAGACTGTCCTAGTCTGCTGACAAGTACAGAGGATTTATCATTTAAATTATTAATTTGACAATTAATTATTTTTAATGAATTACGGAATAACAAGATAAGAGGAGTACAGACATTGTGCAAAATATCAACATATACAACTTGGAGATTTCAACTAATAATTTATGAAAAATAAACCTCAGTTAATATGTTGCAGAATAACAGCTTAGAATTAAGGAATGTGACAAATGGCAATAATATTTGGCATATAGTTAATACAATTGGTAAGGAAGACACATATTATACTTTTATTGAAAAATGCAGGGTGATCATCCTAAAAAATATTTCGACTATGGTGGAAATTTATAAGAATATTTAAGTACACAAATCTTCCACATTTAGCACCTTTTAATTATTCTTTATTTATTCTATCGGATGGCCACTCCGCTTATTTCTTTAACAAAAAGTTATCAGGTTTTATTTGTAGCAATATTGACTACTTTACTATTATTATTATTTTCCTATATGTCGTCCCTTAATAAGTTTTAATTTGTTAGAGTGGGATTTCTGGGGGGAATTCTGTGTAACTAAATGTCTTTACCAATTTTTTAAATCTAATTTGGAATGTAATTTTTTACAACTGAAATAAAAAGTTACACATATTTTCTTTGTGTAATTATTTATCTAGTCTAGACACTCGGTATCTTGCCTGTCTTCTAAATATTTAAAAAAATATCGCATCGCGTCGTATGCTTTATGTTATCCATATTTACAATATTATGAATTTACAAGCTTACTAATTGATCACCCCTTTAATGCCATAATTTTGTACTTTTAATGAACTGTAAGGCAAACAATTACAAATATTGATGATGCCCTTATTCTGAAACCGTAGTAAATTTTTTCATACGTACCTATCATATTTATTTATAAATTATACAAGTTCATCATGTGTTGACTTTAACAATTATCACTAATTACATACACATTATGGTGCCATCAATATAAACTAGAGCGCATATACTCTAAGAAAACGTACCATAGCAAATATTAATTCAGACCAAGGTCACGTCTACAGCGGTTTACTCAGAACAGCCATAATTAAAACATACTTAAACTCATTATGATTATATAACGCATGTGAAATACTAGACGTAGAATTCTAGTGTTATGCAGTAATTATATATGTATCACTTATCAGGTGTAACTTTTGTATAAATAATTTACAAAAATATCTACTTACACCTTTATTGGAACTTTGATTTCTAGGAACATCAACACAATTATTTGGCTGAATTATGTTGATTTCCTCTAAATACTTTTCAATTCATATTTAATCAAAAATACAAGCAGTAATATGCTCTTAATCAATTTATAAAAGAAAATACCACACGAGTAGCAACGGCGACCCAAAGCGAAAGAGCTAAAATTATTGTGAAACCTTGGCTTAGCTGAAGTACAAGCCAGCAAATAGATGAAGGCTCAAAATATAAATACTGCTTTGAAATCAGAAGAATAAAAGAGACTATCAATTGAAATTCATATTGTTGTTGCCACAAACTGCCAGGGATCAGATTATTGAAGTTTGACAATAATAGTTCTCCATAGGCAAAAGAGGACTGATAATAGAACTACTAACATGAAACTTCTGTACCAAAATCATGCCTCGAACTGCCAGGGATCAGATTATTGAAGTTTGACAATAATAGTTCTCGAATGGCATTATCCACAGGCAAAAGAGGACTGATAATAGGACTATGAACATGAAACTTCTGTACCAAGATCAAAAATAGAAACAGCACTATAAACATTAAAAACTAGTAAAGCAACCATCGCCGGGCCAACAATATTAAGGCCCTGATGTTAGTTGTAGATGGAGGATAATCTTTCACATAATATGCAAAAAAATATGAGACACAGGAACCTGACCTGATTACTGGAGAACCTCCATTTTCATACCACTACATCAGAAGAGGATGGCAGGTGCATGCGAGAACAACAGGTTGTTGACATTGGCAACAGACGCCAATAAAATGATGCTGTATATTCTTCAATATATACTTCAGTATATCTGTCTTGGAAAATATCTTCTTAGCAAAAGATTGTCTTAAGCGACACGGTTCTAAAGATTTGATCTCTATGTGACGTCGACTATACGAGGAAAACTCTGCTTTGGTGAAAATTCACAAGATCAACTCCGCTAAATGTAAATATAAAAGGCGTCAAAGATTATCTGTTTGATATTTGCAGATGATACCACCTTAGCCTTAGCGAGGATGAACGCATACACCATCTGGAAAACTTTCAAGCAACAGGCTCCCTAAATGAGAAAAACGAATGAAGCTCCCCACATAGTGCTATGATTTGGCCCAAGTTGAAACAAGGCAAACTAGATATGTTATGTTAGAGATTATTTTAAACATTACAGTTGTAGTATGTATGAACTCTATTGGAACAGTACGGAACTAGAGGATCTTACGGGGTATTGTCAATATATCGCGTCACACTGAATGAGAGAGCACAGAATTTTACAGATTTATATTCACCACTCCTTGTCTACAGTCCACGTGGACTTGATCAGCCTGTCTCATAGAAATATAGGTGGGATTAGATGCTTAGCGAATTTGATTTGTCAACACCAACCTTGTTCAGAGTTTTGCATGCCATAACATATAAAACAAAAAAACCGCTGCCTAAGGAATCACTACTTCCACATCCAGATTCTTCATCCAAGTCGTTTTAAAGGAAACATCTTGACTATATTTGCACTCTAGTATGTGGAAATTATTGGTCATAGAATTTTAATAATATTTGGGGCAGATGTCATAGAAAAGTTTGAGGAGTTGGTTTCTACCATATACGTTAAAAATGAAGTTTTTAGTTCACCCTACTTATTTTCTACTATTCACCTCCCACCCCTTCAATGGAGGCATCTCAATCAGATGTCACTACAATACATACGTGTACTAATCTCAAGTGAATATCTCAATTTGATGTTATCAATCCCATTGATAATGAAGCGGAGGTGGTGAAGTTTGAAAAATATTAGAAAGAAATCTGAGGCCTTGGTTTCTAGTATATACACCGAATCCCAAATTTCTGTACTCTTATCACCTTGATTTACTTATTTTCCCCTAGTCACTCCTATTAACCCTAACCCTTCTACGGAATCATCCCAAAATATAATCTAGTTCCAGATGTCGTTATAATACATACGTCTACCAAATTACAAGTGAATATCTCAATTTCATTTTATCAACACCTTTAATAATGTAGTAAGGATAGTGGAAGGGTTGAAACATATTGTTAAAAAATTTGAGGTCTTGGCTTCTAGGACATACACCGAATTTCAAGTTGCAATACTCTTACCAGCTTGCTTTACTTATTTTTCCCTATTTACCTCTACTTACCCCCACTCCTTCAACGCAATCATGTCAAAATATAATCTAGTTTCAGATATAATTATAATATATAAATGTACCAAATTTCAAGTGAAAATTTAAATTTAATTTTATCAACTCTTAATAAGGGAGTGGGGGTGGTGGGGAGAAATAGAAAATACTAATAAAAAAACCTGAGACCTTCGCTTCTAGTACATACACCGAATTTCAAGTTTCTGTAGTCTTACCAGCTTGCTTTACTTATTTTCCCCTATTTACCCCTATTTAACCTCCAACCCTTCAACGGAATCATCTCAAAATATAATCTAGTTCCAGATGTCGTTATGATACATATGCGTACTAAATTTCATGTGAATATCTCAATTTTATTTTATCAACCGCTTGAATAATGGAGTAGGGGTGGTGGGGGCTGAAATAAATTATCAAAAAATCTGGGGCCTTTGCCTCTTGTACATACACCGAATTTCAAGTTTCTGTAGTCATACCTGCTTGCTTTACTTATTTCCCCCTATTTACCCCTAAATAACCCCGAACCCTTCAAAGGAATCATCTCAAAGAATAATCTAGTTCCAGATGTCGTTATAATTCATACGTGTATCAAATTTCAAATGAATATCTCAATTTTATTTTATCAACCCTTGTAATAATGAAGTAGGGGTGGTGGGGGTTGAAAAATATTATAAATAATCTGAGACCTTGGCTTCTAGTATATACACCGAATTTAAAGTTTCTGTAGTTTTACCAGCTTGCTTTACTTATTTTCCCCTATTTACCCCTATTTAACCCCCAACCCTTCAACGGAATCATCTCAAATTATAATCTAGTTCCAGATGTCGTTATAATACATACGTGTACCAAATTTCAAATGAGTATCTCAATTTTATTTAATCAACCCTTTTCATATTGGAGTAGGGGTGGTGGGGGTTGAAAAATATTATAAAAAAATCTGACGCTTTGGCTTTTAGTACATACACCGAATTTCAAGTTTCTGTGGTCTTACCAGCTTGCTTTACTTATTTTCCCCTATTTACCCCTATTTAACCCCCAACTCTTCAACGGAATCATCTCAAATTATAATCTAGTTCCAGATGTCGTCATAATACATACGTGTACCAAACTTCAAATGAATATCTCAATTTTATTTAATCAACCCTTTTCATATTGGAGTAGGGGTGGTGGGGGTTGAAAAATATTATAAAAAAATCTGACTCCTTGGCTTCTAGTACGTATACCGAATTTCAAGTTTCTGTACTCTTACCAACTTGTTTTACTTATATTCCCCTATTTACCCCAAATTAACCCTCAACCCTTCAACGGAATCATCTCAAAATATAATCTAATTTCAGACGTCGTTATAATACATACGTGTACGAAATTTCAAATGAAAATCTCAACTTTATTTTATCAACCCCATTAATGGGGTAGGGGTGGTGGGGGGTTGAAAGATGTTATAAAAAAATCTTAGGCCTTAACTTCTAGTACATACACCAAATTTCAAGTGTCTGTTCTCTTACAAGCTTGCTTTACTTATTTTTTCCTATTTTCCCCTATTTAACCCCCAACCCTTCACCGGATTTCCTCGAAAAACAATCCAGTTCCAGATCTCGTCATAATATATACGTGTACAAAATTTCAAGTCAATATCTCAAACCGTTCCGGAGAAAACGTGCGGACAAAAAAAGTTACAGACAGACAGACCGACAGACCGACAGACAGACAGAAATTTTTTTTTTCGCTCAAATTTAAAATCTCGACGTTTCATGACATTCTAAACCTATTTCACGAATAAAAATTTTTTTGCGATTACTATACTTCCAATCCACTACGTGGATGTGGAAGTAAAAAATACGTATGAACTATTTGTATCGTAAAATCTGTACGAGGCAGTGCAATACAGCCAAGCAGCGTTATAAATTACTTAATTCTAGTGAATATTTGAACAAATTATTAGTTTTATTACTGTGGTTGAGTGATTTTTTGCAATTAACTGTTTAAAATGGCATTTTGGAGGCCATTCGATAGTAGTAACAACGAGACGGACGATTATGATACAGAGCCTATACAAGCGGAATTTGAAAGTAAAGATTTACACGTTCAAACTCAAAGGGTTATTTTGATAATTTACTCAACTTTAAAATGCGATTCTTCATATAATCATATTGTGAAGAGGATTTGTGAATTAGGCAAATTTAGACGTACTGCAATTTATAGAGTTATTAGAGCCGGGGATGTAGTTGATCATTCTATTAAACGGAAATGAGTTGGACAAAAACTTAAAAACTTGAAAACGCGTCCAAAGATGTCATTCGTCGAAAAGTGTATGACTTTTATAATGAACAGAAGGTGCTCACATTAGAAATGATTAGGGATAAGTTACGCGATTATGCAGATTATAACTATAATTAGATACTTTGAGAAACGTTTTGTTCGATTGCGGTTTTAGGTACAAAAAATTGTACAAGCGAATGGTAGTTATGGAATCAGCACGCATAGTTGATCATCGACACGAGTACCTGCGTAAAATAAAAGAATAGCGAGATGCAAATAGAGACATAATTTATCTTGACGAAATATGGTTTAACACCCATGATGTAGTTCAATACGGTTTGGTAGATAACACCAAAAAGTATAATTTAAGTACGCTATGTTCTAGGGGGGAAAGAATTAGAAAGAATTAGAATTATAATTCTACTTGCTGGAAGTAAAAATGGTTTTATTCCAAATGCGTTGTTGTTGTCTGCTAAAAATATCAAGCAATGCTCTACCGACTACCACGATGATATGACATACAAATTATTTGAGACTGGACAAAGGAACAGCTGTTACGAAATATCCCACCAAATTCTGTAATTGTTATGGACAATCCGTCATACCATTCGCGGCAACACACAAAAATTCCGAACACCAACACTAGAAAACAAAAACAGGATTTTATTAGAACTGATTGGAAAGCAAAATTAAAAAAGGAATATGCCGTTAAAAACATTTTTGAAGCACACGTTATGCATACACACATTATACTATTTTACGTCTGCTTCCATATTATTGCGTTTTCAACCCCATTGAAATGGTGTGGGCTGATGTAAAAACAAGATTACGTCAATATAATCAATCTCCACAATTAGGTGAGTATGTCTTAAAGAATATAGATAATAAAGGAAAATTAATATTCTATATTACCACCTATTAGTCCAATTATTATTAATGTAAATACGGATTCAAGTTCTGAAAACTCGGATAGTGACGAATGAAATATTGTTTATTTAAAGTTCATAGACAAAGCTTTTTTGAAATTTGTGTATTTGACGTCGACCTATTTCCGCTACCGAGACCAATTACCGATATCAGGAAACAAGTTCCCCCTTTAAAACTTTGCCGCGTCTTTCCTTTATAGAATAGTAGAAATTTTCTACCTGCCTAACATCATGATATTGCAAAGTTCATAGCATCATGGCCTAATATTTAATAAACAAGACAGTCGCTGCTTTACGCCCCTTAGGAAGGATTATATACCATATATGCAACTCCCCCCTAAGATTACATAACTTTGTCGCTAGAAGATAGAACGAGAGGTAGGTCACTAGACAATAGACGTAGCCTTAATATATCATTTATGTGACTTATCAAATGTGATAAACATACTTTTTCATTAACTACTTCTATTGAATAAAGGTACTATAGAAATCACTTTCTTTAACAATTAAAAAATACTTATTTAGTATTTAAACCATTTTTAGATTTCTACCGCCGCCGCCTAGGTCCCATAAAGGAAATGCCGACTTTACTCCGAGTGTTCATTTATAATGCCTTCCCAATTGATATCGTATATAGAATAGGACATTCTAGATATATGCAATTTAGTTCTAGTCGAAGTGGCAGACGACATTCTCTAAACCTGTCCATTTTAGAATCAACTTTGTCTCTGTGAAGAAGAATCAGTGAATAAATTACTGTTTTATTGCATGAATACGATTTACCATTATTAAAGTAATTCTAGTAGAAATAAATTATGGGTATGGGATAACTACCCATGGTAAGGGCGAGCAACGGGTTAACTTGCCTAGGGTGCGGCAATGTTAACCTAGGCAAGGCTTCGGATATTTTATGCCATCATGAATCATACCGTCGAACCGAGGAATGGTGGGGGTTACCTTCAGAAATAATAAACCTAGAACTGGTACAACAGGAGGGAATGTGTCAGTGACAAGTAAATTGTCGCCTGACAGAGCCCATTGTCGGGTAGGCGCTATTGTTAGCTACTGTGTAGAGACTCACTTGCCAGATATAATGTGTAGTCTTAGATGGCACTGACAATGAGAATGATGATGAATAAGATAACAAGAAATTCAAGTATCGATGCGTTCAAACAGAAAAAATAGAGTTGTGACAGGTATACATTTAAGTATACAATGCACATATTGGCAGCTTTAGTCGTTTTGACTAAATTTAATTTAGGTATATTTCAGTCTTATTCACCCTAAGCTTTTAAGATATATCTAGTTTATTTTCTTTCTCTTGAACTGATTCAAGCAAAAAAACTGCGTCAGAAATGTATTCGAAACTCATGCCTCAAATCACCTGCTCTATTTAGAGGATATACATTTCAAGACAACATACATTCTTTTGACATTAAGCATTTTTTTTTCAACTATAAAATTACCACAAGGGAAGCTGAATTAAAGATCATTAGATTATTATTAATAAACCTATCTCGTGATGTGGCCTTAAGGCCTTATTGCTCACGTGCATTAAGTGCGTCGCGTGTATGTATTTATAGATATATTTCCTTTGGTGATATAAAAAAACGATAACTTGATTTTATATTTATTAGCAGATATATTCATTCTTCACACACGTCTCCGATAACTCGTAAAAGTATTTCCTTCCCGCTTCGTAGCGAAATAGATTGGGTAATAATTTGTTTTAACCTCCCCACAAAATGCTGGGAGGTTGGTCCAAAATCGAAAATTGAAATAACATCAAGTCTTTACGTTTTGAGGTCCCAGGAACCCAAAAAAGCGTTTTTTAAAAAATGTCTGTGTGTGTGTATGTGTGTTAGTACGATAGTGACGAAACTACTAAACAGGTTTGGATGAAACTTTGCACGAGGGTTTCCTTAGTACTTCAGAAGATCTGAATATGTTTTGGTTGAGATCGGATTACGTTTAGTGCCATTTTGGCACAGCAACTTGTTTATTTTATAATTGCTTTTTAAGTAATTTGTAATCGAACTATTGAAAAGCAGTTAAAATTCCGGTTTCAACGATACACTTGCACCCTTTCAATTTGATTTCCGTGAAAAAAATTAAAAAACGGTTATCATGAGGGTTTCTTTAGTGCTCCAGAAGATCTGAAAAGGTTATAGTTGAGATCGGATTACGTTTAGTGCCGTTACGGCATACAATTTAGTGCTTTTTTCGGTTTCACAGATTCACCGGGTTAGGAGTTTCCTGCCGCTTCCAGTAGTTGCCGATTTTTTAAAAATTTTTACTATCTTTCTTACATGAATCGGTTTTGGATGAGCAATTTTAAAAACCAAATAATGTAACTACTTAAATATGAGCTTTACAAATTTGCCTTAAAACTGTTTATGTTGGATCTTTGTTTAACTTTGAGTAAGGTCTCTCATTTACTAGCATAATGTTTTTTATATAATATATAATAGGATCCACAATGACGGTATGCGAAAATATAAAACATAAAATTGTGTCAGCATCTGCATTTAGGTGTATTCGGAGTTCCTGATTCTAAATCTGATGTCGAAAGTTGAGTATTCAAAGTGGAAAATCCAATAGTCCTACCACAATTGCATAATTTTTGCAGATTTACGTGAAACATAATGTATCGAGATATTTCTTTTACTTTGTGCAAGAGGTCACCAAAAGGAATACAAAGAATTGAAAACAATTGAGGTGCAAACTGGCGTACCTAGCGAGGCGGATTCGAGCTTGTCTGCGAAATAATTTTTATTATAAAATTTTCAGGGGCTTCGTATAGGTCTTCCTTTCTCTTTGCCTAACACAAAATCATCCTAGATCTACAAAGAGTTCCCACGGTGACTCCAAAAGCAAGAAGAGAACATATTCATTTTAAGAAACATTTAAGAAAGCAAACACTAAATAGTAATTTTCGTTACAAGACCGGAAAGACGTGTCTTGCAGATCAAGTCAAGCAGATTCCATTAAAAATGTACCTTTTGATCGTGAGAAACTGTTGAAAACTCGGAAAATATGTATGTTACAAAAAAATTACAAGAGATCAAAATTTTAAGGAATGTATTAATCTATATATCTGAATTTTTTCCGGAAAAACTTAGACAGAGTGTACTTTAGAAAAAAGTCTTATATTTTATTAATACATTCACCAAAACTTTTCTGAATTTTTTCTTGTTACTTTTTATACCTCCTCTCCTCTTTTTTGAAAAATTCGCACTGCTATAACTCGAAAAATACGCATTTTCCGAATATTTTACAAGAGTAAAAAATCGTTATTTTTTGTCAAATTTAAATTTTCTTTTCGTTTTTTTAATTTACTTCTATTTTGTTTGTTAACAAATTAGCAACAAAATCATTGTTTGTAACAATTGCGGGACAATAGAGGCATTTTTTCTCAATTTCTTGACATTAAAACAAACAGATTCCCAAAGTTTCGTGAGAATCCATTCATTTGGTAAACTTTTTCAACTTTTTATATCGATGCAAAAGAATTAAATATATTCGATACCCTCTGATCTTCAAATATTAACAATTTGACCGCATTTATACTGTGGTATGTTTAACTATTATAAAAAAGTAATTAATTGTGTTGTGTTTGTTTACCGCATAAATATGTTTCGAAGTTTTTACAATTTAGATTTAATGTTTATGTGGAGAATCTCATTTGAATATGATAAATAGGTATTTGTTTTGCTCCCATTACATATTTGCGTATTAACATTTAATTAGGCGTTGATTGCTACGCAAATTTTACTAAAGGAGAATATAAAAATTTAAACTATTTTTGTTTGTTTATTTACTTTAATTAACTGATGTTTTGCAGATCGTCCGCTTGTTAATCACATAATAACTTACGCCGTTCAAATAAATCTTTTTCCTAATGACGTTTGGAAATGTTCTATATTTCAGACTAATTTAAGTAAGGAAACCTACAGTTTTTCCTAAAAGGTATATCCGCACTAAAAATGTACATATTTATTAATACACTTCAATTAGCTTGACCTGTAACATTATAATGGAATATTTCAACTCACTTTTGACCCACTTCCAGATGTTGTATTGACTTGAAATTTGGCATGTATATATAGTTCACATGACAATACAATTTGGCATTCTCTAATTGAAAAATCCAAGATGGGGGACAGTCTATTGTCATTTAATAACC
The DNA here is from genome assembly GCA_963583905.1 of Stenurella melanura. Taxonomy (NCBI): domain Eukaryota; kingdom Metazoa; phylum Arthropoda; class Insecta; order Coleoptera; family Cerambycidae; genus Stenurella; species Stenurella melanura. The sequence continues at coordinate 150,076,021 of OY757310.1, forward strand.
GATTCTACTAAAAATTCGTATCTGGGGATTCTTGAGGTCGCAGATTTTAAATATCTGATTAAAATTCAGAAATTCAAAATGGCGGCGTCAACAACATGGAGGAGAGGTTTTATCATTTATCGTGTGATTCGACTAAAACTCGGTATCTGAGAGTTACCGAGGTTGTTTCTGGTCCAAATTTAACTTTAAAATGGCGTATACGTTTTGTAATGTATGGTCTGATTCGTAAAGGAATTAGTATCTGGGGAGTTTCGAGGTCACAGATGATGTATATTTAGTCGAAATGTAAGAATTCAATTCAAGAATTCAAAATGGCGGCTTCACGATAACAGATAGGTTCTGTCATTTAAAGGGTTGGAATTTTTTCAAAAAACGCACTATTCTAATTGGAACAAAACTAAAAAGAAGAAAATACCTAAATAAATAATTTAAAAAATTTAAAAACACGCTTTGATTGATTGATTGATTTGCCGGCGTAAGGTGGGCATTGCTGCCGATTTCGGGCATCTCTGGAGGTTCATTCCAACACGCAGCTTGGTTGTCCGTCGAACACGCATAACGGACGGCCAAACCGCGTGCCGAAACCAAATCTCGGTTGTTTTATATACCGCCGGACCGGCTGCATACACCGGGTTGGACATTGGACATGCTTGTTGTTGCAGCGAGAGCCGCATGACGCATGGGGTGAGAATATAGGATGGGAAGTGTAGGTGTTTGTGAGATGCTTCTTTTAAGTTTCCATGCTTCTGTTAAGTTTCCATCTTGTAAAAGTATCAGCCTCATTGGTCTAAACATATTTTCTAAAACTTGTATGCTTATCTTAAAATCGTTATTTCGTATATGTCCACTAAATGCTCGCCTCTCCCGTTTGTTATGAAGTGTCTTGGTTTTCCTAGCAATATTTTAATTTATCATCGATCACTGCTCCACATACACAAACAAAATGCCGACGAATATGTATAGAACTTATCATAGTATTACAACTACCTATTTTAAAATAATATAGTCAGGACAAAGGTAAACCAAATCATTTTATGTTTAAGACTGATTTATTAAAAATGCTTGTTTGTCCCATTAAAACTCTAGCAAGCAGCTGGCTTTAAGAAGGTTCGACCTGAAACTTAGTGATTTCAAAGTATATTAGATTTATAAGTAAGTAAGTTAAGTAAGTATTTATTGATGTATTATACAAATGTATTTACACAAGTCAAAACATATGTCACAAACAATAAACACAAATGTAATAAATAAAATATAGATAACAAACAAACATAATTTAAAGGACAAACAAACATATACTTATGTTGCTTACATAAAGAAGAAAAACCTGCATCAAAAAATTCGCTTAGTGAAAAGAAAGCATTCTCGATTAGAAATGATTTCATAACAGTTTTAAAAAGTTTACAATTCAGTTCCCTGATATTATGTGGTAATGCATTCAAGAATTTTATTCCATAGGGCACTGTACCATTGCGTGTTTTTGATAAACGTAGAAAATCAAAATGCAGATTTCCATTATTTCGAGTGGGATAAGAATGTAGCTGAATCTCCTCCTTATTTTTCTCCTTCTAAGTTTTCTGTTTCTTCTGTTTCTGAATCTGGCAGCTTTCTTTTGTTTTGTTTTTATTCATTAACCTTTCCACAGGTAGATGTCCATTTACAGTGGAGTTGCTGGGAAGGGCCTATCTCCCTATCTCACGGTAATAATATTTTTTTGCGCGTTATGAGAAAAGAGGTATGAAGGAATAGTTTGCTCACCCTGTATGTCGTTTCTTTGAGACAATCGGTTTCAGTTTTCGCCTTCCAAATTCATAATAAAATATTATGTTTTATTTCTTTCCTTTTCTTTCTTGGGTTGAGTTGATTTTGTCCATTTAAAAACTTTCCATTGTATACAATTACTGTAGATCACAATACCGCTATATTGCTTTGTAGACATACGTGCCTCATTTTGACACTGACTATGCTATTATTTATTGCCCATGAACCACTTAAAAAGTATCTTGTTGGGTCGTCTAAGGTGTACGTAGGGACACTGCACTTCACTTGAACTTGTTTGTTTTATTTAATTTATTATCATTAGAAAATCTTGTAATCACTAATTCCATATGAATTATTGTGGCGGTTTATTTCACGCAGAATTTCTTAATCTATCGGTGGCTGAAATTTTTTCGAGTTTAACTTGGGTTTTCCGCTTTGTTAACGCTTTTTAGAGAGCGTCTTAAAAACACGTCTATTCACGATGACACCTAACTCATTCGCTGTCCCAAAAAAAGTAAATAAAAAACGCGCTTTTAAACACAAACTGAAACTGTTAAAAAATGCACTAAGAAGAAGAAATTATGTTAATAATAGCAGTAATTATGTTAATAAACGTAAGAGCGTGGAGCGCCCGGTGAGCAGTTTTCTGTTTTCCAGATATTTTGAGCGCCCCACGCTTTCACCTTTATTAATATAATTATCGGTATTATGAACATTATTTTCTGGTTTTAGTGCACTTTTAACAGTTTCAGTTTGTGTTTAAAAGTATGATTTTTTTAATTTTTAAAATTATTTATTTTTCGTTTCTGTCAACATTCCTTAGTAAGGAAATAAGATTTTTTAATCCGACTTTTTAATTTATAATTATTGTCAATAAACGTAATAAGTATATAAATGTCAAATATAAAATTCCAAGAATATCTTGGTTTAATCATTTTTCCAAACCTTATGCGTCATTGCGTTAGTAGAAAAAATCATGTGTGCAACACGTAGGAAAAGTGTTTTTTCCGTATGCAGCGTATTCTTGATCTCGGTTATCGCCTTGATCAGAAAGCCTGTCTACGTCGAAAAGAAACACTTTTCCTAACTCGCTGCACAAATAGCTAAATTATGGCACAAAAATCTCAATTACAAAGTATAATTTGTTCTTTATTAGATTAAATCAAATCCGGCAAAAAATTTTAACGATCATGCTGAAAGGAAATTATTTCAATTTGGAATTTATGTAAAATAGAGTGGCAGAACAGTTTTTGTTGGAAATAGGCCACGTCCGTACTACTGGTTGATCGCAAGAGGCATGTAACTGTCATACCGTGTGTGTGTAGCGGCGGGCTAGGTATGTACATTCATGTAGTATGAGAAATATGACAACCCAGCAACAGTAAACTCGCTCGACGCGGCAGGCGGCCACTGAAGTATCCCGACTAGCACACGCAATGTTGCAATTCTTACTCTCTATACCTAGCCCATCACTACATGCACGGTATCTTATATAAAGTAAGATTTAGTATAATTTTAGAGGAAAATGTTACTAAGGTTTTTAATTGAGGATACACTAATTGGATGATGTATAAGATATTGAAATTGTTCTAGACACATTTGTCTCCGAACTGGACTCTCAGCTTCGAGAAAATATTGTAAAAAAAATCTGAGACCCAATCCCAAGTTACTGTACTCTTACCAGCTTGTTACAGATTTCGCCATGTACCAAATTTCAAGTCAATATCTTAAACCGTTTCTGAGAAATCGTACGCACAAAAAAGTTACAGACCGACAGACAGAATTTTTTTTTCGTTCAAATTTAAAATCTCGACGATTTATGATATTTGACACTTATTTCAATTAAAAAAAAATTTAAATTGTTTTTACGATTACAATACTTGTACTTGGAGTACAAGTACGTGAATATGGAAGTAAATTAAAAATAAAGTGGCTGGGTACTGAATCTCAATGAAACCACATAAAAGCGAATTGTGCTATATTAGAGCAAACTGTCTGTCACTCCCGACTGACACTCCTTGTCTCTCAAATCAGGCACGTCTGAAGCTACAACACATTTTGATTATGTAAGACAACCCCACCAATACTTTCGACAGTACGAAATTCTACGTTAGGTAATTTCTCTAAAAGAGATATTTTCATAAAAAACATGTTACCTACTGCTATTTAAATTGTTATAGCAGTGGACCGTGTCACGTCGGCAAAAAACGAATTAGAACCATTTAAGCCAAACATTGAACGCTATACAAAATTAAGATACAGATAAGATCATTGCCTCTTGACACGCCTCATATTTATTGTTCACTTCATTTCATTCACATTCAACAAAACATAAAATACACATCGAGAAAAACAAGTGTTTTTACATCGTGAACAACAAAGGAAAATATAACCTAAAAATTGATATTAATAGCGTTTATTAAAACACTCCTTATTTTGTTCATATCACTAAAATTGTAACTATAGCGTTACTGCAGTTTCGACATTCAGTGTGTCATTTTCAGGCGTTGGCAAATGAATGAGCATATAAGGGTGTGACAGAATTTAAAATTGTATAAATAAACAGAATTCTCTGATCTAATTTCAAACGGAAGTCATGAAAAGTACCTGCAAATATTCACGTAAGTAATTCATAAAATTCTCCGACAATACAAGGGAATTATGGAAATTTCACAACAATTAAATGATTATGCCTTTCATTCATTAAAGAGTGGTGTATAATAATGATCTAAAATTACACAAGTACACTCTGTCCAAAAAAATATCTCTCCTCTCTACAAAAACATAAAATGAGAAAATGTGATCTGTCCAAAAATATTTGAAATCTATTAAAATCGCCAGCAGCTCAAAATCATTGTTGGCATCTGCGCCTACTAAGTTAATAATTCTTATAATGAATTATGAGAACGATGGTTATAATGTGATTCACTAAATCCCAAGTTTTTGGATGCTACTACCAGCTCACATTACTTACTTTTCCCTATTTACCCCTATTTAATCTTCAACCCTTTACCGGAGTAAACTCAAAATACAATCTAGTTTCAGATCTCGTTATAATACATACGTATGCCTTTCAAATAAATGTCTTAAACCCTTCCAGAGAAAACGTGCACTGAAAGAAATTACAGACCATACCGACAGACAGAAAATGTTTTTTCTCAAATTTAAAATTTCGACGTTTCATGACATTCTAAACATATTTAAACAGTTTTCCAGTAATTATTAATTATCTCACTCACATTATGAATTGTTGTCTGGAACAAGGCTATTTCACTGAACAATGGAAAAGGCTCTAGTTAGTCCTTTGCAAAGGTTACAAATCCTCAAAACATATCTGACTTGCGTCCAGTAAGCACATGAACTGTTCTATCAAAAGATCTTGAGAATATTGTACACCGGCAATTAAATGATTATACCAGAGAACACAAAATTATTCCTTTATTTCAGTCAGGTTTCCGAAAGGGTCATAGTGCAACATCTGCCTTAGTAAATGTGACCGACAATATATTTAGAGCCCTAGATAACAAAGCAAGCTACAGCTTAGGTTCTGCTTGATTTCACAAAAGCTTTCGATAAATTAAATCATCAACTTTTATGTGCAAAGTAGCCCTATTTTTACAGTGGAATATTGCATGATAATCGGCTTAAATATTAAAGAAACGATTGCTCATTTCAAATCAAATTAGATCACATAAATGAAACTCAAAATTTCCATTAAAATTTACCTTAAAAACCTTAAAGTGAATAATACGGATTTACTTAATAACTATCGCTAGGTAATCAAGTAGGTGTTGACAACCTATGCAAGCCTTTGACCTATCGGTGCCCTATTAATGTCTAATATTATTTTTCTGTTGCTGTTGATTGTTTAAAAAATGCTTAGGTACTGAAGAAGAAATTGACATTATTCACGCGAAAATGTAATAAATAGGGGCACAGCTGATATTTTTAACCAAAGAATTTTGCAATACTACAAAAATATGTATGGAAAGAGAAGAAGACATACAGACATGTAGTATTTAATTTAAGAAACTGTAGAGTATAGCAAGCATGGTTTACAGTTTTTAAATAAATATGTATTATTCATTTTTAAGGTTTTAGAAGTAATTTTAATAAGAAGATTTATGTAATCTAAATTAGATTTAAATTAACAATTTATTGTTTCTTTAATATTTAATTTAAAATTCCACAGTAATGGTTCAGAATTACTGAAAATAGTCCACGTTTGTCGTGTTGTCTTTTGTAAAAAAAATTGTTTCTCCATTATTAATTACATTTAAAAAAGAAATGCAATATTCATGTATTTTTTGCATTCAAATTAACTCAATTGCAAACAAAAAATTTAAAAAAATTAAATGTTATATATTTTTGGACAAAAATTAAAAAGCTAAAACATTGAAATATTCAAACTAAACTTTACATTTAGATTCTTAATATAATTGCAATCAACTTTTTCCTATGGTACTTTTCCATGTTTTGATAAATAAGGGCATTTCAGGCCATTTTAAAATTTCTAATGACATTTTAGAGATGTCACAGTTGTGACATGACAAATATTTTTGGAAATTCTGTGGTTATTAATTTACTTTTTGGCGGACACTGTATATGATTTGAGAAACTGAGCCCCGGGATATCAGAATATTTTAAAATAAATTCTATTGTCTCTAATAGTTACATTTAAAATACTGTATATTGTAATAGTACTAGTATAACGGAGACTAAGATAATTATTTTATGTTCATGTTCATGTAACAAAGGTATTAAATAAAGGTTTTAAAAAAATGCAAAAAATCGAACGGTCCACAAAGAAGTCACTAAACAATATGAAGTATGTAGTAAATTGAATTTCAATACTGTACTTTTGCCCCATTTTCTAGAGGCCTGACAATGTGTACGCAGAAATTGTGCAATTATGGCGAGGATTGCGTAGTGCACATATCATCCTTCGGCAAGGATGTTAAACATCGGTCTATTGTCTATTAAAAAAAATCCTATTTTTCTTACGAGAAGTTCAGCACATTTACGGGTACAGAAAAATAAAATGAATTATTGCACATCATTAATAGCAGTTATACAATAACCATTCTTTAAAAACTAACAAAAAAAATACATAAATAATGAACAAATAATTTCACTTGGAAAAACCATGTTACTTTCTACATCAGATGTATCAGTAGCTACTCTGTTAGCGTCTATATCCCAATTTTGTCTTAAAATCAGAACATCTGTTGGCACAAGCAATATTTCGATAACACATGTTGGTTAGGAGCCTTGGCCTCGGAACTCATCGCTAGTAGTCGTCTTGTATTTGCCGCCAATATCACATTATTTTTTTTTTACATTTGATTATTAGTGCAATAATTAGAGGAAAACCAGTTAGTTATATCAAGTAGTATTCAGTTTTCATTGCTTCACGGGATTGGACAATACAAGTTCCGTGGCAAAGGTAAACTTTCTCAGTTCAGAATAATGGAGATAAATCTGGCATACGCTAAGGGTGGTCAAAGAACTCGGCGCAAATTTTACGGAACATTTAGAAATACGTGTAATTGAAAGTTTTATATGTGAAATGTGGAAAGTTTTGTATGTGAAATGTGTGGTATACAACATTTGTCTTCCTACTAATGAAACTCCGTGCGAATGATTTCTCCAAAAATGCAAAACTGACAAATACCCTTCTCCAACGAAAGTTGCAGTCTTAAAACATATACAGAGACGCAATTATTATTACTCAGAATTTTTCGGTTTTGCATACCTTACAATAAAGCTCCCACGCCACGTGATTATGAATGGGCTAAAAGTAATAATTAACAAACTATTCAATGGAGTTTAGAACTAACTTTTGTTATCAAAAGATTGCGTGGACGACAGGATGCCAAACCAACATGTTCCTGCTTTGAGACAAAGTTAAGTGGTACAGAGGTTTGTAATTATACGATCTGCCAAAATAAATAAGTCTCACAACTGACGCTGGAGATGATACATCTGATAATGATGTAATAAGCAACAGTGCTAATGATTCCAAGTGAAATAAAATTTCTATTATTCATTAATGCATTCGTTTCTTGTTAGTGCTTAGGGACTGACTAAAATTAAAAACTAAATTTATTTTTTCAAAGTAATATGAAGAATTTTCTTTATTTCCTAGGAGTATTTTTTTATTATAATTAGTTAACGTAAAAAAAATCATTTTTGTTTTGTTTGTTGAAATAGGTTTACGAAATTCAAAAAGGCGTGACCAATATGGCAGACAATTTATACAGATAAACGGCAAAACGGAAGTAAAAATCAAAACACTGCTAAAACGGCGTGAAGAAACCATAGGAATAATGTTCCTAAAATTCTACTACCAAAGTAGTAGAGAATTTTCAACATAAAAAGGTATGTAGTGGCATAAATTTTGTCAATATCGCGCATATTGACAAAATAGTAAAAGGTATATTTATGCCACCACTTACCTTCTGCCTATGTTACCTCTTAATTCGATGAATCTGCGTCTATAATTGTTTTCATTGTAACATTTTCACAGCGTTTCAATTCAAAGCTTCGGCCTGCCTACCAATGTTAGTTTTTTTAGTCACTTTGATTTTTTTTTTTTTGTTTCATAATTGTTTTTTATTTGCTCATTATATGAACTACTGTTTACTTAAGTATTTGCGATTTTATTTTTTGTTGGATTCCTGAATATGAAAGACGAAATGAACATCAAGAAAAATTACATTTAAATTTTACTTATTTCATAACAAATATTTTTACTTCATCCCCTTTTTCTTCGAAAAAATTTTGAAAATTAAAGATGTTCTTATTGAAGAGCTACTACTACTTAAATGCTCACAGTAAAGGAAGAGATCAATGTACACCATTTAGAGCCTGTTATTTATTTAAAGAGATGCCTTTTATGTATATCTACAAGAGATGCATAGTGTGCCAGGACAATCATAGGGCAAATCCAGTCCACAATATTTTTTTCTTCATTCTTGAAAAAAAAATTACTCAGCTTTATTTTTAGGTCTTCAAATTTGCACACAGTTTCCGTTATTATTAGTCAAATCTAGAAAGAAAATGACAGACTCCTCGAACCTGGCAAACCCAGTGGCAGATGATTACTATGTTTCTTCTGTTATATCGTGAAACATAAAACTCGTCTGACACGGGGCTTGCCAGGTCCGAAGAGTCCGTCATTTATTTTCTAGACTTTACTAATAATAAAGAACAATTTGTGCAAATTTCAAGACTTATAAACAAAGTTGGGTGAATTTTTTTTTCAAGAACGAAGAAAAAAAATGTGGAGTGTATTTGCCGTGATCGTGCTTTTTATTTATCCAGAAAAATTTGTTATTAACTAATTTCTAGTCATATGGACCAGAACAACAATAATTTAAGAAATATAGAGAAAAACTGTGGTCAAAATATGTGGAAAAATACATAGTTTTCGAACTTGCCAAAGTAGTGCACCTATGTGTAAGAAAATGAAATATACACAAAACACTTTTTGAAACTGGAAATCATATTATGTAAGAGGTAGTGGCCCAGTTCTATAATGGACATTCTAATATTACAAATTTGTTATCTAATACTTACCTATTGCATTTTTATTAATGTTAAATATAAATGTGTATACTATTGGTTTAGCTTGTGATTTTAAATTTTTTTCACTTAATGTTGTATAGAGATATATTTCGGGGAGTGTTTAACATATCCTACATAGAATTAATTTCATACAAATATTTCGAATACTTCTATGCAAAGTTGTACTAAGTATATATTTTATTAAATAATGACTTCTTGATATCTTTTATTTCCACATCTATTTTTTGTGAAATGGGTTTTAAGTGTGATGAAACGTGGAGATCTGAAGTTTTATAAAAAGATATCTGGCTGCCTGTAACTTTTTTGTACGCACGATTACTGTGAAACGGTTTAAGACATTGACTTGGAATTTGGTACATTTATATATAGTTTATCTAGTGTCAATTTGGAAATCTTAAAAAAATACCGACAAAGGAATAGTTCATAAAACCTGCGATGTCATGAGCGTAGACCGACAATTTTTAGAATCCCTTTTTAATTATTGTAAATTTTGTCTTACTGCTTTATATTAATTGATTATTTATTTAAAATAAATAACGTTAGTTCAATGAACAACTCCACAAATGATTCAATAAAAGTAAATAAATAAAGCAAGATAGTAATAGTTCAGAAACTTGGGATTTGGTGTAGCCATGGCTCAATTTTTTTAGGCATCTGCCACCCTCTCTCCATTATTAGAGGGGTTAACAAAATAAAATAAAGATATTGACTTGACATTTGAAGTACATGAATGTATTATAACGAGAACTGGAACTAGATAATACTTTAAGCTTATTCCGTTGAAGTTTGAAGGTAAATAAGTAATGCAAACAATTGTGTATACCTGTACTAGAAGCCAAGGTCCCAATTTGCTTTTCATGACATTTTTCAATTGTGGTAGTCATATTGGATTCACCATTTTTAACTTTGAATGTAACATGAGATTAGGCATCAGCTACTTCGAAAATATATCATCAGTTTTAATGCGATTCTGCGCGTTAAGATACGAGTTGATTTGAGAACCTTCTGTTCTTAGTGTTCAGTACCAAAATCGGCAAAACGGAACAATTATGGAATCACCTCGGTGTTTGTCCGTATGGTCGTGTGTCCCAGGCATTTACCTTCGAGACTGTTTTGAAAGTTGAAATTTGGCACAGTCGTAGGAATTGATCCAATTACAAACGTTAAGTACAAAAACCAGCGTTTTGATTTTAGAATGAGTTTCAAGGAGGGGTAAAGTGGTCATTCAAGGTCATCGTGTGGGGTGTCAAATGAAAGCCTGTTAAAGCACAAATTCAAAAATATATAATTCATCTTTTTTCACGTATATTTGTACATATTCGAAAAACCGTACCCTATCTCCAAAAGCATCGCTTAGAAAAATCTGATGAAATCACTAACATTGGCAATATGGCGTAGCTTGAACGAAGATTATCAGGATTGCATTATAAGCTAAGAGGCCACCGTAAAATTACTATGCTCATTTCTAACATGATCAAACTTTAGCAATAGTAATATTTATTATAGTTAAAAAGGACACAGTTATGTAGGGAATTAAAAGATCTTTCAAAAATGTATCACTTGACCACCCCGCCATTTGAACTTTTCGAGGGGGTGGCTGTTTAGGGTAGAGGGATGCTGATAGGTATACACGTATTAAATTATGTCCCTCTTGAAAACAAGGTCGACGTGTTTAAATAATAAGTCAAGAGCTGCATGTTTTTAAATCTACAGGGTGTTTCACATATTGATGGCAAACTAATATTTGAATTGTAATGAAACATATTCTTTATAGGATTTTGCAAACAGCAGAACTATCTATGAGATCTAAAAGAAAAACTATCTTTAAAATGATTGATTTACAATCTTTGCAGTCTTTCGATAACCTGAATTCTGGTTATGCTAGCAATTAAAATCCTAAAATGAATTTGTCTTTATGTGAATTCTCATTCTAACACTAGTTTCCACATAGTCCCCTACGACTATGCAGAGTAAACCAGTATCCACATAACCCAAAGCAAGCAAATTTTATTAATAAGAAATGTGTATTACGAGGGGTGAACCACTGCCGGAAATACGTGTACAAATTTTCAGGAATGCCACGGGAATACTCGGGAATACTCAGCAATACACGGGAATTCTAAGGAATCCCCGGCAATACTCTGGAATACTCAGGAATACCCCGGCAATACTCAGGAATACTCCGGAATACTTTGAAAATAGTCGAAACTCGAGTCAAGGATACGCACCGGCTCATAGTTTATATATTCGGTATGATTAGTGCCTATGTATAATATATAATACCGTCGCAAAATACTAAAACCGCCTCAGTTCATATGCGGATATCGGCAGCAATAGACCATTCTATTCTGGTGTAATAAGTCCGAGAATAAGTCGGATTAAATAAAATGTATTTTAAGTTTTCAATGACGTGTATTGTGTATTTAGTATAACAATATATGTATTACGTTAATGGGCTCATTTAATGAATTTCATTTAGTAGTTGTTGTGGATAAAGTATTACTTAAAATTAGGCGATATTGAAAATTTTAGATGAATCCGATATGTGGTTCTCGAAATATATGACTTTTAAAGGACGTATTTGAAGCGCGGTGCGTCACTCAATAGGGCACGAAACGGTCGTGTAAGACATCAAAGGTCGCATTCCGCTTGTGATCGTCAGTTCTTTCTGTGTTCTGTGCTCTGTTCGGTGCGTTTTTTTCGAGCTAAAAATGAAATATGGTGCTGGTCCCCATTTTTCTGTACCGGTCCAGGATTATCTGAACCAGAATTACACCAACAGATGGATTGGTCGCGGAGGTCCGGTAAACTGGCCACCAAGGTCTCCAGATCTTACACCTCTAGAATATTTTTTATGGGGTCGTCTCAAGTCAGAGGTGTACAATGAAGAGTTCAATACAAGTGAACAGCTTCTAGAAAATATTATTACTGTATGTGATAATATTAGAAATAACCCGGAAGTGATTGATAGGTTAGTGAAAAACATATTAAAACGTTCTCGAAAATGTATTGACGCTGGGGGCGTTCATTTTGAAAACCTGTTATTTGCACCGTTTTTAATTTTTTCTTCAATTCTAAATAAATTTATTTTCTCAAAATAAAATTGCAAAGTTTTGTCTTTAATATTTTCAAGTTATTCTCAAAAGGTATTTAATATTTTTTTAAATTGTTTTTGTTAATTCAAGCCTCTTCACCTCGCTGTTCACTAGCATTCGTTTTTTTTTTCATGAAAGAAATGGAATGTGTATTATTTTGGATGAAATTTAAACTAAAAAAAGCTAAAAAACACTGAATGTCAAAACAAAAACAAATAACAACATCTTTTACGGGGTATTTAGCTAAAATTAATAAAACAAGCTAACCGCTATACTCTTCGCCTTAGTTTTAGACATTTTTAGTTTAATTACAAAACATAAGAAAAAAATTGTATTTTTTTTTTTTTTGCGCAAATAGAGTTCTTCCTCTAGCTAACACTAACTTACTGTCCAAATTTCAATACAATCGGACTTTTCGTTCTTAAGTTATATGTGCTTATAAAAAAACGTGACGGGCGGACGGACAGACAGACGGACATTTTGAAAGTTGTTCAGAATTCGATCACCAACACATTGATATGAATTTTTTTTCTCTACGAGCAATATTACCGGTTTTTAAAATGTGCCAATCGAATGCAATATACTCTTCGCTTTGTATTTGCGAAGAATATAATGATGTTAGCAACTGGATTGTTATTTGTAGAAAATCAAATTTGGTATTTCAATATTTTTGAAAATTTATTGAACAATAACCATAAACGTGCCATCAAATGTTATGACATTATTTTATAAACTGGTCCATAGGCTTTTTAAAAGTTTACTAACATTTACCAAAAAATAATATACAGTGTGATGTTAACGAACCTAAGAGCCATATTAAAAAAATGGAGGTCGGTTCTGGAATTTTTCCAAAATCACTTAAGCCGAGACTTAAGCTATTCATTAACCTAAAAGCGTACGGTAAGTCAACGGTAAGTATAGGGATGTTCTGAACTCAGCTGAGTGTGCTCTACCTTCCAGTAGAATGCAGTATTCCTGGAATACTTGTACACATTTTCGGCCAGTGGTTGACCCCTCGGTGTATTACATGAAAACCTGCACTCATTAACAATGGGTTCATCAAGTGATATTACAAAAGAAAAAAAATAGTTTCTTTTTATTTGTTGATGCTGTTTTGTTACTTTAAATATTGTTTATGATATGCCTTTTACAAATACAGCTTAAAATTATTATTTACATTCTTTTCAAATTTATTTTAAGAGAATTCAGTTTGGAGTCAAAAAGAGAGTTTTAAATTTTTTTCTCTAAAACGAAAGAGAATATCGAATATGGCGTAATAACATTAATTCAAGCTAATTAAAACCTTTATAAGAAAACATTAACACACTTCATGTACAAAGTGAGGGAAAGAAATATTCAAGGAAATTAAGTTTTATTTCGTAATAATTTTTACAATTTATTTTTTTAAATCACTCTGTATGCTTATTTAAAGCCTTAAAAATATCTATAATTGGTGTGCGAACATGATCGTATCTTAAAAAATAAGAAAGTTACTAGTCTGGGGGGTTCTAAGTGGCGGACCCTGTACATATGAGAGAGCGGGGCATGTTATATATTCTAAGAAAATGGTAAATCATAAATATAATATATTACTTAAAACAGAGAACAACATTGTTCTCATGTAAAGTATGTTCTGGCATCATTAAAGTGAGAAATTAACGGAAATACACCGGTTTCAATTATAATTTCAAATTATTTTGATATAATTACCCGACTCTCCCCTAACCAAATTATTTTAAGATGTACCGGTTTACATCGGGTATGTAAGCCCTACCCTCGACAGAGTCGAACTTAATATTGTCAGTGTAGCATGGAATACCCGCATTTGTCAGTGTTCCACAAATATGTAACATATTATTCCTAACTTGACATAAGCAAAGCAGAGTAAAACATTTTAATTTATCACTGTATCAAATAACTATACTTATTTATTTACCAAAGACAATACTTTCAAATTTCTACTCTTATTGTGCACAAAAGTTTTAAGTGCGGCTCTGTGGGATATTCCTTTTCCTAATGAGATAGTGATTTACGATAGGTTTTTATGGCTTTTTTATGTGCCTTGAATATATGTAGCGTACCTACTACATACAAAATTTTATTTTTATTTTTGACTAATACGCACTTAAAATATTTAAGTACCTTTAGAATAAGAAACCCCGTATATTATTAAACCTCATTATTATTAACTTTGCAAAAATATGACTATACGTATTTGTTGACATAATAAAAATACATAAACAAAATCGTATTCATATGTCTAGTGTTTTCATGTACCAAATATTTATTTCCTAAAGAAGCAAACATTAGTAAATATTAGCTAAGTAAGTAAATTTTAGAATCTTCTGGAACCCTATATTTATGCTGTATTAAAGAAATGTTAGAACTCATGATTACAGTTCTAAGAACCTATTCAATAATGTAATAAAAACAGTCTCACATCTCATATTTATGAAAAACAGACAAGTGAACAATTCTGAGACCCTCAGATCAGATCTGCTTTTGTTTCACTTGAGTTGTTGAAAGATTGCAAAACGTAAACAAACAAAAAGCATAATGTAACTGTAATATCAGCTGTACTTACAAATTTAAGAAACTCAAAGCAACATTACAGTAAAGTAAATAATCCAAATTCACGCATGCACCACACACTTGCGTACCGGCACATTAACTAACCACGGAGACATGTTATAAACACGGGACACTATCACAACTTATAATACTACCGTGTTGTTTGTGTACACCGTAAACAGGTAAAGAAACTGAACGTCCAAGAGACCAAGAGATGGACATCAACCTTGGCCAGAGCCCACCTCCAGTGGCTTAAACAGAAGAACCGGCCTATACCTACTTGACTGGCGATCGCGATCGTATAAATTTATACTGCTCCGTCTAACCGGCCGTCAACAGTTGAAATGATTTCGCATTTGTTTTTTATCCGTGGCAGTCTTAATTTATAATCCAAACCTCGCGAGAGCCCAACAAAGCGCGTCGGTAGAATATTTTCTCCGTAATGACAATTAAGTGTTTAATTTGCTTTAAACAACTGACTGCTACACGCTATACGGACCTTGCTGCTGCTGCCATATGGTTTCCGCTTCCTACTTAACGAAAATGCTATATGGCTTCATGATTAAAATTCATCGTGGACCATGTGATTATGGGGCTGGCGTATGTCTGAGTTTCAAGTGCAAATCATTTGAGAAACTTTCATTACAGACTTACTAAGCGGTTTGCCATGAAAATCGCTCTATGGTAAAATTTATAGACGTTTAATGATTTAAAGGAAGGCATACACTATAGAGGAAATATGACAACGAAGCAACATGGACCTTAAGTAGAAAATTAATTAGTGTATGGATGAAACTAATGTCTAGGCAAAGGAGACTGAAAAGGTCTTACCTTAACAAACTTTGGCAGATTATGGGTTTTGCTGCGTAGAATGAGTTTTTTTTTTTTTTAGAAATGTGTACTTGTATATATATTTTTTCCAAAAAAGCATTTGTTTATTAAACTTTTTTGAAAATTAATTTCTACAACTTAGGGATATTGCACGTACGTCAGCTTTGTCGATTTGAACGAGCGAAACCTCAATATTCAACTATTTCCTATATAATCACTGAGTGTTGAAAAAAGTGAAAACACACCCGTAAACTACAGTATATAAATTCGAGCAATTGACTCATCTTGACTTGTCGCGAGCGAAGCGAACTAACTCGCGCAGTTAGTCGAACATCGTCCATGATTAATACTGACTGTTCTAGAAATGTTGCAGAAATAGATCGAGTTTTCTGGAGTGTGGTGGGAGAAGATTCTCGATTTGGTTTTAGATGACTCTGGAAGCATCTTTAGAGCATATAAGCCGAATGCAAACATGCTGAAAAGGAAGTTGAAAAGTGACAAGTGAGGTTAGAAATTCGAAGTGTAAACATCAAGTAATAGCATTGTTAAAGATTATTTTTAGTCAGCAAAGAGTGTACTTTAGTTACTAAAAACATTGTTAAGCTCCAGTAAGTTATTAAATAAAGTGTGTTAGTATTTATCCCTTGTTTAAATTATTTGGAACCCACGGATCCTGAAGGGTAGTTTCAGGGGTGGAAAAGTGTGGCAATTTGGTGTCAGAAGCGGAATTTTAACAAGAGGATTTCCGGAAGTGTCGAGAAGGTTGGACAGTGTATTCTCGGAAAGTAATACTAAACACGGAGGACTGATTTACGGGACATTGTTCGAAAGTTATTTTCAAATAAGAAAATAGTGTTAAGTGCATTTTTAAGACATTGTAGAACATTTTATTAGGGCACTAGTTAAATCTTTTGAATCGAGAAGTGCTGAAGACTCTAAGCAAGAATTTTTCATGTAGTTAACTGCATTTTCGGATAATTTCTAGAACTTTTCTATTTGGACAGTAGTGGAGATTATTAAAATATTTCAGAAACTCTAGATAAGACTTTTTGGTACTATTCCGAGATTTTTCTGGGCAGTTCCATTACCGATATTGACGTGATTGTTGAATTTAGTGGATTTTAACGTAATCATATGCATGTAATGACCAGGAGAATGGCATCCGAAAAACAAATACAAGACTTATTTGTACAAATGCAAAAAATGATGATGGACCAAGAAACGTCACGAAGAGAAAGAAGAACAGGAAAGAAAGGACCAGGAAGAGAAACAAGAACAGGAAAGAATACGACAAGAAAGAGAACAAAAATATCAAGAAGAATTAAGAAAAACTCATGAAGAGCAAGAGAAACGACGTCAAGAAGATGAGAAGCAGCGACAAAAGGAAAATTACGAATTAAGGAAAGCTATAGAGACGCAACAGAATGCCTTCATTTCAGCCACTGAAGAACTCAAAAATAATATCGAGGTAAAAGTGGATAATGTCAAGAAAGATGTAAACGAAGTCAAATGAGAAGTAAGTGAAGTCAAAGAGAAAATAAACAAGTTCGAAGAAGTCAAAGGAGAAATAGACCTGCTTAAACGACAGTTGAGGGATAGATAAAGTCAGCAAGTAGTATCATCTGGCCAACGTTTGACGGTTAAAGTTCTTGGACAACGTACAAGAGACACTTTTAGGCAGCAGCGCACGCAAACAACTGGAATGATGAAGACAAGGCTATGGCATTAGTCCTGGCTTTACGAGGCCAAGCATCCGAGTTGCTTCAGATAATTCCAGTAGAGCAACAAAAGAACTTCAGAGTTTTAGAAGCTGATTTAGACTTACGATACGGCGATCAACACCTTGCCCAAGTATACCAGGCCCAGCTGAAATCGATTGTTCAGAAAGCTGGAAAACGTCTGCAAGAGTTCGAAGCTGCCGTGTGAAGACTGGCTCACCTGGCGTACCCGGATGTAGCGAAAGAATTCCAAAACCAACCGGCGGCGGCGGTCAATAAAAAGTCATCAGACGGTAAGGGACCACATAAATAAAAATTTATTTGAATCAATAGAAATATACAAATCTGATATAACTAATTACTTAACGACCAGTTGGTACTTTATCACAGCACTTTTGCAGGTGTCTTTAAATCATAATCTCAGTAGCAATACTTTCATTAATAGATTACTACTATTCTTATTTATACCATGATTGTAAAATTGCATTTTTATCATTTTACTCATAAAAAAGAAAGTATAAAGTGTTGTCTGTCAACACTAAGTTTTTATTTTTGAACAGGCGGCATATGGTATTACCAGAGCTAATATTTTTCATAATTGAGGAGCATCCATGCAAAACCAGACATGTCCATAATTAAGTTGAAATGAGTTAGTGATGAATTTTGAAGTATTTTCTTGATTAAAATCCATCGCCGCAGTCAGAATCTTGCAAAATCGGATATATTATATGATAAAATCATAGCAAAAACATGAAGTCCAAGCAAAACAGTACATGTCCAAACACTACAAAGTACACAAAAAGTTCGTTCAAAATGGTACATGTCCATTGATAATTCTTATGGGAGTAATATACGTGCCACCAAAAGCAGACTTGTCCAAATATGAAATATATCTGTAATGTCGCTTTTTAGTTTCTGTATGGTTCTGGGTCGTCTCGATAAAAGGCAATAATAGTAACTAAATGTTTATAAAAACATTTGTGCTACTAAAAATTGATAGTTACCCGTGTCTCAAAGCATCAATATAACCTTCAAATTCTAGTGTTTTAGTGTGTGCGATCTTTTGTGTTCTGTGCAATTGTTGTAAAAAAAAAAAATTTAATTAATAAATAAGCTATGAATGTGTCCGTGGGATCAATAAACGTGGGTTCGAGAAAAAAAAGCGGAGGGATGCATTTTCATTTTAATTTTAAGTTGTGTTCTGTAAGTTCGTTTTCTCATTCTTTTTGCGAATTTTCTGATACTTTTTTTATAAAGACTTTTAAATATTACAGTTGTATTAAATAAAACCAGAAAAAAAAACAAGTCCATTAATTAGTCTGTGCATAACATGACATGTCCATTGATCAGTCCGAGCAAAACACGACATGTCCACGTCGTCCGAGCAAAACAAGACATGTCCAAACAAAAAATGGCGTTATTTTGGTTGTTTACAAAAAATATCATTATATTCAAATGACTTTCGCGTTCAGTACAAGCTGGTAATATATTGCAATAGAAATTTCGAGCCTTGAACATGCAGACTCTTAATGCAAGAAAATTTGCGATTATCTCGAAATGACTTTTACTGGACATGTCCGGTTTTGCATGGATGCTCCTCAATTGGTATCAGTAAGTTGCTGATTAGAGTGAGATTAGAGTGAAATTAAAAAAATCGTTTTAAACATGATTCGCGAATGGCTAGTTGCGCTTGCGTGAGGTCCTTGTGTTGACCCGTGTTGACTAATAAGAATTTTTCTTAACGGTGCGAAGAGGGACTCAGGATTTTTAGATGTATATACTTAAGGAATATTTAACTCACATTTTAATATTCCTCCTTCTTTAATACCTCGACACAAAGTTATGTTATGCTATATTCGTTGCTCCGGAAGAAAAGTGCCACAATTTAAAAAATACAGTTTTGCAGAAAAGAGAATTTAAAATAGTCAACATTTTAAAAGCTTTGATGAAGCTATAATTAGAGAGATATAACTATTAGTTTTTTTTATATCACTGCTATTAAAGCAAAATCTATCGATTTAATGTAAATGCATTCAGTTCGACACACGAGTCGCTAAACTTATGACGGTATATTGCATTCGATCGGCACATTTCTAAAACCGGTAATATTGCTCGTAGATAAAAAATGTTCATATCACTGTGTTGATGATCGAACAACTTTCAAAATGTCCGGCCGTCTGTCCTTCTGGCTGTCTGTTTGTCCGTCCATCAAGTTTCTTATAAGAACGATAACTTAAGAACGAAAAGTCCGATTATATTGAACTTTGGACAGTAAGTTAGTGTTAGCTAGAGGAAGTATCCTATTGCTCTTGAACAATTTCGATCAATAAATAAAAAAGTTATTAATTATATAAATTTAAAAAAAAGAAATTGTATGTTTTGTAATTAAACAAAAAATGTCTAAAACCAAGACAAAAAATAAACTACGTAGGGTATCCTATAGACTATTGGCAGAAAGGAAATCTGTACGTGACAGCTAGCGCTCGCAGTGGCTAAGTAGAAAGTTAATTCCCGTGTCGTTTACACGCTTAGAGTAGGAAAGATATATATTGTAAGGAGTCGTAACGCTACTGCCAATGATGAAGCCGCCTGCCACCAGAGAGCAAGCGCGAGTGGCGGAACATATGTACAATATGTAGGTGTCAAGTTTATCACATCAAAGGAATAAAACGATACAAAACTGGTATTTTTCCAAAAACAGCTTCATAATAATACAATTAATATTCACTATCATAAATATATTTACTCATATCTTACATACCAGAATTTATTCTACATTCTATATAATATAACACCATAATCGATATACCTACGCCCATGGAAAAAGTGTCATTTCGGATGCACTGTTCTATATTCAATAAAGAAAAGATGAATGAAAATTTCAATCAAATAACGTGCAAATTGCATACCAGAAAATGATATACTATGCTTCTCATTATCATTGCATGCACACGGACATAATTAAGTAAATAATAGGCCTACAGTTAATTTAACTAGGTAAAGTCAAAACTGCATATACTTTAACCTGCAAAGCGTCACTCCTTTCAATTTTTCCCCGCTGTGATTTTTACAGTAGTTTATAGAAAATGATACCATCATGTAGGTACATTACATAAATTAGCACTAAATCACTTCTATTGGAAATTGTCATTTTGCTCTCTTCCGTTTGTGTGCCACCACCGCAATGGCGTCTTAGGCACAACTTGTTAGCGTGGCGATTATGCGCTGTTACGAGTCCTCACCATCTATCTTTCCTAGTCTAACTTTACACGTACGTGAATCCTCGTTTTTAATAAATATTTTATTATAAGCTTTTTAAAAACGCGGAAATGTCTGGGTTTACTTTAATGCCACCAAAGTGGGAAGTGTTGGGAACGCCGCAGCTACAATTGACATTGTCAAAATCAGCAGTTTAGTGTTTCTTATTGTGTAACATAATCTCCGGCTAATATCATGGAAAAATCATGCGCAGATGTTTGTTGCGTGGTTAACTGTGGAAATAGATTGAATAATACTAAAAATATAAAGTTTTATTCATTTCTCACATAGGGGAGTCAAATTAGACAAAAAGGACCCAAACTTCGGCAAAATTCCCCGATCGATGATTTTTGTTGGAATGTGTTCACAAAGATGTGGAGAACAAAAAAGCAAAATGCCATCTCGAGAAATTGTGTGGAAAATTCTTTATTAAACAATTTAGGTGCAATACGATACTTCATGAATAACTTTTTGAATTAAATTTGCATGAAAGAACTAACAAAACCATTGGAAAGAACACCAAATTTTATGAAAGGAACATATATAATATGTGCAGTAATTTGTTAATTAACGCTCCAACTCGCGCTACGTCGGCCGTCCGTTCATGCTCCATAATTTCCCACGGTGGCATTTTGATATTTTGTTCTAAACACCTTTCTGAACACGTTTCAACAAAATCATCGATCGGGCAATTTTTCCGAAATGAAAATCTCCTTTAACAAGTCTGTCTAAACTGGAGCACAGGGAAAAGTGGATCAAAGCATGAAATACAAGATATGTGTGTAGTTACCAATTCAAAATATTCTGAGAAAATACTAATTTTGTTAATTAATTTTATAGCTCAGGGGGATCCATATGGCAACCGAATAAGTGCTCAAAGATTTGCACATTTTATAGATAATACAAAATCGGACCATCCATTAAGCCCTAGTTTCGGGAAATCAATTTTTCCATCTTGTTACTCAAAGAAGAGCCCGACAGAAACGTCAATGTTAAACTCTAAACAACGGTAAATTTTTATTGAGTATTAATAATTAATTGTTTAGTCACATATACAATATATTACAAAAATTGAAATGTCATCTCACCTAAGCAAGAAAATGTTTTAACATAACAAAAAATTAATATTCACTCGAAAATTACATTTACTCACTACGGAATTGTTTGTACTTACTGTATACGACAGTCGCGGCAACAAACAATTATTAAATGTTTGTAAAATGAGGAAAAAAACAAATCGACGCATACACATAAATATAAAAGCCACAGGAACTAATTCGGAAATGCTCCACTGAAGCGCTAGTAGACATTCTGCCACTACTCTATAGAATGTGCAACAATTATATAAAAAGTGCAGTAAATCGGCGAATAATATAATGGTTAGCTCCTTCAAGATTGACAACACTATAATCGTGATAGGGGAACAACGACGCGCGTAAGTGGCGAAACTGAGGAATTTTATTTATGACCTTTTCCTGGGGACATCTCTATCGTATTTGCGAACTTTTTGTGCAAGAAAGCCAAAACATGCAAATTTTGAGTTGTGTCGCTTTTCTTCCGGAGTGACGATATCTGAAACCTTTAAATACCATTGTAAACAATGAAACTTATTTCACAATATGAACGGGTGGTTCTCTCTATACTATTAAACTACTTACTATATACTTTATAAAATATTCCTGGCAAATTCCATTTGGGATTTAAATTTACTTCAGCCAGTCACACCTCAGCAGTTTACGATAAATCGAGGAAGCAGCTTTGTGCATCCAACGAAATAATACAGGGAGCCAGCATACAATTACCTGACACATTTGGATCAACTAGAGACATAATTAATCCTGTTTCTTAGAGCATGGCATACAACGAAAGTTATATAAGAAATGTTCTTACCACCAAATGTACAGTTCGAATTATTCTCGGTTAGTGGAAGCCTAGAAACAGACATTCTAAACCTCCAAGCCATGTCACGGGGCATGACAAAGAAGTATCAAGCTGGTTTCTTCGTTGGTTGATTGATTGATCAGTCAGCGTATGGTAGGCATTGCTGCCACTTCCCGACATCCAATCTGGTGTTAATGTTGTTGAGGACCTTTAATAATCTAGAGAAAAATTCCTTCGCATTTTATTAATCGATCGCGTGTGCATTACAGTCAAATTACAATTTTGAAAACATCAATTTTTCACCGCCTTCAAAATTCCCTTACCCTATATGAATTGAATTGAATAGCATTTATTTATCTAAAAGATAATACATGGCAATAGTAAAGTAAATACAACAGTAGATGCACTAATTTAGTGCATGTCTCCCAGTAATGTTCAAATATTAATAATAATAATAATAATAATAATAATAATAATAATAATAATAACAATAATAATAAAAACAACAACTCAGAGATCAGGTATCCTTCCTGCGCAAATCAGGTTATGTAAGGGCACCCCGTCAGCAGGAGGAAGCACCAGTCGCACTTCCACCGCGGCAAATAGCAGCTGTCGGGGAACAACCCAGAAGGTACACCGATGTTAACTTAAGGACGAGGGTTAGCCTTAACAGCAGGGCTACCCTGAAGCCACAAGACCTGGCACGGATGGACGCTGCCATCGATGAGGAGCTACCAGAAGACGCCGACATTTGGCAGATCAACACTGCCGTGTACCACGCTGCTAGCCAACTCGTTCCCCGCGATAGGGCAACCAGGGCCCCAAGCGGTATCGATAAGGCTAAGCGGCGTGTACAAAAGATCGAAGGCAAGATACAGTTTGCCAGACAACACGCTTCTCGAATCCAAAGTGTGGTGGAACACGTCACAGCTGGCAAGGCATTCACGCCTAAAGTCCGGCGAATAGCAGCCGGCCTAAGACGCCAGCACCACACACTAAATCTAACAGTGATGCTTACCATTAAGCAACACTGTTTAGATCGGATTCGAGCGCTCATGGCTGTCAAGAAAAATCTAATAAGGCGGGTAAGGAGTATGGAACAAAATACATTGTTCCGTACGAATCCTTCCCGCTTATTTCAAGAGCCACAGCGTGTTGTCGACAATCCGCCAGCTGTAGCCGATGTCGAAATCTTCTGGAAGGGAATCTACGAAACGACACGTCCATTCGATAGCGACACTCCAGCAATCGCACACTTCGAGGCTCTCTGCCGCAGAACCTTTGAAGAGCCAGAAGAAGTGTGCCCGGCAATCAGTTCGGAGGAAGTTCAACAAGCTCTTGTTGGTACTAAGAACTTCGCTGCTCCAGGCCCAGACGGCATAAACAACTGGTGGTGGAAGAAATTCCCTTCCACCCACCGTCGTCTGGCTCGAGTTTTCAACTCGTGGTTGAACGAGGAGCAGCAGATTCCGGACTGGTTTGTTGAGGGACGTACCGTGCTAATCCCCAAGAAGGGAGATTTGTCCGATCCAAGGAACTATAGGCCAATCACCTGTCTGAACTCCTGCTACAAGATATTTACACGTATCTTGTATGCTAGGACACTAAGGCAGGTTGATCCGGTCTTCCAGCAGATTTTCGAGCAGCGTGGCGCCAAGAAGGGCATGGCAGGTTGCAAAGACAGCCTGCTGATAGACCGCTGTATTACGCAGGATTCTGTGCAGTACAAGCGGAACCTATCTATGACCTGGATTGACTATCGTAAGGCATTTGACACTACATCGCACCAACTACTGGTGCATTTGCTCAAATGTCTTGCAGTAGCAGAGCCACTAGTGAGATGCATAGAACAACTACTGCCGCTCTGGAGGACTCGCTTCACCATAACATCTGGTGCACAGCGGGTTACAACAGAGCAGGTGGTATTCAGAAGAGGAGTTTTCCAGGGAGACTCTCTGAGCCCCCTCCTCTTTTGCATCTCACTGCTGCCGTTATCTGTTGAACTCCGCCAAACTCGCGGGTACCATTGTGGACCACCCAGCAACCGGAGGCATAAGGTCACTCATCTATTCTATATGGATGACCTCAAACTGTATGCCTCCGGAGAGCACGAACTTCAGAATGCTCTAAGGGTGGTCGAGGAGTACACGCGGGCCATTGGCATGGAGTTCGGGTTGGACAAGTGTGCGGTCGTCCATCTCAAGAGAGGACGATGCGGGGACTTTGCTGAAGAAGCGCAACTCGCAGACGGAAGCATCCTAAGACATCTGGATGCCGGAGAGACCTACACATACCTGGGTGTGCAACAACATCATATCCAGGATGTGCAGCAAGTTAAAGAATCTCTCCGCGGCAAGTACAGATGCCTACTCCGAAAGATTTGGTCATCAGAACTTTCGGGGAAGAACAAGGTGTCTGCGACTAATATGCTTGCCGTTCCTGTTCTGCTCTACTCCTTTGGGGTAGTCAAATGGACTGTAGATGAGCTGCGCCAATTAGATAGAAGTACCCGCAAGATGATGAATATCAATAGGAGTATTCATCCTAGATCGTCCGTTCCTCGTGTGTACCTCTCACGTCAACGGGGGGCGAGGACTTTTGGGTCTGGAGTGTCTGCATGGCAGAGTAGCACTAAGTATGGCATGCAACATCCTAAGGAGCTCAGACCCGCTTCTGCAATTAGTGAGAGATCACGAAAATGCAGGAGTAGGTGCAGGAATGTTTAAGGCGGCAAAACGAGAAACAGATGAACTTGGTCTCGTATTCGACAACAGACGAGGAGGCCGGCGCGGTACTGACCCAGAGTCAGTCACTGAACTGCAGCCACCTCGCCTTAAGGTCCAAATAAAAGCTGCCGAACAGGAATATCTGTTTAGGCAGCATGTCGATAAACCCATGCACGGGGTGTTCTATAAGAACCTAGAAACACTGGGTTTATCGACTAAGCTGACATTCGCCTTTTTAAGGTCAGCTGGGTTAAAGTCGGAGACCGAGGGATTCATTGTGGCCTGCCAAGATGGTGTAATCAACACTTTGGTTTACCGAAGCCGCGTAATGGGTGTAGAGGTTCCTGATATTAACTGCAGGACCTGTCGTCAGGCGCCGGAATCGCTCATGCATTTACTATCTGCATGCCCGGTATATGCAATTTCGGCCTACATCCATCGCCATAACGCGGCGTTACGGGTGCTGTATTACCATCTACGGCACTCGTACGGAGTAGACCAGACACCAGTGCTGCCTTACGTCCCCGGAGACATCGAGTCCGTTGTCGAGAACGAGAGGTGCCGAATTTACTGGAACTTCTCGTTTCCGACAATCAGGCTAATTCAAGCCAACAAGCCTGATATAGTCCTCCTCGACCATCAAAACAAGGTGATGTTTGTGATCGAGTTCTCAGCACCTGCTGAGCCAAACATCGCTTTGAAAGAGGAGGAAAAACGGACCAAATATCGTGATCTCCGGTACGAGCTCCAAGTGCTGTACCCAGGCTACTCGGTCAATATGGTCGTTCTAATAATCGGTGTACTCGGAGGTATGAAGCCTACGCTGCTCTCGGAACTGAAGACCATACCAGCCTGTCGGAAATCAGCCGAATGGCTAGCAGGCCAAATGCAGAAAGCGGTCATCTTGGGGTCCCTTCGCCTACTTAGGGCACATGAATCTGGAATATACAGTCACTAACCCCACAGGTCGTGGGGAGTGGCTGTTATTATCGCCGGCGCGGCTACCGTGTGGTATCGGTCGGAAAGCACGGCAGCCCTGTCCGGCAACGGTGAAACCGAAAAAAAAAAAAATAAAAAAAAATAAAAAAAATAAATAAAAAAAAATAAAAATTTATGACTAACCTACTAATAACATGAATAACATAAATAACATAATAATAAGTAATAATATAAACAGCTTACGAATAACATACACTTGCATTTTATATACCCATATATACATATACATACATATATGTACACACATATATATCCATATCTATATTTACATATTTTCCTTTACATGCTTAATAAGCTTCGATTTGAATAAACGAATGTTATTAACAGTTTTCAGGTCGTTGGGTAGAGAGTTATATTCAATAATACCTTTATGAAATAGGCTATTATACGTGAGGGTTTTAGTTGTGTTATTTACATAACAGTTGTTTTTATTCCTGATGTTATAGGAATGGACTTCATTTACACTCACTAGCCTCGAGGATAAATAACCTGGTACCATCTTATTTAATATTTTGTAAATAAATAACATTGTTAGAATATACATATTCTTTTTTATATCGTGCCAACCTAATATTTCCAACATTGTGTTAATATGTGTATATGAGCAGAATCACTCTCCAAAAAATACGCCTCTCAAAACTTCTCTCCAGCATTCTCTCACATTGTGTCACTTTTAGTCACATCTCTAGAGAAAAGACACTGTGGAGTGGTTAATAGTTCAGGGAACGCTATACAGTAGGCGGCGCGCGGCGCGGCGTGATCTAATATTACAAGGAACTAACAAGGAAAAGCGTTGGTGATATCTAATAGATAGTCGTGGCTGATATCGTGATGCTATCAAACGTACCATACAGCTGTCACAGAAGTTCTGCTAAGTCGTTAATAAGAAGATATTAAGTCTCGACGTTACGAGATGGGGTAGCTTCAATTTAACACAAAGTAGATTCGTAATATAATTAACTTCTTCATTTTTGAAAACGATTGTATCAATACTCAAAATAATTGGTATGTGTTTTAGATTTAACATAATTTACAACAATGTATTATATATGAGATGTGTAAAGACTGCTTAACGAATTTAGGTATTAAATAAATGGAAATCAATACAAAAGTAGGTATTGCAGTAATTTTAAATTATGTAATTTTAATTCTACTTATATTTATTTCAACTAAGAAATTGATTTCTTTAACGTTGTACCTCCTTAAATATAATTTCAGTATGATATGGTTATGTAACAATACATTTAGTTTCGTAGAATGGTTACATGATCAAGGAAGGAAAACAATACCATACGTTGAATTATCGGTAATTATAGTTTATTGAATGTACATCACATCTTCATTTATAGTAATTAAATTCGACACATCTTTATTCCTAAAATTACAGTTTGCAAATATTTCCGCATTTCATTCCAGTTGCGTTTCATTAATTGGCCGACCCTTGC
Organism: Stenurella melanura; assembly: GCA_963583905.1. NCBI lineage: Eukaryota > Metazoa > Arthropoda > Insecta > Coleoptera > Cerambycidae > Stenurella > Stenurella melanura. The sequence goes on from OY757310.1 coordinate 150,103,896, forward strand.
AGGGTCGGAGGCCTCAGACCTTCTCCTTAGCCTTGCATATAACGAAGAATAATACTAATAATAAAAAGTCTTTTACTAGGGAAACCGTAGAAATGAGCATAAGTTTGTATAAAGCAATAAACATAACGACAGAGATAACTCAGCCTCGTTCGGGTTATTAGGTGAGGAGACCGATGAGGTGCTGACGCAGTTATGAAAATTCAGGTAATCCTCCTGAGAGCACAAATGAATTACCCAGTATATTTTTAATGATAAAAGGGACGTACCGAGTTAGTAAACAGTTTCTTGAATGTCGGCCAAGTTGGTGGCAAAATATGAGGCAAGTATTTTAGTCAGATTTGGTGTCAATATATTCAAAATACACCCGCATAAAACTGGCCGCCAAGATGTCCAGATTTATATCATATAGAATATTTATGTGAAGTTCTATAAATATGGTGACATGTGATTATTAATGGATTTGTTAACAGATTTATATTGCCGAGGAGGACCATGTTAGGCTTGTTGGTTTGAATTAGCCTGACTGTACGGAACAAGCAGTTCCGATAAATTCGATACCACTCGTTCTCGACAACGGACTCGATATCTTCGGGGACGTAAGGCAGCATTGGTGTCTGGTCTGTCCCTTCCGAATATCATTATTTATGAAACAGATTTTCTTTTAAAACATATTTTTTAATTGTTAATTATAAATTAAACACTGCTTTTAGATGAACCAATCAATATATTATAAATACTCTACATATGTTTCTGCTTATTAGGCCTTTATCAAGAGTATTACATAGTGAATACTAAAGTTTCCGACGTGCTTATTCTAATTTATACCTAAAAGTATTTATGTCTCAATCGGTTTATGACCTAATTTTAATTTAAGACTTAATTTAACATCCTTAATTATTTGAATGTTTGGAGTGAACCTAAACTGACTATATAAATCAAAGGATAGTTCTTAACAATTGGTTTATTATACAAGAAATTTTGTTGGTCATTTGTGGTACAAGCGTTGTACTTGAAAGATTTTTTGATTCTAGTTGTTCTAGTAGATCTAAACGTTTACCTTTTCTTTCTGAATGAAGTAAATTTATGTTATCAGTATCTATGAAATGGTTGTTTTCAATACAGTGTGTTGACATTCCTGTATTTTTATTGTTATTTAAGATTGATTTTTTGTGTTCTTTTACCCTGTTTACAATGCTTCTACCACTCTGACCGATATAGACAGCATTGCAATTTTTACAATTAATTTTATATACATCAGATTTATCAACTTTATTTAGTTTTTTTTTTGTTATTAACGAAAAATTTTACTATATTTGTTTTGTTCATACTTATTGTAGAGACACCCAAATTATTTAATTTTTTAGAAATTTTGTTACTATATTTCGGAACGTAATTAATAAAACTATATTTTGTAGGTTTGTTAGGCACAGTGAAAAATTCTTTTTGAAGAATTTTGCGTTGTTTGTTTTTGACCATGGTATCTATTAGTGACTCGTTGTATCCATTATTTCCTGCAATTTGTTTAATTATATTTAATTCTCTATCAAAATCACTTTGATCTAAAGGAAAATTCGTCAGACTATGAAAGGGTGAAATCTTAATTTGCCACGATTGCTGCAAATTATAATGTAATTACTGTATCTGTAGTAGTAGGTTTGCGGTAGATGCTAAATTTCAACTGAGTGTTATGTTTTTTGATATTAATATCTAGAAAGTTTAATTGACTATTTTGCTCCGATTCCATTGTGAACTGAATTTAACTATAAATTTTTTTTTAAGAAATCAAGGTAAATACTTAGGTTCCTTTGTGTACCGGTCCCTATACAAAAAATATTGTCTACATATCGAGTCCAATAAAACACATGTGTATTTAAACTGTTATTGCTATTAAAAATTAAATTTTCTAAGTTTGACATAAATATTTCAACTAACAAAGGAGAAATAAGTGAACCCATTGGTAGCCCGTCTTTTTGTCTAAAGAATTCACCATTAAACTGAAAATAGTTTTGTTTAATACAAACTCTCGAAAGATTTTTTAACTCTGTTTTTTCGGTTTCGCTGATTTGTGAATTATCTGTTAAACTATTTAACATTAATTTTAGTTCTGTGAGCGGAATTGAGGTGAACAGACTTTTAACGTCAAAGGAGATTAATTTTGCGTTATTTGGTATTATTAAATTTTTTGTATTTTCAATAAATTTAAAAGAATTTTTTATGAAATATTTAGATTTAAAATTTATTAATTTTGGTAAAGTATAATTTAGTTTTTTACACAATTTATAAGATGGAGCATTGATGTAAGACACTATGGGGCGTATAGGGTTATTTACTTTGTGAATTTTTGGAAGACCATAGAGAATGGGGGCTGAAGGATTCATAATTTTCAATTTATACGCCTCATTACTTTGAATAACAGTATTACACTTCTTTAAGTTAGATAAATTTCGGACTGAAATTTATTGGTAGGGTTTTTATTGATTTTTTCAAAGTCTTCACTATTTAAGACTGTCTGTATTTTTTCGTTATATTCTGATTTTGTTAAAATTGTTCTGGTGTTACCATTATCCGCTTCACAGATAATCGAATCATAGTTCACCAGTTTTTGTTTAATGCTGTTCAACAGGTTTATTTCTCCTTTGTTAGTGTTACATTTTGTCAAGGTAAATATATTAGCTAGACTATGTCTTTCCAATTCTGACATTTCCTCCACTGAGAATGTAGCTAGCTCTGTATTTACGGCAAGAAGTTCAAAATCTTTTTTACTTACATTATGTGGAGAATATTTTAAACCTTTTTGAAGTAGGTTTAATTCTTGGTCCGAAAAACTAACATTGGTTAAGTTACTCTGGCAAAAAATGTGAAATGATTCTCAGTTTGAGGAGAATTCCTAGCTACTGCGATATTATTACTTTTTTCCGGTTTTAAACTATTGATTTTGGCTAATTTTCTCTGCTGTAGAACATGCACTATTTCTTGTACCGATTCCCTTATTTGACGGTCTAAATGTTTAAAAACGAAGTAATTTTCTTTATGAAGTAATTCTGTGTGTATCAATTTTAAATGTAGGCCTATGTTGTCTCTTCTGGAAAACCAGTATTTCTCCTCCATTTGTAGCCAAGTCTTGTAAGTTGATTTAACAGCCTCTTGTATTATTTATGATTGCACTGATTCTTCATGTGTTTAGGTGTTAAACCGTTCGCTAAACACTGTTTGATAAACCAGATATGATTGGAACACTTCTTAAACTTTAGTAGACACCTTTTGCAAAACACCACAAATTTTGCGTTGCTCACATTTTTAATACACTGAACTGAACTTGTGGTAGGTACCTTGTGAAACATCTTGAAAATAATTGTTAATTATAAATTAGACAGTGCTTTTAGATGAATCAATCAATAAATTATAAATACTCTACATATGTTTCGGCTTATTAGGCATTTATCAAGAGTATTACATAGTGAATACTAAAGTTTCCGACGTGCTTATTCTAATTTATACCTAATAGTATTTAAGTATGTCTTAACCTATTTATGACCTAATCTATTTAAGACTTAATTTTACATCCTTAATTATTTGAATGTTTGGAGTGGACCTAAACTGATTATATAAATCAAAGGATAGTTCTTAACAATTGGTTTATTATAGGGGTATTCAAGAAATTTTGTTGGTCGTTTGTGGTACAAGGGTTGTACTTGAAAGATTTTTTGAACAACTAGAAATCAAAAAATCTTTGAAGTACAACCCTTGTACCACAAATGACCAACAAGATTTCTTGAATATCCCTATAATAAACCAATTGTTAAGAACTATCCTTTGATTAATATAATCAGTTTAGGTCCACTCCAAACATTCAAGTAATTAAGGATGTTAAATTAAGTCTTAAATAGATTAGGTCATAAATAGATTAAGACATAAATACTTTTAGGCATAAATTAGAATAAGCACGTCGGAAACTTTGGTATTCACTATGTAATACTCTTGATAAAGGCCTAGTAAGCCGAAACTTATGTAGATTATTTATAATATATTGATTGATTCATCCAAAAGCAGTGTTTAATTTATAATTAACAATTATTTTCAAGATGTTTCGCAAGGTACCTACCACAAGTTCAGTTCAGTGTACATAATTTTTATTTTGTTTTACAACTTAACTCCTTGAAACAACTAGAAAATAAAAATGCATTCCTCTCGAAATGAGGTTTCAAATGATGTTTCACTTAATATACCCCACATTTGGAAAAATTAAGAATGGTTGCAATCATAAACTAAGAGCATTAAACAAGGTAAAATTGACATGCTTTACGAATGTTATAAGTACTGTATATCCAAGGTGTGGAATTTATTCCAGTTAATCCTTCCACACTGTATCATAAGCATAATATTTACAAAGGTTATATATCATTGTTACAACGTAAACACTGTATGATCACCTTTATTTAAATATGCAAATAAACAAGCGAAGAGAAAATTCGCCTCGGAAAATTTCGGTTCACCGAGACTATTAACAAATACACAATTGCGTCATACCATTCATGGTTGCCTATGCTTCCAAGTTAAAAATAAAACTGCACTGCAAACGCACGAGTCACAGAGCACTAACATGTAAATAAAAACAATTGAAAAAATTTGTTGAAAAATGTTAAGGTTAGAAACTTGAGGAAAACTGACGGTAGGTCATGGTCAACTCTCCATCTGCAATCAATTGATGCGACGCTTGCGTATGTGCGTCGAAGTACGTTTCACCCGCGAAATATTAGCAAAATTGTATCATGATAGTTGTTAACACTTATTAAAGGCGATTAAATTTAAACTCCTTGGCATGCGCATCGCTCATTATATGTTGTTAATCGTGTCGATTTGTGTTGTTAAAAGTTATTTTGTAGTAATCATAAAAAGTGTTTTCTAACACATACAAAGACTGCTTCTTTGTAGGTATGTACATATTTGGTTAAGTGTTTTCATTTTAGATATGTCTTAATTCGAGTAGTTATGTTGCTTCTAGATGTTAATTTAAATTTTCCCTCGTCATAGCAGGTTATTACATAACGAACAAACACCAAGTTAACTTGATATTATACACAAACTTGTAATTTTACAGTACATGTGCAGAATCAAGGATAATACTTATTGTTGTTACTAATTTTATATCTATGTAATTTTGGTTTATAAATTATCTACTATGTCACATTGTTTTTGATATAATCAGTTTATTGTTTTTAAGTAGGTACCTATTATTTAGAAGCTTTATTATAGACGAGGGATCGTGCCACATGATGCAGTAATCATTCAATTATGTTTTGTATTAATATTTTTAAATTCTTACTAATTATACATATACTTGAATGAAGATACACTACAATGTAATCTGATTACAAATACCCTATCTCGAATGAAAAGAATCGTTTTTTCGTTGCTGTTATATTTGTAGCAGTAGTTTCTAGATACCTTCTCAACAAGTGCTATTTCAAACTTGTAAATAATTGTACATTTTTATTAGTGATCATAACATCTTGTACGGTTTAAAGATTTTCATATGAGGTCACCAAAACTGAAAATAATATCTAAATATTTTCCGAGATATTAAAATATAACGATTAAAAGAAAAATCAACACCCGGAAGCAAAAAATTGAAGCCGTGAAGATCAAGAGCTAATACTAATTAGATTGTTAAGTCAAGTTATACGAAATTGCAAAGAGGTGCCACTTAATCTATTCAAAATGGAAGTCAACATTTGAACGACTTGAAACTTATTTTTTTTTTAGCGAATAATTTCTTTTGTAATCAAAATTAGTATGCTTACCTATTGATACTTCTTCAAGTGTAAGAAATTAAGGAGTCTCATACGATTTACAGGCAAAATGTGTAGATGATTTTGTATTTTCCAATGTTTAACCCCCGACCCAAAAAGGAGGGGTGTTAGAAGTTCTAAGCCTTTGTTTGTGTGTACGAATGTGTCTGTCTATAGCCACCTCCAGTTCCAAGACGGCTGCACCGATTTCAAAGCAGTTTTTTTGGTTCAAAAGCCGATATTTGCCAGATGGTTCTTAGCCATGTTTGGCGGATATTGGATATGCCGTTTCCATGATTTCAAGGTTTTAGCTAAAACACTCAGTGTGTTCTAAGAAATGGCGAAGGATCCGGTGTTTTTCACATATTAAATTAATGTTTATCTGAAATGTTTTCAAAAATATTTTGAACTTGATAAGTTTTAGTTAATCTTGTAACAAAAAATTTGAAAATAAATCTTAATTTGAAAATTTGAAAACTTAGGTAGGTAGGTTCATTATTATACTCTTCGTAAATACAAAACGAAGAGTATATTGCATTCGATCGGCACATTTCTAAAACCGGTAATATTGCTTGTAGAGAAAAAAAATCATATCACTGTGTTGATGATCGAATTCTGAACAACTTTCAAAATGTCCGTCCGTCCGTATGTCAGTCTGTCTGTCTGTCCGTCCGTCCGTCCGTCACGTTTCTTGTAAGCACGATAACTTAAGAACGAAAAGTCCGATTGTATTGAAATTTGGACAGTAACTTAGTGTTAGCTAGAGGAAGAACCCTATTATTTTTGAACAAATCGGTCAATAAACAAAGAAGTTATAAATTTTTTTATATAAGAAAAAATCTTTTACCTATTTTTCTTTATGTTTTGTAATAATAAAGTAATGTTATTTACAAAAAAACTGCGAAGAGTATCCTAGAGAATGTTCAACAATTATATAAAAAGTGCAGTAAATTGTCGAAGAGTATAACGGTTAGCTTGTTTGTTATTTAGAAATAGGCAGTAAATATAAAAACACAGCGCCACGAAAAACAGTTTTTGATCTGGATAACTGACCATGGTATTCCTATGTATTTTTCGACGCTCAATCCGAATTCGAGGTCAAAAAAAAATTGTATACCTTCAACTTTTCTAGAGGCAAAAACATCCCTTCAATAAGGTAAATCTATGAATATAAGTATCTTTAAGAAAAGAAGTGTGAATGGGAACTTTTATCTCTCATACTCTTCTTTCTTAATGCCAAGGGCTTCAGCGAGGGAGTTGGTTGATACGTGCTCTGCACCCCTTCTATACCCTTCTGGACATAGAACTGCATCATAAAAGCTTCTAGATTATAAGCTCTTGAGAATGCAATGGAAATATGGTAGAGGGTGAATGCCGTTCCGGAATCAAGCCTCCAGAAGGGTAAAAACTACCCCCTGCAGGAAGAGGAACACAAGAGTGGAGGAAGATCTGGGAGAGTAAGTGTTCCATGTTTCTATTGCAGAATGGTCGCAGTGTCTCAACGAAAATCTCCTCCAATTGTGTTGACCGCATCCTACTAGGAGTAAAAAACTACCCCCCAAACCCCCAAAATGCGTTCGGAAAACTGAAATCCATCTCTGTAGATTTTTTTTCACTCCAGCATCCAATTCATCTCTATATCCCTTATAGTATCGGCTATATTTCATGTCTTTTTCATTCATAAACCCCATTTTTTATTCATTCATACTTGTTTCTCTAAACATTTTTTCCACTCAATGTACAGTATGTCTCACTTTTCATGACGCCCATGCCACAGCTCTCTTATTAAAAATGCGATTTTTCTAAAATTTGGGTGGAAGGTCCTTTCCCACGAGGGGATTGTGTCACGGTAATGGAGTGGGGGTGATGGGGTGGATGGAAAATATTATAAAAAAATCTAAGGCCTTGATTTCTAATATACTAACATTTTTTTTTGTGTGTGTGCCTGTGTAATTAGTTTCAATGTGAATTTAATTGTTTTAATCAAGAACTGTGCATCTGACGAGAAAAACGCAAGAGACTATTTTCATGTAGAATTGATCAGGCTAATCAGGAAAAATATCTATATGGAAAAATGTCAGTGGCGTACCACTTTTTGGTAAAAAATATCAGAGGACATGCTCGCAGGGACGCCAATGGTGGAGCAATAAAATAATTTTTCTAATTAAAATATGTGGTTCTATATCCTATTAACACATACCAAAATTGAAAATAATGTCTAAAATGCTTTCTGAGATATTAAAAAATAACGATTATAAAAAAATTTCAACGCCCTGTAGAAATAAATTTAAGCCGTTGCGGACATATCATCATATGAACTTCTCTTCATAAAAATAGCCTAAGGAATGACACCCTGAAATATTAGCACGTCATCAAGGAACACCCTGTATACACCAAATCCCAAATTTTGTTACTCTTACCACCTTGTTTTCATTATTTTCCCCTATTTACTCCCCAACTCTTCACCGGATAAATTCAAAAAACAATCCAGTTAAAATCTCGTTATACACCTAATACATGTGTATAAAATTTCAAGTCAATATCTTAAACTTAAATAATCTGTTTATTTCATCCAAACCGCATATAAGTAGTAATTTAAAAACAAATTCAAAATAGTCTGTATATATTTTTTTATTATTTGCGTGTAACATTAGATGGACCATTTTCTAAAATATAAAAGAAAGTAGTTAGATACGAGAATCTGAAGGAGTAATTATATAGGTAGCTATTTAGACAATATAAATACATTCAAAATGCAAATAATACAAGTATAATAGACATTTAAAGATAATATAAAAATAGAATATAATCACATAAAATAGCAAAATTTTTAAAAGTACACATATACAACGAAAATCCGTTTTTATAGAAATCAATCGGATTGCACCCATCTCTTGGGTCACGATTATGCTTGACCTTTCATAATATGTGTACGTATTCTTCAATTGCAAAGAAAGTACGAACTTAGTAGGGACAGACAAACTAGAGCCGACTGCGGTAATCATTTGTCACACCCGCGTAGAATTTGTAACTGATCTCATTGCGTTGTTCCTTCTTAACGCCCGAGAATAAAGTTATTAATAAATGGTACTTTAAAAACGAACATTTTGTTTTCTCATATTATTAAAATTCAGTATTAGTGAGTCTTTGGTAGCAACGAATAAGATTATGAGATTGTTTTGCAGTTGCCTAACATCTCTTTTTTTGTTTTTCGGAAATTTATGTACATTATTCTTCATAATCACGAACTTCGCTGGTGGACTTCATTCAAAGAATTTATATAAAATTCTTTGATGTTTTTCCTTTATCAGCTTATGCAATATAATATATAACCAGCGTGTTTTAATGGTTGCATATGAACAAAATACGGTGTATCATTTTGCGTGTTATCTCTTTATAAAAAATTCCAGGAATGTTTTGAGAATTAATGCCGAAACACCGCAAATGTTACCTTAAAATATTCACAAACTTCTGTTATCTATACAGTAATGATAATAGTTATTATGTATCTTTTTGCTGCAGAAAATCAATTTGCCGTCTAAAATTAACATAATTATTAATTTTCACTTCCTTTCCATAAAAAAATTATACAAAAAACTTGTTAACAAAATAATTTATCCTCCAACACAACTATTTAATTTTAACTGTTACTTAGACCGTACATCCCATAAAAAATAGCACTGTCCTTAATTACCTTTATTATCCGGCGCCCCCATAATTTTAGTCACATATTTTAATAACGCTATTTTTAATTGAAAATTACCTAATGCGTTTATACTTTCTAACTCAGGGTAGCCGTCAGATTAGTGGAGTCAAGGAGTCAGACAAATGAGGACCGCAACCAGACCACTGTTTTCGAGGGTGCCGAACACGAACATGAGGTTAAAAAATGTTTCTATTCAGGGTATCCCCTTAAAACGGTCACAAACCACCCCTTTTATCGATTCTTGTGCACGGACGCGCGACAGCAAGGTTCTCAATGCGAATTTCTGGATATTTGACCGGAACATGATAAAGGTCGAAGATTAATGTCAGACGAGACCATAACCACTCTTGGTTGAATATACCCCCCCTGGGGGGTGGGAAAATGATAAAATTCATCTCTTCTCGTTGAAACTTTTACCCTCCCCGTGTTCTAGGATAAAATACTTTTAGGCGACTTCGCCCTTCCTAGCCCCTCAAATGATCAAAACCCACCCCTTTCGCGTGTATACTTTCATTAGTACTCGGCAATTAATATTTAATTAGTGGGGAATGGATAGAAATTTAATAGTAGTCGAACTATACATTAAGGCTGACAGCCAGGGAGGTTTGGGACAACTCCTAAGGGTGGATTGCACCCTCCCAGGGGGTGGTAAAGCGATATTACTCTTCTCCTCTGTTTACATTTTTACCCCCCACCCGTTTCCAGGATGATGACGACAAAAAAATATACTGTAAGCAATATTCTTTGTGTTCAATAACCTAAAACAAAAAATTTCCTCAACTTTATGCATTTTCCTTGTTATCTACCACTCAGGAACGATTTAATCCCCATGGATCTAAAAACTCCCAAAACTTCATTCTAATTCCAATTGTATAATATTTCGAGCCACCCAATTCCAAATAAGCATTATCTGGCATTACTGAAAGAATGCACTATAAAGGGGTGGTTTTTATCCATTTACGGGAATAAGGAGGGCCAAACTCATCTCAAGTATATTTTTGTTGTCATCATCCTCGAAAGGGGTGAGGGATAAACGTGTAAACAGAAGATAAGAGTAATATTACTTTCCTGGGAGGGTGGAATTCACCCTTAGGAGTTGTCCCAAACCTCCCTGGCTGTCACCCTTAATGTATGGTTCAACTACTATTAAATTTCCATCCATACCCCTCTAACTAAGTATTGCCGAGCACTAATGAAAGTATATACGCGATAGGGGTGGGTTTTAGTCATTTGAGGGGCTACAAAGGGTCGACGTCGCATAAAAGTATTTTATCCTTGAGAACGAGGATGGTAAAAGTTTCAACGAGAAGAGATCAATTTTAGCATTTTTCCATCCCCCAGGGAGGGGGTAGACTCAACCCCCAAGGGTCGCAATTGTCTTGTCTCTGAGATTAATCTTCGCCCTTTATCATGTCCCGATCAAATCTGCAGAAATTCGCATTGAAACCCTTTCAGTCGCGCGTCCGTGCACGAAAACCGAAAAAAGGGGTGGTTTTTGACCGTTTGAAGGGGATGCCCTTCTTTTTTACCCTCATATTCGTGTTCAGCACCCTCGAAAACCGGGGGTGGAGGTAGTCTGGTTGAGGTCCTCATTGTAACAATATCCAGCCAAGATTTCGACTCATCGACTCCACTAAATAATTAGAATGTACCATCGCCTGTTTCATTTTCACCTAAAGAAAATAAGACTGTTCACTAAATTGCAATATATCAATGACGTAGCCAGGTTGGATGGGTCCCCGAAATTAATTGACATTTACATAATTGACAGATAGAACATTTATTACTATATTAATCTTATTTTCAGTTTTTGTCGGAAATTGTATTGGCTCAATTTTAATTTCGATTACAGCCAGTCCCGTTGCATCTCGTGTTTTTTTGCAACTTGATTGAAGTCATATCGATAAGACGGAGTCAACAGCAGCGTAGAGTAGTATTATTATGAGAAGATGCTCGGGGAGGAGCTAACGTGCGCGAATATTTTTACCAGTGACACATCATCTGGGGTAGAAGGATATATAATAATTGTAATCAAATTTTCGAGGTCGAAGAGCTGTGTAATGTAGAATATTAAAGCTTGTCACACTCTGGTGTTTACGATGAAGACATTCTTCACTGAAAGTAAGGTTATATCACTTAATTCAATCAGAAACGGCGAACACAACAAGTATATCGCAGCACAGATCCTGTGACAGCAGGTTGACGGTGCCACTGGCTTCGACGTCAGATATGACGCAATTCGCTCTCATTGGCCTAGAACAATGGAAGCACACAAACTCGTTTCTGCGCATTATTTTTTGCGAGCATCTTTCTCATAATAATACTACTCTACCGATTTGAAATAACGCAATCTAACACAACTGGCATCTGATTTAGTCTTAGGTAACCTACTGCATGAGTATGGGATATGTGATGTGACGATTTTATATACTAATTTCTTTTCATAAGGAATCGTTAATATATATCTTAGGTTAGGTTAGGTTGACATGTGAGTGGGCTCTTGTCAGACCCTTCACTGCGACCATCAGGTCTATTGTGGCTCACTCCTAGTTATAGTTCACCCAACAGATTCAGCTTTTTTATAAAGCCGATAATCTTGTTGGGTGAGAAACTGTCCAGATCCTCTGGCGCCAGTTGCCCTTTGCCAAAAAGTGAGAACCTGGTTCTTTCTGCTGCAGGACCGGTACACAAAACGTGTTCTGCCGTTTCATCATCCTCCAGACATAGATGGCATTCGGCGTTTTCCACCAGTCCAATTCTATGTAGGTGATGATTTAGTCTGCAGTGCCCAGTGTATAGGCCAATTAGAGTTCTTAGGTGTAGCCTATTTAACTCTAATAGTTTTTTAGTTCTTGACTTCAAGGGGTATGTGATAAACTTCTTTGAGTGAACCAAACCTGGTAGTTCCTGCCAGTGTTGAATTATTTTCAATTCAGCCCAGGTCAGGATGGCAGCCTTGGCAGAGTTAGCAGATATGCCAAGTGCCGGTTCTGGACCTATAAATTTGGTTGCCGCGCCTTCTCTGGTCAGGGCAGTTCATGGTTGATCAAGGTAGGCATCACATCTGAAAGCATTCCCAGGATGCTGTGACAGTTTAAGTCGTCCAACAGCCTGTTGTGCTCCATGATGCTAGCCTGCGGCATATTAGTTACCGCTTGATGGATTCTGTATGTTGCCCACCTGGCCTCTCTCTCCAGGTAGATATGGAGAGGAGGTAGTTCCAGGAGGACTTCCAGAGCAGCTGACGGTGTGGTGCTTATTGCACCAGTTATTGCCAAGCATGCTTGTCTCTGCAATCCAGAGAGTTTGGCTTTGGTCGCTTTTTTTTATATATCTTATACTTACCCAACAATTTTTGGACCCCCCACCCTCCCCAATAAAAACCCTGGCTAAGTCACTAAATATGTGACTAATCTTAAATTGAAATTTATAATTAAGCCCTCATATTTAACATTGTCCATGTATTGCGACTAATGTCCATCGGTTGTAGTGATGTACTGTCTATGACCCTCTGTTTATCTTTATCAAGAGGCAGAAATTTTGAGATACTTTGATATTTTCCTTTATATTGCTATTAGATAATAGTATATTATATATCGAAGTGGAAACAGTTTCATTGTTGTTGATAGATAAGATAGTTGACCGAGTCGCGAAGAGCGAGGTCAAGTAATACTCGAGACAGCAATGAAACTTTTCACCAAGGTTTGTATACTATTTTATTCACAATCATACAGAAATAATCAAATTGTCTTACATGTAAAGAGTTGGAAAGTATGACATTTCAACTACATTCGACAATGTGACATTTCAGGTTGGAAACTAGCCACTTTCTTATCAGTTTTCGGGTTGGAAAGTGAACATTTGCCGACCTATTATGTCTTATTAGTTTTCTTTCAGTTATAGGAAATATAAATTATAAAGATATAGAGCATGTTTAGTTATCAACACAAACCTGGACACAAACAGAGCAATTAATTTTACAAATACTAGCTGTCACTTTGACACTTGTCCTCTGACATAAGAATTTCTTGTTTATTGCCTACTTAATAAAAACAAAAAATGCTATTGAAAAATTAATAAACGGCTTTTTCGCTTTTTTTCATTAAGGAGAATGATTGTGAATAAAGTACTATACAAACTTTAATTTAATTTAATTTAATTTAAAAAATGATTTAAAAAATGGTGAAAAAAAATCGTTAACAATTCTAATTAAAACTTTGAATAATCAATAGGGGATACTATCGGCATATACAGCACGTTTACCACTTGCACTTGAGGTTTGGATCTACCGTAAGCTTTTCCATAATTTTTCATATCGAGAGATTTATGAATTTATGTATGGTTAATTATAGTTTAACATGGCAGTGTGCGAATGGTCACGCTACCCTAGCCACCGCTTTGATTATAGATAGATAGATAGAACCTTGGTGAAAAGTTTCATTGCTGTCTTGAAAATTAGTATTAGTATCTTATCTCTAATGAAACACTTTCCACCTCGGTATGTAATATACTATTATTCACAATCATACTCCTTGATGACCTAGAAGAGGCCAATAAACCGTATACTTCATTTTAAAATAGCATTTTATGTTATTAAGTAGGCAATAAGCAAAAAAATTCTAATGTCGCGTCGTTTTTAATATACAGGGTGTTTGACAGAGGGTGTGCCAAACGGGAATAGTGGATAGGTGGGGCCATTTAGAAGTTAGTTAGCCCTGATGACTTCTATCCAAAATATTCACCGTTTTTGAGATACTATTTTTTCTTTTTTTTTTTTCCCTCAAATCAGCATTTTAGCGTGTATAGCAATTTTTTTCACGTTTGTAAGAGTTCAAAATAATTTTTATTATTTTCTGCAATGTATCTGTGTTCTAACAAAGTTATATGGGATGGTGATAATTAAAGAGAAAAATTATTATGAGCTAATAGAGTCCCCAGAATTGCTAGAAATCGTTCGCGCATGCAAAATCGTCTGTTTTGGTTTCCGGTGTACCTGAAAAAAAACATATTGTGCAGCATCTGTAAATCACAGCGCTGTAGGTTTACAAATAAGGTCTCGGGAATTAAAAAAAAAATTATTTGGCGTCCAGAAGGTCGGAAGGTGTTCATTATTTTTTTAGTTCGTATAAAAATTCCAGCAACGCGAATATCCACTTTACATTTCGATACACGAACAACTAACAAAGTTATTAAGTACGTTTGTTTATACCGAAGAATTATGTATCACTTTCAACGGCGTTTTTAAGCAATTAATTAAAATATTTGACTTCGACTTTGAGCTCAGTGATAATATAACTCTTGAAGAGTAGAAAGCTTTTTGCAAAATTGAAATCGGACCGCCTGATTTTGGGAAATTCAAATGTTACTAAAATCACTTTTTTTTATAAACAATTGAATTTCTCGGAAACTATTCATCCGTCGGAATTCGGGTTGCAGTCACTTTTTAAGCACATTTTGACGCATATTGTCCGAGATTGTTGATACCATAAAATAATTATTGCAGAAGTTACTGCAAAATTTAAAAATGTCATTTTTCGATGTCTTTATTAAATTTCTGGGAAATGTAACAATCGGATTTTCATTTAGCGGGCGTCACTTTACAGGTATTTTAAATGCCTACAACAATTATTTGAAACTTTTTTCGATGAAAAAGTTACATTCGCAGGTAAACTAGAAAGACCGACTTTTCCACATTTTTTCGTATGTAAAACGTCCGCCACATTGTTTCTACAACTTTGTTTTGAATGCACTGGTTTGAAAATTGATATTTCACACGTACTGTATACAATCTAGTGTTTCTTTTTCTAATGGAAATTACATTTAGAAATGTTTCTACTTTGATTAGTCTAAATGTAACTCAGGCAGATATCCTTTTAAACAAACTACCACAATCTTCTCATGTTATTTAAATTTTTTTTATTGCATGTAGTATACGGTTAAAAATGGCATTAAAGAGAGAAGTTTTTGAAAGCAATTGAACATCTTGATAGCTTTTCGTTTTTTTGCAAATGCAAGGGAAAGTTGAACTTTATGATCCTTTCTAGCAATTCTGCGAACTCTGTTAGCTCATAATAATTTTTCTCTTTAATTATCAGTATCCCATATGATTTTGTTAGAACACACATACATTGCAGAAAATAATAAAAATTATTTATAATGGTTACAAGCATAAAAAAAATTGTTATACATGCTAAAATTTAATTTGAGGAGAATTAAAAAAAAGAGAAAAAATGATAGTATCTCAAAAACGGTGATACTTTGGATAGAGATCATTAAGGCTAAGTAACTTCTAAATACCACCTATCCACCATTCTCGTTTGGCACACCCTCTGTCGAACGCCCTATATAAATATTTAACTGGTAAGAAAGTGGCCACTTTCCAACCTGAAAATGTCACATAAATAAGATTTCCATTGTCAAAAGTTGGTCTATATTAGTGGTATAATATAGATTATCATCATCAGCATAATAATGCATAGAAAATGTCTTCAAGGGAAGATAGGGGAAAGGGGAGCACCGCATACAACTTCTATTCCATTTGTAATATTATTTCCATTTACAATGACACATTGACACCAATTGTTTGAAAATTACTTATAGATGAAGGATGAAGCACTACCTTAATTGAAACTGGAATAATTACTTCTAGCACATACATGTGAACGTATTATCCTAATTCACTAGCCGACAGCCTACATGCATTGGAAGTAAAAATAGCCAATTCTTAGTAACTTCGTCACGTTAAATAACAATATAAAAAGCAAAAGTTCAAGTTAGCTTTGGTTTTCCCAATACAGGTAAATGTAACGCTGGTATAAACCCTAGTTTATGGGCGGTCCTATCACAAATAACAGGTAGAATTAGAGTACCGCGAACAATAGACATACTATACTGACCATGCTTACTGCCTACCTCTTTATTTAGCATTAAAACTAATATTCATCGCAGGTATAAACCCTAGATTATAGGTGGTCCTATCACAAATAACAGGTAGAATTAGAATTCTACGAACAATAGGCATACTATACTGAGCGTGCTTCCTACCTACCTCTTTTCAATCTTAGGTAGTCGTATCGAAGGTATAAACCCTAGATTATGGGCGGTTTTATAAAAAATAACAGGGGGAATTAGAATTCTACTAACAATAGACATACCATACTGACCGTGCTTACTACCTACCTCTTTATTTGTCACTAAAATTAATATTCATTCTTAGGCGTTCATTTTCGAAAGTAAATAGTGCTATTTTGAAAATATGCCACGAGATTGGGGCTTTTGTTATCTTTGTAGTAAAGTGACTTTTGCGCGTCAACAACATAATTTTACTCCCAAAATTAAGAAAGCGTACCAGTTGTATTTTGGTTGTACAATTGGAGATGGACCAAAAAATGGGCACTTCATCTATGTTGCAGCAATTGTGCGAACAATCTTTGCAGTTGGCTAAGTGGAAGAGGACGTTCAATGGCTTTTGCTAAGCCCATGGTCTAGCGAGAACCTAAAGGTCATGTTACCGATTGTTATTTTTGCGTGATACCCCCTATTAGACAGGGTATTAACATGAAAAAAAGGATGGTAATACAATACCCCAATTTACCATTTGCAATTCGCCCGGTTTCTCATAATGATGAACTACCTATTCCTAATCCACCTCAAGAATACAGTCTTGATTTGGACGAACAATCGGATGATAATGTAGATGACGACTTAGTCCAGCCATCAACATCACAAGATCCCGATTTCTCTACCGAAGTGTCTGGTAGTGAACCACACAAAACTAATTAACGCGAATTAAGTGATCTTATAAGAGACCTTGATCTGTCCAAGGCTAAAGCGGAGCTTTTGGCATCTCGATTACAACAATGGAATTTACTACAAGAAAATATTAAAGTTTCCATGTATCGAAGTCGTCAAAAAGATTTTGTACCTTTTTTTTAAACGAAAAATGACTTGGTTGCCTGCAAGGACATTGGCGGTTTAATGAGTGCTTTACACATTCCCCATGATCCTAGTGACTGGAGACTTTTTATCGACCCCTCGAAACTTAGTCTAAAGGCTGTGCTACTTCACAATGCAAATAAATTGCCATGAATTTCAATCACCCATGCTGTCCATATGAAGGAAAATTACAGTAACATGAATATATTGCTACAAACTATAGAACATAACAAGTATAAGTGGCAGATTTGTGGAGACTTAGAAGTGATAGCTATCTTACTTGGTATGCAGCAAGGGTATACCAAATATTGCTGTTTTCTTTGTGAGTGGGACAGTCGAGCGTGAATACAACATTACAAAAGAAAAATTTGGCCGCCAAGACTGGGTTTTTAAACCAGGAGCAAAAAATGTTACTGACATTCCATAAGTTGGTTCACAAAAGGTAATACTGCCACCACTCTACATAAAACTGGGGCCTATGAAAAACTTGATAAAAGCTATGGACAAAGAAGGACGTGCTTTCAGTTATTTAAAACAAAAATTTCCCAGACATAGTGATGCGAAAATTAAAGAGGAAATTTTTGTAGGTCCTCAAATCAAGAACCTTTTCAAAGATGCTGAATTTGACAACATTCTAGAAGGTGATGAAAAAGCTGCTTGGAATTCCATTAAAATGGTAGCAACACACTTTCTCGGTAACAAAAGTGCAGCAAACTATAGAGACCTTGTTGAGAATCTTCTTTCTTGCTACCAGAAATTAGGATGCAATATGTCATTAAATGTCCACTTTCTACATTCACATCTAGATTATTTCCCAGAAAACTGTGGTGCAGTAGTAAGTGATGAGCATGGAGAGAAATTCCACCAGGATATTCAAAATATGGAAAAAATATATCAGGGCAAATGGACTTCTGCGATGTTAGCAGACTACTGTTGGACATGTACAGGAAATGTTCCACAAGTAACTTATAAGACCGGCTAAGAAGCGCAAGAAAAATGATTAATTTTCTGATTAAAGAGCCTATATTCTAATTAAATATATATATTATATAACATGTACTTGAAATATATATCAAAATGGCAAATATTTTTTAGCATGATATAATTAATTGCTTTTTTTATTAAAATTATACCATAATATGTGAGTTAGGTCAGTTATTACATTTATCAGAGCGAACATTCCTTTTTTACGACTATGTTAGACGTAGCTAGGACCAGAACAATACAAATACGTGGTTTTGGTTAACGATACAAAATAAAAGTTAAAATTTGTTGGTTAGTGTTATGAATGTTGTCGTTCACGTCATCAATTTATATTTTTTCAAAGTCATGACATTTTGCTCTCAGCTTAAATATTACCGCATTAGAATGTAAATAACACAAAGAAACGTCTGATGGGGCTACCACAGAAGTTCCAAGCGTAACGATGCGTTTTAGAGATGAATAATACAGAATGGAAATTAAAAGATGATGATGTTACGGACAACATTCGTGTTTAATCATATTATGAAACGCTATAGTCGTATAATTGTAATATAGTAATCTCTTCTCGATTTATACTCTAATGTCATACCTAATTTCCACAAAAGCCAAATCTATTGAATACAACACTCAAATCCCAACAGTTAATTCACGCTTCACCAACCACATTGGCATCATCAGAGGATGGTTAAGAGTTTCAGTCTGCCAACTTTAGATGATGCCAACATTGGTAAAACGTGCGTCAGGTGTTGGTATTCAGCAGTTTTGGTGTTTGTGGAAATGTCTTCAGAGACAGTGTCACACCGAAGGATCCAGCCCTATCTAGGACGAAGAATGATATCTATAGATTTTGGGGACTACTTATTTTATTAGTAGGGACGATCAATGAATTTTTTCAGACAGAAAGGAATTTATTTGAGTACATTCATTAACTATGAATGTAATTATAAGAACTGGTTAGGGAATACAAGTTTTTAAAATTTTGATGGAAATTCCTTCTGTGACGGTACCCTTGAATTTTTTCATTGCAAGCTTTTGTTCAACTTAACATTGTTGTCAGTTAGTTTAGTTCAAATCTTGCAATTCAGTGTTGACCCACTTCCAGATATCGCATTGACATGATATTTAGCATGTGTATCTGACTCACATGAAAATAAGTATAACATTTTTATAGAAAAATTCAAGATGGCGTTTCCCTGATGGGCGACCGGAGTTTAGCTATTAATATTCCACCACTCAACCAGGACACGTATACATAGACATCAACACAACGACCATTCTCTGTGATATTGTCATCTATCACAATAGATGGCAATACCGCAGGTAGAGAGTGGCACACCACTCTCTATCTCTTTTCCAGAATTCAAACGTAAAATTGTAAACCATATAAAGCCGATTGATTAACTCCACTTATTTATATATTCCTCCTTTTTATTTAATTTGTTTTTGTATATTTGTGTATATATCAGTCTTAATGTGTAACTGCATGTATTGTTTGTTTAGGTATAAAAATTATTATTATTCTTTGCAATTACATTAGATAGTGAATTTGTATATTAGGATTTCCTATTCAATAAACTTTATTATTATTATTATTAGTCAATAGCAGTTTAACCTACTGCTACCGTCTCGGTAACACATTAAAAATGACACTAAACCTTCATGCCCTGGCCAGGATTCGAACCCGGAACTCTGTGTCGCAAGCCAAACACTTTATCTCTGCGCCACTATTGAGCCGACAAAGTTCCTGTTCCTCAATAGTATTGATCAATTCAAAATTAATATCTGTATTAAAAAAGTATTATAATAAATATTAATTTTGTCATCGTAGGACTAGGTAACCGTTTGATTAACTGTCTTTATGAAATTATTATTTCTTTTGGATTGCTGAGATATTAGGGAACTTTCTTTAACCCACGATATCCAATAAATGTAAATAGTAAAATGATTTCTAAAATCGTAATAGGAGTTTATAATTCAAGACAATAATTCAACTTCCACACTTGATTTGATTAAGAAATTTAATTTGATCACTGACTAGCTCATGATATTTATTTTATTGTAGGGAATATTAATAGCTATACAGGGAAGTAAAAGCAATTATTATCGACAATTTAATTGAATTCAAATTTCAAATCATATTGGAATCAATTTGTTTCCAATTTCCGAAAGCCGGTTCTGTAAGATTCCCGCGTCACCTCTGTGTATGGGAAGACAGGATAATACCTTACCGTTCTATTGTCACTCCTCCATTCCATTAACGTACTGCAAGTTCTGCAATTAGCACACTGGGATAGTCTTCCTACATTTTATTCAGCATATCCATATGCCTAATTACGTATTAGTAATCTACATATTACACTTTTCCTGAAAATGAAACAATCTTTGTCGTGGAACTATACGTACGCCTCATGTACTGAAAGGAGAAAAGTACAGGTTTAGTAGACAATGGGCCAAATCGGTGTCACCAAGAACGCAAGTTATTACATGTGACGTAAAAACATATTCAAAGAGACCAAGCAAGTGTTCAGTCATGCTTGTGAATATTCATGTTTATATTATCATATGGATTTCCTGTTCAGTTTTTTCTCTATTTCTTACTTCAAGTTGTTACAATGGAATTCGTCTGAAATGTTTTCTATCAATTCTGACATTCCACATTGTTATGTCACCATCTACCAAATGTATGACTTTGCTAATGGCAGCATTTTTACTTCCCTCGCATACCGAAGGGAAGTATTGTATTCGAGAAAAAATCACCCTCCGAGATTTTTACGGATTCTGACGTTTCAGATCACGGAGATTACGAAAATATAGGTTTTTCAATTCCGTCAGTCTGTCTGTCTGTCTGTCTGTCTGTCTGTCTGTCTGTTGGTGCATTTACTAAAAAACTACTTGACGGAGAGCAGTCAAATTTGGTAGGTAGTTGACCCTACTGACAGCGAAGAAATGGTAGAATTTTCACTGGAAAATATACAGGGTGGACCGTCTAAACGGAATAAATAGTGAAAAAAAAATTTTTACGCTCAAATTTAAAATTTCCATGTTTCATGACGCGCTAATCCTATTTCGGGAAAAAAAATGTTTGAAAATTTTTTCACCATTTTTAAAAAAATTTTTACCAAGATAAAAAAATAATTTTTTCTTCAAATTTAAAATTTCCACGTTTCATGACACGCTAAACCTATTTATGAAAAAAAAAAAAAAATTTGAAAATTTTTTTCACCATTTTTGACAAATTTTTTACCATGAAAAAATTTTTTTTTTGGTCAAATTTAAAATTTCTACGTTTCATGCCATTCTAAAACTATTAAAAAAATAATAATAATTTGTTTTTACCAACATTTTTGAAAAAATTTTTTCTACTAAAATGATAATTTTTTTTCTTCAAATTTAAAATTGATTCAGAAAAAAAAATTGAAAATTTTTTGAAATTTTTTTTTAACAACATTTTTGAAATTTTTTTTATCACTAAAATAGATGGATTTTTTTTTTATTTCTTCAAATTTAAAATTTCCACGTTTCATAGCGTTCTAAATCTATTTAAAAGAAAAATTAGAAATTTTGTTTACTATTTTTAAAAATTTTTACCACTAAGATAGAATTTTTTTTCTTTGTTCAGATTTATACCACGTTTCCATGGTATTCTAAAACTATTCAAACAAATATAAAAATGTTTTTGAAAAATGTTTAAAAAAATTTGAAAACATTTTTAATCTATTTATCACTACTATAGAATAGATGAAAAATTTGGTTTGCTCAAATTTAAAATTTCCACGTTTCATGACATTCCAAACCAATTTCGGAAAAAAAAAATTGCAACATTTTGTGACCAGTTTGGAAAAAAAATTAACACTAGAATAGATGGAAACTTTTTTTACTCAAATTTAAAAGTTTCACGTTTCATGACATTCTAAACCTATTTAAAAAAAATATGTAATTTTTAAATCTTAAACTTCTTTTACCAATATTATAGAATAGACGGAAACTTTATTTTCTGCTCAAATTTAAAATTTCTACGTTTGACATTTTAAACCTATTTCAGAAGAAAAAATTTTAAATTTTTTTTTTAACATTTTTGAAAAATTAAAATAAAAATGAAATTTTTTAACCACCACTATACTTCCACTCCATTACGCGAATGTTGGATTGATGTGACGGATGGCAATAATATCTGGCATATACACCTATTATACTTTTATTGAAAAATATACAGGGTGGTCATCCCAAGAAATAATTCAGTCATGGTGGACATTTGTAAAGGTATTTGCGCAAGCCTGCCATATGTGGCACCTGTTATTTAGTATTGAGCTTTTGCTGTTGGATGAGCAATCTGTATATTTTTTTGACCAAAACTTATCAAGTTTTCTTTGTAATAATAGCAATAACTATATTCCGATTATTATTCTCAATGTCATTTCGTAATTATTAATTTTTTAGAGTGACCGCCATGCATAAATAATAGAGTGACCGCCATGCATAAATAACGAGGGAAGTTCTGTGTAAAGACCTTTACCGATTTTCTTTATAAATATTAACGTTTCAAAGAATAAGTTCTGCATTTTATTTCTGCAGTCTTTGATATGTACTTAGGCCAGACCAACTCTGTACATACATTCTCAAACGTCATGGATTACGTTATTTCATCTTGCTATCTCTCCTGAGAGCACTGTTCCAATTGTCACATTTATCATCATTCCAAGTTCACCATTTTTATAGGAAAATAAATTAAAAAAATATCAAATGAAATGAGAACATCGTTATAGTATGGATAAAGTAGTAGTCCGTCGGAATTATATAAAATGAAGGGTAGTTCTCGATTCTTTTAGGGCAGCATTATAACCTATACCAAACTGAAGGTTTTTATATTAGACACAAAACTATCACAACCCGCAGTCATAAAAAAGGGTGATTTCCAATAGATATATACATTTATATCATTTCTCGCATTTCTTCGCATTTTTTTCACATTTTACTCTAAAACTGTGCTTTTTGGAGAAATATTCAAGAAAGAAAAATTGGCGCGCTCTTGCGGGAAAACCAACTACTAAAGGAAAATATCAAATACTCACTTCGAAAAGTGATATATGTTGTGATAGTTTTTTTTTCTAATATAAAAACCTTTAATTTGATATAGGTCACATTGCTGCACTAAAAATCGACCAAAAATGATAATTCCGACATACTAAGATGAAAATTTACCTCAACAAGGAATAGCAAGGTTAGTTAAAAAAATTTTAAATTTTTTTATAAATGTACTTACTGCTGAAGAAATCAATGAGTCCCTACTTCCACCTTTGACGGAACATAAAGAGGTGTCATTATTGGCTCAATTATGGTATTTTGCTTTTTCTTAAAAAATACAAACTAAATCAGAGAATCTCAATAAACCTTTTTTAAAAATAAAATTTCTTTTAATTTCGTTCTTTTTATGTCGTAGTGTTATGAAATGATGATAAAAAATTGACTGTGATACAGCAAAATACAAACTAAATCAGAGAGTCTCAATAAACCTTTTTTAAAGATAAAATTTCTTTTAATTTCGTTATTTTTTTGTCGTGGTGTTATGAAATGATGATAAAAAATTGACTGTGATACAGCAATTTAAAAATTTTTATCAGATTCGGAATTATTATTTTTCCACGTTTTATTTGGAAAACTCTGATTGAATAAAAAAATGTCAGTAATCCTTATACCTTCCTAAAGTAGTAAAAATTTGCTTTAATGGTCTTTTTCTGCCTGTTGTACGATGGAAATTAACTGAGCTATAGCAATTTCACTTTCTTATACCATTGAAAAGTTGGTATTTCGAGTCTGTCTTTCGTAAATAGGTTAAAAAGTGTTAAAAGGAAGTGTCATGGTATAAAAACAAGACTATAAAGTGACAAATATTTTGATTTTCCCTCATTTCTGTTCAGTGAATTCTTGTAATATTATAGCCGTTTAAAGATGGCGCTCGGCCGTTTATAAATCGAGATACAATTTTTAAAATATTTTTTGTTAAAATAGGCTTAGAATATCATAAACCGTCGAGATTTTAAATTTGAGAGAGGAAAAATGTCTGTTTGTCGGTCGGTCGGTCGGTATGTCTGTCTGACTTTTTTTTGTGTACACGTCTCCTCAGCAACGGTTTAAGACATTGACTTGAAATTTGGTACACTTTTGCTCCATGACAAGATCTGAAACTAGATTATATTTTGCGCTGTATATAGCTGTTTTACAAGAAGAAAAATAATAAAAAATCGGTACTCATAGTGATTTCTGGTGTAGGTTATTTTACTCCATTAGAATGGAATAGGTATTCGCATTCTGCAATATCCGACTGCAAGTTATACCTTTTAAATTAATTATAACAGAATCAATAAGTAACTAAAAGTATCTAATAAACATTATTGTATTTGAAGACTTATCAAATATCAATGTTTACATACTTAGATTATAAATTAGCTATCAGCTACAGGTAAACATTATTTTTTCATACATATGACATACGTACGGCATATGGCGGAAGATAAGTTATCAACTTGAATGATTTTGCGACATTTAGTCAGTTTGTAATACCTCTGTTTATTATAGTCAATGTGAGTGTTGAATTTGATGTTATTTATCATTGTAGTACAGGTTGGAAATGCAAATTATTGACACCCCAGCAAACAGTAAGTAGAAAAATGATCATGCTTTCATTATAGTAGTCGAATTTCAGTCAGCCCTGTCCTGTTAATGCATGGGACATCCCCACCCCTACACCGACTTCTATGATGTTATTTACTGTGTTGTCATTTTTTTCCTTAAAACAATATTGAAATAAACAATGTTGGTTTAATTCACAAGAGTGTCTTGCTTTCAAAATTAAATCAATGGAAATGTAGATGTATATATGATTATAGATGCGTAGATATATACAGAATGCATATAAGATTATTTTCCATAACAAGATTTGTTATGAGGTTCTAAGAAATATCCATCAAAATATGCCATTGTTCAAGATGTACTTTGTCATAACGGCACTTGTTGTTAAAGGTCCTTTGAAAGTTTTACTTTAGTTCATATGCGTATTTTAAAAATTTTTGGAATTGTCCACGCAATAAAAGATAGATGAATATACTGAAACGTTATCCAAACGAAAAAAATTCAGATGATATAAATCTGGGGATATAAGAAACTGGTGCATCGTTGCCTTTTCTTATCCACTGTTTGTGAAATATACTATAAGATCCTTTAACATTATTCGCAAAATGTGGCGGATCACAGTCATGCGTTAACCATATCCCTTTGCTCTTAATAGTATTCTGCCAACAAAGAAGATACGGTATTTTCCAAGGACATCAGACAGGACTAATCGTTTAATTGTCTATTTTAAAATGCTGTTATAATCAGACCTCGGACTTAGCGGCCAAATATGACGTAAAACCAGGGTTGGCTTTAGATGATGATGTGTCAGCGCATAAAGAGTTGCATGCATGTATGAAATGATATCTTACCTTGAAATCTTTTGTAGCGAATTCTGTAGTATCCAAAGGTAATAATGCCAGTTTGGTATAAACACTTAATCGAAGATAACTGGACGTATAGGGGGCTGTACTTCACACTAAACTAACACACACAAGTATTTTTCAATGCCGGTGATTAAAGAATAAAAGCATATTACTAATATCTGTTCTAAATATTTTGGAGTTAAACTTCGGCGTCTTTCGTTAAACATCCATTTATATTGCGAGAGGACCACTCGACGTCGACAGATGTAATTGGGGCATACTTAAAACATCGAAACTTTCACAAGGTCACCACATTCATGCCGGGTGTAGCAAAGTCTACTTCCTTGCCTTGTAAAAGGTCTGTTACACCTGTCATCGTAACAACCCCTGGATTTTCTGTTAACAGTTATGAATTTTTTTTGTACTGTCGCGGCAGTGTCTTCCTGCAATTGAAAAATATATTGTCGAAGATCGAACACAACGTTTATTGCATCAACTGTAGTAACGGGCGACGTTGAAGATCCCGTATGGCTAGAGGAATTCGTGAAAACATCCGTGGTGTATGGTCTCTAGATTTTTTTTTATTGTTAGATCCAGAAATGCCTGGTGCGGCCTGTAGCCAAGATCCCCATCGTGTGATAATGGGCGCTGGAGGTAATGGAATATTTGGTAGAATATCGTGATATAACTGTACCTATACGACCTGGTGCTTTAAGAAAAACTTTCTTTACACAAAATATTAATTTATCAACATTGGGGTAGCACCTCCTAATAGTTTCAGCAATCCTATGCAGCCCATGTGCTAAGCATGTTACATGCAGTATATTCCGATATGTTTCTTTCAAAATTCTTCCAGCAGCTTTCATATAATACATTCCGTCGGTAAGGAATAATAAGAACTTCGTCCGTATTTTCTGCATAATTGTCACCGACCAACATACGCGACGTTACGACTACTATTGTTTCATCGTGAGCGTCGTAATTCTCTCCCCTCCCGCATCGGCTGGACCAGATAGCGTAAAGTGCACGTGCACTACAAGTTAAAAGAATCTATTACGCCTTACGTTTGCATTTCATAGGTATAATGCATCACCGACTAAAGGCATTACCATGGTAAAATTAATAAAATTCAATTAATACGTTGCATGCCTTTCTGTGTTTGTAGTTTGGGAATGTTTTGGTAGGTATTTACAATATAACAATATAATACCTACCTATCTGTAAAAGACAGCCCTGGACTCCGGCCGCTACATCCGAGGTATGGTTATAACTAATACGTTTTTATCAGTTCTAACACAGGACCGTGGCCAGAGGGGAGCTGAATAGAGCTAAGCCCTAATAAATAAAATTGAGCATTTTTAAAGTATAAAATATTAATCGCCAACATTAATTACGTAGTTAGCTCTAACAAGAGGAAAATGCGCCATGACTAATATTTACCTTTGGCTACGGTCCTGTTCTAATATCTAATATGATATCTGATCTGTATTTCACCTTTGCGTGGTAATCTCAAGGACGGTTGGTTATTATTATTCTAAAAATGTTAGAATCAATCTTTCGTAATTACTAAATTGATAATCGTCAATCGCATTATTTCCACAAACGATTAAAAAGCCATGGTGATACAATTACTAAATTAAATACTCAGGGAGAATTATCAGAATGAAGTTATGATTTATATTTGGTGATTGTTTGCGGTGCTGTATAATTAATTTGCAAGTAAAAAATTCGATGATTTAATTTAAATACAGGTTAGTGCTAATTCATTTGTCTTTAAAATTTAATACACATCAATTTAATACACTTTTAATAAAAATGGTACTAACTCTTCATAAAAACAGCGTAGTGATCCAAATTTTAATATGATACTGATATTAAAATTTTTAAATAATAATAATAATAGTTCTGTTTGTATGTGCCTCTACGAATTAATATATTTAAATAAAATGTTGGCAAAATATGTATTGTTGTTGGACTAAGAAATTGTTTTCATTTATTTTATGCTCTGGACTCTTACTAGCTTGCTTTACTTATTATTCCTCTATTTACCTCATTTACCCCTAACCATTCAACGGAGTAAGTTTAAAATATGTCCAGTTTCAGATCTTGTTGTAATACATATATGTACCAAGTTTCCAGTAATTATCTTAAACTATCCCAGAGCAATCGTGCGCAAAAAAAGTTTACAGAACGACCGACCGACCAAATTTATTTCAACGAACAATTTTTTTTTTATTTTGCGATTAATATACTTCCACTTCACTACGTGAATGTGGAAGCAATTATATCTAATTTTCATATTTTCATATAATAAGTGAACGTGAAGATAATTTTCGTGGTTAAGCAGAAAATCCCACCTATTGCAATAGAGATATCAAATAATTATTGTACTACGTACATTGTTATTATTTACTTAGAAATTGTTCATATCTGAGGTTTTGTATAAAATTTTGCTTACGTCACAGTTCTATTAATCAATTCCGATAGAGCGAATAGCTAGTAGTTACACACTATAAAAATTAATTAATTGTTGTAGTTGTTTATACGGTTTATCAGAATGGCCTCGCTGAAGATTAAAATGGCTGTGAGCCGGTACTGCCAGTTTTATTCGACTGCTAGTGAAAGTTTGGCAAACTGCGTCGGTAGTGCCAATCCTGAGAAGTCCTTAATATCCTTTACATGCAGAAGTATGGCTACTGGAACTAAAGGTTTGTATATTTTGAATTGTTAGTTAAGCGTCAATACTAAATCTAGCACTTGAAATGGTCTTCGTAGTATGTCAATGTATATTTGTAGGTGTAGTATGTAATCAACAAAAATAACAGTCATGTGCTAATAAATATAATATTATTTACATTATATTAATAACTTGTCAAATATTCACGTTCTTTTACTGGTTTGTATTAAAACATCATTTTACGAAACATAAAATTATATTTAAATAAGTATTTTTGATTTGATTTTGTCAGCGTTTCAAAATACTTACCAACGATCCATTTAAAAATATTTAAGGCTTTTTTAATTTTTTTTACGTAATTGTTATAAATAATCCAATTGGTATATAAAAGCCATACAATTATAAAGTGCGTTGATTTAGTAAAATAATGTATTGTACCAGCTTCTTTTGTAATTCTAATTATTAACATCTTTTACTTACGGCACTACTTGTTGATGAATTAATTATATACTCATATGAGGATATTTTTGTACATAGATAAATATTGTGTAATATAAATCATAGATTCATGAGATAAATTAAATTATTATTCTTTCTTAAAATTTGATATATAAACAAATAACATTTAAAAGTTTATGAGGATAACAGATTCTTTTAAATGTATTATTTTAATTATTTCTAACCATTTTAACTAAAGGTTATTAACGTCTTAAGATTAGACGGAGAAAAAAATACTGTTTAATATAAATAAATTATATTTAACTGGAATGAGTAAAAGTGTCACATATCCACAACTAAATTGTATTTTAGTATCAACATAAATACTTCTCTTAGAAGACAACGTGTCAATTGATTTAATAAATTATTTTGGTAAAAGAGAGTTGAAAAATATTATAAATATTCTGCGGCTTTGACTTCTAGTGTGTGCACCAAATTCCGAGTTTATATATTCTTACCAGCTTGCTTTACTTATCTTTTTCCCATTTACCCCCGTTCAACCCCCTCCTCTACACTCTTCAACGTAATAATCTAAAAATATAATATGATTCCATATGTCGTTGTAATACATACATATACCAAATATCAAGTGAACATTTGAATTTAATTTTATCAGCCTCTTTAATAATGGGGGGTGGTGGAGGGGTTGAAAATGTTATAAACAAATCTAAGACCTTTCGCTTCCAGTATATACAACAAATCCTAAGTTTCTGTACTCTTACCAGCGTGCTTTACTTATTTTCCCTAATTAACCCCTATTTACCCCTCAACACTTTACCGGATATGTTCAAAAAGCCACCCAGTTCCAGATCTCGTAATAATACATACGTGTACAAAATGTCAAGTCAATATCTTAAACCGTTTCTGAGAAAATGTGCGGACAAAAAAAGTTAGAGATCAATAGACAGAAATTTTTTTCGCTCAAATTTAAAATCTCGACGTTTCATGACATTCTAAACCTATTTCAGCAAAAAAAAATTAATTTTTTTTGCGATTACTATACTTCCAAGCTGCTACGTGAATATGTTTGTTACAGCTAAATAATTTATTTGTATTAATTTTTTCTTTTCTTTTAATGTACACAGTTTTGGTTAACTTAAAAAATAGTTAATAACTATCTTTACCAAATAATTTTGTAGTCAAATAATTGAGTTATTTCAATTATAAAATTATTTTTATTGTACTTTTCGTGTTACTGCAATTTCGACACTAAACATGTCATTTTCAGATGATTCAAAAAGCGAATCCTTGTTTTTGAATTGTTTGAAAATGGCACGTTCAAACTCACACAGATCGTAAAAGAACATTTTCTGCTGCCTAAGGAATCACTACTTCCACATCCAGATTTTCTATTCAAGTCTCTTTAAAAGAAAACTTCTTGACTATATTTACACTTTAGTAAGTGGAAATATAATTTTAATAATATTTGAATCAGATTTTATCAAACCCATTATTAATGGAGTGGAGGTAGTGGGGGGCGAGTGTTTGAAAAATATTATAAAGAAATCTGGGGGCCTGGCTTCTAGTGTATTCATCAAATCTCAAGTTTCTGTACTCTAACCAGCTTGCTTAACTTATTTTCCTCTAGTTACTTTTACTTATTCCCCCACCCCTTCAATGGAATCATCTCAAAATATAATCTAGTTCCAGATGTCGTTGTAATACATAGGTATACCAAATTTCAAAATAAATATCTGAATTTAATTTTAGCAGCCCCTTTAATAATGGAGGGTGGAGAGGTTGAAAAATATTATAAAAAAATCTAAGGCCTGTGCTTTTAGTATGTACACCAAATCCCAAGTTTCTGTACCTTTATCAACTTGTTTTATGTATTTTCCACTATTTAAACCCCAAACCCTTCAACGGAATCATCTCAAAATATAATCTAAATACTGGTGTTTTAATACATACATGTACCAAATCTTAAGTGAAAATCTCAATTTTATTTTATCAACCTTTTTAATAACGGGGTGGGGGTGCTGGAGGGGTTGAAAGATGTTATAAGAATTCTGAGGCCTTCGCTTGTAGTATATACAACAAATCCCAAATTTCTGTACTCTTATCAGTTTGCTTTACTTATTATCTCCTATTTATCCGAATTGAACCCCCAACCCTTCAACGGAAACATCTCGAAATATAATTTAGTTCTAGGTGTCGTTATAATATACACGTGTGCCAAATTTCAAGTGAATATCTCAATTTTATTTCATCAACCCCTTTAAAAACGGAGTGGGGGTGGTGAGGGGGGTGTGGAAAATCTGAGGCCTTGGCCTCCAGTATATACACCAAATCCCAAATGTCTGTATTTCTGTACTCTCACCAGCTTGCTTTACTTATTTTCCCTTATTTACGCCTATTTAACCCCCAACTCTTCAACGGAATCATCTCAAAATATAATCTAATTACAGATGTTGTTATAGTACATACATGTACCAAATTTCAAGTGAAAATCTCAATTTTATGTTATCAACACTTTTAATAATGGAGTGGAGGTGGTGGAGTGGTGGAGGGTTTGAAAAATGTTTTTAAAAAATCTGAGGCCTCAGCTTCTAGTTTATGCACCAAATTCCAAGTTTCTGTGCTTTTACCGGCTTGCTTTACTTATTTTCCGCTATTTACCTCTATTTAACCCCCAACCCTTCAACGGAATCATCTCAAAATATAATCTAGTTCAAAGTGTCATTATAATATACACGTGTGCCAAATTTCAAGTGAATATCTCAATTCTATCTTATCAACCCTTTTAATAATGGCGTGGGTGTGAGGGGGGGGGGGATATGGAAAATATTATAAAAAAAATCGGAGGCCTTGGCTTCTAGTATATATACCAAATCTCACATTTTTGTAGTCTTAACAGCTTGCTTAATCATTTTTCCTCATTTACCCCCCAGCCCTTCACCAGATAAGTTAAAAAAACAATCCAGTTCCAGATCTCAATATAATACATACGTGTATGAAATTTCAAGTCAATAGAAAACGTGTGGACACGTTACAGTTACAAACCGACCGACAGATATACGTTTAATTTTATTTGTTCATTTTTAGACCCATTTCAAATTTAATGCCTTAAACCTTCAGGGTTTTCCTGGCTTATACTTGGAAGTTTTGTGCAAATCCGCCTGTTTAGAACAGTTTATAGATTAAGAGTTATGCCACATTTCCAAGACGATGTTATCACAGCAACGAAAAAATTGTTAAAGATTATTTAGAAAGAAATGGAGTGGTCAAATTAAAAAATAATAAAAATGTTTTCAATATATTCCGTACTGAGCTACCGTCCACAGCACCACCCAAAACTCAAAACAGATTTTTGTACGATCAAAATACTTCCCCATTTATACTTACTCCCTGTATGGAACTATAAATATTAAAGAAGTAGTTATAGAAAAATCTACATATTTTAATAAAAATACACAATTACTACAGGAGCTCAAAATACAGTAAAAAAAAAATCCTATCATAATCATTAAAATGATAAAAGATAAATGATTTATAAAATCTTATTTTTCAATGTCAATCTGTAAAAAGAGTATTTAATTGTTGTACCTCTCTCTTTCGTCTAATCTCTCTCCGTTGCCATGATTAAATAACGTACAGGTAATATATTGTTATCAGTAAACAGTGTTGTGTTCCAGCATAACCATATCACATTAATATACTACCACAACAGGAGCATCATTATGGAAGGTCTGTGTAAACAAGTATATTGCAATATAAGTATGTAAGGGCCTAAAAATCTCCAAATTAAATATATATCATTCAGGTGGCTTTTTTGTAAACTCATCGTTACAAAAACGTTGTGTGTGGCGGCTCAGTGGCTAAGGTGATTAGCTTGCGACCACGGAGTCCCGGGTTGGAATCCTGGCAAGGGGTATGGATGTTTAATGGCGTTTTTAATGTGTTACCGAGATGGTAGCAGCGGACTAGACCGCTGTTGGGCGGCAGAACCTGTCTAGTCGCTGTTACCTCTACTGAGTTCGAGCCTCAGCTGCAGCAGATGATGGCAATATGGCAGAGAATGGTTATCGTATTGATGCCCATATGTACGTGTCCTGGTTGAGTAGTGGAATAACAATAACTAAACTTGTCCAGAACTTTAATATAAATAAGACGAATAAATAATTAAATAAATAAAAAAATTTAGTCCGATATAAATCAAGATAAAATTGATTTCCGATATCTGTCAGTCACAGTTCAAGATAAACGCGTGTTTCGCCTAAAATCGGGTATTTTCTCATTTTTAAATAAATATAGAATTTATTCTGATGGGAATTTAGTCTTGGGATGCATAATTCTTTTTCTGGGAAACTTATAACAAATATTAAGAATAACAATGATCATTTCATAATGACTCAATACATCTGAGATAGAAACTTAACTTAGCGGAAAATGCCAATTTCCTCTACAGTTAAAGGCATGTAGTAATTTTGTTTACAACCGTAACTTTCTGAGAAGGTTATTCTGTTGTAAAGGGAGCATTGTTTACGTTTTAGGAGAGAGAAAGAACTTGTAATGGTGAGTTTAAAATTCTGAGATAAAATATACAATAAAAATCTTTCGCCAATTTCAATTTAAACCATTTTTATTGAATTTGTATGGCTTGTAAGGGCGGACGGGGTTCCTAGAGTTGGATCTGCCTTCAACTCTCAATACAACTTCTGGTGCTCCTTTCCGTGTTGCTAACTTTTAGGCGTTGAGCTTTGAATTGGCCTGTACACCATTGAACCAGCTTCCACTTGAATAAATATATGTAGGGTGGCAGGTCTAGAAGAACTGCCAGCGAAGCTGTGGCAGGCAAGCAGGCCTTTGTACACCACTTAATAGCCTTATTCGTACCATCTGCAATGTCATTTCACCATGCGATTGATCCCTAGATTACCGTAGGTCTGCCAGCCAAGATTAGGGTTTTTCAGTACTTTGTGAACCACAAGCTGCTAAGCACATTGCTAAAAGACCGACTGATAGAAATATCGGCCACTAAGGTAAAGCATTGTACACGTCGAAACAAATATTTTACGCTAGGTTTGGTCTGGTAACTAGATGGTAAAATTGTTTTCAATTTCCTTCAATGGCGCACCGACTGGAAGTTTCGTCTACCGTGTAATTGGGGTATGTAGAGTACATAACTACATATGCGGTCATATATCGATAAGTACAAGATTAAAAAACATGCCCCCCCCCCCCCCTCCCTATCCGACTATCATATCAAAATTTTTCAGAGAGAAAAAAGTTTACTCTTACTCTTTGATTACCGACTGGCGGTAACCTTCCAACATCGTATTTACACGCTATTTCCCTATTATCTTTGGGAGTCAATATCATACTAAATATTTAAGATACATTGTAGTTTCAGTTTTAATTGCACATTAATTTAATAATTAATAATTATGTAATTAATTTCGTGGTTTAACATTTCAAAGATAATAATTTTTATAGCTCATGGACAACCAGTTACAACTCTGGAGGAAGCTCGAAGATTTATGGTCGATTGCATCAAAGCTGTAGGAACCCCTGACAACCATGCCGAAATTGTCGCAGATAATCTCTTAGAGGCTGATTATAGAGGGCACTACAGTCATGGAATGAATCGTTTAGGTAAAGTTTCAAAGTTTCTTTAATTTCTCACTTTTTTTTTACAATTTTTATCACTTTTAATACTTATAT
The DNA here is from genome assembly GCA_963583905.1 of Stenurella melanura. NCBI lineage: Eukaryota > Metazoa > Arthropoda > Insecta > Coleoptera > Cerambycidae > Stenurella > Stenurella melanura. Next base: position 150,138,621 of record OY757310.1, read on the forward strand.
ATCAATATTTTTTAGATACTCCTTGAATTTTGAACAGAAATTTATAAATTGTACCTAGAAATGTCAAAGTAATTGAACAGTAATATTTTTATTGATAACGTATTTGACCATGAAAAATAAATAATTTGCATGATAAGACAATAAGCAAATCTAATGAACAAAGTACGCGACCTTGTAATTCATTTATTTGATGAGATCATTATTACAGTTGAGGCATTTATGTGGAGGAATCAACCTAAAATGAAATTATATTTTAAATTTAAATTAAAAATTTTATATAGTACCTAAACATTTAATTTGGTCATCATTAACAAGGTGTTATTATATTTACTCCTACTCCGAGCCGGTGTCAGTCAAGGAAACATACAAAGAATCGTCTTTTCGATGAACGCGATTTTTTCAACATATGTGCTGTATAAAACGTGAATGAAATTGTCTCCAATTTCTTTTTCGTAAGAAATGTAACTCTGTCAAAAAATATTTCCACCGTCAATAATAGCACTGTCATCCCGTTAATTGAACATTATTACCCATTATTGATATTATCATTGACTGCAATTACTGCTGACAACAGTACTACAGAGCCGTACTTAAAATTTTTGCATATTAAAATGATCAAAATAATATTTGAGATTTAAAAATCGTGTATTCGGTACAAACTTAATGACGTTTCTGATAAATTAAAACATCTTATTCTGTTTTACTTCAAGGTATTACCCGTCTTTTCTAATATGAAAGATTGAACACATAATACAATAAAATTGGTCCTAGGTAGTACAAATCCTATTCTGTGAGTGTGAGAGGAAAAACAATAATAAGAAATGCTAGAATAAAATATCGTTTATTATACAAATGTAGAAACAATATAACAATCAAAATACAATAGCTAATATAGCATAAAATATAAGCAAATATGAGAAAATAAAAGAATGTTGTCTAAATGCTATTTGCGGCATTATCTTAATTATTTTCTTCTTCAATTCTTTGGAACTTCCTGCCACGTGTATTCTTTTGCTTTTTAAGCAGTGCTCGGGGAATCTGCAAAATATCACAATTAACCAGTATATTACTAGTAAATAACCTCTACGCCTGTGACTTTTACGTCTAAAGATCAGTTAGAGGTTGCTTTTTTTAAATAAACAACACAAATAAGTATAAAAACTTGAAATTAAATATTTCGCCGACGTTTCGGAAATCTAATCTTTTCCTTTTTCAAAGCTTTTTTGAAAAATATTTTTTGCTGTGTATGATAAATACACAGCTCTAAGAATGTTTGTTATATTCAATATCCATAGATACTTACTATTTACATAGAAGTGTTGATATAGTTAACAGTTTTTTTAGTTTTTATGCGATGTTAGGTTTGTGAAGTTCTTCTTTTAACATTGGCAACCAAGTTGTACAGACATCGACGGAACAATTCGACATGCATCTATCCCCATTCAATAATATTATCGCGGATTCTTAAATTTTTCTTTTTTTAGTATCTGCCTCTTTTGTTAAAATTTTTGTCGAGTTCCAGTTTATTCAATGCCCGTTCTCCCAAGCGTGTTCGCAGATCTTGGACCTCTGAATTTCATTATTTCTGATATAATTTTGATGTTCGCCCAATCTTACACTATGATCTGGATGACTCACCACGGATTGTTTGTTGCACTCACACGGAATACTATAAATGCAGTTTTTTGAATTTTGCTCGTGGTTCTTCGGTTTCGTCTTTGTCAGAATAGATCTTAAAGTGTTGTTTGTTTGAAATATCGTCCTAATATCAAATCTATCACCGATGCGGCGCAACTTTTCGGATAATCCGCATACATAAGGAATTAACGCTGTGTAACGTTTTTCAGGTTTTTGTCGTACCCGATTATTATTTTCAATATTCATGAATAGAAGGTTTTATCGACAAAACCCCAGGGTATTGGTTATTTATAAGAACTTCCTTTATAAACCGCTTCTCATTGTTTAGTACTTCATCATTAGAAGATTCCCCGAGAACCGCTTAAAAAGAAAAAATGCATGTGGCAGGAAGTCCCAAAGAATTGAAGAAGACAAAAAATTAAAAGAATTTATTGTTCATACAATAATATAAAAGTTACACCTTGTGGCGAGAAAATGTAAGAGTCCACAATAGTTTAGCCAATAGAGCAGCTATCAATATATTCCAAACCAAATACTCTACGTTACATCTCTACAACAGATTTTAAATACTAACATTGATTAAACGGCTCACTAGTGGTATGACTCAAAAGTACATTTGCTAAACAAATAAAACTTATCTTTTCGTGGGGATGGCGTTGATACCAGGTGCTCCAGATCTTTGGGGTGCCTTGCAAAACTGCGTAAAAACTCCAGGGATTAGTTAGGTATGTCTCCGTATAAATTTTATAACAGCTAACAAAATCCAATCCATAGAATGAAATGATTCTCTCTCTAGTTAATTCTCAGGTCCAATGTCAATCAGTTATTACAGAAATCCAGTCCAAGCTTAATAAATTTCTACAATATCCCAAATTATTGTACATCAAGGTTTGACCGCGTGGCAATTAAATCTGCTGGTCAAAATTCTCCCAGACCAAAAAACTACCGAGTAAAATTTGCCCTTACCAAAACCGTCCAGATTTTTCTGGAAAATAAACTTGTTATTTAAATCTGATACAAAATCGAAAATATTGCATTACGAATACCAAGAATCTGTTACAATCAAACGTGTGAAATTACAGTCTGATAATCAATATCGATTTAGCCCAACGTGGCTATATGACTAAATTCACCAAAACAAGTTATTAGTACATGTTCTCGGAACAAAGGAGCACGATTCTGTAATGGTTACGTTTTGTAAGAACACTCAGTACCTTAAATTAGATAAAGCGCGCGACTATTCTATTCATTATTTTAAATTTAAATTATACGCGTTTAAATTTTATCGGCTAGTCATGGCAAATGCTTGACCAATAGCCAGTAGCTTGTGGTACACAGGTATATTCCTAGGCCAAGTCGGCAAGAGAGAGACGCGAGAAAGATGGCGTAGAGGCGGTTGCCCGTGTAGGGCCATAAGAATTAAAAAGCCGCCATTTATTGCAAATATCTGTATATAGTAATTAATAACTGCGAATAGAATCAGTAAAGTAGTTATGTTAGTTTATATGTTCTGTGTTATTGTGCTCCATAACTATAGTATAGCAATGTTTTCGTCGAATTAGCTGTAAGTACAGACTTTTATGTTATGTATGCCTTTCGTTATGCTAATTTTCCTGTTTGAAGCTGATTGCGAAAACACAGAATTATTGACGGCTTTCAACACCTCATTCCACGGTTGGCAAGTAGTATTTTTCGTTGTATCCAGTGTTACCGTCCGGTAAAGACTTCTGTTACCCCATGAGAAGACTATAATAGTGCGTGAATAATTTCATGTGAACGTTATGTTTACGTAACTATATCGCCCCGTATTTTGAAATCTCCCGTGTGTTTTGGGCATAAAAACATAGTGTTCAACGGTCGAACCAGTTTATGTGTCGAAAATATTAATTGTCGGGCCTTTTTTGTTAATTATGTCATGTACAATCTAAAGTATTTCCTTTTCTGTGTTTTCATGTAATTTAATTGAGCTAGTTTATGTTAAAGTAAGAATTCTTTGTTTTACCGCTCTGGTCAGATCGTGTTTAGTGTAGTTTAATTATTTACCGTATACGGACTCTTATTGTGTACAGTTTTGCTTTGTATTTTGCTATATGTCAGCTGGATTTTTAATAATTTGTTTATATGATTATTCTGACGAAAGTTTTTGTAAAGTTTAGTCACAAACCCTGATGTCAAGTGTTCTGCTTTGTTTGTGCATTTTTTGAGTATCATTAAAGTAACTTAAATTTAATGATTCGTTTTATTTACCCTCAAGAAATTATCATCGTTTCAATTCCTCGTGTTCGGTGCTATTTATAATTTGAAGAAAATATAAAAAGTATTTCCTGTCACACGTATGAACTAAATATAATATTTTATTGGTAGTGGAATTTGCGTTACCAACCTTCAAGTTTGTAAACAAACGATCTTTCTTATCGACATTTGGATTTATGTAAAAATATCAGGCATACGGAATAAAATGTTCAGTACAATTTTACTCCATACTAAATTAAACTTTTCAATTCATTTTTCATTTAAAAAAAGAATTATTCACTTATTTATTAGCACTTCTCCAAAATAATTCATTGTTACCAGTCTCGCCATCTGGTCACAGGTAGAAGAAACATCACTGACATAATTGGAGGCGTGGCTTGAGAGTTTGTATATACCATTGAGTCAGAAGGTAGGGAGAAGCTGTCGTGATCAAAAACGGTATCATTTCGTCAGCTTGTTACTACTTTTCCGTCAAATAGTGACAGTTTGTTTTCCGTGCAATCTATTGTGATTTTTACTGACAGTTTGTTAAATTTTAAACAATGAACATTAAAAGGACTATAATGTCGTGTGCTAAAAGAAGTTGCTCTTCTAGAGATGGTGTTGACAAGAAGAAATTAACGGGAATAACATTTCATAGGTAGTGTAAACAACAAACAGAGCTAACACAGCTAATTAGATGTTTTTTTAATATACTCAGGTTATATATTTCGTAGAATAGAAATAAATGGTTTATTTTAGGATAACATTGCACATTTTATATATCAAGTTAAATAAAAACTGTTAAAACTCTTGCATTTATTGAATAAACATTTATTTACGTTATCCAGATAGACCGTCTCGTCGGGGTACAAAGTTCTTATTATTTTAATTAGTCCGGGTCTGTTAAAACCACCATATTGTTACTACATTTAGCCACGCCTACTGATGCTGTTTCTGTATAGGAAATTTGTATAGGATGTCGTCTCCCTACCTTCTAACTCAATGGTATATACCGAATGTCCCTCAATCATTAAGTAATAAATGGGGTATAACAACATTAGTTCTGATATTTGGCCCACGCAAAAAAGTAACATTTAATTAGAATAATATTATTCAAAAGAATAGGTTTATTAAGAATTCAATCCCCCATAATCTTGTCCTAATTGTTTTGAAGCAGGAGCCACTAGATTCGCGATATTGCAATTATCAATTTTTAATGTGTTTCTCCTCAAGCATATTTATGGGTTGGTAGGATAGATGTGTCTACATAACTAGATTTCATGAGTTTCTAATTTACTCCAACGAATTACATTAAATAAAAATAAAAGTTGCTTAAAGTATATTATTTTTAGAAATGTACGTAAGAGACATGCAAAGTGACACGTGTAATCCAAAGGCAGAATGCAGTATATTAAAAGAAACTGTGGCAACTGCCCTAGTAGATGGAAATAATGGACTTGGAGCAGTTGTTGGGAAATTTTGTATGGATCTAGCCATAGAAAAAGCTAAAGATTCCGGCATTGCATTGGTTGTTGCACGTGGTAAGTATAAGATTTAAAGAAATAGTCACCTAAGTCGGACTTTATTGTTGGCTTATATGTTGATAATTTTATGGCCATTTAAAGACCGTATTTGATTTGAAATAAGATATTAAATTGTAGATTTTCTATAAAGAAAAATCAAAGCTCCAAAAATGAGTTACTAAACTAAATTCTATAAAATTTCTCTTCTTGTTGAATGAAGGTGGCCTTGTTTAAAAGTGAATCATTTATTATTTGCTTGCTTATAGTAATGAAACATATTCTTTATAGGATTTTGCAAACAGCGGAAAAAGAGCTATGAGAACTAAAAGAAAAACTATGTGTAAAAACAGTAATGAAATCTTTGCATTCTTTCGATAACCTGTCTTCTGGTTATGCTAGCAAATTAAAATTCTAAAATGAATTTGTCCAATTTCTTATTTGATATTCTCATTATAACACTAGCATCCAGCATATTCCCCTCCGGCTATGCAGATTAAACTAGTGTCTACATGACCCTACGGTATGAAGATTCGGTTAAAAATGAGAAGACTAAAATGAAATTGTTTACCTACCTTGTCTTAAAAAAATTTTCATTCTAATAGATTACATTTTCATAAAATCTCTCATTCAGTTTCTTGGAAATGCTTAGCCTTTAAAACATTAACCCTTATTCTGAGCTCATCAGAAAGGCACAAAGCCATTCATAACGATGTTTCATGCCTTTATAGACTAGGCTTATTTTTAGAAAAGTACGATGCAAAGAGCATTTTATGTAACAATTGAGTAACCATGCTCTTTCCCCTATTTCGACCCCGCTGAAACCGAAAATCAGGGTTGTCAGCTGAAAAATCGACCGGAAGTGATATATTCAAGATGGCGTCTAATATGGCACCAAAAACCATAAAACAATGTATCTCCCGTCCCCTGTAACCTAGAAACGTGGTTTAAATATCTAATTATATGTATTTGAAATTGAGGAACACGTTTAAATACATTCCAATTTGACTGGAAGTAAGATATTCAAGATGGCTGCGAACACGGCATCACGAACCATAAAACAGCATGTCTCCCGTCCCCTGTGACCTAAAAACATAGTTTAAATATGGATTTATATGTTTTTCAGGACGAGGAATACATTCAAACATACTTAAACCCGACCGGAAGTAAGCTATTGAAAATGGCAACCAATATGGATATTAAAATTGGTTTTAATTTTTGTAAAGGCCTTTTGGAACAGGTACCTTATACAATTTTAAGATGAACTTTTCTACGTTGGCCACAACAAGGTCACTGAGTGGGTCGGCTCCAAGTCCGTACAAAAGATTACATGTTTCCCCAACAAATATTTTCCATGTCCGTTGTTTGGTAATGGAACCAAGTTCTGAGGTGCAGCCGCACCCCGTTACTGCGTGGAGAGCCATCTGGTTAGTCTGTTGCTCAAGTGTAAGTTTCTTGCAAACGTCATGAATTGGGATGAATTTTCGATCTCTAGCAGTGCCGCCCAAACTCTCGAGTCATTCATCTTACTGAAGTGATGAATAAGAAGAAGGATAACATAAGTATCTCGGACAGAAAGTACGAAGTCATCAGCGTGGCTTCGAAGTGCATGGAGTATCATTCCTGTATCCGCTTCTTCGTGTGTTGCTTCAAGGTGGCTGGGATATCGAGTACTCTTGGTGAACCACACATCACATTCACCCTCAAAGACACCCGAGAAAATTACCTCCAAAGATCCGAAATCATATTGTATCGCCATTTCAGACAAAAATCATTAAAGATCTGTCTTGTTATCTGGCAAAGCCAGGAAGCTCGACCAGTCCTTCAGTAAGGGCACATTATAGTTGGTAATGACTCTACGGACTGGAGCAAAACCCCGAGCTCGCTTTGTTCTAGTGCCTGATTTTGGAGAGTGTAGACAATAACCGTCAAATACAATGTAAACCTTGCGATAGCGGGAGGCAATTTTTAATCCTCCTATTAAAAGCATTGGCGAAATCCCAAATGTATTAGCATCGGTAGGCCTTCCGAGTGTTGTGACAAATGCCATTGCATCTATAATTAGTGACGATTAAGATTTATCAATAGAAAGTGTGTGAGGACACATAATGTCTTTGATGATTTCCCTTGCTAATAATGCCTTGACTTAAAATTGGATGAACCAATTTCAAGTCACTACTCATGACGGTTAAAGATACGGGAACCAGGCACAGCTCATGCTTGAAAATAGTATGCAGATGTAAAGCTCACACAACAGGTTTGTGATACAAATAAACATTTTCATCATTTCATCACGAAATTTTAATCCAGAAACTAGAATTTTATGGTATTAGAGGATTACCTTTGTCTTTATTTAGATCATATGTTGAAGACAGAAGACAGTGTGTGTCTCTAAATAATAAAAGCTCTGACATTAAAATCAATAAATATGGAGTTCCGCAAGGCTCCGTATTAGGTCCAATTTTTTTTATCGTCTATATTAACGATTTGCCTTCATTCCTTGACGTTATTAAATGTACGTTATTTGCTGATGATCTGACCCTAAATTACTCTTCTAAAAATATAAAAGAACTAGAAAATCAAGTAGTAGTAGCTACAGAAAAAGCTGAACAGTGGTTCTCTGCAAATAAATTAAAATTGAACAAAAATGAAACTCAAAGTTTGGTTATAAGTACTGACTGGACTATTAATAAGGGTAACAGCGTTAAGTTATTAGGTATAACTATCGATGACGGTCTGAAATGGGATGTGCATATTGACCAGTTATGCAAAAAATTATCTAGCACAATCTTTGTCATCAGAAGGTTGAGTAAACTTATCAATAGAGACGCTCTACTAGCAGTATATTATGGCTTATTTCATTCACATTTAAACTACGGAGTGATACTCTGGGGTAACTCTAGTCATTCACAAAGAGTTTTCATACTTCAAAAAAGAATTGTTAGAATTCTTGCTGACGTTCCTTACCTTGAGCACTGTAAGCCACTGTTCATTAAATTAAAAATAATGTCACTGCCAAACCTGTACATTTACAATAGCTTACTAGAAATACATAGTAAAAAAGTCAACTGCAGACATACTCCGATGTGCATTCTCATAATACTAGGTATAAAGATAATATATATATATATATATATATATATATATATTCCTAAGTATAGGCTGTCCAAATCAAAGAGCAATTCTCTGGACGTCAATTTATACAATAAATTACCTAGTGACTGGAAATTAGTAAATAATGTGAATTTTATAAACTAAAATTAAGTCTTTTTTATTGAGAAACTGTTTCTATTTCGTGGATGAATATCTTAATGCGAATGTAATGTGATGTTTTTAAACTATTGATGTGCATTAATCGTGCTGTACTGAGCTGTGCACATGCATGTGTACATGAACTTTGGTTGTATTGTTTTATTATGTTTGTATCATGTAATTATTTTATCTGTATATATTTCTGTTATATTTTTTATATTTATACTTTTATATCTTTATATTAGGTACCTGTACTAAGCTGTGACTTGCCACAAATGTATTAAATATGTATAGTGGTCAAATAAAGATCTAACTATCTATCTATCTATCATTCTTGTTATGGTTATTCTCAGCATCATCAGTGCTAAATAAATTCATAATTCGTAAACTTTCATTTGAGTATTGGGAATCGTGTGCACTTTGCCTTTCTTTAGCGCTTTCTCTGCCAGCATCCTTGACCTGTAGAGGTGTTTTAAAACCTCATGAGCTGTGACCTTCATATGCGCATAGACATAATCCCTCCTGTTGACTCAGTTACACTTCTTAAAAATATTATATTTATTGTTTACAATTTATCCCGAGCTCTTGTTTATGTATACAGCAAGGCAGCCTCCAGTGTCTTCAAAAACATACTTATAACTCAGAATAAACTTTGCCTTTTGCGCATTTCGCGGCTCATGACATTCTGAAACACCTCTAATAGTTTTTCTCTTTGGGATTTTCGTATTTGGCAGACAGGGCATAGATTTTGGTTTACATCGGTTAGGAAGGAGCATGGCAAACTGTTGTCGGCCATTACGAAAAACTGTCTGTTGACCCAAAAAAAAAACTAAAAAGTTTAAAAAAACGACAACAACCGAATTAATTTAAAAGGTCTCATGTATGTACACATTGGTAAACAATTTACTTTATCGATCCGTGGATATACCACGGATATCTGCGAATCGATAAACCATCGCCCCCTTCTCCTTCCCCCTTGATACGCCTCTAATACGTATTCCTCATGTTCAAAAATTTATAAATAGACATTTAAACCTTGTTTCCAGGACACAGGGATCGGGAGGTACACCGTTGTATAGTTTTTGACGCCTTATTGGACGCTATGTTGAATATCTCACTTCCGGTCGAGTTTTCAACTGGGCAACCCTGATTTTCGGACTCGGCGGGGACGAAATAGGGAAAAAAGCATAGTTACTCAATTGTTACATAAAATGCTCCTTGCATGAGAACGGGAGGCTTTTGCTAGAGTTGTGCCTAGTCTGTTATGCTAACTTAAATTATTGTTCACATTACTATCATGGAAAGCAAAAACATTAGAGAATGAGTAGTTTTTACTACATAAAATATTTTATTAGATAATATGCCTATTTGCTCGTGTCAATTAAATACACATTCACATTTTAGGTTCTAACCATTATGGAATAGCTGGAATATACGCGCTGCAAGCCATTAAAAAGGGTTTTATAGGAATGAGTTTCACAAACACCTCACCATTAATGGCTCCCACTAGAGCAAAGGAAGTAAGTAATGAGACTTAACGTAGAACTAAAAAAAATCCAGGAAGCCACAGTATTCCGATCCCCTAATACCAAGAACACAGATAACAGTAGCTATAAATAAAGTTCATTGTGAAGAAGTTGATTCAGACTTCAGCAGCCATCAAAGTAAATGAATGAAAGAAATGGGGATAACAATATTTTATATATTGATCATCTCATTATACAATTAAGTGATAAAGAGAGTGGATGCTTTAACTTAATGTGTGACATTTTGATAGGTTTCTTTAAAAATTCTCCCACCGTGTCTCGTGGTTTACTGAATATTGCAAATTACAGGCTGCCTTGGGAACAAATCCAATTTCTCTTGGGGCACCAGCACTAGATGGAGATAGCTTCGTCCTAGACATGGCCACAACCGCAGTCGCTCTAGGAAAGGTAAATTTTATTCTTTAAGTCTATCAATAACTTGACATAGTTAGGCTTTTAGACAATTCATGAAAACGTATATTAAAAAATTTAGCAAATATGTTTTCTTAAAATAAAATGACACGTGCTTATTTAAACCAAATGAAATATTAATATACATCTGAAGTTTGGTTCGTTTTTGTTTTGTTTTTGTTATTTTCGCATATAATTGAAGGAAGGCGAGAAAGAAAGAGAGAGAGAGAAAAAAGTACATGCCCATTAATAATGTAGAACGTGTACTCCATGTGGTAAGCAATAACGTTAACCCTGGGGTAACTTTTGGTTCGAAATTGGTCCTGAAGTAGTTTTACTCAAACACCAAAACACTTCATACCTTACACTCGGATGCTATTACTCAATGTTTCGACAGCCATAGTGGCATCATCTCAAGATGATGTAAACTAAAGTAAAACTAAGATTGTGTCATGTAGTGGAGTCATATGAGCCGAAAATATAGTGACTTTGGGAAAATAGCAATTTTTTAAAATCGTTTCAAGACATCATTGGTAATTTCTTCCGCTAACTTTCCAATGACACAGCTTGGCGGAGGAACCTCGTATTGACCATTTTATGGCAAGTTTTGGACATTTTTGTGCTTTATTTCTAGCTTTTCTTGAATATCTCAGCTTCCTTACATGAGATCGAAATAAAAGAAAAAAGCAAATTTATTGCAATTAAATTCTCTACAACCATGTACCATCGATTTTTTTTCCTATAGATAACCTCAAAAAAATTATGAATGGTGGCAATTAAATCCTTGATATTTTCTTTTTCTTGCATATTTTTAAATAAAACTCTTAGAAAAATAGCACTAATAGTGATTAATAAGTGTGTAAAATTTGGTTCGAAAATATTAAAAAGAACGGTGAAATATGTAACAATATAGGAAGAGGTCTCTTTAAAAAAACATTTCTTTATGTTATCACTCGAAGCACCATCGCCCTCTGTATACTACCAATTCTTAAATTATAGTCCTTTTGATGCTGAATCAGCTGTATATTTTACTTTCGAAACAACAAGCCCAATATTGAACTGTCCCGCAATATTGACTAGCCCTCGTCGCGTTCAACTTACCGTGAGCCGCACAGAATATACATCAACGACTTAAAACTTATGACGAGATCATAATGACGTCTTCTCTATACATTTCCGACGTATTCATTCACTATGCGTATAATATTCATGTGTACATATTTCCACCCCGTACTTCCAAGTTACCAAACAACCGCCGAACCGCGTATCTACATGTTAACAACACTCGTTATGATCTACCAAGTCATTTTTGTATACGTTCCTTTTCTCTCGTCTTTCAAAGCCATATATTGACTGCCATCTCTACACACGAAATTACCCTTCACCCTAACTGTCTCAGAAAGCGTACTTAAACATCCACAGTCTTATAAAAATATCCAAAATGTAGAGGCCCAACATTTTCCTCCCCCAATGCCACCTCCGTAATCGTGGAATCTCCGGATCACTTTTATACGACGCAGAAAGGTCCAACCTACCAACAATATCAAAAAGCATTTGGATCGAACTAGCTCTATCGGCAGTGGTCGCGACGAAACATTTGTTACATTTTAAACGTTTGTACTCCCCTATACACATGACTCATATAGCATACCGCATATAGCTTCTACGGTTCTCCTAATATATTCTACGTATTTTCCTAACATCTAGCATTACACCACCGATTCGTTAAACGTTTCCAATGTTAAAATATGACCGATAATTAAATAATAATTATATTGAACTATATTTTATGCATAGACCACATAACATACGTCCTGGTAAACGTTCCATATAATATATGTCTAATGTGAAGGATTCTATGGCACACCTATCTTTCTACAACTACAAGCTGCAGACCTTTATGCATGTGCAACGAGTACTGAGCAAGTTAGAAGCTCATGTGGAAAAGGCTCCTTGATAAAACCAAGTCAGGTGTGGAACTTTTTCAATACCATTTTTGTTTAATTATCATAAAGAAATTAATTAAAAAGAACGTTTTGGAAAAATAAAATAATTTTAATTAATGCAGAAAATACTGAATTACTTAGAGGTAGTTAAAGATATTAGACTAGTATCAATGAAAACCTAAAAAAAAGTTTTTCAAAATCCGGTAAACAGTATAGATTCTTGTTTACTAATTAAGCCGTCATGTACAGAATATAAATTCAAACCGCGCGTGCGCAATAGGTTACTTCGATGACGATTTTCTGTGATTTCTACTAGTTTTCTCTTGACTTCTTCCGATTCCTTCTTAATTTCTCTTGATTTAATCCGATTTCTCCCTGATCCTCTGCAACTGGTCCACCAGATTTCCGCAACGGTTTACCTCTTGAGTTACTATAATATAATTTAACATTTATAATGCAACAAAAAAGAACATTAACTTTAACTGTTCCATTTGTTCCCTTGGAATTTAGAAATTCACACCCATGGAATAATTGTTATATGTTGATTTATCACTTTCTCTCTATCTCTCTCTCATAAATAAACTATGACCGTGTGTCATTCTCTGTATATTCGATACAGCATGGCACAATAAGCAACTATTTTCCTGAAATGGCGGATGCGCATTTTCTGAGCTCTACTCTAATCAAAGCTAATACGCCAACATATCCATTTTCACCAGGCTGGAAATATGCTAAATTGTTAGTTACCATTTAAGTTGATATTTATTTATTTACTTCTACAGAGTTTAAGCTTTGAGACGTCGAGTAAGGTAGTGACGAAAGAAATACTTCATATGCAGGAGGTCCAGAGATCAAATCCTATAAACCCACAAAAACAATTTCACTTTAAAAAAAAAAATTCTGCCGAATATTGTATTACCCATATTTCACGTCTATAAATGTTTCTTTGACTTTGTTGTTTGCTTCGTTAAACTGGATCGTTCGAATCTTCTTTGACTTACAAACTAATTTTGTTGGAATTTAGTAAAGAAAAAGTAAGAGAAAAAATATATTTGATACCCAGTTTTTATGAATCGGCTATATAAATCCGTACTAATAGGAAACGGCTCAATTCATGCTCTATTATACTGGGTGTTAATTTTTCGCGACATAAAATTTACTATAATAAATCATTAATATAATTTTTCATTATTATTTCTTATTTCATATTATGTGTCTTTCATATAATTTGTCTGTAATGTATAATTTGACATAGTGTAAAAACAGATGTAAGTTTCAAAATGTTACTACACGCTGAGAAAAAAAATTACAGACTCAAGTACATGCATTTCGTTTATGTCTATTTTGTACAGGTATAAAATATTTAATTTCTTTTTTTTGGAATATACAAAACTTTGGTTAAATGAATGTATTTTTTTCATAGATTTAATTTGTTAGATTCAAGTAAATATTTACTTGATACTATCTCAATAATATATTTACTTAATTTAAGTACGTATTTACTTGAACGTGCTAATTTATTTTACTCAGTGCATTGTAATAAGAAATTAAACTACTACCTTCTATTATATTACTTTTGTAATTAATTATCTGAATACGCATTTTTCTATCCTTAATTTTTGTCAAAGTCAAAGAGGTATTTATAGATGTGAGATATATTTGGGCAAGAGATTTGGGTCGAAAGAGTAAAAAAAAGAAAATACTTTTGGAGCAGTATTTGAACTCTGGACCTCCTGCATATACTTTACCCCATTCGAAGTCTGAAAACCTCAGCTTTGTGACGATAAATAAAGTTGAATTGCATATTAGCTCCGTTTTCAAAAATTCAAGGCTGCTCACCACATCGACGTTCTTTTACCATACAGGCCATTCCTTCTTTGAGAAGATCTAAACTAACATTTTAGGATATTCCCAGCCTTGTGAAATTTGGTATGTTGTCAATGCCACTAACTCTTAAATTATGATTCTACCGAATTACTAATTTTAACAAAACAAAATTTTAAGACTTATTTTTGATCAGATAGAACTTGCACGAAGAAAGAAAATACCAATTCCTGAAGGATGGGCGATAAACAATGAAGGAAAGGTCGAAACAAATGCTGAAATTGCTTACAATGCAAATAAATTGATGCCAGTAGGAGGTGCAGAGATGACCTCCGGTTATAAGGGTTATGGTTTGGGAATGCTCGTTGAAGTATTTTCTGGATTACTGTCAGGTAAATAATAACATTAACATATATCTATGTATTTACTAACAATTGATGTGATCACTTTCTATGACAGAGCTTGGTCAACGAGATTGGAAACCACAATGAAAGCTATTTTATTATTTAATTTTGGCTTAAGCAGCAATACTTCTTTAAGTTATATATACAGGGTGTAATCAGTTTCATGTCATTAAAAAAAACTGGTAATAGGGACCGACTAGACAAACAAAAACATTTATGACTTTTCCCTCTAGGAGCACTTTGAAAAAACTGACCTGGGTTAACATATTAAATATTTTTTTTAATGTTAATGTAGAAAATAATTGAGAATCACTGCTTTTCTTGGTCAAAGGACTTGTAGTTCCCAATTATGCAACTTTAAAATTGTCATAAAAAAGTGCAGTCCTCGGCGTCACACGCGGTGTCGAAGCAAAGGCTTTGTTTGGATCATCGGCCGCCTTTGATGGACCTCCTCAACCGAAGGCAATTATAAAGAGGTAAATAATTCGTTATCTTTTCCTGCACAACTGCAAGCAAATAATGGCCATAGAAGTTTAAACAGAGGATTTCTTTACATGTGTGTCTTTTAATTTGGAACAAAATATTGGATTAATGTTTATAATTATTTAAATGTGATTTATTAACGTTTGTAACATAAATGAGTGTCCTGGGTTAAAAGCTTACCTAAGTAAACCATTCAAAATCTCTGCATCTGCATCAATACACAGTTCGGTACGTCGAATACGTACTCCGTTCAACACTAAACAATAAACTATCAACTATCGTTGTTAATAAAGAAAAATAAAAGAAAAACTTGGTCAAAAATCCAAAACGAAATACAAAAAGAAGGAACAAGAAAGTTGTGTCTGTACGTAATCAAGAATTTAACGACTTGAACGGTAAAGTCAATGAAATAAATCTTAACTATAAATACACAGTGACCCGAAATTCAAAAATAACAAAAGCAACGAACGGCGGGGCGGGTTGGACGTGTGTACATAACGAAACACCCATAGTAACTAAAATATTGCACAAGGGAGAGTCAGAGTATAACGCAAAGACACGCGTGACGATCTAAACCTACCTCAATATTCCAGCAGTTCTCAAAAGATTTTATTGAAAATTTGCGAAATTTTTGTTTATTTTTGTTCTCCAAAACTATAAGCTTTAGACCCCATGTTATATAAGGTTTTTTTGTTTGTCTTGTAATTCCCTACCACCAGTTTTTTTTTATGGCATGAAAATAATTACACCCTGTAGAAACGACTTTTCTCATTTGGCTCAAAACTTAAGATGAAGATTCGAAAGTGATAGTTATAGTTTTCGTGAGAAGATTGAAAACTAGTTTGGTCGGAGATAGTCATAAAATTAAGAACAATTTTTTTATGTAGTCCCTTTGTAATGATTATGTCAAAGTTTTTCAAGTTTCGTCCCACACTGACATCCTCTTCAATAACGTGCAAGTGTTCTTAAAATAATAAACTAAATAAACGACTATTAACGTTTTTATACGAAAAGGCAGCAAACTTGAGCGGGTTTAGTAATGGGATTGGAGTTCAGAGAAATACAGCGTTCACGCTCCACTTTATAACTGCTTGTATATTAGCTCATACGTAGAAGGTATGCATCTTTAGGAGGGAGTTACATAACGAATATGGAGGGGATGTAAAGCAGTTGGTTCCTTGTCTATTAAATGTGTACAAGTAAAAAATACCTACTCTTCTATAAAGGTGAGGTTTGTCAAACATTTTTAGACTGGGGGTAGATCATCTCCTGCCGTCGGTGATTGGCCTTAGTAGGAAAAATAGGCCGACGTTTAACAAGTAAACAAAAAAAATCATGATCTGTGAAAACACGTTTTACTTTGTTCCTTATCACTGAATTTATTGTAATCAAAACGTTACTGTAGTTTCGGCACATAACATGCCATTTTCAAACGTTCACAGGGGAAAGCGAGAGTACAAAGATGAGGACGTGTAGAAACTAGTGTTAGAATGAGAATTGTCCACTAAGAAAGACAAATTAATAATAATAATAATAATAATAATAAAGCGTTTATTATTTACCCAATTTGATACATTTAACAATATAAATTATACATGTTTACATTGATTTTAGGATTTCACTGCTAGCATAACCAGAATTCAGGTTATCAAAAGAATGCAAAGATTGTAAATTAATAATTTTACAAATAGTATTTATTTTGGTTCTCATAAATAGTTTTTATTTTGCTGTTTGCAAAATCATATAAAGAATATGTTTCATTACAAAGGTGTCACAATACTTAAAATGTTTTCTTAAAATGTTTTCTTAACCGCTTCTCAAGTCACCGAGGTAACTCCTTGAAAATCCAGAATGATTTTGTGTAAGGTAAAGAGAAACGAGGCCCTACAGTTTATAGTGGAGTCCGAACCACATCTTGGGGATAATTTTATAATTAAAATTATTTCGCGGTGAGCAGGGATTGAACCTGCTTCGCTAGGTATGCCAGTATGCAAGCTAGACGCGCTAAACCACTGAGCTACCGTCCCCTTCAAGTAATAGACCTAAAAGCAGGATTTCATATTCTAATTTAAAAAGGGATTATGAAAATTTACCTACCATATTAACATAAACGATTAATAGAATTTGTGGATAAGAGGATTATGAACATTTAATACACCAAATAGGGGTGTGTAATATAGATCTAACTGGTCATTGAGGTTAATAATTTCCAGTAAATTTAATTATCTTTTCTCTTGTATACGTAATATATTTAGATTTTATAAATTTGGAAAAGAATGGCCGGATTCTAAGAAATGATTTGAAAACGTTGAATTTGTTTTTTGTTAAGTCTAAAGGACCGTAGGTGTTCGTTATATCTAATTTTAAACGTACGATCAGTTTGATCTATATAGTCATCACAATCCGGACATGTCAACTTATAATCACCTGATTTTTTCAAATCATTAGTCTTGTCTTTGGCATTAAACAATTGATGTGACAGTTTTGGCTGTGATTTAAAACTAACTTTAAGATTATGACTTGACAATATGTTAGCAAGTTCTTCCGAGGTACCTACATAATATGTTAGCGATACATATTTAGTATTTTCTTTATCTTTAATATATGGATAGTTCGTATGGTATGCTATTTTTAATTATTATCTATTAATTAAAGTTTCTATTGTTTTCTGTTGACACCCGTTGTTAAAAGCTATTGCTTTAATTATATCTAGTTCTGCCTTTAAGGCTTGTTCTGAAAGAGGCAGTGATAAAGCTCCATGTATCATAGAGTTTTAAGCTACTACTTTATGTGGTTTAGGACTAAATGAAAAATTTGATATGGTGGTATCTGTGAAAGTTCAGAAAATTGATTTTATCGTCTTTTTTCCTTTCTACAGTAAAACTTATATTAGGGTGAATATTATTTATAAAGTGTAGGAAGGCATTTAATTTTCTCGAACCTATAAAATCGGCCAGTACATTATCTACGTATCTAGTCAAAAATGTAATATGTTCATGATCCTCTTATCCACAAGTTCTATTAATCATTTATGTTAACATGGTAGGCAAATTTTTATAATCCCCTTTTAAATTAGATTATGGAATCCTGCTTTTAGGTAAATTGTGAAGTATTGTGACACACCTTGTACTCTCGCATTCACTTATGAACGTTTGAAAATGACACGTTAATTTATTAGTGCTAAGTAGTATTAGTGCTAAGTTTAAAAAGTGCTCTTGAAATCGTCGAAACATAAACGCTGACTGTATTCCCAAATTCCATTAACTAACACACCGGTTTGAAATGATACGGCCCCCCTTTCCCCATGTTTACTTTAATCTGGGAGTTGTCATATTTATTGATTATACTCACGAATTATTTTGCCTCTATCATAATTAGTCAAATTTACACTAGGTGCCACTACCAAGGAATGATCATTGCTCTACCAGCGGGCCTTTCTCAAAATCTAGGCCCACAGTCGCTCCGAATATTGTACCACGTAATATCTAGATGAATCAATATCGATTCACCACGGTGACCTAACTTTTATGACTAGTCCCTCCACTAATTAGCAAATAAATAAAACGCGAATTTTCAACCACATTTAAAAACCATATTTACAAAAAGAGCGCAAAAATAATAGGTTTAGAAATAAAACAAAAATAATGAATACTTAAATTAAAACACAAGGAAATATTCAAACTGGACCGTTGTCCTGTACTTAAGTAAAGTGTTACGTTGTTCATAAGTTAGTTTACAAGAAAATACCCAAACTAATTACCTGAGGGGTAGAAAAGACACGGTACAATTAACAAACATGAAGTTAAGAATTCCAAAAACTACTAAAACGTCAGTTGCCAGCGACAATTCGGAGAAGTTTAAAATTTACTTGGAAATTTAACGGCAATAAGCTTACTTTTACCACAAAATTTCAAAACAAAAACATACTCGCTGACACTAAGAATTACTACGTTGAAAGTATGACAATGTCCTAGTCAAGCTAATGGATATTATCCACCCCAACGAAACCTAGACCAGTGAATGCTAATCCGCATCATTTTTGTGCATTTAAGTCGACCAGCAGTTGGTGTCCTCTATCGTACAAATTATGAGCCAAAATAGTACTCGCCCAGCAACTGACGTCATAAATCGAACAATATGGCCAATATGGCTTTCCCTAAATATAAAACATCTTTTCAATAACAACTTAAACTATTCTATATCCACAGCTAATTAATTATTCCTAGTCGGTAAAAAATTCCTTTTCCTTTGTCTGGATTTCTTCTGATTTTTGTAAATTAAGGGGAAACCATTTACGAGCCTACTGGCGATCTAACTAATTTAATCATTCGTTTAAACGGTATCAGTTTTACCACGTTCTCGATTAATTGGCCTTGCATTTAATAAGGCAACGTTCGTCGATGACAGAGCTGAACGTTCCCAAGCTTTGGAGTTTATGGGGGTCTAGTTTTCAGGTTGTTAACTGGCAATGAAACATTTCCGATTTAGAAAATATACTACAGAATACTTTATAGTTATTGCTGAAAAGTCTTTGCTATAGGCACTGAACGACTGTGAAATTATAAATTTATACAAGCTTGTTTACTTCTAAAAGCTTTCTAATGCTGGCCTCCTAATTATCCACAAAATCGCGTTATTTTGTGAAAAGTAATTTCAATTTCTTTAACCCCTTTATCGCATTTGATACAGAAAATAGGCTTCAGTTATATTAAGTTTCGTGCTCTGTGATGAAAATCATAATTAAAATTATTATAAAACCAATATTAAGTTTAGAAAAGAGAGGAAACCTCAACAAAACTGATTGTCACATTTTAATAATCAAGAAGCTATTAGCATTATCAATACAAAAGGATAATCTAAGCTAAGACCTTAGTATTTAATTCCGTGGCCATCCTTGACCAACATAATTTTTTATATCACGGTATAATGTTGCTCCACAACAACTATCCGACGATGTGTAATATTTGCACAAATTTTATATCAATAACGTTTCTAATTATAGTTTTAATCACCTAATGAAATTATAAATATTATGTATTATTTTACTACCCACTTTGATAGCTACAATGAAGATAAAGTATCCACAAATTATTAATTAATTGAAATATACATTCCAGGATCTAATTATGGACCAAATATTCGTAAATGGGGCTCCCAGAGTGTGCAGGCCAATCTGGGTCAAGGTTTTATAGCTATAAATCCGAATTGCTTTGCAGATGGATTTGAGGACAGATTGAATGATTTAATGACCCATTTAAGAAATATGGAACCTGTAAGTAAGCATAGAAATTTACTTTATATTATTACGAAGATGTTTCGTTAATCAAGCATTCTATTGACCTGCTCTGATTTTAGGCTGATCCAGAAAAACCTGTTCTGGTCCACGGAGATCCAGAAAGAATACATATGGAGAAAGTTAAAAAAGATGGCGGGTTATTGTATGTGCAAAATCAACACGATAGTAATGCAAGACTGGCTGAGGAACTTAAAGTTAAACCAATGGTGTCTAAATAAAAATATTTTTATATAAATAGGTAATATAACTAAATGCACTTTTTAACAATTTTGTACAAATATGTTCAGTAAATACACCAAATATTTTATAATGTTGGATAATTCTACAAATGTGATAGAAAATTTAAATTGTTCATGTTTTGAGCAAATGTTAATTATAATTATTATTCCTGTTAAAATACAACATTTATAAAACGTTACTTAATTTTTATTATTTCTCCATATGACCCACTTAAGATCAAACACTCCTGTATACCCGTTAATTGATTCTTGATATCCTTCAAACTTTGGTGGTAAGAAAATATCGATAAGGTGATTCTTTGAATTTAGTAATATGTGATACATGTCGGTAGTGTGCTATTTCAAAGGGGATTGAAAGGTCGATTTTTCAGAATAAAATTATTAGCGATTTGATGTTTGAGATAGTGGCCGTCAAAAAAAACAATTTCTTAAACTAAAGTTAATTTTTATCTGTAAAATGGATTCTCAAATCAAAAAAATGTATTATTAATTTTTTGTTGAGTGTAATGCATCGTACTACTTTGAATTGATTTTACAACAAAATAATTATTTATTTAATAGGCAGAAATTCTAATTCGTACATACCTACCATTTTTCTAACAAATAATCTTCAATAAAGATATGAGAACAAAAGTTACTGCATGTGTCAATTTATTTATTTATTTATTTTTAATTTATTATGTTATTATGTTATAAAATCAATTCAGTCTAATACAATGCATTATTTTGAAGCAAAAATGAAAAATAAATTTCTTTGATTTGAGAATCCATTTTACAGATAAAAATTAGTTTTAGTTCAAATAATTGTTTCTTTTATGGCCACTATCTCAAACATCTTTGAACTACCTACGATGTAATCTTGTAGAAAGGGGTTTCTAAAGATGCTGATTAAGAATACCTCTGGTTAAAAAAAAATCGCTAATACTTTTTTTTGAAAAATCGACTTTTCAAACCCACTTAAAATTATACATACGCTACTAACATGTATGGCATATTGCTAAGTACAAAGAATCACCTTATCAGTCTTTTCCTACCACCAAAGTTTGAAGTTGGATAAAGCATTAATTAATGGGTATACAGGGGTGTTGCGATCTTAAGTGGGTCACACTGTATATATCTTAATGTTTATTACAACAAAATAGACGACTTTGCTTTGATACACTAACAAAGCGGTACTAAGAAATGAACAATAAAATAGTTGCACCATACCCATGCTCGGAATCCACATAAGTAAAAATCACTCAGAGAAAGATCAATCATGGGTGTACTACTATTTCTCCTTACATTTATGGAAAAATTCATATATAATAAAATCCAGTCGGTGCGAGCCCCTTCCTCTTCGCGATCTGAACTAGAAAACGGCTTTTTAGGCGAGCTTTTTCACGGCACGCGCCCGGTACGAATTAGACTTGGGCGATATCGTGATTTTTCAATCACAACGTGAATTGTGACTGTGAATTTCTGATATCAGTGAATTTAAACCGTGATGTGATCACGACTTTTCATAATACGGCGAATAGGAAAAATTGTTAATTTTGGTGAATTGGTGAAATCGCTACTTTGGTAATCTGTGCAGCCGTAGATATATAATACGTAGGTATGATAATTACATATACATGCATATTGATATTATGATTTTCTTATCCAACTAACCTGACATGGATTGGTGATAAAGCCAAAACACTAAAGTTTTAAATGGGACGCTTATTTGAACTTCGTAATAGCATATTTTTGTAAAGTTATACAAATATGTAAACATTTCGGAAGCATCAATAAACTATTTAGGTTTTAGGTTGCTAGTTATCAAACACGGATTTTAATTTTTGCTGGGTTATTGTTTATAATAATAGTGCTGCAACCTTTTTAATATAAGCCCCGGATTTTAATAAAAATGTACAAACTAAATAATGAATATAATGTTTATTTTTTCATATTTGCTATTATTTAATGGGAAACATTTTATTTAATAAAGTCCAAGAAGGTATTTCTCCCATTCAAATATTTATCAAAAATTTGTTACAATACTTCTTTCTTACAATTTTGGTCAACGACATAAGGCAGCACTTCTATATAACGTATACAGGCTACAACCATTATACTCTTCGCCAACTTACTATACTTTTTTATTAATTGTTGCATATTCTATATACCTATATATAGGATACTCATCTTCGCAGCTAATTGATTATAAAATTGCAAACCCTTTGAGAAAAGATGATTTCTACATTTCTACTATGGTTAGTCGATGTGTTTTCGATGTAGAAGTTGTGGTTATTTCTCTCCAACAAAAACACAATTATCTAAAACATGTTTTGGAGCTAAGCATTTCACAATTTTAAAAATCAAAAAGAATACAAAATTGTCGAATTCCATATTTTTATTATATGCCATGCCGAGACGTGGATGTTCAATATTTGCAATAAAATTGCTAGTATATTAATCAAAAAAATATTTTAACGCATGGTTTTATTAGGTGTTCTTGTAACAGAAATGTTCCGCCACGACCCTGCCTTTAATTGTTAGTGAATAAAATCTATAAAAAGATAAGTATATAAATATCTATATAGTATGAGACGCTTAAGATCAGCCTATCTTGTGAAACGCGTACCTACCTAATATCGTTAAATCACAGAATCGTTTGCTTTACGTGTTATACATAAGGTCGCAAACAAGATATTTATATCGTCAAAAATATATTGATATATGGAAAGTCGTGATCACGTCACGCTTTTCTTCCAACTTTATTCACAGTCGTTACTTGTGATTTTTTAATATCAGTGATTAAATCACAGTTCGCGATATATCGCCCATTACTAGTACGAATCGACGCGGGACGACAGCCGACGTTGCGCCGTATATGTGGGATGCTAGTTAATTATAAAATTAATTTATTTAATTTTTTCCAGTTCTTAGTTTTGCTCTCGGTAACTTGGTAAAGTTCTATAAATAAATACTAAAAGATGAGACTAAAATATGAAAATTCGACAAATGTGTTAACATCACTATAGAACCTATTATTATTAATGTAAGAACCCCAGACAGTTCGTCAGAATATTCAGAAAAGGAATTCTAAAAAACTTTTGTTTTTACAACACTACATTATATTTTATACATTTGATTATTTTATTGTATTCTTCAATTCACTCTTTAAATAATTCACTAATTGATAAGTGATTTGTCAATATATGTGCCTACATTAAAGCTGATGTACAAATAAATGATTAAACATACATTTTTGGCCCTTTGTTAATCTGAAATAACACATTATCATCATAAATTACTACAGTACTCGAAGTGAAACAATAAATTAATTGCAGTTGTTGCATAGCTGCCTAGATTTACTTATGCAGAAAAGGTGTAAAGCGATGTTCTTTTCACAGATGGAAGGACCCCGCACAATCCTTATGGATTTTGTCAATTATTATAATCATGAACCTGAACTCGGATTTGGGTTAAACGGGTCTTAAAACTCTTGGATATACCTTCTCCACATCAAAATCTCAATAATGGGCCGTCTGCGCCCGTTTTAGCGTCATTTGTTATTGTTATTGTTAATGAACCCTGTAAAATGATCCATTTTAATATATAAAGTATTTAAGAAAAAATAAATTTAGCCCAAAATTCTTATGAAAAAGTTTCAAACATTATCACTTCACGAAAGACCGATAAACGGCTTTGGTATCGTCTTTCGTTGAAATCTCAATAAAAAATAATTTCACTAAAAATGCCTTTGGAAATATCTATCAGCTCGAGGACGACGGTGAATCAACTTTGGGCACTGTCGCGCGTTGTTTGAAAATTAATTATTTTTCGAAAGTACCAAAAACTGGACATTTACGAAAGAAAAAAGGGTCAATCGAATCAGGAGCGGGTGCTGCTGATATTATAAGCCGGTCCGCGGCAATATCGGCAACATCCATGTCTATTCGTCAACAGTGTCGTCGAGACATTGAACAAGCAGTCTCGACAAGAGTGTACTGCACGCATTATACCGGGTGGCCACGAGTCAATGTACACCCCCAGTATTTTGGTTGTTTTTGTATTTAAAAATTTAGTTTTTGTACACATAAATTAGACAATAATAAGCTACTTTTAGACCAACAGGAATGAAAATATCACTTCCGGTTGAACCGGAAGTGACATCAACTTTTTTTTCTTAAATGGAATGCCTATATTTTTTTATGGTTTCTCATTAAGCATAAATTTCTAAGTGTAGCATTTTTTTCAGATGTAAAAAATTCCAAAAAATAAGTGAGATACGAACAATTTTTTAATTTTTTCAAAATGGCCGCGTCAGATGAATGCGATGTAAGAAAATTACTAAGTAGGCTATGGAAATTATTAGTAAGGTTGTAGACTTGTCTGTAAAGAAGAAAATAGTTGTTTGAATTACTGATATGTGCCAGTATTTTTAGTTTTCTTTTTCTAAAAAAACGGAATTTCATTTTCATTTTCATTTCCGTAGGGGTCCTATGGAATTTTTTTTAATGGGACTGTGCTATTTCTTTTATTAATCAGAAATAATCATTCATAAATTATAATTTTTTAGTCATTACTCATTTCTTAACGATATCCTTCGTAATAATAGAAGTATTTTAAAAAAGTAAGCGCCAACAAATCATTTGAATAAGGTACCTATCTACATTTAAATCAAAAATTGCAGATAGCCACGAGAATGACAGACATTCGTAACAATTGAATTAGTCTTGACTTACTCACTAATTTTCTGAAGCAAGTGTGTTAAAGTTGTTATAAATAAGAAAATTAATATAAAATGGCTGAAAATTATTCAAGAGATGAAAAAGTTGACATGATAATTATTTATGGAGAGACTCGACTTAATGCAACTAGAGCACAAAATCTGTATGGACGGAGATATCCAGAAAGAAGACAACCTCCGAGAAACTATTTCGTCCGGTTGGAGCAACAATTCAGAACTGAACCTAATGTAGAAATTGAAGAAAGATTTATTGTGGATGAAGAAACGGAAATTATTGTATTAGCTTTAGTGCATGTTGACCCAACCATTTCGATAAGACAAATTGAACATGAATTACCAGTTTCCAAAGAATCAGGCAGAAAAATTTTAAAGAAACACGGCTATCGTTCTTATAAATATCAATTGCTTCAATTTTTGCATGAGAATGATTATCAACGAAGAATAATATTTTGTAATTGGTTACAGTTACGCCAATTAAGAAATGAAAATTTTATCAAAAACATTTTGTTCACTGATGAATCGAGATTTACAAACCTTGGGTTATTTAATCGAAACAACACTCGATATTGGGCAATTGATAATCCTCACTTTATGAGACAGGGGCGGTTTCAGGAGCGGTTTGGCTTCAATGTTTGGTTAGGCGTACTGGGCGACCATATCATAGGTCCAACAATTTTTAACAAAACTCTGACTGGACCAAGATATCTAGAATTTCTCCAAAATATAATAGTTCCACAGATTAATCAAATTTCCAATATCAATATTGACGAGGTTTACTGCCAACAAGACGGGGCTGGACCACACAATGCTATTATCGTTAGGTATTACTTAAATCAATTATTTCCAGATCGTTGGATTGGGACCATGGTCCAGTCAGATGGCCTGCAAGGTCGCCTGACTTAACCCCACTCGATTTTTTTTATTTGGGCGAATTTGAAAAATAGAGTCTACATGACTGCTCCAACCACACGGCAAGACCTGGAAGAAAGAGCTCGACACGAAATTGCACAAATAACACCTCAATAATTGTTAGATCTGCAACGATAAGTCGCGCTACTTTGTGTATTAATCAATGCGGTGAACAGTTTGAACAATTATTGAGTATTTATATTTTTTATATTTATGAAATTTATTTCAATAAATAAATATATATTTTGAATTGGATTGATTCACTAATTATAATATTGATGACCTAAGTGCGATTCTGTGGTGTGAGTCGGATAACTACTTACCACGGGTCACCTTGTGTAGCGATCCGAATACGCATAGAATCTATCGAAGGTCTTAATAATTTAAGAAGTGTTTCTGAGAAAGTTATAAGATATATTCAGAAGTGCACCGCTCGACATCAGATTACGATGGAGAGAGCAGACGGTAGCAATCACAGTAAGTATAATTTTATCTATTTTCGTCTTGGGGGGTCTTAAGGGTTACTAGCATTCCCCTTCATCTACATTATCAGTAAACAGGGCTGGCAACTGTCCTTATCGTGAATCGGACCCTGAACTGGGGTTTGGCAGGTCTTGAAACCCTTGGATATACCTTTTTTACATCAAGATTCTCAATAATGGGCCATCTGGGTTCATTTTAGCGTTATCTGTTATCAGTGAACAGGGCTGCCAACTGTCGTTATAGTGAATCGTACCTAAGAGTTAGGTACTGCGGGTCAGGAAACCCCTAGGTATGATTTTCTTAAATATTTCAAGAGCCAGTGACATATTTATATTTGCTTGAAGATATTGCACAAATGCCTATCAGTTGGGATTTGTATAAAAAGTAGAGTTTTAAATAATCCCCATTACAAGGAAACGCTGATAGGAAACACTTTATAATTTTCAGAATATCTTGATAGCTTTCTGAATCAGCCTACAAGAACGGCTATCAGTTTACATTCAAGAACCTTTTGGGTATCACTGGCTCTTGGAATAAAATGCATGCATCTTAATAAGGCCCGGTTGTACAAACACGGTTCAATGCTGAGTTCAGCTAAACCACGTTCAAAGATGAATTCGGCTCAAATCTGATATTCTGTTGTATACACAATATTTGAACTCGGTTCAATAGAACTAAGCTCAATCAAATAGTTGTTAGGTTGGTAGCGTTCGCACATGCGCAAACTGGCTAGTTCTATAAAATGGTACGGTTTGAAGGTTGGCGGATTGATTTAACCCCAAATGGTTTGTTTATTTTGATACATTTAATAATAATTAAAATACCAGGTAAGAAATAAGTTACTGCTTGTCAATGTGTGTGTGTGTGTGAAATATTGTAGATAAGTTAAATATTGTAAAATTGTATTTTTTAACCATGTTTATTATCTCAATTTTAGTTTTCTAGAAAATGTCGTCCGATACAAAAAGATCTGCAAACTCTAGTTTAAAAGAAGAGTCAATTCTCTTATGAACATAGTACGAATAGTAAGTATAACCTGCATTTGCACAAACAGTGGCAGTAATAATCCAAATATGAAATTTGACAACATACTACAACTACTTACACTACCTATGCTTTCTGTTTTCATAGACTTTTCATTAAACAAAATCTTCATCATCCATTAATTCCTCCATATTTTCGTGAAATTGTCATTTCGTGTTAACCTTTAACAGAACCAGAACAAAAACAAAATTGACCATTTTCGGTCACCTAATTCTGACACCTGATTTTGACACAGTCTTAAGGGCACACAAACCTCATCCAATCACAGAGGAATGTAATGAAATCAAATAAAGATGAGTTGCTAGCAGAAGCAGTTTAAGTCTGTTATTAGAAAATAACAACGTTTACCCATCTCTAGAAAACAAAACAATGAGTTGTGTGCCCTCCACGCCACCAACGTGACGTCAACCGAAAATGGTCTATAATAGCCGTGTAGAAAAATCAAAATAGAAAATACTTTTGGGTTATATTTATCTTGAACCAGGCTTAAACCCAAAAATTAGACTGTTTACATGAATCTTCAAAAATGATAGGACTATGTTTAAAGCTGAACTTGGCTTGTAAAACTCAACCTTAAATTTTAGCTTACGTAGTTTAATCTTGAACCGGACGTGAACTTGAATTGTACAACCGGGCCTAAAATGGAAGGGGGTTGAATTTTATCTTAAAATATAAGCGTTCATGTCTGAACATTGGAACTCAAATTACTCGGAACGGCCCATTATCGATCTTTGGACACATTGGGACTTTTAATTGGACGTTCAGGATAACATTTTCCCAAGATATCAAAAAAATTTACCGAAAACCAAAATCTATAAGGATTATACGGGATCCTTTGCTCGAATTGTTTTGTTAAATTTTACGATTGATTAGTTTGACAACAGAATGTTGTTCAATGACAATGAACTTCTTGTACAGTACTTTATTAGTACTTTATTTAATAATGTCAGAACATCCAAGAATATCAAAAAAACAAATTGTTATATACTCAAAACACCGTTTAACAAAAAAGCCTCTCTATAGCAATGTGTCAACTTTCTTATTTTCACAACTACTATTAAATAATCTACTGTCATATTTTAGTCGTTAGTGTCAATCTTGATGGTTTCTTAATATACTCCGCATGAAAAAGTATGGCTTACTATAAAAGTGCAGCTGGAATTGCATCTAAAGGTATGTACTTTTTATCATTTAGTTAAGAGCCTGTGAAAATTAAATTTGCTTTAAAGAACCTTGATAACATACATGTATACTTGTATTTACAGTAAAGTTAAACTACACAACTGATTTTTAAATATATGTGGCAGCGTCAATAATATAAACAATAAAGTAATCATTTTCTTGATGTTGAAATGATTCCCAGCTGTAAACAACTAGGAACAACTGAAATCGGCCCAATGAACCATTTAACTTCAATCCTTGTGCGAACACATAAAAAAGGAACAGCAGAGTTTTGTATCAACTCCAGATTGCTGACATTAATATTATATGCCAGTAAAAGAATGCTTCATGTTCTCCAACCTATGCTTGGGCATCATCTATGTAGAGCCTTGGTTTCCTCGGTTGCGGAGAACCGACGACAGTCTGCCCACCGCGCCTTGACTTAATGACCAAGACGATTAAGCTTTGACGGACTTGGTGAGACAATCTAGCATTATATACTGTTAGTCTGTTAATACTAAAAGTTACAAAGATTTAGTTGTAAAAAGTAATATATGGAAAGAAATAGGAGACAAAATGAAAAAACGTCTTCTTTTAACATTAAAAGTGCAACCAATATTATATAGTATCCATGTTCTGATCCATGCAGAATGCAAACGCAGATGCCGACGAATAAAAAGGAACTAGACGAACTACCATTTCTAGCAAACCATTTGAGACCAAAATCGACATCCTTGTAGGTCGACAGACAGTCGGTTCTCCGAGACCGATTGTTGGAGGATATCAAAGCTTCAGCGAGTATCTCCTAAACAAGCAGACTTTCTTGAAATAACGCGACTATATAGAGAAAAATTAATGCAGTAATAACTTACCTAGAAAACAACGGGCTGTTACGGGCCCATCTACCTGTGTCTCGCAGATTATCGTACGGCTCCTGACAATGTAGAATGAGACAAACTCTAAACATCCAGTCTTAATTTTTCGTTGATTGACGACAAACGTTTTTGAAGCGGTAGCCTTATAGTTTCGGTGTAACCGTGCGCCTATTCGTCCACACGTCTGTATGTCACAGACATCCCATTCTCTTACGGTTATATCTATTGAGATGAAATTTGGAATACAGACGTAAGTTGATGACCCAGAACGGAAAAAACTAATCCTTGAACCCCCCTACATACAATGCAAAGTGAACCTAAACACTTACCCCATCGAATAGGGTGGCTTTGGATAGGTCTTTTAAAATACAGAAAAAATATTTATTTACCTTATAATTTCAATCTTTCAGTCGTGAGATATTCGCTTCAAAGTCGTTGTCAACGCCTCCCCCCCCCTCTAATTTCTAAACAATCAATGCAAAAATCTGACATTCCCGAATATACCTTCAGTTAGTACTTTCAATAAAAATTATAACGAACCTGTAGCAAAAGTACTTAATGAAGAAATTTGAAATCACTGTTTTTAGAGAACGAACAAAATAGCTCTTAATACGCGTGTACTCCATTCAATTTAAGAATAAAGCATTTGTTACATATGGAGCTATTTCCAGAATTTCCATTGATCAAAATGTGAAACAAGTTCACCCTACAGTCCACCCCTTGCAACCTATGTTCGGCTTGAATGTAGATGTACCTAGTATTGTATGGTCTGATGGACACGACAATGATTTTATATAATTTAGGCCGGAGCCGTGTCACCGCTACGATACTTATCAACTCTACTCACAAGGGGGATTCAAGTTACTCTTCAGGTTCCCCAAGACGAAAATAGACAAAATTATACTAACTGTGATTGCTACAGTCTGCTCTCTCCGTCGAAATCTTATGTCGGGCGGTGGACTTTTAATGAATATATCTTATAATTAGCACTCTCTTTGAAACACTTCTTAATAATTAAGACCGTCGATGGATTCTATGAGTATTCGGACAAGTACACAGACGTGGCGGGATCAAGGTGACCCGCGGTAAGTAATTGTTCGATTCACGCCACAGAATCTCAAATCTTATAATTAGAAGAAATCGAATTCAAAGTATATTTTTATTTATTGAAATAATTCATAAAATGTAAAAAATATAAATATTCAATACTTAACTAATGTATATAAGGCAAACATCAAAGAGCACCACCACTCGGCAAGCTGTTACCTCCCGTAGGAGTGTAACTCATCCAGCATTGAGAGAACTATGACAATCGACTGTACAAAAAGATTCAGACTCCCAATTAGTAATGATTGTAAAATGTATGCGGAACTTGTTGAAAAGTATTCCCTTTTAATTTTGCACTGAAATTATCGAAATGATTGTCAGGATGCTTAAAGAAGCTATCTATATGAGTTCGATGTCGACTACTATGGCGCTGTCCGCCTGAGTTGGGATAAAAAGTATTTTGGGTTCGTCGAAATCGACCCTCCGACTTTGAATTTTTTTACTAATTTTTGGTACGTTCTAGTGGTTTGGATAAGGATTATGCTCTCCCCTTTTGAGGATAACTAAATGAGGATTTTGGTTTTTATTGGAAAAACCGTCCCATTGAATTTTTCTTAAATTTTGACGTTTAAAATAGCTACTCGCTACATCCTGACTGACGATTTCGCCCTGTGAACCACTAAATTCCTGGTACCTTCGAAAAACCAAATTCGTGGTACTTTCGAAAAATTCATCTCGAGGAGCGGTTTTCCGCTTCGTGCAAGTCTCTTTATTGTACTTTCAAAAAACTAAATTTTTGGTATTTTCAAAAAATTAAATCCGTTGTACTTTCGAAAAATTTGTTGGTCGGAGCAGCTTTCCGCCATGGCTGATTTTATTCGTGGTACTTCCGAAAAAAACAGATTCGTGGTAGTTTGCAAAAATCAAATTCGTTGTACTTTCGAAAAATATGTTGGACGGAGCAGTTTTCCGCCCTGTGCGACTTTATTCGTAGTACTTTCAAAAAACCAATTCTTTGAGTACTTTTTAAAATTCGAACGAAGGAGCCCAAAGGCGACTGACCGTCGTACTCGAGATGAAACATTTTTCCAAGCCAATTTTTTGGTCATATTTAGTGAAATAATTTTTTTACGCAGATTTCGATTTAAGATGATGCCAAAGGTGGTTATAGGTCTTTTTAATGTTTCAAAGATGATTTTTTTAGTAAATTGGATATTTTTTCAAAGGGATCGTTTTACTGAGTTCAATAACATGAACAGTGACCGCTTCTAATTCTAATCGTGGCGCTTGTGGCTGTGTAAACCAGTGTCAGGAGGAGTTCATTCTTAAACTGAACAACCATATAGGTATATAGTATAATGCTGAAGAGAACGTTGGCGTATGGTTGCGGAACCTTACCATGTGCCTGCCTAACACGGTCTCCGCTAATTCTTTAAATGAATAATCCGAGCATATTTAAGATTTGGTTAAATGACAAATTATTGCCCATTGATGATACTTCTTAGAAGACTGAAATTCGACGTCTTAAATTACTATTACAATTATTCCCTATACACATATATTTGTTTTTTTAGAAAACTGCAACCTTTTTTGTTCAAAGTTTATTTATCTCGGATAGTGAGAAAAACCATTTCAGAATGTCAAGTGCGTATTACAGAAATGATGAAAATGGAGATTTAAAAAAATATGAAATCGACGCTTCTTTATACTTATAGTTATGTCTGGTCATATAGATGATAAATAACATCATATACTTCTCTTCAGCATCACTTTATTAAGCACTCTGTGAAACGATTTCCTTTTACTTCCACATCCACGACTGGATTGGAAGTATGGTAATCGTAAATTTTTTTTTTCTTTATGTAGGTTTAGAATGTCATTAAACGTCGAGATTTTAAGTTTGAGCGAAAAAAATTTGTCTGTCTATCTGTAGCTTTTTTTGTCCGCACGATTTCTCCGGAACGGTTTAAGATATTGACTTGAAACTTTGTATACCTATGCACCATAACGAAATCTCGAACTGGATTGTTTTTTGAAGATATCCGGTGAAGGCTTGGGGGGGGGGTAAATAGGGGTAAATGGGAGAAAATATGTAGAGCAAGCTGGTAAGAGTACAGAAACTTGAAATTTGATGTATGTACTACAAGCCAACGCCTCAAATTTTTTTATTTTCATCTCCTCACCACCACCCCACTCCATTTT
The DNA here is from genome assembly GCA_963583905.1 of Stenurella melanura. Lineage (NCBI taxonomy): Eukaryota > Metazoa > Arthropoda > Insecta > Coleoptera > Cerambycidae > Stenurella > Stenurella melanura. Next base: position 150,171,836 of record OY757310.1, read on the forward strand.
TAAAGGGGTCGACAAAATAGAATTAAGATATTCACTTGAAATTTGGCATACGTATAATAATGACATCAGAAACTAGATTATATTTTGGGATCATTCTGATGGAGGGTTGGGGGTTAAATAGGGGAAAATAAGTAAATAAAGTTGGTAAGTGTACAGAAACTTGAAATTCGGTGTATGTACTAGAAGCCAAGGCAAGATTTTTTTATAAAATTTCTCAATCCCCCACCAACACTACTCCATTATTGAAGGGGCTGGTAAAAAAAATTGAGATATTCACTTGAAATCTGGTACACGTATGTTTTGTAACGACATCTGGAACTAGATTATATTTTAAGATGATTCCGTTGAAAGGTTGGGGGTTAAATAGGGGTAAATAGGTGAAAAATAAGTAAAGCAAGTTGGTAAGAGTACAGTAACTTGAAATTCAGTGTGTGTTCTAGAAGCCAAAGCCGCAAATTGTTTTATAATATTTTTCAACCCCCCACCACCCTACTCCATTATTAAAGAGTTTGATAAAATAAAATAGAGATATTCATTTGATATTTGATACACGTATGTATTATAACGACATATAGAACTACATTATATTTTGAGATGATTCCGTTGAAGGATTGGGGGTTATTTAGGGCTAAATAGGGGAATATAAGTAAAGCAAGTTGGTAAGAGTAAATTCGATGTATGTACTAGAAGCCAAGGTCTCAGATAATTTATAATATTTTTCAACCCCCCACCACCCCTAGTCCATTATTAAAGAGGTTGTTAGAATAAAATTTTTTATTTACGTGAAATTTGGTACACGTATGTATTATAACGACATGTGGAACTGGAATATATTTTGAGATGATTCCGTTGAAGGGTTGCGGTTTAAATAGGCTCAAATAGGGGAAAATAAGTAAAGCGAGCTGGTATGAGTACAGAAACTTGAAACTCGATGAATGTATTAGAAGCCAAGGAGTTTTTTATAATATTTTTCAACCCGCCAATACACCTACTCCATTATTAAAGGGGTTGATAAAATAAAATTGAGATATTCACTTGAAATTTGGTACAAGTATGTATTTTAACGATATCTGAAACTGGATTACATTTTGACATGATTGCGTTGAAGGAGTGAGGGATAAGTAGAGGTAACTAGGGAAAAATAAGTAAAGCAAGCTGGTAAGAGTACAGAAACCTGGAATTCGGTGTATGTCCCAGAAGCCAAGGCCTCAGATTTTTTAATAATATTTTTCAACCCTCCACCAACCCATTATTAAAGGGGTTGATAAAAAAATTGAGATATTCACTTGAAATTTGGTATTCGTATGTATTATAACGAAATCTGGAACTTGATTATATTTTGAGATGATTTCGTTGAAGAGTTGGGGGTTAAATAGGAGGAAATATGGGTTTATAAGTAAATCAAGCTGGTAAGAGTACAGAAATTTGCGATTTGGTGTATATACTAGAAATCAAGGCATCAGATTTCAAACCCCACCACCTCCGCTCTATTATTAATGGGATTGCTAACATAAAATTGAGATATTCACTTGAAAGTTAGTACCCGTTTGTATTGTAATGACATCTGATTGAGATGATTCCATTGAAGGGGTGGGAGGACATCTGCCTCAAATATTATTAAAATTCTATTACCAATAATTCACACATACTAGAGTGTGAATCTAGTCAAGATGTTTCCTTTAAAGTGACTTGGATGAGAAATCTGGATGTGGAAGTAGTGATTCCTTAGGCAGCGGTTTTTACCTGACTACGACAAAGCGGAAAAGGAAGGGTTATGAATTTGGCAGTCTATGTATGTATGTGGGTGGGTACGTATGTTCCATCATAGCGGCCAAACTACTGAACTAATTTCTATAAATAAGGTCTCGTTGGATTTGTCTCAATGTCAAAAGTGACAGGCTAAAATATACAATATGGCGCCCACTGGCCGCCATATCGTCTCTAATGATATAAAAATTGCCGTTAAATCATACCGAGCTAAGTACGAGAGTAACGGTTTCGATGGGAAGATTACGTTGATATTATAATATACCAACAGTTTCGTAGTCGGACTAATTAGTCCATTGACATGGTACAAAATTTTGGCCGAACCTTGCATTTTAGGTAGGCCAAGATTTTTTCTTTTCATGTTTAGGGAGGGTCAGTGTGAGTATAAAATTCGATATTCGGGGTTGAAAGCCGCCCCATTTGGCCGCCATCTTGAAAAGAGAGCGTAAACAGTTCTTCCGCAATATTTTGAGAACCGTAACTCTCACAAAAAATTTCTAAGACCCTTTTTGTAGAGAATTGAATTCTGTACAATCCTGGTCTGAAAACTTCTTACCGTATAATTGCAAATGAAAAAGACTAAAATTTTCAAGAAAAATATCATTAAGGGGTTATAACTTCTTTTCTATTGAATTTATTGAAAATACACATCAGATGTTTCTTGTACATAATTTTATTGCGAACAATTTCGTCTACTCATGTTTAAAATGTCTCTTCTTTGGAGGGGTGTTAGGACGCTACAAATTGATTTAGTGCATAAAAAAGGGCATTGGACAATTCTGAAAGAAAATGAGAACATTCCTAGGATGATTACAAACAATCTTTACCTCCTGCAATTTTTTACCAAACCCTTTCTTTTTCGAGTAAAAAAATTGCAAAATTTCTAAAATTTTGATTTTTCCTCTCCAGATAACAAAAAAATGACGATTTCAAAAAATATGTTTCGAAGAAAAGTAGATTATTTTTAGTCAGACAATCCGAATTTGCAATAAAATTTAGGGGGTTCCCATTTAAAAAACCGAATTTGACCTTGAATGACCTTAACCCTTCCACCTAAAGTCAAAGTGACATATACCACCGAACTGCCCCCATCCAATTCTACAACTTTTGTTTGAAACATTTTTTCATAGAGTGCTTATCACTCGAGATATTTGAAGGTTAAGGGTTTAAAATATCACCTGGGTGATTTTCATTGACCTGAAACTTTCAAATATCTCGAATGATAAGTACCTCACGAAAATATATTTCAAATATAAGTTGTAAAATTGGATGGACTCAGTTCGGTGGTATGTGTCACTTTGACTTTGGGTTGAAGGATTAAGGTCATTCAAGCTCAAATTAGGTTTTTTAAACTGGAACCCCTATATTTTATTTTAAATTAGGATTGTCTGACTAATGATAGACTACTTTCTCTCGAAGCATTTTTTCTAAAATTGTCATTTATTTCAGTTATTTGGCGAGGAAAAATCAAAATTTTAGAAATTTGCAATTTTCCTACCCGAAAAAGAAGAGATTTGGTAAAAAATTGCAGGAGGCAAAAAGAGTTTGAATTCATCCCAGGAATGTTACAAATTTTTTTCAGAATTATCCAATGCCCTTTTTGATGCACTTGATTGAACATCTGATGTGTATTTCACCAAAATCACTAGAAAAATAGTTATAACTCTTAAATGATATTTCTCTTGAAAATTTCAGTCTATTCTTAATCACAACTTTTTCATTGTCAATTTTACGAAGTATCTAGACCGAGATTGTAGAGAATTCAATTCACTACAAAAAAAGTATTTTGTGAGACTTACGGTTCTCAAGTTATCGCGGAAAAAGTGTTTACACCCCCCTTTTCAAGATGGCCGTTAAATGGAGGGCTTTTAACTCCGAAAATCGAGTTTTATACTCACACTGACCCTCCCCGCCCCCTAAATATCAGAAGAAAAGAATCTTGTCCTACCCAAAATGCAAAGTCAATGTAACATTTCAATGGACTATTTAGTTTTTAGACTACCTCTTCTTTAATTTTAAGAATCAGTTTTATACTAAAAATTACACACATGATGACTCACTTTTTAAACACAATGATTAATATGTATTCGTATAACGACTTCAAAATTCTCACGGATGATGAATAATAATTTTTAAATATGTTTTTATAGCACCTGAACAACTTGTTACACCTGTCGCGGAAGCCCGAAGATTTATGATCGATTGCCTCAAAGCTGTAGGAACCCCAGAAAATCATGCTATAACTGTCTCAGATGTTCTAATGGAAGCCGATTGTAGAGGACACTACAGTCATGGAATGAATCGTTTAGGTAAATCAGTCAACGTTTCACTACAGTTGGTTAACAATCTAAAATTACAGTTGTGCAAGTAAACCTTTTTCCCCCTTGTCTTCGGACTTGGGTAATCTCCATGAGGTAACACCTTTTCGTCAGGACAAATAGCATTGAAAAACGACAAGCAATTTTAAAGCAAACATAACCGGAGACTCTTTAGTGACAGCATCCCAAGAAAAAAACAAAACAAGAACAGTAACTAAACCACCGAATATTAGTTATTCAGTGGTTTATTTGTTGTTACGCTCCATATTTGTCGATAGAGAGTTGTTTTTGATTACATCATTTCTTTTTTACTTCCCTCGCTTACCAAAGGGAACTAAATTGTATTCGTGAAAAAATCGCCTTCCGAGATTTCCTCAGATTTTCACGTTTCAGACTATGTAGATTACGAAAATAAAGGTCTTTCAATTCTGTCAGTCTGTCTGATACAGAATTCCCCCTTCGCGGGGAGGCCCTCCCATCTTTCGGCATTGGGCCCAAATGTATCTTTACACTCTTGTCCAGATCCCATTACACAGAGGGCACTCACTCGTCTTCTCTTGCCTATCCAAAATTCTTCTCAGTTGTCTTATACTTTTGAAATTACCAGGTAGCTCTTCTCCTTTTAGTATTTCTGTAATATCCGTTATTACTATTTCTGGATTTTGAATAGCTCGATAGTTATAAATAATTCATGTCTGACATGTTCTTTCTCGGGTGTTTTCTATTCTTCATATCCATGTTCATTTCTTTCTTTGTTTTTCTGCTTGTGATATCAGCGTATGTTGTTTTGTTAGTTTTAAATTTTCTTTGCCTTTGTTTCCGCTGGGTATTCCGTTCTCAATTTGTTTCCGTGTCAGTGAATTTATTACTGATCATTTCTTCTCATATACATATAAGTTATACTTTTCCTTGCTTTTCTCCCCCACTCTGTTCACTATTTGGGATTTCCCACGTACACGCTCTTTCTACTATATTTATTTCTCTTCTTATGTCTGTTTGTTGTAACCATGACCTATTTTTCGTTTCGTTTGTTCCTCCTGTCATTTCTTCTCGTTTCCTTGGTTCTTTAGTACCTACTATATTCATATCTCTTCTCATGTCACTCATTTCGTGCAAAAATGTATCCGTATCTATTTTTTCTTGTTCTTTTACAATTTTTCTTATTTATTCTCTACTATTGCCCCATTTTTTATATATTCTTTTAGTACTTCTATTTCGATCTCCTGTCCAAATATTGTCATGACCCTTTTCGTTATTTCCCCGTATAGTGTCTCCATCGCTAGTCTTACTTTTGTCTGTTCTTGCTTGTTAAAGGCTATCTTGCTCTTTTCTTCTCTGTTTGTATTAATTGTTGTTATGTTTTCCAGAGCTTCCCCAATTTTCTTGGTTAAAACTGCGCTTCCTTATACTGATTCTTCTATTCCCTCCTTACTTCGTTCTTCTTCCAGTTTCTTACTTCTAAGTTCTCCCCATCCTTTCGGACTGCTAATTGTTTCTACCTCTTCGCCTCGATTTTCGCCCTCCGATATGTATGGTTCTTATTAGAGGTGTTTCAGAATCTCATGAGCCGCGAAATGCGCAAAAGGCAAAGTTTAATCTGTGTTATAAGTATGTTTTTGAAGACACTGGAGGCTGCCTTGCTGTATACATAAACAAGAGCTCGGGATAAATTGTAAACAATAAATATAATACTTTTAAGAAGTGTAACTGAGTCAACAGGACGGATTATGTCTCTGCGCATATGAAGGTCACGGCTCATGAGGTTTTAAAACACCTCTACTGCCTTGTTTTCTTCCTCGTTGCTTCCTCTTTCTTCGTTGGCAGTGGTGTCCTTTTCGTATTTATTCCTTCCTGGCCATCATACTGTTCCTCGAGAATCCTGTAGGTTGTTTCATTCCATTGAAATCCTGTTTCATTATTATTGTCATCTTTTATTTAATACTTATTTTTTGCTGTTGGGTGACCACTCTGTATATTCTTGACCAAAAGTTACCAGGTTTCGTTTTAAATATAATAACAACTACATTCCGATTATTATTTTCATAATAATGTTATTCTAATTTTTTAAACTGACCGCCCTGTATTAATAAAGAGGGAAGTTATGTGTAAATACCTTTATCAATTTTTATTAAGAGCTTTTATTTAACTTTCACTGTTTGTTAGCTAGTGTGTTTAGGTCAAATCTTGCAATCAAAATAAATTAAAAATGTGCTGAAGAGAAAAAAAAATAGTTTTTTAAATTCATACATCTGGAAACCAAAGGCTTTGGGGACGGTCACATAACCAGAGATCGGGAAGTTTGTCTCGGTGCCAGAGACGGCTCTCATACATACGTAATATTATTTTACAAACATTTACTGAAATAATCAGAAAAACGACGAAGTGGTGAAATATTTATAATTGCCACCTACATTGTATTTTTGGTAATTAATTTAATTCAAAATGTTCTTACAAAAACAAATTAAATATAATATTTAGCAAATAAAAAGACAATTTTGAATTAAATACTTTCCTGTTCTGTTTAATGTGTGGCGTGTTTATTTAATTTTATGTTAGTAGGTATAACTTACCATTAGTGGAAATCTACTACATTTCAGAAGCGTACTGATAATTATCTAAAAACATAGTTCATTTTTTATGTTTGTAGTGTTAAAGGCATTCTTCCCCGAGCGAGTGTCAACAATAAATTACAGTTTACGGAGGTACTTTTATGTTTTTTACGGCTTTATCTCCTTTAATTATATGACTCCACCGAAATTGTGAAACATTTCAAAATCGCTTTTTACGTACACTGTGTCAATTATTGGCATTTACGTGAACATTTAATAAAAGGAAGGGTATGCGGTATACAAAAATGTCTAGTGCTTCTCCGGCTGCAATAGACTTGTGGATTCGCGATTTTCCAGAACTGCAGTTTGATGGAACAGATCTTGTAGAAGTTACAACAAAACAATTTCTTGGACATATAAAACAAATGTTAATGGACATATTAGAAACTACAAATAGTCGTATTGTAGTGAAGGCGGTGAATTCAAGTCTACAAAAGCTATGGGGTGACAAATATGTAGAAAATAAGGACAAGGTCTTATTATTTCTTACTGATGGAGTGAATCATATGAAAACTGTGGCACGAATTATGAAGGAAACATATCGCAATATGCTGCATGTAACATGTCTAGCACATGGGCTCCATAGAATTGCTGAAACTATTAGAGGGTACTACGCTAATGTTGATAACTTAATATCTAGTGTAACGAAAGTTTTCCTGAAAGCACCACATCGGTTATTTAAGGAAATACACCATTACCTTCAGCGCCCATTATAACACGGTGGGGAACTTGGCTAAAGGCGGCATCATTCTATTTTTGCCACTTTGGAAACGTCAAACTAGTAATACTGCAGTTGAATCCAGCTGACGCAGTTGTTATTGCACAGGCTCAACAGGCATTTATGGATCCAACTGTTTAAGAAAATCTGAAGACCATACACGGAAGTTTCTCGCGAACTCCTCTAGCCATATGGGATCTTCAGCATAAGCCAACATCAAAATTTACTACAGTTGGTGCAATAAACATCGAGTTCGATCTCCGGCAATATATTTTTCAATTACCTAGAGAAACCGCTGAGATGGTTCAAACAAAATTCCAAAGAGTTTTAAAAACCGATCCCGGAATTGTAATGGTGTCATGTGTAATAGACCTTTTAAATGGTAAAGAAGTAGACTTTTTACACCAGGAGTCAGTACGGCAACTTTAAGAAACTACACATAGTTTAAGTACGGTCCGAAACCATCTGTTGACGTTGAGCGGTCTTTTCTCAATATAAGTGAATTTTTAATGACAAGCGGCGAAGGTTAACTTCAGAGCATTTAGAACAAATATTAATAATATACTTTTATATTCGTTATATATAGTGAAAAATTACATATGTGTGGGTTACTTTAAGATAGTGAAAAATACACGTGTGTGTGTTAGTTCAATGTTACATCCCCATTACCTCCTCTTCGAGTGAGTGTTTATGATAAACTGACCATATTAACTTTAGATATTATGGAATTCCCTAAAAAAGTACAAGGTAAGATAAATTGTATCATACTTGCATAAAAATCTTTCCGCGCCGGCAGAACCAACCCTGACTTTTACGTCACCAAGATAAAATTCCCGATCTCTGCACATAACATTCTGGTACAGTTAAAAAAATATATATTTTTATTTTTTAGTAGACTTAAAAAAGACATTTTTTTTTTTTCAATTTTCGTATACATATATTTTTATAGTTATCACATACAGCTGTTCCCTTTTCATGTAGATACCTGTCTTACAAATCTTTTGGCAGACTTTATCACTTCATTTCTACAAACTTAAGAGGCTAATGTTAGAATTCCATATATAATCCGCGATACATCACGGGACCAGATGGCCAGAATTTTCAAGCTTTCAAGACTATTATTACGAAATTGATGTATACCACAGTTATTTGAACTGTTCTCTCAGGTTTGAATGAAATTGCTATATGATGGGTGCCATTAATTTTGTTTTAAAATGTAATTAAGTAATTTTAATTGAGATTATTTAGAAACCAGTGAACATTGCGCTCGGGCATTGTCAATTACGAATGTCTTTTAAGCAATAAAAGAAATTAATCTTTTTAATTTCAACACCGCATCACGTAAAAGTTAATATAACGATATTCAAATAAAATGTTACTCAAATGGTTTTTCACAGTTAACCACGTCCGGCTATTTTATTTATTTTAAAATGCATTTAGAATCCACACATATTGTAGGTAAGTGAGTTGGAATTTGTTTGTTATTTCTTATTCTAATATTCTGTCACAAACTTATAGCCTAAGAGCTGGCTACAAAAATTGAAAATGATGAGGTGCAGTGAGAATTTTTATGTAAAAACTCTCCCTTACTAGCTGAAAAGTACATAGCTCTGCAGCCATATGTCCATCCCGGGGAGCGAAGCGTGGGCGGTTCGTCAAAGGCATTAATTTTTAATCAAAACAAAAATCTTTGAATGCAGCTCTGAAATTCTGTGTAGTTATTGTAGAAATTGCGTAAAATTATTGCCAGAAGTCTAGCTCGGGAAGTAAACGTTGCCCGAAGTCGGAAATTATTAAAATTTGACATTGATCAAGGTGGCAGCTCTGACAAAAATGCCAATTTCGTTCTTTCGATATCGAAGTTAGGAAACCTTCCTGCTGATGTATTTATTAAGTTGTGAACATTTAAAAATTTCATGTTTTGCTTTTTCTGACGAGACTAATTAAAATTTCAAGTCCATCCCTACCGTAGCACATCGCATTAAGCGACTACATTCACAGCGGATTTCTCGGTTCGAATCCCGTACGGGTGTACTTTTTTAAATTTGTTTTGAACTTTTTGGCTGATATTTCTTATTCTAAAACTACATCGCACTTATTTATTTAATTCTACAGTTAAAGACTACAACTACACAAGATTTTATTTTATTTAAAAATTAACGCGTCTGATCGCCCGCCCATCCTTCCCTCCCCGGGAAGGACTTACTGTTCTTTTTATATAATTGTTGCACATTCTATAGGAAGCTCTTCGCAGCTTTTTTGTAAATAATATTAGTTTTAGACATTTTTTGTTTAATTACAAAACGTTAATTTTTTTATTAAAAAAATTAATAACTTTTTTATTTATCGATCAATTTTGTTCAAAAACAATAGGGTTCTTCCTCTAGCTAACACTAACTTACCCATCAAATTTCAATAAATCAAACTTTTCGTTGTTAAGTTATCGTGCTTACAAGAAACGTGACGGACGGACAGACAGACGGACAGATCCACGGACAGACAGAGGGACAGGCAAACAGACGGACACACAGATGGGCGGACGGACGGACATTTTGAAAGTTGTTCAGAATTCGATCACCAACATAGCGATATGAAATTTTTTTCTCTACGAGCAATATTACCGGTTTTAGAAATGTGCCCATCAAATGCAATATACTCTTCGTTTTGTATTTGCGAAGAGTATAATTAGTCCCTAAAGTAAAAAATATATCAGAAACTCGCAAAATATGTTATCTAAGATTTTCCTTCCGTAACTGTTAGTGCGAGGATTAAACATCACAAAACCACAAAAATAGTTCTAGGGGTGCCGCGCAACCCTCCAAAAAACCACCCCTTCGGTGGAAAAAGCCTTATTTTACTGATAACTCGTTAACCGTTGAAGATATAAAAAATTGCTCATCATAAAAGAAGAAAGCTTGATTAATTTCCTGAAAAAAAGTCAAAATGGGTTTTAAAGGGGATATAAAATACTCTCTTGTGTTGCCATGTTTGAGGGCTTAATATTTATTAATATTTATTAGTATATAAAAATAACAATATAATATAGTTATTTCTTGATTTTTTGTGCAATTAACTATTCACAGGCAAATAAAAAATAACTGACTTTAATATAAGTTATAAATGCAGTACTTCAACGCAAAAAAAGTTAGGAATAAAAATATTCACATTTACAAATTTACCAGCATGTTGAAGTTAGCCAAGAAAAATCCAAAAAAGGTTGGATATTCAATTTATTGATGATATTTTTCTATGCAATTTTTTAAACTATTAAATGATTAAAAACAATAGTTACATGATATATAAACTCAAAAAAACATTTTTGAGCTAAATTTTCAAGATGTTTGGGTCTTTTTTTATTTTTAGGAATAAAGATTTGGCTAACTTTAACATGCTGGTAAATTTGTAAATGTGAATATTTTTATTCCTAACTTTTTCTGTATTGAAGTACTACCCTGAACTAAAATATTAAAATTATATTAAAATCAGTTATTTTTTATGGGCCTGTGAATAGTTAAAATCGCAAAAAATCAAGGGGTAACTATATTATATTGTTATTTTTATACACTAATAGATATCAATAGCCACCAAAAATGGAAACACAAGAGAGTATTTTATATCCCCTTTTGATTTTTCTTCCCAGCTTGTTTAGTTCTCGAGCAATTCAACTTTTTCTACAGGCCGCGCGCAAAAAATTTCAAATAAACGAAAATTCGTACGCATTGAAAATACAAATTTTGCAATTTTTTTCAACATCGATTTTCTCGAAAGCCATGGCATATACAAGAAAATTAGAAGAGTACCTTTTTTTAGGCGGTTAGTCAAGTTTTTTTGTGATGAGCAATTTTTTTATAACTTCAACGGTTAACGAGTTATTAGTAAAATAAGGCTTTTTCACTGAACGGGTGGTTTTTTGGGGGGATTGAGCGGTACCCCCAGAACTGATTTTTGTGGTTTTATTATGCATAATCCCTCCACTAACAGTTACTGAAGGAAAATCTCAGATAACATAACAAGGATATATTTCTAAAAATGAATTTTTTGTTGTTATTTGCTTATAATTGTGCTGAAACATATTCCTTGTAGGATTTAGCAAAAATATCTATGAATACTGAAACGAAAGACAATCTGTAAAAATATTAATATCCAATATTTGCATTTTTTCGATAATCTGGATTCTGGTTATGCTAGCAATTGAAATCCTAAAATGAATTTGTCTAATTCTTATTGTAACACTAGTATCCACATAGTCCCCATACGGCCGTGCAGAGTAACTAGTATCTACATAACCCCTTAAGTATATGTTTCATTATATTCTTGGAAACTGTAACTATTTCCATTCCAGAGTTTTATAAAATTGTGTCATAAAATCATTGGTCTAACCAAGAGTGCATATTCCGCAAGTTGATTTGTTCAGTATAAATGCATAACATTAGTTCATTGGTAAAAAATTTTCACATACCTACGATATCCCCGAAAACTGTTAATCCCAGAAAAAAAGCTGCAAGTAAAAAGGTGCCTCTATACTTCTTCCTAATGTGCTTGGTATCAATTTTGAAACACAAGAAATAGAGCAGGCGGTATAGGCGCATAGGTTTCGAATACATTTCGGACGCAGTTATTTTATAGAATCACTTCAGGAGACACCGATTATGGAAATCCATGTTACCTAATCTGATACTATTTGAAACAAACGGAAATATTATATTTCTTCAATCATACAAATTTTCTAAATTGGTTGACCAACTTCCAACAAGAAAGTTTATATTTTCAATGTTACTTGTTTGTAGAAATTGAAAATTCGTCAATTTCTCGATTTTTGACACACTAAAAGTATAATAAAATAATGTTTTTTTTTACAATACATAATTATTTATAACATATTACACCTTGCACTTAAATGAAAGTTATTGTATGGATTTCAACGTGTAGGTAATTGATTCCTGAAGCATTTTAAGCCAAAACATACAGGGTGTTCAATTTGAAAAAAATTAGTTATGACCAGACCCCGGCTCCGAGGTAGTTATGACGTAAAAGTCAGACTCGGCTTTGCGGAATATGGACTATATAAACATTTTCCTGCGCAATAATACAATATCTTACCTTATAATTGTATCTAGAGAATTTCGTAATATTTAAAGGTAAATGGCTCCGGAAGAGTTATAAGTCATACTTTGATGGATGCATAAACACAAACGCTTAGTAACTATGCCTAATTAGAATAATAAAAATGTATTAGTTGTATTTGTTCTAAATGGTCCGAAGTGAAATTTCGACGCCTGTCACTAAATATCCACTTGTGTTGTGAAAAGGTTTCTTCAATGTCTACCGATGTAATAGGCGCATATTTAAAATAAGTATATTTTCTTATAGATGGCAGATTTATGTTTGGCATTGAACAGTCCACTTCTTTACCACACACGAAAATTTTGAGAAACTGGGGTTGTTTCTTAACACTGTATCCAGTTTGTATTTCACTGTCTCAGCAACACCCCCGGTACTCTAAAACTTCATAATGCGTGTGTGCATAATAATTCGGGGTTTTCAAAAATTTAAAATCGCTTTGGCTGTGAAGGTAACACTTAATTGTGGTTTAAAAAAAATAAATTTATCCAAGCAATCGATTTATTCCTTAAAATAAGCGCTAAGTAAGTGATGTTTTGTGCCAGGATGCAAAAATAAATCCAAGAACTCACCTGTAAAGGTTTTCGTGAGAGTACCAAAACAAAAACAACGCAAAATAAAGTGACTTAAAGCTCTAGACGTGATCCACTTATGGCAGCATCGGCAGTTTTCTGCTGTGAGGATCATTTCAAAGTAAGTTGAGTAAGTAAAGTAAGTTTAAAACTTCATTATCATGCATGAGTTTTAGTCTAAAATAATGAATAGCTAGTCCACAGAAATTAGCATTTGACCTGGACAAAATTAGTAAAAATCTGAATTTTTGCACAGACGTTCTTTGAAGTGTCCCAAACCCAAATCCACAAATATCTCAACACGGCTACCCTAGATATTGAAGGTGAAAGTTTTTTGCAAATATCTCGCTTCCTATGCATCGGATACCCATGAGGTCAACGTGAAAGTTGTAGAGAATTAAATTATCTTCAAGTCGTCTTTTCTATTTTTACCAACCCCCCCCCCCTCCATTCTTGAGATATTCAAGGTCAAAATTTCAAAGAAAATAAAAAGGATAACTTATAGACAATTTAATTCTATACAACTTTCACGTTGACCTCATGGGTATCCGATGCAAAATCATAAGATTTTCGATTCAAAACATTATATTCATCTGTGCGTGAAAACCGTCTCTGGCATAACTACTTTTGCGCCGAGGTCTGGTTCTGACAGTTTAAAATATAATAATTTGAATAAATGTGGAAATCACCGTCTATAGTTAAGTTTAACTTTGTACCTCTGTATGTTTTTTTTCAGAAATCAATTATCTACACGCTGAAATTCATATGACAACTTCGACCTGAATTTTTCAAAAGCCGTCGAAGAAAAGATAGCTATTAGATATAAAATAAAAAATCGCCAATTTTTGGAAGTTAATATGCAAGGTCTAAAGATATTATAATAAATTATTTGTTGTAAATAAAACATTTCTTTATTATAGTTTTAGAGAGTCAAAGAACAAGAAATTGGCGAGGGAAAAAATAAAAATACTGTTGTAAAACACATTTTCAGGAATGTATATAACAGACATACAGAAAGGTTTGACAAATGCAAAGGCAGATTGTAAAATAATAAAGGAAAATGTGGCAACTGCTGTAGTAGATGGAAATAATGGTCTAGGACACGTCATTGGAAAATTTTGCATGGATCTGGCTATAAAGAAAGCGAAAGACCCTGGTATAGCTTTAGTAGTTGCACGTGGTAAGCTTAACATTTGATCAGATAATATTTTAGTTTTAGAAGTGTGAAATTATTCTATTAAGACGGGTTTATACGTGCATGGATTTACTGACGGCAGTAAATGCTAGCACACCAGTAAAAAAATGCTGCACGAATAAACAATTAAGGTTCGTTTACACGTTGCCAGTTGAGGTACTTCTGGCAATGGCGGCACTGGCACTATGGGGGACAGGTAATTAACTATTTATATGGTGCTAGTAACTGACATGCAAGTTGATGTACTTTACTGGGTAATACCAGCTATTGACAATGTACTGGAAGTATTCCTTTATATAGTGCAGGTCAATGTAGCTATCCACCGTTACAATTTAAAAAAATGACGTGTGCATATAGACAAGTTATACTTAAAAAATCAGTGCGTTTGATTTCTTTAGTTGTGTGTGAAGAACTTTTTCTGATATTACTACAAGAGAAGAAAAGAAGACGGCTGTCTGCCTCTTTTGTTAAAAGAGGCAGATAGCAAAAAAAGAAAAATTAAAGAATCCGCGATAATATTATTGAATGAGGATAGTTGCGTCTCGAATTGTTCCGTAGATGTCTATACAACTTGGCTGCCAATGTTAAAAGAAGAACTTCATAAACTTAACATTGCATAAAAACTAAAAAAACTGTTAACTGTATCAACAGTTCTATATAAATAGTAATTATCTATGAATATTGAATATAACAAACATTCTTAGAGCTGTGTATTTGTCATATACAGCAAAAAAGATTTTTCAAAAAAAAGCCTTGAAAAAGGAAACAGATTAGATTTCCGAAACTTCTGCGAAATAATTCATTTCAAGTTTTTATACTTATTTGTGTTGTTTATTTAAAAAAACCAACCTCTAACTGATCCTTTGACGTAAACGTCACAGGCGTAGAGGTTATTTACCAGTAACATACTGGTCAATTGTGCTATATTTTGTAGATTCCCCTAGCACCGCTTAAAAAGAAAACATACATGTGGCAGGAAGTCCAAAGAATTGAAGAAGAAAAAAAAATTAAGATAATGCCACAAATAACATTTAGACAAAGTTATATGTAGTGTCAGTTTTGCCGATAACGCATTTCTAATTGAGGCATTCATTTTTTCAATATATGGTGTTACACGTTCAAGAAGAATGTCAAAATGTTCCCTTGACATCTGTAAATGGTTTCTGTAAAATGTAGGTTCTTCTGTTGAAAGTTATGTTAACAGTTTCTCTGACGCACCTAAATCGTCTCTACTTGCATTTTTTAAACTGCATCATTTCAAACCATATCATTTAATTTCTTTTCAGCATCGATAATCATCCGTTGAACAATCCTTCGTAGAACCATGCAGCACCCGGTACGAATTATTATTATTCTTACTTTTGTACTTGCCATTTTGCTTCAACAATCACCTGCACTCTAAAGTCAAAGAAACCTGTACTGGCACGCAAGTTAAACTGGCGTTGCAACTGGCAACTGGCGCCACTAAATCCATGCCTTTAAGCACAACACTTACGGTACTGCACTTACTACAATCGGTCGAGTGGCAGTTTCTGAGTTAAAGTGTAGAAATTCCGCTTTCTCTAGCAACAGTATAATCGAGGTACAGATAGCTACACTGAAGGACAGTTTTGTCCAGAGGATTAATTCGCCATCTTTTCTTAGCAGCTGCTAGTTTACAACACTTTTAGAATTATATATTTAGAAATAACCCGAAACGAAGATTCAAACGGCAAGTTTGTGATATCCAGAGAATATTAAAGTAAACGACACGGTCGATCTCATGAGTTGGATATATTGATTGATTAATTGATATGCCAGCGTAAGGTGGGCATTGCTGCCGATTCCGGGCATCCATGGAGGTTCGTTCCAACACGCAGCTTGGTCATCCGTCGAACGCGCCCAATGGACGGCCAAATCGCGTGCCGGAAGCAAATCTCTGATGTTTTATATACCGCTGGACCGGCTGCATATGCCGGGTTGGACAATGGACAATTGGACATGCTTGTTGTCAGCAGTGAAAGCAGCATGACGCATGTGGTGGGAATATAGGATGGAAAGTGTAGGTGTTCGTGAGATGCTTCCTTTAAGTTTCCATGCTTCTATTAAGTTTCCAGTTGTCATCATCGGCTGGGGTGTGCAGATGTTTGCGAGATGCTTCTTTTCAGTTTCCATGCTTCTTTTAAGTTTCCATCTATCGTCATCTCCTTATTTTTCTTCTACTAAGTTTTCTGTTTCTTCCGTTTTTGAATCTGGCAGCTTTTATTTTATTTTCGTTTTTTTTTTGTTTTTATTTATTAATCGCTCCACAGGTAAATATCTATTTACAGTGGAGTTGCTGGGAAGGGCCCTATCTCGCGGTAACAATTTTTTTCGCGTTATGAGAAAAGAAGTTTGAAGGGATAGTTTGCTCACCCTGTATGTCGTTTCCTTGAAACAGTCGGTTTCAATTTCAGGCAGCTTTTCCATTTCATCGCCTATATATTATGTTTAATACCTCTTTAATTTTAATCTCAATTTCTTGTTGAAACTTTAATAAAGACATAAATAAATAAACCAGTGCTAATGTTACATAAACAAAAACTTATCTGTTTCATTCACATATCTGGCTGGCTCTTGGTTATTTTATATCACCCACTTCAAGAAGGAACGGATCTAGGTATAGATTCAAGGTCAAGCATTACACTTTCTCGCGTTGTTTATGTACACTATTTTGCGTTGCTTTATTCAACCAACATAATTCAATCAAATATCAACTATATTAAATAGCCAGACCCCCGCTAATTTATATCAATCAATGCATAATCGTTCACGCTTTAATCTAATACAATTTCGACGTCTTGTAGCTGCTTCATCCAGATTTATCTCGAGATCCCGTAGGAGCCACGAAACACGCGTCTGTCACCGAATTCGACACACTTTGAACCCGATCTCATGAGTTAGATATATTAATAATAAATACAAGTCAAATAAAGTAGAAAATAACACTATTAATACAGACACAAAAAGTAGAACCAGGCGACAAGTTTGTGACGCCCAGAAAGTCTTGAAATGAAAGGCATGATCAGCTTCACGCACTAATGCTAATAAATACAAGTTATACTTTGCAATGTGTTTCAGAATATAGTGCAAATAGATGATTAAAATTCACCTCAATAAGGAAGAGCAAGAGTAGTCCAATTTTTTGTTGAAAATTAGTATAATAATGCTTACCTTTGAAGAAAGCGATGGGTCCCTATCTACAAGTTGCGTTGGTCGGAACACATTTAAAAATAGTCATTATAGGTGGGTTTATGGTTTATCGCCTCTTATTGGAAAAATAGGCATTAAGTCAAAAAATATCAAGATACCTTTTTTAGAGAAGACGAAATTTTCTTTAATATATTTTAACGTTTGGTTGCTATACCATAAAAATTGATTGAGATACAGTAATGTAATAGTATTTTATACACAAGTGGCTAAAATCGTGTTTTTTCACAAGTGCTAGAAACCACATAAGTAAAAAAAACACATTTTAGTCTCGAGTCATATACAAATTTCTTTGTATTACCATTCGAAATTAGAAAACGATATAATTTTGTAAAAATAAGACCAATTGACAAAGTTACCTTATGATTAAATTCTTTGCAATAATATAACAACGAAATAATTAATTATTTATTTCACACTTTGAAATAAATAGTTATTTATTATACAAGGGAAAAAAGTATTAGATTTTAGTTCGAGGCAAGGTTGTGCTTGTTGAAAAAACCCCAGAGTTAAAATCTAGTATTTTTGCTCGTGTATAATACTGTTGTCTGGAGCAATTCCAATGCTTGGCCTCTTAAAGCTACGATTAATGCCTTAGCCTTCTCTTCGTCATTCCAGTTGTTTACACTCGCTGCTGCCTAAAACTGTGTCTTGTAAGTCATCCAGGAACTTTGACCATCAAAGGAGGGAATTTTTAATCGCTGGCCTGATGATACCACTTGCTGGCTTCCTCTTTCCCTCAACTGTTGTTTAAGTTGGTCTATTTCTCCCTCTACCTGGTGCATTTTCTCTTTGACTTCGTTTACCTCTTGTTTGACTCCACCGACTTCTTCTGCTACTTTGCTTTTGAGTTCTTCAGTGACGGAAAATATGGCACTCTGTTGGCCTTCTATAATTTTCCTTAGTTCGTCTCTTTCTTCTTGTTGTTTAATGCCCAAGTCTTGCATGATTTTTCTCAATTCTTCCTGACGTCGTTTCTCTTCTACTTGATGTCGTTCCTCTTGCTCTTGTTTTTCCTCTTGACGTTTTTGTTCTTTTTCTTGTCGTTTTCTTTCCTGTTCTTCTTTCTCTTCCTGTTCTTCTTTTTCTTCCTGGCGCTTCTTTTCTTGGTCCATAATCATCTTTTGCATTTGGGCGAATAAGTCCTGTATTTGTTTTTCGGATGCCATTCTTCTGGTCGTTACCGGCATACAATTACGATAAAATCAACAAAATTTAACAATCACGTCAATGTTGGCAAAATATCTGTCCAAAAATCTCGAAACATCACGAAAAAAGCCTTGTTCAGAGTCTTTAATTTAATCACTATCACTAATGTCCTAATAAAATGTTCTAAAAATGTCTCAAAAATGCACTTAATACTATTTTTCTGTTCGAAAGTAATCCTCGAACAATGTCCAGTAAATTAGCCCTTCCTGTGTTAGCACTAACTCCGAGAATACTATCCCAGTCTTCTCAACACTTCCGAAAAATTCTCTTGTTAAAATTCCGCGTCTGACACCAATGTTGCGTGTTTTCCACCCTTTAGGAAACACCCTCTATGAATCCGTGGGTTTTAAATAATTTTAATAAGAGATAAACACTAACACTTTATTTAATAATTTACTGATTACACAATGACAATACTTCTAACCTTTACACTTTGTTTACTTGATATTTAACCTCACTTTTTCGCTTTTCAACTTGTTCACTTTTATGAACTTCACTTTAGTAAACTTCTCCCTCTGCGCTGGTAATCGTGCCTTATATACTCCGAAATTGCCTCTCTAGATCCATCCAGAAACAATCGAGAATCTTCTCACCATACTCTAGAAAAAGTTCATTTCTTTCTACACGTTTCCAGTCACTCAATATTAGGCATAGGCGTATCAATTTCCAGTTCCAAGGGGGTGTAATTCATAACAATACATTTTTCTGTGACGAGAAAATCGACGATTTAATATTGAAAAAACATATTACGATATATTAAATTCAGAAAAACTTTGAAGTTTTAAACTGGTAGGCTGTTGTACTCATAGCGTTGGACCTGCGTTGTTAAGGAAACCTTTAAAGTAATCAATCTTTTAATTTAATTCTGTGATTGGGTTTAAAAATTTGCTAACTTAGAGATGTTATTTATTAGCCATTTTGAATATTCAAATTTCAAAAATGGACATTTCTGATTCAGAGTTTTCTCTTACACCACCGATATTAGTAGAAGCAGCGAAAGTAACATCACTAAAATTATTGCCAGCTAAATCGCGGAAAATTTACGAAACCGCGTATTCAAGATTTATTTATTTAATAGAAGGTGAAACTGACTGACACAACAAAAAAAGCCATCAACAGTGTGGTCGAATTATTCGATGATTAAAAGTACGTTACAATCCAATAATAATGTAGACATTTTAAAATATTGCAAACTAGTTACATTTTTGACACCAAAAGGGAAAGGTTACGTGCCCAAGAAATCTATGATTTTTACGAGTACACATATTAGTGATTTCTTAAATAATGCTACTGATGAAGTTTATTTAATGGCCATTTAATGGTTGTTGTTGTATTTGGGATTGCAAGAGCTTGTCGAATTTGTGAAATCAGCCAGGTAACATTAGATGGTATTGATGATTCTGGAACGTTATTAATTGTGAAACTTAAGCAAACAAAGAATGATGTAAACAGGAGATTTGTAGTTACTGAAAAATATATTAAATTTTACAGAATGTACATAACCCTTCGTCCAGCAGCAGCAAAGTATCGCCGCCTGTTTTATGCATATTGCAATGGAAAATGTATCAATCAGGTTGTTGGTAACAATCAATTTTATAAGGTACCTGAAACAGTAGCCAATTATCCTCTACTGGAAAATGCTAAGTCATATTTGTACAGGTCATGCATTTCGAAGATCGTCTGCTACACTCTTAGATGAATCTGGAGAAGAGTTGATGACCCTAAAGAAACATGGTGGTTGGAAGTCATCAACGGTCGCTGAAGGGTATGTTGATGAATCGGTGGGGCATAGGACAGAAATATCTCTAATAAAGTGTTTAGAACGCGTGGCAGTGCATTAACTGAAATAAGACCCAATTGCGACTAGGATCATCAACGGCAGTTGTGACAATGGCAGGAAATATGATTTCAAGTTAAGAAAATTCCACTGTAGCAGACATTCCCAATCGTTCGGGAAACATGTAATGCACATTTAACAATTGTTCTTTTGACATTAAGGACATGTAAGTTTTGTATAATAAAATATTCTAAAATTAAATATCTCCTTGTTCTTGTGTGTACATATCTGGGACAAAAGTATTAATTTTTTTCCCGGAGAAAAAGTAATTTAATAAAAAGTGACATTTTGTTACCTGTCAAGGGAGACAAAATGTCAAACTTTTTTCCCGTCACAGAAGAAAATTTCTTTATTTCATACTTTTTCTTTATTTCTCACTTGTCAATAATGACACATTCATTGAAACAGTCAAATAATAGTATATTATTCAAGGAGCATATAATAGCCATTATATGCGAGTAGAATACTATACTTTGTCCACGACTATTAAATATTTAATATTTATTTAATTCATCTTCATTCAATGTCTCCTATTTAGGAAAAATTCATATGTCATCAGACATCATATATAATTTTCTCGATTTTTCGGGCCACAAGTTTAATGAGGCGATTTCTGCAGCTTCCTTTATCTCTGGCGGTATCTTTGAAATCTAGTTTTCACTGTCAGTACCGATTTATTTAATTATGTTACCCTTTTTGAGTACCTAAAATGTAAAATTATTGTAAATAACGTTGGCGTTGAAATCGCACAAATTTTGACGTTTCAAATCAATTTACGTTTTGACACATCATGGCTTACTAATAAAATAATACAGTTTGTAGACATGTAGGTAAATCGTTTCAAAAACAATGTTGGGGATTTCCGCGTGTTGCTAATAGAAATAGATGATGCTTTGAAAAGAACTTACTAATGTAGTTTTTGAGTGTTTATTAAAATACCTTTTCGACATTTAAGTGCTTCCTAGAAAATTTAGAGAGACAACACCTGTCTTTTGGTTACTACAATTTTGACATTTTGAATTGTTAGTAAAAAGCCACTAATGTCATTTCTTGCAAACAATTGACTGTCCTCATTATTCACTGCAATCAGTGAATAATGAAATCATTATTCACTGCAGAGAATAATGGATAGCATTATCCTTAAGGAAACACATACATATTGAGTACATTATTTAATAGTCGTGGACAAATGTTATTTTAGGATATGGCGTTACAAAAATTTTTTTTTAAGGGTGACGTGGTGGTTTGGACGTTTTATAATGTAAAATACGCATTAAATTAAAAAATATCCTTAAACCTTTTTTAAAATAAATAGAATTTTCTTAAATTTTCCTTTTTTATTCTTCGCATTTCTCTCTTCACAAATACCCACATTCTGAACGCTATTCATTTCGGTTATGTTTTGACGATTAAAAACCATATGGTGAATTCAGTCAAAATATGTGTGTTTATAAACAAAAATTATTGTCGGCGTGTGTAGAGTAGCGAGACATATCTGCTATATTTTACTTGAAAACAGTATTATTTATCAGCAGAATATTAGAAAAAGAATAGTAGAAAAACGAACTTCAATTTAATAAACGTTTATATTTTAGGTTCTAACCACTATGGAATAGCTGCAATGTATCCGCTTCAAGCCATTAAAAAGGGTTTTATAGGAATGAGTTTTACCAACACCTCACCTTTCATGGTTCCTACCAGAGCAAAAGTGGTAAGTGACTGGTTTGATACGGAAAAATAGAAATTTGAAACCAAAACTGTCCTAACCGTTGAGCAAATTTAAGCCATTATCGACACCATTATATGATAAAGTAAAAGTAAAGTAAAATGTTTTTTGAAGTAAAAACATATTGATTTCATAAACAAGTCACAAGCATCGTTATGCTCCATTCCCTTTCATCGGAAAAAAGCCAGTGATGAGAAATCTATGCATCATGCTAGATGTTCTTAGAAATCTCTACAGATCTATCTTCCAAGAAATACTTTATTGGACTAGTCTAGACAGATATGGCATAAATATGGAAAACTTCATCTTAATAATGTAATTTTTGTGCATCAAACTTCATATGCTTCGTCAAGATGATAAGTGAACATATTGCATTTTTGATCACAAACACATTTCTGTACCTTACAGCTCGACTATGTTAGGCATCATTTTTAAATTGTAGACGATTGCTGTATTATACATATGTTTATACATGTGTTTGTATTAATTTAAACTGTGTTCAATATTAGTGTACTAAATCTATTTAATACTATTCCACTTTAATGTCTGACAACACACAGAAGTATTAACTGTTATGACTTCTTGGTCGAGAGGTAGCTATACTAAAATCTCACACAGAACTACCGAGTTCGATTCCTGGCCATGGCAGTGGTATTTCCAGGGTCCTTAGGGATAAAGCGAGTCGTGCAGTAGGAAAGACCAGAAAACCGATGAGATATGCATAGTTTTTTTTGTAACAGCAAAATTATGAGGTCACATTTTCTGGGGTGTCACTAGGAGTATATATATCTGAGTTTTGGAGTTTTTAAAGGAGGATCGTTTTAATTTTAACGCGCTAAATCATACATGTCATTGGATACGCCCTCGTCAGTTTTACACAATGCAATTGTCGTAAATTTTGCCATATTGTAAAAATTTTAATTTTGTGTCATAAATTATTTTGTTATAATTTCTATTTTATCGTTTGTACATTATATTTCAGTTTTTAATCCCCTTTGTAAGCTGAAGGTAAAAGTGGCTAATTACTTGGTGCCATTATATTGCGTAAATGGTATGGATGCTGTATAAAATACCTAGAGGTCAAATAGAGGTCAATGCATTATATAATGTAATAAAATACACACAAAAACACTAGTCGTGTATTGTTGGTTGCTCAAAACACCAAAAAGGTTTTAGTGTAATTTCTAGTTACTTTTATGTTGAAAATGGAATAGCCTGAATAGCTTTTGTTTAAAATTTATATATCGAGATTACCTCTCGTTTTGTTGCACCGTACTCAGTTGTTTTCGGCTTACTTAAGTTGGTAGTTAACGTATATATTTAGGGGAATTTGATATTCTGCTAACTTCTCTTTATAAAATTATAACCTTGTTTTCTTAAATAATGTCAAACATCTACCCTGTTGAGACAACTCGGCTGTCCCATATAAAAACACAGTAATTGCTATTAGGCTCATTTGTCAGAAATAAAGATTTTTCTAAAATACATCAGCCGTTCAAAAGTAAATGAGACCGGCTTATAAATTTTTGCTGGCATATCTGTCATTACATTAGTTTTCTTTGTATAACATCCCCAGATCATTTTGCAAAAAAAATTGATGGTCGGCGGCACATACTTTGTTTTAAAATGGTAATTTGTGCAAGTATTTTGTTTATCTTATTAACAAAAACACATGAAGAGCCAATACTGTGTTCTTGAATGGTAATATAATGGGCTTGTTCCATGATATTCTTTTTATATGGTTTTTATACTTTTTCATACAGTACTCTACATTCTCACTATACACTTAAATTTTTGTATTATTAACTTTTTCCGTTCTCGAGATATAAGGAGTTGAAATTAGTAATAGTTGCAAAAACCGGACGTTCATTTGTGACGTCACTATACGCAAGTGACGTAAGAAAAATGGCTTTGGCACCTTGCAAATTTAACCTGAAAAGTCGAAAAACATGGAATTTTTAAACGCTGGTAACTAAATAAATACGTCGAGTGGAAGTTCGTTCTATGTGTCTACGGAAAGGAGAAGGTCGGCGATGAATTCTAAACCTAAATTGCAGAGTCAAAATCGAAAATTCGTCCCGGCAGGAGTGAGAGAAAATTGTCATTTTTTGACATTGCACCAAATTGTACTCCCCTACTGTCAAGTAGTAAGCAAAACAAACAATACTTCGAAAACACTTATAATTATAACAACAAAGGAGCATCAAATCTATTGAGATCGCCGAATCTATGCATATAGTGACGTAGCGCCTGGCCACGCCCCATTTTCGCGAGGTGGAGATTTGTAATAGTTTTTAAGATACTAAACGTGCAAATAAGATTCTGATTCTTTGCAGATCCATTAATTTATACTTGTACTTTGGATTTATGAAATTAAAAAAAATGCCGAACAAGCCCATTATGAATATAAATGAGGTCACCAACAAAATCACAGAAAAAGCTGATACTGCGTATTAAAATGGTAATATGGTAATAAACATAAACCGTGTTAATAAGACGGTTATCAAGGGTTAATAACCCTTCATAATCCTAGAAAATGGTAATATTCTTAGATCGCAAGGAAGATCATCTAGAACACACAGTACTACTTTTTTGTTTTAAAAAATTAAATTAAACAACGACCTGTTGCAAGGATAGATTTATTTACTTATATATAACTCAAACAACAAAACAAATGCTAAATCTTAGGAAACTAGAAATGCATAATCGCTCATCATTTTCCATCTGTTCACTATTCACCAAGTCAGCAGAAGCTTCTGAATCTGGAAGGGATTCCCAAAATATTTTTCTATTTAATGGCATTAAAGGGACTAGGTCGTTAAGAATCGTTTGTTTTTTTTGTGATTTAACTCCACGTGTATTTATTAATTCTGGAAGGTGTGGTATAGTATGTTTTTTTGTAAGAAATCGATTTCTTTATATTCTTCATTAAAGTCTGTTTTATATTTCATGAATCTACACCCACTACTAAATTTAACTTCAACTAGAGGATTTAAAGTAAAACCAGATAGGCGAAATTTAGTTCTCACAATTCTCTTTCTTTTTTGATAAAAATGTTTTGATTTTTTTTTTAAATTGGTGAAAAAGTCAATTTGTTGTAATTTGGTTTATAAATAAATGCCATAGAAGTGGCCAAATTTACTTCAAAAAAAATTTGATATCATCGGAAACCTGACATCGAGATCTAACATTTTGAAAAAAAAATCTGTTTTGGTCTTATGGCACAAAATGGTGGGCAATTCAAATTTCAGGTAAAAAATTAATTTGTGTCCACAAGGTTCAATCTCTGGGCACCAAAGTTCCAGGGTGCTTTGTTTTCATTAAACGAAATGTTTTCTGAAAGTTTGAAACCGATTGGAACTTTTGACATCCCTCGGCGTTAAAATGAAAAAAAATCTCTTTTTAGCCAGTATGATATGTACGTACTTAAATTACCCAAAACTTATTCACGCAGATTTGTTGGAATTTTAATTGCGACGATTTTGGTTTTTTATTTGTCCCGATCGGATCTCTAGAACCTGAGATATTCATCTTTTTACCTAAAATGACGCTGTCAAACAAACAAAATTGTTTATAAAAAAAACGTAATAGGCTTTGGAAATCCAAAACTCAGATATATACTCCTGGTGATATCCCAGAAGGTATGATATCATAACTTTACTCTTACAAAACTATACACATCAATGTCCTTCTTTTACTCCACTATAAGAAATGTAATTAAAAACGCAGTTAGTTGAAATTTAGTGCAACACTCCCACCATCGCTAATATATTTTTTGTACATTTTATAGGCTGCATTGGGAACAAACCCATTCACCCTTGGTGCTCCAGCGTTACATGGAGACAATTTCTTATTGGACATGTCCACAACCGCTGTCGCCGTTGGAAAGGTAATTTTTTTTCCTTAGATACTTCAGATTTTCAGAAAATAACTCCGATCAAAGAACAAGCCTAGGTACATAACAGCTATCTTTTCAATACATACCTTGTTTGCTCCTAAGATTATCACATTATATAGCCATAAAGAAGGACAGATAGTCACAACATTCCTTAACAACAGTGGCGGGTATGTGTAGAAGGGTAAATATTTTTATCAAAATAAATGTTTGTAATTCCCGTACTACCTGCTCTATATACAACAATATGATGTAGGCATGCAAAATTACAGTAAGGTAATGCTTGATATCTCCGACCAAAGAACTTAACACTAGATACATAACAGGCATCTCTTTAGTACATGCCTTGTTTGTAATTCCTGCATTACCCGTTTCTTATACAAAAAACTATGATACAGGCCTGCAATATTACAGTAAGATAATACTGGAAATATTTTAAATTTAATTAGCATAAACTATAAAATATAACTATAGTCATGAATTCTTAAAATGGCATTTACAAAAATAACATAGCTCTATTCTTTCTAAAAGTTTACTTATAATAAGAAGGTACATTTTACCTTTTACCTCGCTGAGTTACCATGTCAGTGAAATATTTACAATTACCAGATGTACAGAAAGTTAAGTACAAATATAAAATCTTACAATGTGTTAAAATGTCTTTATTTATATTATAACCACAACATTCTCAGTTGGCTGCTGAGAAAATCGGAGTGACCGTAGCAACCGGTTAGCTCAGTAGTTGGTTGAAGGTTCGGTGTGTGTAAACTTTTTTTTTTAATTGTCAGAATATTAACAAGACCCGTTAGGTGTCAGCGTATTCAACTATTTATCTAATAAACAAATCACTAATATTTTTGCAACAGAATCAGGAAACAGTCAAACAAAAAATTTCAAACAATGATATATTAACAACAAGGTTTAAAATTTACAAAGACTCTACAATTAAATATGTGAATAAAAAATGATTTATGTTTAAAATTGAATATCTAGAGAATACAATTTTAAAGTAATTAAAAAAGAAAATCTACAAAAAAAAAATTAAAAAGATCAACTGGTTTAACAATAATTTTCTTCTGACCAAAAAAAAGAGACACGGTTATTGCGGCTTACGTAACTTTGGCGGTGGGAGTGGAGTTCAACGAGGTCGAGCCCTGGAGATGGCCACGTGAAAAGTCATAGAACATCGTATTGAATGATCACTCTGTAATACGAAGTGTGTATCTGGATGTCCAAAAATGCACCGAAATGAATAACGACGAAATGAAAGGTAGAGTAGCAAGGCAATACCACTGTCGCATTAGGCAACCTCTTAAGGTCGAGTTATACGTCAAGAACAAAACACAGCAATAAATATTATTTCTATCTTCGCAGTTACTTTAAATTTTGAAATTGTCAATTAGCTTCAATGCGACATCCACATCGCGAAAATGAGCAGAAAAGGGCGAAATTCGTTATTCAAAAACAGATGTTCACAGATCAAGGGCAGTCAAGGAAATAGGAGAGTGGCCAAGGATTAATACAGCTGGGATCTGCTCATCACTTCTCTATCGTAGAACTGAGCGCATATATCTAACCGAGCAGGTACAAAGTCACACATTTAAATATAAAACGGGATTGGTAGATAAAATCATGCACCATCCAGAGAAGAAACCATGTAAAATCTAACAAGAATATTTAGGAACCGAAATCCCTGACGAGGATACCAAAGAGAAAATTAACTTCAGCTTCGAGAAAAGGAGAATAGAAGTGTAACAAATGTAACATAGGGGTTAAAGGAATTAAAGTACTTTTCATAGAATAACGAGATTTTATAGAAAGTTACACACTAGTTCATAATACCTAAAAGGGATTATGATCCCGGTCAGCTCAATATAGAATTAGAGTATTTAGAAGTAAAAAGTCTTGTATAATATTACAATCTTAACGACCGTTCGTATCATATACAAAAACTTCTCGGCAATAACTATAAAGTAATCTGTAGTACATTTTCTAAATGGGAAATATTTTATTACCAGTAAAAGGCCCCTCATAAACCGATAAAGCCGATAGCATGAGAAAGTGTTAATCCCGTCAATCACCGCTTTAGTAGATATGCCAAGTACGTGCGGTCGAGATCGAGGTAAAATGAAGCGTTTCGTTGAATATGTGAATTATTCAGGACCCGGGTCATTTCATAAATACTATAATTGGTTAAAATGATTCCCCAAACTCACTGTATATCAGACAGGGACTGCGACATTTTTCTAACTTTATTATATGATTATGATAGAAAGCAATCTAAACACAAAAGAGTTTTTTTATCTCGCTGAAATTAGTTAGCTATAGATATGGAATAGTTTAAGTTCCTTTATTAAAACAATGTTTCATATTTAGGGTAAGACAGTTTGGGGATATTTCTGTAGATGGCGCCAGTTACTGGAGTGAGATTACTACTTTTTCGATATTGTACTGTAGGAGACGCAAGTTGACAGATAGAGACTAATCAATAAATAGGGGCGGGTCCGCCTTCATTTGTCCCAGTAATTCGGAATTACCCCACCCTATATCACCAAAAAATGCGACGCAAGTAATTGCGGAAGAAAATAAGCCACTTTTCGTCTGGCTCCGGTTTTGCGAACATTGTCGTGCTTCTACGTCGTAATTTTTAGTGTCACCGGGTATATTTGTGTTTTTTGAGATTCTGTTAAAAAATTCAAGTTCATGTCGTTAGATTTCAAATTAAACTTTATCTCATTCGAATTGTCTCTGGCAACTGTCATTTTCTACACTAGTTTCTTAAGTAGAGTTTTCAGAAATAAGTAACTTCATGTTCGTTAAGTGTATCGTTTCTTATCTGCCCTTCAGGTAATCAGTTTATGTATTTGATAATAAAGGAATCTCTCATCAACCGAATAAGGTTTTTCTTTCTTAAGTACTGGACAACGGCCCAATTTGAATATTCTCTTTTATTTTAATTTAAGTATTAATTATTTTTGTCCTATATGGCAGGCGTCTATAACAACTACCTGGAAACGAGCTCACAAGAAATTCATAATATCGCACTATAGGGAACGGCGCATGTTTTGAGGAGTCTTGGATTAGGAATATTCTTGATCGCTTATTGGGATCTGGATTCTGATGTGTTGGAGAGGGCATCATCAGCGTCTTCTAAAAGGTCCAAAAACTTGGAACAAGCCTCAAAAGAGCTACATTCCTTGGTGTAATGTCAGCGCCAATGTGCTTGACTAAAGATGATGGTCTCGGATGGTTAGGGTCGAGCTTGAGCTCTTTGCCACAATCATCGCTGTATACCTGGACCGGCCTCGTAAGGGGTGGGCCTGCTTTTTCGCCTATCCCCCCACAAATGCGGACGGTATTGGCGATGTTAGCAAACCTCCCCCGGTCCTGGCTGTTGAACCCTGCCAGCTGGGTCGTTTCTTCTGGCGCTCTTCTGTCCTGGTCTTCTTTCTTCGCTGGCATGTATATTCTCCCGGGAGCGTCTTTCGTCTGTCGTGAGAGGGAACGGCTGTTACCGACCCTTTCGTAGTTTGAAAGGAATTTGGGGGTGTTGACTAGTCGGAAACCCAGGGTGCCAATTGGCATCATGTGCTCCGATTTCTTCGGAAGGAAGTGTGAACTGTGTAGTTCAGGATTGTGTTCGGCCAGAGACGCTTTCTTAGCGTCAGAGGCCGGCATGGGCTAGGGTAAGGGTACCGAGCTGGTTGTTTGCTTGGTACCCCCGGGATCGGGTATTTGATGTTTTTGGTCATTGTCTCCTTGCGGTGTGGCTTGCAGATCGGGCTGAAACAGATAATGAGTTAGTTATACTTACCCATTATCTAGGATCTGGAGCTTCGGCCTCTTGTACTTCGGAGCGTCGTTGGGGTCATAGTCTGTCGCCTGTCTGACCAGCGGATTCCCAT
Source organism: Stenurella melanura (assembly GCA_963583905.1). Taxonomy (NCBI): domain Eukaryota; kingdom Metazoa; phylum Arthropoda; class Insecta; order Coleoptera; family Cerambycidae; genus Stenurella; species Stenurella melanura. The sequence goes on from OY757310.1 coordinate 150,201,936, forward strand.
GCTCTGCTGCACGGGCGTATAGGTTCTTCGCTCTGTCCCGGATGACTTCAGTTACTGGGGTGTCTCTGAAGATGTCGGCATTTCTGACAAACCATGGTGCATCCACGGCGCACCGAAGTGCCACGTTTTCTACGGCTTGTATCCTCTTCAGATGGGTGGCTGCTTGGGACAATAATGAATATTAATCTTTATTTTGATGAAATTCGCTTATAACGCACTCCTTTACTTAACCCTATTGTTTACACTTATATAGTTTTCATTACTTACTAGATTATTAGCTATGCAATATTTTAAGTCTTATTTTGGATTAGATAGAACTTGCACGGAGGAAAAATATACCAATTCCAGAAGGATGGGCGATGAACGATAAAGGCAAGGTCGAAACAAATGCTGAAATTGCCTTCAAGGCAAAAAGACTGATGCCTGTGGGAGGTATAGAAATGACCTCAGGTTACAAGGGTTATGGACTTGGAATACTTGTAGAAGTATTTAGCGGATTACTGTCAGGTAAGTAAATTTCCTAAACTGTTTTTATGAGCATCAATAGCAACTTATATCGTTTTTATATAAACAGATTTTAGCTTTTATAAACGCCAAATGGTTGAATACGTTGAGAGTACGGCAGCCCGTGGCCAAAATCAATTCTTATCACCTAATGCTAATTTCGATCACGGGGTTATAGTTTATTACAATACAAAACCGATTTTCCTCTGAAAAAGCTCCCATAACGTTGCAGTAGCCGGGAAAACGATTTTCCGTCCGTTGAAAAAAAGGCGTTATTTTTTTATCCCCTAATGTCCGTTCTCGATGAATTCTTGTTATAGATGTCGAATAAAACAAGAATCAATACAGAACGGAAATTTTATATGTTGCATAATTTCAATAATAAAAATCAGAATTTTATAAAAAAATGGTATAAAAAAGTTTCTGCCTAATGGCTGAAACCTTCTTTAAATTATAAAATATGGTTAAAATAATCGGAAAAAGTGAACGGACATTTGCTATGTTGTACAGCTGCACGAGGGCGATTAAAATAAATTGGATTGTATCATTAAAACTGATAATTTTTATATTTTATACGAAAAAGTTCTCGTTTATTCCTCATATATGCCCCGAACCTGTAAGTTCTCATTGTAATAAAAGCAGGAGTTTTGCATATACAACCGACAATTACAGTCTATGATGTTCAAGTACCTGTTTCTAACGGTGTTATTAATATGTTCAGTTTTCTAACACGAGTAGAACCCAAAAAAATGATAACAACTTTCCTATGAACAGTTCCCTCCATCGGCCGATGGCACCCCTATCGGCAAAAGTCTCCTAAAACGGGATTTTTGTTAATACCAAAGCGCGCATCGATTCCTTTTTAGGTGAAAAAATAATTCCGCGTTGTATACTAACATCAAAGAATTAGTTTATCGACATTAATGAAATTCTCGTTTCAGTACTGCTCCTTTATCCATAGGGGTGAGGGGTACTGAGACTACTGGCATTCGACTAAGCGTCCAAAAAAACATAGGGGGCGAAGTTTTACGCAGCTGTGTCACCATATGACACTTGTTATTGAATTGCGACAAAAAATAATTTTTTTCAACATATCAAGTTGAAAATTGTTCATTCATATTTTTCATACATGATATAAAACATCATTTTGATTAGAGAACGGGCATTAGGGAGTACCAAAATTAGCCTAAAAATAGACGCAGAATTGAAATGCAAGTACTATGATATGCAACGATTAAAACGTCCGTTTTTATTTTTTTGTCATAGAAAAACTTCAGAAATAGACGAGGATTGAAGTAGTTTCTTCCGGGTTTTGCCGCGGTCGTCGAACTTGACTTGACGTTTCGCTGATCATGCTGTCAGCTTCGTCAGAAGGGTTCCAAAGACTGAAGTTGTTGAGTTCGGCTCCTCGTTATATACCTGGGCGCTGCTACGCTCGGTTGCACATTCGTCGTGCTCCGTTGATCATGACCGATTACATTACTGGTACTTGGCAAAGCTAGTCTCCATGTATTGCTTAGTCGATACCCATCTTCTCTGTTGAAATTGTTCTTATTTTTCATAATTTCCAGCGATTCCCTAATAATTCTTGGGTAATAACGTGCACTTCTGTCCAATATTCTAACGTTCTCGTATTTGATCTTATGGTTCTCATTATGATGAACATGTTCTGCTACAGCCGACTTATCTGTGTATCCGAGTCTAGTATATCTCTGATGTTCTTTGATTCTGCACTGGATACTTCGCCCTGTTTGTCCGATGTAACGTTTTCCGCATATACAGTCCAACTGGTAAACACCTGTCGTCAACAGTTTAGGGATGGGGTCCTTGTTTGAGGGAAGCAACTGTTGTATTTTCTTCACTGTTCGAAAACGTACACCTATTTTCTTTTTTGATAGAATTCTTCTTAGCCTATCCGTGACTCCGGCGATGAATGGTAAGCCCGCATATGTTGTAGGTTGTTCCTTTTCTTCACTTATTGTTCTTATCTGTCTATTAATAATTCGTTGCATATCTCTTTACTTGTAACCATTCTTTTCTAAAGCTTGTTGGACGTTTTTAAGTTCCTCGGGTTTGCTCTTTTCGTCACATGTTGTTGCAGCTCTGTGGAACAAAGTTCTTATCAGCGACCTCTTTTGTTGTGGATGGTGGTGTGATGTAGCATGCAGGTAACGATCAGTATGCGTTTTCTTCCTATAAACTCCATGGGCCAGTTTACCATTGTTTGAACGATTCACCAATACATCTAAGAAAGGCAAACCTCCTTCTTGTTCGGTCTCCATCGTAAACTTGATGTTAGGATGACGATTGTTTAAATGATCGAAGAAGATAGCTAACGACGATTCTCCATGGGGCCATATAATGAAAGTGTCGTCTACGTAGCGTAACCAACATTTCGGTTTCTTCTCACTGCAGCGTATAGCTTCTTCTTAAAATTCTTTCATGAATATGTTGGCGATGACTGGTGAAAGTGGTGATCCCATAGCTGCTCCATACTTCTGCTCGTAGAAATCGCCATCCCATAGAAAATAGGTCGCCGATAGGCACACGCGGACCAGATCAGGGATGTCTTCTCTTAGTCCTTTGGGTATAAGTTTACGCCGTATCAGGTCAACTGTTTCATCAATCGGCGTCTTATACCCAAAGGACTAAGAGAAGACATCCCGGATCTGGTCCGCGTGTGCCTATCGCCGACCTATTTTCTATGGGATGGCGATTTCTACGAGCAGAAGTATGGAGCAGCTATGGGATCACCACTTTCACCAGTCATCGCCAACATATTCATGGAAGAATTTGAAGAAGCTATACGCTGCAGTGAGAAGAAATCGAAATGTTGGTTACGCTACGTAGACGACACTTTCATTATATGGCCCCATGGAGAATCGTCGTTAGCTATCTTCTTCGATCATTTAAACAATCGTCATCCTAACATCAAGTTTACGATGGAGACCGAACAAGAGGGAGGTTTGCCTTTCTTAGATGTATTGGTGAATCGTTCAAACAATGGTAAACTGGCCCATGGAGTTTATAGGAAGAAAACGCATACTGATCGTTACCTGCATGCTACATCACACCACCATCCAAAACAAAAGAGGTCGCTGATAAGAACTTTGTTCCACAGAGCTGCAACAACATGTGACGAAAAGAGCAAACCCGAGGAACTTAAAAACGTCCAACAAGCTTTAGAAAAGAATGGTTACAAGCAAAGAGATATGCAACGAATTATTAATAGAGAGATAAGAACAATAAGTGAAGAAAAGGAACAACCTACAACACATGCGTGCTTATCATTCATCGCCGGAATCACGGATAGGCTAAGAAGAATTCTATCAAAAAAGAAAATAGGTGTACGTTTTCGAACAGTGAAGAAAATACAACAGTTGCTTCCCTCAAACAAGGACCCCATCCCTAAACTGTTGACGACAGGTGTTTACCAGTTGGACTGTATATGCGGAAAAGTTACATCGGACAAACAGGGCGAAGTATCCAGTGCAGAATCAAAGAACATCAGAGATATACTAGACTCGGATACACAGATACGTCGGCTGTAGCAGAACATGTTCATCATAATGAGAACCATAAGATCAAATACGAGAACGTTAGAATATTGGACAGAAGTGCACGTTATTACCCAAGAATTATTAGGGAATCGCTGGAAATTATGAAAAATAAGAACCATTTCAACAGACAAGATGGGTATCGACTAAGCAATACATGGAGACTAGCTTTGCCAAGTACCAGTAATGTAATCGGTCACGATCAACGGAGCACGACGAATGTGCAACCAAGCGTAGCAGCGCCCAGGTATATAACGAGGAGCAGAACTCAACAACTTCAGTCTTTGGAACCCTTCTGAAGAAGCTGACAGCATGATCAGCGAAACGTCAAGTCAAGTTCGACGACCGCGGCAAAACCCGGAAGAAACTACTTCATTGGACAACGGCCGTGAAAACCTGCATTGCACTAGACGAGGATTGTCGAAACTGACATTTGGCGATGACACGAATTTCCACCGCTTGCCACTTTTCAGTATTTAACCCCTTATATCTCCGTTTTCATTTCTTTCTTCGAACTATGCATATTTATGAACACCAAGAGACAGTAAACAGACATTAGGTGATTACTAGATGACCCGTTACTTTTTACATGTTTAAGGATACATTTCAACCCTTTCGCGACGCTAAAAATTTCCGTCGCTCTGAACTTTGTTCATCCTTGTTCAAAGAAATGAGCATTGGAGCGGGAATTTTTCATTAGGCGATAAGTCGAAAATTTTGGTTACGGGCTGCCGTACTATTGAGGTCTGGCTCTGAGCTGATGTGCTAGTGAATCAAACCCGCAGAGCTGCATATCACATCTCCACTAGAAGATAATTCTTCTAAAACGTGATTATTATACCTATTTAGTTTAATCCAATAGGTATAGTATAATCGGACAACATATTTTTATACCTGTTTATACCTGTTTTTAATCAAATGAGTATATTATAACCAGGCATCGTAGGCAAGAAGATATACAGAAATCCCCATTTGAGTTTCTGCCTTAACAGAGTCAAGTATTCTAAAATTATCCAATGTGCGCTTTACAGTGTTTGGTGATAGTTTCTGTTTTTGTGGGTATCGAGTAGCAAATGTGTTACATGTTCTTGATATTACTTTATCATTAATAAAAAACAAATTTAAAAAGTCTTCGTGGATGCAATTTAAATGTGCTGGCATTTTTTTACATAATAGAATGACTGACATTGATGATTGTTTCTGATCATGGCTAAGTTGATAATTTTTACTAAAGATTCTCGTGCATTTAAGAAAATCGCGAATACTGCCAAAGAGTTGCAACTTTAACCCCTACAATGCTTATACTAGAGAAAAGTAAATTTAAATTTACATAACTTAATAATAAGCAAATACGTGGGTGTAAAAACCAAACTTAATTTCAAGCTAAGTATGCAATAGATAATTCTGTTTAATTTGCTAAATAATGAAAGTCCAGTAAATTGCTCTCTAGTGTCTGTTGATGTAACAAATATGTTTTCAAACATCACGACGGAAGAGTGAAATCGCTTAGGTATTTTGGAGAAATCACATGTAAATATTATAGTAAAACATGAATTAGTGGCAACCCTCAATTTACGTCTTAGCCAAAATTATTGCCGATGTGATAATGCATATTACACTCAGAATATGGGTTTAGCAATGGGATCTCCATTGAGCCCCCTTCTAGCAGACATTTTATATCAGATTTAGAATAGGAAATAATGTCATTGCATATAGCTAAAAACATATTAAATTTTGTTATAGATACGTAGACGATATACTCACCAGTTTTATAGGTACATTGAGACAATTAGATGCCTTCCTACACTTTATAAATAATATTCATCATAATATAAGTTTTACTGTAGAAACGGAAGAAGGCAATAAAATCAATTTTCTCCTTAGAACATAAAAACAAAATTAATTTTGATATTTACAGAAAACCGACATTCACAGATACCACCATATACAAATTTTCACTCAGACCTAAATCACACAAATTAGCAGCTACAACTCAATGATACATAAAGTTGTAACTGCCTTTTTGAGAACAAGCCTAGATACAATTAAAACAATAGCTCTTAACAACGGTTATGTATAGCTAACACGTGGGAGTATCTCGAAAAAAATTTCATCGCAAACATCTTGTCAGTCATAATCTTAAAGTTAGTTTTAAATCACAGCCAAAGACAAGACTAATGATCTGGAAAAATCAGGTTTTTATAAGTCGACATATCCGGATTGTGATGCTTTCTATATAGGTCAAACTGGTCGTACGTTTAAAATTAGATACAACGAACACTTACGGTCCTTTAGACTTAAAAACAACAGATTCAACGTTTTCAAGTAATTTTTTAGAATCTGGCCAATATTTTCCAAATTTAGAAAATCTAAATATATTACATTTACAAGAAAAAAAAATAAATTAAATTTAGTGGAATCTCTAGAAATTTTTAAATCTAACCAAATTCATTATGTAAAAACAAAACCATGATAGAGCCCTGGGCAAGAAGAATGTGTAATAACCCTGCTCCCTCCTTTCGTACATATTAATTTCCTAGTATGTCAGTTTCGTAGTAGGTTAATAACATACAACGCACAACAATTTATGGTGTATGGAGAAAAAAGGACTAAATTCATCATAATGGTATCCTTAATGACCAGTTGGATCTATATTACTCGTTTAAGTTAATATGGTAGGCCAAAATCCCCCCCTTTTAAATTAGATTATGTAGTCATGCTTTTAGGTAAATTACTTGAAGTATTGTGACACTCCTTTGTACTCTCGCATTCACTTGTAAACGTTTGAAAATGGCACTTATAGTAGCGAAACTGCAGTAACATTTTGATTACAATAAACTCATTGATAAAAAACAAAGTAAAAAGTGTTTTAACAAATCATATGAATAAATAGTTTACCGGTACATTAAATCATACGATTACAATGTTGCTTCTTATAAATTATTACCATCTCATTTAGATATCAAATTGCTAGTCTTAAAAAAAAAATTGGAATAAAAAGTTGCGTCCACTTGTAAATTAATATCGATTAATAATTATCAATTTTGTAACCGAAATATACATTCCAGGAGCTGCCTATGGACCACATATTCGCAAATGGGGCGCAGGCGACAGTGGGCCGGCCAATATTGGTCATGGATTTTTGGTCATAAATCAAAAACACTTTGCAGATGGGTTTGAGAACAGATTAAGTGATTTGCTGAATTACCTAAGAAGAATGGATCCTGTAAGTACGCAATAAAGTTACTTTGTCTTTACATTATACAGGGTGTTCCTTAATGACGGGCTAATATTTCAGGGTGCGATTCCTTAGGAGTAGTATAGCTATGGGCATTCTGCGCCAAAATCCCATGTTATTTCTTATGGAGGTTCATTCTGGTCATTTTTGACCAATTTTCTCCCCACCGCTTTTTAGCCTCCCGCCAACAGAGGGCGCCACAGTGGCAGATGAAATATTGATTTCAGCATGGCGGCTCAGCGAATTAGAATGCAGCACGGATCCTACTGGCTACGGTGTCGGGACTTTTTCTATTGGTCGCGGGATGGTGGACGGTATATTGGATTTCAGCATGGTGAGGTCTAGCAAATCAGATGGTGATCTGCTTTAGACTCTCCCTATTAATTGTGAACGGTAATAGCTAATGGTGTATCAGATAGAGAGATCTATTGGGGTATGCAGACATGGAAAATCAGAATGGTGAATCAGATAATAGCATAGTGGTATAGCAAATAAGATATGGCGGATCAGAGTGTTGTAATGATGGAGGGTCGTGTGTTCGTGGGAAAGTCTGTATCACATAGGTGATTATCGGTCTGTACTTCAGAACAAAGTATATACTTTTCCTGTGTAAAAGAAATTCACACATGGGGGACATGGAGGTAATGAATTTTTACGTTCTGGCTAAATGTTTAAGAGAAATTTTATTTTTAGATGTAGGATTTAGCGTATTAAATAACGGGGGACAAAATATTGGTCGAGGGGTATAGGATTAATGGCTAATCAGAAGGTCTGAGCTCGTCCTATTGATCGAGGTGACTTAACAAATCAGAAGGCGTGGTCGAGGCAGCAAAGGATACCTAACAAATCAGAAATGCCGACTTAGCGAATCGGATAGCAGCACAGTGGAATAGCAAATAAGATATGGTGGTCTTACGGGTTGAGGATGATGGAGTCGCAGGCTTTTAGAGAAAAGGTGGGAAAAACGTATGCTAATATATTAACGAATGAGGTTCGGGGAGGCGGTGTCTATATTAATTATAGCTCTATATACTTAATAGGAAAAATAATTTAAAAGCAAAAATAGTATTCTGTCTAATCGGATGGTCGACAATTGGGATGCTGATGCTGATATATCTGACCCCTTATAGTGACAGCTTCTTTTGTAGGGAAGTCTAACAGACACTAGGGTCGATACTGGTCCCATGTAGAGACGCGTCGCACAAGCCGTATCGTCAACCTTTTACACCATCTCAGCGAGATGACAACCAACTAATGACAAACATACTTATAGTATTGGTGTACAACATAACTTGAAGTCTACGGATACAAATTTCCCAGTTACCCTGTATATGAGCAATTATAATTTTCTCATTCATTATTATTGTTTATTATTTAGGCGCGTTTAAGGCAAGCTATTTTTATGATCAACAGAAATATTCATAGGTAGTCAGTACATCAAGATATTATTTTTATTAGAGAGCTTTCCTCATATGTATGCTCAAGATCTGAGAGTTTCGGGAACCTACTTTACACAAGGAGGTGGATATATCGAACATACATTCTTACCGAGGGCAGCTAAGACTTCCACCATACCCATTTTTACCCTTAATGATAGTTTTCTGTTCTGTTCCGTCAGCAGGTCAATAGATATTTCTCAATATAACAATTTGCCTGTATACGCAGGGATCTCAAAATACATTTATTATTTTAAGCATCCGTAATCTATAATATACTGAGTCAATACTATAAATTCATATATCTAAACCAAACAAAAGCTAAAAATTATTAAAAAATTATTTTATTAAACAGCTAGAGGTAACATTAATGATTCAATATCATGACGTCATAAACTGACTTCATCGCAATACACTGAGGTATTATGCATATGGCTCGGTGTTTTACATTACATTGGTTAATATTAAAAACAACATGACGACGACGCAAAGTTCTATAATACTTACCGCTAATATATCGTACACTCAGATTAACTAAAATGCGTGAGCTAGTACCTCAATTCTAAGAAAGAACACCCACAGGTTTACATATAGCATAGTTATAATAGAAGAATCAAATTGATGGATACAAATTGCAATCCGAGCATATACACCCACTTGCCCCCGTTTTACCCCTACTTACCCTCGTTTTACCCTTAATTATCCTCGTCTTACCCCTAGTTACCCTCGTTTTACCCTTAATTATCCTCGTCTTACCCCTAGTTACCCTCGTCACCCCTAACTATTCCTATCTCACTCCAATTACCTTTAGTTTACACTGTTTGAAAATCGTGCAGACCTGTTTAAATACAGACCTGTTTAAATACAGACCTGTTTAAATACCGACCTGTTTAAATACATACCCGTTTAAATACAGACCTGTTTAAATACGGACTTGTTTAACAATGATGCCTAATAAAATAACTTTCGAGACATATAAACCACCTAAGCTGAGACCATATGTATTGGAGAGAGATAGAGAACTTAGAGAGAAAATTAGAAAAGCTCATATACAGGGTAACTGGGAAATTTGTATCCGTAGACTTCAAGTTATGTTGTACACCAATACTATAAGTATGTTTGTCATTAGTTGGTTGTCATCTCGCTGAGATGGTGTAAAAGGTTGACGATACGGCTTGTGCGACGCGTCTCTACATGGGACCAGTATCGACCCTAGTGTCTGTTAGACTTCCCTACAAAAGAAGCTGTCACTATAAGGGGTCAGATATATCAGCATCAGCATCCCAATTGTCGACCATCCGATTAGACAGAATACTATTTTTGCTTTTAAATTATTTTTCCTATTAAGTATATAGAGCTATAATTAATATAGACACCGCCTCCCCGAACCTCATTCGTTAATATATTAGCATACGTTTTTCCCACCTTTTCTCTAAAAGCCTGCGACTCCATCATCCTCAACCCGTAAGACCACCATATCTTATTTGCTATTCCACTGTGCTGCTATCCGATTCGCTAAGTCGGCATTTCTGATTTGTTAGGTATCCTTTGCTGCCTCGACCACGCCTTCTGATTTGTTAAGTCACCTCGATCAATAGGACGAGCTCAGACCTTCTGATTAGCCATTAATCCTATACCCCTCGACCAATATTTTGTCCCCCGTTATTTAATACGCTAAATCCTACATCTAAAAATAAAATTTCTCTTAAACATTTAGCCAGAACGTAAAAATTCATTACCTCCATGTCCCCCATGTGTGAATTTCTTTTACACAGGAAAAGTATATACTTTGTTCTGAAGTACAGACCGATAATCACCTATGTGATACAGACTTTCCCACGAACACACGACCCTCCATCATTACAACACTCTGATCCGCCATATCTTATTTGCTATACCACTATGCTATTATCTGATTCACCATTCTGATTTTCCATGTCTGCATACCCCAATAGATCTCTCTATCTGATACACCATTAGCTATTACCGTTCACAATTAATAGGGAGAGTCTAAAGCAGATCACCATCTGATTTGCTAGACCTCACCATGCTGAAATCCAATATACCGTCCACCATCCCGCGACCAATAGAAAAAGTCCCGACACCGTAGCCAGTAGGATCCGTGCTGCATTCTAATTCGCTGAGCCGCCATGCTGAAATCAATATTTCATCTGCCACTGTGGCGCCCTCTGTTGGCGGGAGGCTAAAAAGCGGTGGGGAGAAAATTGGTCAAAAATGACCAGAATGAACCTCCATAAGAAATAACATGGGATTTTGGCGCAGAATGCCCATAGCTATACTACTCTTAGGTCATTCTATGAAGAAAAGTTCATATTATTATGAACATATGTCCGCAATGGCTTAAATTTTTTGTTACAGAGCGTTGAATTTTTTTTTTTCTAATCGTTATTATTTAATATCTCGGAAAGTATTTTAGATATTATTTTCAATTTTGGTATGTGTTAAAGGATATAAGACCACATATCTTAATTGGAAAAAATATTTTATCGCCCCACTAGTTGGCGTCCCTGCGAGCATGTCCTCTGATATTTTTTACCAAAAAAGTGGTACGCCACTGACATTTTTTCATGTCGGTATTTTTCCTGATTAGCCTGATCAATTCTACATGAAGACGGTCTCTTGTATTTTTCTCGTCAGACGCACAGTTCTTGATTAAAACAATGAAATTCATATTGAAACTAATTACACAGGCACACACACAAAAAAAACATTTCGATTACACGGACCAGACCAATCATCTCCAGTGTAACTTGGCTTGCTGAATCCGAATCCGGTGTCATCTTTGCCCCACCACATCACAATTGTTTTTTATACTCAAAGAACAGTTAGAAAAATGCAAGAAGGAAAAATTGCATTCTTCTAACGATTTTCTAAGGATAGAGAAAAATTGTGACGTGGTGCGGAAAAACTGACACCGGATTCGGATTCAGTAAGCCAAAATACACTGGAGATGATTGGTCTGGTCCGTCTAATCGACAATTTTTGTGTTAGCACGTCATTAAGGAACACCCTGTATGTGCTTCTGGAGACGTAGTATCCATAAAAACCAATACTGTTGAACACAACTCTCGAATACCAATACTCGACGCGCTTTTCGCTCACCACTTTAGCATAATCGGGAGATTAAAAGAGATTAAAAAACTCTTAAACGCAACACTCGAATACCAACACTCGACGTGCGTTTTGCGAACCACGTTAGCATCATCGGGAGATGATTGAAACTGATTTAAGTTTTACGAAAAATTCAAAACTGTTTAATTTCTCATAGTCTCATAATGGTGTTGATAAATTAAGCCAAAGTTTGGTAGCTGGTCGCGGGGATGCTTGTGATAATGGGTATCAAAAGAAAAGGCTTGACAAGTAGAAAACGTTAAGGTGAGTCACGTTATACTGAATCCAATATGGTGGATCACCTATTTTTTAAAACAAGTTTGGTTCTGATCTATGATGTTTTTAACACGCTTATATTAGTTAACACGCCTTTTACCACACTTCTACTAGCTTGGCCTGCAACATTGTGATGGAACGAATTTTATTGAAAAAACACACTATTCTAATTGGAACAAAACTATAAAGAAGAGAATAAACAAATAATTTTAAAGAAACATGCTTTTAAACACAAACTGAAGCTGTTATAAAACGCACCAAAGAGAAGAAAATGAGGTTAATATTGTTAATAACAACAATAATCAAGTTGATAAAAGTAAAAGCGTGGGGCGCTCAAAATGTTTGGAAAAAACAGAAAACTTACTCATCAGCCGCCACACTCTTTTACTTTTATTGACATAACTATTGTTATTCTTGTCTTGTTGTAATTTACAGTCAAACCGTACTCAGAGCTTATTGTTTGGAGATTATCCAGTTGGTGCATGAGCTCATCTTCGCTCGCTGCAACTAAAGTAGTATCATCCGCAAATCCTTCCATAGCTATTCCATCTTGCCAGTCCTCCAGTTCACGTAGTATTGCGTGTTCACCATAGATGTTAAATAGGAGACCGGAGTGGTGACAGAACGTAGCCTTGTCTGGCACCTTTGCCAACTTTATATTTGTCGGAGTTAGTATTGTCAATCTTCGCAAAAGCGGAGCATCCTTCATACAGTCAACGAACTATAGAGACTAGATGTCTGGGTGTTCCCATCTCTAATAAGACGCTCCAACTGTAGTCCACCAAACAAAGGTACACAGGCAGATAATACTCTCTTGTCTTCTCGACAAGTTGACGTAAATTCAATATTTGTTCTCTAGTATCTAGTACCGTCACAAAGCCTGCTTGACCAGGAGATATCTGCCAATGCAGATAATGCTACAGTCTGTATTGAATAACATATAGCATGACATTACTAGCATGTGATATTAATGCCCGCAATCTATAGTTAACACAAGCATCTGTCGATTCTTTATACATACCCTACATACTCTTATACGTCTCTTATGCATACAACAAATGCTCACTACTTTAGATACTTTTGCTGCAAAAATGACCGGTCTGGACTTTTTCCTTGCTCTTTGTTAGGGTGCAGGGTAAGGGGTGATAAAAAATGCTTGCAATGATAATACTATTTGTTAAGAGTCATAGAAACATTTTTAGAAGAATAAGAACTTTTTTTTACTCCGATTTTACACCCTTTTTCCATATTAACCCTTTCGCTAACGCAACAAAATATTGGCAATAGCAATTTAGCTTTAGAAAAACCACGTTTAAGATATATTCCAAATTTCGTTGAAAAGTCTCATCATTGCACCATTTGGCTAACAGTCGGTTTTCCCGAATTTCCACAAGTTGGGCCTGGGTCGAACCTGACGACAGAAAATGCTGGCTGTGGTAGTTTGCAATTGTTCTCGATGTCTGGAAATATGTATCAAATTGCAAGCAAAAAATGTACAGATTCCGCAATCCTTGCAACCATCGGGACATTGGAAATGATAACACCATACATAAAATATCTTTTTATTATAACCACAGAACATACCTACTACAAATTAATAATAAACATATAATTTTGGAGCCGCATATCTTAGTATATACAGTCAATGAAGGTAAAAATAAGCTATTACTTCTTTCAACCGTCATCGATCTTTCTAAAAATTTGGAGGCAGGCTTGTTTTACCCTTGTCTTCAAAAGTGACATTGTGAGGAATTGCGCTTTTTGCGTTTTAGGGGTGAAATCAACCCCTTTTTTGAAAAATTGAAAAAAATGCTAATTTAAGCATTCTATCGATGGAATCTTACTTAGTTATGTAGAATAAATATTCTTTAACATTTTGAAGCATGATTTATGATTTTCATACAGTTTTCAACCCTTAAAAACTACCCCGTAAAGTCGTAAATCAGGAAAAAATCGTTTTCTTCGTCTCTCTGTCATATGAAATCGCACATTAACGAAACAAAGAATTATTTAGTGCTCATTATATATGATTTATTTATGAATCGTAAATTTTCAACTCTTAAAAACTAGCCCTTCTCCTAAAATTAAAGAAAACATTATTTTTTAGCAGATTTAACTGTTTCAATTTTGGGTTTCCAATAAAAGATAAATAAAAATGGATTCTACTGAATATTTACAAGTTTATTAATTAATTTATTTATCAATTTACTGTTTAATTTCAACCCCTAGAAACCACCCCTAACTTTAAAATCAATTAAAAACAATTTTTAGCAGCTTTATTAGCTTCAGTTTTCCAGAATCGTTTTCACTGTTCATGATATATTTTATTTTATTTATTCATTTCTAATTTTCAACCCCCAAAATTACCCTTTATGTATAATTTGACGATATCTCCGTCAATTTTCATGTAAAAACCATTTTAAAGGTAATTTGATGGACTACAAGACTAAGGACTTTTCGGAGGTTCGGCGCCCTCAGATTTTTAAAGATAAAGGGTTAAAGGGCTCAGAACAGCTGTTACTAACATGTCGGTATCAACTTCAATCGCCTATATCTTCATTATTTTTCATCGTATAAAGATTTTAAAAACACTAAAATTTTTATTGACAAAAAAATCTATATTTTGGTTTTATATTAAATTTTACGTATCTATCACCCTTTCGAAGTTATTTTTAAAAAAAGAAAATTTTTTAGAAAAATTCAAAAAACACGTTAAAATTAAAATTAACGTTTTTCAAAAAGCATGCATTTTAAATCAATTAAACTTTTTGAGCATATGAATAACACTAAAATAAAACATATCGTAGGAGGAAAAGTATGCATTTCAATTCTGGTGGTCGTGGGGTTAATTTTACTGTTAATTTTTTCTTAAAAAAGTTGAGTAGTTAATCTTTTTGGCATTGTATCTCGCTTAATTTAAATGCAATCGACTTTTTACAGTGCTCATTTTAATGGTCTTTTCAAGCACTACAAAAATTATTATTAGCATTGTACCCCTAAAGTCGATTATTTTTCCGTTATTTCAAGTTGAATGCACCGATTCGAGCACTCACAAAAAAAAAGTTTCCTTTCGTCAACCATATCTCCCTTTATACTGCACCTAGGGTATTCCTAAAAAAAAAAAAAAACGAATCTCTTTGTTTTTTTATAAGCTACAACTATGTCTCTTACACTTTTTTTCATTAGACGCATAATTTTCGAGTTATTCGTAAAAAACCGTTGAAAAAAGTGTGATTTTTTAATGAAAATGGCGAGTTTTCAATCACGAATAACTTAAAAAGTATGGAGTTTTCGAAAAAAGTTCATAGAACATTTTTTGCTTAGAATTAGGTTCTCTATCGACTCCCGGTGTTATTTTGGCCATAAAAATTTCAGCCCCCGAGAAAGGGTGGCATCCACCCCCAGGGTAAAAACGCAAGTTGGCATCATGTCACTTTTGATATCTGAGGCATACACTAACTTTTCCCAAATTTCACGCAAATCGATGACGGTTGAAAGATTTAGAAAGCAAAAGCCTTCATTGCCTGTACTAGATCTCGATATCGTTTACACTCTTCGCTATTTGTTAAAGTATGTGAATCCATGGCGAATACTATTGGCGCTGACTGATTCATACTGTGTACACTTCACACTATAGTAGTACGTCAGTATTACGTCAGCTACACTTTCGTGTCGGCGGCCTTGGATAAAACTAGTAACTATGGCCCCATATACGAACATTAACATTTCCAATGTTAAAATCTCAACAAAACATCGATGTGAAATTTCAATTTGAATTTCCCAGTTACATGATCGCTTCCATCGTCCGGACATTAGCCCTATTCGCTCCCCTCCCCTGCACCTACTGACAAAGAGCAAGCAAAAAGTCCAAACCGGTAATTTTTTACAGCGAACGAAGTATCTACTTGCGAGGTTGTACACTATAGCTTCACAAAATGTAAGCAATCATAGTTTTCATTAATTGTTAAGTTTATTTAAGTTTAAGTTTTTTAAAGGTTAATCTGTTCTATTTTAGGCTGAGCACAATAAACCTGTTCTAGTTCACGGTGATTTGGAAAGACTGCATATGGAAAAAGTTAAAAGGGATGGTGGATTATTATATGTGAAAAATCAACACGACACTAACGCAAAACTAGCTGAATCACTCAAGGTTGCACCAATGGTGTCTAAATAAACTTATTGTATCTACACACATACACATATAATACATAATATTATTTTTAATGATTTTCTTCAAATATACTCAATAAATACAACAAATATGCAATATTGTTTATGTTCTCGTTTTGTAGTTTTGCATATGCGAATACACAAATAAAGCATGAAAACTAACAGTCACAGCAGAAATTACCATATTTCGCCTGTTTTTACATCCTGGATCCGGGACTTGAAACATGTTGAGAAAGATATAGTATCGCACACACGGAAAAATCTTAGATTTAGTTGGACAAAAAGGCTCAAGTTTCAGTATCATTGCATTGTATATTAATTATCTTGTGCACCATTTCTGTATATAATTAGTCAGAAATATTGGATTTCTGAATAAGTAGAAACTTTTAAAAGTTTTTATTACAAAAAAAAAAAATATGTTTTTTACATAATACAGTGTGACCCACTTAAGATCGCAACACCCCCTATACCCGTTAATTGAAGCTTGATTAAGTTCAAATTTTGGTGGTAAGAAAAGATCGATAAGGTGATTCTTTGAACTTGTTAATATGTGATATATGTCAGTAGTGTGCGATTTTAAGAGGGTTTCAAAAGCCGATTTTTCAAAAAAAAATATTTTATAGAATTTGTTATTCAAATTTCGATTTCATCAACGTAAAGAGCGCCGTTTAAAACCCCTAGACATCAATTTTAAGTGAGATCACTTACCTGGTTACTGAGATGTAAGCTTCCAAAAATTAATTAAAAAAAAATTAATTTTTGTTTTTATTTTACTTTTTTCCGTAAGTGATCAATTTATTGGAGGTAAATTTTGCGAAAACTGATTGTGCATTTTCCGAGAATTTACATTTCTTTTTTTGTTCATTACATAACCAGTTCTTGAAAGTATACTTTACACTACTCTGTAAAATGACCAAGACTTTTCAATAAATTCCTAAAGTATCTACATTTATTTAAATTGTTGTGGTTTCTACCAAACCTGTGACGTGCTTTCTTCCAGTTGCCTAGCGCATAGGCAAGTGGAAGCGTCACTTTGGCGCTGAGCTGTATTTCGGTTAAATTCGGTAATCTCGAGCGCCACCTTTGCAATTTTTACGTGAGGCAAAGGTCCCACATTAGCCTCCTAAACGCAGCCTGTTGCAGTAGGGCTGGGATAGCTACAGTGGAGACACGGTATGTCCAGGGGTCTGGACGGCAGATTAGACTTTCACTCACATTCAACAGTAAAAGGCAGATGTCGGTAAATAACAAAGTTTATTAACATACAATGAAATATTTACAAAACAGTAAAAAACGGTAAAGTACCAAAATACGGAGTTTCGCATAAATACAATAACAAAACTTAAGATATGTCATTTTAGTCTAATTTGAATTAGGTAGGGCGCCATTTTGTGACGTACAGGTAACCAGGCGGTGAGAAGCTAGTTAGCTACTAGTTACTCATTAATACGAAAGCAAGCGGTGGTAAGCAAGCAAACGGTGAAAGCGGTAAAGAAAAAAAATTAGGACGGTAGAAAAACAGTAAGCGGAAAAAAACTACACAAGTAATTAAAAAAAACGGACAGCGTGTAAGTACCAGGCAAAAGCAAGCGGTTATCAACAGCAGGCCTAAATGAACGGTCAGAGTGTAAGTGTGAAGAACTTGGCAAAACTAAATAAGGCTGATACCAAATAAATAAAACGGTTGTCGGATTCGGTACGGTGTGTAACTTAAGTTACACTCGGATCGGAAAATAAAACGGTTATCGGATTCGGAGCGGTGTGTAACCTTGGTTACACTCGGTTCGGGAAATAAAACGGATATCGGATTTGGTATCAGCTTACGGCGGAGATTATTCTGCCTAGTCGGACAGATAGCAATAATCAGAACGGTGGTATTTCGGTTCGGTTCGGAAATGTTGAAATTACATCAACACTTGATGAGGTGTTTGCCAAGCGCCTCAAACCCCACAGCTGGGTGCCTTCATTAAATGCAGTTCGGTTCGGCCACGTGGTATCTTGTCGGATTTTATGCGGAAAATGTCTATGTATCAGAATATAATGTTAGTTAATTTATTTACGGTAGCCTAGATTTTATTCTCAGTTCCCGGACTATAATAAATTTCTATAAATTATTCCAAAGTAAGGAATTTTGTTCCATTTCATATCAGTACAAAATATTGGAAACAAAATGAACGGTAAATTAACAATAACACTACAATAAATTTCGCAAAAATAATTTTTTCAAAGACATATTTTATTTTGCTACGAACTAGCTAAAATAAAATATGCGGTACATATAACTTCTACACATTTGGTAGAACAACATATTATTTTATCGCAGTACCATCACAAATGGTCTGGATTAAAATAATATAAACGGTAAACGGTACACAGTTTCTCTCGAAATATCATCTACGTTCTTTTTCCCATTTGGAAATTCTTGCGAACATAGCTATTTGGATAAAATCGGAGAAGTTGACATGTCCTAACTCGGACTCTCTTACTATATTGTTATAATTTAATAAATTTATTTAATTTCGGCTAAGTCGGGAAATAATAATTATATTCTGATACATTTAAACGGAATCGGTTTCAAATTATTGCTTTAAAACACACATTTCAGTGAATTATTCTTATCGGTGTTAATATAAAAAGGTCGACAAGAAACCAGTGGCGATGATAAAACGGTGTACTTACATGTTGAGAATATACGGAATAGTACCCGACTGGGCTGTTTGACGGATCGGACAGAAGTGATTTCAAATGTGCTCTAATGAAACTGATTTACGCAGCTGACTTACTAACGCCCTCAGTATCAAATCTTGTAATTAATGTTAATATTACGGACAGCCCTCTCACTGCCAGGTTTATCAAAATTTCTATTTAAAGTAGAAATCTGTTTCGCGGTTTCAGCTAGCTAAATTAGGAGAAATCTAAATTATTAATTTACAATACCTATGATTCGAATGTAAGCGGAGCAAATAACGAAGTATATTATTAATTTAAACTGCATTTTTGGCAACGGAAAATTTACCTCGTTATAAACCTCAATTTAACACAACACACTTATCATATCGTTTTTGTATATTATTAACTGCATTACTTAACTGTTGCATAATCAGCAAAATTTACCTCAAACAAATTGATCACTTACAAAAAAACGTAAAATGAAAACGTTCAAAAATTAAGTTTTGGAAGCGCTTACATCTCAGTAATCGGGTAAGTGATCTCACTTAAAATTGATGTCTAGGGGTTTTAAATGGCGCTCTTTACGTTGATGAAATCGAAATTTGAATAACAAATTCTACAAAACACTTTTTTTTAAATCGGCTTTTGAAACCCCCTTAAAATAGCACGCTACTGACATATATCACATATTACCAAGTTCAAAGAATCACCTTATCGATCTTTTCTTACCACCAAAATTTGAAGTTAATCAAGCATCAATTAACATCGCATTACAGGGGCGTTTCGATCTTAAGTGGGTCACACTCAATATACTTTTTTTTTCGCCGAAATTCAATTTTTCCTAAATATTTTATTTTTTGGAATGGAGTATTTTACAGGGTTCTTTAAAAATAACGCCAGATCAATCCGACAAGCTGCTGTTGAATTTAATTCACGGCATCTTGACCGTCAGCCTCCCATTCGTGGTAAGATGGTAGTAACCATCAGTTTTAACAATACAGGAAATATATTATATAAGTTAAGACCAAAGAATTACAATTTACAAAATTGGCAAATTGAACACAAAGAACGCATTTTACAATATTTTAGAGAAAATCTAAGATATACTAAAAGGCAAATAGCACTAAATCTAAATAATAGTATAAACATGGTTTGGCATTACTTCAAACAACATAGTAAGTCAAACATTTTTAAAAGTTTATTACAGCATAATATGTTGAAAATTGCATTGTTATCGTTATATTTTTAATGAAGTGAAATTTTTTTAGCACCGCTACTGAATTTTTGTAAATTATTAAAATATTTCATTTTTCGAAGGGGTGGAAGGGCGGAAGGCACATATCTGGGTTGGCCAAGAAGTGGTTTAGTGATGTATATTAGACCTCCTGTCACATGAAATAGGCCGCTTGCTTTCGTCATTCCAAGCCCACCAAATGACATAAGCCCGTCCACTAACTAGATATTTATAGATTCCAGAAGACAAGTATGTGCATTTCAATAAAGGCTTTTCAAAATAAATTAATTGTTATTTACACGGTTTATCAGAACGGCCTCGCCGCGCCGCTGATAAGATGAGGCAATGAGACGGCATAATTAGTTTCAACTGTCAGTGAAAGATACAGCATCGTGTCTACCCTCAATATCATTTCTATGGAGGTATGGCATCCCTTAAGTGTGCAGCAAAAACTGGAATTAAAGGTTTGTATTTTATTCCGTTTAATAGTTAAAATCTTGCAACCAAATATTAAAATGTTAGTTTATCGATTACCTTAATTTTAACCGAAAAAGGAAGACTTTTTGGTTCTTCGGTAGGGGTTAGGACAAATTGTGTAAATGTGTACGCTACTCGCAAACAAATATAAACATTTTAATACGCCCCCCCAAATGAGCACGTTGGACTATTCCTCTTGTATTAATCATTCCACTCATGGATAAAATATGCCTTTGTTTGCTTGTACAATAAATACATATTTTATTTACCTTCTGTTCTAACATGGGCATACACCAATACCCGTGGAGCAAATAAAATACACATCGACAATTATAGGCTTAGTAAATATAAAAAATCTCCCTATTACGCTGGTGCTCATCTATATCATACACTTCCCGATAAATTCAAAATATACCAAAATTTGAATTGTTTCGAAATGAGCTAAACAATTACTTAATAGAAGGCTCTATCTAAGGCGTAGATGAATTTTATACTGTCGTGAGCAAAAAAAATAGGACAAGCCTTATAACGTATTTTTTCTAAAATTTGGTTGTGTAGATCTGACTTTAACTTTTCTGACATTGTCAGTTGTTAAAATTCATTGCAAGTGTGCCAAAACTAAAATGCTCCATATAAGCGATTTAGTTAAAGCTGGAGTTGTTGGTAAAGCAGAAGATGGATGGTCAATGAAACAAATTACACTGCGTTATAATATTAACAAAAATTCTGTGTTTAAGATTTTTAAAAAGTGGAGAATAAACCGTTCGATTAGTAGAAATTTATTTTCCACTTTTTTTTAATGTTAAACACAGAATTTTTGTTAATGTTATAACGCGGTGCAATGCGTCTCATTGACAGTCCATCTTCTGCTTTAGCAAAACTACAGCATTATAATAAAAAATATAATAAAGGTGCTAACTGTTTTATTTCGGCTACTCATTACATATCCAAAGAGAGACAGATTTACATCTGAAAAAAAACAGTTGTCCTATTTTTTTGCTCACGACAGTACCTGAAGCTTATGGCCAATGTTCGCAATCAGAACATATTCTTTGTTTTATTTTAGTGTATGGAATGTCAACAATGTTATATATTTTTAATTTTTTATGTTTTATGTTTATATAAAATCTGTATTTTTACTGTATATTTATATATTATATTCTTAATACTTAGCATATGATTCCTATGCCGCGGGGCCTCCGTGAAATTTTGACGAACCCATTTTTGTAATTTTTTGAACAATATTGAAGGTTAAAAAATTCTATTCTATTCTGTACATAGTTCTTATAAATGTTGAATTTTTAAGCCTTACAGTATTTAATCTGCTCTGTGCCTACAGCTAGCGGAGGAGATACAAATGCGCACGAGGTTTCTGTAAAAATAATTAAAATTACTTGTATAATTATTGTGAATTGTTTTATCTAAGACGAGTTGATGAATTATTTGAATACTTATATTAATATATTTGCACATAATTAATAATGTTAAATAAATCAGAGGTTCTAGATAAACGTCCATTAATGTGACCTTTTTAAAAATACAATGTCTCAGCAAATAACATTCACAGGTTTATTAACATTGTTAGATTATTTTAATTGTTCAAATTTTATCTTAATTATTTGAATAATGTAATACATACTAACTTCCTAACAAGTCATAAGTACGTTAATTAACATGATATTTCTATTATAAAGCTATTCATATTAGTAATTATAATTACAATGTATCTACGGTAAGAAGAATATAGATAAAAAATTAAACAAAATAAAATATCTGGAAAAACAGAATATTTTACTTATCGGGCGCTCCACGCTTTTACGTATATTAACATAATTATACTCTTCGCAAATACAAACTGAAGAGAATACTCGATCGGTACATTTTCAAAACCGGTAGGTAATATTGCTCCTAGGGAGAAAATTTACATGTCACTGTGTTGGTGATCGAATTCTGAGTAATTTTTAAAATGTCCGTCCGTCTGTCTCTCTGTCTGTTTGTCCGTCCGCGCCTGTCTTAGTAAGTTAGTGTCAGCTAAAGGAAGAACGCTATTTGTTTTGAACAAAATCGATCAATAAATAAAAAAGTTCTTAATTATTTAAATTCTTTCAATTTATATATTTATATTATATAATAACAAAACCGGAATAGTCCCATTCATGCATCATCAGTGATCTGAATTTGGGTTTAATTCCGGTGACGCACAGATATGAAATTTTACATAAAAATATTAAATGTGAGTTGGTTCTCTCTTACAAAATTAAATGTAATACGAACCTACCTTATGAGTTTAGAATGTATTTTGGAATAATAAATGTATGTTCACATGTGTATTTCACACATAAATTGTTGTAAATCTGCACAACACTTTCATGTTTCATACTTTATTCATAGTTTGAAATTATATGGAGTATTTTCTCTAAATTTTAATGTGAGAGACGATTCATCTTAATAGTAAATATCCACTGTAAGGTCGAAAATGATCTTTCGCATTCCACAGAAGTAAGGGAAGAATATCTAAAGATATTCATTGGCACCTGATCAAGGAAGGCATCTGGTTCTGTCACAATTTTTTTGCTAATGGCAAATACGACCACCAAGTCTGGATTCATAAAACTGCAACCCACTTTTTTTTATATAACCTCACCAGTTGCATCCGGAAGTTCATTAATTGTTTTTTGAACAGTATCTAGTTTGTAAAATGTTTCTTTCAAGGACAAATTTGGACATTGAATGTTTTCTATAATTCTTATTATTTTAAAACGTTCGAAAATAAATTTTAAGTCATTTTTAATATTTGGAATATTCATTAAATCCTTTGCATGCTTAATCGCAGTAGTATCTTCATTTAAAGTTTCTGCAACTCCCTTTACTAAGTTGAAGTTAACATGTGATCACTGATTTTGGAGGAAGCGGCAAATTAGGACATTTTTCTTGAAAATGTTTTATCCTAGGAGCTTTTAGAAACATGTTCTTTATATTAGCAATAAGTTTGTCAACATTTGTGAAACAATCTGGTACTTTTTCGCATAAGCGGTGTAACGCATGTAACACTTTTGGGTATTTCCTTTTCATTTTTTTCCAGCACTTAACATATACGACACTAAATCACTAGTAAAAGCAACAATTTTCTTTACATTTTGTTCAGCCAAGTCTTGCCAAAGCCTAAATGGCTTGCGTTTTCAAAAAAATTAAACACCGACTCACCATTAACTGTTTCTAAAACTTTGGAAGCTATTAAATGGCACTTGCCAGGACCGTTAACATATAATTTAGTAACTAATAAATTGGCAACTTTATTTTTCAAAAGTCTGCCGTTTCATCTACTGCAACCCAAAACCAGGCATTTTGAAGATTACTCCCAATACTTTCCAGTTTTTCTTCATATAATTCGCTGAGAATTTTCTTACGAAGCAGGCTTTCACTTGGAACCTGTTTCCCCACGCAATATTTCTTTAGAAAATGTGTAAAATTAACGTTATTTAGTACACTTCATGGAAGATTTAAACATATTAATAAAAGAGCCAAATCGAGATAAAAACAACAAATTTTTATATGTTAATGGGTAAAATATGACAGGTATCAATAAAACAGATTTATGAAAGATATGAAAAGTTTTCGTAATTTGATCCTCAACTAGCCCCAAAAGCTGTCCTTTGAAACGGAAAAATACAGATTTTTGCTAATATTTCTGACATTTATAAAACCTTAAATACTTTAAATATATACACATATGTATATACAAATAAAAAATTAGCGGTTACTAAAATTAAAAATTCATTAAATGAGTTAAATTTTCCTCCTTATCGAAACGAAGTCCGGAAACGCTGCTACTTTTCTTATAATCACTAAAATATTTTTTTCATTTTTCATCCAATAAAAAATATATATATAAATTACAACAGGTTATTTCTTCTTTCTTAAATAACTGGAGTTTTTATATTTATAATACTTTTTTTATCCAAATATTTTTCAAACTTTAATTAAAAATAAATTGTCACTGATTATTTAATGTCACTAATTTTATTATCCAAACTTGCACTGAAATAATAATAGAATATGCTTATTAACATTTTTAACATTTATTACACTATTAAGCTATTAATATATAAGTATAAGTAAGACGCAAAATAATAATAAATAACACGTAAAATATTAATTTATAATTATTCGATTATTTATATTTTAAAAAACCTACCTCTATCAAAATTACTTTATTTTATAAACAACTCCGATTTCTGTTTATATACAGCATATAAACAACAACGTGCTCCAAGGTACTCTTGCAGAGAAACCACACGTGTTTTAAGCGTCGCGTCGCGTCGGTATAGGCGCGCTTTACCGGCTCTTGAATGTAAACTTATACGACTTGGATTTCGTCCATTTTGCTTCACTTCAAGTATCATATACTTGAAACCTGGACATCAAAGGATGAATTCATATGTTAAAATATTTTTTTTAGCTACAACTTATACGGTGCACAAATAGAAAAACGTATGTTTTTTCCAAGAAATATTTTCATACTCACATTAAAAATGAAATAAAAATATTTCTGAAAATAAAATGATATTTACTTATTAAGAATATCCTACTTTTCATGTAACCATTTTTTTTTTACTTACAAGCCTTTTTTGACCGTTTTAGACAAGTTTTCAAGTGAAAATTTCCTAACCCTAGAAAATGGAAAAATACCAATGATTTAAAAGTTAATTTTTTTACCCTTGATACTTTAGAGCATAACAATTAATATAAGATTGAAGTTTAAGGTATAAACAAGCTATATCTACAAGAATTTTTTTAAATAGTATTTTATTTGATATTTATGTTTTAATATAGAGTGTAAAAAAAATTATAAAGCTTAACTTTCACGTGCAATTTATAAGAAATAAAAATTAAAAGTACGTACACCATTGGAAAGCTGAATTTTTCCTCTTTAAAATTCTACCTTTTTTTCGTTTTTAAAGGGTCCAAATTGTTTTTATTGTGGCGGTGAAAAATGCTTCATATCCCTGTTCGACGCGCTTGATATTGAGCGAAAATTTCCCGCACTTTCACTTGGTGCCATCCGTTTTTCTTATTCATTATTTTTCGAGATATTAGCAAAAAACTGATTTTTTGCCGTTTCAGAGGGGTTTTTTTTGGTAAACTTTTTTGAGTCACTTTCTACTAGCAAAAAACTAGCCTTTCATTAAACAATTAGCGAGGTAACAATTAATTCCGACTTAAAACCCCAGACAACTGGGCTATAATGACTTAATATGTATTTTTTTTTCAACTGTATTTTTATTATACTTTTATCACAGCTGAAGAACTAATCACAACTCTAGTGGAAGCCCGCAGATTTATGATAGATTGTTTTAAAGCTGTAGGAATTCCCACCAATCGTGCTGAAATCGTTGCAGATAATCTCCTAGAAGCCGATTATAGAGGACACTACAGTCATGGAATGAATCGCTTAGGTAAATTTTCAATTCTCGTTTCAGTGTATGTACGTGAATTTGGTGAAAAATCTAATGTTACTGTAACAATCGTAGTCTTTGATTTTGATCTTCGATCAAAATGATTTTGGTTTAAACTTGTTTGATACAACCTGTCCCTATGGTGGGTTGGATCAATCTAATATAAACCAAATGTACAAGTAGTTAAACCTAATTTGTGCTTTTAGAATCATTGCTTCTATGCTCTTAAAATTGCAATATTATGAATAATTTAAATCAGTTAGCACCTCTATTTTTTACATAGTGGTAGGGTACGAAATAAATTCTAAATTATGTTATAGACTTCTAAAGTTTAAAAGTTTAAAAGTGAATTATTATTTATTAGCTTATAATTCTAAAGTTGTTGATTTCTTCTTTGGACGAATACAATTTTTAAAAAAGTAAATATTGTAATACTGTGGTAAAATGAACCACTTTCAGAAGTATACATAAGACACGTACAAAATGGTATCTGTGATCCACTGGCAGAATCTAGCATACTAAAGGAAAATGTGGCAACTGCTCTAGTAGATGGAAATAATGGACTAGGAGCTGTTGTAGGGAAATTTTGCATGGATCTTGCAATAGAAAAAGCCAAAGACTCTGGTATTGCACTGGTTGTTGCACGTGGTAAGTGCAAACTTTTAATTTTTTTACTTTGTAGGAATCAACACAACACTTTCTCTTAGACCTAAATTTCGGTTTTCTTATAATATAATATATTTTTAGGAGGCCTGCTCAGTGCTCATCCCTTGAATTCAAAACAGAAATTTAAATTTGAAAATATATAGTGAAATTTGGCATCTAGTTTCCACTGAAAATAAAGATAAATTGCATATACTTACCTAATTTTGTAGACCACCACATCCTATAAAAAAGTTGGTAACGGTAGTTATTATTTTTTATTGAATGGATAGGTGTTTTGTAAATAGAATGAAGGTGATCTGAGTACTGCAAAGATTGAAAAGTAATAGGTTCATAGACAGTTTATTTTTATAGATTACATTTTCTGCTGTTTGCGAAATTCTATAAACAATATTTTTTACTATCACTTTAAGTAAACAACAAACACTATAAAACATGTTCTAAACTGCTTCATTTCATAAAAAATCTTAAAGTTTTATTACCCATTTCGATAAGAATAATTACGCGTTGGACATTTTGAAAGAATGAGCGCCGAAGCAGTTGCATATTTGAAAGTTGTGTCTTGATTCATCAATCATCACAGAATATTTGTTATGTTATAATACACTAATTAGTTCTTACATACGGCCTGTTTGAAAACTAGTCGGCAACGATTTGAACTATTTGTAAGTGCATTCGATCTAAAATATTTAATTCATATGGAGGCTGTCAATTATATTAAGGTCCTAATAATCCTTCGTTTGACTGTTTGGACATTAAACGCTTTTCCGAGGCTGAAGTTTGCATGGCGTTAAAAAGAATTAAATCTAAAGTTACTGCGGGCCCAGATGGAATTCCAGCATTTCTACTGAAGGACTGTGCCAGCATTTTTGCATATCCTCTCTGCATAATTTTTAATTTATGTCTTAGGAAATGCTGTTTTCCTGATATTTGGAAATACTCCAAAGTGTGCCCTGTGTATAAAAAAGGTGAAAGAAATGATGTTACCAATTATAGACCGATAACAATCATATTGTAACTTTGGTAAAGCTTTCGAAATTCTACTACATGATAATATTTATGCACATGTTCAACTGAAAATATCTATGCAACAACACGGTTTTATGAAAGGTCGCTCCACCGTAACGAACTTAATCTGCGCTACTCAGTACATTGCTGAATCAATTGATTCTCAAATACAGGTAGACTCAGTCTATACTGACTTTTCTAAGGCGTTTGACAGACTGAACCATAGGAAACTTGTCTGTAAACTTGACAAATTCGGATTGTCTGACGGTTTACTTCAATTTCTTTAGAGTTACTTGACTGATAGAGTTCAGTTCGTATCATATAATGGATATAAATCTGTTGAATACCGAGCCACGTCAGAAGTACCCCAGGGATCAATACTTGGACCCCTTTTCTTTAATATTTTTATTAACGACATCAGTGATCACTTAGATGTATATTTCTTAATATATGCCGATGACGTCAAGATGTTGCATAGGATTAATGATTTTAATGACTGCAAAAAACTTCAAAACAACTTAACTAAGTTATCGGCTTGGTGCGATGAAAATGATCTTCACCTAAATGTTGGCAAGTGCAATGTTATGAGTTATACAACCAAGGAATCCCCAATTAACTTTTGATAAAAAATTAACCTTCACTAACCATATTGACGCTGTAATTTCGCATGCATACAGAATGTTAGGCTTCATTTTGCGTAACAGCCATGATTTTAATGATGCGAAAACCTTAAAGACGCTTTATTTTGCTTTCTGTCGGTCTAAACTGGAGTATGCTTCACTTGTCTGGCAATCTGGGTATAATACTCATAATGATAAATTGGAAAACATTCAGCGCCGCTTCCTGAAATTTTTAAACTGGAAAACTGAAGGTACATATCCACCAATTGGAGCTTCTCAAAATCAATTACTTGAAAAATTTGATATTATTAGTCTTTCCGAAAGGAGTGAGTCCTTTGCTTTGCGTTTTCTAGATAAAATTATGCATAATAAAATAGATTGTAGTGAAATATTAAGCCAACTGAACTTCTATGTCCCACGGATTAATTCTCGTCATTCTCATACTTTTTATTTATCCACTCCTAGATCTAACGTATTAAAGTTTTCTCCTCTTTTTAATATTTGTACTAGTTATGATACTCATTGCAGTGAATTGGACATATTTGCCTAGCAGTCAGAAATTTCATCTACTGTCGTGCAGTATAATCGCCTTCATAATTT
Organism: Stenurella melanura; assembly: GCA_963583905.1. Classification (NCBI taxonomy): domain Eukaryota; kingdom Metazoa; phylum Arthropoda; class Insecta; order Coleoptera; family Cerambycidae; genus Stenurella; species Stenurella melanura. Next base: position 150,230,977 of record OY757310.1, read on the forward strand.
CTATCTGTACTTTTTAGTTAGGTTAGGTTAAGTTAGTTTAGATTTCCATCCTATAAATGGTTTTGTGCTGTTGGATGATGTATGATTAAATAAAATAAATAAATAATATTATCTATGTAATTGTAAATGTGGCTCCTCCCTGTGCTAAAACATGTCACATTAAAATAACGGAACCCATTAGCCTACATGAGTTTAATAAACATTTGCATTTTAGGTTCTAACCACTATGGAATAGCTGGAGTGTATACCCTTCAAGCCATTGAAAAGGGCTTTATAGGATTGAGTTTCACAAATACTACACCTTGCATGACTCCCACTAGGGCAAAAGAGGTAAGTAAGATCTGAACGTGGAAACAAAATGTCTGGAAACAAAAGATTCTGTAAATTGTAAATATTCGACTAATTTAAATTCAAGTCATTGTCGTCATCATGTACAATTTTTTTTATTTCAAAACTTTAACTACATGGAAGAATTTATCGATCTAAAGCAAATATCAATTTCAGTAAAATATATCAAGTTCATTATCAAGGGGGGAAGTTGTAATGTAATGAAATGTAATGAAATTCGACGAAGAATACAGATGGTACAAATATATCATGAAAGGAAAATTAAATTTGTAGTTTTATTCATCTGTTTTTACGCCTCTGAGTCATGAACTGTTATATGTGGGTGTCTACAACAGACATTTGTTAAGCATTCCCTTGGTAACCCGTTCGCACCAGCATCTCAAGTCTCCAAGAGATATGTCCACCAAAGAAACTCTTCATCATCGTATTCTCTGAAATCAATCCATTTTTGACCAAACCAATTTTAGAGAGAAAGTATACAGCGGTGGATAGTTCAGGGAAATCCACATGGCTAGAGGTGAAGGATGCCTCGTTTTACTAATATTAACAGGTAGCTGATGATATATAGATTTGGTGAAGCCGTGTGCATAACTAACAATCCCTATAGATAGCATGGGGCTGTTTGGCGTAGTACACAGCAAAAAGAAGCCAACCAAAATTGCGCATGGATCACAAAACGTTTGTCAAGACGTTGCACCGTTGCACAGTGGTCCCAAATCGAGTTTTTGTTTCAAAGATGAGTAGAGAGTGCAAATCTTGTCGGAAGTGAATACATTTTTTTTAATTAAAGCTTACCGAAGCCCGGATTTTGAAAAAAAGGTACTTTTATTATTTTAAGTTAAAGGCCAAAAAAAAATTTTTTTAAACTGTAACTGTAGTATATTAAGGTCTTTAAAACACGCGCGATTTTTCGAGCACGACGGCGCAGCCGAAGTGCTCGAAATAGAGCAAGTGTTTTAAAGACCATTTATCCACAAATGCTTTACGCATTTTTTTTATTGGTACACTTTGAAATCATAAATACTGGTATTATTACTAGAAAAAAATGGAAATAAGAATTAAGAAGGTAAAATGGTTGAATTCGTGATGTGACATCAGGATACCTGTCAGTAAAGTAACGCAAAATCAACTGTCAAATTAGACAAAAAAAAGTGCTATTTGACAGCTGCCAAATTGATATTTGATTTGTATTCGTAGATTCGATATTTTTACTGTATGAAGTTATTCAGTTTATTATATCAAAAATTATTTAAAAAAAGAAGTTGTTTGTCTTTAACTTTTTTTCTTCAAAACTCGGGCTCCGAGGATTTGTTGTAATTGCGGTAAGCTTTAATTTCAAAGGAAATTGTTTATTTCCAACAAGACTCGCGCTCTCAAGCAATTTTTGAAGCAAAAAACTAGATTTGGGATCACTGTGCGTTGGGCACGTCAATCTGACATTCCAAGAACTTGGGATGATGTCACTCATAATCTCAAGTTATTCCTATCTACTACATTCTCCAGGAGACAAGTGCAATGTTTTATTTCGAAATTTTTTCATTAACCGCCTGTCAGTCACCCCATAATATACTCTGAAGTCTACGATGTCTAGATTCGTCTGAGTTAACGAAACGGTAGTTTATAGTGATATTCGATCCACTTCTAAGCTGAGATTCTAACGGACTCTTAAGGTTTTCCTCAATGAGAGAAGGAAGTCTCCTAAATCTAAAGCAACTATTTTGACTATATTTGGAGCACGCCAGAACTGATGAAAATTAAAACTGAATATTGAATAATGCTAATATTAAAGATCACCAAGTGAACTATTCCGATACAATAAATTATTCTGTGTAGTATCCATTTTTTGGGACAAAATGAATAATTTTTTCTTTTGCAAAATCGTGTCTCATAAAATATATTTTCTTCATATTATTCCTAAGCACTTTCACGATTATTACTAAATTTACTGTACAAATTACAGGCCGCACTGGGATCAAACCCAATCTCCCTTGGGGCCCCAGCACTAAATGGAGATAGTTTCGTGCTAGATATGGCCACGACCGCTGTTGCTGTTGGAAAGGTAAATTTTGATCTTTAAATGCTTCATTAATTTCATACAATAAAATTTCTTATAATATACAATTCGCGTTATGTCCATAATTCTTTTAGAGTAGTGTTTCTAATAATACAGGAGCCAACGTGCAATTACCTGACACATTTGTATCAGCTAAAGACGTGATTAATTATTTGCCTTAGGGCATGGTAGACAATGGTGACATGAGAGATATTCTTATAGTCCAGTATACTTTAACTTGGCCGGTCCAAAGGTTGCTTCGTCGGCTGAACTAAGCTTTATCAACATAAGTAAACAATGTTTTTAAGCTATTGCTTTAACTTTGTGTGTAAGAGAACATAACATTGGTTTACTCGCACTTATTAACACATACACAAGACAAGTTAAAGTTCACTCGACTCTATTAGTGCAAACCTCATTAAGTAACTCAAAATGTATTTTACGATTGGTGCAAGTATTTGTGTCAATCGAATATTTTTTTTGTCGATTACTTACCACTTAGTGAATACAGAAATATGATTGAGACATCCTGGTTAGTGGAGATTAACGACAAACATTCTGAACCTGCAATATATGATGCCTCTGAACAGGACACAGAAATATTAAATTGATTTCTTGGTTATCTATTAATTACTACTTAGTAATTACAAAAATACTATGCGGCATACATTTCGAATAGTGGAGATCTAGAGGCAGGCATACATTCCGGTTCACATTTATACATTCCGCATATGTATTTAGCACCAAAACCGTTCTACTGGCCAATTCAAATTTTTCAGCAAATCAGAAACGGACTGTAAAATACGCATACGGAAAGTTGTTCGGGGCCAATGCAGGTATAGAATATTGCAAAAGATGCAGAAGTACAATGTGTTTCGCGTGATTTAAAACCGTTGTTTTCTTAATTCATATTAATTCTAAATAATTTGTCTAACGAAATGGATTTCCCGTCGACTTATCGAACATTAAGAAAAATTAGAACCAATATCGCGCGTGGGTAAAACTAATTATGCATATCTCGTACCCTGTAACTGATTGATTGGAACTATTAAAATAATCAAAACAAAAGACCGACAGAATACGAGATACGCAAATTGGAACTTTAATAAAGTCACTTTAGATTCAATAGTTAATGTTTACCTTGTGATATACTCGCAAAGAGAAAAACCAACACAACATGAACAACTAACTTTAAGTGCATATGCAAAGTTTAAACAAAAATGTAGGACTAATGCAATAAAAAGAAACTGCACTCATTTCAATTTGAACACGAAACATTCCTATCCTAAGCCAACATCAGGTCCAATTAAAATAAATTTATTTTAAATTAATACAATATATTGTCTTCCCCAAGCACTCATCCGGCTCTTACATAGTCGACCTTTTTTTTCTGGGGAGGGGAAATCTTCAGAAAAGACACCCCTCATCGGCTGTCTGCGCGGGGTAGTGCCGGATTTCTACCGGTTAAAACCCCTCCCCTCTTCAGTATTTCCACGGTGACCTGGAACCGCTTCCGCTTTCCATCAGGCCACGGGTCATTCTTTATTTTAAATGTTTGTCTTATTCGTGCGTCCTCCGTCCTCTTGTTCGATTAGGGGCTAGGACCTATCGCTCTGTTATCTTCTTCAGACTTCATGATATATCCTCGACAGTTCTCCAGTTAAGCTCCGATTGTAGCATCATTCCGACTAGGTTTCCTTCATTTAAACGCTGTTCTAATTCTGCATTCTCTAAAGGGGTGCATTTCCCTCTCGTCCTTCCGTCGATTACACACGAATATTGTGTGATCGGGTGTATCGCTCTCCCCGCAGTAGGTACACTCCTCGCAGCTTTGTCAATTCTATGGAGGTATTCCATGAAATACCCGTGCCCGGACAGAACCTACGTAAGGTAGTAACTAACCTCCCCGTGTTTCCTCTCTGCCTGACATCCGGTGTAAGTTGTCTCGTCCGTTTACCTTTTTGGAGCACCTCCCATTGCGTTTGCCGTACTCTCCAGAGGTTTTCTCTGGCGTCTGCCTTCTCGCTACCTTCATATAAATCATGTCTCTTCCTTGGTGGTAGAGACAGTGGAGGAATGCCGGCTATCACGAGAACCGTATCGAATGGGATGGTCCTGTAGGCACTACATATTCGGAGTGCGGCATCTTAATCCGGGTTCTTTCCACTCCCATCGCATATTCCCAAACTAGAGCCACATACAGGAGGATGGAGTGTATCACACTACACAATACCCTCCTTCTACTGTCTCTTGGTCCCGTTGTATTTCACATTATTCTACCTAGAACTGTCGCTGTCTCTCCTGCTTTCTCGGCCGTTTTCATGACATGGAGACCGAAGGTGAGCATTGGATCTAGCCAAATGCCGAGGTATTTCAGTCCATTTCAAGGACGTACTTCCACTCTTTCAACCTTGATGGTAATTGCCAGGGGGGGTTCTCTTCCTTGTGACTAGGATGGCCTCAGTTTCTTCTGGGGCTAGTTCTAGTTTAGTCCCTTGCAACTACCACTCTATTCTACTAATAGTCCGATTCGCTTTCTCCTCTATCTCCACCAGGTTTCCAGTGACGGTCACTGCCAGATCATCGGCATATCCCATTAGGGTGATTCCGACTGCTAAGGGCAGCCGTATTCTACCCTTAACGCATAATGAGTAAAACAATATTAGAAAATCTGCGCCTGCAACGTTCCAAACCTGAACTTGGAACCGAATACCATTCCGTACCCGTATTTAGCACCCATTACTGATTAGATGGAAATATTGAACTGACCACTAAAAAGGCCTTAATACCAAATACATATACGAAATGTTTATATGTTCTGTACTAGTAGAGCGGTTCTGGCAGGAAAATAGGGCGCAAGCCAACAATGGAATTTGATTTTTTTTTTGTCGTTCTTTAAGTTTGTGTCATGCAATTATTCTCTAAAAATCACAAGTCCCATACTCGAGAGGGGGAGGGGGGATACTTTCTCACTAAGTTCGCAAAAACTATTTTTTCGGCGATAACTCGGAAAATAATGCCTGTATGAAAAATCTAATTCAAACAGAATTTCAAAATATGTGATCTGAGTAAAGGTGGGGGAATTAGAGAGGGAGGGAGAGAGGGAGATGGTAATAATTTTCAGAGCTACGTAACTTCGCCCAAAAACTCGACAAATTGATGGGTCTTCACTGATTGTATGTATAATTCCGTAAATTTCTGCATGTGAAAACTGGTTTTGATTATTGAAAAAAATTGCGGGGCTACATCCGAAAAACGATTTTGCATTTTTTTTCAAATCGCGTTCATTGCACGTAAAAAAAGTTGTATTCAAATAATGTTTTTTTTTCATATGGCGGGACTTTTTTCTCTTTAATTTGAAAAAGTATCGTGGCACTAGTATGATCAGGATGGGAGTTAGAGCTGGTAACACTCTTGCCTCGGCGAAGGGGAAACAAAAAGAGTTATTAACTTCAAAATGGGCTCATTTTCAAGTTCAATTCTTTGTTCAATTTATGTTAAAGGGGAGATTAAATCAAAGAACGTTTTTGGGCTGAAACGGCGAGTTGTACAGGTTGTTCCTTAATGACGTGCTAATATTTCAGGGGTGTGATTCCATAGGTCATTTTATAAAGAAAAGTTCATATGAACATGTGTCGGCAACGTCTTAAATTTTTTGCAACCGGGTGTTGAATTTTTTTTAATCGTTATTTTCTAATATCTCAGAAAGTATTTTAGACACTATTTTCAATTTTGGTTTTAGTTAATAGGATATAACGCCACGTATTTTGGTTAAAAAAGTTATTTTATAGCTCTACCAGTGGCGTCCCTGCAAACATGCCCTCTGATATTTTTTACCAAAAAGTGGTACGCCGCTGACCTTCTTCCATGTAGATTATTTTTCTGATTAACCTGGTCAGTTGTACATGAAAACGGTCTCTAGCTTTTTTCTCGACAGACGCACAGTTCTTAAGTAAAACAATTATATTCAAATTATTCAAATTCAATTAGTTTCAATTTGAATTATTCAAATTCAATTAGTTTTAATTTGAATTATTCAAATTCAATTAGTTTCAACTTGAATTTAACCGCCTTCCTCTTCCCCGCTCTCCCTAATTTCCCACCAGCTTTCCAGAATCAAGCTTTACACTTTCCCGATATCCACCAAAAATTTCAGATTCCTATCATCCTTCTTTCCTGGAGAAATAAACGGTTTAATACTTGAAACAACCTACAAAGAAACCTTTTTCGAGAACTCTACAATTGCTCATAACTCGAGATATAATTAATATTTTTAGACAAACCTGGCTCAGATCACGTATTTTCAAATTCTTTTTAACTTTGAATTACATTTTTTTCATACAAGCATTATTTTCCGAATTATTGCCGGAAAAGTAGTTTTTACAAATTTTGTGTGCAAGTATCTCCCCCGCCCCCTCTCGCGAGTATGAGACTTGTGATTTTCAGAAAATAATTGCATGACACAAACTTAAAGAGTGGCTAAAAATGTTTTTCAAATTCCATTGTTGGCTTTCAAATTCAGATCCTTTCTACTATATGGTTAATGGAGGTACAGTGGCAGACAGTTTGAACCTACAAGGTGTCTACTGATAATATAATTAAATAATATCAGCCGTGATTAGTAAATATCAAACTTAATTTAATTTGTAAATTAAGTTCACACCACTAAGAAAAATTCTCATATCGCTATTGTTGTCTGCCATGTTCTAAGGCAAATGATGAATGACTCGAGATGGTGCAAATATGTCAAGCAATTGCGTGCTGGTTCTTACACTATAACTGTAAGGGACTATTAATAATATAGTATTTTAAGACTTATTTTTGATCAGATAGAAATGTCACTAAGAAAAAATATACCAATTCCAAAAGGATGGGCGTTGAACAACCAAGGCCAGGTTGAAACAGATGCTGAAATTGCTTTCAGTGCAAAAAACATGATGCCGCTGGGAGGTTCAGAAATTAACTCAGGTTATAAGGGTTATGGACTGGCAATTCTTGTAGAAATATTTAGCGGATTACTATCAGGTAAGTGAATTAGCCATTGAAGGTTATAATGATCCTTGTCAGCATTTGTTTATAAAATATAAAATCTTGCCACCCTCCTCATCATATATCTTTCACATGTTATAGTACAGTAAATAAGACCGCAAAAACGGTAAAACCTCGAGGACTCTCGTCCAGTGACTAAATTGACCTAAAACCTTCTGTAGGGACTTTTGAAAACTAACTATATAGAATAATATTAAACAACAATAAGGGTCGGCTTTTACCCCCCAAGGAGTTGAAACCATTCCTAAATGCAATAATGAAATTATAGGTAAAATATTGATAGTTAATCACTGAGAATGTCTATACCTATGTTCTTAAAGTCACTCATTATGAATATGAGGTCCAAAGTTATATAAAAAAATAGTGGATACAAAACGACAGTCTCAAAAGACAAACATAATTTTCTAGCAGAAGACCAAAAACATTTTCTTTTACAGAACATCGTTGTCATTGTCATTTTCATCATCATTTTCCTCATCAACATACTTAGCTTTCAACAGATGACGGTTCCCATTATACGCTGAACAAGCTACAGTATGATATAATCCGGTATTTTTGTAATCGCAAAGTAATTTAGATGCTGCATTACAGGTGCAAAAAATTATGTGCGACCTATATTTGATTCAGAGTTAAATAAGGGAAATAAGTAAAGCGAGCTAATAAGAGTCCAATTTGATGCATATACTAGAAGTCGAGGTGTCAATGTATTTATGACATCTGTCACCTCCACCACCCCCACTCCATTTATAAGGAGGGTACCAACATAAAATTGAGATATTGAGACAGACCAATTCTAATCCATGATGAATGTTCCTAAGTTTATTTCAAATATTACAAAAGGAAGTTGTTATGTGATATCAACGGTCAGATCATCAATCCATCTCATGGGTGAACACTAGGGTGGACCTTAACTATACATGAAAAAAATGAAAACGATTTTTTTTTCGCGCCGCCCCGTAAATGTGTTCCGCTTATTGACAAAATAATTCCTCTAAAATCTGAGATCGATCACATAACGGAAAGACGTGGCACATCCCTCATATTCGTGAGAAAATAATACTTTTCTAGAAACTGAAAAATACTTACCAAGTATTACAGTTTAGTCAAGTATTCTGTTTAAGGTACTACATCTTGGCATATAAGACACAGAATATATTTTGTTTTTTTATTATTAAAGCCAATAATAATTAAAATTTATATATTAAAATCTTAAGGATTAGACCTAACATGAAATATTCTATTAAAAGAAATCAGTTGTCTTATGTTGTAAAAATATAATAATACAGAATAATGCAGATACAGAACACTCATTAGGAAACAGAAATATTAAATAAGTATAGTATAAAAGAAATAAGTATATTAAATGAACAGAATTAAAATCATTTTTTCATCAACGTAGACTTTTTCTCATCTGGATACTGACGTCGATACTCCGAAACAACTTGTAATCTTGCATCGGTTTAACTCCTCTCTCTGCTGAATCGTTTACGACTATGAGTCCTTTGACGATTTCCAATCCTTTTTTATAGCCATCGTCATCTTCACATTCTAATGGATCCTTATCCAAAAAGTCTGTTGATATCGAAAGTCTTTCTAAGAATTTTCGTGAACTGATCGATTTCCTGGCCCATGTACTGGCTTACGTCCTTAGTGAGAATTGCGACTTTTTTTATAGATTCGTCAGAGCTCTCGTTGAGTTTTAAACCTTGCACCATCAGCTTTTTAGTGTCGGTTGAAATGTTTTTATCAAAAAATGCCAACGCTGCTGCCTCTGGTGCTAAATACCACAGGTGAACTTATTTAATGCGACACTACTTATGTCTTTGTCGATGTGACGGTAGGCGTAAAGGTTTTGCAAAAATTGCACAGGTGCGTGAACCCAAGCTTAAAAGCATAATCGTGGGAGAAAAATGCATGTATCGTGTATTCCCTTTTCTTCTGCGGTGTCCATAACGAACTCTTCTCGAAAAAGAAACATTTTTAAACAATAAAGTGCCTTGGCCATCCATCTAGCGTGGTGCAAGGCTCCTGGAACTCGAAAAGAGATCCTCGGGGAGGAATTCCACCGAGAAAACAAATTATAAGTTCGAGAAATTCGCGATAATCTTCTCTAGGCTGCTTGTCCTGCTGCAGACTTTGCAACGCAAACTGAAGCATTTCTATGACATCCCCCGTTTCTTCCGAGTATACTTGTCTTGAATTCCGGATTTAAAGTTTGACTTATTTATTTTAGACCAGGCCTGCTGAAATATCTTGAAATTTGGGATATTTGGGCCCGAAGACAACGAATTTTTTTCTCGAACACAGCCCTTAAGACAGTTTCATAAATATGATGACGACAGAGCAGATAGAGGATGTCTCTTCCGATTAATTGCTCAAGAATGACACAGGAGCCTTGCAAACGTCCCGTATGCTGTGGTATCACAAGAAAGTGCCAGTGAGATTCCATTCCTCCAGCAAATTATGTACCGCATATGCTTGGTCTTCTCCATTCCCAGAAGAAACTGCAGGAACACCAAGCAGTTGCTCTGTTTCTCTGCACGTTATTAGGACTGGCAGTCTGTCAACTTGTTCTTTCTTCATCAGGGCAGATAACAACTTTTACGTAGTTTTGCAGCATGCTTTGCCCGTAATTTTGTCCGGTAGCGACGAATAGATGTTCGGTTAATTATTAAATCTTCCAAGTTGTGACCAAGAGATTGAGCAGTTGCAGCGATAATTCGAACTTCGTCGCGGTCACTAACTTTGCATTTGCCAAGAGTCACAATGAGTTTAGTTGTAATGACCTGCTTTCTACTTCTTTTTTTCAGGTTGGTGGGGTCACTTGATAGGCGAGGTCCGTCTTTCTGTTTAGCTGTGATTGCCTTTGTGCCACGCCCTGTAGTGACGTCATGTGTAAATAAACCCAAGTAATTATCGTTTTCTAGTAGGTTCCTAGTAGGTCTCTTCTCAGCATTTAAATTTAATGGTTCTCAAGTCCTAACAAGTAGGTTCGCCTACATTGGCTGTTGATATTCTTTATCGAACCAATTTAGTAGATAATAAAATTGAAAAAATATCATGACAATTATTGTTCTTATAGATACAATTTACTATTAAATAAAGAATTATTAAAAATTTCAACCATGAATGTGAGAATTAAGTTGCTTCTTCTGCTAGCGGAAAATCACTAAAATTCGAAACTTCAAATTCGATGTACCACGTCTTTTCGTCTTCCGATTGATCTGAAATTTGACAGAGGATAATTTTTCAGAAAATGGAAAAAATCTAGAGGGCGGCGTAAAAAAAATCGCTCAAATAAAATGAACTTTTTTATTGTCAGACCAATCTCAATAGATAAGAGGACGTCTTAAGCTTCATTAAAAAACAAACAAGACATGGTGTTATGATAGCTAGGGAGCTGGTGGCAATATGGGTATATCATTTAATTGTAGTTAACAATAATATAGAATGAAGATATTGATATAACTGACTGATTAGAGCAGCTACCGAGAATGATTGCTGCTGGTTTTTTAAATCAATGTCAAATTTGCAAAAAAATGCTCCTATATTAATTTATTGTTTCAGCCATTGCTATAAAATTGTTCATTTATCAAAAATATAAATAAAAAATGGTTAGCTGAAGTCCATGCTTCTGATTTTTTTATAAAACTAATTGTTAACTTGCAAAAAAGAGCCCTATTAAGTCATTTCATTGTATTTCGCATTGGTTTTAATTTGTTAGTTTTTATATCCATAAGTAGATAAAACATTGGCTGACGTGTACGTTGCTAATTTTCAGAAATGTTCCCAATTTGCTCCAAAAAATATCAAAATAAGAAAATAGTCCGATCGGTTGGGGTTTTTGCCCTTCAAAAGGTGGAGTAGTAATTATTTTGACATATATTGTTTAAGTAGAGGCCTTGATAGAAAACACAAGTTTTCGAGCTTGGGGGTGCGGTGAGACGCAAAACGCCATCGCGAATTAAAGATGCAAAAATCGTTCTTTTCACAATAATTCAGCAACGCTCTATCTTACTAGAAAAATAATACTAATAATAATAGTTCAAAAGTTTAAAATTTCCTACATTTTTTGTATCAACATTTTTATTGTAAGTCTAATGTTTAAAGAGATACAGAGACAGACAGATGGATTTAAGAATTTTTCTCTTTTATTATTATTATATATTGTACGTTTACAACACAACATATTTTACATTATTTATATTATCATAACAAAGATATACTTCTGTTGAAACAAAAAAAATTGACGGGATAGTATTACAGTGGCTTACATCATTCCTCGAAATAGGAAGAAATTTAATGACAGGTATTCAGAAGAATTGGCTGTAAAACATGGAATGCCTCAAGAATCAGTACTTGCTGTTATGATCTTTTTAGTATTTTAATATAATCCAAATTTTTTAATGAAGTTTCAAATTATAAAATTTTGTCCCGAGTATTGGCTACAAAAATTTAAATCTCGTACAAAATCTTTAGACGCATTTAATCCTTACGCAATTGCTTAGAAGCATTCAAAATACTTAAAAATGTAAGTAATTATTAGCAAATCGAAAATACTGCTGTCTAAGCCTGTGCGTATTAAGGCAGGACCGTCCGCGCGAGGTAACCTACTGTACTGCCCGCTCTAAAGAGGAAGGAAAGGAACATTCTTTTCGACCATTAAGAAATATGCAAATAAACACGAGGGACGGTCTACACCTGCTTTATGAAACATCTACTAGGAAAAACATAGAATGAAATTTAAAATTTAAAATTTACTCCACTGAGAACATGTAAATATACATTTTCAACAAGAAAAATCTCTGAAACTTGAGATAGTTTTCCTGTATAATCTCATTGTGCTGTAGCAAAACGTTAAAAAGTACAATATAATTAAATTGTTTATAAATAATTTACAAAACAAAAATGGAGTTTGACGATTTAAGAAAAAAAACTACTTCATTTTCCCACCGCTGTATCTCGTTACGTATTAGATTTGCAATAAAAATGTGTGTAAAAAAACTGACGCGGTAGATTTTTTTTTAAATATCAGAATCGGTTTCAGCATGTCAGAAAACATGGGATAAGACAGTTCTGATAAAAAGAACAACCCCACCTTTTGTTTTTTGTCGGCCCGTGTAATTATTAAGAATCCAATGAAAAATTATGTTACGGGTCAAATTGAATTTAAGAAATACAAAGTGAAATTTGACTCTAAATTACAATTAGTTCTTAAATCTTAAGGTCGGCTAGCTCTCTCACGAGACTCTCAGAGGTGAAGATCGTTTATTTATATAACGATTTCAATTTTGCCATTAGTTGAAATGAGCGCCAGGTAATTTCCTATAAATTCCAGCCCCCTTAGATTGAGTATGACACACCGATTATCAAAAAAACTACCAAAAACCGTGTTAAATTTAATTTAAGTCAAAACACAATAGAAATCTATTTAAAATAATTATTTAATTTACATACAAAATACAATTAATAATGTACAAATCGGCACAGTTTTCTGAATATTATTAATAGGAAATTATTAAAAAAGAATCTTATTCGCTAGATCTACGATTAGTACTACTATTGTACCAATAACTTACAAATAAAAATATTCTACTTTTTTACAAAAACCACTATTGGTTGATCACTGATATTTTGCAACTGAATTGTTAAAAATATACTGACGATTTACTAACGATCTCTAACGATGTACTGTCAATGATTTCTAATTAGGTTGAATTAAAATATGTTGCTCTATATTGACGCTGCCAATAAACAACGTAAATAAAAAAGATTGATATACCTTATAAACTAATGATACAACAACAAAAAATACCTGTAAATAAGATGTTAACTGCGCAGTTACTCACATGTCTTATTTTCACATATGCTTAATTGAGTAACTAATAAAAATATTTAACCATAAATATCATATATATATAGAGAAATAAGTAAAGATTAAAATGTAACGGCAGATTATTAATACACATATAACTTTTAGTTATCCTGGTAACATTAGAAAAAAAAAAGGTACTCATCCGGTATCCAGCGTTGAGCAAAAATCTGTTAGTACAGGTTACTATGCTGTTGTTACTGCAAAAAAAAAACCTCATGTACACCTCAGCTTCAGTATCTCATCAACATTTAAATCCATGTGACCTCATAACCAGAAACCATGTGTCTCAACTGTGACATGTGACCATACCAAAACGACGACTTCAGAAAATGGCTTCGCGGGACCTCCCAACAATCGATTCACCAATTTCCAAGTCGATAAAAACTACATAGACATACACAGCTTATCAGCTTCACAATTTTATGTAACTTAGTACCAACCACTTGAGTACAATGTCTAATTTTCCAGATTTTCCAAATTATTTCAAATTACCCAAATTATCCAAATTGCCTAAATTGCCTACATAAAAGAATGACAAAAATTAGGAGTCAGTATTTCCAGAGAATTCAAGATGGTGCTTACCCGCAAAATCGTCAGGGCACAAACAGGTATTCAACAATGTCGTATTTATTGCCTATTTAGAAGTCCTCTATAACAAAATTTGGCTTCAAACAGCTACACACAATTAGGCCTTCCAAATTTAAGAATTTTATAGTATAATCCCCCGTAATTAAGTTGGGGTTGCTTTTACAAGCAATTATAAAAATCTTGACTAATCGGCTTGACGACTCAATAAAGAAAGGAAGAGCACGCCGGTTTTCGAAACCAACCGTTTTTTTTTCCTAATCACCTGTTTTTTCTGTTTTAACGACCAATCACAATTCAACATCTCATAGGAAAATACCCTAGGAATTGATAAGTAACAGAAAATTAGTTCCAGCCATAGAATGATTAAAACTCTCCTTAGAATAGAAACTAAGATACACAAAACCCATTATTGGACCATATAAACAATAAAATAAATAAAACCACGATTTAATGACTTTAGTAAATATTCCATTTATAACCAAATGTTGGTAACACGTTATTCCCTATCTCTTAAATATGACAGCTGATCAAGGAGAGGTAAATTCGAATGTTTACAACCTTATTTGTTTAACTAAATGAGGATTCTCCACTACAGGTGAGAGCAAATAGTATTAGCTTGAACAATTACCAAAAAGTCATAAAATATTTGCCCGCTCGTAGTGATTACTAAATTTCGTATGTGCCTATATCATTTTTAGGTTAACCAACGAAATTTCCTTCTAACAATAACACGGAAAATTACCTTAAATGAAGTTATAATAACACCCCAGACATAACAAAACAATGAACCTAAGTTATAATGACTAAAAATCACATAGTAAACATTAAGGTTCTTGGAGTATTCTTACTGAGCCATCGATAAATATGAATACACATTATTTTACCTGGTCTCCTTGCTATCAACAAAAGTAAAGAAGAAAATTCATATCCTTTTTTTCCTCAGGTACCAACAGCAACATTAAAAAAAACAATCGTAGCCTCACTAATTTTTAAGTTTATATTCCCACATACAAATATATGGGCGGAATCTAATTTAACGTCACAATTAACATCACAGATTTCAGGCACTATTTTTTTAATATTTTTTACATATAAAGGAAGCTTTTTTCTAAGTGCCTGACACAATAAATTAATATAGAAGTGTTTTTTACCCCATGTTTGAAAATTCACCTCCTTTAAACGCAACAGTACACATGTGACAAAAGTTTGTTTTATTGTTTCTTATCACTTTGCGAAACTTTTGATATAAGGTACACCGATAATAAAATCACTTAATTTTTAGTATACCATAAATTAATTTACACATACATTTCAGCCGACTGCATTTATATCAATGTCATATTGACAAGCACCGTTTAAAACAAGTGGCTGACACAATAAAATTATATAGGAGTGTTTTTTAATTACATTTCTAATTTACTCTTAATAAAAAAATCATCAACTGAGATGGTTTTTCCGGCTATTTATTATTACATCTTTACAATGTTCAACTTCACTCACACAATAAAATCATATAAAAATTTCTGCCACCAGCTCCCTAGCTTGAATGGGGAATGTGACATTTGGAAGTAGTGATTCCTTAGTCAGCGATACTTTTATATGATTTCTAATCACCATTTTATTTACCGAAACGAATTATAAATAAAGTGTTAATTGTTAATTAACAATAATAAACATTCCAGGATCTGCCTATGGGCCAAGTATTCGTCAGTGGGACTCTCCCGAGGTTGGATTGGCCAATCTTGGTCAAGGCTTTATGGCCATAAATCCAAGGTGCTTTGCAGATGGATTTGAGGAGAGGTTAAGTGATTTAATGGGCCATCTAAGAAATATGGAACCTGTAAGTACACCAGAAATTAGTTTTTAATTATATACTTAAGAAAATAACCTATTAATTAACCATATTAACTAATTGCTACTTAGGGTGTGTAATTTTTCCACATTTTCTTGAATATTACGAAATTGAAAATGGAAAAAGATGTTTCTAATATCAATAAAAGTTCAGATATCTCAAAGATGATATTTTGGTCATAATTATGAATATAAATTCTACGAATTCAGCCAAGGTGCACAATTTGTTTTTAATACGTTTACTTTGTCGTGACTATCATGCTCATTTTCATTGCTTTGCGTTTTTCCATGGTGAGATAGGCAATCTCGACAGATGGATAATTGATAGATCACAAAACATCTGGCAAGACGATATGAATAAGAAATTAAGAAGAATATACAAAATTCATTTGAGTAGCGTGCTGGCTATCCTATAGGACCAAACTGCCCGATCATTTTATTGTGCAAGTGTCTATCTAACCAATTTCTAACTCTAAGCGCATTAATTTGGAGACATGCATTCAAATTCTATATCTGAACTTTCACTGACATTATAATAGTATTGAAACATACTCTTTATAGGATTTTGCAAACAGCGGAAAAAACTATCTATGAGAACTAAAAGAAAAACTGTACGTAAAAATTATTAACGAAATCTTTGCGTTCTTTCGATAACCTGACTTCTGGTTAGGTTAGAAAATCAAAATCCTAAAATAATTTTTGACATTCTCATTATAACACTAGCATCCAACATAGTCCCCTACGGCTAAGCAGATTAAACTAGTATCTACATGACCCCCTACGGTATGAAGATTCAGTTAAAAATGAGAACAAAGATCTAAAATGGACTTATTTACCTACCTTGCCTTAACATTTTTTTTCATTCTAATGGATTTTTATAAAATCATAAATTGTAATCCATTAGAAATGCTAGTGTTATAATGAGAATGTCAAAAATTGTTTTAGCATTTTGATTTTTTTAGCATAACCAGAGGTCAGGTTATCGAAAGAATGCAAAGATTTCATTAATAATTTTTACATATAGTTTTTCTTTTAGTTCTCATAGATAGTTTTTTTTTCGCTCTGCAAAATCCTATAAAGAATATGTTTCATTACTATAAGTAAACAAATAATAAACAATTCACTTTTAAACATTATAATAGCATATTATTCAATAAGCTGTATTGTAGGTAATAAGTCATACAGATGAAGTTCTGTGTGCTCTAATTCCTCAGCTGAGTTATTACAATTATCCCAAATTGCGTACTATAGTTTATCTACGATTATAACAATAAATATTAACATAGTAACTCATCTTCAGTAATCTAATTCGTCGAAACTATTCAGACATGTCAAATCACCTTCCACCTCCCCTCAATAATAACGGGCCATTCTATTTCAGTGTACCGTAAAGGGGATTTGCACTGTGCATATGTACATAGTGATTTATAATAACTCAGAAGTGAATTATTATAACTCACGCTATTTGTTTATGAATACTATTACTTGTTCAAAATCAGATCATTAAGTAATATATAATCTAATAAAAGTAGTGTGAACACTTTTTTCTGTCTTTTCTCCTCTAAAAAACTTATGTTTTTAGTGCAGTCGATTTTGGTGAAAGCTTGTGCAATATGTTTGTAATGGCATTAATTAAAAAGTTGAAAAAAAGATTAAAGTAGGAAATGATCGGAAGGAGTAGAAAACATCCATTTGATCACGGGTTCCGTAACCTGTAGAATTAGGTCAAACATGAAGAAAAAACAATATATTTACCTCCTTTCATTCTAAATAAGATGTTTTTACTCTTCTGAATTTTTTCGAGAAATGCGTAAAATTCCTAAAAGTGGGGGGGGGGGGAAATGCAAAGGTTGAGAAAGAAATCTGAAAAAATTCAGATGAACATCTCATCGAAATACAAGACTTTTCTCTATTTGCAACTTTTCCGTAAAGTGCGTTTTCACCGAGTTCTTCCGGAAAAACATGAAAAACTACCCCTTTCTGTGATATTGCAGCGCTTTAAAAACACGTAATTAAAAAATTTGAAAAAATTTTGACGTATGCATTAAGGTCTTTTAAACATTTTCTGACTTCTGGAACTCCTGGAAAAAGGGTAGTTCTTCATGTTATTCCGGAACAACTCGGCGAAAACGCACTCTTTACGGACAAGTTGCAAATAAGAAAGTCTTGTATTTCGATAGCACATTCATCTAAATTTTTTCAGATTTTTCACTCTACTTTTACATTTCCCCTCCTCACATTTAGGAATTTTCGAGGGGCCATATCACGAAAAATACGCTAGACTAAAAACATCTTAATTTGGGCCAAAGAAGCTACATATTCTGCTTTTCTTTTTCATTTTTGACCTAATTCTACAGGTTGCAGAACCCGTGACAAAAGGGATGTTTTCACCCCTTCCGATAATTTCTTACTCCAATCTTTTTTTCAACTTTTTTTTACTAACGTTGTGGCGTTGTTTTGCAAGGTTTTAGTTTGCCCAAGTTGTTCAAGTGTGGGCCACCCTACGAGCGACGTGGTTAGCGTCACTGGTGTAACCTGGCTAGCACAGTAAAGATACGGAGAGCAAAAAGGGCAGTGGAGTTCAAGGCTTGGGCGCCATTGATTACTGAGTGTAGTCAAGGAAAATTGAAGATAAAGATAAACAAAAGACAAATGTTACATATGTACAATAGAACTATATTACAAAATATTATATTACAAAAATATGAGCTATCACAGCATCAGCGATACTGTATAGCAAAATATTAAACCTAAATATATACAAGATAAACTATATTACAAGATACTCTATATTACAAGTTGCTCAACGCAAGATAAACTTGAGGCGTTTACGAGACAAAAATATATTACAAAAGATACGTCTCGCAACGTTACCTCAATACTAAAAATCATATATTACAATAAGATATGAACATTAACGAGATTTAAACCGAACTATAGTACAAAGGTATCTCGCAAAGGATCCGACAAACAAACTATTTACAGCACTAGATATACTAAAGTGCAACACAAAATATATTACAAAGTAAGGCCTGGGGGCTACTTGAAAATATTACGAGACAAAATAACTATATTACAAAAAAAATGTCTCGTAACGGTTTCTCAATACTCACAAAACATATATTACAACGAAATGCCCCATGGATTTACCACATCAACTCTATATATACTCGTTACACAAAATGCACCATGCCTATTACCATATATAACCAAACAAATGTGCATACACGATACTACGATAGAAAGTTTCAACAATGAATCAAGATAAAGGTAACTGTGAATTAAAATATATTACAACGAATTCACAAAACAAAATCTTACAAAAGACACTTGATTCTACGATTTAAACTTAAGATACTTGGCTTTATGAACCAAAACTAAGTACATTGCTTTCTTGAAGCGAGAACTACTATAAGTGAAAATAATCCCTCTTAGGTGAGATAATAATCAAAAGTACTTATCTTTTATTTTAAAAGTCCTGAAGAGAGAAATTCCTAAGTGCCCTCCTGTTCTGGGATGAATACGGATTTATGTAGGCTGATGTTGGGTACCTCCATTTTGCTGACTTGGAATGATTTACTTACTTAGTAGTAAAATCTTAAAAATGCGCCATGTCGAGAAATTCCATAACAAAGAGAAACGTAGCATGGTAGAATTCATTTACTGATTATTAAGAAAAGCTGAATATAGGTAATTGTTCACGAAGCAAAGGTACATTGAGATCACTTCGAAGTTAAAATGAAATTTGTAATTGTATAGAAAAAGAAAAAGAACCTAAAACAATATTTTTATACGTTAGATAGTATTTAACGATATATAATTATTCAACTATTACCTTATACGTCTATAAGGTTCCTTCCTATTTTAATATCCCCATTAGGGTCTTACAAAATTTCTGTTACGTCCACCTCGAAGGACGGCTCGAGTGAAAGAGAAGGAATTTAGTCTAACGCGGCGTATTGTGACATATGTCCCGGACCGACAGTAACGTGGCTCCGCCCAAAAAGTAGTTCTTTTATTTTAATGAAATATTTAATTAGCTGAAGGATCTATATGTTACTGATAGTTCTACGTTTCATGTGACTATCTGACTTTATTATAAATACTCGACTCAACTTCATTTTTTATTTATTTATTTAATTTAATTTGAATATCATCGAGCGTGCGCTGTTCAACACACCGATGCGTAAGCATACGCTACTACCAACTTCTCATCTCTCTAGGAATGTTCGTTATAGTACCAGAGCATAGGAGAATAAAATGTTTGATTATTAAAATTTTTCTAATAAATGTTAGAAAATGTAACGAAGGATGCTATTGCGCATTCCGCACGTTACAACGTCATTACAAACACATTGCACAAGGTTTCATCAAAATCCATTCACTAGCATAAGCAGTTAAGTTAGAGATTTTAGTCATTTTAGCGCTCCATTGACGGAACTATTTCCCTTTGGCAGAATTTCACGTTATCTTATTTCTTAACCATCCTATACGTCATTTCACAATCCTGACTATGTCTGAGGACTTTTCAGAATATGTAAGACTTCTCATAAAGAATGAGTGTTTCTCTTAAAATACGAAATAACAAATTTTGCAAGTATAGTCAGATTACACTGAGGACGCACTGTGTAAATAACTTTATGTTCGACTGTACGTACGGGACTTGATTTATGGCTAGGGGCCATGAAGTAGCACTTTATGGCCGCTAGTCCGCAATGATAAAGCAAATTGGACTCATTTGTCAATACCAAATATTTGTTTAGAAAGTGGCAATCAATGTCAAATTTGTATTTGCATTCGCTGCAATTTGTTTGATATAATCTGTTTAGATACTTTATTTTCTTTGGATAAATCCATTTTATCAAACTTTTAATTTTTTTGCAAACACGTGTTGTTTAAATATTGTCTAAATGTTATTTGTGGCATTATCTTATTTTTTTTTCCTTCTTCAATTTTTTGGGACTTCCTGCCACGTGTATGTTTTCTTTTTAAGCGGTGCTCGGGGAATCTACAAAATATCACAATTAACCAGTATGTTACTGGTAAATAACCTCTACGCCTGTGACTTTTACGTCAAAGGATCAGTTAAAGGTTGCTTTTTTAAACAACAGAATAGATTTCCGAAACGTCTGCGAAATATTTAATTTCAAGTTTTTATATTTATTTGTGTTGTTTAATTAAAAAAAGTAACCTTTAACTGATTGAAGTAAAAGTCACAGGCGTAGATGTTATTTACCAGTAATATACTGGTTAATTGTGATATTTTGTAGATTCCCCGAGCACCGCTTAAAAAGTAAACATACATGTGGCGGAAAGTTCCAAAGAATTGAAGAAGGAAAAAAACGTGTTGTTTGTTAATGAACAGCTATTAGCACAGAAGAAGAAAAACTTATGTGCTATTAGCAACAGTAAAAGCACCCGTTGAGACATCAAATATTCTTATAATAACAACAGAGGCACACAAAAATAAAATGTCGAGTGCGAGATGGCAGACCTATATGTGTTCCCATCCATTTTGACCTGCTGAACACGAATCCGATGTCCTTTTTGCCTGATTGGCGCTTGCATTTGTCCTAACCTCAAAAAACACCATCAAAGTGCCCGAAAAATCTCAAACAAGTAAATAAAAAGCTTAAATGAGCTGAGCACCATTTCCATACGTATTTTGGGGCGCTGAGATCGAATACGGGCGGCATGATGATCTATAGGTAGTCATTTGTAAGGGAAATACATACCGCCAAAGTCAAAGCACCAACATTTCGCTTCTCCGGCGACATGGGTCCGTCTCAGGAGTAACTGCATCCGAACGAGGGATCATAAAATTATGAAAAAAGAACAGAGAAATCGAATGGCGCAAACCAGGCATCCCTACGATACTTCGTTTCCGAGATAGAGCCGCTCAAAGTCACGGGAAGGAGATAATTTCTTTTTTCCCCGACTCCTTGAGACTCTACCACGGAAACCAAGAAAGCTATATACTTCTAGTTTACGCCATTCGATTTCTCTCACCATCCTACGTGGTTCTGATTTCTTTTAGATTTTTAGCGACACTTTCACTTTTTTCCAAAATTTGGAAAGTGGATCATCTAAAAAATGTACACGTTTTCGAGATCTCTTCATATTTCACGCTCCAACTCGTTCCAGACAAAAACGACCCCCCTTTTTTGTGCTTAATCGATTAAAAATTAAATTTTCTATCCGATGGTGGGTGGCACACGATGATCTACAATTATTTTTTAGCGAGATACAAGCCGCCAAAGTAAAAGGTCCGAGGATTTGGCTCCTCGAACGACATGACCCAACCTCGTGGGTCGCTGGTTTTAAACGAGGAACCCTAAAGTTCTGAAATCAGAAGTACATAAGGAGATGTGATAAATCGAATGGCGCAAACCGAAAGTCTATAATAGCTCTCTTGGTTTCCAAGATAGAGTCTCGAGAAATAGGGGAAAGAATTTTTTTCTCCTTTCGGTGACTTCGAGCGGCCCTATGTCGAAAACGAAGTATCGCATGGATGTCTGATTTACCTCACTCGATTTCTCTGTTCTTTTTGCGTATATCTAATTTTTTTCATAATTTCATGATCCCTCGTTCAGATGCAGTTGCTCCCGAGGCGGATCCATGTCACCGGAGAGGCGAAATTCTAGGACTTTTGACTTTAGCGGTGTGTATTTCCCTTAAAAATGACCATAGATCATTGTGCCGCCCACATTAGGTTTCAGCGTCCGAAAATAGTATGGAAATGGTGGTCAGCTCATTTAAACTTATTATTTATTTGTTTGAGATTTTTTGGGCACTCTGACGGTGTTCTTTGAGGTTAGAAAAAACTCAAGAATCAATCGGGCAGAACGGACATCGGACTCATGTTCGGCAAAATGCATGGGAATAGGTCTGCCTTCTCGCATTCGACTTTTTTTTGTGTGTGTCTATGCAATTTGTCAAATCTCTTGTCATAGAATAGACGTTAAATTTTTAAACCTATCTTTTTTTGGATAATCATTTAATTTTAGCAGTCGAACATAAAGCTTTGTATGCAACGCATACATAATCAGACTTCATTATCCTCGCCTTTTTTATTAGCCCTCGCTGGCAGACTCGCTCTGCCATAAACAAAAGTCATCCAATATAGTTCTATATTATGCACTGTTTACATAAATAACGATTACTCCAGTAAAATAAGGCAAAATAAGAGGCAAACCTCGGAATGGGCGGGAATACGCTGTAAATTTGTGTGAAGCTTGGTTTTGGCATTCATATAATCTCGTGTCTGCGTCGCGAGATGTTCAAGGTCAAAAGCCAGGAAAATCGATTTCTCGAAATTATCCCGTTTCCTGTGCGAAATTCGCCATTTTAGGGTTATTTCATGTTAAAGAAAAACTTAAAAATATTTATCAATTTGAATAGTACAATATACAAGAATAATGTATTGGTAAATACATTTTTTTTATTATCTGTTAATTATTCATAAATCAATAAGAAGTATCGTCAATAACTTCAAATTTTATTAACTTCGGACGTCACGGTTTACAACTAAATCTAGAAATATTTGTTTGTGTTAAGATTCCTCACATCCTCACTGGCAATATAAAAGAGCTACAAGAAGAGTCACACGTATGACAGTTTGCTTTGTGTTTATTACTGTAGTTTGTGTTAGTTCATCATTTTTTACTAATTATCACATTATGGAGCCTAATGTCGTTAAAGCTAGCACTGAAAGTTTACCTGAAGTGAACTACGTTATAATTCAGGAATTCTTTGCGAAAAATATGGACTGTTTCAGTGTCGAGTGTATTAAAATGAGTAAGTATAAACATTTTCTTGGGGTAGAAACTTACCTGATATTTTTATAACTGATTTTATATAACTCCCTACATAACGTCTTAACAATTAATACAAATCAAAACAAAACCGTAAAACAAACGGAACAACAGGAAAAACTAACCTAACTGCTACACTGCAAAGAAACTGTTACTTTAGCTGTTTTTCTTATACTCCGTTCGCCCAAGAGATTCAGCTGAGCCACTCCCCACAAATGTGCGCTAAATTTGAATATAATATTTCTATTGGTTGAATTTTTAAAACCCATATTACAACCAACTATGTCGAAGACGCTAATATATGAGGTAATTTTTCTCCGAGACAAATCGTTTTCAGCCGCAAATCTGATGTATGGTTTTTAGAAATAACTGTTGTTATTTGCTGTTATTCCTATTCATCTAATAAAATAGTGTTTTTCAGTACTGTGGTGCATATTTGTGTACATCAAGGTACGAAATAAAAACGATTTATAATATTGATTAAATGTCAGAACCACTTTTTCTTTTTTAGGTTAAAAATTCATTCTTGTCAAATTAATCATGAATCAAACTCAAGCCCTTTCTCCGCCGAAAAACTTTTATCGGTTAAAAAGAAGGAAAATATAATGAACATCTTTAAGGCTTGTGATTATAAAAAGTATATGTAGTAGGTAACATTTTCTTTTATTTATTTACACTTGCTGGTTGTTGCCCTCAATGGTCTAAGCAAAATGGGGAGTAGCCTAGCCTGGGGAGTATAGTGAAGTTTGAAACTCGGTGCTGCCACACAGATATTTCATATACACTATACTGCGCATGCGAAAACATGAACGTCACGACTGTTGGCTGGCGGAAACTAATATTTCCAAATTACAAGCCGAATTTAAAAATACGTAGCCGCAAAAAAAAAAAAATTCCAAATCTCGTTTTTAAGTGTTCCTGATTGTACATTTAACATTGACATAAATTGTGAAATGACCCCATTATAAAACTTGTAGACCATAAATTTATCTACAATTTTTATTTCAAGCATTGTTTCGTATCATCAATCATTCTCGAGATACAGCGCGGAGAGCAGGAAGATAAGCACATTTCAGAAAATCGCCAATATTTCAATAAGTTGTAACTTTAACCCCTACAATGACTATACTAGAAAAAAAGAGAATTCAATTTTACATAATTTGATGTGAAAAGATACAGGGTGTTCCATTTGAAATAAAAGAATGTCTGTGCGAAATACGTCATTTAAGGTTATTATAATTATAAAACTTGTATACCATAAACTTATCTATAATTTTTATTTCAAGCATTTTTTCGTGTCATCAACCATTTTTGGGATACAGCGCGGAAAGTGGCAATCGAAGCACATTTCAAAAAATTGCCAAAATTGCAATAAGTTGTAACTTTAACCCCTTCAATGCCATACTAGAAAAAAGGGAATTTAATTTTACATAATTTGATTTGGAAAGATGCAGGGTGTTCCACTTAAATAAAAAAGTTTTTGAGGTTTGAATTTGACAAAATATAACGTGAAAAATAGAACTATATATACTATTATGGAAATTATTTTTATTGTAAAAACTTGGTTGAATTTCCTGCATTTCTTACACACGAAGCCATTTCTTATTCGTCCGATCATACTCCTGATAGTCGTAGGGGATTATGAGGATACTAGTGTTCATAGGGAGACAAAAGAACGTTCTTTCTAGAGCAAATGGGGCTCCTACATGAAGATAGCTATTTATAACTGTTATTGCAAACCGTTGCACTTGTCACATTTTTCACTAAATGTGAAATATCTCCGGAACTGCTAAGTTTAGGTATAGGTTGTGCTACAAGTTTCGACTCAGTGTTTTATGGTCATTTCGAGAAGTCGAAACTATGGATGTTCCATTTAAAATAAGCACGTTGGTGTAAGGATGTGCACTTGCCACTCTCCGCGCTGTATCTCGAGAATGGTTGATGATACGAAAGAATGTTTGACATGAAATTTGTATTTTTTTTTCCTTCTTCAATTCTTTGGGACTTCCTGCCACATGTATGTTTTCTTTCTAAGCGGTGCTAGGGGAATCTACAAAATATATTACAATTAACCAGTATGTTACTGGTAAAAAATTTTGCCGAGAATTTTAACAAAAGAGGCAGATAGCAAAAAAAGAAAAATTAAGGAATCCGCGATAATATTACTGAATGAGGATAATTGCGTGTCGAATTGTTCCGTAGATGTCTGTACAACTTGGCTGCCAATGTTAAAAGAAGAACTTCACAAACTTAACATTGTATAGAAACTAAAAAACTGTTAACTATATCAACAGTTCTATGTAAATAGTAAGTATCTATGGATATTGAATATAACAAACATTCTTAGAGCTGTGTATTTGTCATACACAGCAAAAAAGATTTTTCAAAAAAGCCTTGAAAAAGGAAACAGATTAGATTTCCGAAACGTCGGCGAAATATTTAATTTCAAGTTTTTATACTTATTTGTGTTATTTATTTATAAAAAAAACAACCTTTAACTGATCCTTTGACGTAAACGTCACAGGCGTAGAGGTTTTTTACCAATAACATACTGGTTAATTGTTATATATTTTGTAGATTCCCCTAGCACCGCTTAGAAAGAAAATATACATGTGGCAGGAAGTCCCAAAGAATTGAAGAAGGAAAAAAAAATTAAAAAAAAAATTAAGATAATGCCACAAATAACATTTAGACAATATGAAATTTGTAGATTATTGTATGATCTACAAGTTTTATGATAACCTTAAATGACGTATTTCGCATAGGAAACGAGATAATTGTGATTTTCATGACCTTTGACGACGACTACTAAGAACAGTTCAGAGAAACAATTAAAGATGGGCTACTTGTAATGAATTGATGTGACAACCTCGGGGACTACTTATATTTCCCAAAGTTATAAAACTTCTTTATGGCAGGTACACAATCTGTACGGATAGCGGATGTTCCGAAATGAAATATTAATATGAAATCGGTTTCGATGATTCCAAATTATGATGGGCATATGCAAAATTAAGCGATCGAATTGGAGCCCCTCGGACCCTTTGAGTCCGTGTGCCCCGCACACCCTTGACACCCTATATTTACGCCACTGCTTTTGACCTTGAATATTTCGCGACGCAGACCCGAGATTATATGTGACTTTTCTACCAGCCTTCAAAATGCCAGAACAAAGCTTCATACAAATTTACAGCTTATTCCCTCCCATTCTGAGGTTGAATCCTTCTTTTACGAAGCGCAAGCGCTGTTTATCATCTTTCAATTTCTGAACAAATATTTAATGAAGTGAAAATTTATTGATCTGTTTTGTTTTAGGTTGACCCAGAGAAACCTGTTTTAGTCCATGGAGATCCAGAAAGGATACACATGGAAAAAGTTAAAAAAGATGGCGGACTATCATATGTGAAAAATCAACACGACAGTAATGATAGGCTAGCTAAGGAACTTAATGTGTCACCAATGGTATCCAAATAGAATTATTCTATTTACACATCTATATAATAACTCAATTGTTTTTAGTTATATGTATAGGGGCATTTTTAATAATTAATTTTATTTCATACTGTCCGGTAAATGAATATTTCCTGGACTCATTTGCGGCCGGTAAATCGAACATTACAGTTTCAGATACTGTAATGTGTTATCTAGTAACACTATCTATTATTGTTATTAGTAAGCAATTATTTTTGACTATTGACTTAAAAATATATGAAATAAAACATTTAAATACACAGTTTTGGCAATTATTTAATACATGAAAAGTTTATTTTCCTCTGAAATCTCCATAATATAAAACAGTGCATAAATTATGGTTTTATTTATTTGACTGGACAAGCTAAAGACAATGATAATTAGTTATGAAAAACAATTAAGGCGATGCGATTGTTAGATTACGAACCAATATTTTTGAAATTTCAATAATTATAACTTTTCATTTATTTTAAAAAGAATTATAACGACAATATGAAATAAAGCATTATACGATACACGTCCGGTAGGTCTCATTATATACTCGTTTGTATTCTGTAAAACAACTTGTACTGTAATAAGTCACCTACCAGACTTATAACATAAATTGATATATTTTCAATAAATATACCAAATACAACTTAATCTTGTTTTATAATTCTACAAAATATTACTCATTTGAGTAATGTTCATAATTACCCTCAAAATACAACAATAAGAATTACAATTATTACATCTGTTGTATTATTTTCCTTTATTAATCTCCCCACCCATAAAGTGAGGAGGTTACTGCGACTGGTCCAAAAAAAATTAAATAAGAACAGATCTTGTGGATTTTAAAAAAATGTCTATGTATAGCAGTGGCGGCTCGTCAGGGGAGGCAGGGGAGGCTGAGCCTCCCCTTGGAAGAACCACCATATCTTCAAAAGCAATATCTTAAGAAATTTCTATTAGGCATATCTCAATTTTCAAAATTTTTTATTGTTTATTATTCATTAATTAATTTATGCATATTTCCCGGTCGGCCGGTCTTTTACTGAATGAACACTGCGGTTCGCTGGAGGCTAATACGAAATAGCTTCCAACTTTACCGCATTTACTTATAACATGAATGACCTTGAATTTCTTTGCGCTGTGTAAAATAGCAACACTTGGAATAGCCAAGTATGAGGCTAGCCTCCAGATCTCAGTTCTTTATAGCGCATGTGCACAGGTCATTCAAGAGTCAGGTGATTCACAAAGAAAACGAACTGACGTCTGACAGTTGCGTTTAGTCGGTTATAAGAACAACTTGACGTATAAATACATAAAACATTTGATAGGCGGGCTAGAAATAAGTGCTCTAGGTGAAAATATTCCCAACAACATGTCTTGTTGTCCAGACGTGGTGGATTATTTGTTATTACATG
Organism: Stenurella melanura; assembly: GCA_963583905.1. NCBI lineage: Eukaryota > Metazoa > Arthropoda > Insecta > Coleoptera > Cerambycidae > Stenurella > Stenurella melanura. The sequence goes on from OY757310.1 coordinate 150,259,432, forward strand.
GATTTACTACTCTTATTTATGACGAAAAGGTAAGAATTAAAAGAAATGCCAGGCCTACACCAGCAATGCCTTCGTTAGTTTTTAAAAGTGGTAAACAAAACAGAGGGTTTTGTGATAACAGTTATAAAAAAGTCGAGTGGTTAACGGCATCAACAGTTAGAAACAAACTATGTTGTTGGAGATGTTTATTATTTACTAATGATCAATCCTCAATTTGGGGCAGGGCCGGGTTTAATAATTTGCAAAATTTGTCGCGAGGTTTAGAAAGGCACGAAAAATCCCAGGAGCACATTTCATCTTGCATTAAATTCGAAATGTTTGGTAAACAAAATATTGTAAATTTCTTGGATTCTGCACATAAGAGAGAAATAGAAACTGTTAACGAAAAGGTCCGTGAGAATAGGGAAATATTAAAGAGGTTAATAGATGCCGTTATATAGTTATCTTCACAAGAAAATTCTTTCCGAGGACGTGACGAAAAACGAGAATCGTGCAATAAAGGAAATTTCAAAGAGCTGGTAGATTTTTTTGAAACTTATGACCCAAAATTAGACAACTTTTTGAATAACGCCACTATTTTTTGAGACAATTCCGGTAAGCTTCTGTAGAATGATCATTTTCAGCACTTAAACGCATAAAAACATTTTTACTAGAAACAAAATGAGTCAAGACCGCCTTTCAAGTGCATCGCTTATTTCAGTAGAAAAACGTTTTTTGTCAGAATTGAGGAAACGCGATTCACTTTATGATGAAATAATCAACCATTTTGCTAGTTCCAAAAATCGCAGGTTACCACTCATTTATAAAAATATTCAGGCTTTAAAGCAGAGATTGATATAGGTAGTTGTTATTTTAGAAAAAATATTTATTTGTGTTATTTATTTTTTAGGAAATATTTTTTATAATTCTCCATAATATAGAGTTCCGCGGTTATATATTTTTTTATATAACTTCTTTCTCAAAACTATTTTAATTTCTATTAAAACTTATAATTTTACACGCCTGGCAGTGATAATGAATACAATTTTTTGTTTGTAGAAAGACACTTTAATTTTTTTACCAAAACTATTTTTATTTTTATTAAAAGTTATATAATTTAATTACAAGTGGGATAGTAGGTCTCCTTTGGATACCGATACTCGAGTCGTAGGAACGAGAATTTCATGAGAATGATTTTTTCATCTCATCATATTTTCTATTTCCTTTTCATTCTATTCTTTTATTAGTTCTATTCTCTCAAGTCGTGAATCGGTATCCTGGCGAACAACCCACGGCAAAAAAATGTAACGCGCCGTTGTAATACCTCAGGGGTGGTGGGGAAATGTACAAATTGTAGTCATATTGCACATCAGTTGTCTTTCAGAATATCAAGCCTCCTCTGCAGACAATATCACGAGCCGCCACTGATGTATAGTGCAGTCAACAGGAGGGGTTTCACCTCTAATTTGAGTGCTAGTGAATGGATTTTGATTAAACTTTGTGCAATGTGTTTGTAATGACGTTAATAGAAAAGTTTAAAAAAAGATTAGAGTTGGAAACGGTCGGAAGGGGTAGAAAACACCCCTTTCATCACGGGTTCCGTTGTAGAATTAGGTCAAAAATGAAAAAAATAGATAGATATTTACCTATTTTGACCCAAAATAAGATGTTTTCATTCTTGTGAATTTTTTCCAGAAATGCATATTTTTCGAGATATGGCCACTCGGAAATTCCTAAAAGTGGGGGAGGGGAAAAGTAAAAGTTGAGAAAAAAATGTGAACTAATTCAGGTGAGTTTTCACCGAGTTATTCCGGAAAAAACTGAAAACTACCACTTTCTTTAAAATTGTAGCGCTTTAAAAACTTAAAATTTTGAAAAAGTTCAGATGGATGCATTAAGACCTTCTAAATTTTTTTTGTCTCTTGGAATTTTCTTGCAACTTGCTAATTTTCCGAGTTACAGGTAATTTTTCACGATGAGTAATTTTTGCACATTTTCAATTTAAAAACTATATTAAACGTTTAAAAATGGTACTACTATATAGGTTTCATATTTTTTTATAATAATATATATAAATCACGCTCAATTTTCGAATTGTCATTAATTTTTTTATTGAAAATATGCAAAAAATGTAGTACATTATTTATTCTGCAAAACTGCCTGTAACTCGGAAAATTGGCAAGTAACAAGAATATTCCGAGAGATAAAATGTTTAGAGGGCCTCAATGCATACATCTGAATTTTTTCAAATTTTTACATTACATTTTTAAAGCGCTACAATTTCAAAAAAGGGGTAGTTTTTCATGTTTTTACGGAATAACTCGGTGAAAACTCACTTCACGGAAAAGATGCAAATAAAAAGAGTCTTATATTTCGATGACACATTCACATGAAATTTTTCAGATTTTTTTCTCTAGTTCTACATTTCCACAGAATCCATAGTTCTTAAAATTCGAGTCGACCTGTAACTAGATACCACCACATCAATATTTTCATTGACTTGAAATATTTAGATTGATTATGGTAAACGATGTTTGTAAACAAATTATACAGGCCCATAAGAAAAAAAAGTTATTTGAGCTGGACATCTGAATATACTTTACTTTCTTTGGTAGTTTTCCCGCTGATTACGAATCTAAAGTCAGAATGGGGGATAATGCGCATATTACAGATTAAAATCCGAGAAACTGTCAAGAAATGCGTTTTTTATGGTTTTTTGCGTGGTAAAATATGCATGTGGGGTGTTTGGCTAGGTTGCATGTATTTTTCTTACGGTTTTTTACCCCACTGACCGCGAATCTAATGTTAGAACCCACGGCTAACTGTCAAAATGTCGAGGAAAATAAAAAAATAAACTCAAAAATCGAGTTTTTCAAGAATACTATGTTTTTTGTGTTTCTTTCATGAATACATAGCGCAAACTTTGACTCCAGATTCGTGATCAGCGGAAAAAATTACTCGATAGAGGTGTATGCAGACTATTGAAACACACTATGCGTTCATGAAAAAACGCGACGTCCATGAAGAAAACAGATTTTTGATCTTCAAATCTGACTCAACACTCGTGATCAGCGGGAAAGTTACTCAAAAATGGCGTACGCAGGCCATCGTAACATGCTATGTATGCATGAAAAACACGTGATATCCATAAAAAAACATAGTATCCGTGAAAAACGCAATTTTTGACGGGTTTTCCTATTTTCCTTAACATTTTGACAATTACCCCTGGGTTCTAACAATAGATTCGAGGTCAGTGGGTAAAAAAACATAAGAAACATACATGCAGCCTATCCGAACACGCCACATGCATTTTTTACTTCCCAAAAAACCATAGAAAAAGCATTTCTTTACAGTTTTTCTGGTTTTTCTCTGTAATATGCGCATTAACCCCCCATTCTGACTTCAGATTCGTAATCAGTGGGAAAGAATACCAAAGAAAAGTATATTGAGATGTCCAATTCAAATAACTTTTTTTTGTGGGCCTGTGTTATCTTTTTTCAAGATTCTAGACTTCGCATGAGTGCGTTCTCTGAAATATTATTTAAAAACTTCTACTTTGTTGACCAAGTGTGGAGAGACCATTTTTGTAGAGAACTTTGTTTTCTATAGGATAGGTGGAATGGGATTCGTAAAGACTAACTATTAGATAGGTGAAATTTAATTTTTTGTCGTAGTTGCCAAAGAAGTCGTACATCCAAACTATTTTAAACCAGTGACTCTCGCGAGACGTTTTGTGTCTATCGTGTTGTCAATCGTATGCAATTTACTTACAGCCAAAGCACACTTGACACATGAAGAATCAGCTGATTGTCACACTAAGCATGAAACATCAAAATTTCAAATTTATAAAAGGTATTGTTGACACATCTCACATCACATTTCAAGTCAAAATTGTAGTGTCTGAATGTCCACATAAAGATGTTTCATAATTTACAACATCCAATAACTGCATTTTCAAAATGTGTATCACCTAGAAAGTATTCACTATTTTGTGGTAAATATGTTCATTCATCTATTATAATTATAGTGCAAAAGAATAAGGTTCTTCATTTAAGAAGTTCAGTAGTGTATTTAGTCAAATGCGACAGAATGGCGACTGGGAACAGTGATTAAAGTAAGTTCATTTCTATCATCGTGACAGCTTGTTGACTTTTCATAGATTTTATTGCTTTCTTCAACAACTGTTTGTGTTTACAGTAGTAAATTTTTACTGCATTTGGATATTTACTGTACTTTTGCGTTTGCAGCAATGAAGTATTAAAATTTTGAGGGATTTAAAGTTTAAATGTATTGTCAAGGAAGAAAATGTGTTAGAAAATATTACATCTTTAACAAGTGCAATAACAGCCCAGGCAAAGGAGGTGGAAAAGTTCTGTTTCATAAAAAAATGACAAGCGGGATTTTTTAACAGGAATGTGTAAGTACCGCTTAAAAAGAAAACATACATGTGGCAGGAAGTCCCAAAGAATTGAAGAAGGGAAAAAAATGTGTACTTTATTTTTGCAAGAAAGCGTTTTTTAAAAACAAGCTAACCATTATACTCTTCGCCGACTTACTACACTTGTTATGTAATTGTTACACATTTTATAGGATACTCTTCGCAATTCTTTTTGTAAATGATATTAGTTTCAAACATGTTTGTTTAATTACAAAACAAAACTTTTTTTTTATTTCAAATATTAAAAACTTTTTTATTTATTGATCGATTTGGTGCAAAAACAATAGGGTTCTTCCCCTAGCTAACATTAACTTACTCTCCAATTTTCAATACTATCGGCCTTTTCGTTCTTAAGTTATCGTGCTTACAAGGAACGTGACGGACGGGCGGACGGGCGGACGGGCGGACGGACATTTTGAAAGTTGTCCAGAATTCGATCACCAACACAGTGATATGAAAATAATTTCTCTACAAGCAATATTACCGGTTTTAGAAATGTGCCGATTGAATGCAATATACTCTTCGTTTTGTATTTGCGAAGAGAATAATAAAAATAATGCACATTTTTGAAAATTAATTTCTACAGCTTAGGGATGTCGTCGCGTAATAAGGTTGGACTTATTTTCTTCCTAAAGAGCCGTAGTTCCATCTATCATTTACAGCAAATCGAATTTTGAAACATAGGCGTCACAAAATTGAGTACAAAAAAGTGCTTACTTGCAAAATTGATTTTTATTAACAATTTTGATGATACCGCTTCGGGACTTTTTCCATTACAAAGGTACGATTTTTATCTAAATTAAAAAATAAAATTTGTTCTGCGACCTTCAGAAGCCGAAATATATTTGTTTTTAATAAAAATTCCAGACGTTGTATTTTGCAACATGAAAGCCTGAAATTTACAAAGATTACAGTATAACAATTGTATTTTCGATAAAAAATAACTATTTTACATTTCATTGATATAGAATGTTGCAAAAGCAGTGCTTATATGAACGATCGCGCTGGCCTACATAGGCGAACCCTCGCAAAATCATCATGATCTCGGCTTGCCGTAGACGTGGATAAAGTTACAGCCAATTGATTTGGAGTAGCTCGACGAAATAGTACGAAATATCGCATACCAGTCCATAAAACTAACCTCTTTTAACTTTCCTTCATTCTGCTCGTCTTTTTACCCAATTATTGTTATTTGTATTGTGTTGATGTTGTGTTGTGTTGATGTCAGTGTTAATGTCGCGAACACATAATGTTCTAAAATATTATTAATATTTTGCGGTCACTCGATACAGTTATTTGTAAGTGGTAAGGCCAAAAATATAAAAAAAAGTTAAAAAACAATTCCCGATAGGATTCGAACTCCGGACCTCTTGCGTGTGAAGTATTTCTTTCAGCGCTTCACCACTTGAGATCTTGTGCAAATTTTGGCTCAAATGCTATAAGTACTTTGTCTTTTAGCGACGAAGAGCTGAAAACAAGTAATTTTCAAACGTTTGTAACTAAATAAATAGCTCGAGTGGAAGCTCATTCTATGTCTCTATCGAACGAGGAAGATTGGCGATGAATCGGCATCGTAAATTGCAGTGTTAAAATTGACAATTCAGCTTGATAGCAACAAAGGAAGATGGGTATTTTTTTACGTCTAGTTAATTTTGCGTGGAATGAAAGCGACGTTTACGGGTAATCTATCGCGAGACCACAACAAACGTATTATCGTGTAAATTTTGCAAATAAAAGAGATAGTCGAATTTAATAAAATGAATAAAAATCGACCGGAGCGATTATAATAACGAAATATAGTCTATTCCAGTGGGAATTCCGTCCCGTCTCGTGCGTACGGCGCCGGACCGGCGAATCTCAAGGCTTCTCCATATCTCAGGGTTAAAAAGTCGCAACAGCAACATAAACAATGACATTAACAATAGCAATACCTACAAATAACAATAGTTGGACAAAAGCACGTGCAGAAGAAAGGAATTGAAAGAGGTATGGACTGATATGCTTTTGTGTTGCTCGACTAATGCGATATTTCGTTCTATTTCGTCGAGCCACCCCAAATCAATTGGCTATAACTTTATGCACATCCACTGCTAGCCTAGAACATGATGATATTGCAAGTGCCCGCATATCTAGGCCGGCGCGACTGTTCATATAAACACTGTTTTTGCAACATTCTATGTCTATGAAATGTAAAGTTATTCTTTATCGAAAATATAATTGTTTAACTGCAATGCCTGTATATTTCAGTCTACCGTGTTGTAGAATACAGAGTCAAGAATTTATTTCGGCTGCTGGACGTCGCAGAGCAAACTTTTTTTTTAAATTCAGAAAAAAATCGTACATTCGTAATTGAAAAAGTCCTGAAGCGATATCAGCAAAATTGTTCATAAGAATCAGTTTTACAAATAAGTGTTAAGTTTTGAATATTTTGTATTTAGTGCCAACCGGCGATTTGCAGATTAAGCAGTTTTGTGTAGAAAAATACAAGTAGGCTTATGTCATCAGACAACTGTAATTTAATATAAATGTTGATAAGCCGAATATAATTTTTGAACACGAGAATCTATTTTTATTTCAACGCAACCATACAGTCCACACAACTGAGCCATTCAAAGGAGTCCACCTGATATTCCATCAAACAATATCAAAGGACAAGCAGCAAGTTTGATACATTGTGAGGAATATCAGGCAAGGACCCCAACAATAAGTACTTGTTTTTATTCAATTTTGCGACGCCTACGTTGCAAAAATCGATTTGTTATAAATAATAGATCGAGAATACAACTCTTTAGAAAGAAAATAAGCCCAACCATATTTCGTTACAACATCCCTAAGCTGTAGAAATTAATTTTCAAAAAAGTGCCTTTTTAAAAAAGTGCTTTTTTGCAAAAATTATACAAGTACACATTTCCAAAAAAAGCCTTCTTCTACACAGCAAAACCTATAATCTATTAAAGTTTGTTACGTCTGCGTTCATTATTTTTTAAGTTAAAGATGAATTAAGAAACAGGGTTTTTAGTAGGTTTTTGCATTTTGTTAAAAAACCAATTAACCGATATTAATGAGGTTGGGTTTATTTTGTAGATATTTTAATATCTACAACTTCTTATTCGGTCGTATTTTCGTAAAACCTAAAGATAAATTTATACAGGCCAAAAACTCGCTTTCCGTAACTTTACTTGGTAATTAACCATAGACGCACTAATTTTCAGGTGCTGGATTTTAGGTACAATAGTTATAAATGTGTGTGCGGGAATGTGTCCCGCTGAAAAGCCCCGGTTGGCATTTTTTTTCGAAAATTAAATTTTTCCTGGTCTATAAACATAGCAGGTATTCATCAGCTAACCTTCTCGAGATCATTTGTAAGTGTAGTAATGAACTTATTGAGCCACATAGAAAACGCATTGATTCTTCTTTTTGTCACAAATTTACTAGATATGGTAGGTTCACAAAGAATGAAAAGCATAATATATGAGCGGCATTTTTATCAAAGGAAATAACAGGTTAATTTCACTGAAGCTTGTATACCTATCAGATTATGTATTAACCATTAAATGATTTTGCCGCCTAGTAAAGAAGAGAAAACGTATAGTACGTTTTCTCAATTACATTTCTACTAGATGTACAGATCCTAGATCCCAAGCTAAGAGGTTAATAGATAACTGGACTCGCTCCCAGTTCATTGACCTCTGGGATTCCTATCCTGGACTCTGGCAAGCGAAGCTCCTAATCGCAGGACCCTTGCCGGAGAGAACAAAGCAATTTCTGCGTCTAAGCAGAAAGCAAATTAGAGCCGTAGCAGGCCTCCTGGCCGGACATGGTTCTTTTAAAAAACACCTACACACAATGGGGGTGGTTGACCACCCCGATTGCAGGTTCTGTGAGGACGAGGAGGATACTTCCATCCACGTTCTCACTTCTTGCCCAGGATTGATGAACCTGAGGCACAAACACTTCGGCACTGGCTTTCCAATGCTGGAGGAAATAAGGAGTTCTCCCGTGGGAAGGATTTCAGCCTTTGGGCTGGAATCCGGTCTGTACGGGGGAGCTCCCTAATTTGTTAGTGGTAGCACAATGGGCCACAAGGCCTTTGTGCGGCGACCTCCAGGCGCCCCGCTAAAAGAAGAAGAAGAAGATGTACAGTGAAGCGACAGGACAAGAGCCATACAATTTAACTGGCGTGCCGCCAGTACGAGTTGTTTTACAGTGGCACCGCTCTACATAGTTTTGTATATTATGTGTACCATTTTTAATTACTTAGTATAAAAGTAAATACGAAATGCGAGGTGAAATGTGACCTAATTTAATTAAATAAGATATTACCGATGAAACACTTCGCATATTGCAGAAAATAAATAAGTAAATAGCAGCCAATCCAAATTATGGAATTTGCGAAACCCATACAACTGTACGCCCTTTGTTCTACTTTTCGTTCTTTTTGAACCAAAGTAAAGCAAATGCCAAAAAACTAATGTAATACAGTTTGAATTTTGAAAAATAACAAAGAAACCCCTCTCAAATTAAAGCATTCGGTAAATAACCCCATCAATTAACAAAATTAGATAACCAATTGTGTAGATTTTATCAGCATTTGAAAACACAAAAGTATTCTTAAGAGTGCCAATAACTGGTACGTTTATAAAACAAGCATACATCATCTAACAGATTGTAACAATAGTTATAACCAATTAGGTCAGTCGTTAATATTATATGTATTTTATTCACGATACATTCAGATTTGGAGCATACGTCTTAAATACCATTCTTAAATGAAAAGCCTTAAATAATTATTTATATTTGAATTCTGTTAGATATTTATACACGGTTATTCAGAAGTTCATGTCAATAAATTAGAAGCTTATAGAGATAAAATAATATCACTACAATTTTTCCTATGCTCTCGAGGACTGAGTAACGTAACCTTAATAGTCCATTAAAAAGTTGCAAAAACATCAAAAGTGCTGTGGCAATGACGAGACCTGGGTATCCTCCGTTTTCGAGGGTGCTGAATACGATTGTGATATTTTTAGACCTCCACCCCTGGAACTTCCCTTAAACGCAAAAAACCACTGCCTTTTCGCGTTTCTCAATTCTGGGCATGGGAGGGCTTGAAGAATTTTTCGGGTAGGCCGCATGGAATTTGACCATCCAACATATTATCAACCCCCAGGGTTGAAACTACCCCCTCCCCTGATCCTAGAATCTGCCAAAAAATTTCAAAATTGATAAAAATTAATTTCTATTCAGTTGCAGGGTGCTCAATATGATAGCAACATGCGTTTCTCCCCTACCCTCCATGTACCACCCCCAAATTCCAAAAACCACCCCTTTTTACATTTTTGGCTACTGGGCGTGTGGGGAATTATTGGATCGAGGTTTTTGACAAGATTTCGGTATTGTAAACCAAGTTAAGTGCCAAGACATGCAGACACCCCCGGGGTTAAAAACTACCACCTCCCTTAATACCAAAATCACCCCAAAAATTCAAACTTTGTGAAAACTGTTTATCTCCGTTTTCGAGGGTGCTCAACACGATGGCAGCATAATTTCCTCCCCAACCCTTCACTGAGCCACCCTCAAATCCCCAAAACCACCCCCTCGTAATCTAATGAAAAATTGCATTTTTTCGATGCACATGTGCAATTTCCCATTTGTATGAGATTAAAGTAGGTAACAAATTAAATAAATGCCCTTGATGCAATCGAATGCAAAAAACCTCGCTTTAATCTGACTTATTGCACATTTTTCGACAGTAGAATGCTATATTTCCTAGACTAATAATAATAAACGCTCGATGTGAGCTTCTTCCAGTTAGATAAATTATAACTTAAAAGTAATTAAGTAGTTTTCAACCCTTAAATTCAAAAGTCCGTAGGACCGGAACAAAATTTTTATAACATGTCTTGACCGCATCTGCAAGCTTCTGAATTGTGACCTCGATTTCTGGGACACCCCGCATAGTTATCTTTATATTCAAGCTACATATTAGCCGAAATTTTGTCCCTGCCGGAGTTGGAACTTTCGGTGTAACACTGTCTCCAACATCATTTCCACAAACACCGAAACATTTGAACAATACCCTCAGATACCACCATTAGTGGATGCGAATTTCGCTAGCCGTATAAGCATCATTTGGAGATTATTCAAACGGATTCATTTCCAGATGGTACCAACAGGGTTGATGGAACGAGCATCAAGTACTAGTATTATAATGTAGTGGTATTCATAGAGTTTGATGTTTGTGGAAACTACCCCATTCGAAATATTATCTCCACTCGCACAGCGGGACGAATTTCCGCGAAACTGGCCAAAATTACGAAACTCTCGGAACAGGTAACAAATCTGTTCACTATTTAGAGAAAAATACTGAAAAAATTCTAACTTAGGGGTTGTAAAAGGCGGTGAAATTGCAAAATTTTAACAACGTTTTGAAACTGTCAGAATATATATAAAATATGTAGAAATTTTTGGACAAAATACAAAAGAATGTAAAAAAAATCAAGTTTAAACATACAACTTTATAATACGGGAAATAGGCAACAGAGGGTGAAATTATAAAACCTCGAACTGAAAAATTTCAAAATGTGTAATTTATTTACAGTACATATGCATATACCTACTAAAAATAAAATAATCAGCCATCACTGACTTAATACCACTTCTAGTCCATGTCGTCATTGGAATCGGACTTATTTTCCGAAGTAGACGTTTTTTATAAGTCTGTTGGAGCCTCATCGAGAATTTCTATGACCATTTTAGGCTCAGGAGCTCCAGAACTTCTTGAGGAAGAGGCACACTGCGCTTTGCAGATAAAATTATCAGTCATATTATATTATTTTATGTATGGACTAGAAGAGGCCAAAAGGCAACGGAATAAGTCCTCGTTTGTTGTCTCCCTCGACATCTTTCTTGTATGACCTCTTCGATACATTTCTAAGTCCTTGTTTCTGCAGTATCGGACCTCTCCTGAAAGCTGTTCAATGGGCTTGTTCCATGACATTCTTTTTATATGGTTTTTATACTTTTCCATATAGTACTCGATATTCTCATTATGCACTTAAAATTTCGTATTATTAACTTTTTTCATTCTCGAGATATAAGGAGTTGAAATTAATAATAGTTGCAAAAACCGAGCGCCCATTTGTGACGTCACTATACGTAAGTGACGTAAGGAAAGTGGCTTTCTGGGACCTTTCAAATTTAACCCGAAAGGTCGAAAAACATGGAATTTTCAAAGGCTACTAACTAAATAAATACGTCGAGTAGAAGTTCGTTCTATGTCTCTACGGAAAGGAGAAGGTCGGCGATGAATTCTAATCGAAAATTGCAGGGTCAAAATCGAAAATTCGTTCCGACAGGAGCGAGAGAAAATTGTAATTTTTTGACATTTCACCAAATCGTACTCCCCTTATTGTCTGTAATTGTTTATTTGTGGCATATTCAGATTTTTCTTACTTTTTATTGGGTATTTTGCCACTGAAAAATATTTAAAAATTTTAAGAAAAAACCGTTTGGCGCAGAGGTTTTTTCATTAAAATTTTTAAATATTTTTCAGTGGCAAAATACCCAATAAAAAGTACTCCCCTTCTGTCAAGAAGTAAACAAAACAAACAATACTTCGAAAACACTTATAATTATAGCAACTAAGTAGCATCAAGTCAATTGAGATCGCCGAGTCTATGCGTATAGTGACGTAACGCCTGGCCACGCCCCATTTTCGCGAGGTGGAGATTTGTAATAGTGTTTAAGATACTAAACGTGCGAATAAGGTTCTGACTTTTTGCAGATCCATTATTTTATACTAGCACTTTCGTTTTATGAAATAAAAAAAATATGCCGAACAAGGCCATTGGCAATACAGCTGACCTAATTATGGCAGAACCGTGATTAATATTTTATGCATACTCGCTGGCATATAATACCAAGGGTATATTTTACGAATAATTTTACTGTCTCTTTGGCAATGAATATTTATCTAATATCCTGAGGACATTGCTTGTAAAAGAGTCCCACAACGCTTAATCAAATATGTATCCAGTTCAGTGATTTGAGCTGCCGTTTCAGGATACTTGAAAAATTTTCTAGTTGTGTTCCATCCTTGTTTGTATTCTATTGCTTTCTTTCCATTTTTTTTAAAGAATGCTGCAGAATTTTTGATTATTTTTTAAGATTTCTCGATTATTTTGTAATTGTTCTTGGTCAAAATAATAAACTTAGTCGCCAAGCTCTGTATAAATCCATCCGACAATGTGTGCCTTTATTATCTGGAACAATAATTTAAATGGTAAACTTAGTTGTCTTCATTAGGATTTTTTGAAGCTCATTAATAACAAGAAGATATTAATACATCATGTGTTAACGGCCGCGCTCGCAACTACGTTTTATTAGTGTAAAACGTGCGTGACGGACTGAGGTCTTAACAAAAATCGGAGGTATCCTGGGGCAGGTAATTTTTTTTAAATAATTAAGGAATTAGTCAAGCTACATTTTGGTACAAAGTTCAAAGCTAGGCACAGCAATATATTTGCTGCAACTCACGTGTGGTATTGTGTATCGTTTAGCGCAACAGCAATTTACGCCAAATTTTCAAATAGCTATTTCGGATTCTAAAAATTTCAACCCGATACACAAAAATTTAATTTCTAAACAACGCTCTTAAAATCCTTTTTTAACACACCCATGAACGCTCTTTAACCTATCACTTCAGACTACCTAGTAACAACTAAATGACAAACCGTCCCAAATAATATAGTTCACCTCTTAAAGAGGGACTTTTGTACGCCACTTTTAAGACTTTTTAGGTAATTTCTTGGAACTTAACAAATTCGGTATTTTGGCCGCGTTTCTGATATTCTGTCCCATTGTGCATTCATCTGAGATACCTTATTTTATATTTGTTTTTAAGACGGTCAAGGTGCATTTCAGAAAATTGCACCATTGAGCGAAATTAAGAGATTTATTATGGAGGCAATGGTCAAATTGGAAACCTCTGTGTGTAATGCAGAAATTTTTGCTGACTCGCTTTTAGAAGCAGATTACAGAGGACTCTATAGTCATGGAATAAGTAGGCTAGGTATAAACTATTTTTTATTATTATGAATTTAAGTATTAGAAAATGTTTAACTTATTTTATAATAACTGTTTCATTAAAACTATTTGCTACTTAGGCATCATTTTTCAATTTATAATTAATTGCCAACAATTGATTCATACACATCAATTAAATTATGAATAAATAATAATTATAACTAACCTCTACCTGATTGTAAAATTCTTTTTAAAATAAAAAAACTTATAATATGCATCAATCACACTATATAAATTTTACAATCTCCAATTTCAAAGCTAGAGCTGTCCAGAATTCAAGAACACATTATCAGGGTTCGGATGTCGCAGCGCCAATTCATAATTTATGAGGGACGTACTCAAATGCGTTTGTAAAAAATTTTTCACTTTGATAAATGCAGATAAACATAACCGAAGTTTCGGAATTGTAAATAATCACTCCGTTTTTACAACGTGCCGCTGACTAGAGATGGGCTTTATTGTAGCCATGAACGATTAGAAGTTGGCCGCGCATGCAAGCCTTTCAAACACCAGATGTAGTAGAGTAAACGTAGTCAAAAAGGGGCACTGTTCCGGAATAATTTGTAACTGCATAAAAATTCATAAAAACTTTTTAAATGTGTCCCAAACAAGTTTAAGTTCAAAGTCTATTAATAACAGAAAGCTGCAAAATTAGTTGATTAATGAAATATCTCGAAAATTAATGGAGGAATATCATGAAAATCAGCTACCAGGGTAAGAATTTGTTGTCAGATTTGCAAAATTTAAAACGACGGATACAAAATAGCCGACCGAAATGTAGAAATAGCGCGAAATTCACTTAAAAAAGAGCAGTAGTAGTTAATAGTTTTTGGGTACATTGTTTACGAATTTGATGTCAGATTTGCAAGATTCAAAATGGTGGATACAAAATGACCGACGGAAACGTATTAAGAGTGCGAAATTCGCCGTAAGAATGAGCATTATTGGGTTTATATCGGTTTTCGGGTATGCTGATGACGAATCTGATGTCAAGTTTATAAAAATTTTGTAGAAAAATAATGTAAAATGTTTAATAGAAATATATACAATGTACTATAAAAATACTTTTATTATAAACTACAATGGAAGGAAGTATTTTATCTATCCCAGCAAACACCATTATATAGCATATACGTAAAAACTACGTAAACAAAGTTTCGCAGAAGTAACATGCTGTGTAAAATGTGACATATAATTATATATGCATACTCTGCAGAATGTCAGCAGCACGTGCATATGACTTTTACATAGTGAAGAGGTAACACTGTATACACTGTAATTAGTTTCATGTCATCAAAAAAAAACTGGTGGTAGGGAACGACAAGACAAACAAAAAAACCTGATATAACATGGGGTCTAAAGCTCATAGTTTTGGAGAAAAAAAATAAACAAAAATTTCGCAAATTTTCAATAAAATATTTTGAGAACTGCTGGAATATTGAGGTAGGTTTAGATCTAGATCTGATCTGAAGAGAACTATACTCTATATTGATTGATTGATTTTTGATGATTTGATATTGATTTTTGTAAGGTTTGCCTAACGTTAATTTATTCTTTTTTATGTGCCATATTAAAGCTATATTTACATGAAACAGACTCTTGCAGGCGCACCGACACTTACAGCAGCATGTATATTAAAAAGCGTCAATGTTAGAAATGTTCAAAGTTTAAACTGTATCTGTTGTTTAGTCGGCATTTAATTAAGATTAAAAAAGGAAGTTTCATTACCTGTTATTGAAATGTCGTTAAACAATAGATAAAGTTTAAACTAAACTTTGAACAGTTTTAACATCTACCTTTTTTCTTAACATAATTGACGCATCTCAGACAGTCATTGTCCAGCCAGCAAGATGGCATGAGTTCATTTTGTGGACAGGCTACATTATCACGATAAAAAAAAGATAAACCAAGCTTGAGGAATTGTAACAATGAAAAGTGTCGTTGGCTCCAGCACTATTAGGGAAGAAGTAGCGTAGTCATATTGATAAAGTCCCCGACAGCCATTTCACAGTTTTCCCATCCTCTCGACTACATGCAACTTACCCAATAATCCTACATCTAAAATACATGTATATATTTTTTAGAATCCTATATTAACGATATTAAAATGGAGCTTTGTGACCCAAAAGCACAACCAAAAATAGGCATAGAGAGCACTTCTGCTGCAGTAGTATGTGGTAACAATGCTTTGGGAGCTGTTGTTGGAAAATATTGTATAGAATTAGCCATGGAGAAAGCTTTCGCGACTGGAATAGCAATGGTTGTAGCAAATGTTAAGTAGAAAAGTATAGTATAAGGTGTAAGTCGAAGGATTGGTCACCTGCAAAGATTGATATGCGGACTGCTACTACTGTTCAAATATCCCAAAACTGCCTAGATTACCAAAGAGGTTGCCTTGACTGCCCACTAAAGTGCCGTGACTGACGACTAGATTGCCGTTACTGCCGGCTAGATTGCCATTACTGCCTACTAGATTGTCGACTTGACCGACGCGCCTGCGTGTGACTGCCACTTACATTACCGCAACTTAGGGCCGGTTTATCAGTGCACGGTTATGTACTTTAACCGCTGGTCAAGTATTAGCTGCCGGTCATATTAACGTCAAACTGTTTATTCATGTTTCGGTTAACCCAAACCGCAATATAAAGTCATGGCTATTTTAGCAGACGATTTTTTTGTCTGTTAAGGAAATAGCTGGAGGTTACAATGTTGTTGATGCTGACATATAAAGTATTATTTAAACCGTACGTGTTATGAAAATATAAAATTTGTTAAATGCATTTTGAATAAATCGAAATTAGTGATGAAGAAGAGGACTTGCTGGATTATTTTGATTGTGAGAGAACTTATACAGTTAAGGCAAGAATCGACCCCCCTTTGCAGAACTAGGTAATGTCGAAGAGCAAGTTCTTGTTTATGATATATTTCATGTATTTTTCACAGAAAATTATTTAAAAAGGTTAAAAACAATACTTATAGTAAGTTATTTTGTTAGTAGAAATACGTTTTTAAATTCCGTAACCTAAAATAAATTTAAATGTAGACGTGATAAAACACCTAAAGAAATAGCTATTTGTGAACAGGTAATAACGTAAATTCATAATTTCTAACCCAACATTTTCGGTTTTTTGTCTGTATATGACGTCTGTCCTCCGTTTGTCTTAATGGAAAACTCCTTCAAATAGCGATAAAAAGAGATCGGCCAAATTCAGTTTTTCCGAACGAAGTTTGTTAATTAAATTTGTTGTAAAACATAAAGCCGTGGTTGAGAATAAAAAAACAGATGCCATAACTTGGCGCCAAGAAGTGTGGAATCAAATTATCAAAGAATTCAAATCGTATTAAAGTGGTCTTTATTTAAACAAATGATATGGAATTTCCATTGCTATGGTGCTTTCTTCTATTTCTATGGTAGTCTAGTGAAAATAATGACTAAAATTAGAAATAAAGTTTGGAATCAGTACAGAACGACTCAAGTCAGAACAAGGACTAAAATTTTGATTTTGACCAACTTTTTCAAATAACCTTCTTCGGTATCTCCAACTCGAATCGAGACACCGTGATTTCGCCTTCTTCTTATAGTCGTGCCCATAAGATTCGTGATCATTGACATAATTGCTGTGAACGCCGGTTCCACTTCTTTGACTGCCCATTATATTGCTGCAATTGCAGAGTAGACTGCAAGGAGACTATCTAAAATTTGTACAGCGACTGACGATGGTGGCCCTACTCCCTACTTGACTAGCATTATTACGCAGCCCCAGAAAAAAAGAGATTTTAATCTGGATGACTGGTTATGGTATTCCTATGTATTTATCGACGCTGAATCCGAATCCGAGGTCAAAAGAATTCCTATACCCTTCAGTTTTTGTGTGGAGGCAAAACATCCCTTCAATAAGGTAAATTCATGAATATAAGTACCTATCATTAAGGAATGAGTGGGGACTTTTTATCTCTCGTGTTCTTCTTTATAGTGAGAAAGGCTACAGCGAGGGGGTAACAATTCTATTCTATACCTTTCTGGACATAGAACTGTCATAAAATCTTCTAGCTTACAAGCTCTTGAGAATGCAATAGGAAATATGGTAGTCTCCAAGCCTTTAGAAGGATATAAACTACCCCACTGCTGAATGAAGAACACGGGGGTGGAGGTAGATCTGGGACAGCAAGTGTTCTTTATTTTTACTGCAGAATGGTCGCAGTGCATAAACGACAGTTTCCTTTAAATGTCTTGTCTGCATCCTGCAAGGGGCGAAAACTACCTCGCAAACCCCCAAAGAGGGTTCAGAAAACTTTTAGGACCCGAAAGATGCACTTTGAGGTTTTTAATTCTGAGAGGGAAGACAAAGGGGAGTCCACATCTGTAGTTAATGTTTCACTCCAGTATTCAATGCATCTCTGTATCCTCATAGTATCACCTGTATTTCATGTCTTTTTCATGCATGAACCCCATTTTATCTTCAATCATACTTGTTTCTCCAAAATTCTTTTCCTCTCAATATATATACAGTGTGGAACAATAGTTCGTCGGACCTCGATATCTCGAGTTTCACGATGCTAGAAATTTAAAAAAAAATAGCAAGTAAACTAGATAAAGGAAGTCGTTAACTGACAATTATTTTCGAAGATACATGGTGAGCCAAGATGAGATTACAGGACCAAGTGCTTTTTTTTAAATGCAATGCTATGTATATCAGTATTTTTTGAAGCCTATTTTTAGGCTCTATTCATTCCTATATTAGCATTGAATATCTCCCAACCACTTGGATGTTATGAATTTTTTTTGTTGAAATAATGCAATCCGCAGAAGGATATTAAAAAAACCACCACAATCACAATTATGGGTTTTAAGAAAAACTTATGTGAATATCAGTTACGACACATCTAATTAATGTTTTTGAATTATTTTCGTGTCCTAAAACTGTACAGGGTGGCCAAATATTATTTTTCAATTGAGAACTTTTTAAATTGAATTTTCTCATTTTTTTCAAATGGAACACCCTATATATTTTTCAACGATGTGATCTAGAAATGAAAAACGAACATTTTTTGTAAATACTTCCTTATGGCTAATTGCAACCAATTTCGTTTTATTGAGCAATAATTACAAAATTCAAGAATAAACTTAAAAAAGAGGTTTCTTCAAATAACTCAGTAGAAAAAATTATAATAAATGTTCCACATGTTGCCCATTTTGATTGACACATATCTCTATGCGCTTTTGAAATGAGGTTTCCACTGTTCCTAAAAGTGCCGGTATAATAGATCTAAAGGCAGTTATTATTCTTTCCTTCATATTTTGTACTGCTGTTAGTGTGTCTCTATAAACAATTCCATTCACCTATCTCCATAAAAAGAAATTCAGTTTTGTAAGATCTGGGGATCTAGCAGGCCATTTAGTGGGTCCATTTCTTCCAATCCATTGATTAGGGTAGGTAATATTTAAGTGGTCTCTAACTGCATTTAAATATTATTGTGGAGCACCATCTTGCTGACACCACATCCTATTTCGGATACTTTCAGGGAGATTTACCATAGTTTTCCAAAGAATGAAGATAAATAGCTCCAGTCAATGTACCATCCAAGAAATGTGACCCTATTACATGTTCTCCAATAATTCCTCCCCAAACGTTTATAGACCATCTGTGTTGGTTATCAACTTGCATAAAAAAGTGAGGATTTTCCGAAGCATAGTAATGGAAATTACCCCTATTAAAAAATCCATCTTTATGAAAAGTAGCCCCATCAGTGAATAAAACATTATTGAAGAAGTTGACATCATCTTGCATTTTACCTCTGGGCCAATTACAAAATTGTAGGCGCTTTTGAAAATCGTCATCAGATAATTCCTAGTGCATTTGAATATCATATGCATGCAACTTATTTGTTTTTAAGATTCGACCCACAGACCGTCTACTTATTCCTACTAATGAGCTCACTTCTCTTTGACTAACATGGGGATTCTCAACAATTGTCAGCACCACAGGAAACTCATTTTGTTCGTTCACAACACGTTTTAGGTATTGTTTCACTTTTTTTATATTCGACATTTCCAGTTTCCAGAAATCTATCGAGAAGGTTTTGGAATCTTTCTTTCAGGATAACGTTGGTGATAAATTCTAGTGGCAAGTAAACAATTATGTCTGACTCGCCGAAAACAATAGTCAAGTTCCGCTTTATTAAAATTCATATTCTCAAATTCCAAATATTTCAAGTTCAATACAAATTGTGAGTAACGACCAATAAGTGTGATAAATGTTCCATTGTACACGACAATTTATACCAAACTAAGGTTTTATTGCTTGTCGAATAACGAAAACGGTAAAAAAATGTACGAAAAAACATTACAGTAAAGGACCTGTTAAATACTATTTACTCATTTCAATGGATTGAAAGAAATGGTCCCACTAAATGGCTTCATTTCAAAATTTCATAAAAAGGTGTGTCAATCAAACTGGACAACACGTCGAACACATATTATAAATTTTCCTAATGAATTATTTGAGGGAACCTCTTTTTTAAGTTTATTCTTGAATTTGACTCTTATTTATTTATAAAGCGAAAATGGTTGCAATTAATCATAGGGAAGTACTTACAAAAAATCTTCGTTTTTCATTTCTACATCACATCGTTGAAAAATATACAGGGTTTTCCATTTGAGAAAATTAATTTTTGTCCACCCTGTACAGTTTTAGGAAATGAAAATTATTCAAAAACATTAACATCGTAACTGGTATTCACATAAGTTTTTCTTAAAACCCACAATTGTGACTGGTGATTTTTTTAATATCCATCTTAGAAAGAGGCTTTAAATACTGATATACTGATATACGTACATTCCATTAAAAAAAGACACTTGATCCTGTAATTTCGTCTTGGCTCGCCATGTGTGTTCGAAAATAATTTCCAGTTATAGACTTTTGTATCTAGTTTACTTGCAATTTTCTAAAAAAATTTCTAGCTGTCGTAAAACTCGAGATATCGAGGTCCAACGAACTATTGCTTCACCCTGTATAGTGAGTGAAATAAATCTACAGAGATGGATTCCCGCTAGTCTTCCCTCTCAGAATTAAAAACCCCAATATGCATCTATCCGGTCCTAAAAGTTTTCCGAACCCCTTTTGGGGGTTTGGGGGTAGTTTTCGCCACTTGCAGGTTGCGGTCAGGGCAATTGAAGGAGATTCTCATTAATGCAATGCGACCATTCTGCAATAAATACGAGGAACACTTGGTCTCCCAGATCTCACTCCACTCCTGTGTTCCTAATCCAGCAGGGGGTAGATTATATCCCGTTGGAAGCTTGGTTCCGGAGCGGAATTCACCCTCTACCATATTTCCATTGCATTCTCAAGAGCTTGTAAGCTAGAAGCTTTTCTGATGCAGTTCTATGTCCAGAAGGGTATAGAGAGGGTGCAGAGGGTGCATCAACCCCTTAGGAAGAATTGTTACGCCCTCACTGAAGCCTTTGGCATTGAAAAATAAGAGTACGAGAAATAAATAGTCCCCGTTCATTCCTTAATAATAGGTACTTATATTCATAAATTTACCTTATTAAAGAGATGTTTTTGCCTCTACACAAAAATTGAAGGGTATAAGAATTATTTGACCTGTGACTTGGATTTAGCGTCGGAAAATACATAGGAGTGCCATGGTCAGTCATCCAAATAATTATTTTTTTTTTGTAAGTGGCTGTGTTATTAAACCTAAAACTAATGTAACATATTTTTACAGGATCCAACCATTACGGAATGGCAGGTTGGTATACACTGCAAGCTATGAGAAAAGGTTTCATAGGCCTAACTTTCACGAATTCCTCTCCATTAATGGTCCCTACGAATGCTACAGATGTATGAATAAACTTTCTCAAGAAACATATAAATATATAACTTAATTCCATAGGTGGTTCTTGGATCGAATCCAATGTCTATTGCAGCCCCTGGAAAAGACTGTGATAATATGGTTCTGGATATAGCTACCACAGCTAGTGCTATTGGAGTGGTAAGAGCAACAAAGTATAGTAGTTAGTTTTCAAACTTTAGTGGAGTCAATAGGCTGAAAATATGCATTATTTCGGAATAATTCGGGAAGCTTTGATTTTCCTAAAACCTGTTGATATCACTTTTACATCAAATAAAATTGAGATATTAGGGCTTCTCGAGGTTGCTGAAACAGATTATGATGTGAAAGAAAGGTTATTCGAAAAGGTTGGTGCGATATGTGAACAAGGTGATGCGTACTGCTTGCCGCGCAGATGTTTCTTTTGCTTTCTGTCTCTTTCTGTTATTTAGGCATTATAATTTGACTCATGGCCCTGTACCACGTAAATATTTTTATTATGTTTAATTTATTAAATTCTGCCGCTCCGTTATCGTATATGGAGGATTTTGTTTTCATTGAGTTTCGTTGAGAAATTAATGTTTATATGATTATTTTACTTTGTGTTATAATTATGAATATCCCCACAATGTTGAATATTTGCTGACAAATACGTTGATAGTAAATTATTGTGCAGTTTGTATAAGAATATCAGTGGCTTGTACTTTATATTGTCTTTTACCGAAAACCAGTTTAGCGTACATTGCGTTGTTTTTATACTAGTATGTATTATATTACATTTTAAAATAAATTGCATACACCTATTTTGAAGTAGCTGCAGTTTAGATATATATGTATCATTACACATATACAATATACTGGAACAATACTCAAAATGTGGTTTTATTATTGTGTTATAAATCGTTTTCTTCGTAGATGAAGTTAAATGTTTACTTACACGATAGGCGAATCCAAGTTTTTTTTATATTTTTTTGCTTGTCTAATTTATATGGTCATTAAATGCTGATTTACAGTCTATAATAATCCCCAGATATTTCATAGTTATTACCCTTTCAAGGTGTTCTTCGTTGTATTTAGCATAAATATCATCGACGTTTTGATGTAGATATTTATTAGCACCTAATATCATATATTTTGACTTTGTAGCATTTACCACTAGCCCGTTCGTTGTAAACCATTCGTTAATTATTTCCAATGTCTTGTTAATTTTTTGAATAACTTGCTTTAGATCAAATCCAGATAAATATATGATAGTATCATCAGCAAAGAGATGTATTTTGCATTATTGTGAATCGATTAAAAATATATCGTTAACAAATAGCGTGAAAAGCATAGGCCCTAGTACGCAGCCTTGTGGTATTCCGTTATTATTTAAAAGTTTTTCAGACTTAGTATTATTTATTATGGTTTGTTGGCTCCGTCCATGTAAATAGGACTTAAGCCATCGATGCGTCGTGTCAACAATCCCAAAATACTGGTAAAGTTTATTAAGTAAAAGTTCTCTATTGACAACTTCAAATGCTCGTTTTAAATCGAGAAAGACAGTTATTACAGCTTCCCATTTGTCTATTTTTTTTTAATAACTAGAAGTCTTGTACTTTTACTTAAAAAAGAATAATTCATGTATTCGATGACTTAAGAAAACACAAACAAAAAAATACTACAATCTCATTGTATACCTCAAAACCTGCATTTTGACGTAAGTTTTATTCATGTATTCGATGACACAAGAAATCGTGACTGGAAGTGACGTCAAAATTCCATGACGCGGGCAAAATTTGCTTATATCAAAAGTGGCTCCCTGTATGTCTGTGGTAGTACTTACTGACTCACACCATGTTTTTCATGTATCTTATTCATAGGAAATCTATTCAGTCGGCTCTCCACCTAATAGGCTCCTGCAGGCGCACGATTGTCTAAACGACGCTTCGACAGAACATCATCTGCCATCATCAGGTTCTCGCTGGAAGCTGCCTATTGCTACTCCTCGTTGTTTGAACTGAACGTTTAAAACTTTATACAGATATATTTGCTTAACAGCGAAGGAGTCAATATACTGTAAATTTTTCATTTTCAAATTTCTTATATTATGAAAACATCTTTCGTTAAAAATTTTAAAAATTATCTCTACGTAAATTTGGTTTGTTTACAATAAACATCTAAAATTATAATTGTTATTATCGTACTTCATCATTCGGAACATCAGGCAAATCACTTTCATTGTCGTTCTCTCCACTATTGCCCTCGTCGCTAGAGTTTTCCAAATCGGACACGTGTGCCTTTTTCAAATATTAACGTGAAATAAATATTAACACCACTGAAATTAAAGTATTTAATAGCTAACTACATACATAAAAAGAAAACAAGCTAACCGTTATTGTCTTCGCCGATTTCCTTTATTTCTTTTTTGCACTTTTTATATAATTGTTGCACATTCTATAGGATACCCTTCGCAGGTTTTTTGTAAATAATTTTAGTTTTAGACATTTTTAGTTTAATTGCAAAACATAAAAAAAGTATTTAATTTTTTTTTATTTAAAAGAATTTATAACTTTTTTATTTATTGATCGATTTTGTTCAAAAACAATGGGGTTCTTCCTCTAGCTAGCACTAACTTACTGTCCAAATTTCAATACAATCGGACTTCTCCTTCTTAAGTTATCGTGCTTACAAGAAACGTGACGGACGGACAGACAGACAGACAGACAGACGGACAGACGGACGGATATACGGACGGACGGACGTTTTGAAAGTTGTTCGGAATTCGATCACCCACACAGTGATATGAAAATGTTTTCTCTACGAGCAATTTTACCGGTTTTAGAAATGTGCCGATCGAATACAATATACTCTTCGTTTTGTATTTGCGAAGAGTATAATAACCGCCAGCTGGGTGTCTGTCAAGGGAATGGTTATCAGCTGCTGTTATGAAAACAATGCGCAACGCTCGTACATTCACGTCATATGTCGCGAACTGCTATGTTTATTGCATCAGCTGACGATCTCTCCCTCATTTAATAACCAGCTGACTTAATTTTCTGTGATCTATAAAATAATAAGTATTATACAACCGAATTTCAATACTGTTAAATATTGTTTAACGTTAATTAATTTGTTCATACAAGCAGCTGACGTAGTACTCCCAGCTGATTATCATATTTTACTATTTTATGATATCAATAAATAACAGTGGAAAGTTCAGTACTGTTATTATATTTTTGTAATTCAATAATTTTCTTACTCGTTGAAAGTGCCCCGTGCCCACCGCTGCCTGACTAGCTCAACGCCGCTATATTTATGTGCACACTGTAAGCTAATGTTAAAATGATATGTGAACTGTGTTAAAATGACTAACCCCAAAATATCGGTTTCTCCTGGACTATTATTAATTTGTGGAGACTGTAAATATCTATGCATTTCAATTGAAATTTGCTTACTTTAGATACAAATTTACAAGAGAAAGAGGAAGAAAATTCCCAAAGGATGGGCGATAAATAAACGAGGAAAACCAGAACTAGATCCTGCAAAAGTTATCCAGGACCCTAGACTACTGCCTCTAGGAGGAAGAGAAAATCATAAAGGCTTTGGACTAGCTCTAATGGTTGAAATATTAAGTGGCATTTTAGCAGGTATGGAAAAATCTGTCAGGTAATCAGTAATAAAGTAAAGTAGATTAATTTTTATGTATGTCTCAGTAAAAATAACTTTCAATATTTTTATAATTAGATGCAAGTTATGGTCCCAACATTCGAACATGGGGAAAAGAAGCCAGAGTAGCTAACAATGGACATGGCTTTATTGCAATTAATCCAGAAAAGTTTGCCCCGAATTTTTCAGAGAGACTGACTGATCTTTTAACTCACATAAGAAAGGCGAAGTCGGTATGCAATATTTTATACTTTAATTTCAATTGTTTCTTTATAAAAACCGCAGCCTAGGGAATTCTACTTCCACATCCAAATTCTCCATCCAAGTCTCTTTAAATGAAAAGATCTTGATACTATATTTGCATTCCGGAACGTAGGACTAATTGCTCATCGAATTTTAATAATATGTATTTGAAAACGTCTGCTTCAGGATGCTAATGGGGGTGACAGATGCTTGAACATTTTTTGAGGACTTTAGTTCTTATACACACTAAAACTAATTTTGTTTTGTTAACTGCTTTTATAATGAAGTGGGGATTTTGGTGGTATATACATGAAATTCA
The DNA here is from genome assembly GCA_963583905.1 of Stenurella melanura. NCBI lineage: Eukaryota > Metazoa > Arthropoda > Insecta > Coleoptera > Cerambycidae > Stenurella > Stenurella melanura. Next base: position 150,284,982 of record OY757310.1, read on the forward strand.
GGTTTCTCAATATATAATGTTCCAGATCTTGCTCAAATTTAAAATATCGAAAATTTAGGACATCCTATTTAAACAAAAGTAACAAAAATTTGGAGCATTTTTTTACAATTAATTTTAAGGGCATTAAAGTTTGCAAAAAAGATTTTTCAAAAAAGCCTTGAAAAAGGAAACAGATTAGATTTCCGAAACGTCGGCGAAATATTTAATTTCAACTTTTTGTACTTATTTGTGTTGTTTATTTATAAAAACCAACCTTTAACTGATCCTTTGACGTAAACGTCACAGGCGGAGAGGTTTCTTACCAGTAACATACTGGTTAATTGTGATATATTTTGTAGACTCCCCTAGCACCGCTTAAAAGAAAACATACATGTGGCAGGAAGTCCCAAAGAATTGAAGAAGGGAAAAAAATATGAAATGATCGGTTACCTTCCTTTTTAAACTGTATTTTGCAAACGGCACAATACCTCACCATTTTGCAATATGTTTATTATTAATAAAATATAAAAAACAACACTTTTCCAGCACCAGATCACTGTTAAATACCAGAAACACTTGTTAGTGTTAATCGTGCACACGTAAAATTGAGATTGCGATGTGTTAGAAACTGCAACTGAAGTTCCTTAGACTGTGACTAGCACAGCAACAAACAAATTAATAAACTTTATGTATCTAGGGGTAAGTTCTTTGATCGGAGAGAATGCAGACGGCATCAAAGAAACTTGAGATCTTGGCGTCTAGTATTTACACCAAGTCTCAAGTTTCTTGACTCTTACTAGATTGCTGCACTTATTTACCTCTATTTAACCCACAATCCTTCAGCGGAAGAAGCTCAGAGTATAATCTAGTTCCAGATCTGGTTATAACATATGCGTGTAGAAAATCTCAAGTCAATATCTTAAACTGTTCCAGAGTAATCTAGCACGCAAAGACAACTATAGACCGACAGACAGACAGGTAGAGAGACATTCCACGACATTCTAAACCAAATAAGAAATAGACAAATTCATTTAAGATTTTTTTAAGTTCTAGCTTAATCAGAATGTAGGTTATCGAAAAAATGCAACTATTGGAAATTAGTAATTTTATAGCTAGATTTTCTTTTCGTTTTTCATACATTAATTTTCTTATATTTGTAAAATCCTATATTTTATTGCAATTCTAAACCTATTTCAAAAAAGAGAAATTTGATTACCATACTTCCACTGCGAGGATGTGGAAATAATTCTATAGTATACTATAGTAAATAGTACTATAGTAAAGTAATTTTTAGATATAATAGGACATTTAAAAATGAATTATTATTTGTTTGCTTATAATTGTATTCAAACATATTCTTTATAGGATTTTGCAAACAGCAGAAAAAATAACGATCAATAACTAAAAGAAAAACTTTGTGTAAAAATATTAATGAAATATTTGCATTCTTTCGATAACCTGAATTCTGGTTATGCTAGCAAATTAAAATCCTAAAATGAATTTGTGTAATTTCTTATTTGACAATTCTCATTCTAACACTAGCATCAACACAGTCCCCTGCGGCCATGCAGATTAAACTATTATCTACATAACCCCCTACGACCATGAAGATTCAGTTAAAAATGAGAACAAAGGCCTAAAATGAATTTATTTATCTAGCTTATCTTAAAAAAAAATTATTTCTAATGGATTACATTTTCATGAAATCTACCATTCTGTTTCCTGGAAATGCTTAGCCTTTGAAACGTTTTTCGCCCTTATTCTGGAACTCATCAGAAAGACATAAAGCTACTCAGACGATCCACCCTGTATATTTTCCAGTGAACGTCTAATCATTTCTTCGCTGGCAATAGCATCAGTTACCTGCCAAATTGGACTGTTCTCCGTCAAGTAATTGTTTTAGTTAATGCACCAACAGACAATAGACAGACGCACTGGCGGAATTGAAAAACCTATATTTTCATAACCTACATGATCTGAAGCTTGAAAATCCGAGGAAATCTGGGAGGGTGATTTTTGCTTTTATTCTTAAAGTGAAGGTATTATAGTAGAGGAGCCCCGAACTAAAATTTCATGTAATCGCGACATGGCTAAATTCATGAAAAGTGTTTAGTTCCAATCAAAATAAACAACTTTTTTCCTTGCAGCAGTCCCAAAGTGTCGTGAAAGGGGTGAAATAGTAATTTACGTTATAAGACCGGAAAGAGGAGTTTTGCAGGTTCGCCCAAGCAGATTGGAAGCTTGAAAAGACCTGCAAAACACTGTTTTTCGGTCATCTAACGTACAATATTTTCTTCGACCGTTTTCTGCTGGTAACGCATCAAAATCTGAATCCATATTTTCCATAACTTGCATAAAAGTTAAGTGTATTTATCTATTTGACACTTATCCCAACAATTATCACGTCATTTCCATAGCAACCAGAATAACAAGAGAATAACAGGGATCGGAAAGGCTCTTGCCGATCTCTGATGCTCACTTTCCGGCCTAGGCCGAAAAACTTTACTTTCCGTTCAAAAATTATACAAACTATTTTCATACTTTTGATTTGCTACCTTAACACTCGCATTTGTATTACAAGCGTATAGTTAACATTTATTCTCCATGATAAGAAATAAAGAATATTAAATTTCAATACATACCTTCAGGAGTAGCCTCCATTTTTCTTAGGCAAAGGCACACCCTGTGATAACAAAAATTCACAACATATGCACGTTAAGTATTTCGGGACCGATTCTCGGCAGTTAAGCACTCGAATATGGCCAAGTTCCGACTAAGGTACAATGGCAAGTAGAAAACTTAGATAGCTGTCCTTTCAGTCTTACACACAGGGAACTCTGCTTTACAATACTATGTGAATTAAAACAGAATATAACGAACTAGGTTTTTCGATTTTTGCTCAGGATTTTGGGATTCTAGCCCACTGTACGCCACTGTCAAGATAAGTTGTCATATGGATTTCAGCGTATATGTAATTGATTCCTGAAACATAGTTATCGAACATTTCTTGTTTTGGTCATCGGTCAAAAAATATTTTAAAAATTTTGTTTGATTGAAAAAATGTAATTTCCATTATATTATAAGCAAAATTGCTTTAAACACTATCAAACCAGCTTACCGTCTGGTAACATGAATTTTCATAACCGGTAGTGTCTCCTGAACTAATTCCAGCAAAAAAAATGCGTTTGAAATGTAATGGAAATGCATGCGCCCATACCACTTGCTTTATTTCTTTACAAATACTACCTACAGTTTTCTGTTTTTTAGGCTGACCCAAGGAAAAAAGTATTAGTACCTGGGGACAAGGAACGCGAACATATGGAAAAGGTGGATAAGGAAGGTGGAATAATTTACTTAAAGAATCAACGTGATACAATAGCCACAATTGCACAGAATTTGGGCATTGAACCAATACAGTATAAAATTGTTACGATACATGAAAAACCTAAAGTTATTTGAAATGTATATATTACAAATTAGTACCAGTACAATAACAGTCAACTTATGTGTGTAGCTATTAATTTGAAGTATTAGATGGTAAAAGTTTCAGTTGGGAATGCTAACTGCGAGTACATGCCTTTTTTGCTTGTGTATTTTTCAAATCAAGGACGATATGTTTAAAGGACACCGCACACTTCTATAGGTGAAATTGGCTTCCGGCCAAATTGTATTCTGATCCAAATTCATTAAAAAGTTACTATCCTCTACGGGCTAATTTCGGCGCTAGAGGGCGCCGAAGAAAAAAGTTATTTTTGAGAAAAAATGCAACTTTTTCATATTATGTTAGTAAATATGTTTAAGTTTAAATTAAGGTTCGATATGTAATCTACAAGACAAGTTATATAGGGTCAGCCAACGAAATGATGCCACAATTATACCACTTAGTATAACCTAATATAATTAATACAACATGGAAGCGACACTATTTAATGGGTAATAGATAAGTAGGTACATATATACAATGTACTTAACCATGATATTATTATACTATAACAGGCTCTTGGTTCTCTTGGCTCGGATTATGTCTATTTGCAGTATCAGCAATCTCGAACAGCAGGTGTGTCGAAGGATACTTTACATTTTTTTCATGGCGAGCATATCCAAGATACCAAAGTACGCTAACTATATGCGAACATGTACCCAATGTACGACATCCAGGTTTGCAAGTACAGTAATGAGAGATTATTAGTTCGTCTTCGCCATTGACATTGTAGTGAATCCAAAGCTGATACTTAACAGCGTTGCGATCTTGATTTTATTCTGATTCTTAAGAGTCCTAATTCATTTATGCAATCCTTAAGTTGAAATAAAATGTTCCCTATATATTGCCTGTTGTGTCGTACTTAGAATGGGGCAAGTTTTATCGCCTCTTCAGTGGTAAGCTGATACTGCCAGCGAGCAAGGGCTACAGGAATTTTGACTTCTATGCCTATATTACCCAAAAACTCTTGGGCGTCGCGGCATCCCCTCTCCATCACAATGATATCACTCCTTCTTCGAACCAGTTTCTTAAGCCAATCAGATCCCTTTCATATTCGTGCCTCAACCTTGCCGCGTCATTATTTCTAAAGTCCGAAAAATAAGAACCACACACATCGAGTATATGTCCATTGGAAGCAACAATTAACGCTGGTTTTAGAAGATGATATCCGTTATGTGTGCAATTCGACTGACGTAACACTTGGAAAGCTCTTCTTCTGGGGATTTTTATGAATGTCCCGTCAATATTAGCGTATGTTGCGTTTCGATTTCCTGGTTCAGGATTGTACAGAGTGCTTGCAAAATCTGTTACATGTTGAGCAACGCATTGATCCCTGGTTATGTGCTGTAAACCCAGATTATTTGGCACAAATTGTTCTGCTAATGAAACCCGGATTTTTGAAATTGTCAATCTGACAGCCTGGCGACTGGAGTAAGGGAACATCCCCATCAAATGACAAATGAAAAGAACAAGGTACATTATTGTCTCATATTTAAAATACCTACAAAAGAACAAAGAAATTATAATTCAGTTTTAAGTTAATAATAATGATACGATGCCAGCCAATATAAAATAACCGTGTTTTTTCTATGTTTAAAAATATTGTTAAATTAACAAAACTTATTAGGTATTCATTCATGTTGATTGTATTTTCAATAATGTTAACTCTTTCACCTGATATGCCTATATGGGGCCGTAGGTAATTTGCCCAGAACAGCACTAAAATTAATTACAGAAACATCATTTTCATTGGTTTTAAATACGGTGTGGGATGTATCAATGGCGTTCATCGCCATTATCGATATATCCGTGTCTCCTACAATGTTCTGCCACAGAATAATAAAACAATCAGAAGGGAAACTCTGAGCATTGCCCATATACAATTTAACTCCAGAATCGGCCATCTTGTTGGGGTTAAAATCAGGGGCGTATTCTGTACTGTTGTAGTCAGGTCCGGACTTAGGAATTTGTAATTTAATTTTGTAGAATACACTTTTCAGCTTTTCTCAAGAAACTCTATAAAATAATTGCCTCTGAATTTTCTAAAAGTTCCCTTTGTATGTTATTGCTGAGCTTCTCATTTTATCGTACTAATTTTGTAAAGAAACTGGATCACACTAACGCCATGTTAAAAACAAATTTTAACATCTTTACACAGCGTTTAAATAATAATAACTATTATGATACGAAGGGCGTGAATGACTTGCAATATGAACTTTATAAGAACAGCCCATTTTATTAAAATGCATTATTTTACAGTAAATACATAAATTGTCATATATGTCAAACAATGCCATTTCAATTCAACAATTCTTTAATATAATCTGAAAGCATATATATACGCATATGTCATTAAAAATTGTTTCTAAGTATTCTGTAGAGGAATATTTTTAAATGCCTAACCATATTACAATATTTCTCTACAAAACTGTTGAAGATTTTAACTCAATGTCATGGGACAATAAATGTCTATTTTTATTCTATACGATTGACTTTATCCCTGTGTAATAATTACACGTATATTTTGTTTTATTAATAAATCTATAAATTTTAATGCCAATGATTAATTAAATAGTGTAGTAAATATACCGTCCTGAAATTTTCAATATAAAATTGTTTCTAAAATACAATACAATAACGAATAAATGCCCTATACTGAAATTAGGTCATATATGAGAGGTGTGTATAAATTATTTCATTATGCGTGTAAAGGAATATATGTATTGACTATGTTATATTATAATTTTAGTGCAAAACATTACTGATGGGATTGATTAGGCACATAAAAATGTGAAGATGTACGAGATCGACGTGGAAATATTATAGTATACCTACGCCTGTGTATCCAGGCTCGAACGAATTATAAGTGGATTAGACGATATGTCATACTTTAAAATATTATTGAGTTATTTTAAATGAGAGTGTTATGCAAAACAAATGCAGTCAGGCATTGATCAATGTAAATAAACAGCAAAACAAACGAAAAAATAAAAATTATCTGTCAACTTATGACCAATAGGTTATACGTAATGTTGCCAGATGAGTTTTTGAAATTACTATAAGGTACATGAAAATTATTAATTTTAGTACATAATTTTTTCCATGTAACCATCTTATTTCTCAAGAAATTGAATTTGAAGACATTTGATTACTGCAAAATGTACCACATGAATATTAATGCTTTTGTGAGAAAACTATACAATTATTTATTCCTAGTTCATCAGAAATTATTGTACATCTGGCAACTCTGTATAGAGCACACGATTATCAGTTGTTTTACCCCAGGAACATGGCGAATTGGATGCGCGCCTAGAAATGCGCGAAACTTCCCCTTCCCTGAAAGATTCCATTCTGATTGTTTTATTATTCTGTGGTTCTGCACAATACAATATACCACAACTTCACGAAAAGGTCCAACATAGTCACCTCCTCCATCACTCTCTTCACGTCCATGAACAGCCCATGAACTGTTGGACTCTTCAGAAGAATCGTCTGTCGGTTTGTTAATAAATTTCATTTTTGGTCTTCTCGTAGAGTTTTCAGGCTTCTGCTTTTGCTTTTCTTTTTCTTATTTTCGAAAGTTTCTTTTTTTTGCTTTTTCGAGTGCTTTTTGTCTGATACCCTCTAGAAACTCTTTCGTTGTTACAACTTTGGCTCTAACGTCTACTTTTCTGTTCATGCGGGAAATTATAAGAAACAAACATGTACATGTGGTTGATTCACTTTTGCCTTCTGCAGTGTCTTGCTTTTGCCTTTGACAGTGTATCATATTTACCTTTCGAGTTTATTATCGATTACAGGTTTCTAGCTTAAAATAACAGCAAAATGCAGATACCGGTCACTAGAGACCGCCCTGGTTAGTAGAAGTGTAGACAGGAACGAGTTGTGTATTTATTACAGATTTCTATAATCATGAAATTTTGAGGGCGGAACAGAAATTTTTTAGCCAAATTTCTACAGGGTTTCACTTATATTGCAATAATAATTAAGATAATAGTTATATAGCTCTCAATTAATATCCAAGATGATAGAAGAGGATTTGGAGGAACTATTTATAAGCATAAACTTTAACCAAACAATATAATTTAATTTTTTATTTTAAGTGTCTTATTATTGCCCAATTTTTTCAGCGTCTCATTTTTCCCTACCCTGACCCTAAATCCTTCTTGGTTATTATCCTTTTTTTTGGCAAATATTAACGCGATCACAAAATTCAAAAAGTTCCCTAAACTGTACTTTGTTTTTTGGAGTTAATGCTTCAAACTCTTGATTGGAAAAATTATTTTCTCTTTCAAATATATTGATAGATTTATATTTCATGAAAGTGTTCCGCACTTAGAAAATGTTTTAAATCAGTTAATTTTAAATTAAATGGTCTGGTAATACCTCTAAATTCATTGAATAATGCTGGCAAGAAAAGTCCTTCATCGGCCAAATGACCTCCACAAATTCTTACACCTTCCGGTATAAAGATGCCAGTCTTCAGAAAGATATCAACTTTACTTTCTAAAGAAAATCTGATGAGATGTTCAAGTCTACCACATATGAAACATGGATTTCGAGTTTTTCCAAGCAATATTTTGAGTATAGTGGAATCCGGATCCTCTGTGTAAGCTTCAACTTCTGCATCTATACTCAAATCACAGTTGTGGCAAATCTTTGTTTGTTCCGTAATTGGTATTTGAGGCAATTGCAATTTGATTCGACGATGTTCAGCAACGCCCCTTTTTTCTTCTCCCAAACGCACGGTAATCCATTATATTCACAGATGAAACACTCTATTCTTACTGCAAAATTATATGCCATATTCAGTTGGTACATGCACTGTGCTGAAAGCTCAGTTCAAAAAAGAAGAAAACAAGGTTAAAGAAGTTACATATACTAACATTTCAACTAACCACTGCCAGGGCTAATAGTACAGGATCCGTATTAAGGACGACCTTCACCGATCAGGTAACCGAATGAAATCTATTTTTTATGAAAAAAATATATGCTAACAAAAGTAAAAAGTAAAATTACCTAATTTTGGTTAATTATTGCTATAAAATTTATTTAAAATGCCAAATTGAAGATAATTTTGCCAGAAACAACTTTTGCTTGAATTATTTTTTTATAAATGCCATACTTCCCGAGAAAATAGAGATGAATCGATTTTTGTAAGTAACCCTAATAGCACATGGACGTCCCAAAAACATCCCAAGAACGTACTCACAGGACGTGAAAACGTTCCGAGGACGTACTCTACCGACGTAAGACGTACCGAGGACGTTTGAGGAACGTTCCGTGTCAGCAAAACGGGGTGTCCCGAGTACGTCCCACCCAGGACTTATGTGGGACGAATGTAGGTCTAGAGAGGACGTCCTGAAAACGTTGTTGGGACATACTATGCAAAACATATAGGTACCTCCCCCTCCACCACTTTTAAGGTGTATTCACAGCAGAGGGTATTTATGTTCCTTTTTGGAGTTTCTAACCACATGCATTTCTTCCAATCACTGGATTCTATTTCGAAGGGAATAAATGTGGTTAGAAAAGCCAAAAAGATCAAAAATGACTATATAATTACCATGTAGAAAAATTATTCAAATAGATTGATTTTAATACTTGGTATTTTTATTTATCAACACCAAATAACAAATATATGCGAACATTTTATTTCTATTGTGCTATTGAAAAATAAGTTATGGCATTTGTATTTTTTTTAAATTAACTTCTTACTCTACAAATTCAAATGTCAAGTGTCAAAAATACAATTTTTATGGGATTTAAAAGTTATATATTATAATACCTAGTACAGTATAGCATAGTTATGTATACATTAAGTCATATTGAATATTATAAGAAATAAGCCAAGTGTACAATAAAATGTAAGATAAATGTATATCTCACCTTCTCTTAACGTTTTGCACACTTCGTCTATTTATAATTATCTTAGTTTCTATTATTTTCTAATATTCTCTCTTTTTTGACACCCTCTCTGTTCTTTCTTTTGCCCTCTTCAATCACGATGCAATAGCCATTTCGGTGTCCTTCCAAGACTTTGACGCGTTAGCGACTTCAGCAGCCCCTGTGCAAATAAAAGAAAAATTAACATTTCAGATGAAATTTTAGCAAAAAACGTTAAGACTAATATATGCCACCTGATGGCAAGCTTATATTTAAAATAAATGTTTATAATTTTCTTGGTGTCCTATTTTTTTAAAAATCACAGTTTAAATGTGAATATTTTTTTGTTTAACTGACTTTTGCATTTGAAAGGTTCCCTTGTTCATTTAAAAATTTTATATGAATGATCGATTCTACAAATAATACCAAAGACCGAGAGAAGCAGAAATATATGTTGTGACTAATGCTACCAGATTAATAACATTATTATAAGTTTAACGTTATATTTTTTGCCAATATTATTACAGAATTCAAGTAAAGAAAATGGCTATGGGTTAAGATGCATTAGGATTTACGGTTAGAAGCAGGTTTATTAGCTTGAACATTGATGATGTATAAAAGTTCTTGTACGTACGCTCAGCATAATTTCAGAAAAAATATAACAAATAGGGCATATAAGTTACAAATTTGTAAATTTTCCTCAAAAAGTACCTTTATTAGTTTTTTCCATATATTAATTTACTGAAATCTCTAAGTATACTTTACAAGTTGGTTGATGTTTTCTGGTAAATGTTATTATTACTCGATATATCAAACCTTATCTATTAAAAGTTTCACCTCCACTTGTTCATCAGAGATGTCGAACCATATATAACACTTCGTTTAACACACTGAGTAGGTACTTCTTTTCAATCCTTACTTCCCTCGCATACCGAAGGGAAGTATTGTATTTATAATGTTTAACCAACAATCTTCGTTTAAGCGAATAAGTTCGCTCCATGATGAACAACTAAAAACTACATACCCAGGTTCACAGGTGATCTCCCATAGAATTTTAACAGAGCCAAATAAGGTTGGTGGAAGTATATACGCCATAACCTACAAATAAGCAGCACCAAATTTATCTAGAATAGAATATCGATCTAAATACTTATATATTAATAATTGGGAAGAAAACTATATTAGTTTTTGATTTTCACTTTATTTCTTGTCAACATGACAATTGTTTCGCCACACAGTGGCTTCTTCAGATATTGAGTACTGGTATACTGTACTAATATCTGAAGAAGCCACTGTGTGGCGAAACAATTGTCATGTTGACAAGAAATAAAGTGAAAATCAAAAACTAATATAGTTTTCTTCCCAATTATTATCATGGATTTTCATCAAGTAACGGCCCAATCTGTTCAATATATATTAATAAATCAATTAAATAGACTTACCAATTTTTGGTACTTTCTTTTGTAGCCGTTAAAAGTGACTAGTACAGTAGAGAAAGAAGAAATAGAAATGATGCAATCACCATAAGGCTGCCAAATTGAATTCCCCATAGTTTGACAGCAACTGAGCAACTAACCGAAACCCCTACATCTGAAACGGGACGTTTGGCGGGAATTTTAAAATAAAAGAGATTTATGTAGGAACTTCACGTATTTTTAATTGTTATTCATTCCAGTATTTCAATTTATTCTCATTGCGATATTTTCGTACTAAATGATAGTAGCACACTAATATAGAGGATAGTAGTATAATAACTACACTGTACTGTCAAAAAGTACAAATTAATGTGATTTCGCAAGATGAAAAAAATAGTTGAAACGAATATAAGATTTCTGAAATCAGAAAAATCAAATTGACAAAATTTATATGGGCCATGAAATATGAAAATATTTTGTTATCAAAAGAAATTTTGTTAGTAAAACTTTTTAAGGATTTTAATTTCATTTTTACAGTTTTTAATTTCCTTTTTTAATCATATCCTCATCTGCTCAAAAAAAACATCACTCCTAGAGATTATTTCACAGATGTGTTTAGGTTTGTCTTGACTAGACTCTAGCAGGATGTCCTTAAAACTTTTTGTTCAGAACGTTTTAGGGACGTTAGCAAACGGACGTCTTTGGGACGTACCATATAAACCCGGGACGTTTAGACCTAACGAGGACCTAAGTGAACGTCCTGGGGACGTTTGTTGTTATCAGGGAAGAACACTCCTATTTACGCCCTCCGTAAAACTCCTAAACTTACGTTAGAATGTTTGTTATATTCAATATCCATAGATACTTACTATTTATATAGAACTGTTGATATAGCTAACAGTTGTTTTTTTTTTAGTTTTTATGCAATGTTAGGTTTGTGAAGTTCTTTTTTTTCATTGGTAACCAAGTTGTACAGACATCTACGGAATGAGGATAGATGCATGTCGAATTGTTCCGTAGATGTCTGTACAACTTGGCTACCAACGTTAAAAGAATAACTTCACAACTTAACACTGTATAAAAATTAAAAACTTTTAACTATATCAACAGTTCTATGTAAATAGTAAGTATCTATGGATATTGAATATAACAAACATTCTTAGAGCTGTGTATTTATCACACAAACAGCAAAAAAGATTTTTCAAAAAAAGCCTTGAAAAAGGAAACAATTAGATTTCCGAAACGTCGGCGAAATATTTAATTTCAAGTTTTTATATTTATGTGTGTTGTTTATTTAAAAAAAGCAACTTCTAACTGATCCTTTGACGTAAAAGTCACAGGCGTAGAGGTTATTTACAAGTAACATACTGGTTAATTGTGGTATTTTGTAGATTCCCCGAGCACCGCTTAAAAAGAAAACACATGTGGCAGGAAGCCCCAAAGAATTGAAGAAGGAAAAAAAATGATTTACAAAGTTTACAATAATAGTAAATATCCAAATTACATCATTCCCAAATGCCAGTACATCAGATTTATAATCTGGTCATATTCGCTCACATCAGAATATTGGAATCCTTTTTCTCTAAAGCCATCGTAGAAACAATTTGTTTCGTATAATTTAAGATTTTTGTTTAGTTAAAGATAAAGAACCGGTTCGTTCGTAAAAATGAATTGAGTACTGACGCACTCCTTGCAGATGAATGACGATAAATGTCTAAAAAAACAAGAAATACTTAAGTAGTTGGGAGTCATCTTCGTATCAAAAAGTGTCCTATTCTAAGAATGGATTGAATGTATAGGGTGTCCCAAAATAACATCTACATACTTTATAGATTTCACGGGCAAAGAGAAGATAGAATATGGAAAATCTCACGGAGAAACCAAAAATAGAGAATGCTACAAATAACATTTGGTGATAATTAAATATGGGTCAAATAGTGGCGTGTGTGAGTCGGAAAAAACGCGAAAATGGTAAATATTTTGAGCCGGAATGAAATTACCTCCCCGTTCAGTTTTCGAGGATGCTGAACACGATGCCGGTGTCAGAATTTCTCTTTGGAGTTGCACAACCCCTTAAACAGGCCAAAAACCACGCCCTAGAGGGGTTAAACGCGATTTAATAGGTTTCCCTTCAGAAAATAGTACTTTCCTCCCGTTTTCAAGGATGCTGAGCACGGTGGTGGTGTTCGTAATTGCGTCCGACTCCTACCAACCCCTTCACCGGCAAATACTCGCCCCCGAAAGGGGAGAATTTTTTTTCTCGGATTATCAGCGGCAAATATATATTCCCCCCCGTTTTCAAGGATGCTGAGCACGGTGGTGGTGTTCCCCATCACGTCCGACCCCTACCAACCCCTCCACCGGCCAATACTCGCCCCCAAGGAATGAGAAAATATTGATAAATCTTGTAACGGAAATTCACATGAGTGAATCTGATACAGAAACTGCTGACGAGGTCTGTGATTTGGAAGATTGCGATGTTCATTTCGAAGAGTATCAACCTTGTAATTCTATTTGTAAGAGGCGTAGGTTAAATTAGTCGAGATAAGGTATAAACGAAAAATATATTTTATTGTCAGCGGACTTTAGCTTTAAGTAGTATAACGTTATATTTAGGTATCAATTATTGTAATTTAAGAAAATACACTGTAGCAATTTGATTTCATGCATCGTAATAAATGTTCACAATTATTTATATGCAAAAATAAAAGTATGTAACAATTATTTAACAGGCCTACTGGCGGTATTTGATGATATTTTTTCAGATGAACGGGAAACAAAGGACATTACAACCAAGAAAAGAAATTCTTCCCGTAAACATCAACCTCGAAAACGGGGAAGGGGGGGAAATACATATTTCAAAAAAAAAAAAATATTTACCCCTTTCGGGGGCGAGTATTGGCTGGTGGAGGAGTTGGTACGGGTCGGAGTCGATTACGAACACCACCACCGTGCTCAGCATCCTTGAAAACGGGGGGAATATATATTTGCCGTTGATAATCCAAGAAAAAAATTCACCCCTTTCGGGGGCGAGTATTGGCTGGTGGAGGGGTTGGTAGGGGTCGGACGCGATGGGAAACACCACCACCGTGCTCAGCATCCTTGAAAACAGGGGGGAAAATATATTTGCCGCTGATAATCCGAAAAAAAAAATTCACCCCTTTCGGGGGCCAGTATTGGCCGGTGGAGGGGTTGGTAGCGGTCGGACGCAATTACGAACACCACCACCGTGCTCAGCATCTTTAAAAACGGGAGGAAAGTACTATTTTCTGAAGGGAAACCTATTAAATCGCGTTTAACCCCTTTAGGGGGTGGTTTTTGACCTGTTTGAGGGGTTGTGCAACCGCAAAGAGAAATTCTGACACCGCAATCGTGTTCAGCATCCTCGAAAACGGGGGAGGAAGATAATTTCATTCCGGCTCAAAATATTTACCATTCGTCCGACTCACACACGCCACTAAAAATGTGTGCTGAATCTAAAGTTTTAATTCAAGTTATAGAAATACTAAAGACTTTTCTCAGAAATAATCTTTAATAATAGCTACCCGTTCTTCACATTTTCAGACAACCAGAATTCTAAACATTTATAGGTGAAAAGTTTTGTTCACACGGTACCTATTATTAAAGAATTTTTGTGAGAAAAATCTTTTGTGTTTCTAAACGAACTACTACTCACATAGAATTAACCTACCTACGTTTAATATTAGTATTTAAAATTTAATTTATCTATTTCTAATAATTTCGGAAATAACTTTTCTCATACACAATGTATACTACCTACTGGTTCACTTCAAATCAAGATTGCTGATTCTATATCTGTTTTGATTGAATTCAAGAGCACTTGAAGTATAGATATTATTATTTCTATAAAAACAGTTAGTGGCAAGTAGCTTTGTGTTACACAGGTAGGTAAGAATATTATATCTATTTACATTAACATCAATTTAGAAATAGTTACATAAAATATAAATTTTCAACGACATATTTAAATTCAATACTTTTTAAAAAGTAAACGCAAGAGTTTTGTTGATAGTTACATTACAATTGCTAATTTGCTGTTCACATATTTAGCATCGAGTTATCTGTACACATTTCAATTTTCATCATACTTATTGTGAACTTTGATATGCATTAGTTGAGGCTCCGTACCTGTTTGTGTCAAGACATTGCCGACTTCCGACAACTATTAATTCGTATAGAGCTCTCTCTGCTTCCTCCGAGTCATTCTCGAAGATCATGGATTAGCTTAAACTTCTTCTAGAAGTAACCATAAACTTAACAATGACAAACAGATACTGAAAGTAGAGACATGCGAAAATTTAAAGAAGTCAGGAAATTAGGGAAATCTATGAAATCTAATCGGTAGTCTGTTACAACGGCAATACGAACAATATTTTTTGTATACAGGGTGATTCACGTAGGCCATTCATTAGAAGTTTCTCAACTTGCAGTTGGATTAGAAACTTGAAATGTGGTATGCAGCCATAATCGATCATGCCCGTTCTATCTAAAATATGTTCATTCCTCCAACTATACAGGGTGTGCCAAAAATTGGTACCAACTTTCTTATTTTAAATGGAAACCTATATTTTTCTTTACATGGTTCGATTGGTCTTCTAATTCTGAGTTTAGAGAACTTAAGTTATGTTAACTTATCTTTTACAATTTTTGACATATGTCCAATTTTTTGAAAAAAATTGCCGCTGTAGTAGTTTACGAACAAATTTGTATCTCGCAAACCCATCAAAATTTTGAAACCAAATTTGTGAAGCAGTTAGCTGAAAGTCCAGGCTAACTTTTGATGTCCCATCGGTGGTCCCATTTTGTACCATATGGGCGCAGTCGATTTTCAAATGTCGCAATCAAAAATTTGTGAAAAAGTCAATTTTTTCAAATGGCACCTACCATTTTTTTCACACCATTCGAAAGAAAATTGAATTTTAGGGTGAGTTACTTAAGCATTCCCTATACCTAACTTCACCCCATATCGAGTTATTCAATAAAAATCAAGAAATACCTTATCTTGCCGAGAGATTCCTTACTTCATCAAGTATGCCATGGAAACAAATGACAGTTGTAATAATTTTTAAAGAAAAATATGGATTCTTATTTAATTACACACAACACCAACAAATTATTATTAACGAACAAGAACAATGTTGACGAAATTCTGTCAATGAAAACGGTGCACACATTGAGCATTTGTATTGAAATAATTATTTTGTTAATCTGTTTATTTGTTGTTATTATTTATTATTGCAATGCGATTTTTTGAATAAAAATTAAAATGGAATGATTGTTTCCAAAGCCTACTACCCTTGAGAAAAAAAAAACAATATTTTTTTTCAAAAAATGCCAATAACTCAAAAACGACTGTAGATAGACATACACAATGTTAATAAAAGTGGCCCTAAAATTCAATTTTGCATTGATTTCTTGCGTCAGAAATGGTAGGCGCAAAGATGTGCTACGCAATCTGTTGAAAGTAGAATAATAAAATATTTGAACAAAAATATGGTGGTCACATTGAACATTTACGTCAGAATTTCGTCAACATTGTTCTTGTTCGTTAATAATAATTTGTTGGTGTTGTGTGTAATTAAATAAGAATCCACATTTTTCTTTAAAAATTATTACAACTGTCATTTGTTTCCATGGCATACTTGATGAAGTAAGAAATCTCTCGGCAAGATAAGGTATTTCTTGATTTTTATTGAATAACTCGATATGGGGTGAAGTTAGGTATAGGGAATGCTTAAGTAACTCACCCTAAAATTCAATTTTCTTTCGACTGGTGTGAAAAAAAAATAGTAGGTGCCATTTGAAAAAATTGACTTTTTGACAATTTTTGATTGCGACATTTGAAAATCGACTGCGCCCGTATGGTACAAAATGGGATCACCGATGGGACATCAAAAGTTAGCCTGGACTTCCAGCTAACTGCTTCACAAATTTGGTTTCATAATTTTGAAAGGTTTGCGAAATACAAATTTGTTCGTAAACTACTACAGCGGCAATTTTTTTCAAAAAATTGGACATATGTCAAAAATTATAATAGATAAGTTAACATAACTTAGGTTCTCTAAACTCAGAATTAGAAGACCAATCGAACCATGTAAAGAAAAATATAGGTTTCCATTTAAAATAAGAAAGTTGGTACCAATTTTTGGCACACCCTGTATAGTTGGAGGACTGGAAATATTTTAGATAGAACGGGCATGATCGATTATGGCTGCATACCAAATTTCAAGTTTCTAATCCAACTGCAAGTTGAAAAAATTCTAATGAATGGCCTACGTGAATCACCCTGTGTATTCTGAAACCTTTAAATAAATCCTTTTCGTATTTGATCGTGGACGTTAATACCATCTACTAGAACTTTGTTACGGGCTAATTTTCTGGAACATATTTCCTACAGAAAAGTGCCATAGTTTGGAAAATATAATTATTCGCTATATTAGAATTAACGGTTATTGATAAACATTATTTTTACTATTTTGTTAGAATTTTACTAAAAAACACCTCATGTCGAAAAGAGGAACAGCAAAAACAAGAACATAATACATTTGATGATAGCATTATGTTTTGGAATCAGTTACATGGAAGAGAATTGTAATTTTTCATCTAGAATGTACCATTATGAGACTTACATTTTCCCCTTGTACTGCACAAGGGCAAAAATGTAGCAGTTTCTCTATAGCCTTCTTTTCGGCTTGCAAGAAAACAATATGAGGCGTTTCCTGATCCCAATATAGAAAAGATTAGGAAAAGATTAGGAGACATTCCAGTCATTGTCGAAAATTACATAAGATGTCTATCTTATCAGTTAGCAATTTCCAATATTTTTTATATATATTTCAAATGTAGATACTAAATTGTATTGTTATTCGAGACCTTGGTTAACTTAACCAAATATTTGACAACAAATCCCTCAGTACAAATAGTTAAGTATAGGCTAAAAATGTCTGGCTGGCTAGGTAGCATTGATAGTTTGCCTCAAGTAGATGAATGTGGCTGATGCTTTAAAGGGAGCTTCACACTCAGTCATGAATGACAGATAATGTAAAAACTAGAAACTTTATTTTACAACTGTAAAAAGCAACAACTATTCTAACAAAATAATTAGAATAAAATGTTACTGGAAAATTATTAAAATATCATTGTACAACTTGTACTTGGGTGTAGCAAATAATTTTTGACACCATATGTTCTGACTGGAGTTGTGTAAGAATGAGTTTACGTGAATAAAAATTAAATTACCATACTACTTAACTCATAGTGTACATTTTCCTTCACTTCAGTCTGCTTGTAATTTTTCAAATATAATTAAATATTTTAAAAACTCATTTAGACTCATCTATAGTTAAATTATTTAAAGCTTTATTTTCAATGATGGATTTTCTTTTCTTGGGTGCATAAGTTCAGTGAAATCAAACAATCTTTTTTTAATTAAATTCCGACGT
Organism: Stenurella melanura; assembly: GCA_963583905.1. Lineage (NCBI taxonomy): Eukaryota > Metazoa > Arthropoda > Insecta > Coleoptera > Cerambycidae > Stenurella > Stenurella melanura. The sequence goes on from OY757310.1 coordinate 150,303,206, forward strand.
CTCGAAAAATTTATTTTTTCATTTTCAAGATCTCATTGTAAATTTTATGCAATAATTAGTTTCAAATAAAGTTACAATTCCGTTAATTATTTACATTCAAGTAGTGGTTTTTGTCAAATTTACAAGAGTAGATTAAGAACGACGATCTCATTTGTAGTTATAAAACTATGTTATTATGATAATACAAAATAAATTATATGAGAAATTTAAAACTGATTGAGAACGGACAAGAGACATTAATACTTTGCTATACCAATGAACAAATCAATCTGCGATCATCCATACAGGGTGTACATCGGGCCATACCTCAACAGTAGGTTCCTTGAGTAAAAATAAGTCGTTCTAGCTACAACTAAATAAAAATAATTTTAACTTAACATAATCGGGTACATTGTGCCGCAAGAAATTGAAATGTATATTTCTCGAGAACGGTGCATATTACAGATATTGAGCAAGTGTACCTTTTTTACGTAGAATTGAATAGTGCATTGTAAAAATGTATTACTTTATTGGAAAGATTTTCCACAAAGAAATAATGACCGAAACAAAGTAAAAATTACACCTTCCCAGCGCTCTCTATGTTATTCTCCCAAATTATTAACACGGCTGTTCTTACCATTTCAAAAAAAATCGCGTAAATATTGAAAGAGATACAACAAAAATAAATTAAAAAAATGCTTTTGAAGTCCTACAACTTTCTAAGAAAGCAACTTATTATTAAGGTATATTTAGGTAAACCGACTTACTCAAGGAACCTATTGTTGAGGTATGGTCCATTCTTTGATGGGCACCCAGTATATACCTCCGAGTAGAGAGTAAAGAACATTGGGGGTTACATTAATTTAACGTTTTAAAATATGAATTATACTAAATAAACACAAAGGGGGTGACACGCAAAGTGCACTATATTACATGTAAATATTAATTATAAAAGTTAGTACAATTGTTTGTCAAAAACTTAAAATTACTGTGTTTTATTAAAATATTAAAATATATTGCATTTAAGCCTTCTAAATCTGTGCGCTTATTAACACCGTATTTATTATTTTTTTAAATCTTTTCTAAAAGTAGTCTCTTCTTTAAATTACTTTCGGTCCCTAAGATTCTACAAATCTCAAAATCAAGGCTGTGGTTGGGATTTTGAAGTATACATTCCACAAATGCTGTATGTGCAGTTCTCTTTGTGCCATGTGACATTCTCACGTCATATGCATGTTCTTTTATTCTGTCTTTTTGGTACCATTTTGTCTGACCAATGTACACGCTACTACAGTCGGTGTCGTTGCACGCTATTTCATATATTACATTGGATATCTCCAATTTGGGTGTCCTTATCTTTAACTTTGTATAGCATTGTGATATTATGTTTTTATTTTTTATATGCTATAGCGATATTGTCATTAATCAAGATATGTGATAATTTTTCGGAAAGTCCTTCAACATATTTTAAACACATATTTAGTTAATTAATTAATAGCTTGAAAGTTACAATGTTACAGACATTGTAATTTGGTGTGTAAGAAATTTTTGTAACTCAATTTCACCCACTTCCAGATGTAGTATTGACTTGAAACATTGCAAGTGTATATGGCTCGTATGCAGTTCAATGTAAAATTTTTGATTGATAGATTGATTTGCCAGCATAACGTGAGCATTACTGCCGATTCCGGCATCCAGTCTGGAGGTTCGTTCCAACACGCAGCTCGGTCCTTAGCTGGGCATGCCCAACAGATGGCCAAACCGCGTGTTGGAACCAAACCTTGGATGTTTTATATACCGTCGGACCAGCTGCATATGCTGGGTTGGACATGGGACATGCTTGTTGTCAGCAGCTAGATCCACATGACGCATGGTGTAGGAATATAGGGAAATTGTAGGTGTTTGTGAAATGCTTCTTTCAAGTTTCCATGCTTCTTTTTTAGTTTCCATCTGCCATTACCGGATTGGAAGTGTAGGCGTTTGCAAGATACTTTTCCATCTATCATCATCTCCTTATTTATTCTTCTAAGTTTTTCATTTCTCCTGTTTCTGAATTTTGTACACCTCCTTCTGCCCGTTTGCGTTCACTTCGTTTGTCCGCCAAGACATACATACATTCGCTCGTCGCAGGAAGCTTTTTTTTATTAACCGTTCCACAGGTAATTATCCATTTAAGGTGGAGGTGCAAGAAAGAGCGCTGTCTCCTCGTGGTAGAAAAAGCCTTTTACAGCGGGTTATGAGAAAGATGCCCGAGAGAATACTTTGCATACCCTGTATATTAGTTTGTTTTTGTAGTAATTACATTCAACCGCTGCTTTCCAATTCCGTCATTTCTTCATTTCATTACCTATGTTTAGTTCCTTTTTCAATTTTACTGTTAAAATGTTTTCAATTTTAATAAAGAAATAAACTAGTAATACTACTTAAAAACTTATCTTTCTTCGTCGGTATGTTTATCTCGCGTTATAAACAGAGGTTGCTCACACAAATCCAGTAGAGGCGTCTTGAAAGTCGGTCCCAGGTAGTTTCCATTTATAAGGGCCCATACGCTACACCATCCGTGTTTATTTTATACTATTATTAACACATATTTTACGGTCATTTTCAATTTTTAATGTGTTGCGCGTATTGTTCTTCTCTTATTACACTTTATTTTAGGCAGAATTTTTTTAATCTACCAGTGACTTAAATTTTATCGAGTTTAACGGCATTTTACGGGTTCTTTTTTCTTTTTTCGGGAGCATCCCTCACAACACATCCGTCTTCGACGAAGATAAACCGACTCTCCGGCAGTTCAATATAAAATTTTTAGAGCAAATTCAAGATGGTGCGTCCGAGATGGCGTACAGTTCACTGTCCGATTCTACTAAAAATTAGTATCTGAGCATCTTTGAAGCCGCAAATTAAAGTATGTGATCGAAACTCAAAATTCAAAATTGTGGCGTCAATATGGCAGATAAGTTTTATCAAATATCGTCTGATTCGCCTGAAAAAATAAAATAACACACTTTTAAAAACCAACTGAAATTGTTAAAGAAATGCACTAAGAAGAAGAAAACAATATTGTTAATGATAATAATAATTATGTTGATAAACATAAGAGCATCGGGTACTCGATGAGTATTTCGTTTTTCAATTTTTTAAATGTTTTGAGTGCTCTACGCCTCTCCATTTATTAACATAAAACTTATTATTATTAACACTATTTTCCTCTCTGTAGTGCATTTCTTTAAAAGTTTCAGCTGGTTTTTAAAGGGGCGTTTTTAAACTTTTTAATATATTCAATATATTTAATATTTTATTAACAATCCCTATCGATTTTTTCAGACTTTAAATGAAGTGGTACCTAGCTATCATTTTTGTCGGATCTGTGGTGCACACCATCGATGCCGGTGTATACACACAGCGTTTCCTCGATCAATACAATAAGATCCATGACGCTGCAAATGGGTATTTTTCCCCGGAAGGAATTCCGTACCATTCCAGGGAAACGTTAATTGTAGAAGCTCCTGATTATGGACACGAAAGTACTTCTGAGGCGTATAGTTATTACATTTGGTTGGAAGCCATGAACGGTGCCATCAGTGGTGACTTCTCTTCTTTTAATACAGCTTGGGAAACTATGGAGAAGTACATTATTCCGACCTCGGCAGATCAACCTACAAACAGCAGGTACAATCCAGGAAGTCCAGCGACATATTCAGAAGAAAGAGACTCACCTAGCGATTATCCAACTTCATCGGATCCTAATGTACCGGTTGGTTCAGATCCGATTTATCAAGAGTTGGTCAGCTCGTATGGTAATTCAGATATATACGGGATGCATTGGTTGCAAGACGTGGACAACGTGTATGGTTTTGGGGACAGTCCAGGTATATAGTAACTTTAATTACTGTTTCGTACGTCAGGCGGATACCTACTACTTTCTTAGTTGAAGATGCCCATCGAAATTTTCGCCCACAAATAAAGAAACAGCTGTCGATATGATCTTAATTATAATATAATTCAGTGTTACTATATCATGACATTATGTGTATTGATTGGTATTCTCTAATCTCGCCAATGTAACGATACTTACTAAATTCTACAATATGTTACACCCATTGGCTCTAGAAACAGAATCAGAACTATTTCTATTATTGGTAATATTTGCAAAATTTTTGAAATAAATATTGATACAGAAAATTCAATATATAAACATCACCGCGAATTTGTGACAGGATGCTCCACTATCTCGAACCTTGTAATTTTTTTTCATTTACTATGTTTCTGAAATCCTAGGCGAGAGAGTTAAGTAGATGCCATCTACACGCCTATAAAACTCGTGACCGCTTTTAAGACAAGTTATTGCATCAAAATTAGATACTGGTCTGGTATTTCTGCAAGTTGGCTTAATCTTTTTGAATCTTATCTTAATAATAGCTCGCACTTTACTCAATATCGCGGTTTGAAAAATATTCTTGATACTCAAAGGAGTTACACAAGGTTCAATTATGGATCTGTTACTTTTTATTGTTTTATTAATGTTGTAACATCACTGTTTAACGTTAACTGCCTACTGTATAGGGATGACCTTCAAATGTATACTAAAATTCAATCATCTGAGATTGTAGAAAATTACTAGTTAATTTGATTAAATTAAATAACTGGTGCAATATAAATAGTTTACCTTAAATGTCGATAAGTTCAATATTATGTCCTATTCTTGGCGTAAAACTAATTATAAGTTTTATATTATCGTTTGCACAGAGCCACCCAATTTAAATACTTCGGTGTCACCTTTCGCCATGTGTAAGCATTTGACGAACATATTCGGTTAACCACTGATTCGGATATGAGTTTGTGATTTGTATTGTGTAATGTTAGAGAATTCAGCAGTGTAAAAACTTTAAATACTCTTCTCGCTGCTTTTGCTTGTTGCAACCTCAAATACCTCAAAACTTTACACTTTGTTACTTATATTCTCCTCATGGCGCACTCCAAGGATGCATGATTAACAAGATTCGAATGATATAGTATCACAGACATGCCATGTATTATATTCTACACCCTTATTCGCCATGTTATGGAGTATTTCAGAATTATCATATTGTTACATATTTCCGCCTCTTAGGAAATACCCTGTATGAATCCGCGGGTTTCAAAATACTTTCAACAAGAGATAAACACTAACACTGTATTTAATAATTTACTGATTACACAATGACAATACTTCAAAATAACCTTTACACTTTGTTTACTTGATATTTAACTTCACTTTTTACCGAACGTCACTTAAATATTCTTCTCTCTCTGCACCGACAATACTTCAAAATAACCTTTACACTTTGTTTACTTGATATTTAACCTCACTTTTTACCGAACGTCACTTTAATGTTCTTCTCCCTCTGCGCCGGCAGTCGCGCCTTATATACTCTGAAATTGCCTCCAGATCAATCAAGAATCTTCTCTCACCACACTCTAGAAAAGTCTATCTCTTTCTACAAGTTTCCAGTTACTCACTATTAGGCATAGGCGTAGCAATCTCCAGTTTCAAGGGGGTGTAATACATAACAATATGTATGAAGAATTATTTGATATATTTGCTTGTCTCGTTCATTCTATTAAAACAGTTCTTGTCTGATTTACAATTATTATGTATCAATTTATATAATCTTATATACTATCACATGTTTTTAACCGACGTTAATTTTTTTTAAAAGGAGGGCGTTCCCAATTCGACCCGTATATATGTCTTAATCTCTCCACCCATACAAATGGGGAGGTTACTTCAATTGATAAGAAAAAAATCAGATACGACCAGATCTTTACGTTTTGAGGTCTCAGATACGTGAAAAATCGTTTTAAAAAACGTATGTATGTATGTGAACACGATAACGCTGAATCTAGCTAACGGATTTCGATGAAATTTGTTGCAAGAGTGATATTAGTATTGTACATGATGGTGGAGTAGATCTGGCATTTGAAAAACAAGTGCCTTTTTTCAATTTTATTTTTACATTTTCGGCGAAAATTATTTCCTACCTACCCAACATTACAGCTGCTCAAAAAAGGAAGAAATCCCATTTTGATTTTTTTAAATCGCCCTATTAGAACCGGAGATATAGACGTTTTCCCTTTTTGCACGTTCCGCCCTCCCTCTTCTTCCCTAATTGCCCTAGAGAGCACCCCCCGCGGCCTCGACCTCTTCCTATAACCACCCACAACAGAAAAAAAATTACCGTCCTAACCCCATCCCTTATCTCTTAAACACCCCTCGTACCTCCGGTCCGATCCCTTTTCCTACCCTAATCGCCGATTTTAAAAAACGAAAAACCAGTTTACTCGCCTCGGGTAGACCTTTCTATTTGATTTGAAACATTCTATTGTCCGTTTCCCCAGTCGCGCGCAAACCGATTTTCCACATGTTTAACAGCTCCCCCTCCCTCCGCACCACCTAGATCTCGGATGTGAAAGTATCAGGGAAGTGGGGGAAGTCGTCCTCTATAAGATGGAAGAAAAATTGTTTGAAAAAAGGCACCTGTTTTTCACCCCATTTTTTCTGCCAGATCTACTCCACTAATGAGGTGAAAAGGTTCTGGTGTAGATCGAGTGACGTTTGGTGCCTTTTTGACACATAAACTTTCTTATTTTCCGCTACGGTATGAGTTTTTATTATACTTGTCGAAGGTAGATGTTATTCTTATTTCAATGATATATACTTTATTATTTTCGTTCAATTTGTTCAATTTCCCATAGAAAAGATTGTTCAAGTCCTGTGAAGGCAGGTCGTTTTGAATATTATGATATTTTATCTACATAGGCTACCGTATACTGTAGTTGATGTCAGTGCCAGAGCTTTGACGTTGAAAATTTCAAATATTTTAACAATACAATGTGTTAAAGGTTAATCTAGTTTTGAAAGTACCTGTGTGACTGTTTAGGCTTATTTGCTCGTAATGGTACAAGAAACTTTTTAGAAGATATTGGTAAATAATTCTTTTAAATGAAATAAAATATATTTACTATATGGTGTCGTATCATCATCTCTTAATTAGATAAGCTCAAAGTATTTATTATATCAATGCGAGAAATGCATCAAAATGGCGCCATATATTTCTTAACTTTTTATATTGAGCTCTAAATAGCGTAATAGAATGTTCGATACAAATCTTTATTTTAAAAAATGCACAAGAACTGTTAAATAAAAAAGCGAATTTATAACTCCAATTTAATTTAAAGAAATTATAGTTTTAGATTGGTATACAAATACAAAATGACATCATTAGCAAGCAACGAAATCTCTTAATTTCTTAAAATTTTGTAGAAATTAAAACTGAAATTTCTTTGTAATTTTTAAATTATTCCTAATTCAGCTATACTTTTACAACTGGTATATATTTTTGTTTTAAATCTGTTATTATCATTTAATATTTGATAATACCTGGTTGAAGTTAACATATCTTGCATGCAAACTTATATTTTGTTACTAATTTACTCCCGAAATAGGTTCTTCATTTTGAAATTAAAAAAACAAACAATTAAAATGGTTTATGTATATTTTTTTATGGCAGATTTTATCTAAGGTATTTATATATTATACTAAACTATTACACGTTACATCACATTGCTGTATCTATCTCTTGTAGATTTTATTGGGATTTTGAGAGTTTCAAGAACATGTCTTGGCTGTTCTGCTAAAAATCCGCCTTTTCTCTTTGCTAAATGTCGAATATTACTCATAAGTGGATCTTAATCGGCTGTACTGTACGAGGACAGCTATTTCTAAGTTGTTTTATTGCACAGGCAACAACACATTCTCAACTTGTGTGATATGCGGCTTGAGTTGCTAAGCTTGACTGTTCTGAAAAATTTTCGAGTAGTGGTGCACTTTTTTCTTTTCGATCTTTGTCCACTATTACTAAAACTTCACATTCACATAAACTGTGCTTTTTAAAAAAGTCGTATATGTTTTTTTAAACAATGATACATTAAAGTAGGATCTCCAGTGCTTAAGCAAGTTACACAAGAAGAGCTTAATTATTCGGAGAAGTTTCCATTTTCTGCCAACAACTCGTAATAATTGTCTTTTCCATGTTCAATACATTCAATCATCTTGTCGATTGCCCTTACAGATGCTCCATCAGCAACAACTCCTTGTTCCGCAGGAACTCAAATAGGGAAATTCTCTTACGGAAATGACCACATCTGCAATGAAAGAGTGCAAGTTGGTAAACTTATATTACGTGTATAAAAATACAGATATTGACCTGTAAGATACTACACTTTCGGGGAAACTTTTTGAAACTGTTCTTGAAGGTCAAATATAAATGAACAAATGCAGGTTTACGCGAGATAAATCGGTAATATGATTCTATACAATATCTATTAGTATACATGCCTCGTGACATTTTTTCGATAACAGAGACAGGGTATTAACAGCACACAAGAGTAGTTTCAAATTCTCGAATGCAGTTAACAATTTTCTTGGATTAGTATCGATGGTAAATTTCCTGCCATGAACCAACCTTTATAAGGTCACAACTTTGAACATGTACGGTATAAACCAAATATTCTCTTGGTTTATGAAGTCCTGGTTATTAAGATATCGGTGTATATATTAATTGTGAATGTTGTATAAATTTCATTTTTTAATATTTTCTTCCTAATATTGGCAAATTGACTAGTGTCAGGCGGATCGTTAAGTATAGAGTCTAGTACTCACGAATCGAGGGCCTCCAAGGCACAGGTCAGCGGTAACAAGCTGATTATTATCCAAATCAAGGAATGTTCGCAAACATTTGATGGCGAAGTTCCAGCCGCTTCCAGTAGCTGCCCATGTTCTTTGGTGTTTGTTCGGCGATTTCTCTGGGCCGGCTTAAGCGATATGTACGAGAATTTTTTGCAAACTGTAGAGTATATGTCTTTCATCAAGACATATCTAATATAAGGCAAGCAAAACTCGGAGCGAAATACTTTCTTACTCGACCTTCCTTACAGAATATTCGAAGTTATGGCGAAGGTGCAGGTTATATGAAATATTTTGTATTAGAGAATATTCGAAATTATTTCGAAGGTGAGTTGTAGGTAAACAGTCAGGTATTTTTGGAGTGGTATATACCGAATTAAATATTCGAAGTTGTGAATGTAAAAGGACTACTACAATTGCATAACTTTTGTAAATTTTCGTGAAATTGACCCACAAAATAGGGTGAAAAAGCATATATTGAAAAAAATCGGTAAAGGTATTTACACAGAACTTCCCTCTTTATTTGTGCATGGCGGACACTCTGAAAAATTAATAATTACGAAGTGACATTGAAAATAATAATCGGAATATAGTTATCACTATTATTACAAAGAACACCTGATAAGTTTTGGTCAGAAAAATATATATAGTGCTCATCCTACAGCAAAAGTTCAATACTAAATAGCAGGTGCCAAATATGGAAGGCTTGGGAAAATACCTTTATAAATGTCCACCATGACTGAATTATTTCTTGTGATGACCACCCTGTACATTTTTCAATAATAGTATAATAGGTGGATATGTCTAATATTATTGCCATCTGTCACATTTTCAATTCCACATATACGTAGTGGAGTGGAAGTATAGTGGTGGCTGAAAAATTTCATTTTTTTTCAATTTTTCCAAAATGTTTCTAAAAAAATTTTCAATTTTTTTTCTTCTGAAATAGGTTTAGAATGCCATGACACGTGAAAATTTTAAATTTGAGCAAGAAGGAAAGTTTCCTTCTATTCTACAGTGGTATTTTTTTTAAATTGGTTTAGAATGCCATGAAACGTGAAAATTTTAAAGTTGAGCAAAGAAAAAAAAATTTCCATCTATTTTAGTGGTAAACATTTTTTCAAAAATGTTGGTGAAAAAAATGTTCAAATTTTTTTTTCTCAAATAGGTTTAGAATGTCAGTCGCGTCAAACGTGAAAATTTTAAATTTGAGCAAAAAAAAATTATTTCATCTATTCTATACACGTAGTGATAAATTGAAATTTTTTTCAAAAAAATTTTTAATCAAAATAATTTTTAAATTTGTTTGAATAGGTTTAAAATGCCATGAAAGCGTGAAAATTTTAAATTTGAACAAAGAAAAAAAATTCAGTCTTTATTAGTGGTAAAATTTTGTCAAAAATAGTAAAAAAGTTTTCTAAACATTTTTTTTTCAAATAGGTTTAGAACGCTATGAAACGTGAAAATTTTAAATTTGAACAAAGAAAAAAATGTTTCCATCTATTTTAGTGGTAACAAATTTTTCAATTTTTTTTTTTTTTAATAGTTTTAGAATGCCATAAAACGTGGGAATTTTAAATTTGAACAAAGACGAAAAAATTTGTTAGTGGTAAAAAAATTTTCAAAAATTTCCAATTTTTTTTTTCTGAAATAGGTTTAGGGCCGGTACTTTCACTTAAGTATAAATATACTTTATCCGGCGGATAACTAACTATCCGAAGGATAAGATAACCAGAATTTGCTATCTACTGGATATCTTCTATCTGTACTTTCATTCAAATCACACCTTCGGTTAACAATTCGATGGATAAGATTTTAGACATTTCCCAAAGTAAGTGTTGCCAACTTAAGATGTGGTAAAACAAGAGAAATGTATACAGAAGCTATGTACTTCAAATAAAGATAGAAATAGTCCCCTACTATTATTTCTTACCTGTTAATGACATTTGAGTCATTTTGGTTGTTTATCATTGTGAGTATAGTGTTTGCAATGGCTTTTATTGTGCGATTTTGTGTCTGCATATTTTTAAATGGTATATATAAAATAAAACTGTGTTTCATGTGATATATTTTTGGACAAATTGAGGGAATCCATAAATAGCAGTTATTAGATTTTTTTTATTCTTCCCGCCTTGGCTTATGAAAGTCCGTAAAAATCACCCAGTTATAAAGTTATAAAAGTCACCACTGGCCAAACCTTATATAAAGTATTGTTAAATATAGTTAAACATAAAACAACAAAGAACTTTTCAAAACTTAGGTTAGAAAGTAGAATAGCACCGCCAATCAGAGCGCAAGTGCGTGGGCGTGGCTTCATTTATCCGATAGATAAAAGCCTTATACGTCGGTTTGGGCGCCGAATAGTTTATCCTAGGAATAAGCAAATTTATCTGACGGATACCACTATTTGTAGGTGAAAATACCGATTTTTTGCTTATCTTCTAGATAAGACTTATTCTAGAAAATAAATGTCGCTATCTATAGATGAAAGTACCGGCCCTTAGCGTATCATGAAAAATGGAAATTTTAAATTTGAGCAAAAAAAATTGTTTTCATTATTTATTCCCTTTAGACGATCCCTGTATATTTTCCAGTGAAAGTTCTACCATTTCTTGGCTGACAGTAGGGTCAACTACCAAATTTGACTGCTCTCCGTCGGGTAGTTTTTTTAGTTAATGCACCAGCAGACAGACAGATAGACTGACGGAATTGAAAAACCTATATTTTCGAAATCTACGTGATCTGAAACGTCAGAATCCGAAAAAATCTCGGAGGGTGATTTTTTCTCGAATACAATACTTCCCTTCGGTATGCGAGGGAAGTAAAATTGAGCCGACCTTAAAAGAACGGTCCCTAACTTATGAAATAAAATTTCACTGTCGTCGCTCGGTTAATTGAAATATTATCTAATCGATCTTGAAATCGGTTAATACATAACAAAATCGAACGAATTTTTACCCGACTTTAAAATCGGTATTAGGTAATAATATTCATTTAACCGAGCAACGACTGTGACATTTTTAGTGACCGTCTCTTTAAGGTGGTTCAATTTTATTTAAAAAAAAAAATAATTGCTTCTAATGCTTTAAATGTATCTATGACTTTGAAACTGTGTAGACCGAGCTCCCATGATTTGAAAGGTACCCCATCGAACATCTCAAATTTAAAAGGTGAAAATGGTTTCAAAACATGTAAAAATCATTTTGTTAACTATTGTTTTTTATACATTTTTGAATTTCGCAAAAAAAAATTATTCTACTTTTCAAAACACAATTTGTGGTAAATAATGAACCATTTTTGAAACAATTTGTCTGTCTGACAATTTTTGTTAATTAACTTCTTACTTATTTTCTTTATGAAAGCGCACTTCATAACAACTCCTTGAATTTCGTTTTAAAATGAAGTTTAAGATAGCTCAAATTGTTGTTATTTGTAGATTTCTTCTTTTCCTTTTGTAACAAGGAAATAGATAATAATTCTGAATCTTTCTAATAACAATATAATTAAAGGTTTTAAAGTACGATTTGCAAGCGGATTAAGTAATTTTTGATAATTTGATAACATTTGATATCAATTAATAATGAGATAACATTTGTGTGCGTCAACGTACGAGTATGCTCTTCAAAATTTATATTTTTACCGCTACAGCCTAGTTAACAAAGTTAAATTAAATTATAAATACATTGTCTTTTCTGAAAAGAAAAAAATAGTACCTAGCTCAAATTATAACACGAAAACCAATCCGGATTCATGTGAGATAGCTTTACAAATAATAATTACTTAATAAATTAATTGTTTTAAATATTCCACTGACAAAGGTGAAGTTACGGTAACTGTCTTCCTCGATTTAAAAAGAGCATTTGAATATGTAAGTAGAAGTGGAGGCGGTTTTGAAAACCGGTTTTACCGGAAGTTAATTATCTTATCTATGAATAATGTGTCATGACGCATGTCTTTGTGTCTTATCACCTCGTAACATCCTGCATATCTTAATAATATCTTATTACGTCATTATCAATTTCCTGAGTAAAAAAATAATATTAAATAGTGGAAGAAAAAAGTTTCTAACAATGCAATTAAGATCCGTGTGTCACCGGAATGTCATAGACTGCAGGATGATTTTCTACATATTTTAACTTATATATAAAACACAATATATTTTGTATTTTACTTCATGCCTTTGTTAAATACTTGTTAATAATATGTGATGTATAGAACGTACGCGGGTCCGACAGATTTAAAAACTTCACGATGTAGCATTGGATGCTGACATGAGAGCATATTTAATTCATATCTAGAGCAGCTCAAAGAACAATATAATATAACCATACCTAAATGCTGTGAATATCTGAATGGTAAAATTACAACCAATGAATTTTTGTTAATCACCGGGGGATAATTATCTATGCTAAATGTGTCATGACGCATGTCTTTGTGTCTTATCACCTCATTATCAGTAAATTTTCTGCATGTTGTGCTTAATATGTGATTATGATGGCACTATGTCTTATCACCTCATTATTAGGTTAATTTCCTACATATTTTAACAAAAAATAATACTACAAAAGTGGGAAGTAAAAAAATTTCTATATCCTTAAGAAGTATAAAATCAGTGCAGTTTTAGAGTCGTACAGTATTCTATAAATCTTTTAAAATACAGCTACATACGTATATTTTAAGCAACAGCAATATTACGTAGTGTCTGATTTTATTAGATTGGTTTTCTACATATTTAACTTAGTTAATAATACGTAATGTATAGATCGTATTCAAATGCCTACAGTAAAAAGAAGAGACGTGATGTACAGGGTGCGAGAAAAAGTAAACCATATTTAAGAGTGGTCGTTAGTGATTATAAAAGTAGAGCTATACCAGAGTTAAAAATGAGGTTAGAGAAACACTGCAAAAACTTGGAAGAGTTGAAAGAACTCATACACTTTTACGAGGATATACAGAGCATGTTCTCCAGTTTCTCAAATAAAATGTACGTGGGTGATTAGTGGATGTATGGAAAAAGTTTCAGAAATATTTCAACACCTGACCTGGTTTGATTCACCGCATAAGATCCTACAGCTTTATTAAAGTTACATGTGTTTATTATATTATAGTAAATAAGAGAAAAGGAAATATATGAGTGTATCCTTGTTATATATTTTAAATATCACTCACATGCATCTTTGAAAATGAATGTATTAACTTTTTACGAATAAAAATGGCGATCTAGATATGTATTTTTATTAACGAAGAATTAATCTCAGGCAAATTTTAACACATAAAATGGCCTGCCCATATTAGGAGCTCTATTATACAACTAATACATATTTTAATGAAAGCATTTTCTACAATACCAAACTGAAAAACATGTATTAAAACTTTCCAATGTGGACCCGTTTGACATCGTTACTAAAAATAATAACCAGTGAAAATTTAGCATGAATATATTAAAGTATGAGTTTCTTTTAACACGTTGAATACACTTAAATTCTAAAAAGCAAATTACTTATGTATACTGCTTCTATGATTTAAGAAAAAAATAAATATGTTTCTTGAGTGCATTTTAAAATAATAGTCTACAACAACAAGAGTCTTTATCGCCATTTCAGGACGTACATAGATTTAAAACATTCCTAAATGATATAGGGACTGATATCATTGAGAAGGGTGCCAGCGATACTTTAAACGATAAGTTTATTTTAAACCTTTTTTAGAAACAAAAACAAGCAATATCAAAATGTTAGCTGTATCTATACAGGCTTGTTATTTAACTTTAATAATTTTATTTGTAAATCTATACCTAAGGCTTATATCACATATGTTAGAAACAAACCAGTTGTTTGTATGTGTGCAATTATGTATTCTCAAGAAATGAAATGAAAATGATCTATGAATTTACGTATGTGTTTATTATATTATAGCAAATAAGAGGAAATGGCCGCTTTGATGTTAAACACTACGGTGTAAATATTACAGCTAAAAAAAATAATAATCATTTAAATTCTAACATAGAAATTGTATCAAGCGCTTTGGAAAGCCTACGTTTGGCTGCTGTACTTAATCTGAACTCTATTTGCTTCAACCAAGAAGTGCGAATTCTACAAGAACTCATATTCTCATGAGGAAAGAATAATTATATTTATTTGTCATAAATATTTGTATAATATTTTAAAGAAACGTGGTAAAATATGTATTCAAACGCCTACAGTAAAAAGAGTTATGGCGTACAGCGTGCGAGAAAAAGTAAACCATATTTAAAAACAACCGCTAGTGATCATAGAAGTAGAGCTATATACCAGAGTTAAAAAATGAGGCTAGAGAAACACTGCAAAACTTGGAAGAGTTGAAAGAACTCATACACTTTTACGAGAATATACAGAGCATGTCCTCCAGCTTCTCAAATAAAATATACTTGGGGAATTAGTGGGTGTATGAAAAAAGTTTCAGAAATATTTCAATACGTTGGCTTGATAAAACATTAAGCATCTCACGTGTCCTACTATAGGCTTTTTACGAAGTAGGCATTCAGAGGTTAGCTGTATGTCACATTGAGATAGGTGGCACTAACCATTTATGCTCCAAGCAGAATACAAAGAATATTTTGCACCGGTATAATGAATACTTTTCATGAAGAAGAAGAAGAAGAAGAAGAAGAGCCATCAACGTGTAAGATCTACTTCCTTTATTACTATAGGGCAAATGTGTAACAGCCTTCTTGATGGTGTCGCCAAACTTTTGTGAAATGATATTTTTAGGAGCTCGGTATATAATAATGTATATGTGCAAATATGTATTCGCTAAAAATAAAAAATATTTTTTTAAAATATATGTTTATTATATTATAGCAAATAAGAAAAATAGTCCCAACACTGTGTGGTCAAACGCCAAATTTTATTTAGAATATATTAGAATTTTATTACATTTAAATGCATAAGACGCGACATCACTTTAAACAATCTATTTTGTAAAATAAATAAAAACACATGGGCCCTGCAATGTGCCGCCCAACTATTGACTTGGTAAGTAAAATAATGAAACCACAAAATATCAAAAACACAACAGGTGAAATTAGAGAATCATAAAATTAAAATTGTAAAAGTGACATGCTGTAAACATATTTTTAAATAAAACACACACACACACACACACACACTAAGTCTTAGTTTAATTACAGATAAAAATGAACCATTTTTGTAGAACTTTCTTTAAGAACGATTTCAAATAAATAAAAAACAATAGTAACGAATTAAGCATTGCTACATAATTGAATGTAAAAATTAAATGTTTCAATTCGTAAGACCAAAAAATGAGTTTTAATAATTATTAAGCTTTAGTTTGTTCTTTATTTTTGAAAAACTTTTTAACTATCTACATCAAAACAAATATGCAGGAAGAAAAATCACATCTAACTTTATTATGTTGTTTCTTCTTTGCATGTCGTATACATTTTATTTATTTAATTATCATAATTCCAGTTAATCGATTGTAAATCAACACACATTTCAGATTTAACTACTGATAGATTATATTTAAAATATCTGTTCATGAAAACAAAATTCGAACACACTAAAAAAAATACATTGGGAAACGATCAAGATAATATTTTAAAGCTTTATCTAAAAGTTTTAAGTTTTATACCTAAAACTTTTATCAATGAGATTATTTCTAACACGCAAAGGTCTAAAATTTAAAAAATCTATGCAAAGTCACTGCCGTTTCATGAATAGAATTTAACTGTATTCAATGGGTTATAAAAGTACTCATATATTCAGGTCAAAATTTAATTAATTGTTATTTTTAGTTAGGTACGATGTAAAATTCAAGATTCGTTAATAAAAATGGCTTCATAGTAGAAACTTTTAGTAGGCTATGTGTAAATATTACAAAAAAGACTACTTGACTTTTTTACTTAATGGTTTTCTAAGTTGATTAGTTATGATGCAAGCAGAAAATTACTTTCTCAAGAAACAATAACTGAAAAAATCTCCCAATAAATGTTTGTACTTTCTTTTTTATTCTTATTATAGTGCATACACCCAAAAAATTATACTTCATCTACAAACATTATTTGTTAATCAAAACCGATTACAATAGACAGTATTTGATTTTTAATTGTTGATTTTTCTAAACTTAGTTGGTTGTGATACAAGCAAAACAAAAAATACTTTATTGTTATAAAACGATAGTTGAAAAACATATCTTAAATCAAATACTCAATAAATTTTTGTTCTCTTGAAAAATTATGAACGATACTTACTTAATATTTTTTTTTAAATAATAGAAGCATAACTTTTTTACAAACGTAAAATTACTTTATCATCAAACAATAATTGAAAAAACCTATCTCAATAAATTTTTGTTCTGTCTTTATTATTATAATGCATACACTTAGACACACTTCTAACACTATTCGTATTTACCCAATACTGTGAATGTAAATACAAACGAATAATGAAATTTCGTCTTAATCAGAAACGAAAATTTTAAAAACTGCAGTTATTTTTCTACGACTTCTGAAAAAAGAATGTTTCTTCGTTAATAAAAAATCATATCTAGGTAGCTATTTCATGTAATTATATTACACAGACTACAGAAAATTTCTGTTCGATGTTCAAATTCAACTAAAATCTCCAAATTATTTACTAGGTGCCTTTATTGTCATTAACTGTTATAAAACCACATTGAGAATCAACCTACGATATTGTTTGGAAAATGCTACTTATGCTGTTGTGACTTTATTTTTCATACAGATACGAACTTTATTAATTCATAAAAAATGGTTTTGCGACCTTCATATTTCAACAAAAACAAATTTTTGTTCTCTGTTTTTATGTTTTACTCAAGATACTCAAAAATTATATTTCATTTTCAAATATTATTTGTTAGTCAAAATTCAATCAGTCAATTCAGTTTCAACATTAAATGTTTTAATTAATGTTTTCCTAAGCTTGACTAGTTATAGTGCAAACAAAATTACTTTATTATGAAACGATAACTGAAAAAAATCTATCTTAAATCAAATACACAAGAAATTTTTGCTCATTTTTATTTTTATCACACTGCTATACTCAAAATTAAATTTCATTTACAATTATTATTTGTTAAACAAAATTCGATTACAAAAAGTTCAAACAGTACTTGGCTGTTTTAATCGATGGTTTTCTAAGTTGATTAGTTACGGTGCAAACAAAAAATACTTTATTATGAAACAATAACTGAAAATATCTATCTCAAATCAAACACAATAAATTTGTGTTCCTTTTTTATTTTATTATTATACTTCTATGCGCAACAGTTATATTTCATTTACAAATATTATTCGTTAATCAAATTCGATTACAAAAAATCTTCAAACACTATTTTCCTATCTTAAATCAAATACCCAAGAAATTTTTGTTCGTTTCTATTTTATCATACTGTAATACTCAAAAATTATATTTCATTTGCAAATAATATTTGTTAATCAAAATTCGATTATAAAAAAGTTCAAACTGTACTTGGCTTCTTAATTAATGTTTTTTTAAGTTGACTAGTTATGGCGCAGACAAAAAATACTTTATCATGAAACTATAATTGGAAAAACTAATCCACAATAAATTTTTGTTAGTTCTTTTTAATTTTTATTAATATACTTCTACACTCATAAATTATATTTCATTTACAAATATTATTTGTTAACCAAATTCGATTACAAAAACTTCAAACAGCATTTGGATTTGGATTTTCTAAGTTTGATTGGGAATGATGCAAACAAAAAATTACTTTATCATGAAACAATAATTGAAAAATCTATCTCAAATCAAACACACAATACATGTTTGCGATCACAAAAAAGTTCAATCAGTTCACATTTAACACTATAACGTTTTCATTAATGGTTTCCTAAGCTTGTTTAGTTATCGTGCAAACAGAAATTACTTTATTATGAAACGATAACTGAAAAAAAAACTATCTTAAATCAAATACACAAGAAATTTTTTTCGTTTTTTATTTTATCATACTGTTATTCTCAAAAATTATATTTCATTTGCATATATTATTTGTTAATCAAAATTCGAATATAAAAAGTTTTAAACAGTACTTGGCTTTTTAATTAATGTGTTTCTAAGTTGACTAGTTATGGTGCAGACTTGAAAAATACTTTATCATGAAACTATAATTGAAAAACTAATCCACAATAAACTTTTTTTCCTTCTTTTTAATTTTTATTATTATACTTCTAAACTCAGAAATTACATTTCATTTACAAACATTATTTGTTAATCAAATTTGATTACAAAAAGTTTGATTTAGCAGTTAGGTTGGTCGCTGCCTGACCGGTTAGGGTAGGTAGAGTGGCTGCGCGGCCACTCTACCTACCCTAACCGGTCAGGCAGCGACCAACCTAACTGCTAAATCAAACTTTTTGTAATCAAATTTGATTAACAAATAATGTTTGTAAATGAAATGTAATTTCTGAGTTTAGAAGTATAATAATAAAAATTAAAAAGAAGGAAAAAAAGTTTATTGTGGATTAGTTTTTCAATTATAGTTTCATGATAAAGTATTTTTCAAGTCTGCACCATAACTAGTCAACTTAGAAACACATTAATTAAAAAGCCAAGTACTGTTTAAAACTTTTTATATTCGAATTTTGATTAACAAATAATATATGCAAATGAAATATAATTTTTGAGAATAACAGTATGATAAAATAAAAAACGAAAAAAATTTCTTGTGTATTTGATTTAAGATAGTTTTTTTTTCAGTTATCGTTTCATAATAAAGTAATTTCTGTTTGCACGATAACTAAACAAGCTTAGGAAACCATTAATGAAAACGTTATAGTGTTAAATGTGAACTGATTGAACTTTTTTGTGATCGCAAACATGTATTGTGTGTTTGATTTGAGATAGATTTTTCAATTATTGTTTCATGATAAAGTAATTTTTTGTTTGCATCATTCCCAATCAAACTTAGAAAATCCAAATCCAAATGCTGTTTGAAGTTTTTGTAATCGAATTTGGTTAACAAATAATATTTGTAAATGAAATATAATTTATGAGTGTAGAAGTATATTAATAAAAATTAAAAAGAACTAACAAAAATTTATTGTGGATTAGTTTTTCCAATTATAGTTTCATGATAAAGTATTTTTTGTCTGCGCCATAACTAGTCAACTTAAAAAAACATTAATTAAGAAGCCAAGTACAGTTTGAACTTTTTTATAATCGAATTTTGATTAACAAATATTATTTGCAAATGAAATATAATTTTTGAGTATTACAGTATGATAAAATAGAAACGAACAAAAATTTCTTGGGTATTTGATTTAAGATAGGAAAATAGTGTTTGAAGATTTTTTGTAATCGAATTTGATTAACGAATAATATTTGTAAATGAAATATAACTGTTGCGCATAGAAGTATAATAATAAAATAAAAAAGGAACACAAATTTATTGTGTTTGATTTGAGATAGATATTTTCAGTTATTGTTTCATAATAAAGTATTTTTTGTTTGCACCGTAACTAATCAACTTAGAAAACCATCGATTAAAACAGCCAAGTACTGTTTGAACTTTTTGTAATCGAATTTTGTTTAACAAATAATAATTGTAAATGAAATTTAATTTTGAGTATAGCAGTGTGATAAAAATAAAAATGAGCAAAAATTTCTTGTGTATTTGATTTAAGATAGATTTTTTTCAGTTATCGTTTCATAATAAAGTAATTTTGTTTGCACTATAACTAGTCAAGCTTAGGAAAACATTAATTAAAACATTTAATGTTGAAACTGAATTGACTGATTGAATTTTGACTAACAAATAATATTTGAAAATGAAATATAATTTTTGAGTATCTTGAGTAAAACATAAAAACAGAGAACAAAAATTTGTTTTTGTTGAAATATGAAGGTCGCAAAACCATTTTTTATGAATTAATAAAGTTCGTATCTGTATGAAAAATAAAGTCACAACAGCATAAGTAGCATTTTCCAAACAATATCGTAGGTTGATTCTCAATGTGGTTTTATAACAGTTAATGACAATAAAGGCACCTAGTAAATAATTTGGAGATTTTAGTTGAATTTGAACATCGAACAGAAATTTTCTGTAGTCTGTGTAATATAATTACATGAAATAGCTACCTAGATATGATTTTTTATTAACGAAGAAACATTCTTTTTTCAGAAGTCGTAGAAAAATAACTGCAGTTTTTAAAATTTTCGTTTCTGATTAAGACGAAATTTCATTATTCGTTTGTATTTACATTCACAGTATTGGGTAAATACGAATAGTGTTAGAAGTGTGTCTAAGTGTATGCATTATAATAATAAAGACAGAACAAAAATTTATTGAGATAGGTTTTTTCAATTATTGTTTGATGATAAAGTAATTTTACGTTTGTAAAAAAGTTATGCTTCTATTATTTAAAAAAAAATATTAAGTAAGTATCGTTCATAATTTTTCAAGAGAACAAAAATTTATTGAGTATTTGATTTAAGATATGTTTTTCAACTATCGTTTTATAACAATAAAGTATTTTTTGTTTTGCTTGTATCACAACCAACTAAGTTTAGAAAAATCAACAATTAAAAATCAAATACTGTCTATTGTAATCGGTTTTGATTAACAAATAATGTTTGTAGATGAAGTATAATTTTTTGGGTGTATGCACTATAATAAGAATAAAAAAGAAAGTACAAACATTTATTGGGAGATTTTTTCAGTTATTGTTTCTTGAGAAAGTAATTTTCTGCTTGCATCATAACTAATCAACTTAGAAAACCATTAAGTAAAAAAGTCAAGTAGTCTTTTTTGTAATATTTACACATAGCCTACTAAAAGTTTCTACTATGAAGCCATTTTTATTAACGAATCTTGAATTTTACATCGTACCTAACTAAAAATAACAATTAATTAAATTTTGACCTGAATATATGAGTACTTTTATAACCCATTGAATACAGTTAAATTCTATTCATGAAACGGCAGTGACTTTGCATAGATTTTTTAAATTTTAGACCTTTGCGTGTTAGAAATAATCTCATTGATAAAAGTTTTAGGTATAAAACTTAAAACTTTTAGATAAAGCTTTAAAATATTATCTTGATCGTTTCCCAATGTATTTTTTTTAGTGTGTTCGAATTTTGTTTTCATGAACAGATATTTTAAATATAATCTATCAGTAGTTAAATCTGAAATGTGTGTTGATTTACAATCGATTAACTGGAATTATGATAATTAAATAAATAAAATGTATACGACATGCAAAGAAGAAACAACATAATAAAGTTAGATGTGATTTTTCTTCCTGCATATTTGTTTTGATGTAGATAGTTAAAAAGTTTTTCAAAAATAAAGAACAAACTAAAGCTTAATAATTATTAAAACTCATTTTTTGGTCTTACGAATTGAAACATTTAATTTTTACATTCAATTATGTAGCAATGCTTAATTCGTTACTATTGTTTTTTATTTATTTGAAATCGTTCTTAAAGAAAGTTCTACAAAAATGGTTCATTTTTATCTGTAATTAAACTAAGACTTAGTGTGTGTGTGTGTGTGTGTGTGTTTTATTTAAAAATATGTTTACAGCATGTCACTTTTACAATTTTAATTTTATGATTCTCTAATTTCACCTGTTGTGTTTTTGATATTTTGTGGTTTCATTATTTTACTTACCAAGTCAATAGTTGGGCGGCACATTGCAGGGCCCATGTGTTTTTATTTATTTTACAAAATAGATTGTTTAAAGTGATGTCGCGTCTTATGCATTTAAATGTAATAAAATTCTAATATATTCTAAATAAAATTTGGCGTTTGACCACACAGTGTTGGGACTATTTTTCTTATTTGCTATAATATAATAAACATATATTTTAAAAAAATATTTTTTATTTTTAGCGAATACATATTTGCACATATACATTATTATATACCGAGCTCCTAAAAATATCATTTCACAAAAGTTTGGCGACACCATCAAGAAGGCTGTTACACATTTGCCCTATAGTAATAAAGGAAGTAGATCTTACACGTTGATGGCTCTTCTTCTTCTTCTTCTTCTTCTTCATGAAAAGTATTCATTATACCGGTGCAAAATATTCTTTGTATTCTGCTTGGAGCATAAATGGTTAGTGCCACCTATCTCAATGTGACATACAGCTAACCTCTGAATGCCTACTTCGTAAAAAGCCTATAGTAGGACACGTGAGATGCTTAATGTTTTATCAAGCCAACGTATTGAAATATTTCTGAAACTTTTTTCATACACCCACTAATTCCCCAAGTATATTTTATTTGAGAAGCTGGAGGACATGCTCTGTATATTCTCGTAAAAGTGTATGAGTTCTTTCAACTCTTCCAAGTTTTGCAGTGTTTCTCTAGCCTCATTTTTTAACTCTGGTATATAGCTCTACTTCTATGATCACTAGCGGTTGTTTTTAAATATGGTTTACTTTTTCTCGCACGCTGTACGCCATAACTCTTTTTACTGTAGGCGTTTGAATACATATTTTACCACGTTTCTTTAAAATATTATACAAATATTTATGACAAATAAATATAATTATTCTTTCCTCATGAGAATATGAGTTCTTGTAGAATTCGCACTTCTTGGTTGAAGCAAATAGAGTTCAGATTAAGTACAGCAGCCAAACGTAGGCTTTCCAAAGCGCTTGATACAATTTCTATGTTAGAATTTAAATGATTATTATTTTTTTTAGCTGTAATATTTACACCGTAGTGTTTAACATCAAAGCGGCCATTTCCTCTTATTTGCTATAATATAATAAACACATACGTAAATTCATAGATCATTTTCATTTCATTTCTTGAGAATACATAATTGCACACATACAAACAACTGGTTTGTTTCTAACATATGTGATATAAGCCTTAGGTATAGATTTACAAATAAAATTATTAAAGTTAAATAACAAGCCTGTATAGATACAGCTAACATTTTGATATTGCTTGTTTTTGTTTCTAAAAAAGGTTTAAAATAAACTTATCGTTTAAAGTATCGCTGGCACCCTTCTCAATGATATCAGTCCCTATATCATTTAGGAATGTTTTAAATCTATGTACGTCCTGAAATGGCGATAAAGACTCTTGTTGTTGTAGACTATTATTTTAAAATGCACTCAAGAAACATATTTATTTTTTTCTTAAATCATAGAAGCAGTATACATAAGTAATTTGCTTTTTAGAATTTAAGTGTATTCAACGTGTTAAAAGAAACTCATACTTTAATATATTCATGCTAAATTTTCACTGGTTATTATTTTTAGTAACGATGTCAAACGGGTCCACATTGGAAAGTTTTAATACATGTTTTTCAGTTTGGTATTGTAGAAAATGCTTTCATTAAAATATGTATTAGTTGTATAATAGAGCTCCTAATATGGGCAGGCCATTTTATGTGTTAAAATTTGCCTGAGATTAATTCTTCGTTAATAAAAATACATATCTAGATCGCCATTTTTATTCGTAAAAAGTTAATACATTCATTTTCAAAGATGCATGTGAGTGATATTTAAAATATATAACAAGGATACACTCATATATTTCCTTTTCTCTTATTTACTATAATATAATAAACACATGTAACTTTAATAAAGCTGTAGGATCTTATGCGGTGAATCAAACCAGGTCAGGTGTTGAAATATTTCTGAAACTTTTTCCATACATCCACTAATCACCCACGTACATTTTATTTGAGAAACTGGAGAACATGCTCTGTATATCCTCGTAAAAGTGTATGAGTTCTTTCAACTCTTCCAAGTTTTTGCAGTGTTTCTCTAACCTCATTTTTAACTCTGGTATAGCTCTACTTTTATAATCACTAACGACCACTCTTAAATATGGTTTACTTTTTCTCGCACCCTGTACATCACGTCTCTTCTTTTTACTGTAGGCATTTGAATACGATCTATACATTACGTATTATTAACTAAGTTAAATATGTAGAAAACCAATCTAATAAAATCAGACACTACGTAATATTGCTTTTGCTTAAAATATACGTATGTAGCTGTATTTTAAAAGATTTATAGAATACTGTACGACTCTAAAACTGCACTGATTTTATACTTCTTAAGGATATAGAAATTTTTTTACTTCCCACTTTTGTAGTATTATTTTTTGTTAAAATATGTAGGAAATTAACCTAATAATGAGGTGATAAGACATAGTGCCATCATAATCACATATTAAGCACAACATGCAGAAAATTTACTGATAATGAGGTGATAAGACACAAAGACATGCGTCATGACACATTTAGCATAGATAATTATCCCCCGGTGATTAACAAAAATTCATTGGTTGTAATTTTACCATTCAGATATTCACAGCATTTAGGTATGGTTATATTATATTGTTCTTTGAGCTGCTCTAGATATGAATTAAATATGCTCTCATGTCAGCATCCAATGCTACATCGTGAAGTTTTTAAATCTGTCGGACCCGCGTACGTTCTATACATCACATATTATTAACAAGTATTTAACAAAGGCATGAAGTAAAATACAAAATATATTGTGTTTTATATATAAGTTAAAATATGTAGAAAATCATCCTGCAGTCTATGACATTCCGGTGACACACGGATCTTAATTGCATTGTTAGAAACTTTTTTCTTCCACTATTTAATATTATTTTTTTACTCAGGAAATTGATAATGACGTAATAAGATATTATTAAGATATGCAGGATGTTACGAGGTGATAAGACACAAAGACATGCGTCATGACACATTATTCATAGATAAGATAATTAACTTCCGGTAAAACCGGTTTTCAAAACCGCCTCCACTTCTACTTATGTAAACAGAGAACTTTTACTAAATAAACTTTACCAGTATTTTATCATTCTTGGCATGGTGTATGCAATGGTTTAGGACTCATCTAGATATGCGGAGTCAAGTAACCAAAATAAGTAATATAATAAGTCTAAGAAACTTTTAAATAATAACGGAGTTCCACAAGGTAGCGTACTAGGACCTATCCTTCTGGCGCTATTTATTAATGATATATTCTTAGCCGATTCAAGAGAGTGCAAATACATCTCGTTGTGGTCGTTGCTATAATATATCTATCTAGATCTGCTGTGAAGTAAGTTGTTAAAAGAATTATCAAGAAGCACGAAATAATCAATAAGTAGGTTATAATAAACGGATTAGTAGTATATTATAAAATATAAATTAAAACAAAAATAAGAAATAGTGCCACATCTCTCAATAAGAAACGGAAGTACAGTTACGAACACGTATTTCGGAGTTATTGCTCCTCATCAGCGTAAAGTTGCGTAAAAAATGTTGTTATATGAGAAACAAGACCAACAAAGGTAGGACAGTACGGTACACTGTACCCACCCAGCATAATACAAACAAGAGAATAGAAGAATTTAGGGGTCAGATAAAAATAAAACCAAGAAAAATTATTTGGAGGATATAGCGCTATTTCTTGTTTTTATTTTTATCTTGAAAAAGTAAAAAACCATGAAATATCTACTACATAAACTACGTATGTAAAAACTTTTAAAAAAGTGGATTAGTTCTTCGTGTTTGCATCTATCTATTCTATGTACTAGGGAAACGACGTATAGAATAATAATGAAACCACATTTTGCGTATTGCTCAAGTTTATTATACAGGGTATTTCAGGTTTGCAATCATTAATTTTTAGTGGTGATTCTACATAGAAAAATATGACAAAAGTTCATATTAACATGGGTCCAGAAATCCCTCCTAAGGACGCTGCGGGCTTCTCAAAATTAGTGAAGGTGCATTTATTATTCTCTTGAATAAACTAAGGAAAAATAATAATTTATTACTAAATTAAGGGACTCAACAGGTTTTAAAGTTGTAACGGGTTATTTTTTATCCACTCGATAATAAGAGCAATTTAATTAAAATACTGCTATTAATATTTTGTTCTAAAATTGACTTAAGCCTACGCTGCTAGTACCGCTAGAAATCCATAAGAATGAATGAATAGATCCATTGCACGGTAGATCAATTGTCACTTTGTAAACAACCAATCAGAAAACGATCCATCCCGCCCAAAAAGGTATTACCCGGCAGACGCCTGCCCGGGTCGGGTGTGGAGAATTATTCTATACTTTAAAAAGTTTATAATACTGGTCACCCCACCTACCTGCTTGAGTAAATTGATACCTAGAATCAATGTTATCAATAGTTAACGAGTTAAGTAGTGTAGTTCCAAATTACAGAAGAATTAAACTGTAAGTACGCTATAAGCTTTCTACTTTATGTTCTGCATTTTGAATGGCCGACGCCATAAACAATGTTTGCTAACGTATTTAATTAGTCATGATCTTGTAGCCCCTGGATGATTGGTAACCAGAATTACTATTTTCGGAAATTACATCCTGTTATAAACATTTATTTTTTATGGTTTCCCTGAAAAACTAATTGGAGAAATCGTCGCGAGTGTCGAATTTACACCTCAGCGTGTTATCAAGTAAATCTCTTTCATGGTGTGCGAAAATATGTGTTAGTTCGATAACTAACATATTGAATATTATGGTACCAGTACCATAAATAACTCCAAAAGGATCCTATAAGTGAAGGATACTTTATGCTTAAAGTTAACTTTTAGCATAAAATATCCTTTTCTATAAGGATCCTTTTGGAGTTGTTTATGGTACTGGCTGTAACAGTGCAGTAAAAACAGGGTTTGAACTACATAAAAATTAGTCCGGTCATAAAAATTTGGTTGTATCTCCTATTCGACATGTAGTTTAAGAATCCAAAGATTCCCCAATAATTGGAGGGGGGAAATGAGGTTTTCGGGGAGAGCAAGGGGTGGGAAATTTTTGAAAATGTTCTTTTTTGAAAGTAGAGGTGTGGGGAGTCGTTCTCTATGTAATTTTGCATGCTGAATCGAATGAGATCAAAATCAAGTCGATGGGATTAACCCTTAACGAATAAAAATGGTTCTAATAATAGAAATACGATAAAACTCAAGAGATTTTATTAAAAAGGAAAAAATGTATAGTATTAATGTAGTACTTACACAATTTTTATATGAAGTATGTAGTACTCTTGGTAATAAGTATTTGATTCATCGAACATGTTATACTCTTCGCTAGTGACGTCATCAAAGTCTGAGTCTTCATCAAAGGCCTCTGTTGATATGGGTAACACGTCTAACGAAACTGTAATTTCGGTGCAACTGTTCATGGGGGGTCTGCCTTTCACAAATTTTGAACAAAATTGAGCATTCCACGCCGCTTTTTACAAAGGAGCACTGAGCAGTGCAGGTACAGGCAATCAACTTAAGGATAGCCTCTGGAGCAGCGCCAAGGGTTGTCCTGATTGGGTGCAGATCATTGCCACGACGAACCCAACCCCACTGTTGTGGATCCAGTTTAATCCCGCGCAACAACTGCACTTGATAGAAGGTACGGTATGAATGTTGTGCAGCACTTACTGATGTAGGAGGATGTGATTTCAGCTTTGCTACATTTTTAGTGAGTGATCTCTGGAACATTACGTACCATAGTTCATCTAACGTATGTTTCCCATCTTTGGAGCCATAAATATATTAAAAAAGAGTCTCTCCGGCTTTTCCTACTTCACTGTGAGTTGCTGTAGCTGTTTGGAATACGTTTATAGTGTGGCGCAATCCAGGTTCTGTCTCAAGTAGCTTGATGATATTTTTTTCCCTTTTCCTTAAATTACACTTGTGGTGTCGCAACCACTAAAAGAGTGACCGAGTAGTATGTACGTATTGATGTGCTTATGTTGGTTCTGAAGACTTACTGATTAAAAACATGTGTTCTTCGTACGTTCAATTTTCGGTTTGAGTAAAAATGTTTGTTGATTCAAAGGAGCCAAAGCAGTCAACAATATTAAAATATCAGTATCCTGACAAACAATGGCAGAGCCGTGTTTTCTTATGACTGTCTGGACTATTAATGCGTCAGCATCTCCACTGGACTACCTTACCTCAATGTTGCTGTCCTCAATTTTTTTTAAGCAACTCGATCAATTGCTTTTTATTTTCCGCATTGGAAAAAAATTGTTCTTGGTTGGAATAGATGGGGGTGTTCTCTTGATACTATCATGATCATCATATCCATCGAAAACAACAATAGCGGATTCATAATGGTTTTACATGTAATTGAAATATGTTTCACAGACATCTCAATATGTTTGATTTTTTTTCTTCATATCCCACTTAATTGTATGCAGCCAGTTCCCAACATCAATGTCGTAATTTTTTACGATGTCCATCCTGCTATCGTTGACATATTTAAACTCTTCATACAATGCAGATTTGACGTTCTTCCGCATCCCACTGCTGGTGAACAATGACAATGGGAATGGCGCTCTTTCGTATTTAAAGAACGTAGAAAGATCTTAATTTTTTCTCAATAGCATCCTTTGATACAAAATCAGTGGGTCCACATTTACAACTTTCTTTTTAATTTTAAGACTTATCTTTTCTCATTTTTCCACTATTAGAACCATTTTTATTCGTTAAGAGTTGATCCTATCGACTTGATTTCGGTCTCATTGGATTCAGCATGCAATAAACATAGGAGACGACTCCTCCCCCTTTCCCCCAAAAACCTCATTTCCACCTCTCCAATTTTTGGGAACTCTTTGGATTCTTAAACTACATGTCGAGTGACACTAACAACCAAAGTTTCAACGGCGGACTAATTTTTATGTTGTTTAGGTACTTTTGGCTGTAATTTTCACTGTGCTATTACATAATAACAACAAAGAGAAAAAATCGTATATATAAATATTAATTTCTCAAACTTATGGAAAACATAATCCTCCATATACGAGAAAGAAGCGCAGGAATTTAACAAATCACCAAAATTTATAAAGCAAGCTAAGAATGTGTATCAATAATAAGTATATAATATGTATAAATTCATAAATAAATAATTTTAGTTTACCTTATTCATTAGGCTATTGTTAGATATTAGATTATACTGCCAACAATGTTTTATTCTTTCGTACTACTATAGGCAAATGCTCGGCTGGACCATCTGCAGCAGGACCGTCATTCATTAACACCTTCGAAAGAGGGCCAGAAGAGTCTGTTTGGAGAACTATTCCTCAACCAACTTGTGATGCGTTTAAATACGGAGGTCAAAATGGCTTCTTGGATCTATTTGTAGGTACGTTTAGCTAAATCACTAATGATTATTAAGTGATGTGAATAAATGAACCACTCCATTTATAGGTGATCAAGACTATACTGATAAATTGTCAGTATTGATCACCAATATGTTGTTTTTATTTATCTATATCGAAAAGAAAGCAACCTTTTTAAATAGCCGACGTTTCTCCGGAATTTATTAGCATCTTCAGAAGCACAGAAAGGACACAATATATCTGCATTACACCCTTTTTGAACTTGAACACACGTAAATGATTCTGAAGATGAAGATACATTCCGAAGAAACGTCAACTTTCTAAAAAAGTTGGTTTCTTTACAGTTGGTCTATACCAGTCAATCTTTACCATCAAAATATAGGTATCTTGTTATAAAGATTTTAAGCCTGAAGTATTGTTTATTTGTAGGTGAGAGTGACTACGTACGACAATGGAAATTTACTAACGCACCTGACGCCGACGCTCGTGCCATTCAAGGAGCCTTCTGGGCAGCTCGATGGGCAAATGAGAGTGGTCAGATCTCTACAATATCAGACACACTTGCAAAAGCTGGGAAAATGGGTGACTACTTGCGATATGCCTTGTTTGATAAATATTTCAAAAGAATAGGAAACTGTGTTGGAGCATCTACATGCGCGGCTGGAACTGGCAAAGATAGCGCCCATTTCTTATTGTCATGGTACTATGCTTGGGGTGGTTCTACCTCATCTACCAATGGTTGGGCTTGGCGTATAGGAGATGGAGCAGCTCATGTGGGTTATCAGAATCCGTTAACTGCATACGCATTAGCTAATATGCCTGCTCTGATACCCAGAGGTGCCACCGCTGCATCAGACTGGCGCTCGTCTTTGCAAAGGCAACTGGAGTTTTACGCCTTCCTACAGTCACCAGAAGGAGCATTCGCTGGAGGGGCCACCAACAGTTGGAATGGCCGATATGATACTCCTACTCCCAATCTAACAGCATACACATTCTATGGTATGTAAACTGTTTTGTAGACCATTCATTTTAAGAATAAAGCCAAAACGCGAGGCAAGACTACAGTCTCTTGCGACCTTGCTCTTTGAGACCTATCGCCAACTGTTCTGGTCTTGGTACAGTATTATTTCACCACACAGTTTGCTTGCATTTTATGTGTCATTTATAAGTGTCATTTATTAGCAATGATCGGAATTTGGGTTTAATTCCAGTGGCGCACATATATGAAATTTTACATCAAAATATTAAATGTAATACGAACCTTCCTCATGAGTTTATAATGTATTTTGGCATAATAAATGTATGCACACATATTTCACATATAAATTGTTATAAATACGCACAGCACTTTCAAGTTTCAAATTTTGTACTTTTACTGAGTGTTCATAGTTCCAAAGTATACAGTAAGTATATTTTCTAAATTCTCAAGTGAAAGACGATTTTTTTTGACAGTAAATATCCACTAAGGTCGAAAATAATCTTTCGCATTACACAGAAGTGAGGGAAGCATATCTAAAGATATTCATAGACACCTGATTAAGGAAGGCATCTGGTTCTGTTACAATTTTTTTGTTAATGGCAAATACGATCGCCAAGTCTGTATTCCTTTGTAAAACAGCAACCCACTTTTTTATATACTCTCACCAGCTGCACCAGGAATTCATTAATTGGTTTTTGAGCAGTATCTACCTTGTTAAATGTTCCCTCAAGGACAAATTTGGACATTGAAGGTTTTCTATAATTCTTCTCATTATTTTAAAACGTTCGAATATATATTTTAAATCATTTTTAATATTTAGAATATTCATTAAATTCGTTGCATGCTTAATCGCAATAGCATCTTCACTTCAGGTGTCTGCAACTTTCTTTAGTGAGTTGAAGTTAACATGGTGGTAACATGCCGCGTTTATCCATGTTCCCCAACGTGTGATCACTGGTTTTGGAGAAAGCGGCAAATTGGGACATTTTTCTTGGAAATGTAAAATCTAGTAAAAACAACCACTTTCTTTAAGTATTGTTCAGCCAAGTCTTGCTAAGCCATTTTAAAACATTTTCAAAAAAATTAAACACTGACTCGATATTTACTGTTTCTAAAACCTTGATAGCTACTAAATGGCACTTGTCAGGACCATCAACATGTAATTTTATAACTAATAAATTGGCAACATCATTTCCTAAAAAGTCTGCCGTTTCGTCTATTGTAACCCAAAATCAGTCATTTTGAAGATCACTCCGAAAACCTTTCAGTTTTTCTTCATACAGTTCGCTAAGAATTTTTTTACGAAGCAGGCTATCACTTGGAACATGTTGCCCCACGCAATATTTATTTAGAAAATGAGCGTTATTTAATACATTCCATAGAAGATTTAAACACATTAACAAAAGAGCCAAATCGAAATAAAATTCCTCTTTTGAAACTTTCTTTTTCTTTTTTGTATTACACTCGTGTGTGTAGCTATTTACATGTTTTAAAACATTTTTCTTGTGACATCACAAATATTACCATTTATTTGGTCGCGATCAAAATGTGGTTCTTTATAAAGCTTAACTCATTGTTTGACAATAGTTTTCCTCGGACTGAAACGCAGCATGTTAACAATAACTCGTTTCAATAAATACAATTATAAACTATGTCCTGTGCCACGTCCATTTATTTTAAAGGCGAGTAAGTAGTAAATAATGTTCGGCGTGTCGGCCACGTGTTGCAGGTGTGCATTGTTTACGCGCTCTGCTTGTTTAACTTAAATAGCGTTATTTGTATAAATAGATTATATAATTTGTATTTCACGAGAAACAAATCAAAATTTATTTATTTTTCAGTGAACTAAACATCTGTGCTTATTTGAATAAATCCTTGTAACGACGCACCTGAAAATTAAACCCGAATTCCGATCACTGTTTATTAGTGCTATGTATGTACTTTGCGAGATTCCTCAAATATTTTTAAAAGTGAATTATTTATTATTTGTTTGCTTATAGTAATGAAACATATTCTTTATAGGATTTTGCAAACAGCGGAAAAGAAAATTATCTATGAGAACTAGAACTATATGTAATTTTAATTACTATTTTTACATATAGTTTTTCTTTTCGTTCTCATTGATTGTTTATTTTTCCTCTGTTTGCAAAATGCTATAAAGAATATGTTTCATCCTCAGATATTTATTTACAAACAAAAGTAAATATTTTTTATAACATTTATATTACAATTTGTGTTGTTAACCAAACCTTTTTATTTTTAATCCAAGATGTAGGATTTCCTAGCAACTTCGAAACGCAAGCGTCAGAGGTATAGTTCACTACAATATATTTAAGGCATATAAAAAGACATAAAAACCGACCATAAATCACTGTATCTTTAGCAAGAGATATCCGATAGACCCGCACTTAAAATATCTGTGCATAATAAGAGTAGAAATTTAGAAGTATTGTCTCTGGTGAATAAATAGTTATCTTGCACAATGATAAATTAAAAAATTTTACTCTGATTTGCTTGTGTCAATATAGGTATAATACCTTATATATTTGAAGAGCATTGACGAATTTGATATTCCATTATACACTGACAATATTAAGTTTGACTCTGTCGGGGGTAGGGCTTACATACCTGCAGTAAACCGTTGCATCCTAAAATAATTTCGGTAGGAGGGAGTTGGGTAACTATATCAAAATATTTTGAAATTGTAATTCAAACAGGTGTGTTTCCGTTAATATCTTATTTTAGTCGTGCCAGAATATACTTAACGTGAGACCAGTGTTGTTCTATGTATTAAGTAATACTTTATATTTATGATTTAACATATTCTTCAAAAATAGAGCATGCCCTGCTCTCCCATCTATTCGTAAGTGGCGAAGCTTTAAGGTTTCTTGTGTGTCTTAAATATATGTAGTGAACTTTGGTACTTAAATTGATTAATGCAAAAACGTACTTTAGACGCATGTGAGGATGCATTACATAATTAGCTTTAAGAGGTACGCACGTCTACCACCTGCATTTCCTTACCTTCAGTCGGTTCTAGAGCGAGAGTCACGATTACTCTTGATGAGAGCCGAACACTCACAAAAATATTTTTGCAACCGGAAATGAGTCGACTTGTACAATTTAAATTCAAGCTGCGACGTTTGTGGCTGTCTCGTAAATCGGTCTCAGGAGTACTTCATTCTTAAACTGGATATACATTATTTTCAATTGGTTTAAAGATGTAGGAGAAATAAATGGTCCAAAACAAGATATTTTGACAATTTCTCCAACATCCTTAAACCAATTTAAACATTTTTTTACGTGCTTTTAAAAATACTTTTTTCTAAAAGAATGTAAAAAAATATGTTAATTGGTTGGAATGTAGAAAAAATCGACGAAATACGAGATTATATTTTTAAACAAATTATTACGCCCCTTCAATATAATGTTTGAAATCTCAAAGCCTTTTATTCCAAATATACTGCTACCGCGTTAACGCAACATCATTTAACAACGAAATGTATTATGCCTTCTAGAGACTGAAAAAATTTGAACCATCAAAAAAACCGTTAACTAAAAACTATGAAATAGAATTTCATCCTAGCCGGGTAAATTCGATCTCATTATAGTCTAGGGAAATCAGCATTTGACCTGGACAAAATTAGTAAAAATCATAATTTTTGAACAGATGTTCTTTGAGGTGTCCCAAACCCAAATCCACAATAATCACAAAAATTCCAATATGGCTACCCAAGATCTTGAAGGTCAAAGTTTTTTTCAAATATCTTACGTCCTATGCATCGAATACCCATGAGGTCAATGTGAAAATTGTAGAGAATTAAACTATCTACAAGTTTTCTTTTTATTTTCTCCTAACCCACCCCCTTTCGAAATATTCAAGGTCAAAGTTTCAAAAACATGATTTCTCGCGAATATCTCGCGCCAAAAAAATCAAACGGCGATACAGTTAACATGGAAGTTCTAGAGAAATTCAATTATCTGCAAAATTGGTATTTTGTATTTTCCCCAAAACCTCGCCTTTTTCGAGATATTCAAGGTCGAAGTTTAAAAAAGGTTTTTTTTTGCAAATATGTATCGGCCGTACATTTTCAAAAAAACGTTTTTTAAACTTCGACCTTGAATATCTCGAAAAGGGCGAGGTTTTGGGAAAAAATGCAAAATACCCATCTTGTAGGTAACAGGATTCTCTACAACTTTATTGCTGTCTGATTTTTTTGAGGCGGAATGTTCGTGAAAAACGTTTGTTTTTGAAACTTCGACCTTAAATATCTCAAAAGGGGGGGTTGAGAAATAATAAAAAGACAACTTGTAGATAATTCAATTCTCTACAACTTTCGTATTGACCTCATGGGCCTCCGATGTATAGGACGCGAGATATTTGCAAAAGACTTTTTTGGCTAATTTCCCTGTACTGTCAGCTAGTGCCGATGATGATGTCGCATCGGTATAGAAATGGACATCAAAATCAAGCGTATTTTAATCGACTTCAAAATCGATATTAGGCAATAAGGTCTAATTATTATACTCTTCGAAACACAAAACGAAGAATATATTGCATTCGATCGGCACACTTCTAAAACCAGTAATATTGCTCGTAGAGAGAAAAGTTGCATATCACTGTGTTGGCGATCGAATTCTGAACAACTTGTACGTACTTCTGTCCGTCTGTCCGTCCGTCACATTTCTTGTAAGCATAATAATTTAAGAAAGAAAGTTCCAATTGAATTAAAACTTAGACAGTAAGTTAGTGTTAATTAGAGGAAGAACCCTATTGTCTGCGTGTGATAAAATCGATCAATAAATAGAAAAGTTATTAATTTTTTAGATTTGACAAAAAAAAACTTGTAACTTGTAATTAAACACAAAATGTCTAAAACTAATATTATTTACAAAAAAAAAACTGCGAAAAGTATCCTATAGAATGTGCAACAATTACATATATCCAATTTTTCCTACATTTTGTTGAAAGAAATTCCTCCGAACAGAAATTAGAATCCCAAAACATGTTGACACATTGATTATTTCCCACAAATATTTCTAAAATTACTCATTAATAATTTGTTACAGGTATGTACTACGATTGGGAACCAGTATATCACAGTCCACCATCAAATAGATG
Source organism: Stenurella melanura (assembly GCA_963583905.1). Classification (NCBI taxonomy): domain Eukaryota; kingdom Metazoa; phylum Arthropoda; class Insecta; order Coleoptera; family Cerambycidae; genus Stenurella; species Stenurella melanura. The sequence goes on from OY757310.1 coordinate 150,339,135, forward strand.
GTACGGCATGCAAGCTTGGTCTACAGACAGATTGGCACAATACTACTATATAACCGGTGATACGATTGCCCAAGCACTTCTGGACAAATGGGTCGCCTGGATAATTGATAACATTATTTTTGACGGTAACACCTACCAAATTCCTGACAGTCTCCAATGGTCAGGAGTTCCTGGAAATAATTTGCATGTAACCATAGATAGGTACGGTTCCGATGTTGGCACCGCCGCTGCAACAGCTCGAGCCCTAGCCTACTATGCAGCTAGATCTAACGATGAAAACGCTAAAAGTGTCTCCAAGCAACTACTAGACTTAATCTGGGACAACTACCAAACACCCTACGGAGTATCTGTAGAAGAAACTCGTGAAGACTATAGCCAATTCAACGAGCCAGTCTATGTTCCAAGTGGATGGATTGGCAGCTATCCCGATGGAGATATCATTGATTCTTCTGCGACTTTCATCAAACTCCGATCGTGGTACAAGAGGGATCCAGATTGGCCTAAAGTTGAAGCTTATTTGAATGGAGGTCCTGCTCCAACTTTCACTTATCATCGGTTCTGGGCGCAGGCTGATATTGCTCTTGCACAGGGCGCATATGGGCTTCTCTTCGACGAATAAATGAATACAGTGTGCTCGTAGGTGTAATAAAGTGGCTATTTGTCTGTTATTAGCACTAGTCATAAACTCGGCAAATAGGTGGTTCAAACAGGTCCGTGTTGAGTAAATAAAATTTAAAAGAAACAATGTTTTAAATGTTTACAATTATATTGGACTATGAAATATGTGTTCTAATTCCATTTTATTCACATGTTTAAAATAAAATTCAAATTAGTTGCTAGTTTCACTGTGGCTATCGTCACCTAATCTTTGTGTAATGAAAGTGTCTTACTTTAAGCTCGAGCACATTCAAGCACATTAAATGAGGTATCTACTGACACTGGTCTTTACAAGTAGTGGCAGAGCTATGGCATAGTATGTTTGTGTAATTAATCGAGTTAATTCAACAAAAAATCGGCGAAATTTCAGAATTCTCAGGAACAGTACCTATTTTGATGATTTCTTTAAAAATATTTCTTATATACCGGATGATTCAGTTTAGTGTTTGCTCCCCTATTTCTTTTTTATTTCAACAAAAAATTACAACAAACTCTATTTGTAAATCGCTTGTCAAGCTCTATCAAATGACGCCCTTAAATCATATCTGTGATCATATATGCCAAAGTAACGATAGTTGACTTTTTTTTCATCCAACTGTGTAGAAAAAGTATACACTTCCATAAGAAGAATTTCGAGAAAATTAATAAAATATGATAAAACTTCGTTCAAAGGTTTTGTTTCTGAATCAACATGCCATGGAAACAATTGAATTTTGACATTGTTAGTAACGTCACATTTAAATTACTGTTATTTGTGATTGTGTTATTAGTTTTTGTTTTATGCTATATAGTGGCGTGTGTGAGTCGGAAAAAAAATGGTAAATAATTTGAGCCGTAACAAAAGTACCTACCCCCACATTTTCGAGGATCCTGCACACGATGGCGGTAGCAGAACTTCTCTTTGGTTTTGCGCAAACCCCCAAACGGCTAAAAACCATCCCCAAACGAGGTTAAACGCTCAGGATATAATTTTCACGGCACAAAAATATCCTACCATGCTGAGCACGATGATAATGCTGAATATTTATTCCGACCCATCGTAACCCCTCCAACGGCCAATAGTCACCTCCGGAAACGGTGAAAATCTTTCCTTTTTTTTACATCAGCGGCGAAACATACCGCCAATTTTCGAGGATGCTGAGCAAGGTGGTGATACTCCACTTTTTTTCAAACCCCTCCAATTCCTAATGCCTAACAACCATCTCATCTCCGTTTTTAATTAATATAACATTTGTGCATGCCTTTACTGGCTGCGACACAACTTCCGCATTATATAATCAAAGGAAAAAGAACTTTTGACGATTTTGAAGAATGACACTAACCTGAGAAGTGAGTGCGAAGTGTTTCCGAGTCAAAATGCATCACCAAAGAAACTTGGTGATACAGCAATGAAATTAACAAGCCAAATATATTTTTAAAAACCTACTCGTCGATGATTTTGATTCGATCCGATACGAACATATGTGCGCATAATCTAAGAATATTGATATTTGCAAGCTTCCACCGACGGAAGACGCAATTAGACAGCACGCATTGCGAGTATGCTACCATTGTCAGTGCTGGTTGTCAAGAATGCTCAAACCTGTAGAATGGGGATGGATAGATCGCAATATTTGCCTCGAACCAACATTTTCCGAAAAACCATTGGTACCTGAATTTTTCAGAAAAGAGTATCATTGTGCTTGTAAGACCGGGTGTACAACACGAGGCACATGCGTAAAACTAGGTTTGACATGTAGTTCTTTTTGTACACATTGTGAAGGCGAGAATTGTAAAAATACAACAGCAGTAGATGAAAAAGACCTCCCTGAAATGGAATGTAACGAGACTGAGATTGATATTGACGACTTATTGATGAATCTTGTACCGGAAATATACATGATACAGAAACGGCTGATAAAGTCTGTAACTTTGATTGTAATGTACATTACGAAGAGTATCAACTGTAAGAGGCGTAGGTTCAATTAGTTGAGTTATTTTATTGTAAGCATGTATAACTTTATGTTTATTTTTACGCATACATTTTTGTAATGTAAGAAAGTTGACTGTAGCAATGTGGTTAAGCGTAATTGTATGCGTCGAAACAAATGTTCACAATCATTTTTATATTAAAATAAAAGATTGTATTAATCATTCAATAGACCTGCTTTTGGAGGGTTTCGATTAGGTAAATGGGAAAGAAAGACAATTACAATCAAGAAGAGAAGTATCATTATTTTTCCTATACTCAGCATCCTCGACAACAGGCGGTATATGCATTTTGCCGCTGATATTAAGAAAAGATTTTCACCCCTTCCAGAGGTGATTATTAGCCAGTGGAGGGGTTGCAGGGGTTGGAAAAATATTCATCATCAACATTGTGCTCAGCATCCTCGGAACCGGGGGTATATACGTTTTGTCTCTGATATATAAAAAAAATCACTGCTTCCAAGGGTGATTATTGGCCGTTGGAGGGGTTTTGGGGGTCGGCATAAATATTCAGGATCACCATCGTGCTCAGCATCCTCTAAAACAGGGGGTAGGATATTTTTGAGCCGTGAAAATTATATCCTGGGCGTTTAAGTCCCATTGGGGGTGGTTTTTGGCGGTTTAGGGGTTTGCACAATCCCATAGAGAAATTCTACCACCTCCATCGTGTTCAGCATCCTCGAAAACGGGGGGGAGCTACTTTTGTCACGTCTCAAATTATTTACGTGTACGTCCGACTCACACACGCCACCAATACTTATGAATAAATTTACACTAATGTAGAAAACTTGAAGTTTTGAGAAAAAAAATAAACGTTATTAAACCCAGAATCGCACGAGATGAAGAACATACAATTGATGAGACTGATATTTCATATTCCTAAACGTCTAAATTTTGGCAAGCAGTTGCTTAAAAAATAACTATTTTAGATTGTATCATATAGTCAGATGAATCCCATTTCCATAATAATGGAACAGTCAATCGACACAACTACCATTATTGGTCTTAGGATAATTTTCAGTGACTAATTTCCAAAATTAATGTGTAATGCGGAATTCCTAACGGACAAATCATAGAACCAAAGTATCACGAAGGCACACTTAACGGTGAAAGATATCTCCATTACATAATATGATATTACAACAAGATGGGGCACCGGCCACATAATGCTATAATTGTAACGAACCTGCTAGATCCCCGGATCATGCACCGTTGAATTTTTTCCTTTATATCTAAAAGAGTTTACTTTACACCTCTAAATGGCATCGAAGATCTTAAAACTGGAATGGGAGTTGAATGTCGCTGATTAAATGTTGAAATTCTGCAATATGTATGTATCCAAGACGTGATAAACACAGATCAATTATGTTCGCCTTGTATATGTGTAAATACCTTTACCGACTTTTTCTATTAATGTTCGTGTATTGATAATTATTTTTAGTGTTGCTTGGTGGCTTAAATTAATTTTCTGCATAGGGGCCCTAAAACTCCTTACTTCGCCACTGTTTAAAGGGATCCTCATACAAAATAAAATCCATTTAATTTACCATACTTATTATGAGACGTTTTTGCCGCGGTCAAAAGCTAAAGCCTCAAAAATGGGCTCCAAAATATTTGGTTTCCTTGATTTTTTGATAATAACGTTACGACGCGGTAGATTATTATAAATCAGAGAAACCACACATGTTCTGTGGGCTCCGGAAAACAGTTATATAAACTGTTTTCTACACACCTTACACATTTTCTACACATATGATTAGTCGTGCTAAAAAAGCAACATTAATTTTTTAGGCTGTGAGTTCTTAAAAAAAATGATTTTTGAATTTTGGAAAATTTAACAAACGGTCGCTAAAAATTATTAAATAAAATTTCACCGTCTCGTCGTTCAGTTAAATGAATCTTATTAACTAATATCGATTTTGAGATCGGCTTAAACTACGCTTGATTTGTTCATTTTTACATCAACCTCAAAATTGATATTATTGATATTTACCTACGCCGCGTACCAACGTACTAAATAATTCCCGTTTATATACGATTTGCAGTACTTCTAACAAATGATATAGCGACTCCGATCATTTTAATTGCAGCCTAATGACATAAAACAAAATGTTCTAAATTAAATACCTAGTGATTATTTTTGTTTTTCTTAATTTACTTTTAATCGTATATGTGTATATATGTATATATAGTTGTTATATTTAATACATTTTCCACGTTACTTTTTTTTCTCTCTTCGTATCATTAGTTATTCGTAGTTCGTACATTTAAGTCAATTTTTTGTTCATTTCACTTTCTTTCTATGTTGTGTATCTTGTGTTTTACTTAATTAATGCTTTGTATACCTTTATTCCTCTTCTGTAATTGGGTATCTTACCTGTTAAATAGTGTATGCAATAAATAAATAAATAAATATTAGGTAATAATGTGCAATTAACCGAACGAGGCGCCGCGCGCCGGTGAAATTATTTCATGATTTTTAATGGCTGTTTTTTTTAAATGAGGTTCAATTTTAGTTTTAAAAAATGTTTGTATTATTTTCTGAGTGCTTCTTAGTAACCAAAATTATGCAATTACAGCAGCTCTGCTGAGTTCGCCATTTAAAATATTTAACTTTTAAATAAACACAATTGTAGCTGCGGCGCATCCGCCATATCCTCGCATAGAGGATACGTTTTTTCGAGTTTTGCTCGCCTTATACTAGATATAGTTTAAGGAAACTAATAGGGGACTACTGCTGTCTCACACTCTACAGTTTTCAATTCCGTAGCAATCGGTTAAGCCATTCCAGAAAGATCAATTGAACAGCAAGAAAAAAATCCACTTCCTGTTTTAACATTTCTAAAGTTAGTTAACAGCTTACTATGTCTATGAATAAAGTATGCAGTTTTCTCAAATGCTTTATATAATATCTTAGTTCACCTTGGGAAACTTTTTAAAACTTAGGAAAGTACCTAACAAAGAATATCTGGTATGCCGTCTCCAAGTATAGGTTTTTAGGGAATGTTAGCGAATTAATCTATTGTTTATTCTGACGAAGGTTTAATACTCCCCTGGTTCTTTCCGATCAAATATAAGACAGGGATGTTCAAACTCCTTACTTTTTTAAAGATTTCGGTGGCAAAAAATGTGGATCGTAAAAAATTAGTTCAGTCTTTAGGACGATGTCGAATGCATACGTCTTCAGGTCATAAAACAATATATTAAAACTGACGACATAGCATGTATCTATAGGCCACAAATAGGATACAATATACTAGGTCTGTTAATTTATGTAACATTTGAAAAATATAAATAAGTCATCAAATAAATTACAAGATATATTTATTTACATATTTATTTTAAATACATACAGTCAGATTTTGTATTATGCAAATAATGTTACCATCAAACCCCATTAATCAAGTCTTGATACTGTGCATAATTTAAAACACTACACTACAATCTTAACATAAATCATTTTGTACAAATAAATTATTTTATTTGTCCTAGTCCTAATATCAGTCATTTTACCATACAAAATCATCCTGAAAATACATCTATAGTACTTATAACAGGCATTAACTAACAAGGACTGAAATTCGTAATAATATTCTTAGTAAAACTGTTGTCATAAGAAAACATCGTGGTCCTAATACATTTTCGTAAAACTCACCTAATCAAAATATAATATACAATAACATTAGCAAATATATATTCAATCAACTCCACCTTACATATGTTTTTGCAAATGTATTTTTTCAGTTCTAGTGCAAATAGAACTACATTTGAAGTTAAAGGATTAATGATATTAGTTAAGTCATCCAATTATAATTTACAAAATAATAAGTAAGGTCTTGATATTACACTTCAGATGTTGAGATGTTTTGAAAAATACCAGATTTATGCATCTCAATGGCACTTGTAAGTCAGCCTTGTCATAGTGTCGACCAATCGTAGGCAAAACAAATAGTATATTATTTTAATTATATTTGAAAACAGAATCCAAATTTGTTATTATAATAAGTGGTCTATTTAAAAAGACACAAGTTTAAAACGTCACGCCTAAATAGAAAACCTTACATATTTTTAAATTGTTTTAAATAATACCCTTTATGACCTTATGACCTATGCCTTTGAAAATTTTTGATAACTTTTGCAAGAATGCCAGTAGGATTCAAGTTGCCAAATCCCATATATAACATTTCAGGTAAGTATCTATTACTTACCTGAAATACCACTTTAGTTTTTATATTTTTTACAAATATGGAATCAATTAAAAATTCTGAAAAAATTCGTGCACATAGTAATCCCAATAACCTGTCAATTTTTTTGGACTTTATTGGGCATCACTAAAGCCCTTTAAAATATTTTAAAAAATTTTAACATCGAATATTTTTGTTATGATAAGGAGGTCCGGAAAATTTTATTTGATCGTATTATTTGTGACCAAATAACGTAACTCTTAAGGTAGTTTAGAAATTTCCAAACCCCGTGTGTCAGACGCAAGATTCAATTTTTTTATTCTTTCAAAGATCAAATTTTTTCGTAAAAAGTTTCCCTCTTGGTATCAAAAGTCATCAGGCATGCGTAAATAGTCTCCTAAAGAGCAAAAAGGCACGCACAGGAGTCAAAAGACATTCACCAAGGTAAAGATATATTTAATCCTCTTCCCTGTCCTCTTCAATCACAAGATAGATTCTTCAGATCAAAGAGACACGTTTTGGCTGGGCAGATTATTTTTGATAGATGTCTGCCTTAGAACAAATAGTAGATAATTGCTGCCAAGTGGAAGCAACATCCTACGGTGCGTAGGCTATTCGCACAGTTGCAGCAATATTCAGTAATCGCAGCAATACCAGCCTCCTCCGAGTCATAGTGGACCTAAAGCACTTATGTGTTTTTGTATATGTGTCTGGATTTTACTTCGAACCTAATTATACCCGGTGAAACTTTCAAATAAAATATAATCCAAAAGTTATCTATTCTTTCGTCATACAAACTTAAAAAATATTCATGTTAGTATTTCCGGATTCCACCGCGATGATGGCACTGCAGTCTCTTCACACGAGGCCTATTATGTTTTACACCTTGTAAGTGTAACGATATGATCCCTAGTAACATGATCGATATACCCTCCACCTCACGGCCTCTTAAACTTACTTCTTTTTAAAGAGGGGGTGACTTTGGTTCCAGGAGAGTGTCCTTTGCCCCAGGGGTTGATTCATTACCCAAGCTTTCAGAGCTACTCTTCCTGTTTAATTAACGTGAGTTTTTGTTAAAAAAAAATGAAAAAATTAAACTTTGGGCCTCCTGGCGCATGGGGTTTGGAAATTTTTAAACTACCTTAAAAATTGCTTCATTTGGTTGCAAATAGTGTGATGAAATAAAATTTTCCCCACCTCTCTATCATAACAAGAATATTCGACTTTAAAAAAATGTTAGTGGGGCCCGATAGAGCTCCAAGAAATTGAGGCAACAAGTCTTTGGGATTACTATATGCACGAATTTTTTCACAATTTTCAATTGATTCCATTTTTGAAAAAAAATAAAAACTTAAATGGGCCCTCCCTTCGACAGGTGGGGGGGGGGGGCATATACGGACCGGGTTGGCCTTATTCCTTAGGCCCAAGAAACGATCCTATCAAGTTTATTCCAAAATCCGTGTCAAGGGGCATTTCACCTATCTTATCCCGAGGTACCCTTTCCCAATCCAATTCATAAGGCCAATCTCAAACACCGCTTATCTTCAACCATTTATATAATACTCACTGTTACCCTGGGATAATGGTTTATAAAATAAAAATGCGTCTATATTTACGGTTATTATGCTGAGACTTTCGACAAGATCGTATCGTTGACCGATGTTTTCGAGTAAGTACCTACTAATACAGTACGCAAATTAGACAAAACAATAAAATAACATATTCGAGCTTGAAATAATAAGAACTCGCCGTGACAACAATAGTAACAACTGTTTTGGCGATGACAAAGCTGTTGCTTGAGAGCGCAGAAGATAATTCGATTCACTTATACTTGACGTCAAGGCATTTCTCGTTTAAATCGCTTTGATATAATTCTCTGAATTGGTACTATTTACAATACAATTTATGTTTATTATACCGTGCGTGTAGTGACGGGCTAGGTATAGGGAGCAAGAATTGCAACATCGTCTATGCCCGTCGGCAATGAATAGCTACAGCTGGAATACTTCAGTCAAAGATTAGAGAATTAACAACATAAGGCAGTCAAACAGAGAGAACGAAATAGACAAAGATCGTTGTTAACTCCAATTTAAAGGGACACGACATCCAGTGGAGACAGTTTCGGGATTTGTCGGGTACGCATTAAATAGTCTAGACCATTTTATAATATAAATTACACAGAAAACGTCTCAGAATTACTTTTTTACTTTCTATCCTATGCTAATTAGAGAGATACCTGGCTTTGTGCCGTCGCATTGGGCGAGTTTGCTGCTGCTGGGTTGTCAGATCTCTCGCACTATATGAACGTACATGTCTAATTCTGCGCTACACGCACTGTATCTTGAACTACGACCAAATTGACTAACTCACACCAAGTTCTTGTAACAATAAGTTTCCAGAAAAGCCACTTAGCTCCCGAACTACTATCCATCTTTGCCCATTCAACATTCTTTGCGATAGTTAATTGTCACGGCTAGGTTGATTCATTCATGCAACATTTCAAATTTCATTTTGAAAATTTTATTTTCAATTTGAAACTTCTGAAAGTTTCAATGTACTCTCATACATTTCTGAAATATCTCAATTTCATTAAAGTTTCAGATTTATCTGAAAATTACCACATTTTTGAAACAAAGTCTGTATTTCCGTTACATCAAACGAAATTTGAATTTCGCGTGACTTGATTTTAAAAAATAAGGATTAAAGTTTAAAGTTTTTGACATTTGTTTTAGTGGTTAGGTTTGCTCAAGGTCGCGGGAAGACGAAAAAACGTCGTTAAGTGTTAAAAATTAAAGAATCCTACTTTAATTCCTTTCTAGGTTGCATTTTTGCTTTAATAAGAAAAACTTATTTTGCATAAAAAAATATATCAATAACATAATTTCTAACTGAGGTCATTGATTAATAACCTTGTAATGTGTTAGAGTTTGGATTTTAATCTCAATCTACCAGAGACCCTGTTCTGGAATCAGAGAGTGGAGGATGTCAATGGTTTTTCTCTTCATCTCCCTACGTTTCCTTCTTTTTCTTTCTTCCGAAATGAGTATTCTCTCGGGTGAAAAATAAATGTCCAGGAGATTTTTAAAATATATTGATAAATTACCTGCATGTATAGTTTGAGAAATTTATTATTATTTTTGCTTTTTACGAATATGTTTGTAAGTTCTAATCTTATTAAGGAGAAAACAAAACATGTTTTTTCATATTAAAAAAAAACATTGAAAAATAAAATTGTTTGAGACTAGTTTCAAAAGTGAGATTTATTAGTCATTATCTCTCGGAAGTTTAAAAAATTACGAATATTATAACTACAGAGCTTAAGTAATCATTTCGTGAAATTCTGATTTCAATGTTTCACTTATCTTCCATAATATTAGTGAGTTATTCAATTAAATTTCATAAAATGAAAGTTTCATTGAAATTTCACGAAAGCTTAATGATACTTAATGTTTAATTTTATATTTAAAAAACTTTATAAATTTTAGATGCATTTCGAAACTTTCACAAAAATGTCATTGAAATTTCAAAAATTTTGAGTTTCATGAAATTTTGCATCTCTGAGTTGGTTTAGACTATAGTTGTAAACCTGATATTACGCCAACACTGAATAGTACTACAATTAACACTCGTTTCACTAATCAAGGTAGGTATCACCTCGATAACTAGAACTATTGTAATACTGACACACGATGGTGACTGGGTTGGTGGAGTGTTCCATGAACACATCTTCAATGTATTGATATGAGTTCATGTAAATTATGAGCACTTGTCATCAGTTTCGTAAAAGAAATGTATCAAATAAAATAAAAATTTTTGCTTTAGATAAAAATAATCATTTTTCAATTTGAAAAATAGTGTCTAAGAATCTAAGACTGCAAAGATGATTTAGAGTTGGAAATTTCGATGTAATGAATGGGGATGTGAGTAATGGCCTGAATGTGTTGATCTAGGAACTGTCCTTTGAGAAAACTGAGAATAAGTATCGTCCTGGCCAGGATGCATCAGTAACACGGGATGTACACTTAGAGACTTTCTGGATCCTGCTACACTCGCCGAATCTCCGATGAAGGCGCTATTCATTTCTCCTGAAAACAGACAAATGTATAAATAAAATATTGTACTAAATAATTATTTTGTGTACTAATATGATAGAGTGGACCGAAAAACAATTTTATTCTTATTTGATTCGCTATACCGCGGAAAAATTGCCCCTTGGCCAGATACGTAAAATAAAACAAAGAAATAAAAAACCGGCTCAGATCTTCAGGTTGCGCATCGTCTTCAAAGTTCTTAAAAGTTAGTGAAATTCAACTAATCTTCTTGTTTTTTTAAAAGGCGTTAAACTGATTCTGCTGTACCTCGGAAAACTTGCACCTCGGACAGATAAATAAAATCAAATCAAAAATCGGTTAATATCTTCCGGTCGCGCATCATGATAGTTACTACAACCATCACAAGGATAAGAACATTCAAAGCAAACATTGAAGATTTCAAACTAAAATGACTGATGACGATTTTACTTTCATTAATTAATTCTGTATTCCGAAACAGTTGGTATCGATGCTTTGTCAAACACTGATTTTACTTTCTGTGCCCTGTCGCCCCAACTTTAGAAAAACTAGCACACTTTTCGTTAGCCTCCAGAGCCAATTTATAACGTTCCTGGAGAAAATATTTGAGGCCGTCCCGATGAGTTGGAAGTTTATTCACCAGTAAGTCTCTTAAATGGCCGAATAAGGGGCATTCAAACGCCTGTCGAGTAATTTTCTTGGAAGCTTCCATAACACTGTCATTAATAACTCAAAACAAAACACAGGTTAAGAGGAACACTGATTATTGCAAGCAGATCTACGTAATACAAATCATCGCAGCGCGTGGCGGTATGTGAGAGTAGAAGGGTGAGCCAAGTTCGTCCTTGGGTCGCAGGATGCGCGACCGGAAGACATTAACCGATTTTTTTGTTTTATTTCACTTATCTGTCCGAGGGGCAAGTTTTCCGCAAGTTTTAGCAATTCGACTTTAATCAGTTGATACATTTAAAAAAAAACACGAAAATTAATTGGATTTCGCTAATTTTCATGAATCTCGAAGACGATGCGCGACCGGAAGAGCTCAACCGATTCTTTCTGTGTTTTATTTTACTTATCTGCCGAGGGACAAGTTTTACGAGGTATAGCAGTGCGACCTAAATCAGTTTGACGGCTTTTAAAAAATACGAAGATTAGTTGAATTTCACTGATTTTTACGAACTTTGTAGACGATGAGCGACCGGCAGATCTTAACCGCTAGGTTAAATTTTTTCTCTTTCACTCGAGCCGTCAATCGAGATGGACGTATTTGAAATTTTGTTAAATCTTTAAGGGGGATGTTAAGATGGAGAAACCTTATGGACGTATAAGGCAATAGTTTCAAGTAATTATATATCGTTAAATACCATCTAACGTTTAAAAATATTGTTTTAGGTTATTCTTTAAAATAACAAATTTCCTTTTATCGTCGAAGTATCTCGACGTTGCACTTTTGCTTTAAGCAAGATTATATACGTTCAATTTTGATACTACGTTTTTGTATACGTTTTCTTGAGAACAACTTTTTGAATAAGAATACGGCGTTTGTCCTTATCACGAAATTTTTCTATTTAAGAATTTCTACCAAGTAAACGAAAACGTGGGCGAAAAAATTTCCTTAATTCTTATCACTTATGTTCAAGTACGTTCTCTACGATTTCATAACCTCCAAAATGGAATTGTCCCACATGTGACATCGCGCTAGAGGAACAAAATGGAGATCCTGAACCATCTAACTACACAAAGGTTAAAATCTATTATCATCGGAGAACAGGGGCGTATTTAGGAAGTTCTCTCATAGGGATATTAAAACAAAGATAAATACTTTTTATTATTACATGTAAAAGAGATCATTTTCACATGTAGTTTTGGTTCATAAAGTGTCAATATTTTGTCGTTATGTACAACTTTGCTTAATGTAATTGTAGTTATTTTATAACATGATATTATTTGAATTTTACCAGTATCGCAGATTCGCTTTGTCAAAGTACTTTTGTTTTGGATATGTCTCAGTGGATAGACATATCGGTAATTATCTGCACATAATACGCGTCGTGTAATCTGAAGTTTTCAGGATTTGACCTGTCAAATCATATCACTTATGTGGATTATTTATCTAAAAGGAATACGGATGTTCGGGGCGTGGTGTAATGTGTATCTGTTTGTTAGGAATCGAGTCTAGTATTAATTTTTATTAGTTATATAACTTGGGGTGTCCCATATTTTATCTGCTAGAGATAAGTTTTAGTATTATTTTTTTGTGGTTATATAACTTGGGGTGTCCCGTTTTTAAGTAAATTTGACATTACGCAGCAGGAGCAGCATACTAGTGGACTCAAATAAATGTTAGGTTCGAGCGAAATTGCATATCTTCTATTAGGCTAAGTTTTATTATCTTATCGTTGTAATATATTTTGTGTTGCCATTCTAGTATATCTAATGGTGTATCGTGTTGCATTTTTGTATATCTAATGCTGTAAATATTTTGTTTGGTAGTTTGAGAGATACCTTTGTAATATGTGTCTCATAAAGGCTCAGATTTAGTTGTAATATATGATTTTTTAAGTAATGAGGCAACGTTACGAGACGTACTATTACAAAAGATGTAATATATATTTCTGTCTGTCGTAAACGCCTCAAATTTACCTTGCTGTTGAGCAACTTGTAATATACTGTAACTTATAATATAGTATATTTTGTAAATATTTCTTTCTATTTGATGGTACTATTGTTTATCTCTAGCTTTTCTTTCCCTTGATTATACTAGTTAATCATTGCGCCCAAGCCTTGAACTCACGCCCTATTTGCTCTCGGTATCTTTACTGTGCTAGCCAGGTTAAACCAGTGACGCTAACCACGTTGCTCGTAGGGTGGCCCAGCTTTGAATAACTTGGGCAAACTAAAACCTTCCAAATCAACGCCACACTCCTTACATTGATCAGACGTAATCTTTCCTCTTCACTTCTCTTCTCTAATAATAGACCAAGCAAATAAAGGTCTTTACCTATATAAATTAGTAGCCGCAACATTTTTGCAGAATGGCTTTGGGAGAGCTAATGGGAAAGCTTTCTCATTTCGTGAGTCAAAAAATGTCATTTGCATCATCGTTCTTTATCAACGATTAGAGCAGAAAAAGTTCTCTTAAAATACTGCAAAAACTGTCGGTCATAAAGGAAAGTGAAGAATGGGTGATTTGTGCGCAATTAAAATCCCTACATCATGAGACTTTCTAAATTAAAATCTCCAGCAGTAAAAAAGTAATTGCAAAAGACCCGCCTTGTCAAATTAAAGTTTTATGAAGTCTCAAAATAAAAACGTTATGACTTGTTTATTAGCGAGAATCAAGCATTTTTTTAAAGTAATAATTTACAGTCATGATTTACAAAAATGGGTAGCTCTTTTTGCAGAAAGGTTAGTTAGATATTACAAAAATGTTTTATTAATCAATTTTAGTCGAAAATTGCGTCCTCCCCTGGAGGTCAAATTTGTCTATTTTTTCCCTCGGTGGGATGATCAAATAGCATTGTGCAAAAACTATTACACCCACAGCATCCATCTTTTGCACACTTATAAAGCAGTATAAAATACTTATTTATAAAAGTTTTATAAAATTGTAACAATAGATTAAAAAGAATAATTAGAAAATGACTATATTGCATGTTTTTTTGCAATAACTTTTTTATCTCTAGATCGATTTTAACTCAGAATGATAGGGATTTTGATTGCGCACAAATCACCCATCCTTCACTTTCCTCTACGACTGCTTTTCTAGTTTTTTCAGTATTTTAATAAAACTGATTATCCGCTCTAATTATTGATAAAAAAATCGGTAAAGTTATTTACACAGAACTTCCCTCGTTATTTATGCATGACAGTCACTCAAAAAAATTGTTAATTACGAAATGACATTGGGAATAATAATCGGAATATAATTATTGGTATTATTACAAAGAAAACCTGATAACTTTTGGTCAAAGAAATATACAGAGTGTTCATCCAACAGCAAAAGTTCAATATACTAAATAACAGGTGCCAAATATGGAAGGCTTGCGCAAATACCTTTATAAATGTCCACCATGACTCAATTATTTCTTGGGATGCCATTATTCAATAAAAGTATATAATAGGATATGCCAAATATTATTGCCATCTCTAACATTTTCAATCCCACATTCACGTAATGGAGTGGAAGTATAGTGGTGATTAAAATATAGAACAAATTTTCAAAAATGTTTTCTGTCTATTCTAGTGTTAAATTTTTTTCCAAATTGATGAAAATATGTTGCAAATTTTTTTTTTCGAAATAGGTTTAGAATGTTATGAAACGTGAAAATTTTTAATTTGAGCAAAAAAATATTTCGTCTATTCTATAATGGTGATAAATAGATTACTAAAACATGTTTTCATTTTTTTTAATTTTTCTAAAACATTTTTAAATTTGTTTTAATAAATTTGGAATGCCATGGAAACGTGAAAATTTTAAATCGGAAAAAAAATTCCATCTATTTGTGGTAAAAATTTTTCAAAAATTTAAATTTTTTTTTTATTTTTCTTTAAATAGATTTAGAACGCATTGAAACGTGGAAATTTTAAATTTTGAGAAAAAAAAAAATTATCCATTTTGGTGGTAAAAATTTGTTCAAAAATGTTGGTAAAAAATTTTCAAAAATTTTTTTCTTTTAAATAGGTTTAGAATACCATGAAAAGTGGAAATTTTAAATTTGAACAAAGAAAAATTTTTTTTTAGTGGTAAAAATTTTTTCAAAAATGATTGAAAAAAATTTTCAAAAAATTTTTTTTCCTGAAATAGGTTTAGCGCGTCATGAAACGTGGAAATTTTAAATTTTAGCAAAAAAAAATTTTTTTCACTATTTATTCCGTTTAGGCGGCCCACCTGTATATTTTTCAGTGAAAATTCTACCAGTTCTTCGCTGACAGTAGCGTCAACTACCTGCCAAATTTCACTGCTCTCCGTCAAGTAGTTTTTTAGTAAATGCACCAACAGACAGACAGACAGACAGACAGACAGACAGACAGACAGACAGACAGACAGACAGACTGACGGAATTGAAAAACCTATATTTTCGTAATCTACGTGTTCTGAAACGTCAGAATCCGTAAAAATCTCGGAGGGTGATTTTTTCTCGAATACAATACTTCCCTTCGGTATGCGAGGGAAGTAAAACGATGATGCAAACGAAATGAATAGCGTTTCCCATTACCTCTCCCAAAGCCATTCTGCAAAAACATTGCGCTACTAATTTTTCTAAAAATTCTGTCTTTTTTTCCTTCATTTGCATGGCCTATAATTATCTATTTAAATTATGAATGCAATATTGAATGTTTGAGTTTTACTTTTTGTAGGTATGTGTAATGCCGTGTTTCTATTCCACGCAGAAAACTACCGTGTAATATTTTTCGTTCTAAATTATAAAGTATACTTCTTAATCACTCTAAGCTGCTTCTCCAGGATACACCATTACATTGTTGCAAATTGTATAGGACACTTCAATTCAAATCGAAGTGAACGTGAAGTCGGTCAGAATTTTTGTAACAATCTACGATACGTGTTTGTAAATGCCACAATCGTAAAATTGCAAGAACAGATATTACCCTACGGGCTTGGGATAAATCAATGTAATAAAAGTGTTATGCAATAGAATTTGTTGAAAACTAGATTGTAAAGATATTATAAAGTTAGACATCAAGCTAAGCAAACTATATTCAACAACTGATAAATAATACACTGAACTGAACTTGTGGTAGGTACCTTGTGAAACATCTTGAAAAATAATTGTTAATTATAAATTAAACACTGCTTTTAGATGAATCAATCTAAAGGCCTAATAAGCCGAAACATATGTAGAGTATTTATAATACATAGATTGATTCATCTAAAAGCAGTGTTTAATTTATAATTACCAACTGATAAATACTTGAAATATATTTTTGACTCATTAACGAATATGAACGAATATGAAATAAACGAGTAGTAGTAACAATAAATCAAATATTTGTAAATATAATAGTATAGGAGCTATTTTTATCAGCTAGATACATGATTAATCCTACTTCTTGGATATAGGCAGACAACAAAATTAATATGAGTAATATCAGTGGAAACTTGATTAATAAATTAAATGAAATAATTTTAACAACCGTTGCCTTAGGAGTCACTGCTTCCTCATTCAGATTTATCATCCAAGTCACTTTATAGGAAACATCTTGACTATATTTGCACTCTAGTACGTGGAAATTTTTGGTCAAAGAATTTTAATAACATTTGGGGCAGATGTCATAGAAGAATAGAATGTACAACAATTATATAAAAAGTGTAGTAAATCGGCGAAGAGTATAATGGTTAGCTTGTTTTGGTTTACATGCTCCTCTATCTGATCACTTCGATATTTTAAATCACTTATTTTTTCGTCATGTTCCTCTAGGGACTTATTAATACTCGTTGTTCGGAAAGTATTTGTTTAACTGCATAAACATCAGATATACTAGGCTGTGCGGTGGTACATATATCATTATTAGTTACTATTGGCAATACATTTTCTGCTTGTATTTTTTTCTTCGATAATTCACACATACATATGATCTCACCAGATGTACCTATAAAACGTTATATCTTTTTTCAATATACCTGAACAGTTATAATGATTTTTGTTGCATACCTTACATACAATTCTAGATTTTGGATTAATTGCTTTATTACAACCTTTCCCACAAGCTGACATGATGAGAACCATTGACTGTCTTTATGGCACGCCACAGATAAATATTTTTTGTTACAAAAAATCACAGTAAAACAGCAATTTCTCTATATAGTTATTCAATAATTTCTTAGTGAAGTAAAATTTCACTTAATACACCATGGTCACTGTCACTTAATGAATATTTTAGTCCAAAATACAGTTTTTAAAATTTAATTTTTCCTCCAAAAGACCATACATTTGTAGTAAGATGTCACCTTGAAATTGGGACAGCTTTCTTTTATTTTCAGTGTCATTTTTGAGAGATGAAGAAACAACACTTTATACTCGTTCAACAACTACACGATGTTGAATTTTTAGCAGAACGGTGCAACAGCACACACAGCAAGAGAAAATATAAGTTTACAGATACACAAGTTGAGTTTCCTCCAGGATCATCATGTTTTACTGTTATGAACTATTTTGTTATCGATTACTTGAAAATAGGATTTTAAGAACTCGTGTACATAAGTTGCAGGAACTCGAATAAAGAATCGTTGAAGACTGTGTAACCATAACGCCGCATAGTGGGACAAAAAGCTACATTTGTGGGCGAAAATCGCCTGCCAACTCAAATTTTGACCAAATTTAATAATTGTTTTTTTTTTAAATGCTCGTGAGGAATGCCCAACTGCTACAATTTTGAAATAAATAAAGCATAACCCAAAAAATAAAAAATAGTGCTAGACAATATCTTTAAGAAAAAATATCTAGATTAAATAAATCCATTGTCGCAAAAAATGTTATATAGGGGAATCTCAAAGTAGAAAATAGAGAAAAATACTTTTGCGAACAACAATATATGTGTTACATAGCCTAAAAAAATTAAAAAATCAATTTTATTGGCTAACATCGCCTGTCAGCTTTATATTTAACAGAATTTCTTTTTTTTAAATGTTCAAGTTGAATGCATTTTCAATGGACATCTGCTACAAATTTGATAACAGTAAAATATAACCTAAAAAATCCAAAATATTAGCAGAATATTTTTTTTAATTGTATCTATATCAAATGAGCCTATCATAGCAAAAAAAATGTTCAAGAATGGAATAATGGGCATGAAAATTTGGTAGATTTCCCCACTCGGACGATAAAAATTCGAGAAATATCTCAATTTCTAGAATATGGACCTAAAAGAGCAAATTTCTGTCATCCGAATTCGGAAATTGATAAAATTGGCCAATTTTATTGTTTTCCTAAATGTCCTTAAATGAACGAATTTTCTAGAAATCGGAACATTTTCCGAATTTTCAACATTCGAGTGGTGAAATAAACATGTTCCATGTTAAAAAAAAATTAATCAGAAACCTACAATAAATTCACATTTTTTTTTGTTTGTTTTTAGGTCAGGTCTATTGCCGTGTAAGTTCTTTCATAGTTTGATCAATTAAGTTATGTTAGGTTTAGACCTTTTTGGTCATTAACTATTTGGTTATATTACGCTAGGCTTAGAGTTTCTCGTGTACACTATTCTGCTCGTTTATAGTTTGACCAATTATGTTTTGTTAGATTTTGCGCTTCTTGTATATAGCTTTCTACTCGTTCATGGTTTGATCCATTAGCTTATATTAGGTTTACCTTTCTGCTTGTTTATTGTTCGATTCATTAAGTTTTCTTATGTTTATAGCTTATCGTGTATACCATTCTGCTCGTTCGTGATTTGATCCATTAAGTTATGTTAGGTTTAGGACTTGTGTATACCTTTCTGTTCGTTTATATTTCTATCTATTTTTCAGATAAGATATAAGACAAATTTGTATATATTTTGTTAATGAAACAATTTTTCTTCATTTGCTACCTTCTAATTCCATTATAGAACATTTTTTGCTCTAATAGGCTCATTTGATATAGACAAAAAGAATTTACAAAAATGTTCTGCTATTATTTTGGATTGTTTAGGTTATGTTTTACTGTAAAGCTGACAGACGATGTTAGCCAATAAAATTGATTTATTAAAAATTTTTAGGTTATGTAACACATATTCGAATGTATTGCTGTTCGCAAAAGTATTTTTCTCTATTTTCTACATTGAGATTCCCTTAACATTTTTTGCGATAATGGATTCATTTGATCTAGATAAGAATACTGTACAAAAATTGTCTAGTATTATTTTTGATTTCTAGGGTTATGTTTTGTTTATGTTTATGTTAAGGTTTATTTATTTCAAAATTGTAGCAGTCGGACGTTGAAACTACATTCCTCACGAGCATTTTAAAAGACAATTATTAAATTTGGTCAAAATTTGAGTTGGCAGGCGATTTTTGCCTACAAATGTAGCTTTTTGTCCCACTGTGCGATGATACTGCCGCAGAATGCTTTTTGTAGCATAAGGAGGCCCGTAAACCTGTGCAATAAACATGAAGGGAGGGCAATTTTACCAATTTCCTTACATTTACTTTTTTTTGTTAATAAAAACGTTAATAATCTTTTATTTGATTTATTATAATTCATTGAAGCCAAGAGAGCATTGTCAGCAAGTAACGATTACTTTGAAGAATGTGGAGAATTAACATCATGGTCATCTAAAACAGATGACGCCTGGAGTACCCTGGGAGAGCAGAAAAAAACCCATGAGAGTCGCGTGGATGATTATTCTAAGCATAAACTTTGTAGATAAAGTGCGAGATCGCGGGACTAGTGGTTGTGGACTGCTAGCACCTCAAGAAATTATTATGAGGTATTGTTTACATTTTCAACAATAACACATTTAACTGTTTAGATAAATCATCTCATGTTACTTTGTTATTTATGTGATTATATTGTGTTTAACAATATGTGGCCTAAATCTAGTAGATCCGCTCTAAAACGCCCCTCGTCCCTGTCATCTTCGACATTTATATATACCCTTAACTGCACTCATGCTACACCACTGGCAGCAGCAAAGATATGCCCATAAAGCAAATGATGTAATATATAAAACGTGAATCCCACACATCCTATATACCTACATATGAAAGGAAGTTGACAATTTTATGATATTTAATAAAGGTTAAGTGTGATTATTTATTGTATGCATTCTCATAATTACATAAATCCTGACCTACCTTTAAACAGACTGGCAGCAGCATAATGCGGATCTGGCTGCAGCCTAACATGCCTCGTGGCCAAAATGAAGGCCAAAGTAGACAAGATAACAGCATCCAAACACCCAATGGCAGCGAGTAAGTACGCCCAACGAATTCCACAACTACCAAGTGCATATTTGTCAGATGATGGGCCGCATACTTTCCGTACGCTCTCGTCGGACCAGCCTGCTGGGAAACTGGAGCAACCGGCAATCATGCATGCAGCTGAAGAGAAAAAAAATGTGTTAGTTTTATGTTGTGGAAAGAAATGTTCAGTTACTTAGGGTAAAAACTTAAAAGTAGTTATAATAATTTCATCAGAAAACTAAACAATGTGATCTGCGTAGAATAGAATAACGTGGAAACATTTAATATCATTTTATAAATACATTATTTTCATATTTTTATTAATTTATTTTATTTTTTTGTTCACTTTGCATGATTCCATTCGATCACGATATTTTTTTATTAGAGGTGTACCTTTTACTAATTATTGATCCTACTATAGAATAATCTAGAATCAAAACTTCTAACTCTAAAAAGCCACTTGATCGATAACCTAACATGGGAGAACTAAATAATATTACCAGACATATTGCAACTCAAGGTTTTTGGGCAGGGAATATATATTTCAAATTTTAATATATATAAAACAGTATATATAACATATATAGTGGACTACCACTTTCCTGAATTTTGTTTTCCAAAAAACTGCCAATAAATTATAATTGCATTCAAATAGTCAGTTAGTGATGTCGCCAATAATCATTTTACGGCACAGAACATCAACATGAAATATCAACAATTTTCATTATAAACAATATTAATCTAAAGGCACCGTGGACATATAGGCAACATATATATGTTAAAAACAAGAAATGTACGGAATATCGATTCAAAAATGCTTGAAAGGTAAGTATTTAGGCTATTTATGTAACAGTGTTAGTAGTTCGTGTTTTCCTTGTGTGGATCCATTCTTCTTTCCATTTTTCCTAATATTCACCTTATCATTGGAAATTAGGTCGTAGTGTGACCAACATTCAATTCTATGACCTTTAGTAGTTCTAGCTATTAAGTTTATAGTTTCGTTGCCAACTATCCTAGAATGTCCCTTCATATAAACAAAGATAACGTCTCTGTTTAGTGCGCTCAGTTTTACAATTTTTTCCAAAATAATTATTATTATATTATATTTTATAATACTTTTGGCATTCTGCATTAAATATTGAACAGTGTTTATTAAGCTGATATTCAAAGGACAGTGCACTATTCTTTATAAGAAAATCCACAACCAACGCCATTTCTAGACTTGGGTCCGTTGATTTTTTTTTTACTAATTGATTATTAATGTGGCATTATTATATTTGGAAAAAATTACTTTGGTTTTAAGGTACAATATATGATAGATGATATGAAGTAATGGCAAGGTCTCCTCTTCACATAAAGAGCTATGATTTGGGATGTCAGCAGCTAAAATAGCTAAATAGCTCAATGGATTCAAGGAAAATTAAATGAAATACACTTAATAGCGTAATTTTTCTTAAATTAAAATCTGTGTGTTCACGACACTCAATGGGGTTTTAACCAAATAAGAAGTAAGTCTAGCCAGACCTTTTCAAAAAATTGGAATACATTTTTTGGTCCGATCTATATTGCACAATCCAGAGTTTGAAAATCATTAATTACAGAATCTTACGTAACCATATTAGTCTATTTTTCATTTAAAGCGATTCATGTAGAACTCCTATTTGATATGATATGGTTTGACAATTTTTTAAGTGCATCAAAAGATTTATTTATAGGAAAGGTAAGCCAATAATCGCCTATTTGTCGATTATGGAAAGCAGGGGTGAAGAACGCAAAAAAATGAAAGAGTTATGTGGCCTTTGAAGCGGTCACTGACAAGAGCAATTTCTGCTAAAGACGTTGAAACAAATGATGGAATTAATTATTGTTAATTACAAAGAAGCGTCCTTATCAATTTATAATTAATTTAGTTACAAGTGAAAACTACATTTTAGTTTATAATTTTTTAGAGAGTTTTTTTCGTAGTTAGTTTTTCGTAGTGTTTTACACGCACATAAAACTGACCTTCTTAGTCTGTTTTCTGACGGATTAGGCTGCGCATTCTATGTTTCGAACACCAACCAAACTGCTCAATCTACACAGCCGAGGCATTTGCTATAGAACGCGCCTTAATTTGGACACATGAAGTTAATACGGAGATATTACCATTATTTCCGATTCAATGCTATTACTTAACAACTTCAGTTTAAAAAATTATAAGAACCCCATAATATGCAACATAGAAAAGATAGTCAATGACCTCAGTCAAAATCAGATATCAGTAACATTTATCTGGATAATAGACTATGTTGAAATAATGGGGAATGAAATCGTAGAACACTCAGTGTCAACAAATAATGATATTATTCAAAACTTAAAACAAAACATCTGGAAAAATTGGGAAAAATATGGTTTGAAAATGTTATATCTATCAAGAATCTAAGGATTCTGAAAGTAAGCTTTCTAATACATTCCACCCTTCCCACATCTATTCCTCATACAGTGCTGGCAGTTAAAAAACTTGGGTCGATGCCAAAGTAAGTTAGAAGAGAAGAGAAATGGACAAATAATATGCTGAAAAGAAACAGAGTTAACCTAGGCTGTTGCCACTTTAAGAGGGGCTAACGGGCGAAACTCTTAACATGTTCAAGTGTTTGACATCGACATGAATATATCCCTTTCATTCACGTTATTTTGCTATTTATATTTCACTCTATCTTATTTTTAGGATCGACCCATTTTTTTAAACTGTCAGCAGTGTATATCACAATTTGCAGTTAACAAACAATATTCCTCAACAATTACTAGACTCAAATTGAACCATGGATGCTTTCCAGCACACATTTTTAAAATAGGTATAAAAGATACTCCGTATTGTTCATGTGACAACGCCTCTCTGGGCAATTTGAACCATATATTCTTTTTCTGTGTATTTATATTCAGTCATTCACAAACTAGAAAGCAATTTGAAACTTGTTTAAAACCCTAGATGTGTACTTTCCCACTAACATAGTTTCCCTTTTAGGTACGTAAAATAGAGAAATTTACGATGCCATAGTAGTCTTCTGGCATAAAGCTGCAATATCGATATAAATTTGTTTTAATCAACATAGATCTTCTGTGGCAAATGGACATTTCCGGAGTCAATAAATTTCTCACACACTAATCTGTTCTCTATTGCATTTAAATAAAGAAATGGTGAAGAGGTGGTCCAATGTTTCCAATTTTTTTCAGTCCTTTTAGTGAACTGTTACTTAGCTTCTAAATATTCAGTGAAAATGTAAGAGGTGTCATCACAATCGTATACTTACATACCTACACGCTTTTAATTTTGCCAATCTAAAGCTGAAAATCCGTGATATATATACTGAACGTGTATTTATTAAGCAAATCTCTGTATTTTTTAAGATAATCGCCATTGGATGGACATAATATGTCTATGTGAAATTTTGGTAACCATTTTGAATCCATCATTTTAAATTTTTCATTATTGAGGAAATGCCTAACTGTCAATTTTAATTGAATTCCGACAAAACATGAATTTTGCATATTTTTTTAAAGTTGTACTGGACGCAGCCTGATGAAAGAACTAAAATGGGACCATCGCCGAGCAGTAGTAACTTATTATTATTATTATTATACTCTTCACAGCTACAAAATGGAGAGTATATTGCATTCGATCGGCACATTTCTAAAACCGGTAATATTGCTCGTTGAGAAAAAAAATTTGATATCACTGTGTTGGTGATCGAATTCTGAACAACTTTCAAAATGTCCGCGTGTTCGTCTGTCTGTCCATCTTTCTGTCCGTCCGTCACGTTTCTTGTAAGCACGATAACTTAAGAACGAAAAGTGCGATTGTATTGAAATTTGGAGAGTAAGTTAGTGTTGGCCGTAGGACAAACCCTGTTGTTTTTGAACAAAATCTATCAATAAATAAAAAAGTTATAAATTTTTTAAATAAAAAAAATGTCATACATTGTTTTTATGTTTTGTAATTATTAAACTAAAAATGTCTAAAACTAACATCGTTTACAAAGAAACTGCGAAGAGTATCCTGTAGAATGCAACAATTATATAAAAAGTTCAGTAAATCGGTGAAGAGTATAACGGTTAGCTTGTTTTTAATTCAAATCACTAACGCATTCACGAAATTTGCGAACACATTAATAATAGAGAATTGAGAACCTCTTCCTTTTAAAAACATTGAAGTTGAATAAAAACCATAAACTAAATTATAGATTTAAAAATATTACGCTAATCGTAATAAACAATATGCTCTTTACTGTTTACTATTAACAATTATTTTAAGCTTGTAATTATAAATATAAAATTGATGGACAAGAAGCTTGTAGTGAAGCTTTTAGCATCCTTACTGAATAACGTTGGTATAAGTATATCATCTTTCAGTTCTCTTGGAATGCAATTTATATACATATTTTCTATATTATTACATACACCCACTACCATTTGGCGTGTCTATTCATACTAATAGGCAATAATATAAGGTATGGCATAACAAACAGTTACAAGTTGAGAAAAAGTTAGATTAATAGTGCTATTGTTTGCAGATAATAATTCAACCTTTAAATAATCATTGTAGACTATCTTAATCCCATGACAATACAATAAAAGCGATTTGTTTCGGTGCATTTGTAACCCTGACGAATAATGACGTTGAAATCAAGGAAAGAGATGGTGAAAAAGAACGTAAGTGTCTAAATACATGAGAAATCTTTTATTTTTTTATTACTGTAAGTTATTTTTACTGTTATTTTCAAATGTTTATAAATTTCTAGAAATGTACTACCCAACCAGCAAATTTGTTTTATAATTTAAATGTTCTACGATTATTTTGTTTTATTGTTATTTTATTAATGCTTCTAAATGCCGATTAATTATATTAGAATTCCAGAAAATACTATTTTGTGCAGCTGAACTATAAATTTACAAAAATTTATTATTAAAACGTTTCTACAACAATATTACAAAATATCTTATAATGGAATAAAGAAATTATTTTATAAATGTTTTCGTGACTAAGTTATAAAATATTTTAGTTTATAAAACTTATTCGTTTTATCATGATGTTTTAGTATCGTTCAGCAGCATTTTGAGCACCGTTATAAATATACATTCGAATTATTTTATAGCTATTTCTTATCATCAAACAGGTATATTAAAGATGTATTTATGATAATTTTGCTTTTAAGAATAAATGTTGTTCTAGAGCTTGTTATATAATTATTATAATGGACTGTATTTGCTGTAATATAGAAACAGCAACAAAGCCATTACAATACAAAATTGTTTACTTGATCATAGAAAAGTGATGGCTAACAATACAATAAAACATATTATTTAAGAAAATTGATTTCCTGCGTTAGCTGTGTATTTATATTTAGTCATAAATAAAGCCCGTCTTTTAATGAAAATTTGTCATAATTATAGTTTATAAAAAAACTATTCTCCCAAAATTTTTGTTACCAACATCGAAAAGAGCGGTGTAGATCTAAGAACATCGGATTTAGGACAATGGAGAAACATAAAAATATTAAGTACATGTATTAACAGTGTAACATTAAGACATAGTTTATACTGCTGTAAAATGAAATGATGCATTTCACCCACTGCACTGTTAAAGTACCAGGTCATATGCCAAAGTACTGTTGCTTCCACTAGTAAAAGTAACTAAGTGTTTTTGGCAATAAATAAACCATAAATAAACAGCTCTGTAAATAAGGTGATTTACTGCTACTAATTTCTAGGTTATATTTATGCAAATTGAACCAATTCTGTTTTCATGGTTGTATTTACAACTCAATCCTAACAGATTTATCATAAGAGCTACAAAAGTATCGCGAAAGTGAGTGATCTATTTTATAAGATTCACGGAAAAGTTACAATCAGGCGCATTATTTTACAGAGGTTTTATAGGAGTCGTCTAATAAGTTAAATATCGTGAAATGCTTGCTACTAACACAAAAGTATATTATAGAGGGAGGCCATCTTGAAAGGCCAGCGTTCGTGATGGTAAATATGACAAGATATGTAAATTTAAAATATCAAATGTTTATTAGAATTTATGGAGTCAGAAACATGCTAACTATATATACAGTTATGACTACTAAAACAAATTAATGTAAGTTGCATTGTAAAAAAACTCGAATTCATAAAATCGAATTTCAAAAAATATTAGAAATCATCAATAAATGTGAGGCCCTTTAAAAATATATTAAGAATATGACCATAGTTCACAGTAAAATTTTCTCAGCATCAAAAATTGCAGTCGTTATAAGCCAGAACAAGTCTCGTAAATAATTAGGTATCTAGTATTAAAGCACAATGCCATATGCTTTTAGTGTCAAAAATACTTCTTAAACTTTTAGGATACATTTTAGAAATCATTTTATTTTATTAATGTGTATAAAGAATTTTTTTTAAAGTAATATGACTTTAAAAGCTTTTATAAAACAGTTGTTTAGTTGTTTAGCAGTAATTTAACAAACACTGAAGATTGTTTTATAGTATAATTAAATGAAGCTTTAATAAAACAGCTATATAGTGATGGTACTAAATTCTCAGGCTTCTGGAAATGTTTAAACAATTATTTTGTAATGATTCCAATAGGCGTTACAAAATATCAATAGCGACTGAGATGTTTTATAGGCTGGTGCCAATTTTGCATTTATAGCTGCTGTGAAAACGTTATGAAAGTATTTCTGAGAGTAACGTTGTTTTGTAAAATTTGTGTCAGAAACATTCCTGCAACTTTTAAAAAATGTCAAATTGCTAGTTGGGTACAGACTACAGCGTCCAGGTATTTTTTTGGAATACTTGGTGTCGTTGAAATACTTATAGCAATAATATTTCTAGTAGTGAATCAAGTGAAAAAAGAGAACTCAAACAGGTGAGTTCAATTTAATTTTCACTATTATGGATGAAATGTTATCAATTGCACGATTAGACGAAGCGGCGCGACCGTAAAAAGTCTAGCTTTATCGAGAACAAGCATATGCATGTATTGAAAATGAAGTATAGTTAACTACATATATTTAATTAACATAGAAAAAGTCATAAAAACTGATCATAAATATTTGTCTTGTTAGCACGAATATCCCACAGAACCGTACTTAAAATTGCTGTGTATAATAAGAGTAGAAGTTTAGAAGTATTGTTTTTGGTAAATAAATAGTACCAATACAGTGACAAATTTACTCTGTTTTGCTTGTGTCAAGATAGAAATAATATCTTATATATTTGTGAAGCATTGACGAATTCGATATTCCATGATAAACCGACAACATTAAGTTCGACTCGAGGGTAGGGTTTACATACCTGCTGTAAATCGTTACATCCTAAAATATTTTCGGTAGGAGAGAGTCGGGTAACTATATCAAGATAATTTAAAATTGTAATTCAAACAGGTGGGTCTCCACTCTCCCATCTATACGTGAGTGGCAAAGCATTGAGGTTTTTTATGTGCATTAAATGTATGTAGTCAACTATACAGGGTGCGCCAAAGTTCTGATTTTGGTCGATTACGGCTGTATTTGAAATGGTGGAAATATATTGTCTATAGATTATTTTCTTGATTTTCAATTCTGAATAACCAGAAAATATGTACAATTATACAGGGTACTCCGTTTTCGTTGTCCGAGCAACAACTTCGTTATTTTAAATGGAACACCCTATATTTTTTTCCTTTATCGAGTTACCCATCTAATTATATTCATAATTCTATTAAGGTGGTAGGTACTTAAAATGAACCGTTTACGATATAAAAAAGATTTTTTGACAAAAAGTGAGGTTTGCGGATAAGTTTTTGAGTACCTCTGATTTCATAGACAAGAGAGTTTTCAAAATTCTGCTTATACTGTTATGTTGAGCATATTAAGGGCTAGTAGGGCAGAAACATTATTAATATTAATCTTGTACAGAGTGCTGAAAAAAATTGAGTTTAATGTTTCGCTAATAAAAAAGGCCGTAATTCAATTTTTTCAAATGGGACGTACTATTTTCAGTTCTGTCATCTAATGAAGTGTTAAATTATCTTTCCATTGATATATCATAGTAGGTATTTATCTTTAGGAGTTGCATAGATATTAAGGTTAATTGTCTGGATCAGTCATTTTTCTTGCTGGAACTTCATGAGGTTTGTACTGCACTTCACCAGTTTCGATAAATCTGTCTCTAAGATTACTAAATGCAGGTTCTAAAGGGTGTCTCCTTTCAGGATATCTGGTTTTATAGACTCGGGATGCTAAGAGGCTGTTCCTTGAGCACTCCCCCAGAATAAAAATCATGTCAACCATTTCTTCCCGCGAATAATTCATATTTAATATAATTATATGCAAATGCAACTTCCTGGAACTGTAAAAGCTACTAGTATTTTATTAAAGACAATCAAAACAAAAGCACTTACCGATATAGCAGTAACACAAAACTTTAGAACATCCACAGACACGTGTTTTGACATCTATGTCTCTTCGGTGCGGCTTTTTCTAAAGTTCACAATCAACTGAAATATGTAAGCAAATACTCGTGTTATAACTATCAAAGGATTACCAGAACAGGATATTAAAAATTAAAATTAGATTATAGGAAATTCCCCGTAAAGGGATAATTATCAATATAATTATATGCAAATGCAACTTCCTGGAACTGTAAAAGCTACTAGTATTTTATTAATTATTTTTATATTTTATTATCAATATAATTATATGCAAATGCAACTTCCTGGAACTGTAAAAGCTACTAGTATTTTATTAGCTAATAAAATACTAGTAGCTTTTACAGTTCCAGGAAGTTGCATTTGCATATAATTATATTGATAATTATCCCTTTACGGGGAATTTCCTATAATCTAATTTTAATTTTTAATATCCTGTTCTGGTAATCCTTTGATAGTTATAACACGAGTATTTGCTTACATATTTCAGTTGATTGTGAACTTTAGAAAAAGCCGCACCGAAGAGACATAGATGTCAAAACACGTGTCTGTGGATGTTCTAAAGTTTTGTGTTACTGCTATATCGGTAAGTGCTTTTGTTTTGATTGTCTTTAATAAAATACTAGTAGCTTTTACAGTTCCAGGAAGTTGCATTTGCATATAATTATATTAAATATGAATTATTCGCGGGAAGAAATGGTTGACATGATTTTTATTCTGGGGGAGTGCTCAAGGAACAGCCTCTTAGCATCCCGAGTCTATAAAACCAGATATCCTGAAAGGAGATACCCTTTAGAACCTGCATTTAGTAATCTTAGAGACAGATTTATCGAAACTGGTGAAGTGCAGTACAAACCTCATGAAGTTCCAGCAAGAAAAATGACTGATCCAGACAATTAACCTTAATATCTATGCAACTCCTAAAGATAAATACCTACTATGATATATCAATGGAAAGATAATTTAACACTTCATTAGATGACAGAACTGAAAATAGTACGTCCCATTTGAAAAAATTGAATTACGGCCTTTTTTATTAGCGAAACATTAAACTCAATTTTTTTCAGCACTCTGTATAAGATTAATATTAATAATGTTTCTGCCCTACTAGCCCTTAATATGCTCAACATAACAGTATAAGCAGAATTTTGAAAACTCTCTTGTCTATGAAATCAGAGGTACTCAAAAACTTATCCGCAAACCTCACTTTTTGTCAAAAAATCTTTTTTATATCGTAAACGGTTCATTTTAAGTACCTACCACCTTAATAGAATTATGAATATAATTAGATGGGTAACTCGATAAAGGAAAAAAATATAGGGTGTTCCATTTAAAATAACGAAGTTGTTGCTCGGACAACGAAAACGGAGTACCCTGTATAATTGTACATATTTTCTGGTTACTCAGAATTGAAAATCAAGAAAATAATCTATAGACAATATATTTCCACCATTTCAAATACAGCCGTAATCGACCAAAATCAGAACTTTGGCGCACCCTGTATACACCTTGCTCTAAACGTATTTCAAGAGTTGTCACGTTTCACTTGGCCGCAATGTTAGGTAACCTTATTTTTAAGATTTTCAAAATACATATTTTTTAAATTGTTTAATTTTCTACGAATATCTAAATAAATATGCGATTTCAAGAAAAATGGAGTACTTTTTGTTCTCGATGACGTAAGACTTTTACGGTCGCCTCTTGGACTAGATGGGATAACTATGAGGAGCCAAACAACAATTATCACTTATAATATCCCTAGTGCTTAAATTATTTCCAGAAATTTCGAGGTCATGACTATTTTGAAAGTGATCCCAAGCCGCAGACGAGGGATAATTTCTTAAAATATTCATGAACAAGGAATAATTTCCGGACATTAATTTAAGCTGGTGGGATATTCAGTAAGAAAATTTCACACCTAAATATATATTATTATGTAAAACCAAATGTCAAATTTGACAGAGAAATTTTCACTTATTAATTTCGCTCAGGGAGGATAAAAATTTTCGAAAATTTTTTGTGTTGCTATAGTAACGAAACCAAGAACAAACTTCTGATTAACTAAAAAGCGATGTGTGAAATTTTCAGTCAAATTAATACAGCTGTTGTCATGGGGACAAACATGCCAAATCTATGGAAAAATTATCAGCAAGCTGAATTACTTTGGATATTCATTTAGTTATTTTAAGTAATATGCCAAACGTTCCCATCGATGTGACATCCGTGGTATGTTTTTTGGTCAAAGATAAAAAAACAATTTTGCACCAATATCTCGTCATATATTAGTTCTACAACAAAAATAGCTGTTATATAATTTGGAATTTAGAAAATGTACATCGTTTTCATATTATGGGTGTACAAAGTTTCAACCTTCACACTTCTGAAAAACAATGCACTTCGTTTCACGCCATGTCGGAGGTAGACTACTAAATGTGTCTATAAACGTGATATGCCTAGTAGACTTAATACCCAATGTTTTTTATCAAAAATCATGCAGGATTTCTATCTTCATAATTGTCGACATTGCTTTTTTCTGTTGTATCAGGTGCTGCATTGAGACAGGTCTGGCCAGAGCAATTACCACACACTGCTAAATAATGCAATCTAATGTTCTCGCAACCACAGTTTGATCCATAACCTCTGGAGCAATTTTAAAAAATTGTATTCAGCAGAATGTCCTAAGCAGATTGTAGAGGAGTTGAAATTTGCTTCAAGATGTTATTGATTATTTTTCATCCCTAGCCTTCATAATTCACCTAGCTATTCTTGTTATTCTTGCAAGCTATTCTTGCACTTGATAGTGCACCCAATATAAATGTTGTCTAGACACTGGATGTTGGTGGAAGAGTAGATCATTTTAAGGCCTTATTAAACCATGTGGGTTTAGCAAATCAATCATATCTAAATGTATTTATTGATAATAACTCATTGGGTATAGTGTCATACATTGCCAAAAGAAAGCGTACTCCATTAGTAATTATTAATTGTGGTAAATATTATTTTATTTTAAAACCCTAAGCACGTTTTTCTAATATTTTTAATGCCTTCGCTTTAATTTTATTGAGCAAAGCTGATGTCAATTAGTACCAAGTAATTGCGGGCACATATAAAATATAACCTTTATTTTGTCTCTGTTTCATAACCTATTCTTAAAAATATGTTTTTGTTTCGACTTTCTCTTTTCGTGTTTTAAGAAGTTTTTCTATATCAAAAAGGGGATTTAATGGGTTTACATATTCAATGTCGTACACAGTCGTATAAAAATAATGCTTTTGTTTTTATACGACTGTTTATGTGCTGTTTCAACAACGATAACGTCAGCATCGTCTATAGCTTCTTTTACATTGATGTTAATCAAAAAAAAGGTTCTTAACTCATTGGTACATTCATTGACACATCAAAAATAAGTTCCGTAGATGCAGGAAGGTTGGCCGTTGGTCCATAGTAACGTACAACGCTAGATTGATATCACCAAGGACCTAATAGGAAAGGGCTTTGGATAGGCCGCCACAGTTGGAGTGATGCCGTCACATGTACTTTACAATAACGAAGACCAAGTAGAATAATGCATGGATTACAAAACGTTTAGCAAGAAATGTGTAATATACTAAGGTATACATATACACACGTAAGAAGAGTCTAGCGATGTTTTTATAAATATACATACTTTTTTAAATAATTTAGGAGAATGGAAAAGATTTAGTATTACCAAGTGTTTAGTATGTCCCAATATTCATGTAAGACCTTTTTTGAAGATGATTTCCTGAGGTACGAATTTCATAATATTTTTTTTTATCGTAACTAATAAATATTCGCGATAAACTGTTTTTTTTTTACTTTTAACCCTCTGTAAAATTTGTTCTTTAAAATAAATGATAGTTTTGTTTTCTTTTAAATCTCTCATAATTAAGTTTCAATTAAATGAAAAACTAATACTGATTGACATTCTTTTGTCACTTTTAGTAACTGTAAATTTTAATTGGATTATAATACCCCATGAAGAGGATACAATAGAGAAGTCTCTATATTAAACATCTTAAAATTATTATCATTACAGTTTCTTCCTCATAAACGTTTTTCTTCTAACCAACAGAAGCTTTTAACCTTTTTTTGGTGAAACATTTTTCGGATATAGGAAAAGATATTTTAGAATACGAAAAGTTAAACTTACGTACATGAATGTTGGAAAATGAAGACTTAAAAATGGTACAAAATTGGCATCATAAAAAACCTGTAGCAATTTTCATATAGGTATATTTGGTCTTATAAATACCAAATGACGTCCTAACTTCCCTGTTCAGGGTCAGCATCGCTGTATGAAACACCCTGTATAAAAAGTATGTAATTTCTTGTTTCTTTCGTATAAATACTAAATATTGAGTATATGAAAATTGTCTGTTATGTGCCAAAAATAATATTTTTCAATGTTCCAAACTCATCAAAAAATTGTTTGATATATCTAGTATGGATTATTTTTTTAGGAAATGATTGAAAAATATTAAAATTAATAAATTATCAATGGCCTACTTGTTTCATAGAAAAATTAATTCCATGGAGAACTAAATGTTCAATTCTCTTTTTTTTAAATACATTAAAAGTGATTTAGTTGAACGGCACCTTTGCGTTCTGTATTTCATAATTCGCAAATTAGGAAAGTTGTCCGAAAAAGAATAGAAACTTGGAATTAACACTATTGATACCCAAGTTATTTCTCGATAAATCGTGACCTACTAACCAATAGTGAGGAACATTGTGGAGCATTGTCTGCCACTATTCATTCATACTTTGTTTACATTTAAAATTTACAGGCTATTAGTAAGCTTTCACTTAAATTTAGTTCCTTATTGTTTTTAATAATGATTAAGTTTTCCTCAAACTTATACATAGTTTAAGACTTACCTATTCATTATCCTGTCATTTGGAATGGGTCAAGTGATTCCCAAACCTAGGGCTTGATCATTACGTATGTCCAAATAAGTGTTAAGGTGTCAGTTACTTGAAATTAAATTCCAAATAACTCTAGGTTTTTGTATTAACTTTTGTTCCAGTTACTATCCTCGGATGTATGTATAGTTCGCTACATATATTTAATACACATAAAAACCTCAAAACTTTGCAACTTACTTCTAGATGGGAAAGCGGGACATGCTCTATTTTTGTTTATCAAAGAACTTAATATTGTCAGTGTATCATGGAATATCGAATTGGTCAATGCTTCAAAAATATATACGATATTATTCCTATCTTGACACAGGCAAAACAGAATAAACTTTTTTTGTTTATCACTGTATCAAATAACTTTTTATTTACAATACCTCTAAATTTCTACTGTAACTGTGCATAAAAATTTTAACTGCGGCTCTAGGTTATGGTCGGCTTTAATGGCTTTTTTTATGTGCATTAAATATGTGTAGTCAACTACAATATTAGGCGTTGGTATAGATTTAATTATGTATCTTGTATCTTTAACAGACTTTTATTACCTGGACCGGTAAATTTGTAACTTTGTATGTAAGAAAATATTACCCAGATACTGATTTTCGGTCGAATCAGACGATGAAACTTATTCTCCATATTGACACCGCCATTTTGAATTTTTGAGTTTCGATAACATATTTAGGAACATATAACATATAACTCTCAGAACCAATTTTTAATGGAACCGGATATTAAATGACATTAAACTGTCCGCTATCTTGGACTTTTCTATTAAAAATGTCAAACTGTTTTGTCTTGTGAACCGTATACGCATGCAGAATTTCAAGTCAATATGACATCTGGAAGTTGCTGAAAATTTAGTTAATTCACCAACTTCCAAATGCCATATAATTTGAAATTTTGCACGTGTATGTGCTTTACAAAACAGTACAATTTGATTCTTTAGAACAGACCAAGATGATCATGAAGATAACCAAAAAGGCGGACAGTTCAATGTCATTTAATATCTGATTCTACTAAGAAATGGTATCTGGCAATTTGTGAGGTCTACAACCTCAGAAATTGCCAATATGTGATCAAAACTCAAAAATTCAAAATGGCGGTGTGAACATGGCGAATAAGTTTTATCATTTATCGTCTGATCCGACTGAAAATCGGTATCTGAGTTTTATCGAGAAAACGGATTATAAATATTTGGTCGAAGTTTAACAGATCAAAATGGCGACGTCAATACGGCGAATAAGTTTTGTAATTTATAGTCTGACTCGTCTGGAAATCGGTATCTGGGAATATTCAGGTCGCAGATTGTAAATATATAGTCGATATTCAAGAATTCGAAATGGCGAATAGATTTCGTGATTTAGGGGTAGGAAATTTTATTGAACAAACACACTAATCTAATTGGAACAAATCTAAAAAGAAGAAAATAAATAGTTTTAAAAAATTTAAAAAGGCTCTTTTAAAAATTAACTGTTGAAAAAATGCACTGAAAAGAAGAATATAATGTTAATACTAATCCTTACTATGTTAATAATCATCTGGCGCGCTCCACTTTTACGTTTATTTACATAATTATTATTATTATCAACATTATTTGCTTCTTGTTAGTTCATTTTTTTATGTTCCAGACGGGTTTTAAAAGCGAGTTTTTATTTTTTTTTAATTTTTTTATTTATTCAGGCTTAAATGCTATCTTGTTACTACATTTTGAAAAAAATGTAGTATACGTTTAGCATTTTTCCGGTGCACCGTCGAAACCCGAAAAAAACGTCGGATCGATGTGAAAGTCATATCTATCGATTCGAGAGCGAATTTAGAAAATTCCGTCCGTCGGTCAGTCGGTCTGTCGGTCTGTCTGTCTGTCGGTCTGTCCGTCACGCCCAGTCCACCTAATCCGTTTTCGGATTGCGATGAAACTTGGGTGGTTAATAGGAGGTCTTTAGAAAACCTTAACGCCGGAAGCTCGGCTCCGTTCGGAAACCGGAAGTACCCGATATAGACGTTTCGAGTTTTTCGGGAGAAATTGAATAACTCGATAACGGGTAGTCGGATCGAGACCTTTCAAAAAAGAATTGGTGCCGCTGGCGAAGATCTACAAATAAGTATACCGGAGGCTATGTCGAAAAACAAACGAAAATTGATTTTTTTGCAAAAAACTGGTTTTCTCGAAATCGGACTAGGAAGCACGATAACTGTCCAGAATATTGATCGATTTCGATGAGACTTGGTGGGATCAAAGGTACCCGGCCACAAATCAAGCCTATTGCTGGCGGCCCGAATCCGTTGACCGCAAGTATGTGTTCCAGGGCCGAGTATGATTTTTCAAAGAAATTAATAACTCCCGAACCGAAGGTCCGATTTTGATTTTCAAAAATGGTAATTGTAGGGCTTGATTAGGTCTATTAGTTGACGTTTGTGACAAATTTGAGAAAACAAAGGCGAATCTACAAATCCTGGAAAACTTGATTTTTTTGATAAATTCTACAAATTCCGAACAGTTTCCTAATTAAAATCGAAAATCAACTATTCCGTCGATCAATCTCTATAACCAGTGTAAGGCACGGACCTTTTTGGACAAAAAATCTGAAATAGAGTTTTTTCGAAAAATTTAAAATAAACGAGTTATTTACGAAAATGCATCCCATAGAATTATTTAAAAAAACATTACAAATTGATAAATTCTCCGTGCGATATAGGTGCAAAAATAATGTAATGTTATATTTAAAATATCATCATTCATTTCCTTATTTCCATTTCCTAAATAAAAATAGAATGCCCTTTCTGTGTTTCAAAATG
This sequence comes from Stenurella melanura, assembly GCA_963583905.1. Taxonomy (NCBI): domain Eukaryota; kingdom Metazoa; phylum Arthropoda; class Insecta; order Coleoptera; family Cerambycidae; genus Stenurella; species Stenurella melanura. The sequence continues at coordinate 150,376,083 of OY757310.1, forward strand.
TAGTTAGCTTTTACTTTAGTCAATGCAAAAAGAAAAGAAAATGTATATTATATACAGGGTGTTCCTTAATGACGTGGTAATATTTCAAGGTCATTTTAGAAGAAAAGTTCATATGAACATATGTCCGCTACGGCTTAAATTTTTTGTTACAGGGTGTTGAATGTTTTCCTCTAATCGTTATTTTTTAATATCTCAGAAGGTATTTTAAATTTTATTTTCAATTTTGGTATGTGGTTAATAGGATGCAGAACCACATATTTCAATTAGAAAAATTATTTTATCGCTCCACCAGTGGCGTCCCTGGGAGCATGTCCTCTGGGTAGCTATTCTGTATCGGTGTGATGTGATGTGAGCACATGTTTTCATGAGAAAGTGGGCGAAGTTCTCTTGAAAACCAAAATAGCGTATTCTGTAATTGTGGGAGCGGTCACATCACGTCAAAAGTCGGGGAACTTGCTTCTCTTGGTAAATTGTAGTGAACGGGACCGTTCACGCGTGAGGGGATGAAAGTATAACCTCACTTTTGGGCAAACTGTCATCTTATTTGGATGTCGGTGGAATGATATTTCTTTATTTGAAGTTATTTTTGTGTTAGATCACGCAATGAGTTTTGTGTTACTTAAACTGTAGGGATTAAAGGGCAATGAATATTGCAGATGTACTAAATTATCAATGAGGCACTATGAGACCTTCAGATTGCTGGAAAACACCTCAAAAAGAACGACAACTTCATTGCATGAGAAATACCTTCGACTTAGCAGATAGGGCTTTTATAATTAAGTAAATAAAGAACATGCTTGGTGATATCGTACAATATATTATACAATTCAGATTATGTACAATCTAATTATTATATTACAAATTAAATTAGCTTTTCTCCATTGCTCCGAATTATTTTTATTAGTTTCCAGGGACAGCATTTAAAATGGTTGTTACTCTTTCCAAGTTACTACATTTTTTGGCATCTTTTTGTGAACTGATTTGAAAATGTTCCACAAGAGCTGGTAGTTGTTTTCCACCCACTTAATCAAAATATATTTTAAGGCACTATTGATCGGGTTGAAACGAATTTTTGATGTTGTTATTCCTAGCCTAACAGAAAATTACGTAATTTTTACAAAATAATAGGTATTGCACTCATTTTGAATGTCAGAAACTCGCATTTTGACAGGATGAATTTCCCATCATGCAACGCACGACCTTCGATCATGACGTTGCGACAATTCTATTGGTTGAAATGTAGGAGCAACTGTTGGCAACACTGGAAGGATCACTTCACGTCCCCGTGTAGTCGCTGTAGTTACAGAATAGTATTTTTGTTTCCCTGGGAAGGGATCGTGATATGAGCTCTCTCTCCTCTCACGATAAATGCCCACGTTCACTGAAATTACAGAATAGCTACCCTAATATTTTTTACTAAAAAAGTCGTACGCCACTCACATTTTTCTTTATCGGTATTATTCCTGACTAGCCTGATCAATTCTACGTGAAAACGGTCTCTTGCGTTTTTTTCGTCAGAGATTAAATCAATTAAATTCATTTTGAAACTACACTCACCAAGAAAAAATGTCAATTACACGGACCAGACCAATCATCTCCAGTGTATTTTGGCTTGCTGAATCCAAATCCGATGTCATTTTGCCCCATCACGTCAAATTTTTTTTCTATACTCAAAAAACAGTTAGAAAAATGCAAAATGGGAAAATTGAGTTATTCTAACTATTTTCTGAGGATAGAGAAAAAGGTTGATGAGGTGGGGCAAAACCGACACCGGATTCGTATTCAGCAAGCCAAAATACACTGGAGATGATTGGTCTGGTCAGTGTAATCGACATTTTTTTTTGTGTGTATGTGCCTGTGCAATTAGTTCCAATGTGAATTTAATTGTTTCAATCAAGAACTGTGTGTCTGACGAGAAAAATGCAAGAGGCCGTTTTCATGTAGAAGTGATCAAGCTAATCGGGAAAAATACCGTCATGTAAAAATGTCAGTGGCGTACCACTTTTTTGGAAAAAGATATCAAAAGACATGCTCGCATGGACGCCACTGGTGGAGCGATAAAATAATTTTTCTAATTAAAATATGTGGTTCTATATCCTATTAAGACATATCGGAAATGAAAATGTTATCTAACATACTTTCTGAAATATTAAAGAATAATGATTAGAAAAAAAAATAATTCCACCCTGTAAAAATGAATTGAAGCCGTTGCGGACATATGTTCATATGAACTTTTCTTCATAAAATTTTAATATTATAATACAATGTTCTCGCCAAGCGACAACACTACTGTAGCGGTCAGACAGACTAACTACAAAAACTACAAAATCCACTACACCACTAACTTAATTTCGGAGTACATACTGTTACGCATTACGCCCCCTTAGCAAGGCAGGCTGATACGACACTGGTAGAAGTCAATTGATATTAATTGATAAATAACCGAATAAACATGACGTCACGTTTTTGAGAATAACTGCAAAATTTTAGAATAAAAATTATGAAAAAATTTCCTCATACAAAAAATGCCGTGCTTTATCGATGTCTAAAATATTATTTACTAGTATGCATATTTTCCAAGATGTAATGGATTTAAAACTGGCATGGTCAAAATTTCCTTAAAATGTAGGTCATTTTTCAATATAACTTAGCAGAACATTAAAAGTGTCCCATTTACGTTATTCAAATTTCAGTGACTGATTTAGCAAAGACTCATCATAAATACAATTTTTTGAATTTTTTCTGTTCCTTCGTTTCTAAGATATTCGCAGTTAAAGTGAGGGGTCAATACATTTGAATCATATATTAGTATTTAAGCCGATAGAAAATGTCATGTCTTTGATAGGTATGTGGCAGCCCACTTGCCTTATTTACTATTTTTATTGTAAAAATATTTTATTTTGGTAACTAGGAGAAGAAAAACAAAAAATGATAATAAGATAACAAAATTGTAAAAGTTGGAAATTAACTCCAAAATGTCTTTGTAAATTGGAATTGTTATTTTAATATATATAAACACCATTCCATTATCAAATTTATTTATTTATGGTATATCAACCTAAGATTACCTTTTTGAAAATATTACCTAAATTTTTAATTGTTTACGGTAAGTGGGTTGTTGCATTTTCGTTTTTAAAAGATTCTGATTTTCGTATAGCTGTTGTAATCCAATTCTCCAGTAATTTACTTCATTAGTAAGAAAACATTCTCCAAAAACAGCACGTTGACAATTCGCTTCTTAATAACGTCAAATTTTCGATGGAGTTCTAGAAGTTCCAAAAATATTAAAATTATCGGGCAACACCACCAATTATTCCATATTCTGGTGCAACGGGTAAATCGAGGTCACCAATTATCTCCTACTTTGTTGCAACGGCTAATCGTGGTCACCAATCACGTCGGGGTCACCAATTATAGTAATCTTAGGTTGATATACTATAAATAAATAAATTTGATAATGGAATGGTGTTCATATATAGTGAAATAACAATTCCAATTTACAAAGACAATTTGGAGTTAATCTCCAATTTTTACAATTTTGTTATCTTATTATTATTTTTTGTTTTTCTTCTCCTAGTTACCAAAATAAAATATTTTTACAATAAAAATAGTAAATAAGGCAAGTGGGCTGCCACAAGGTACATAAATTGATGACGTGAACGAAAAGATTCGTGATTCAAATTACATGTATGTATGTAGCCCGCTTCTTGTAAACATGATAACTTCTGTAGGACTTCAAATAATTGTTTCAAATTTGTAACATGTATAACAAAGCATCATAGAATATTCCCTATCTTCATAAACTATGTTTTATTATAAAAAAATAATCATTTTAATTAAATATTACTAAAGCTTAACGTTATTTAAGAAAATATTGTTTCTGTACAATATTGCTACAAAAATGTCTAGTGATTGTTAGTAATCATCTCTAAATAATGACAACTCCACTGGCAAGTCAATTATAAATTGTAACATATGGCAGATACTCTAATGTATGTAAAACTGCATTTCTAAATATTATTGGTTGATATAATACATTGATTCAGAAACGTTTGAAATTTCTAAAAGCTGTAAAAATGCTTTATATAATTCCTAGCAGTATTCTATACTGACATCTGTAAACTGATTAAATGAATGTGATAGAAGAAAGAGAAAAATATAAATTACAACTAATGAGACCATTTGGCAAGCGCACAAATACAGTAAAATCTTATTACTTCATCCTTATAGTATTGACGCGGTACTTTCAGTATTTTAGTATGTTTTACCTCCAGACCACATATGCAGATTACAAATAATGTATTCATTATTTTGCTGATATTATAGTCAACTATATGCGCCAATTAACAGTTAAATTTATTTGACTGGTAAAAATTACGTAACTATGCTATTTATGGAAAAGGCAATACAGGAAGCAGAATAATCACAAACAAACGTGATCTCAGTATATATTAAATGCAGTTTTATTAAAGGCAGGTCCGGATTTTGCAAGTGAGCTACTGGGAATTCCCCTCTAGCCCCCTTAGTGCAGGGTACCGAAGCCATCCCAAAGAATTGTGCAACTCCAAGTTACTCACACTTAATCTTTTGACTGAGACAAAAAAATACAAAAAGTTGATAGTTTACGTGGTCGTCTAGTTTTTTATAAGTAGAATTCGAATTACGCTATGATAGTAATTTTATTAACGATTATAAGATATAAGTTAAGTTTGATATTACTTGTTTCTGTTTACTGATTTAATTTATTTATCTTAATCCAGAAAAAAAATATGAATACACTTAGTAGTCTTTTAAAGCTGTTCTTCGCCAAGACAGAAACATAAATAAAGGCGATTTATTATTATTATTATTATTATTTTATTTGTCTGTACGTTCGCGTTTCATTTACTGTGGTTACGAACTTCATTCAAATATATTTATTTTGTACAAAAAATTATTTCTTTATTAAGTCTCATTTATTTCTGAAAAGTAAAATATTTAAGAAGAAGAAACCTTTAATACGTTTCGTTGAGTTATACAAAATAAATATTTGATGGTACAACTACCACAAAAACAATAAGAATATTTATTTGCACAGTTGCAATAATTAAAAGTAGTTGAAAGAATCCATTGGGTTGAATCGTCAGGTTTATATCTGTAGAATAATCAGGTCAGACATGCAAACAACAAAAATATACAAACACTGGAAAATTTCCCAATAGTAATACAAATACAAAGGCAATCACCCAAGTTCATACTAATTTCTTGAATTTTCTTCTTTTACCAACCAGCATCTAAAACCTCGGTTTCGATGACATTAGCTCACATGTTGCAATTTCAACTATAAGCGAGGAGAGGTATAATAATTAAATGTGTATCTAACCAACATGGCTTTGTTCCCGGTAGATCCACTGAGACTAACCTCGCATGTATCACGCAATACATTTCCAAGCAACTGGACGCGAACAAGCAAATTGATATCGTTTACACGGATTTCTCAAAGGCGTTCGACCGCCTGGATCATGGTATTCTATTAGAGAAGTTGAGTAAGTTTGGGTTGTCAGATTTCTTCTCTTCATATCTAAAGAACAGGCGTCAGTATGTGGAATACCGTGGTCACAGGTCGTTTGACGTTCTGGCCACTTCCGGTGTTCCCAGGGCTCTGTACTGGGCCCACTTATGTTTGTTGTTTTCATAAAGGATATTGTAAAGAGCTACTTATATGCTGATGATTTGAAAATACATTCCGTAATAGAAAACGAAAATGACTGTGAAAATCTTCAGAATAACCTAAATATCGTTAATGAATGGTGCCTATTCAATTGCTTGCCTCTTAACATATCCAAGTGTAACATACTCACCTTTTCTAAAATGCGTCATCCCATCCATTACAACTATCATATAAATGGTCAAATATTGCAGAGACCTGATACAGTAACGGATCTTGGAGTTATTTTGATAAGTGCCTTAGTTTTAAGGAGCATATTACGTTCACCATCGCGTCAGCTTTAAAAAGTTTAGGTTTTATAATAAGAAACTGTAAAGGATTCAGCAACACTGATATTATGAAGTTGCTGTACTATTCATTTGTACGATCAAAATTGGAATACTGCCCGTTGATATGGTCTCCAGGATACGCAATTTATATAAATAATGTTGAGAATGTTCAGCGCCGTTTTGTTAAGTATTTGTGCTTTGTTGAAGATGGTACCTACCAATAACTGATTATTCGCAAAATATTATGCTGGACAGATTTCACATGTCTAACTTGGAAAATAGAAGAATAATACATTCAATAGTCTTTCTTTACTTATATGCTGATGATTTGAAAATACATTCCGTAATAGAAAACGGAAATGACTGTGAAAATCTTCAGAATAACCTAAATATCGTTAATGAATGGTGCCTATTCAATTGCTTGCCTCTTAACATATCCAAGTGTAACATACTCACCTTTTCTAAAATGCGTCATCCCATCCATTACAACTATCATATAAATGGTCAAATATTGCAGAGACCTGATACAGTAACGGATCTTGGAGTTATTTATAAAATTATTCATAACATGTTTGATTGCCCTCTCATTTTAGAACAAATAAATTTTCACATAGGTACCTGGTATAACAAGTCGGAATCGTGATACTTTCTATCTTCCTATCCCTCGAACTAACTTACTAAAATTTTCACCTTTATATTTCATGTGTAAAAATTATAATTTACAGCAAGACCAGCTAGATATATTTAACTGTAGTATTAATTCAATTAAACAACTTAATTTATGATGTATAGCGTTCTCTTTTTGTACTTCTCCTAAAATTATCTCATATCTATTTTATTATGATATTTTTACATATATGCAATATTTTATGTCCTGATAGTTTAGTTAGCTTAATCAGTTTTTAGTTTATTATACTGTTTTCGTATTTTCTATTGTAATATTCCCACCCTATAATTGCTTACCTGTTGGGTGGTTGTATTCAAATAAATAAATAAATAAATGTGCAATAAGAGAACTTTGAATTTTGACTGAAAATATTTGTATCAAGGTATCACAGTAATATATGTCGATTCTTGTATTTTAAACCGAAGACAGTCGTGTATTATTGGTACTATAATTAAATTTTTTATTGCCATAGTTTCGAACAAATTTTGAAAATATTAACTTAATCTAAATGAGTTTGATTAAAAGGAAGATAATTGAAATGAAATACATAGTGAGATTATCTATTTCCTCTCCCTCGGTTTCCTAAAATGCCTCGTGATTCATATCCATAGTTAGATAACGAGTCATACCTAGACATAGGCCCACGTGGTTGCGTTAGTTCAGACACTAGAAACTAGATAAATCACTTAAAAAAATTAGAATTCAAACAAAGCGAGACTGTCCTTGTGGACATGTCGAAGAATTTATAGAAAATCTAGGGGCATTGGTTTTCGACAAATATATTCGATATCCGTTACGGTCCAAGCATGGTTGGAAATAACTGGTGCAGTAAGCACCACACCAGCTGCTCTGGAAGTCCTCCTGGAACTACTTCCTCTCCATATTTACCTGGAGAGAGAGGCCAGGTGGTCAACATACAGAATCCATCTAGCGGTAACTAATATGCCGCAGGCTAGCATCATGGAGCACAACAGGCTATTGAACGACTTAAACTGTCACAGCATGGAAATGCCTTCAGATGTGATACCTACCTTGATCAACTATGAACTGTCCTTTAAAGTCCTGTTCCCTGGAAGAGACGAATGGGATCGGAACAAAACCGACCTACAAAGGGCAAACAGTTATTGGTTCACAGACGGCTCCAAAACTCCTGAGGGAACTGGAGCTGGTGTATATAGTCGCAAAGCAAGGGTAAGAATAACTTCGAAACTGGGTGATAATGCGACTATGTTTCAGGCAGAAATCCATGCCTATGAGCTGTGTGCACGGAGGCTAGAACAGACGCAGCCTAGACACAAATCAATAAAAATATTTTCAGGCAGCCAAGCGGCTCTTAAAGCCCTTGGATCCTACTGTTGTAACTCCAAAACGGTTTGGAGTTACCAGGAAGCTCTTACCCGACTGGCAGAAGCAACAAACTGACTCTGATCTGAATACCAGGCCACTCATGGAATGCAACGAAGTTGCCGACTCCTTGACTAGAGAAGGTGCGGCAACCAAATTTATAGGACCAGAACCGACAATTGGCATATCTACAAATTCTGCCAAGACTGCTATCCTAGTTTGGGCTGAAGTGAAAACAATCCAGCACTGGCAGGAACTACCAGGATTAGTTCACTCAAAGGAGTTTATTATTGAAGTCAAGAACTAAGAAACTATTAGAGTTGAATCGGCTACACCTAAGAACTCTAATTGGCCTATTTACCGGATACTGTAGGCTAAATCATCACCTACATAGAAGAGGGCTGGTGCAAAATGCCGAATGCCGTCTGTGCCTGAAGGACGTTTTGTGTACTTGTCCTGCTGCAGAAAAAACCAGATTCTTACTATTTGACAAAAGGCAACTGAAGCAAGAAGACCTGGACGGTTTCTCACTCAACAATATTATCGGCTTTATTAAAAAGCTGAAACTGTTGTGTGAACTATAACTAGGAGTGAGCCACAATAGACCTGATGGTCGCAATGGAGGGTCTAACAAGAGCCCACTTATATATTAACCTAACCTAGCCCTAATCTAGTTCAGACAAAATACAAGAAGGAAAAAAATACACCATGTTCCAAGTTGTCAACAAATGACCAATTAAACGTTGCGCCGGCCACTCATCAGAGAAGAGGTCACGTTGCTAACAGCCTTCAAACACTCAAATGTGGGTAACAATGGTCCAGATAAACGCTGCGTAGGTTACTGATCACAAAAATGATAACGTTATTAATAACGATCAAACGTATACAGATGAACAGCAAATTTTAATCGCAAAACAATATATAGGCTTTCACGATTTAGGTATATACTGTCACAATATTCGTATATTAAGTTCTGTCAAGTGTAAAATAGCTTACTTGAAAAATATTACAGAGACGAATATTATGAAAATAATCTGTGAAAAATACTACTCCCGGTGGGTCCCTACAGACCAGTCCAGCCCTGGTTAGATAATGGAAAGTTAATCCTTCTAGATTATAGAAATCTTAATTGTGGCTCATATTTAATTGAATAAAATAATATGACTAACGTTGATACATTGTCTAATTTCTTATATTTATTATCAGTGATCAAAATTTGGGTTTAATTTCAGTGCCGCAGATATATGAAATTTTACAACAAAATATTAAATGTAAATTTGTTATCGCTTACAAAATTAAATGTAAAACAAGCCTACCTTATGAGTTTATGATGTATTTTGGCATAATAAATGTATGTACACATATTTCACACATAAATTGTTATAAACTCGCACAGCACTTTCAAGTTTCAAACTTTATACTTTTACTGAGTGTTCATAGTTTCAAAGTATGCGGTAAGTATTTTTTCTAAATTTTCATGTAAGAGACGATTTCTTTCAACAGTAAATATCCACCGTAAGGTCGAAAATAAGCTTTGGCATTCCACAGAAGTGAGGGAAGATATTCATAGGCACCTGATCAAGGAAGGCATATCTGGTTCTGACACAATTTATTTGTTAATGGCAAATACGACCGACAAGTCTATTTTCCTTTTCATTTTCATTAATTGTTTTTTTAACGGTCTCTAATCTGTTAAATGTTTCTTCCCAGGACAAATTTGGACATTGAAGGTTTTCTATAATTCTTGTTATTATTTTAAAAAGTTCGAAAATAAATTTTTATTTTTAATATTTGGAATATTCATTAAATCATTTGCATGCTTAATCGCAGTAGCCTCTTCAATTAAAGTTTCTACGACTTCCTTTACCGAGTTGAACTTAACATGGTAGTAACATGCCGCGTTTATCCATGTTCCCCAACGTGTGATCACTGGTTTTGGAAGAAGCGGCAAATTAGGACATTGTCTTGAAAATGTTTTATCCTACTAGGAGCTTTTAGAAAAAAATTTCTTTATATTAGCAATAAGTTTGTCAACATTTGTGGAACAATCTTGTACTGTTTCGGGTACGCATTGTAACGCATGCGCTAAACAAGTAACATGTAACACTTGTGGGCATTTCCTTTTAATTCTTTTTCCAGCACTTAACATATACGACACTGAATCACTAGTAAAAACAACAACTTTCTTTAAATTTTGTTCAGCCAAGTCTTGCCAAACCATTGGAAGATTTAAACATATCAACAAAAGAGCCAAATCGAAATAAAACTCGTCCTTTGGAATTCTTTATTGTATTTACACTCGTGTGTGTAGATATTTACATGTTTTAAAACATTTCTCTGTATACACCTTATTGTGATATCACAAATATTACAAATTATTTTTTCGTCATCAAAATGTAGCTCTTTATATTATAAGGCTTAATCCATTTTTCGACCGTAATTTTCATCGGATTAAAATGCGCCATATTGATAATAAGTCGTTCTTTCAGTAAACACCATTATAAACTAGGCCCTGGCCTCGGCTAAATCCATTCAATTTAAAGGTGACTAAATAGTAAATAATGTTTGGCGTGTATTGCAAGCGTGTCGGTCACGTGTTGTAGGTGTGCATTGTTTACGCACTCTGTTTCTTTAAGTTAAATAGCGTTTTTTGTCTAAATAGATTATATAATTTATGTTACACAAAAATAAATCAAAATTTATTTATCTTTCAATGAACTAAACGTCTGTGCTGAGTAATTTATTTTATTTATTATATTTCAATAGATCCTTGTAAGGACGCACCTGAAAATTAAACCAAAATTCCGATCACTGTTTATTATACAGTTCTGACTTTATTCCGAGACCTATTAGAGCGAAGGCTAGTGTATAAAACCAGCCCCCGCCCCCACCCGGTGGAAATTTCTGACTCACATATCAATTAGAGTATATCTCGGAAAAACATGGAGAACCACGGAAATACGGAGAAAATTATTTTTTACAAAAAAACTTTATTCTTTGCTCCGAATATTCCCATTTAACTTTCATTACTAAATTGATTTCTGTTTCAGATAAACTGTAACTATGTGTGATGAAAATTCTTTAAGTTTGAAGCGAGATGGAGAATCAACAACATCCATTTTAATGAAAATAAATCAGGCAATATTCTCCGATTTTTTTCCGTCCAATCATTTTAGAAAGTTCGTGAGTGTGTTTAAGTGCGACTGAAGGAATTCACTAAAAGTAATAGATTTGAAAGTGTGTGTAGATAGGTGTCGGTGGATCTCGATGTAGATCGTGATTTTTACCTTCACTGGTGTTAACAAAAGTTTACGAACATATAAAAAATTACGAAACGTGTGCGGCTATTGAGCAATGAAAGTGACACATCAACACCAAAGCGAAGCCACAGATCAGCTCCTACAAGCTGCAGAAGCAAAAGTAGATGACAAATTATTATGTAAACTGAAAGATGTAGATTTTATAGCTCGTGAGGTGCACTATCATAATCACAGTTGTATGGAATACACAAGATATCCTGATAGGCGACCTATGCCGCTCCAGAAAGTGAGTACAGCAAAAGGCGCACAAAGAAGCATTTGCACATTTAACGAACTATTTTCAAGGAAGTGTAATTGTTGGTGGTAATGTTGAACGCATGCCAATGCTGCATGAGAGATATTTGTTATTCATAACGGAACATTCACCAGAATTTTATAATGAAAATTATAAAATTGATAAATTAAAAGAATAATTAAAAAACCATTTTGGCAATCATATATCATTTTGGCAGCCAAACTACAGGAGTGAAATTGTGTACTCGCCATGAATCTAACCCGGACAAGCCGTAGAAGCTGGATCTGAAGCTGCTTCATCAGATATGCAAAGATACAAGAGGCTGCAATGATTTTAAGACGGCATGTCCAGCAGTCATACGAAAATTCACCTGCAATGCCTTGGCCACCTTCAGCAGAATTCCTGGCGTCAGATGAAACAATAGCTCCTAATTTACTATGTGAATTTCTTTCGTATGTAACTGGCGGAAAACCACTGCAAGTTGCTAATGACAAAGTCAAACGCACAGTGAATTCCTATGCACAGGACTTATGCTATAGCATTACTAATTGTAAATGGAAAATTCCAAAGCATTTGAGTTTAGGAATGACTATGAGGCACCTTACTAGAAGTGCAGAACTGGTAACTTTGGCAAATAGATATGGTCATTGTGTGTCGTACTCACACTTGCTTGAGTTAGAGACTGCTACATGTAACATTGTGTCGCACTTATGTAAGGATAATTTCGACCTAAATGAAGAAACTCCATCGGGTAGTGGTACGATTTGTTAACACAAAAATACTCTCCCACAATGACATTTGCACTGCCAAATATACAAGGCGTCGAATTGAGTATACCCCCTCCTTACAAATCTTCAGTTGAAAACCACATCAGTCGTATAAACTACCAGTGCTATATATGGAACAATGCCCACATCGCTAAACCCATAACATCAACTCCAGTGAGACAAGGTTGGAAGTTGAAGAATGGACAACTTAAGTTCGATTGAATTAAAGGGAATCCGTTGCCGCACGAACTAACCGACGCTATGGAAAGATTTGATCTAGATGAGTCTGAAGATGAAGATGACACAGAACTAGATACCTTAGCTGATATAGTAAATGAGGATGAAGAAGAAGACTGCTGATTACAAATGCTGTCATAAAATTAAATGCTGTGATTTTCAGTTTAAAAGTTTGAATTTTCATTATTATAACTTGAATGTTTTCATTTATACTCATATAATAAGAATTTTGTGTTAAGGTTCACATTTATAATAAAAGAAATGGAAAAATATGTAACTAATAATTTTATTTTCCAACTATTTTCCAGGAAAACCGAGGAAACTCGAGGAAAGAATTTCTGCACAAAACATTAGTTATAAATATACTTTCTTCAACTTAAAATTGAAATTAAATGGAAACGAATTTAAAAAAAGCCATTTTCTCCATATATCTGTGGTTTTCCGGGCTTTTCCGGGATATGCTGTAATCGACAAAGGGCAAACAACTAAAACCTCAAATTAGGTGCCAATACCAACAAAAAAATATGTGAGTCATAAATTCCCACCGGGGGGGGGGGTCATATTGGCAGCTCATGGTCTATATGTAATTAGAGTGAATTTGATTTATTAAAATATGAAGCATATCTCACAATATTCTATTTTATTGTCTCCATCAAAAGTAGATTCTAAAACGTTTTCCTTGGCAAGCCTAACGCACAACTTCTATTACAAATATTCGAGTGTTACTTGAACTATTATTACTATTTTGGTCTCTTACTAGCTTGCTTTACTTATTTTCTCCTATTTGCCCCTATTAACCTTCCAGCCCTTCAACGGAATCAGCTCAAAATATAATCTAGTTCCAGATGTCTTTATAATACATACGTGTACGAAATTTCAAGTGAATATATCATTTTTATCTTGTTAGCCCCTTAAATAATGAGAGTGGGGGTGGCAGTGAGGGTGGTACTGAGAGTGATAGATGTTATAAAAAAATTTGTTTGAAACCTTGGCTTCTAGTATATACACCAAATTTCAAGTTTCTGGACTCTTATTACTAGCTTGCTCTACTTATTTTCTCCTATTTATCCCTATTTACCCGCCAACTCTTCAACGGAATAAATTCAAATATAGACTAGTCCAGATTCCGTTATAATACTTATATGTACCAAATTTCAAGTCAATATCTTAAACTCTTTCAGAGAAAACGTGCACACAAAGAAATTAGACAGGCAGACCGACAGAAAGACCAAAAATCTCGACGTTTAGTGACATTGTAAACCTATTTCAACAAAAGTTTGATTTTTTTTTACGAATACCATACTTCCACTACACTATGTGAATATGGAAGTAATAGTTCAGTACAAATTAACGTTTTACAAATTGCAAATTCAAGTGTTAGTGTTTCATATCTAATTTGTTTAATATCAATTTTAGTAGGTACATACACGTACACAATAGCAAATGCTTTGTACCCAAAAAACTAGAGAACGTGTAAAAATATCTATTATATTATTGTTTAGATTGTAGTACATTTATATTAATACTGATTTAAGAATTTTAGTTACAAAACGCATTTTATGCTAGAATAAATAAATAACATTTAAAATGTAAAAATGTTAATCAGAATTTATTTTGTGGTATTGTTCTCAATTTATTTTTTTATTTCCTCAACCTTTAATGGTAATCCGTCATGCTATGCCGTGTTTAATGACTATAGTTATTCATTTCATATTAGAGCACTAAATTGCAGCAATTTGCGTTAATTTCTTCATGACTAAGCATATAATTGGTTAAACTTGTGTACTGCATTGTTCACTTATTAATTAGTAATAAAAATAATGTTAATTACTATTTTACATATTTCTTCTTATATTAAAATAAAATTTAAAGTTATGCTAATATATCCAGATGAAGTTTAGAAAGAAGTAAACATTTTCTTCCCTTTCTTAGTGTAAATCAACTTTTGACCTACACACTCTAATAAAGATTTAATAAAAATAATCGACTATATAGTACATTTTTTAATGTTTTCTTTATTACACGCAGTGTGACTATAATGAAAATAAGTAAATAAGCTGAAATTATTATCTCCATAAATAACGGCTCTCTAGTTCTTTAAATATTCTTACTCTTTCAGTTTAAGCAGGGAAAAAAGCGAATCTAATCTCCATGCAAATTACAGCACGTTCAGATCTCAAACATTGTAACTGACTTGTGGTAAAATTTGAATTACATAATTATTTATTTCTCTAACAGATTGAACACCTTATTACAGAAGAAAATTCTTAAATTTTACTTGAAGGAACCAGTATTGTGCTTATTAATGAAACCAGGAAAGCATTCAATACTAAAGATTTAAAGAATGAAAACAAAGATTATTTGTCCCGAATTACACCCAAATTTTACTTCTTGGCTGATTAGAAATTCTCAAATCGCAAAAGACTTGAGAGTGCCTTTGGACATAAAAAATATCGTCCCAGTTGCACTAATTTTGACAGAAAAAAATCATTTTTACCGCCTTGGGGCACCGTCATCCGACAAAAAATATTTTTTCGAAAGTACAAAAAAAATTTCCTCTAAACGAGCCTCGAAACATACCTAGAAAACATATCGAAAATACTTCTCGAAATTGCACTAAAATTTTCTAGCGAAGGGCGTAAAACACAGTCGCGATATTAGCGAGGAGTACAAATCATATAAGTGGAAACAGCAAAAGTTCACAGAGCGGCTTCTGTAATAGAAACGAGCAAGGAGACTCCATAAATCTGTTTGTGGGGTAGGACACTCGAAGACCGATCTCTAATGAAACATATTCTTTATGGGATTTTGCAAACAGCAGAAAAAAACTATCTATGAGAACTAAAATAAAAACAATTTGTAAAATTAATGATTTACAATCTTTGTATTCTTTCGATAACCTGAATTGTGGTTGTGCTAACAATTAAAATCCTAAAATTAATTTGTCTTTCTTATTGGACAATTCTCATTCTATCACTAGTCTCTACACAGTCCCCTATGGCTATGCAGAATAAACCAGCATCCATATAACCCCTACGGCTATGAAGATTCAGTTAAAATGAGGACAAAGGCCGAAAATGAATTTATTTACATACCTCGTCTTTTGGAAAAAAAATTCATTCAAATGGATTACATTGTCATGAAATCTATCGCTCTGTTTTTTGGAAATACTTAGCCTTTGAAACGTTTTCCGCCCTTATTCTGAGGTCATCAGAGAGGCACAAAGGCCTCACACGATGTTCCATACAAAAACCAAGACAATTATCAACTTTTTTGACATTGTCTGACATTGACTGAATGAAAAAAAAACAGATTTTCACCTATGTGTTACTTAGCTAGTAATTGAACCTATAAGCTCCATTACTAGCTAGGTAACACATAGGTGAAAATCTGTTTTTTTTTCATTCAGTCAAAGTTGGTAATTGTCTTGGTTTTTGCATGGAACATCGTGTGAGTGGCTCTATGCCTTTCTGATGAGCTCAGAATAAGGTCGAAAAACGTTTCAAAGGCTTATCATTTCCAAAAAACAGAATGATAGATTTCATGAAAATGTAATCCATTTGAATGAAAAAAAATTCAAAAAGACGAGGTATGTAAATAAATCCATTTTCGGCCTTTGTTCTCATTTTAACCCAATCTTCATAGCCGTAGGGGGTTATGTGAATACTGGTTTATTCTGCATAGCCGTAGGGGACTGAGTAGAGACTAGTGTTAGAATGAAAATTGTCCAATAAGAAAGATAAATAAATTTTAGGATTTTAATTACTAGCTTAACCAGAATTCAGGTTATCGAAAGAATGCAAAAATTATAATTCAATAATTTTACAAGTAGTTTTCATTTTAGTTCTCATGGATAGTTTCTTTCTGCTGTTTGCAAAATTCTGTGAAGAATCTGTTTCATTACAAGTATAAGCAACCAAAATAAATAAATAAATAAATAAATCTATTTTAAACCGACCTCTACATCAGGTTATATTGACTAGAATAGCCAATTCTCAATTCTGGCAGCAGAATTCCCTAGACCCAAAGTTCATTTAAGAAAGACCTTAGTGATCATTTTAATTCTTGAACATTTGACTTCAAATTCAGTTTCAGCTACTCCGCAAATACTTAACCACCAATTTTAATGCAATTCCAAACGAAATTTGAATTTTCTTTCTAGTTTTTAATAAACCAACACCGATACGCTGATTACAGCTTAATGAAAAAGCTATATAGTAACCACCTCCGAGCAACAATAGTTTATAGTTTATTTAAGTAGCTGCATAGAGAAAATGTCTAATCGATAATCTTTTATTCGCTCGTAGTATCCTTCTTACTCACCATGGCAAACGTTTTCTGATAATGTCCTATGCCTACGATGCCTATGGTGCTGTCGCATCACGCATTTGTTTGGTCGCGGTTATCTGTTAGGTGCTGTATCCAAAGCGCGCCCTCCTCTCTTCGTGTACATAGTGATTTATCGTAAATTCCCCCCATCTAACCGATTCGAGAATTTCTAAAATCAAATTAAATATTTTTTAGCAAGTTTTTATACGTCATATTGAGAAAATAATGACGTCCAATTCTAACCGTATACAGGGTGTTACTTGATATTTGGAAATGGAACACCTTATATCTAACTCGAAAATCACAATCCTCATTTTTCTCTGATTTTAAAAATATAATGTTTCACATAGCTATCTTCTATAGTTTTCTAACATTTACAAGTACGCCGATAATTTATAAATTACAAACTGACCAGAGAAGGCATTGAAAACAAAACACCCAAGTGTCAATCTAAACTATGGCAGTTAGTAATTTAATATTATCGAAAGAGAAAGTTTATTGTTATCGATAAAAAATGCCTATTATAACTATGATGTCAGATTAGATATATTAACGGTATATCTCAGTAAACATAAAAATGCTAGATCTTCAGTAAAAGATTATAGGAGACTATATCCGAATCGTCCCGTTCCAAGTCGGAAAACTTTCCAACGCACGTTGGTCAAGATGAGTGATACAAGGACACTGGAAAACAAGAAAAGAAAATAGGAATAATGATGAAAAGCGTGAGTTGAATATTTTGTTATAATTTGACGAAGACCGAAAGAAATCCCTCAGAGATTGTTCAAGAGATTTAGATATCTCCTATTCAATGACATTCTCTCTTCACAAATATAAATATAAAGCTCGAAAACCGAGTGTATTACAGAAATTATATCCCAATAATGATATTGTGTGGAACAATTTCTGCCAAATTATGCTGGAAAACTACAAAGAAGATCCATTAATTTTCAATCGTTTTTCTTTGGATCGATGAGGCTAAATTCAATACATCTGGAATCAGTAATAGAAAGAATAATCATTACTGGGCACTGGCAAATCTCCATATAGTGGAGGAAATCCAGTTTCAAGTCCTCAGTACTTTATATTTGCGGGCGTGGAATACTCGATAATATATGTAAATTATGAGGCCAATATTTGGATATGTTAAGGGAAAATAGGGTAGATAATCTCTCTCTGAATCAAATGATTAGAACCATCTGACAGCCTGACGGAGTCCGTTCACAATAATGTTAATGTAACAACATTGTTAAATTCTATTTCAACGAATGGATGGGTAGACATGGACCTAATCGCGGCCACCTAGAAGTCCCAATCTCATGCCGCTTGACTTGGGCTACATGAAAAATGAAATTTACAAAACAAGATCTGATAATATCGATGAGTTAAAGGAAAAAAGCATTGAAGTAATTCATATCAATACAAGCAATATTTTGGAGAATGTGTCCAGATATGTTACTAAAGGAATTACTTGTATGTAAACAATGACGGTTCCCGCATAGAATAATTATTGTAATTTTTCTGTTGTTTTCCTTCAATAAATTTTTTGTTTTTTGTTGCAAATAATTACAAAAATACCGTTCTGGCATTCTACTCAGGACTCAGCCATTTTTCTGCAACGCTAAACGCCAAGGATGTCGAAGAGCTGGTTGGAAGAGTAGAGGCAATGAAAGTTATTGAAAAATGCTTCATTTGTTAATGCCTACTTAAAACTTTCTGGTCAGTTTGTAATTTATAAATTATCGACGTTCTTGTAAATGTTAGAAAAACTATAGAAGATAGTCATGTGAAATACTATATTTTTGATATCAGAGAAAATGAGTTTTACGATTCTCGAGTTAGATACAAAGTATTTCATTTAAAAAAGTCAAGTAACTCCCTGTTTTCTTAACATTAAATTATTTACTTCGGTTTTTTAAATTCTCGAATCGGTCCAGAAATTACCAAGTTAGGGGGGGCAGTTAAGACGAATCACTCTGTACATGTCCACTGTAATTTAACATTAAACGATACTCAAGATTATTGTTCGACAACTGTATGAACTAATCTTCCTTGCAGCAACTAAAGTTGTATTATCTGTAAATCTCAAGTTTTAAATCTTAACTTTGCTCATAGCAACTCAATTTGTAGTACGAATGGCGCCATATATGACTAAAATATGGCAATTAATTGGAAATCAATTAAAATTATATAACACGCCCAATATTTATAAATAACTTACATTCAGTCTACTTGAACGTATTTAAAAGTAAAAGTAGTTAGTTAAAGTGAAATGAGCTTTAATTAAGTTTTTGCAATTATGACGCCTAATGTAATTAACAAAACGCTGCCTTTGGGTATTGCGGACTGTAAATACTTTTTGGGTCAAAATCAGTGATATGACTATCGGTAGAATGTCTACTAACTTGCCAATATCTATTTCAAGTTTAGTGTTCAAATAATCATTTACGGAATAAAACTTTCAATCGTTTCATATTAATCTTACTAAAAGTATCTTAATAACATTTTAAAACGAAATAGATATATTATAACTAAAATTCTGAAAGAAGTACATCTTCGTATTTTTGCGTGCTTTAACAAAAACCTTAGTTCCTAACATTTACTCTGAAACTATAATAAAGTATAGTTTCATAAAACACGACAGTTTACATGCATCTGAAGATTACCCTGAGTGTCGGATGAGGCACAGCTACATTAGAGAGTATTCTACTACATTTGATGTCTAATGTGTTTAAGAGGCATTTTTATTCGTTTCATAATAGTTTGTTAAAAAATGCCCTATTAACATATTGAATTAAAGCTAATATATAAAGAGGCATTAAATAACCGACGGCTATCTCTTTAAAACGCATGCGCGAACATTTTTGCTGCATTGCCATAATTTGTCAAAACACAAATAAATAGATCACTGCCGGTTATCTGTTTTAAATAGATCGCCGACACAATAATAATAGACCCTATTAGAAGTAGTTTATGAGTTGAAAAGTTTTTAAATGGACAAAATCAACTCAATCCAAAAAAGAAAAGGAGAGGAAATGAAATAAAACAGCAATCACAAGACGCTGCAGAAAGACAGATAAGCTAAAAATTTATTTATTTTATTTTATCTGATTTAATTGATATTATTCTATTCTATCTTTCTATCTGATCTTTACCATCTTAATTTTTATCAGCTCTATTTATTGATTCATTAATTCATTAATTTGGAAGACGGAAGTTGAAACCGATTGTTTCAAAGAAATGACATATAGGGTGAGCAAACTATACCTTAGGACCTCTTTTTTCTCATAACGCGCAAAAAAATATTGATACCGCGAGATAGGGCCCTTCCTAGCAACTCCACTGTAAATAGATATTTACCTGTGGAACGGTTAATAAATAAAAACAAAAACAAAAAAATAAAAAAATTAAAGCTCCCAGATTCAGAAATAGAAGAAACAGAAAACTTAGAAGAAGAAAAATAAGGAGATGACAATAGATGGAAACTTAAAAGAAGCATGAAAACTGAAAAGAACCATCTTGCAAACACCTGCACACCCCAACCAACGATCACAAATGGAAACTTAATAGAAGTATGGAATCTTAAAAGAAGCATCAAAGCACGCGATTTGGCTGCCCGTTGGGCATGTTTGACGGATGACCAAGCTGCGCGTTGGAACGAACCTCCATGGATACCCGGAATCGGCAGCAATGTCCACCTTACGCTGGAAAATGAATCAATCAATCAATGAAATAATGTGTAAATATCCAATAGTTTTACAATCTTACGAGATCGTGGAGAATAGAGGTGCTGCGTGGGTATGTAAGAAGAGAGAAACTCCTCCGTTAGGTAGTCAGTAGGTGGTATCCGAGAAGGGCAAGGAACATTTGCGCCGATTTTGCAATTGAAAATAAAAAATGCTCCTTGCCCTTCTCGGATACCACCTACTGACTTTCAATGGATGACCTTGACCTACCTCAAAATTTTGCAAACTAAACGTAGTTCCACTGTTCAAAATTACTTATATTCCAGTGTTCAATCAAAATTACGCATAAATGCAACAAATTTACGCCAATACATCTCTCATCTACACCCGGTTGCATATTCGTATCGAGCGTATGATATGGCAGAGTCGGAAGTAGCTGAATATTTGTGTATATCGAGCGTATGTAATCGCAGCATTTGTGCAATAATGCGCGTTCGTTTTGAGGCTTCTTGTTTAAAATGGCACTTTCATTTTGTGTTTTAACTTTTAGCATTGAGAAGGGCAAGGAGCATATGCGTTTTCACAATTTATTTTCAATTGCAAAAACGGTGGAACTGTTCCTTGCCCTTCTCGGACACCACCTACTGACTTCAACGGACGACTTTTGACTATCTCAAACAGATCGTACATTATCCGTCACATCCAACTCTGTCATAACATACAGTAGATACGAATCTGCCACTAGATATCGCTATTCGCACCATGAGCACGAAATAAATGTGTATTAACTATTTAGGACAGCTTTGAATGTTGAGTTGAATTATTTGATACACAGAATTGCAACATTTGCAAACACGTAAAAGGTCGCCGTCGATTGGTTAATGCCTCTTAATATATATAACCTAATCTCTGTAGAATTCATTCGAATCTAAAACTCGTTGTATATTGCAGTTTCTATGTATACATAAAATATAACAGTCGACAGACAGGACTCTGACGACCACCCATTGTCTTATTAAAACTGTATTATTAATATTTTAAAATAAATTGATATCCTGATAATAACAGTTATCGAGTATAGACTAATAAGTGTAAAGAACAAATATTTAAATAGTCGACGTTTCTCTAGAATTTATTAGCATCCTTAAGGAATCTACAATTGTGTGCATTAGTTATGTTTGTAATATTCTGATAATATCACTATTACAGTCGAAACGTGAACAGTTTTAAAATGTGGTTTCTGTGCCCCTATGGGCTTATACCCGTTGATCTTTACTATACTATAATTAAAATACAGACCATCAGCAATTAAAATAGTCGGAAGTAAAACTGATATATCACCTATTCTGAGTAAAGTTCCTGAGGGACACCCGCTATTTTGAAAGATTTATATCAATTAATGTATTTATTGCTATAACACAGGCATTGTAATTAACTGTAAATAAAGAATTTTCACAGTCAGTTGATGTACACAATTGAAACCTTAAGAATATATTTTACAAATACACTGCAATTATTACTAATAATTAACTGTTTCCTGCGTGTTAAACAGAATTACTTTCTTAATTAGGAATAATGTTACATTAATAACACACCAAATCATGCGATTGTCTATACAAATAATAAACATATGAGGAAGAAATAATTATTATACGGTATACCCTCATAATCAATTTACTGTTACGTCTGTATGTGCGTAACGTGAATGCGTGCATAGATAAACTAATGTGAGCGTGGTTTTCCTCTCTGCTTTATCTACAGAGTGTCCTGGAACCATTTACTCCAATACTGAAAGCGATATTTGAATTACTATTCACTAGAATGTGCAAAGGGCTTCAGTTTTGGGTAATACTGATCTTTCGCCACATTAAGGCATACAGTGTGTTTCACTTTTCACCTTAACGTCCCTGTATCTTCTTTTTTTATTTCATGACTGATGTCGTACGCAGGTACGACATGATATCCGTTAGGTTAGGTAGGAGGACCCCGACCGCGACCATCCTGTCTAACCTAACGGACATCATGTGGTACCTGTATACCTGTTTTAAAGTTGTTTAAGACCTGTTTAAACTCGTACTGAGCTGTTTAAAATCATACAGATTTGTTTAGAGACCTGTTTTAAAACACGGTTGATAATTTTTTTCTTATTTTTCTCATAAAAATTTAGGTATCAAAAGTACGTAAGCTGAGTTTCAAAAATATCGACGGTTGCTTATACTTTCAACTCCTATATTTCACCCCAAAGGGTGTCAATTTTTTTACTATTTTTCATTAATAACCTATGCACAATAAGTATATTTGCAGAGTTTCAGAATTTTGACCCGAAATTTTGGATTCTAGCCCACTGTGTGACGTAAGTGACCCGTACCCGCATAGCTCTACTACTTCAATTCGACCGGCATTTATGTTTTTTATCTTAGTTGAATTATTACTCAGAAATGACTGAAGCGATTATCATACAAATCTGATGCAAACTGAAGATTTGGTTCGGTGGTAGTCCTATATCAGTTTCATCGAGCTATGTTTGGTGAGCAAAAAATAGGAAAAAAATCGATTCTAAAAATGGTGAACTGAAAAAATTGTACTAAAATTGGTAGGTATTTTCAGAGTAGCTGTTACTGAATCTGATATCAAAAGCGAAAAATTCGTAATTGTGGATCCAGAATAGCTGTCATAGTTTCATAACTATTACAGATTTACGTGTTTAATACATGGAGCTATTGGAGGTATTTATTTTACTTGGTAGAAACTAAAAAGGAGGTCTCTAAACAGAAAGATTAAACAGCCTGCGCTTTAAAAGCCCGTCGCCAATAATTATGAAATAAAATTTAAGTCGTCATTCTGTTGATTAAGCATTATTACCTAATATCGATATTATGTTTGTTTAGCCTATATGATTGTTCTAATGTACTATTTTACATCAATTGTAGACCTATGAAACAAGCTCTAAAAACGGTTGAATATATTGTACTCTGAGAGTATTAGAGCGCATAATGCGTTTTCTTTAAATCAATGTTCAGAAACTTACTCATTCGACGCGTATTTCTCTAACCATGTGGACACCATCTAGAGACGATTAAAAATTAAATAATATCCAGATGATGCCAACATGATTGACGAAATACGCATCGAGCGATAGTATTCGAGTATCGTGTTTAAGTGTTTTGGTACTTGTGGAAACCACATCAAGGGCATAAAACGGTATTTCAAGATATCCGATGAAACAGTATTTCTTTAGTTTTACGCAGAACTTCATCAACCGTAGAGCTTATCCAAGAGTTACTTTTCAACGTAGGATGAGACGAATCCCAAAAATTCACGGTTTTGTATTTTTTTCACTCACTCAAAAAAATAATCTGTGTTTATTACTCCAGTCAACAGAGCGCTAAAATGAGCAAAATCTCTAATATGAGTGCTAATGAATGGGTTTTGATGAAATCTTATGCAATGTGTTTGTAATGACGTTAATAAAAAAGTTGATAAAAAGAGTAGGAGATGATCGGAAGGGGTAGAAAACACCTTAACTTGTAGAATTAAGCCAAAAATGAAAAAAAAAACACTATATTTACCTATTTTGGCCCAAAATAAGATGTTTGAACTCTTGCGAATTTTTTCGAAAAATGCATAATTTTCGAGATATGGCCACTCGAAAATTCCTAAAAGTAGGGGAGGGGAAATGCAAAAGTTGAAAAAAATTCTGAAATAATTCAGGAGAATGTATCATCGAAATACAAGACTTTTTTTTATTTGCAACTTTTCTTTAAGATGAGAGAGTTTTTCCGGAGAAACATGAAAAACTATCTTTCATTGAAACTGTGAACGCTTAAAAATACGTAAGTTAAAATTTTGAAAAAATTCAGACGTATGCATTGAGGCCCTCTAAATAATTTTTGTCTTGGAATTTTTTTGTAACATGCTAATTTTCCGAGTTACAGGATAAATAATGTATACTACTAATGCACATTAAAAAATACATGATATTTCGAAAAATGAGCGTGACATATATAATATTATAAAAATATATGGAACCTATATAGTTATACCATTTTTAAATGTTCAATATAATTTTTAACTTGAAAATATGCAAAAAAATGTAGTTACATTATTTATCGTGAAAAACGTCCTGTAAATTGGCAAGTTGCAAAAAAATTCCAAGAAACAAAAAATGTTTAAAAGGTCTATATCTGAGCGCTACAATATCGAAGATAGGGGTAGTTCTTCATGTTTTTTAGGAGAAACTCATCATAGAAAACGAACTTTACAAAAAAGTTGCAAATAAAAAAGTTTTGTATTTTGATTTTTTATTTTTTTTTTCGACTTTTACATTTCCCCTCCCCACTTTTAGGAATTTTCTGGTGGCAATATCTCGAGAAATATGCATTTTTTGAAAAAATTCACAAGAGTGAAAACGTTTTATTTTGGGTTATTATCTTTTCATTTTTGACCTAATTCTACAAGCTACAGAACCCATGATAAAAGGGGTGTTTTCTACCCCTTCCAATCATATCCTACTTTAATCTTTCTTTAAATTTTTTATTAATGTCCTCACAAACACACTGCACAAGGTTTCATCAAAATCCATTAATTAGCACTGAAACTAGAGGTGAAACTTCACGTTGACTGGACTAAACTGATATACAGGGGGACCATTAATAATAGTCCATAGTGCAAGGGTAGATTCTTTGGGTCAAAATATGAGGACATAACCAAAAGTGCTTTAGTAAAATGTTGCTGTGGAGAAAGACACCGGGTGTTAAAATTTAAATAATTTCTTCGAGATGTTTCAATAACTCAACAGCCTCTTGACTGATCTTAGCCAAATTTGCTAGATTAAGTTTTTTTATTCTAAGAAACAATAATTTATGTATTACATCATGTTAGATTATAGAGGACGCCGCAGGACCTGTATCTGATGACGAATTGTTTTCATATTTTTTGGACGAAACGTTGTGGTACTTCTGACCAGAAAATCTGAAGAGGGCGTCATTTCCATGTATAAAAGGTACCCGGTAGAACTTGATAACTCGAACCGTTTTCGAGGAAATTGCTGTTAAATACTTGAATAATTTTTTGAAAGACAAATTCAAATTTAATGAAACATGAACAGAATGTGGTTTATGCAAGATGGAGCTCCCCTAATTTCTCCATTGAGGTCAGGAATTGTCTTGATGAGATTTTCCCACGCAGATAGATCGGCCGAGGAAGTGAGTTTGCTTGGCCATCAAGGAGTCCTGATTATAATCCTTTGGATTATTATGTGTGGGGAAGTCCTTAGTCTATGCAAATACTATCAACTCAAGAGAAGAACTGTGGGACAAAATACAAAACGCAGCCAATTTTATTAGAGGACAGGAAAATGTATTTTTCAATGTAAGAAAGTCTTTTATGAAAAGAATTAGAAAGGGCATAGAAGCAGGTGGAGACCATGTCGAAAATTTACTCCAAGTTGCAGCAATGGGTTTTTGCATGGGGGGAAAGTTTATACAATAAATACTAATGTCATGAAGTCAACTTTTATGTTATTTTTTGGTCTTCTAATAAGATTAGATCCTTATTTTACACAATCTTTTGATTTATGTATTTATCTCAATACCATGAAAATACTCCTTTAGTTCATAAGAAGGTGAGAAAGAGTTTACGCTGTTATTATGATTTTGTTTTCCCTTGCGTTTTGTACTTTTTTCAATAAATACACTTTGTTTCATTAAAATTGAATATGTCTTTCAAAAAATTATTTAAATGTTTAACGGTAATTTCCTCGAAAACGGTTGGAGTTATCAAGTTCTACCAAGTGTACCTTTTATACGTGGAGATGACGCCCTCATCAGGTTTTCTGGTCAAAAGTACCACAACGTTTCGTCCAAAAAATATATGAAAAGTATTCATCATCAGATATAGGTCCTGCGGCATCATCTATGATCTAACGTGACGTAATGCATAAATGATTGTTTCTTAGAATAAGAAAAAGAGACTGTTGAGTTATTGCAAAAAAACAAAAAAAAATATTTGAATTTTGACACCCTGTATCTTTTCCACAGTCAGGCACGTCGAGAGGGGGGGGTCGGGGGGGTTTCCTCCCAGGACCGGTGGTTTTTGAGAGGGCCCCGGTTTCAACCGAAGTTCCGAAGTTGAAGATTAGCATTTGCATTAGGTAAAACGTGAGAGGTACACTTTTAAATGATTAGTAATAATAATGAGTTCCGAATAACTGATATTGTATATACTGATAAGGAATATCCCGCTCTTGCTTTTTAAAATTTAAATTAAAAATTTATAAAATAAACATTTAATCCTAAGGAATATCAGCCCCGCTCTTTAAAATTTCGATCCAGATAGATATTCAATTTTGAGTAATATTATTCCTTGCTTTTCAAAACGGTGACTACTGCCCCCCGCTCTTCGAAATTTTTGTAGAGATAAATAGTTTATTATTATGAATGCCACCCCCCGCTTTTCGAAATTTATATTGAAGATTAGTGGAAGTCATATCTTACTACCCCCGGGCCCCGATTTTCTCTCGACGGCTCTGTCCACAGGCAGTACCATTTTACTAAAGCATATTTGGTTATATCCTCATATTATGTCCCGAAGAATCTACCCCTGCACTATGGCCTATTATTAATGGTCCACCCTGTATAATTTATAAATTCAGCGTTCTCATTTCCCTATCTTCAAAAGTACCTGATGATGAATATGTATGCTCTAAAACATTTTATTTTTGATTTCTTGAAAATATGTTAACTAACAAGAAACAATTCTAATTAGGTCTGAGCGATTTAAGAATGTTGCAAAATAAAAATGACGTGGCGGATGATAATTAAAAGTCATTTAAACCATTTTCGATAACGAAAGTTTAATGCGTATTTGGAAATCTGCAAATCTACAAACAATTTCCTGAATTTACTAGGGCGTGGATTTGGTTCGCTGAACCGTATTCATAGTCTTAAATAGCCGTAATTATGTAAATGTTATGTAAGCATTCTCTCTTTCTTTTCGTAGTTGACATTAAAATATGAGTTTGTCTATATAGTTGCATCAGAAGACGCAGTTTTTTAAATAATCGATCGAGGTTAACCAGTGGATGTAACAGTTACTTTCAAAATTTTAGAAGTTATTCAACAAACCATTAACTTATTTAGTATCATAAGTGAAATGGAAAACGCGCAATTTGTTAAACAAATAGAAATGTTATTGTTGATTTATGATTTATTCAGAAATAGAACATGAAATCGAGAGTAGTTATTTATATTCCTCAACAACTGGATATATTAGAAAATGGAAAACACTGTATTATATTTTAAAAACAGTGAAAGTTCTGATGGCAAAAATATTTCTCTCGCAAAATGTGTGAAAATAATTTAGTCATAGTGGCTTGTGTAATTTTGTGGCCGTGGAATGACTAAAGTGGCCTAGTCAATCTTATATTCACCACTAAGACATTTCTTGGCCACCTGAAATAAGCGTCACCCTTCGAAGGGTGAAATACTCAAACCTCTGTAATTTGGTAACCATTTGCGCATCAGAATTTGTACTTTAAAGAGAAATAATGTTCATAGTCCAAGCAGATGGGAGGTTAAGTCGCAAAAATGTGACCGAAGGATGATCTCTTCAGGAAAAGTTTAATTGAGCTAAGATGAGAAAAAAGTCTATTGTACTATTATTTCCACCATTTCCTTAAGGGTGGGAGGGGGTAATAAAATAGTTTCTTTTTGCGTATAATTCGAGAACGGTGAGAGCATGAAGGTGAGAAATAGAAAAGAATTTCAGATAAAAATTGTGGAGCTTAAAATTTTACTTAAAAAGGATCATGTGCATTTACACCCTATTTCTGATCATTTAGTTTGGCTGTAAAAATCGAATTATGTTTAGGGGATGAAAGGAATATTTAAAAAAGCGTACAAAATCGAAATCTTGATATTTTTTGTTCAAGTAACTTTTTCTTGTGTAACTGCACAGTCAAACAAGAAAAAAATTTTGTAAATCGCGAGAATAGTCTAAGAAACCTGACTTCTTTAGGTTATTTTCGTGATTTACAAAAAAAATGGTGGGTGATGGAGCTTAGCGTACATCGGATTCGAGCTCAGCACATCGAAATACATAGGGATTACTATGTCGTCCCAGGTACAGATCACTTTTTTTGATGGCCTGTGTTATCAAGGGAAAGAAGCACTTGCCAGAAGTAGAATTTTCGAATAAGTTACAAAGTAGGTATTTTTTTTACCGATGCTTATACAACAAAACATGTGATTCAAGCGACTTGCTCTACAATAGATAAGTATAAACGAAAGTAATTAAAAACCTTACTATTAATAAAAAAGTACAATAGTTACTTCTGATATTATAGTACATTACTGTTAGTGCTATTACTACTGGTAGTGGCATTCGAAGAATTATGTCGAAAACTTTGATTAAATATTGGAGAGGAACACTTCCGGCATTTGACACTTTAACTAACATTTTCGAAACTTTTTAATCAAGTAATAAAAGTTACCTTTCATTACTTCAAGGTGACACAGAGACTAACTTCAATTTCTTTTTCATAGTACAATGTTGGTCTCTTATCATGAAGCAACAACGGAGGGGTCAATTATCAAAAACAGTGGAGAATTGTAATGTTAACCAAAGTTTTTGCAAGGTGCAGAAAAATCTCATAGAATGAATTGGCAAATATTTGCGTAAAGCTAAATCCACAGTGAAGTGAGGTCCCATGATCCCACGTAATAGCATGAGCTATTACATTTGAAAAAGCTGGAATGCCTTATATAACTTACACAGATTTTTAATAGCATTAATAGGATACCATCCTGATGAATGATATAATCGTCTATTAGCATATATAAAGCTAATCACAAGCGACCCAAAATTCTAATTGCATTTAATACCTACAATCCCAATCCTTCCAATCCAACTCCAAAATTTACAATCAACGATTGAATGAATGTTTAATCTTACCTTCATATAACGATATGAAGTTAAGATCTCCAGATGTGTCCCACTTACCATGTGTGATTCACCCTATACTAATTGAACATTTTAAACCCATTAACCTAATTCAAAACTTATTATTAAAATACCCCATTTCTAAGAACGCTTAAGCGATTTTGTGCTTTACAAAGGCTGTGTAGGATCCCGACCATAACACTGAAACTAGCAAGATTACCATTAAAAGTGTTGATTTTTAAACAAATATTAGAGAAGTCCATCGATGATAATAAAAATACGAGGTGCAGCAAATAACAATTGAAGGTAAGTTTTGTTTGTACAACCTTATTTCATTTTGCTATTAACTCGAACCCACTGAGGGGTAAGATTGAGTGATGCTAAGAACGTACCCAGTAGAGTGATGAATGTAATCAGATGACTCTGTGATGAAACCTGATTCTATTTTTGATTTACGATGGGCGGAGAAGTGGTCGACGTCATTATGGAGAGCTTCACTATTGTTTAAAATGGGTCAAAAACACTTATCTGATGAGTAAAGATATGGCATATACTAGCACGTGGAAATTGATTCCTTCTAGCTTTCACGGAAAGGAATAAGAGTACACAAAAAATTCACATGATCCTAACACAGGTGACGTCGCTGCATCTTTAAGGGCTGGAAAACTGGCAAGCAAATACCGGAACATATTAGAGAGAGAGAGAGAGAGAGAGAAATGCCGTCCTATGAATGAAGCTTCTACAAGATGCTGATGTGAAGATTATTTACCCTTTTGCCAAGTGAATATACCTGGGGTGGGATTAGGTCAATTACCAGTTCCACCAATATGTATCTTTAATTAAAACGATTTCAATTGTTGCTCTGCATTAAGTATTCTACATATGTGCATCGTTAAGAAAACAATTTTTAAATTTAGCATCAAGTAAAGGAGGAAATATTATTGCCACATCTAACAAGTGAGCTACACCTAGAGAAAACTCCATTTGTGGACAGTCTATGTAATGCACTCTCGAGAAGAAAATAGTAATTTTAATTGTTAAATGGTTCTTATACTGTACATAGAACTGCCAACAATTTCTTTTAAATGCTGATTGAATATAATATCTACATCTACAAGATTGCAAGGTTGGCGGAAGTTGATCCGGATATTATAATTACTTAAGTATTTCAATGTTTCAAAGTTAATTAATACATCATTTAGAATCATTAAAATTGTATAACATAATACAATTTATTTTTAATATTAGCTGTAAATATGTTGTATATTATCCATAATAATATCAATTTTAAAGTGTAGTTTTTTGCACAACACTTGTTTAAAGGTATATTTTGGTAAGCCAAAAATGCAGATACATAGATTAATTTGGTACGTCAGTTTTCGAAGAAACTTAGTTATACATGTACACGTACAGGGTGTGGCAATAGTGCGTCGGACCTCGATATCTCGAGTTCTACGATAGCTAGAAATTTTAAAAAAATTGCAAGTAAACTAGATAATAAAGTCTACAACTGGAAATTATTACATACAGGGCGAGCCAAGACTAAATTACAGGACCAACTGCCTTTTTTAAATGGAATGCTATGTATATCAGTACATTTTTTGAAGCATCTTTCTAGGCTCTATTCATTTCTGTATTAACATTGAATATCCCCCAACCACTTGGAAGTAATTAATGTTTTTGTTGAAATAATGCAATCTGCAGATGGATATTAAAAAAATTTCCACAGTCAGAATTATGAGTTTTAAGAAAAACTTATGTGAATACCAGTTACGAGACATCTAATTAATGCTTTTCAATCATTTTCATTATCTAAACTCTACAGGGTGGCCAAAAATTATTTTTCAATTAACAACATTTAAACTGAATTTTCACAATTTTTTCAAATGGAACACCCTATATATTTTTCAACGATGTGATGTAGAATTGCAACCATTTTCGTTTTATAAATAAATAAGTATCAAATTCAAGAATAAACTTAAAAAAAGAGGTTCCCTCAAATAATTCATTGTCCTATACGACATAATCTCTTTTCATGTTAAATCTCAAATCTCCTATAGTCAACATGGCAGGTAGATCTACGATTACCAACTTGGTAAGCGGTACACACTTTATCGCAAATACACTAGATCATGGTGGCCAAGCGGATGTAATTTATACAGACCTCTCTAAAGCATTTGACAGACTGGATCATGGGCTCTTACTGCAGAAGCTGTCAGATTTTGGTTTAAGTCTTGACTTTCTAAGTTTTTTCGAGTCATATCTTGGTAACAGAACATTAAGCGTGAAGTATCATGGGTTTTCATCTATTGAAGTATTAGCGACATCAGGAGTTCCACAGGGCTCTGTTTTGGGCCCACTGTTATTTATAATTTTCATCAATGACATTTGCCAAGATATACAAAATAATGTTCTCCTATACGCCGATGATCTTAAACTGTTTGCATCTATTAACTCCGAAGAAGACTGCCATCGATTGCAACACGACCTCACAAAAATAAACACATGGTGCGAAAATAATAGGCTACCATTAAATATATCAAAGTGTAATTTAATGACCTTTACGAGAAGAAATAACTTTATAAACTTTTCCTACAAAATAGGCAATGATATGGTAACTAGATGCACTCAATTCAAGGATCTTGGAGTCATCTTTGACTCAAAATTAACTTTTACCGCCCACATTGATCAGACAATTGTTAATGCCTACAGAAATCTAGGCTTTATTATGCGAAACTCAAGGCACTTTAAAGATATTTCCACACTTTCTCTCCTATTTAATGCCTTTGTACGCCCAAAACTAGAATACAGTGGTATTATCTGGAATCCACAATACAATATTCATATTCTTAATTTGGAACGGGTTCAGAGAAGGAACGTCAAATATCTCTCCCTTAAATCTGACGGAATTTATCCCCCCAGAGGGACGCCACAATCTAACTTACTAGCTAAACTTAATCTAAATAACCTAGCGACACGTAGAGTCTATTTTTCTGTTTTGTTCCTACACAAACTATTAGCAGGTCGGATAGACTGCCCGGATATTCTCAGTTCCATACATTTCAATGTTCCATCTTTTCAGACTCGCTGATACGCCCTATTCTACTTAGCTACGCCAAGAACAAATGTATTAAAATCTTCTCCTATTCACAATATGTGTTCTAACTATTTAAGCTGTCAGTTGAACCTTGATATTTTTAATTGTAGTACTAATAATGTAAAGCAATGTATTTTAAATCAATCTTAACCTTTAGTTCCTACTACATCACCGTTTAGTTAAAGTACCGGCTCACATTACTTTGCATTTTCCATTATTAATTTTTAATTCCATTATTAATTATTATTCCATTATTAATTATTATTAATTATTATTCATTGTAAAATATTTAGTTTTTAGTTTTTACTCTGTATTGTATACATACTCATTTGTATATTTCCTGCCCTGTAATTGGATGCACATCTGTCTGGGCAGCTGTATTCATAAAATAAAATAAATAAAAATAAAAAATAAAATAAAATTAGAAAATTCGACATGTTGCCCATGTTGCCCATTTTAAATGACACACGTCTTTATGCAATTTTGAAATGAGGACCTTTAGTGGAACCATTTCTTCCAATCCATTGAAATAAGTAAATAGTATTTAACAGGTCCTTTACTGTAATGTTTTTTTTTGTACTTTTTTTTTCCATTTTCGTTATTGGACAAGCAGTAAAACCTCAGTTTGGTACAAATTGTCGTGTACAACGGAGCATTTATCACACTTATCGGTCGTTAATTACAATTTGTATTGAACTTAACATATTTGGAAAAATTCATTATATCCAAGTGGTTGGGAGATATTCTATACTAATATAGTAATGAATAGAGCCTAGAAAAAGTCTTCAAAAAATGTACTGATATACATAGCATTCCATAAAAAAAAGGCACTTGGTCCTGTAATTTCGTTTTGGCTCTCCCTGTATGTTCGAAAATAATTTCCAGTTATAGATTTTTTTATCCAATTTACTTGCAATTTTTTGAAAAATTTCTTGCTATCGTAGAACTCGAGATATCGAGGTCCGGCGCACTATTGCCTCACCCTGTATATTTGAATTGATATATTATATCAAGCTTATTGTTGCCTGATTTTTACGCTGTGTTGATTGCTACTGTGAAATCAAATATCATTCCAACCTACTGCTTGGCATCAGATACGATTCTATGAATAGTATATTATTATATGAGCCATTATTCACGAAGATGATGTTTGAGCCCACGAGCCGTTAGACGTGGGGCGCAAATCTTCTGAGTGAATAATGGTCATAATCGCGAATATAATACTATGCTTTCTCTACACATATTAAACAAATAAATTAAACTCAAATTTGATATAATTAATCGGCATCTACTTGTAAGAACTGGAAAACGTAAACAAACAATATGGCGGTACACTTCGCCAGAACCGGATAGGGCCGGCAAAAACTATATTTTAAATAGGCTGAGAAATTGTTTATAGCAAGATCATTTGGGAGCATTTTTATCAATGTCGATAGAAAAGGACATTTTTGTAGAATTAGAAATTGATGAAATCATTGATGAGATTGCTCAAGAAGTTCCAGGTTTAAAAAATTTATTATTATTTTAGTTAGGTACTTAGGTATAAATATTTTGTTTTGAATCAAATTTATTTAGTTCTTACATTGTTCCTATTACGAGTATTTTATATTTTGTTTGTTTCTTGAAACTTTTATAACTATTTATTAACACATCAATAAAAAAATTTATTTGTTTTTACATTCTTATCTGCTTTTTAGTGGGCTGATGGTTTAGTTTACTCCGCTTTTATCCGCTAACCGATCTCTCTCTAACAGTTTATTCCGAAAATTAACTTTGTAAAAGTCTATATTTCTGTATAAATGGATTTTTTATTGAAGTTCTAAAGTGCCAGGGAAACGCGTGGCCTTGAAAATTTTCAAAATTTTCGCATGCTATGCCATTTAGGGGAGCACAAATTATAAATCCGCAACTGGTGGGTCAATATAAGAAATCAAATTCGGGCCAAAAAAAAATTCCGATCCGGGCCTGCACTTGGCTGTCACGTCAGTTGATTGTCAGCCGCAGCAGCAAGAGTTGATCGCGATCGATTTAAAATATCATTGGATCAGTGAAGAGTGAATTATGGAATTTGTATTTGTGATTGGATGGATGCAGTGAATTATGAATCGATAATTTACTACAGTCGATTACAGGTACGATTTTTCTCCAAAAAAATATTAATAATTGTCATATAATTAAATAGATGTAGAAAAAAGCATTAATCACAATATCATAGGTATTAGGTAACAGTCAGTCACAGATATGTGTGATATCGGTTGACATACCAATCAAACAATTAGAGCAACATTCGTATACACCTAT
Source organism: Stenurella melanura (assembly GCA_963583905.1). NCBI lineage: Eukaryota > Metazoa > Arthropoda > Insecta > Coleoptera > Cerambycidae > Stenurella > Stenurella melanura. Next base: position 150,410,982 of record OY757310.1, read on the forward strand.
CAAGTAGGAATAAAGCAAAACGTATCTAAATTTAATGGGCAATAAATGAGGAATAAAACCAAAATTCATACTTTTAGAAGATTTAAATAAAATAGATCGTAACAGCAGTTCAACGTCAATTATATAAATTAGCTAAAATTTTGCTTGTACACGTGCTGCATATATTACAGCGTAATACGAGCTGCATATATTACACTAATTAATTACATATTAAGTAACATAAACTATTTATCAATAATTATAATTTTACACAATTTGTTTGTTTTAGTAATGGAGAAATCAAAACTACAGTTACCCTAGATATTATATAAATGAGTAGTATTAAAAATTTAAAAAAATGTCAAAAATGTCGACGGTTTCGTGTGATTCTAAACTGTCCCTATTTCTCCCAGCACGGAATGAGAGGTCTTATTTCCTAGTTCATTAGGTATTCATGTTGAAGTGAAATTCGAAAACGAAAAGAAATTAAATTAATGCTTAATGCCAAGTCGCTTCAAAAAAAATATTAAAAAGGTTGACCTAGGTCAGTTTTTTTTTTTTTTTTCAAAGTGCCCCTAGAGGCAAAAGTCATAAAGGTTTTTTGTTTGTCTAGTCGGTCCCCATTGCCAGTTTTTTTAATGACATGAAACTGATTACACCCTGTATATTCACAAAAATCTGTTACTGCAGTTTCAGCTTACAGAGTCGTTGTCAAACAGTAAATCAATTTAGTCTGGTCTAGTCTAGTTTGATTCACTGTTTGGCAATGACTTTGTAAGTTGAAACTGCAGTAACAGATTTCTGTGAATATGTAGTAGATAAAAACATAGTAGTGCATTTTCATTTATTCCTATTAATTGTAATTGTTTTAATAGTTTTTAGTTTATTACACAACAGAGAAAAGTTTTTAAAGTACAACAGAACAAGTATTAAATATAGGTAGATAATGAAATAGAAAATACCCGAAATTGGAAAGCGGCAGTTGAAAGTTATTACTACAGAAACACAGGCCTGTAGCTAGGGGTGGGCCAGGATGGGCTACGCCCGTCCTGGAATAATTTTTGCTTGTCCTGCGGCGACTGCAGAAAATAATCAAAATCACAGTACACCCAAACCACATTTGGTGAATGGAAGTAATTGTTGAGAGGACGTAGACCAAGCTCCCACTGCAAAAATGGTACCCCATCGAACACCTAAAAATGACAATGTGAAAATGGTTGCAAAACATGTAAAAGTCATGTTACGCCTGGCAAACAAGTAAACATTTGTTAATTGTTATTTTTTTAAGAATTTTTCAATTTAGATAAAGAAAAAGATTTAACTTTTTAAAACACCTGCTTGAAATTTACATAATTTGTGGTATATAATGAATCATTTTTTAAAAAGTTTGTCAGACTTAATTTGTTATACATAATTTTTTTCATGAAAGTGCACTTCATAACACCTCCTTGATTTTGGTTTTAAAATAAAGTTTAAGATCTCTTCTATCTATTACAACTTGTCTGCCTGACAATTTTTGTTAATTGATTCCTATATTTTGTTTTATTAATCAATAATTGTAATAAAAGTACATTTCTTATAACCACTTTTTTTTTACTTATAGTTTGAGATCTCTTTTGTGCATAAAAATTGGTCTGTCAGCTCGCAAAAAGCCTATAGGAGACCGACCGCTTCTGATTAGTATACCGCCGGCGTTAAGTCGTGCAGCAGACAGAACTGGACTTCAAGTGTATTTTCAAATTCAAACAATAAATTAAGGGATTTAAATACTTATGCAATTGTTTCTCACTTTCATCGTATCATGATGTTTGCCATTTATTGTCATTTACATTGTTCTGGAATAGGATTATTCTGTTGGGCAATAAATCTAGTATTATTATTATTATCATTATAATTATCCTTATTCTAAAATCAGCTTTTTGCTGGCGCCTTGTACATTCCAGGGAAGAATTTCATATTATCCTGGACTGTTTCAAAAATTTCTTTATTATTATTATTATTAATATTATTAATAATGTTATTATAATTTTTTTATATCTAAAACTGTTTCTGTTATGAAATTTAGATACCTATTTTTTTACGGGGGTTGTTTATAATTGAAAATAACAATAAAATATTTAGGCTAACGAGTCCCCTCTGAAAATTTGTTTGCCCGCCCTTAAAACAGTTTCTAGCTGCAGGCCTGCAGAAACACAGTAATATACAGTGTGTTTCACTTCTCGTGAAGACACCCCTGTATCTTCTTTATTTGTGGCCGAATTAATTTCAAAATTTTATGAGGTATACAACTCTGTAAGGCGACTTTAATCAACACATAAATGTCGTTTAGATATAAAACCTCGGCTTACTGCGATAAAAAGAAAATCGCGATTTTCGAGAAATCATAGTAGGCTTAGATATAGACGAAAATTTTGTTAATAAAAGTTGTTCAGAATCACTAGATATGCCCCCCTATAAAATTTGGTGAAAATCGGAATACTTTGAAAAAAAAATTTTTGTTTCACTTCTCGTGAAGACACCCCTGTATCTTCTTTATTTGTGGCCTAATTAATTTCAAATTTTTATGAGGTTTACAACTCTGTAAGGCGACTTTAATCAACACATAAATGTCGTTTAGATATAAAACCTCGGCTTACTGCGATAAAAAGAAAATCGAGATTTTCGAGAAATCATAGTAGGCTTAGATATAGACGAAAATTTTATTAATAAAAGTTGTTCAGAATCACTAGATATGCCCCCCTATAAAATTTGGTGAAAATCGGAATACTTTGAAAAAAAAATTTTTGTTTCACTTCTCGTGAAGACACCCCTGTATCTTCTTTATTTGTGGCCGAATTAATTTCAAATTTTTATGAGGTATACAACTCTGTAAGGCGACTTTAATCAACACATGAATGTCGTTTAGATATAAAACCTCGACTTACTGCGATAAAAAGAAAATCGCAATTTTCGAGAAATCATAGTAGGCTTAGATATAGACGAAAATTTTGTTAATAATAGTTGTTCAGAATCACTAGATATGCCCCCCTATAAAATTTGGTGAAAATCGGAAAACTTTGAAAAAAAATTTTTTTTTCATCTCGTGAAGACACCCCATCTTTTTTTTATTTGTGATCGAATTTTAAGACTAATTTATTTTAAAAAATGTATCAATTATACAACTCTATAAAATGACTTTATCCAACCCACAGAGAGAACTTTTTCCAACAAACGAAAGTCGTGAACAAAAATCATGATTCAATAAAACGCTAAAAGGGCCACTTTTTATTACATATCAAGTTGTAACACTGTTCCTTTTTTTTTGTTTTTTTCGTTGTCAATGTTCTTGAGGAGTAACTTTCCATCATATCCTTCTTATCGACTCAGAATTTTAGGAACATTAGGGGTTTTTTGATTTTTTGTTTTAAATGTTAAGAGTGCCGTGAAATTAACTGTCAATAACTATTTTGTTTATTTCTCCATTCTTACTTTTATGACAGAAGTGATTATTGTTATTTATTGTTCAGTTCGTAAGTTTAATTATTTAATTTTTTTAATCATAATGGTTAGAATTCTTTTAACCACTGATGAAAAAGTAGAAATAATAAAGATAGTCGGTGAAAATGTACGGTCTTCAAGAGAAGCTGCAGAAGAATTTAATTTAAGACATCCTCTAAGACGACCAATACACCATGGTACCGTTGCAAGAATATGTCACTTGTTCAATACAACTGGTAATGTGCTTAAACCGAGAGTACATCTCAGTCGAAGACATGGAGAGGATGACGTTATATTAGCGGCGTTTAACGCCAATCCCACTACCAGCCTTAGAAATATGGCTCGTGACCTCAATTTGTCGGCGTCAAAAATTTGGAGATGTTTAAAACGCCATAAGTTACAACCGTTTAAACCAAAATTTGTACATACCTTGGAGGAAGGTGATGAAGAGAGAAGACTAGAATATTGTTTATGGATCCAAGGTAATTATTTAAATAATAGAGACTTCTTGAAGAAAGTAATTTTCACGGACGAAGCAACTTTCTCCACCAACGGGGTAGTATCATCACAAAATTCTAGATACTGGGCAGTAGAAAATCCTGATTGGATAATAAATTGTAAAAGGCAATATTCCCAGAAGGTAAATGTGTGGTGTGGAATTTTTAATGAAACAATAATAGGGCCGTTCTTCTTTTTTCAAAATATAAATGCGTTACATATGCTACAATTTTTAAATAATGATCTGTGGAATGCAATAGTCGATTTTCCTTTGGAACAATTGTATTTCCAACTCGACGGAGCATCTATCCATAATTCCGTAGTAGTAAGAGCATGGATGAACGAACATTTTCCCCAAAGATGGATAGGACGAAATAGCCCTCTAATACATTGGCCACCCAGATCTCCTGATCTCACTCCCATGGATTTTTATTTTTGGGGTCATATTAAAAATAAAGTTTATAAGACCAGACCTCAAAATGTGGAGCAGCTTTGTGTGAGGATAAGGCACGCGTGTTTAGAAGTTACGGCTCAAGAACTGCGAAGAGTTGTAATAAATAACAGAAAGCGGATTGAGAAGTGTATTACACTTGAGGGTGGGTTAGTAGAAAGGGGCCGAATATAATAGTATAATAAGTGGCATTTTAGTCATTCACTGTAAATACTGTTTCATTACCTTTTATTTAATAAATAATTTTAATAATAATTGTGCACGACTCATTTGTTGGAAAAAGTTCTCTCCGTATGTTTGGACAATATCGCTGTGTAACTGATAATTTTTTTAAAATAAATTAGTCTTGAAATTCTGTAACAAATAAAAAAGATACGTGTTTTCACGAGAAGTGAAACAAAAATTTTTTTTTCAACATATTCCAATTTTCACCAAATTTTATAGGGTGGCATATCTAGTGATTCTGAACAACTATTATTAACAAAATTTTCGTCTATATCTAAGCCTACTATGATTTCTCGAAAATTGCGATTTTCTTTTTATCGCAGTAAGTCGAGGTTTTATATCTAAACGACATTTATGTGTTGATTAAAGTCGCCTTACAGAGTTGTATACCTCATAAAAATTTGAAATTAATTCGGCCAGAAATAAAGAAGATACAGGGGTGTCTTCACGAGAAGTGAAACAAAAATTTTTTTTTCAAAGTATTCCGATTTTCATCAAATTTTATAGGGGGGCATATCTAGTGATTCTGGACAACTTTTATTAACAAAATTTTCGTCTATATCTAAGCCTACTATGATTTCTGGAAAATTGCGATTTTCTTTTTATCGCAGTAAGCCGAGGTTTTATATCTAAACGACATTTATGTGTTGATTAAAGTGGCATTATAGAGTTGTATACCTCATAAAAATTTGAAATTAATTCGGCTATAAATAAAGAAGATACAGGGGTGTCTTCACGAGAAGTGAAACAAAAAAATTTTTTTTCAACGTATTCCAATTTTCACCAAATTTTATAGGGTGGCATATCTAGTGATTCTGGACAACTTTTATTAACAAAATTTTCGTCTATATCTAAGCCTACTATGATTTCTCGAAAATTGCGATTTTCTTTTTATCGCAGTAAGCCGAGGTTTTATATCTAAACGACATTTATGTGTTGATTAAAGTCGCCTTACAGAGTTGTATACCTCATAAAATTTTGAAATTAATTCGGCCACAAATAAAGAAGATACAGGGGTGTCTTCACGAGAAGTGAAACACACTGTACAACGTGTGCAAAATATTCTCTCGGGCATCTTTCTCAAAACCCGTCACAAAAAAATCTTTTACCGCGAGATAGGGCACTTCCACCGTAAATGGATATTTATCTGTGGAACGGTTAATAAAAAAAGAGGCTCCTTGCAGCGACAGAATGTATGTATGTCTTGGCAGACAAACAAAGTGAACGCAAGCGGGCGGAAGGAAGTGCACACTGCTATATTCAGAAATAGAGGACTTTGAGGGAGAATAACTAAGAGATGATGATAGATGGAAACTTAAAAGAAGCATGGAAACTAAAAAGAAGCATATTGCAAACGCCTACACTTCCCATTCGATGATGACAGATGAAAACTGAAAAAGAAGCATGGAAACTTAAAAGACGCATCTCACAAACACCTACACTTCCCATCCTATATTCCTACCCCATATGGCTCTCGCTGCTGACAACAAGCATATCCCATGTCCAACACAGCATATGGAGCCGTCCGTTAGGCGTACTCGGCGGACGACCAACCTACGTGTTGGAACGAACCTCCATGGATGCCCGAAATCGGTAGCATTGCTCACCTTTCACTAACAAATCAATCAATCAATGAAAAGAAATTAATTAAGGATGTAGCTAAACGGAACGGATACTCTACAAGTTTAGATAATAGAATAGTTAAGAAACGTAGATTTACGGAGATGTATTCGTCACTCCTCGACTTTTCAAACTGAACGAGAAAATTAAAAGTATCAATATTAACCCTGACATACTCATGGACTTAGATGGATTGGTAAAACAAAGGCAATATGGGTATGGCAGTTGTCGATGCATCAGAAAGGTAATTCAAAATTCAAGGTTAAAATTGAAGATAACGAGATCCGAAATTTTGGGAAATTAGTTGAAAAACTTGTAATTTAAGTGATGTCGGACAAACAAAATGTTAACTACAACTTGAGGAGCATTTGGCGTATCATAAATATGGAAGAACTGGAAAGCTTATTCCTATTCAGCTTGTCTTTGAAGGCAATCATAGACTAAACTAGAGTAAACATTATACTCTGCGCCATTTAATAAACCTTGTATATAATTTTGTCATAGGTTTCACCCCCTGAGAAGCACCCCCAATATTCATGGATTCCAAAACTGTAACAAGAGATAGCCACTAACATAATTTATTTAATAGCTTAATGCTTACAACGCTAACATAACCTTAAACAATGTTCATTAGTTCATATTATCACTCAACTGTTCAGTTTGGATCACTTCGAATTTATCTGAACTTTACTGAACTGAACTCAATTGAAAACGGCCTTGTGGGTGAATTAGTCGCCTTATATACACCACAACGTGCATCTGGAAAATTCCAGCAATCATCCATACCCTTCTACAGATAGGATCTAGAATAATCTAACAAAGTCTCGATCCGCCATAATTTAATTATAGAAAACTATTTATTCCATGACGTTATCTCTGAAGAGACAGTTGAACTAGTGCAGGTTTCTGTAAATTCGTGGTTGTCTTTAATTATAATTCATGCTACCCACACCTAGGGGGCGCTACTGGCGCCGTTAGTATTAGACACTTTTAATATTATGATGTCAACATAGTTGATGAAACACTGGTCTGTATAAAATAAACTAAAAAAATAATAGTAACTACATCCAACCTATTTGTATCTCAAACCTACGATCCATGGATTTCGAGTCTAACCGTTACGGATTTCAAGTCAAACCCTAGACAAACTTTTACAAGCATTAATGTTTATAACATAATGTGTAGATGAAAATCATATTTCGACGGTTTGATATTATATTCTTAGTCGATTTACTGCATATTTTATATAATTGTTCCATAACCTATAGAACACTTTTCGCAGTTTTTTGTAAATAATATTAGTTTTTGCTATGTTTTGTTTAATTACAAAACCAAAAAATAGTTTTTTTTTATGTTTCTGCGAAATGAAAAAGAAAACGTGTGATTTAGTTTACACAACTAAATGACCCAGAAGACAAACGAAAAATCACTTGTGTTGTTAACCTGTGTTTTCTAATTTGTTTTAATATACAGGAGCAGCGAAATAAATGAAGGTATTAATTTTTCAGGCAAAATTTTTATATAGAAAAAAAACGTCAAAAAATCTTTCATTTTGTAATATAAAATTAAATTCTCTGAGAAGCACTTTAAATAATTAACTAAATAATTCAATATTTTACTTTGTCTCCGAGGTATTAAAGCATATTGTGTCAAGTACGTTTTGCCAACTACAGTTATAAGCATTAAGTCGACCTAAAATATATTTGTGAAAATAACTCTATGTACAACAGGGTTATTAATAATAATAAACTTTATTATCCAATAATAATACACAGGGTCATACACCACCCCATCTCGCTTGGCAAACAGACGTTTCTAATCTAGTCTAACTTAAATCTGAAAAGGATAATAAAGTGCCTAATTCGTTTAGTGACTATATGACAGCTCTATTTTGCCTCTATGTGCTACATCTGCACCTGATAATGCATGAGGCCGTGGTAGGGCAGAAGCTTTCAGGGTTTCAAGTGCCTATGATACGTATTTTGATCCTCTACCATTCCGTTTATCATGTTGAGATATTTTGTATACACCATATAATATTATAGTAAATGTATACATGCATAATAAGTAATAAATTATTACTATAAATGCGGTATTTAATGCAAATTAATCATAATATTAAATTATAAGTAAACTACACGAATAAAGATATCATAAGGCAGTGTGTTAAGTAGTGCATGAATAATTTATTCTAACAGATGTTCTCAACCTGTTTATAAAAATGGGTTATTTGCCGGCTGGAAGTGTGACTTTCTTATTTCCACTATTAAATTTTCAGATTCTCGTAAATGTATGTCCCATAAATTGGTTATTGTTATAATCGGATAGTCAACCAAAATTTTAAACGGTCCATTTTCTATGTATTCTAGTTGGCAGCAGTGGTATAAAAAAACTAGATATAAAGATTTATAACCATTATATACTTCACCAATTTACTGTACTTTCTATAGAATATTCTTCGCAGTTTCTTTTGTCAATAATATTAGTTATAAACGTTTTTTGTTTAATTACAAAACATAAAGAAAATGTTATTTCAAATTTATAAAATTAATAACTTTTTTGTTTATTGATCGATTTTGTTCTTCCTCTGGCTAAGACTAAGTTACCCACTGTCCAAGTTTCAATACAATCGGACTTTTCGTTATTAAGTTATCGTGCTTACAAGAAACGTGGCGGACGGACAGACAGACCGACGGACATTTTGAAAGTTGTTCAAAATTCGATCACCAACACAGTGATATGAAATTTTTTTCTCTACGAGCAATATGGCCGGTTTTAGAAATGTGCCGATCGAATGCAATATACTCTTCGTTTTGTATTTGCGAAGAGTATGATAACCGCGAAACTAACACTTTCACCTCCGATACTAATTTTGATTTTTTTGTTCAGTATCATTTAAGATTTGTTCTGAACTTACTAATTTTGAATATTTCGTGTCATATCACCTAATGAAGTATTTGACTAGTGTTGGGTGTAATGAAATGCTTTTCATAGAACACTTTATTTGTTTTGGCCATAATTATACATTATTATGTGCTATTATTTATTTGATAACATTTTTTTGAAATATAAGTAATTGTATTCTGGAGTGAAAAAAATTTTTAATATTTGAAACAAATTACTCTTAAAATCAAGAATCTAGAAGTATTCCTTAATGATGGGCTATCAGACCTTATAGCCATAATGACTTAATTAATAATAATGCTTACTATCAACGATGGATTTAGGCCTGGGCCCGAGAGGCCAGGGCCAAAATTTCAAGGGAGCCAAAATTTGAAAGACGACTAAAAATTAAAATCAATTGGTTTCTTTTTTCTCTGGGGACTGTGCGAACAAAGCAAAGTAAGAAAGAAAAAAGTTATGTAATTGTTATACAAATATATTTTATTTTTTTATTTAAGTATATTTTATTAATACTGTTATTTTAAACCATCAAAAAATAAAATATAGTTTTCATACTTTTACCATTAAACGTGTATACCATCACAAAACAAGCAGGGCACTAAACTGGATTGGGCCTAGGGCGGAATCTAACTTAAATCCCTCTCTACTTATTGTAAACAATTTAGAATTCATTTTGTAATTAACTATAATTAGAAAAATTTTATAGTCTGCGAACTATTTAAATTTAAAAACAAGAATACAGAAAATCAGACCCACATTATCTTTCGAATAATTTTATGAAAAAATATGTGGTTCTTCATTCTGAAACTATATTTCAAGGCAAAAGTTACTCATCTTGATATAATTCCAATATACAATTAAAAGTATTGAGTGGGAATTGACCAGCCTCGTATATAGACGTGCTGTAGGACGCTCCCGAAAAAAATCGCTAAGAAAACGATAAAAACCACGTTAAACTCGATAAAATTCAAGCCATCGAAATTACATAAGGATACATGGGTCTGGTTCCCTGGTCTGATTTTTTTTTGTGCGGCTGTGTAATTTGCAAAACGCATCAATTTATCGGATATTTCCATTATTCTCGTAGAAATAAACTAGATTCGAAAGGAAAGAACAGTATAAATTAAGTTAATAAACGTTTTATTTGACCTGTCTTGCGGAACACCAATTTCGGTAATCGAAGGTTATCTTCTATTTATAAACTACGTTTCGTGCAATTTCAAAACCGAAAGTTATTTCATTGTATACAAAGAACGGCATTTAATTTAACATATAGAGCAACATTCCCAAACAAGTTTTTGTACAATGCATTTTCAACAGTTAATTTCACATTTCAGTTCTCATGTTATGATACACTATATCTCGGTTTACCCACAATCTTATAATTACCTGTTTTCATAATACAGAAACAAAATGTTTTATTTTAATCTGTTCTAACTGATCATTGAAATTACTCAATAACTGGAGGGAAATAGTAATATACCAACTTCAATATTTTATTTAGAAAGAGGTTTAAACCATTTTAAAATTACGTCGTTTATCGTTTCTGTATGTGAAAATATCTGTTAAACAGAATATGAAATATTACATTGGATGTGTGTGAGCTTACATTTGCAATTTATATTTTGGAGATGAATAATCAGGTTGTGTCTCCTACTAATATTTGTAACCATAGACTAAGTAAATTATATTACCTACTGCTAGTGTATAATATCTAGAAAAAGAACTTTTTGTCAACTATAATGTGGACATAGATCTAATAAATCGACGAAACTGACCAGCCAGTAATTCATTAAAAAAATTGGTTACCTTGGAAAGGGTAAAAAGGGGGGTGGTAGACAAAAGGCCGTGTGATATTTAAGTCCATGAAACCCCACTTCCTTGGAGAAAGACCACGGAAGGAGGTGATAAAAATGAACACTATTAAGGGGGGTCTATCAACCAACAATATGGACCGCGGGTTTAACGGGCCCTTTAAAAAAATGTTGGAATTATTGGTAACCTCCTTGGATGTTAAAAAGTAAAAAGTTTGGGTGTTAAAGGGCAGGAAAAACTTGGTCCAAGGAGTTGTCAAGGCGGTAAATTTTGGACCGATGAGGAACAATTCACATGATTTTTCTGATGTATTTTTAAGCAAACATAAGTAATTGAGGTGTCCAAGTAAAAACCCCGAGGGCTGCAAAATGTTAATCGCCGAAAATTGTAAAAATTTTTAATCAAAATCAGTGCAAATTAAAAAATTCATAAAAATAAGTACGATTTTCCGATGATCCAAACCGCTTTTAAGATAAAGCAGTTAAAAACTTTACAAATCTAGTGTATAACTATTCTCTGAATCATTTCAAATTACTTTTAAACGTTATGTCCACTAGAGAAAATTACAGTGTTTTTATTATGGAAACTAAAGTAAATGGTAATAAAAGAAATACTGCTCGAGGCTGTTCTTATCCATAACTCTCCCTCCTCGTTTACAGAAAATATGCCGCTAAACGCAAAGAGCTATTTTATGTAAAAAGAATCTAAATAACAACTGTTAAGTAACCATTTCGTCAACTATTTTTAGGTTTTGTTTGGCCCTAATTCAGCTTTAATGGCTATTTGAAAACCCAATAGCTTTTAAAACGAAGGAGGCGGATTAAGATTGGTATTGACATCAAAGATTCACTTTAACTTAACCTCAAATCTTTCGCATAAGAATATTTGTATTTATTCAGTCGTTCTGTATAGTTATATTTAAAATTAGAAACGAAAGAATCAATGGTATAAAGAAATATGTAGGTAATAGCCATTTGGTTGTTCCACCAGGCTGCGACAACGTTATAGAAATAAAATCAAATTACAGCTAAGCGGCGGCCATCCCAACGTTTTCGCAGTCAAAATTTAGCTACGAAATCTTAATAGACCACACTGGAGTACTTGGACAGTTCGATTGTAAACACACAATGGACATAAATGCGAATAACCTTTGATTTAGTTATTTTGATGAGCCCTGTATATTATTTTTGCAATTCTGTGATACTATCTCACGCATTGACAAAAATGTATTTTTTTATTCTATAAAATATAGACAAGTATTTTCATATTCTTTAGGATTGTAGTATAATAAAATGATTATTATTGTAAAAATGTACGACAAAATTAAAAGTTAAAATGTTTGTTTACATGCCTAATTAATATTCATATCTTGTTACAACTTTAAGTTGTGGGAAATATATTCATGTATACCTTTGAAATAGATAAAATAGATAGTGTTTTTTGTTTAGCAAAATTTATCAACCGAATAATTTATGTCAAGAAGTGCAGACACTTACTTGACTGATTATATTCATTAGATTGTGACTTACCGGAAATCAACTGCAGCCAAGCACATACGTGAAAAACGGTAGTCGAATGGCAAAAGAAAAACAAGATCATGGCACAAATGGTCAGCAGAGCTGTCAAAACAGCCAGTCCCACAAAAGCGGTGGCAGCTTGAAAGGCATTCGAAGGGATACTCATAAAATCGTCCAGACGTCCTTTGCACTCCTCATCATTTTCCTCGGCATAACAAACCGACCACAAACCGAATTTACCGGGGTTTTCACTTTCAATATCACCAATCCACTCGGGGGTAACGAAGGAAACTACCCCAATAATTGCGTAGCAAATTGTGAAGATAGCCCACAGGACCCCGATGGCCTTCGAGTTGCGTACGTAACTAGTAGCATAAATTTGTGACGAGTCTACGTATTCTATTTTCGAACCCATTTTCTCGAAATCGAATTACACAGGTGGCATATCGTAAAAGATGGCGGAAGTTCTACTTAGCACTGCTAAATGCGGACGTGTGGTGGTCTTACCTCGGCACGCCTGAGCCACATCGAGGTTCCACTCCCACTTACACATTTACCTGTGCTTTGTATTAGCGATAGTAAGACTCAACAAATGTTTATAATTAAATAGTGGGGATACCTGTTTACCTAACCTACCTGGAGAAATGACCAGTTGTACATTAACTCGGGTTTTTTTGTTAAATTTGTAAGTAAAACAGCAATTTCTCTATTTCCTTTGAAAGGGTTTAAAAAAAACGTGTATAATATTGATGTAAATATACAGGGTGTCTCAGGAATATGGGGCAATACTTTGTAAGCGTATAATTCGTATAAGCGGGTCAAATAATACCAAAGGTACCTGTAATTTTATACTAATATATTTATACTAATATACTATACTCCTTCCGGAGCTATTCGCCCTAAAGGTTAAATTTTGTAAATAATAATAATAATAATAATAATGATAAGAAAAATAATCTGATGAAAGTAACCGGCAAGCATACCGAGAAAAATGAAGGAAAATTATAATAATAATAATAAAATTTATTTCGCAAATGATACATATGATAGATAATACAGTTAATACTTAATAATAACAATATATCCAAAATATCTGTTTCTTATATGATATGTAAATGACGGATGTAACAAAAATAATTTTAGGGTAAATAAGGACAGATCCAACTCAACCTGAAGAACAAGCTCACGCTTATTAGAACTCTCATTGTACCTATTCTGACCTACGCCTCCGTTGCCTGGGGATACCAAGCAGCCACCCATCTGAAGAGGATACAAGCCGTGGAAAACGTCGCACTTCGGTGCGCCGTGGATGCACCATGGTTCGTCAGAAACGCCGACATCTTCAGAGACCTGAAATACACCCCTGTAACTGAAGTTATACGGAACAGAGCGAAGAACCTATACGCCCGTGCAACAGAGCATGGGAATCCGCTGGTCAAACAGGCGACTGACTATGACCCCAACGACGCTACGAGGCACAAGAGGCCGAAGCTCCAGATCCTGGATAATGCGGGTAAGTCTAACTAACCCTTTAACTGTTTCAGCCCGATCTGCAAACCATACCGCAAGGAGCCAATGACCAAAAACATCCAATTACCCGATCCCGGGGGTACCAAGCAAACAACCAGCTCGGTTCCCTTACCCTAGCCCGTGCCGGACTCTGACGCTAAGGAAGCGTCTCTGGCCAAACACAATCCTGAGCTACATAGTTCACACTTCCCTCCGACGAAATAGGAGCACATGATGCCAATTTGCACCCTGGGCTTCCGACTAGTCAACACTCCCAAATCCTTTTCAAATTCCAATAGAGGGCTTGGTAACAGTCGTTCCCTCTCACGACAAACGAAAGACGCTCCCGGGAACCTATACATGCCAGCGAAGAAAGAAGACCAAGACAGCTCGCAGGGTTCAACAGCCAGGACCAGGGGAGATTTGCTAACATTGCCAATACCGTCTGCATTTGTGGGGGGGGGATAGGCGAAAAAGCAGACCCACCCCTTACGAGACCGGTCCAGGTCTACAGCGAAGATTGGAGCAAAGAGCTCAAGTTCGACCCCTAATCATCCGAGACCGTCATCTTTAGTCAAGGATATTGGCGCGGGGGGGTAAATAAACGAAGCGAGGGCTCACGAAAGTAATCTTGTAAATGAGCCCGTGATGAATTTTTATCTAAAATTAACATTATAGTTTTGACATAATTAAACAATATATCTAAAATCTACGTGCACATTAAATAATAAGTCTAAATAGTATGTCTAAAATCTACGTACAGCTTATTTAAGGACTTGATATAAATTTAATTAATAAATAATTCAATTTAATTGTTTATATGAACGTTGATATAGTAGGAGAGATGACGGACACTATGGTGAACGATAATGATCAAAATATTCACTCGTGGGAATCAATTCTTTGGTCTTTGGGTATTTCAAAACTGATCGTCTGCCGTCTCAAAATGGTAGCATTACGTTTTGGGGTGTCTTAAAAAAGGGGTAGTTTTAGGTTTTGGTGAACCATAGTGATCAAGAAAAATAATTTAGTAACTAGTTTAGATGGCTTTTCCACCTAGGCAGACGATTTTTTCGGTAGTTTTGTATATGGCAGACGCCGCTGAAAATGGCAAAAATCACGTTTCGGGGAACGAGATTGATCAAAAATAATTTTGGCGCCAATCGATTCAGTTATTTATACTGAAACAAAAAACGTAGGCAGACCAAAAAGTCGGTAGCAACTTCCGAGCAGACACTGTCAAAGTGGCAGGTAACACAAATGTGAATAATACATTTCTTCCTTATGTTTTATATAAATATTCAGATACAAATTTAAATGAATTCTACCGCCCATATAAAATTTGAAATTTTAATATCTCTCAAAATGCAAGAAATTATCGTCCTTTTCTCTATTTGTATTGAACATTATTTATTTACAATTCTAGAACAAAATTCCATTTGTTGATGAATATTACTATGTCAAGAAGCAAACGAAACTGCTGCAGAAATTCTCAATAAATGTGTGGATAGGTATAGTTAACAACCAACCCATAGGTCTAGTTAAATTACCAAACGGTCTAAATGGAAAAGAGTACTTGCACTTTTTGCAAAATGGTTTATTACCTCTGCTCGATGATGTACCTTTGGAAATACGACGTAATCTATGGTTCATACACCACGGGTGTCCTACTCATTATAGCATTATTGTACGACAGTTTCTTGACAGAGTTTATGGAAATCATTGGATTGGCAGAGGCGAGCCCACTGCGTGGCTAGCCAGGTCACAAGATTTGAACCTTTGCGATTTTTGTATTTGGTGTTATTTATTTAAGAACCACTATATACTCTGTACCAATTGACACTAGCGAGCAACTTTGGCAACGTGTACAGAACACGTGCGATGAATTTAGAGGGATTTTGCGTATTTTCCAACGAATTCGTTCATCGGTGATGAAGAGAATTCATTTCCAATTTGTCTACTGAAACAGGTGGAAATAATGTGGAGTATCTGTTATGAATGTTAATTTTTTTAAATAAATTGTACTTTTCTGTTATTACAAAATTTTGTTCTAGAATAGTAAATAAATGTTAAATACAAATAGAGGAAAAAACGACAACTTCTTGTATTCGCGCCAATATTCTTGTGATAGACATTACAAATAATTTTAAGGGTACTTTTCTGCAGTCCTTTCAATGCTCTGTTAAATTGTTCAGTAAGTCCGTATTCTTACAGGGTGGTTTAAAAAATACAGCCAGTTGATTATTAATTATTAGGAAAAAGAATTGAGAAACAAAAGATTTTAGGTTGTCAAGTTTACATAGAGTATGTTATGAATTACACCCCCTTGGAACTGGAGATGATACGCCTATGCCTACTAATTGTGACTGGAAGCTGTCAGAATGAAATGGACTTTCTGGAATGTTGTTGGAGAAGATTCTTGATTGCTTCTAGATGGATCTAAAAAGTCAAATTCGGAGTATATAAGGCGCGATTACCAGCGCGGAAGGGGAAGTTTATTAAGAAAGCAGTTTATAAAAGTGAACAAGTTGAAAAGTGAAAAGTGAGGTTAAATATTAGTAAACAAGTATTGTACAGTCAGTAAATTGTTAAATAAAGTGTTAGTAGTGTTTAATCTCTTGTTAAAATTATTTAGAACCCACGGATTCATATAGGGTGTTTCCTAAAAGGTGGAAAATTTGCAACATGTAGTTATAGAGATACAGCTCCCATCAAAATTTGAAAATTATAATTTCAATATAACGGAAATTATTGGATAAAAATGTTTTCTGTCCCACTTTAAAAGGATGCACCTACTTCCTCAAGGATGCATTTTTGAACTAAAGTAAGTTGGGTAATGTAGGCAAAATTTGAACTCAGAAATTACAGGTTCCCGTCCGGGAACTCAATTCTGGGACACCCTGTATATTGTATAAGTTAAATTACACTTTCAAAGTTATTGAGTTCTTTCTCTTTCTAGAAAATATTCACAGAGCTTCCTTTAACCGCGATATGAATATAGGTAATAACAATATTTATACTACCAGCTTTACTTGCTAAGGGCCGGTTCACCAATGCGAGGATAAAAGTTATCCTATAGTTAAAGCACAGTTTATAATACAGTTGGATCACTTCTCCTACTGAGCATAGTCCATGCGTCGAAGCGCGAAGCGCCGATAGTAGGAGTAAGGAGCCATGGACAAAAATGATTGGAAGTGACTCAACTGACTTTAACCATAGGATAACTATATTCTCGTATTGATAAACCGGCGCTAAGGGTCGGTTTATCAATGTGAGGAGAAAATGGTCCTATGGTTAAAGCACAATTTAGGTTTTAAGTTTACTTAATTGTAGTTGGGTCACTTCCAATCATTTTAATCCATGACCCCTTGCTACTCATGCTATCGACGCGTGGACTACACTCAGTAGGGGAAGCGACCCAACAACTAGTAAACTGTGCTTTAACCATAGGATAACTTTATCCTCGCGTTGATAAACCGGCCCTAAGAAGCCTTCTTGAGTTGATATACAATTTAACTTTATAATCCAGTAATTTTTTACATCCTACCTGACATCAAATCGGGTATCTATGTTTTTTTAATATGTTGTATAATATTATCAATTAATGTTGAATCCAAATTTACGACCTCGGCAGACCTCCGGATCTTGGTCAGAAATTCAAAAAACTGCGAGATTCTTTACTTTTTTTCAGTTTTTGTCAATTTTGTCCCCTAAGATGACCTACTGTTTTGATAAAAACAATTTAATGCTTTTTGAAAGTAGACTAAATTTGTTACAAGCTGGTACTAGAATGGACCCTATAGACCAAATAGTCTCCGAGTTACAGCTATTTAAAAGTTTGCGAAGTTTTCATATTTTGCCATTTTTAGCAATTTTTAACTTAAAAATCTGTGAAATACCTACTACAACACTATAACGATGTTCAGAAAATTCATTTTACCAGAGCCAAATAAAAGAAGATAATCCTATTGTATTGAATGGATCGGAAAACAGGAAGGAATATTAATTTTAAAAAAAATAAAATTATTTTTATTTTTCAAACAAAACAACGTCTGTCTTGGACGTCCGGGAGTGTCGTCCGTATCGTCTGTGTCGCTGTTCTCTCTTATCTCCTTTTTCTACTGCGAGGTATGGGAAGTTTATGATTATAGTTAAATCACTATAAAAAATACTTATCTCTCTTCTGATTCAATAATACTAATTGACTCTAATTCCTTTTGTTAAATTATAGGGAAAAGCCATTAAACAAATCATTTTTGTTCCAAAAATCAAAGATTTTTTTTTAAGATTTAGCAAAAAGAAGAAAAAATTATTGTATACTAATCAAAAATAAAAATCTGTTTATTAAAATATTAATTTATAATCATCGAATTTTTCTGATACTTAACCGAAATTCTGATTATACAAGAAAATAAATAGCTATAGAAAGAAATTATTTACAAAACACCTATCTATGAATTTTTTAATTACAAAAGACACGTGCCTTGGAGTCAGTCTTCACCAATCAACAATGAAACTCAATACCTAATCTTTGTTCTAACATAATAGCCGACACTGTTATGCAAGGCACCAAAAAGTCCTAATATGAATTTATGTCCAAAAACTACACATCCCGAAATTTTTTTGAAGTACACAAATCACTCTCTTCTTCCACTCGCTCATACCTTGAAACATTTCTCGAGTGATTTTTGATTGATTTGCTAGCGTAAGGTGGGCATTGCTGTCGTTTCCGGACATCCATGGAGGTGGGAAGTGTAAGTGTTTGTGAGATGCTTCTTTTCAGTTTCCATGCTTCTTTTAAGTTTCCATCTATCGTCAGCTCCTTATTTTTGTTCTTCTAAGTTTTCTGTTTCTTCTGTTTCTGAATCTGGCAGCTTGTATTTATTTATTTATTAACCGTTCCATAGGTAAATATCCATTTACGGTGGAGTTGCTGAAGGGCCCTATCTCGCGGTAACAATATTTTTTGCGTGTTATGAGAAAAAAGGTCCGAAGGGATAGTAGTTTCCTCATCCTGTAGGTATGTCGTTTCTTTGAAACAATCGGTTTCAATTTACAGTAATTATTTTCAACTGCCGTCTTCCAATTCCGGGTATTGTCTATTTCATTACCTAATGTTTTTCTCTGTTGTGTAATAAACTGTCCTGTAACAAGGATTAATAAACCAATAAATAAATATCTTTTCTGTTTTAATTTCTAATTTTTCAATTTAAATAAGCTAAACTAAATTAAAATAAAGTAAACAAAAACTTACCTGTTTCATTCACATCTGGCTGGCTGTTGCTTATTTTATATCACCCACTTGAAGAAGAGACCGGATCGGACCGGATCCTGGTATAGATTTTTCGGTGAAGCAGTACACTTTCTCGGGTTGTTTATATACACTCTTTTGTGATGCTTTATTCAACCAACATAGTTTAATCAAATACGAACTATATGAAATAGCCAAACTCGTGCTAATTTATATCAATCAATGCAGAATTGTTTGCGCTTTAATTCAATACAATTTCGACGTTTTATTGCCGCTTTATCCGGATTTATATCGAGATCTTGTAGGAGCCACAAAACACGTGTCTGTCATCGAATTTGGCACACTTTGAACTTCTCGTGTGATTTTTAATTAATTAATTTAAAACATTTTCTGGATCTAGACAGACTCCTAGTGCCAAATTGGTAACTCAACTTTGTTCTTATTTAATATAGAATAAAAATAAATAGTAACACTGTACCTACGTTAGGACTGGGATTTTAATAAATAAACCTGCTAACCGTTATACTCTTTGCCGATTTACTGCACTTTCTATATAATTATTGCACATTCTATAGGATACTCGCCGCAGTTTTTTGTAAATAATACTATGTTTTAGACATTTTTAATTTAATCACAACACATAAAATAAAATTATTTATGTAAAAAAAAAATTATTTAAAAAATTTATAACTTTTTTATTTATTGATCGATTTTGTTAAAAAATAGGGTTCGTCCTTTAGCTCATACTAACTTACTGTCCAAATTTTACTACAATCGGACTTTTCGTTCTTAAGTTATTGTGCTTACAAGAAACGTGACGGACAGACAGACAGACAGACGGACAGACGTACGGACGGACATTTTGAAAGTTGTTCAGAATTCGACCACCAACACAGTGATATGAAATTATTTTTTCTCTACGAGCGATATTACCGGTTTTAGAAATGTGCCGATCGAATGCAATATAGGTACTCTTCGTTTTGTATTTGGGAAGAGTTTAACAATAATTATTTATGGGTAGCTTCTTGAACTAAGGTCAAAATGTATTTTATTTTGCGCAACTGATTTTTTTGCCATCATATATGTCACATCAAATTTCGAGAAAATGAAAATGTCGAATTCAAAAAAATCTAGAGCTTACAGAGCAAAACTACCTACAGATTTGAACTCAGCGCCTTCAAATCAAGTAAAATAAAGTAGAAGTTATAGATTTTTATAATCTGCTACACTTCCTATTACAATGCGAAATTTCAGAACAAATATCATACCTATCAATTTTTGAGGAGTTGGGAAAGGATTTGGTACATATTTTAATAAGGATGGCCACCCCTAGAAGCAATCCCTAGGACCGCCCTTGGAATTGGCCCGGGGGTAAGCAGGGGGCTCTGAATATGTACAGAAGGTGTATACATAATAATATGTATTTCACTTCAGAAAAATATTATTTATGTTTTGAGTAAAACCGGAAAAATCGCTAAAAATTACGCAATATGAGAAATTTGACAAACTTTGAACAGCTGTGTTTCGGAGACTATTAGTCCGTTCTGGTAACAGCCTTTAGCAAATTCAGTCTACTTTAAAAAGTATTAAATTGTTTTTGCCGAAAAAAGTGGGCATTAGGGGTCAAAATCGACAAGAACTGAAAAAAGGCAAAAATTTGGCAATTCTTTGGATTTTTTACCAAGACCTGGAGGTCCACAGAGATCGTAAACTTGGATTTAGCATTAATTTGTAAGTTCAGGTAAGAAAACCTGATATACAAATAAATTTATTTTAATGCATTCATTTTATTTTTACTCATTAAATAATTGTCCCCTCAACAAAATGCTGGATCCGCGCCTGCTTTTTAATGAGAAGGTTACTGGACTATTATGCAGTAACACACATCTGCAACTAGTATTTCACTGCCTTGTTTTAAAAGTTGCCTATAGCTTCAGATTGTGCTCATGCGCGTAATGAACAAAAAGAAAGTTGATTGAAATCCCCACCGCCAAGCTCACGGAACGTTGCCAAAAAAATAACAAAACCCAAGTTTCTTGCCATGTGGTCATTCCATATTATAAAAGTGTGGTGCTCCAGTTATTCCATATGGAAGTGCATATATTGTAATAGTTACATAATGTCTAGTGCATTGCGATTACGAACATTATAATTTAGCGCTCCATTTTTCACATTTTTTTCCATTTATATCATCTATCATGGCATCAAGAAGGACTAGAATTAAAGGAATAGCTAATATTCCTCAACGACGAAAGAATAATGTTACAAATGAGGAGCCTATTGAGCCCCAAATAAAAATTGAAAGTGAGAACGATAACCTCACTTTTGATTCCAGCAAAACAGTCAAGGAGGAAGCCCAGCCTAAACTTTGCCCTAATATAGTTAAAAAACATGAATTAGAATCTTGTATTTCTGAATTTAATCCCAATTCTAAAGATTGTAATGGAGACATATCAGAAAATGTTGCAGTTTTGACTACTAGTTTTAATACAAATTCCAATACAATTGCCGATTGTGATATAAATAATGAAGTCAGTAATGAAAATGCAATAAAAGTCGAAAACGATAAAAATTCTGATCATGAACCTGAAAATAAAGAAATCGTGCCTCAACCTATTCAACCGCCAAAGCCTCTTTTATTGCGTAGAAAATTTGCGAAACCTATCATTTCAGCCAATGTAATTAATAGAAAACCGAAGCAAGAGGCTGATAAGGAATGTATAATTAAAACCGAAGTTTTGGAAGCAGAAAATAATGAGGGGATACCGAAAGAGAAATTTGCGGTGGAAAAAATCATAATTCTAAATAAAGTTATAATACCGCCCAGAAATGTAGCAGATTCAACTACAAAGAAAGAAGTGAAATATGCCGATTTAAAATCTGAGCAGCCTCAACTATCGGTGACAAATTTAAGGGGTATAAATGAAGTAACGTTGGATGAAACATATTTGACACCACAAAATGAGTTGATGCCAAAACCAGAAGTGCTCTTAGGTAAGTGCCTTTTTATTTTATTACTTTTTATTGTACTATATAATCAGTAATTCGCATGCATATTAATATTCTTAGATAGATAAATAGTAATGAAGAAGAAAAGTATTTATTGATGGTGTCATTGTCAATAAAATTTATATTGCACAACAATTCATCACTTTAAAAATCAATAAATTGTATGCCCTAGAATGCCCAACATTTTCCATTTAAAAAATTGTCTACTAAATTTACTAAAGGTACACAATATGTTGCCCTCAGGTTTACTAAAGGTACGCAATATGTTGCCTTCCTATTTTGTAGGTATGTAATATTATTCAAATACAGTTTGAATGTATGGCATCCAATTTAAAATTAGAACAAAGTGGTTTTATTGATTTTAGGTCTTTAGATTTTTTTAAATTCTCTTATAAATAGATAACCGGTTCGACAATAGACCAAGATAGTTTCACTGTTTTTCAGCCCTTAGATGTTCTTTTTTAATTTCCCCTTCCACTACAAAGGATGGTTGTCCATAACAGAAAATTTCCCGTAACAATCTTGGAGAATTTAATTATGGTGCAGAACCATGCTAACGGAGTTTTGTCTATCCTAGACTATATGTTCCGTAAAGTTTCAAACTTATTTTTTACATTTCATTAAGTAATGTAATTAACATTGTTTTTTAAACTCAAAACTAACCATTTTAAGATTTACTGTGAAAGTAGTCATTTTTATGGTTTCTGCATTTTTTTTTAAATATGTGCTCATATTGAAAATAAAACAAAACCTACATTGTGACTGCCGTTGTTCTCCATACATCGTTTACATATTGCAACTTGCCAAATGCTCATGAATGAAAAATAAAAGTGTGACATCTCGTCAGCAGTAGGTACTTGTTGTATTGTTACAAAATAGGCTTTATTAAGATAGCTCAGTGCTAAGTTTTGATAGTTAACAATTTGTTGTGGTAGGAAGTTATAATTATTAACAACTTTGTTTTATTTTAATAACTTTGTTTTTGTCAGTACTCGCACCTATACTCTTTCTATTATACATTAACGACATTTGTAATTGTTGCAAGAAATGTAACGTCAAACTGTTTGCGGATGACACAATGTTATATATTGTGAAAGGTAAAGTAGAAGATATTCAAATTTAATTAAACGATGATTTAAAAAACATATATAAATGGACATGTGACAATGGACTAAAACTAAATTATAATGACAAAAAATAACTTGAAAAAAATAAAACAAAATAAAACTTAATATAAAAGTAAATGACTGCCAATTTAGATATTTAGGTGCATGATTATTGATGCGGAGTTAAATTTCAATGCACATTGTGACTATATAAAAATAATATGTCAAAGGAGACTGGTTTATTGTTTCGATTAGGTATCTAATAAAGTATCGATGTTCGCTAAATTAACTATTTATAAGTTTATGATTTCCCCACATATTGATTATTGTGGTACTTCATTTATTTTCCTTAATAAACAACAAATTCAAACGTTACGAAAACCTCAAAATAGAGGCAAGAGGGTAATTTTAAATTTTAGTAAATATACACCAATCACTACAATGTTAAGTGTGTTGAATTTAATGAATATTGAACAAAGAATTGTTTATAACACACTAATCTTTATCTTCAAAATGAAAAATGGAATGATGCCATCTCAATTAACTGACCAATTAAGCTATGTAATTGATTTACACTTTCATAAAACAAGGGCTATGGTAAATAATTTTTATACAAAAATTGAACATCTAAGATCCAATACTATATTGGGAAGAGGCTGATTTGGTTTAATGACTTACCAGGTGAGCTAAAAGAATGTAAGAATGAGCATATTTTTAAGAGGGTTTGTATAGAGTAGGTACATAAAGAAACACTTTAATTAAATATTTTATGTTAATTGTATACCGTTTGTAAGTTTAATGTACGTTTGTTATATTTGTATTGTTTTAAGAGCTCTGCTAATAAAGTTTATATATATTTTAATATTACAGAGTTTACAGTATATCTTTATAAAAATGTCTAAGAATATTTTTTGTTCGAAGAGTAAGATGACCCCTTACCCAAGCAACATTTTTAGTCTTGTAAACAACGTAACGAAGTTGTTACGATATAAAATACAACTTACTTTTAGTCATGACGACCTTGTTACAACCCTTTTATGACCCGATTTGGACGGTTTGAAAAGGGTTGTCACGACTTTTCATTCAACTTTTATATGACTTAATTGAATGTCATAAAGAAGTCGTTACAAGGTCATGACAATCTTTATTAGGACCTTCATACGACCAAATAGTCTTAAGGATTGAATGGGGTATTGTCGCATAAAGGTTGTTATATAGTCATTATAAGGTCACAACAATCTGATCTGACTTCGATATGACTTATGGTCTGATTCTGTACGCATGCATGTTTGTGAATTTCGTTCAAACACGACAACAGAACAGAACAAGTCAGCATGTACTGTAAATATTTTGCCTATACGTATGTCTTGTATTAGTTCGTTTACACTACGGAAAATAAAAGTTCAACAACCAAAAAGTATAAACCATGTGTTATTTAAGAAAATGTTAAATATTTAAATCGATTTCTAGCAATGTTATGATGTCAAAACTACTGGAGATTAATTTTTACTGTAAAAGTGTCGAAGATACCCCAAAAAACACAACGCGTCCTCAGAATAATGAAAATGAAAGAAAATTTGAGAATTCAAGAAAAATAAAGGATTTTTAAATATTAGTTTCAATGGGCTACAATGTGTACACATTTGCAGAGAATAAGAGAAAGTATCAAAAAAACACATTTTCTAATCAAACTTATATGTAAAAAGCCTACAAACTAAGTTTTAAGTTTTAGTATTTTTGACTGTCAAAGATGGACGCCAAATTTGGTTGAAATTTCAACAGAAAATATGGCCGACACTGCTTATGACCTAATAGTTATACATTTGTATGTGAAACTACCAAGCAGATATAAGACTGTTTTTAAATTACTCTGAAGTCATTTATATTTTAGATACGAACATAGAGTCTTATTCACCATAGAGTAGTAACGATATAGACTGCCCAATGGCGTGTTCACACCGTTCGTGTTCCCGTGACTCAATTGTCGTTTCATATGAATATATTGTCATTTTGCATGCTTTAAACTACCTTATGTTAGTCTGTTAGTAAAAGTAGGAGAGTGAACGTCTCTTACTCTTAAAAAATTTAAAGATGAATGTTACAAGAGATTGGTGTAAATATAAACAGCCAGGGACCTATAGAAGGGCAGTTAAAAGAAATGTAGATAAAATACGCAGTGACAATGTGGTTACACAAGAAATCTTTGAGAGAAACTCGGTTAAAAACAAACCAAATGAATCCGCCTGTAGTGTTAGACAGTATCGATACTTTTTTATATCGATATTGATATCGATACTTGAATTAAGGATCGAATAGATATTTGATAAAACTAGCCACTATTTCTGATTTGTTTTAGTCTTGAATATCGGTCAATACCTAATCGATTCTATTTATAATACTTTCTGACATTTTATGCAATTATCAATAATATCTAATCGAATAGAATAATTATTTCGAATATAAGTGTATTTCGAATAAGCCCTAATATTGACATTTGATATTTTTATTCACGAATCGTATCGAGGTCGTATGAGCCTCTATTACAACTGTCACTTCTTTGAGTGTAGTGTTTATGTTTATGGATCGTATCGAGATCGTATTGATTATTGGTATAACTTCTGTTACTATTATCAATATTTGGACGCTATGTTTTCATTTGTAGGTCATATGGAAGTCGTATTCAAAATCAATATAACCAACTTTATGACTCCCCTCCATTTCAGGTAACTATCTCCTGTCAAGGTCCTATTAAAGCCTTATCATGTTTTTTAATGATTTTGGTATAACTATCTTCCTACAAGGTCATCATGACGTCGCGTTATTTTATTTAACCACCTTTATACAACTATATTCGTTAAGTCGTGTTAGGCGTTTTATTGTAGATGATATCAACCTCTTTACAACCTCATTACGACCTCTTAAAGACCATTCACCGTAGCGTCTAATTAGTCGTCTTATACATAGCATATAACCGTCATGCGACGTGGAATTTTGATAGTCGCGAGTATAACCTTATATCGACCTTCATACGATCTACAGTCGTAAACATTATTTTAAAAACCATTTTACGATCATTGTACAACTAATTGGGCATGTAGACTAAAAATTATAACTCAAAATGTTGCTTGGGTAGTTAACATATACATGAATAAGAAATCCAAATTCTTTAGGGAAAATACACTGTTATGGACACCCATCCTTTTGTTAAGTTTTTTGGGGCCAAAAATAATCAGCGATATTTTGTGTACGTCATTATTTATGAAATTTTAAATCAAGTATGACACAATACTTAGTATGCAGAGAGCAAATTTTGAGGTAATTTGTTGAGAAATAAAGATCTATCAGTGAAAGTGATATGAGAAAAATACATACTTATCATTGCTTTACAGCAAGAAATATAAACTGCTAAGATTAATATGATAGTTACTACTAAGACATATGTGTCGTATTACCCATAATTTTACTGCAAACCATATTTTAGAATTGAGAAATGCACAGTTCCTCCTTAATACTAACTAATTGTCAAAGCCGACAATGCTGCTTTAATCGTGTTAGTTACTGCAGTTATTAATGATGTGAATGCAGACTCTTTGTTGACCTTTATAGTGAAAATTATACTTTTATATACTTTTAGATAAAAATGTAAGGAAACTAACACCCCACACAAATTATGCCCATAATTCTGACTCCGAATATCCTCCACCTCCACAGAGCCCAAGCAAAATTAATCGATCCAGAATAAAAGCAATACCAAGGTTAAGCCATCGTAAAACAAGCTTTAGTGCCAGCGAATCTGAGGATGAGAGCAGGAAGAACTATAACAGAAATAGAAATGATTCTGTAAGTATTGTTGTGGGTCATACCAAACTGGATACGTGAAAACGAAGTATTTAAAATTATGACCTGATATTCATATTTTAAAATGATAGAATAATTTGCTTAAATATCTGACAATGTTATTGTTTATTTAATTTTTCTTTTATAAATGTATTCAGGGGCCAAGCATCTACGATCATGTAAAATAGTTCTGTATTTGTTGATATACTGGCGCTCAACACAACATTGTTTATTTTATTAGTTGTACCAGATAGACTTAGTGTTGTGTGATATGATTCTCTCACATTTGTTTTTTGATTGTAGTATTCCCTTTTTTTTTTTCGATTTTCTTTCATTTTAATATCTTTATTTACTAGTTTAACTTAATATACTATTTGTTCATAAAATAGATAAAAATTATCTATCAACTGTTTGCTTACAACTTTTGTTTTGCCTCAGAAATACATGAATTTGAATGTTGCAGGGTTGGTGAAATAAAAAAATTATTGTTTAAGTATTCTTATGTGTAGTTATACTTGTATATATTATACAATGTTTAATATATATGATTACATATCTAAGTACTTGTATTAAAACAAGTATTAAAATATGTGTGTGTGAAAAGAATGTGAAATATTAAAGCTACAAAAAACACCTAGGTAGGTATTCCAGTATCTGCAAGTTATAAAGTTTTTATTGGTATAGTAGATAATAATCTAATAAAGAGATTATTTGATACTGAGAACAATACTGGGGTTTATATTATTATTGAATCAGTTACGTTTATTTTAGAATACCTACTATATAGTTGGATGTAGAACTAATTAAGTCATAAATAGATAAAAATGTGCAGAATACGCTTCAGTAATTTTTATATTTAATCTTAAATATAATAAAATCTTTTATAAGGAAGGCACATAAATAAGAATAGCAATCAACTATGTGCATCAGACCATGAAATACATTTTTTTAATGTAGTTGTACTTTATTGATGACTGCGAATTAATAGAATTGCGTTAAACTTACTAAGTGTACAGGCTGCCATCCATTTCTAAATACCATGTATGAAAATAATGTTTAGGTGGGTTATATAATATGAACGGCATTTTAAAAAATGCTTTTAATTCTACTTTAGATTGAGAGACGGTCCCAGATTGAAGATTCAACATTTTTTCTTAGGACAGTCCCTAACCGAGCTACGGCTCATTAAAATGGATGTTAGTCAAGCAGTTTTCCTCTAATAACCTTAATATGGCCCTTATTTTTATGAGCTAGATGCTCATGAAAGTACATCCATGATCAGTATCAGTATGTATGATGCTTCTATACAGGATGGCACGTTGTAACTCAAGGTCACATTTTTTTTTGTTTTATGTCAAATGACAAATTTTGATGAGTTATTCAATAGCGTAAATACGCTATTTAGAAACATTTTATTAGTTGCAGCTTTAGTTATATCAAATGGTTTCATATAATTCGCAGACAACCAAAAAATTTGCTACAGAACTTTATAGGTGAAAAAAGTTATTTTAACCTAAAAAATTGATCCTGAACGTTTGAAGGTTTAACTTTGGTTCACCCTGTATATTACCATGTGTTACCTATAAAGCTTATTTAAATCTGAGAAACAAGCTATATTTTACACTTTCAAATATTGTACATCTTTGTATTTTTGTGTGATAAAAAAAACACAGGGACACCCAGGGTAAGTGTGGACACAAATTATATAGTTTCAACTTTAATTTTGGTTAAAAATTACATTTTTCATGCGAAATTAATGTTTAAAAAAACAAATTATATCCACTGTTGTTGGAAATTAAAAGGAATAAACAAAAATAAATAATATATCTAGTATCTCCATTATTTCGATTTTCACGTTGCACAGGCACCAGTCACACTTTCCCTCGAAAAGGGTAAGTGTGGCATATGGCTGGGTAAGTATGGCAGTTGCTGATTTTATTATAAATTCAGTAAACAATGAAAATGGTTAAATATGAAGAAATGAACAAAATGATTTGCTATTATTTGATATAATCAAGAATCCATCAACATAGTTCGAACTAGGTATATTTATTAATATGTTACATTTCGAAGACATCATAAATGGAATTTGAAAAATGCATCACAAATCACAATCTATTCCCACTCATACTTATGTTGGAACATTGCAAAACTGCTCAAATGTTACAGTTCGGTACATAAACTTTTCATGGTACTATCCAGGCAAGATAGAGCCATAACAGAGATGTCATCTGAACCCTGAGACCACATCTTTGTAAATATTTTCAATGATGCAAATATAAAAGAAGTTTAGATATTGTCTGTAATTGTTTATTTGTGGCATATTCAGATTTTCTTACTTTTTATTGGGTATTTTGCCACTGAATAATATTTTAAAATTTTAATGGAAAAAACCTCTGCGCCAAACGGATCAGGCAGAGGTTGGTTCTTGACTACTTGACTGTTTCAAAAAGTCTCACACCTAAAAATATATAAACTAGAACAATGTTATAAACTAAGAACTCAAAATCAAAGCTATAGGTAGTTAACGTTTCGGAAGAGAATCTACTTCCGTTCTCAAAACTTTTTTGGCCGTCAACTATGACAGTTCTTTGTTTATGTATTTCCATAGTCATGTGAGACATTAAATTATATTTATCTTATTTTTATTTACTTCGTCTCTAAGGATGGGCAACCAACTAGTACAAAAATCTATTGAATAATTAGAAATGCATCTATCCTCGTTTAATAAAATAATCACGGATTCCTTAAGGTTTCTTTTAGTTCCGTTGCTCTCTTTTTCCAAAATCTTCGCCGAGTCCCATTTAATTCTATGATTATTATCCCACGCGTGTTCACAAATTTTGGATTTTTCTAATTCTCCCCTTCTAGCGTAATTTCTATGTTCACCAAGCCTTACGTTGAAAGGTCTAGATGATTCACCTACGTAATGTTTTTCGCACTCACACGGAACACTATAAATACAATTTTTTGAATTTTGAACAATATTTGGAGGTTTGGTTCTTGATAAAACCGATCTTAGCGTGGAGCCCGTTTGAAAAACCGTTCGTACGGAAAACCTATTCCCAATTTTTCGTAATTTATCCGATAAACCATGTATATATGGAATTACAAGCGTCTAGGTACAGCAATTTTGCAATTATTCGTGCATGCGCAAAACATGATATCATTTATCTGACTATTTATTCCTTGCCCTAGTGTTTATCGTCAGCCTTACGATTGGCGCATAGGTAACGCTTTCGTTTGTGGTGCGAAAGGTCCCGGGATCAAACTCCTACGTTCGCTGGATTTTTTCTCTTTCATTTCGTAACGATTAATATATTTTTTCACAAATTCTTTTCTATGATTTCTTTAGGTTAGGTTAGTAGGTTTTATTCTATTTAAAATAATCTCATTCTTTCCTGTGATTTCTTTAGGCTAGGTTAGTAGGTTTTTATTCTAATATCTAATTGTTAATAATTATTAGCACCGGAGGCAGTATTAGCGTCGCAGACAAAATAACAAGAAGGGCGCGTACATCATGCATGCGCGAATAATTGCAAAATTGGTTTACGTAGACTCTTGTTCTTTAAAGTGCACTAAAACATAAGCACCTCTAGATAAATACAGTAGGAGTTATTTTAAGGATGTCGTCTTCCTCAGCCCTCATTTCCCACGAAGAACTTTCACAGAAGTGATTTTCACTGATTCTACACTCTTCCTGTGTTCTACATTGACTTCCATTTTACTGTCCCTTCTTTTCTTGTTCTTGACTGATTCTTTTTTATTTTCCTTCGACTAATTGCATTTTTTTTCGCATTTTTTTTTCTAATTTAAATTTTTCTTTCTCCTTTAGATTTTGTAGATAGTCAGATTCTGTTATTACTTCCAAAATATCTGTTATCATTTTAGTCATCTTTTCTGTCCTGGTTTCTTTAATGCTAGAGAGTAAAATTGTTTCGAAAGTCTTGCTGGGTGCCTATCTCAATTTCCTTTTCGTGAGTGTTTGCTTTGGCCAAAGATGGAATATTTTGTGAGATACACGAGTTGACAGACCAAATAAAACAAAAACCCTTTAATACTTTATATTTTAGAAATCACATGCACATTAATACAGCATAAATAATATAGCCACACTTACCCACAACAGTGCTGCCACACTTACCCAACACTCTTATTAGTGAGTAAATGTGGCACTAATTTTAATATATAGTGTTTTAATTAAATACGAAAATTTATATATACAGTGTCCCACTTTTCGTGGAGCCAACCTCATATCTCGCTCACCTGATATCCGAATATTTTGAAATTTTGGTGGTGAATATATACCTATGAAGTGAGTCTTTAGACGTAACCACATTCGACTGTAGTCAGTGGCGTTCGATTCTATCATGAAAAAGGGGGTCAATTTTTGAATAAAAAGTATTAGCGATTTTTTTAGAGAAAAACTAATAAAATATTCCTAATCAGCACTTTTAGAAACCCCGTTGTACAAGATTACATTGTTGTGTGTTCAAATGCGTTTGAGATACGGACCCTTAAAAATAAATTTTTTTCAACTTAAAATAATTTGTATCTGTGAAAGGAATTGTCATAATATGAAAAAAATGTATTCTTTATTTTTTGTTCAGATTAATGTATTGTACTAGTATGAAATGATTCTACAAAAAAATTACTATTTTTTTTAATAAGGCAAAAATTCTAATTTATACATAAAGTTGTGTCCAAAATATAACATTCAAAGCGGCATCCCTTAAGAATTGCACCACAGAGAGCCACGCGCTTGCAAACGAACACCTGCTTAATGCGTCCAGAATCGGATTCAAAATTTTTATGACTACATTCGTATTTTACTTGTCGCATGACTCTCCATTTAAATATTTATTACCACAAAAACACTACTGGCAAATTTTCCAATTTAATCTCATTAAAATACTAGCACTACACTACAGTTTTTTGGTTTCTTCTTATCGGCAGTTTCAACAGAAAGGGCACGCACCACAAAAATAACAGAAAATTAGGTTCATATTTATTCAGCGAATAAAAAATTGCCGTCAAAGGAGTCATCGTATGTGCTTTATAAATATGAACTCAGCTTTTTAGCATTTCTTTTATTACTGTCAAATATGTTTGTTTTTAAATGTGTTACTTTCCTCGCATACCGAAGGGAAGTATTGTATTCGAGAAAAAATCACCCTCCGACATTTTTTCAGATTTTCACGTTTCAGATCACGTAGATTACGAAAATATAGGTTTTCTAATTCCGTCAGTCAGTCTGTCTGTTGGTGTATTATCTAAAAAAAAGAACTGCTTGACGTAGAACAGTCAAATTTAGTAGGTAGCTGACGCTGCTGTCTGAAATGGTTAAACTTTCACTGGAAAATATACAGGGTGGACCGTCTAAATGGAATAAATAATGGAAAAAAATGTTTTTGCTGAAATTTAAAATTTCCACGTTTCATGGCATTCTAAACCTATTTCAGAAAAAAAAAAAATCAAAACTTTTTTTGGTCGGATGACACTTTAAAATGTTCTCCAAATGTACTTTCCTCGAGAGGTAAACGTATAATAATAGTACACGCGGGTAGAGGTGTTTCAGAATCTTATGAACCGCGAAATGCGCAAAAGGCAAAGTTTGTTCTGGGTTATAAGTGAATTTTGAAAACACTGAGGGCTACCTTGCTGTATATATAAACAAGAGCTCAGGAAAAATTGTAAACAATAAATCTAATATTTTTAAGAAGTGTAATTGAGTCCACAGGAGGGATTATGTCTCTGCGCATATGAAGGTCACAGCTCATGAGAATTTGAAACATCTCTAATGAAGATGGATTTGTAAAAGGGTGTTTAATGCTTTCCGCAAAAAACATAGCAAAGTCATCGGCCGATTACCACCAAGACATGAATGCCACTTTTTTTGAAAAATGGTTTGCAGAAAAACTATTGCGTTACATAAAGCCAAATTCGGTCATAGTGTTAGATAATGCCTCTTACCATTCGCGACAAGCTGAGAAAATACCAACTACATCGACGCGAAAGTTTGAAATCATTGAATTTAAAAAAAAAACGGTGAAAAATGCCATTGTTAGGTAGGTTCAATATAATGCTAGAATTAAATCCTAGATAAAATGAATATAGGGTTGTTGTATTTTTATTTAATAATAGGTTGAACTGTGAAATTCGACATTTATGAAAGCAGGGAATATTTTACTTTCATTGTTTCATTACTTGCCAAACTCTGAAATCCTAACTCCGGCTCTGCAAGTCAACGTGGACTCTATATACTAGACTAATTACGCATAATAAAATTCGGCCAATCAGTAGATCTGTAGCAGAATTTGCCATCAATCAGATTTAGTGGGCGTACCTTATTTACTTAACTCTGTGGTAGTTTATAAAAAAACTATTTAATTTAATTTGTGGTCATTTTTTGTCACACTGTAATAATTGCCCCACTTACCCTGTTTACACTACTCTGGGGATTATTATATTTATTGATTATATCCGTGAAATGTACCCCTTTCAAATGAGATCAATTTTATACTATATGCGGCTACCAAGGAATACTTATTCATCTCCAGCGGGTCTTTCTCTCAGGTTATACTCACAGTCCCTCTGCTTATGGGGCCACGTATTTAACCCAATGTATGAATCTCGTATATACGTGGTCCTTTCACGGAGATATGTATGTACACTTAAAAACATATAGTTCAAACTTACCCCAATTCTCTTTGTCACGCCTGCTAGTTCACCACGAGGATCTAACTTCGATGACCACTTTCCATTATTTTAGTAAGTAAATAAAACACGAAAATCTAACCACACTTAATCTATTTATACACAAAAAGGAACACGAAAATAATCGGTTTGAAAACATAACAATAATTAACACTTAAACCAAAGAAAATACACTTAAAGTTAAACAAATACGAAAATAGGCCAATGGGACCGTAGTCCTGTTCTTAAGTGAAAAGTGACCTTGCTAATGGAAGAACTGCGCTGTTTATCGTAAAACCTAAACTGATTGCCAGAAGGGCCAAAAATACAATAAATATCATGAATGGACGTGAGGTTAGTTGTTTCTGAAGGCTAAACTTTATAAACTCGGGCAGGAAACGCCAATTGCCAGTGACACTTCGAAAGAGGTGATGTTTAATTTGAACTCTAATGACGAGAAGTTGATATTTAGTGCAAAAACTCAAAATACATCAATAAACCCGGTGACACAAAAATTTGATTACCACTACTTAGAAAATAGGACACGTTTACCATACTCGAGAACCGAACCAAAAGTGTTTTTTCTAAATTGACGCTTCACCCTCGTCGGTTCTTTTTGGGTGGAGTAGGGCGGTACTTTGGTGTTATCCTAACCAATGGTATGTGACCCGCCCCTGTCTATTACTTAATCGCCTCCTGGGAGTTGGCGTTCTCTGCTGGTAAAAAAATGAAGTACTGAAATAGTGCCCTAAATATAAAACATCCTTTTAACAATTTAAACTATTGTATATCTAAGCTAGCTAAGTTATTCCAGTCCGGTGAAAAAAAACCCTTGTTGTATCATCTTACAAAGGACAAAAAAACCAGACTGGTCCCTGTCTATTGTACAGAAGATAGGGGAATGTTTACGAACCAATAACCATATTTATGAGTCCGCCCGTAAACTACTACTCTCGATCTTCCATGTGTTTTCTAGGACCTTCTCCGAATCCATTGATGTACTTTTGAAATCTGCCTAGACCCCCCCCCAGCGCGCCTGTTTATCGTCTTTAACCATGTATTTGTCTAGCCTCGGTTCCTCGACTTTCAGTAAATGATTTGTTCGAACATAACAAAATTTAGAAGACTATTTATGACTTGCATGTGGCTCTTAAACCCGTCGATCTCTAATAAACTACGTTAAATAGGCATGTATCCGGCCCTAACAATCTGAACAAAACTAAGGGAAAAAAATGGTTTAGATAGCTATTTAACGATTACTCTTTATTTCAATAAACTGTATTGTCGCCATGGAATATTCTCGAGACTTGCAATGCCAAAACACCGGCCGCTAATACTCGACAGGGCCGTACTTAACGTGACTTTTGTTACATTGCCTCCCCCTTAGATTGGAGCAATTTTCTTTTCTCATAAATAAAATAATTGATCCGATTCCCCTTTTAGTTTATTACAAAATCTTAAAGCTAAATGTCTCCTTTGGAGTCTCTGATGTTCCGAACACGCTCACTGAATAATCTGTTCACTGACACTTACACTGAGTTCCGTCGCTGCACAACAAGTCTAAGGTCCGGACAGTCGCTTAATGTCATCTCCGTGGTGGACAACGATATTGTTGGAAGTTGCTCATTGCCTCGGTATCGTTTACTGTAGTCTATGGCTCCATGTGAGTACTTGCTTTTCCATGGGTCGGCTCCTCCGACTCGAATCGTGCCTGTATCGTCTGGCTGCTGTAGTAGTTATTCTGGTTTGAGCTCCCAGAATGATTTCTGCAACGCCTGGTGCCGGTGCCCTCTTTTGTATGGACTTGGACCCCCTACTCCGGTTGGTATCACCTCATTCTCATCATGGAGTTGTCTCCGTCTTGGCTCTGCCCCCTGGGTTGTCTTTCCGTGGCTACTCATGGTGGCGGCTCTAGGTGCTGGTGGTGGCCATCCCCTGGAACCTCGTGGACTCCTTCCTGCTGAACCTGGCTCTCCTTCCCCCGACTGTCCTCCTTGGTCTAACGGTGGTGGGTGTGTGGAACCTGAAACTCATCAGTACGTGTTAGTCTTCTGTGATGGTGCAAGAAACATATACGCCTGCTCTTATCGTCAAAGTGTCTCCCTTCTGGATGAGCGTCCCTCCTGACATCCTTCCTGTTGCCGTCTCTTCTCCGTGGGTATTCTTGTATTCGTCTCGGTCAGCGCTTGGTTGGTAGTTGTCCTTGACGTCTTTGTTAACCTGATTCTTCTCCTTTTGATCTATAATCAAACTTAAACAAAAAAACAAAACAAAACAGAAGACAAAAAAAAAAACGTTCTCTGGAACGCGAACAATTGATGATCCTGCATGGATGCTAGACGCTGCGCGTTTCCCGTTACGTATTTTCTTCTCCGCTCCTTTTCAAAGGATTACCCAATCTTCTTATACATCCCATAATTCAATTCCCCGATTTTCGGTATGCTACAGTCTTGTTATCTCGGCCGCCCGATTTACTCAATCTATATCTTTCTTTCCTACTTCGCGGCTGGCCCTTATGTCGATTCGGTGTTTGACTAGTTGGTTCACCGTCCCATAACATGTTATTAGCAGAAATAACTACTCTCGTGTGCACTACCCTTTTCAGTCTGTAACCCTCCAAGTGATCTCTGTCCCCTCTTCTCTCATCCTTAGCCGTATAAGGAGTCTTGCCGGGGCACTGTTCCGAAATCGGGCTAACCTCGGACAGACACCAAGTGTATAAGGAGGTGGGGTGGAGCGAGAAATGTCTGTGGTATTGTAGTGATTGAGAATTTCCACGACCATGTATTCATTGAAAAGTTAAGTCGTAGCTTAGACTGTTGGAATATGTGCGTCTTCACGAAATCGTGCATCATTTGGGTGTTTCTGAAACTACCCCCCATTTGCTGCTTTTTCGACTCGGAAGTTGTAGTCAGCGTAGTCGTGGAATTCTTTGGGCTATTGCATGATCTCTTCAGTTTGACAGTCGCGATTCGCGGTGCAACCCTCAATTCCTTATATCATATCCGTATAAGTTGCCCCCGTGTCGCGGTACTGTCAAACTTGTCGTACGTTTTTTTTCGGGTGGTGTCCCAGGAGTCGTAGACTTGTTCACCACGGCAGAGTCTGAGTGGTACCATACATCTGAAGGGCGTATTTCGGTGGCCACGCGACTTGGGGCCCTAATCACCTCTCCTACTCGGGGTATCCGGCTATTCCCGCAACGATCGCTCCGATCCGCTCGCGGTAAACAGTCACTGTCGGAGACAGCGAACGCTACTCCTCCTGCTGGATTATTGTTGTCTATAATCTGCTGTCCTTGGGAAAGCCCGTCACTGGTTAAAAGGTTAAACTACAACCGCATAAGTTCATTTCACCCCAGTCCAACCTTAGGACCATATTGGAAAAAACTAACTTTCCATTTCCTTTGGAGCAATTACTAAACCTACTTCAAAATTTCAGTTCTGCTCCGCTAACCCGTTGTCATAACTTTGGGGAGGGGGTAAAATGTGCTTATTATGCCAAATATATCTCTCGGATATATTACCTGGTCATAGTTGAAAGAAAGGGAGTATTTCTACTAACATCAACGTTTCCCGTATACTTATTTCTTTATATCCATTACTTGTTTCAATAGCCAACTAGCGAACACCCTGTATATGGAGACCTAATTTGCCTAATCCAATCTTGTACTGATTTCCGCCTGCGCTCTTCTTAGTTAAGACGACTAAATTTTAACGTGGTATACGTGTATAACGGTATAGGTGTAGAGCAAAGGGACAAATTAAATCCTAAGTGTGAACAAGAAATAAGAACAAAATAATTATTTAAAAAAAATGCAATATAAGTTCTCCGATGACCTGAAAATAAAAACAAATTCTCTGCGTTAAACTGCAAAAACTATTTCCCCATTATGCCCAACCCTATACTTCATGTCGTCTATACTAAACAACAAAGAATTCCTGTGAAAACCTTGTTGGACTTTTTGATCAGCTCTCCAGTACCGTCAACACATGTCCTCTTATTTACTAACAATATTCAATTCACAGAGTTATTTCCAAAATAATTCCCTCTATATCCACATCCCTTTCCTTATACGTATCCGCGGATGTATATGGTGAGTTCACAAAACTTACATTAATACGGTACTATGCTAATTAAGACAATAAAAAAAATAAATTGTCTCTTTTCCGAACCGAAATCTAGTGCTCGTTGTCTATCTCCTATCTATAATGCCCAGCATGC
The DNA here is from genome assembly GCA_963583905.1 of Stenurella melanura. NCBI lineage: Eukaryota > Metazoa > Arthropoda > Insecta > Coleoptera > Cerambycidae > Stenurella > Stenurella melanura. Next base: position 150,449,100 of record OY757310.1, read on the forward strand.
TCCCTTCTCTTCTTTCAACAGCTATAAACTTCGGCGACATCTATCTCTCGAACATATATGTTCTCTACGAACGTTTTTATTTATTGGTTCCTTAATGTTCAATTAAACCGACAAGATAACTATATATTTACACACCTATGCGTATACCCACATACGTACACTTCCCCTATTCACACCTGGTTACCTGTATACCTGCACTCATGTACTTACATACCTATGGGCCCACGTACTTCCATATGCACCTACATACACGGTTACATACATACTTGCTTACATACACCCCTGCCTACATACTTATATACACATATGTATGCCTACATAGTTTCCCACTACACGTCCGCGTAATTGCCTAACCTGAATACCGGAAGTGCGCATCTTCCGCTATTCCGGGTATATTTCTTTATTTATTTATTATATTTTTTTTTTTTTAGCACTTGTTAACCTGGGGCATACCGTTCACTTAGATAGAAAATTTCGTTTCCCTACCAATATTACGAGATCAATTGTTGGTTCTGGGTAAACTATTTTTCTTGAACCCGCAACGTTGGCCGTCTCTCTTATTGTCCACTAACTAAAACTAAACCGCTCATAGGTGTGATGTGGCCACGATTTCTGATACTATAACAATATATCTTGGGATAGCTAACATGAACTAGAGTAGAGATTTCGTTCACTACCCCTCTTATTTCACATTACTTCTTGATCGTACAAACTATCTAGTGAATCGCTTTTTACAAAACAACAAACAAAACACAAAAAATAAAACTCTGGCTATTAAATGGAGTTTTGATAATCTCTCCTAAACTTTTAATTTATCTCGTCAGATTACGTGAAATGTATACTAGTTAACTTACATTCCTTAGCCGTTGGGCCGTATCGATAATTTTCCGCTATTTCACTATGGCAAACAATAAATAACGAAATTGTTTCGACTTGTGTAAAACTTTTATAACTTCATAATATCGATGAACGATTTCTGTCTCCGGTGCCTAGGTTCACGCCCACGCCTCGTGTGTACCTGTTGGTATATAGGTATACCTGTCTTTACTACAGAGGCCCTTTATTTAGTTTAAAAAAATTGCAAATGTTTCTAACAACCTTTACTAATCGTTCTAATGTATTCACAAAATTCCGGTAGAAATAAATGACAAATATCCAGCATTTCATTTAAAACCAAACAATAAATCCAACGTACACGAATATACGACTTTAAGTCGCTTTAAACAATTTCCAAAACAAAACCATAAGTACAAAATTTATATCTACTCTCCACAGGACTAATTTCTCAAAATAAAGCAATTATTTTCTTTCGTACGCTCCTGTACTCAATTCTCCATTCCTCGCAAATTTCGAGAGTAAATTAATAAATATAGGGGAGTGATATTCTTTTCTGTGGTCATTCAATCAAAGTTAGAGAGAAGAATCAAACAAAAAAAACGCCATGGCTAATCTGGTTTTCGGTGCAGCTGGATTTTATTCAAAAATACATAGTAGTTAGCTTTACTGGAACTGTTAATCTTAAGAAATTTTAAACTCGTAAAATTAAAATCGATAGTTCAATTTAATTTAGGCTAATCTCCGATACTAAAACCTTCACCCTACTTTAAACGTGACAACACATTTTATTCTCTAGACTAACTTAACAAATTCTATTACCCAAATATAATAATAATAATAATATATAATAATAATATTTATTCAAGTAGGAAGAAACCCTAATATACAAACATTTCCTAATCAATAATTATACATATACTTACATAAAAAAAGATAAGCAAATTTACCGATAACTATAAGCTAAATATAAATAACAGTATTATTATATTTGCAGTGAACATTGAAAATTACCGTTTGTTAAAAAAAAAAAAAAAAATTGAACATTAATTTACATTTGTAGTTATATATGAAATAATTTTTTGTTTAAAACTGTTCAAGGTATTACAATTTTTAATATTATCAGGTAATTTATTAAATTCATTCAGACCCCTAAAAAATAATGACTTCATCGACTTCTTATGTCTAGTTCTATTTATGTGGAAATTATTTCTTGTTCTTGTTTGATGTTGATGTATAAAATTGTTTCTTATTGTAAAATCAGTAAAGTAATTTGGTAACATATTTTTTGAAAGTTTAAAAACAAAAGTCATACACATATAAAATATCCTTTGTTCAACAGAAAACCAGTGTAACGTTTGAAGCATCCAATTTATAGATGTATATCTATCGCATCTCAAAATTATCCTCATTCCTCTATTTTGTAATTTTTGCAAACATTGAAGTTGGTTTTTATCCAATAGGTACAGAATTGTGGAACAATAATCAACGTGTGGTTGAATAATTGTTCTATAAACTGTAATTCTTGCATACATTGAAAGAAATGAGGAAACTCTTGAGAAAAAGAACAGTTTTTTTAAAATCTTCTTTTTGATATATTCAAAGTGATTTTTGAATTTTAACGTATTGTCAATTATAACCCCTAAGTATTTAATTTCTTTTACCCATTGGATTTCCTCGTTATTAATCTTTAGTTGGAGTGCATCTACGTTACTTATATTCAGTTTATATGGTGTATTCAAGACCATAGCCTTAGTTTTCTTAACATTCAGTTTTAATTTATTTATATTTAAATATGTATTTAGTTTATCTAATATCGCATTCATTCTAGTTACTGTTTCAGTAAGATCTGTTCCACTACATGATATTAACGTATCGTCTGCAAATAAATTCATAAAATCACATTCAATATTATTTATATCATTTAGGTAAATTATGAACAGTAGTGGTCCAAGAATACTTCTCTGTGGTACCCCAATATTATTTGCTATAGGGTCTGATGTTGATTTACCAATCTTTGTTACTTGCAATCTGTTACTGAGATACTGTTGAAACCATTTATGGACATTACCTTTGATACCATAATACTTTAGTTTATCTAACAATATTTGTCTGTTAATAGTCTCAAATGCCCTCTTAAAGTCGAGAAAAACAGCAACAACAAATTTATTTTCATCAATACTGAGCTGCCATTTATTGACTGTCAGCTGAACTGCTGTCTCACATAAAATAAAACTTTACATGACACATTTTGGTCATGGTACATCACAACCAAAAAAAAGGGTGATAAGGAATCCTGTAATCAAAGCTCTATGGAATAAAGATATCCTCATTATCTATCGATAAGTCATTAATTAATTACTTAACCAACTACACACTTGAAAAACAGGCAAATCAACTATTTAAAAAAAAACTGTATCTGGTCTTGAACGTGGGATCAGAGGGAAAGTTGTACACGTTAAAATAAGAGAAAAAAAAAAATACTTGAAAATCATTTAGCTAAATCATTTCAACGGATTATAGTCACTTTAAAACAATTATACATAGTTCGTTTTCACTTTTCTTTCTATTCTACATTTCTCTATTATCTAAGTAAGTCCTGGCTCCTAGCTTATCAGAATCAACTTTACGTGCGTGCGTTTTAATTAACCTGAATTTTTTTTTTTTTTTGTACTATCGCAAAATTGGAAGACTCTAGTACCCTCTGCAAACCTTTCTACTTAACCCCGTATAATGTCTGAAACTAACTTTAAATATCCTGCCATCCAACCAATTCCTATTGCTTGTCGATTTTCGGCAACTTTTATTGTTATTCATGTTAATTCAATCTTATGCTTTTCACTTTCTATATGTTTTATACAAAACCAAACAAAAATTGTGTCTAACCAATTGTGCGATACAGCCTAGAACTTGGATTATTATCTTCGAACATACCGTACATAGCCTCTATTACAAATGTATTACTTTCGTCATTCCGAAAGAAAAACCAAGTTAAACTAGGTAACTTGTCCAAAATGTACTTTTACAATTTTCCGCGGTAAATTATCTCACCCTTAAAAATACTCTAGTTTGGTTTCTGGATAACATTTAAGCATTTTACTCTATTAATTACTTATTACTTAGGTACTCTAAATTTTATAAAAATATATAATTGCTACTACCTTAAGCTGAAACACAAACACTAATTGAAATAAGTTATCCTAACTTCATATCTTGGAGAGATTTATGAACTATGATAGGTACATAAATGACAGAAATTTTAGATGTTTTACTTTTTCTTGAAACCTGATATCCGAAATACAAATTTACCACTCAATATTCTTATAATTTCAACAAACATAGTTATTGCCCGACCAAAATTAACATATCTCTTAGTGGTGTGTTAACAACAAAACAATAAGTACATTTTTTTTTTATTCGGCTTTTATATTCACCTTCTAATCGATCATTAATTATATTATGAAACTTAAAAACATTCCAATTCATAACTTTAAAAACTTGAAATTCTAATTTTTTTATAACGGGTTTTCTCATAGTTTTACCTATTTACAAGGTAGTTACAAGTTCTAGATTGCATAACACAGTCCTTTAGGGTTGATTACCTGGACTAGGTACCCAAAACGCATTTTACTATTAAACGGAGCCTACATCCTGTTGTCTGGATTCTCTCAATTATCTACCGATTTTATTTCATTACAATTTACTTTAGTTATTTGACTTTTCTATCTGGTACGTGCGTCTAACAATACAGACCTTTCGAGATGGGTCAAATAATAACCACTTAGCTTGATAGGTCCTTAACGCGTGGCACTTGAATCTTTTATTGCTCTGAATCTTAGACCAATACGCTACCTAATTAATCATTTTCTTATTACCTGTTTTAATACGATAGTCGTACCCCTGAACCAACAACTTATCATTACTATAACTATATAACTCCATGAATTGTCTATTGTGAAATACACTTTCTCGACAGGTGATAACAGTGTCAATAACCCTCGTTTGATTTCGAATATTCCTTGGTATGAAAGCTTAATATAATCGGTCCTCCTGATAAACTTACAATAAATATTTCTTAGAGAGAAGGCATGTTCTCAAATACATCAGACAAAGGTACGATTGTTTTAATTACTATAACTTATTAATTTTGCAGAACAAAATATTACTTTTCCCGTATATTTAAAACAAAACAACAACAAAAACTGTACTATTTTACTTTTGGGGTAGGTTCCTATTTGATAAGACGAATTTTGAAAAATTCTAAAAAATGCCCTGATTCAATAATTTAACTCTAATTGAACGTGCAATTGATATTCTTAACAAAATCCTTTTAGACTGCGCCAGTTGTAATAATTGCCCCACTTACCCTGTTTACACTACTCTGGGGATTATTATATTTATTGATTATATCCGTGAAATGTACCCCTTTCAAATGAGATCAATTTTATACTATATGCGGCTACCAAGGAATACTTATTCATCTCCAGCGGGTCTTTCTCTCAGGTTATACTCACAGTCCCTCTGCTTATGGGGCCACGTATATAACCCAATGTATGAATCTCGTATATACGTGGTCCTTTCACGGAGATATGTATGTACACTTAAAAACATATAGTTCAAACTTACCCCAATTCTCTTTGTCACGCCTGCTGGTTCACCACGAGGATCTAACTTCGATGACCACTTTCCATTATTTTAGTAAGTAAATAAAACACGAAAATCTAACCACACTTAATCTATTTATACACAAAAAGGAACACGAAAATAATCGGTTTGAAAACATAACAATAATTAACACTTAAACCAAAGAAAATACACTTAAAGTTAAACAAATACGAAAATAGGCCAATGGGACCGTAGTCCTGTTCTTAAGTGAAAAGTGACCTCGCTAATGGAAGAACTGCGCTGTTTATCGTAAAACCTAAACTGATTGCCAGAAGGGCCAAAAATACAATAAATATCATGAATGGACGTGAGGTTAGTTGTTTCTGAAGGCTAAACTTTATAAACTCGGACAGGAAACGCCAATTGCCAGTGACACTTCGAAAGAGGTGATGTTTAATTTGAACTCTAATGACGAGAAGTTGATATTTAGTGCAAAAACTCAAAATACATCAATAAACCCGGTGACACAAAAATTTGATTACCACTACTTAGAAAATAGGACACGTTTACCATACTCGAGAACCGAACCAAAAGTGTTTTTTCTAAATTGACGCTTCACCCTCGTCGGTTCTTTTTGGGTGGAGTAGGGCGGTACTTTGGTGTTATCCTAACCAATGGTATGTGACCCGCCCCTGTCTATTACTTAATCGCCTCCTGGGAGTTGGCGTTCTCTGCTGGTAAAAAAATGAAGTACTGAAATAGTGCCCTAAATATAAAACATCCTTTTAACAATTTAAACTATTGTATATCTAAGCTAGCTAAGTTATTCCAGTCCGGTGAAAAAAAACCCTTGTTGTATCATCTTACAAAGGACAAAAAAACCAGACTGGTCCCTGTCTATTGTACAGAAGATAGGGGAATGTTTACGAACCAATAACCATATTTATGAGTCCGCCCGTAAACTACTACTCTCGATCTTCCATGTGTTTTCTAGGACCTTCTCCGAATCCATTGATGTACTTTTGAAATCTGCCTAGACCCCCCCCCAGCGCGCCTGTTTATCGTCTTTAACCATGTATTTGTCTAGCCTCGGTTCCTCGACTTTCAGTAAATGATTTGTTCGAACATAACAAAATTTAGAAGACTATTTATGACTTGCATGTGGCTCTTAAACCCGTTGATCTCTAATAAACTACGTTAAATGGGCATGTATCCGGCCCTAACAATCTGAACAAAACTAAGGGAAAAAAATGGTTTAGATAGCTATTTAACGATTACTCTTTATTTCAATAAACTGTATTGTCGCCATGGAATATTCTCGAGACTTGCAATGCCAAAACACCGGCCGCTAATACTCGACAGGGCCGTACTTAACGTGACTTTTGTTACAACACCTTCTGACAATAGTAAAAAAAGAATAAAGGAAGCCGCAAATGCTCCTTATATTTTGGATTTGAGTTTACCATACCATTTGTTTGATAGTGTTTTACTATTTATATAATGGTGGCTAATAATTATTTTTTTTTAATTACCTCTTTGTTTAACACATACATTGTTGCTTATCGCTATCTCAGTTTTATTTTTAATGTATCTTTCTCTTTATATTTGAATAAATATTTTTGTGTTTTCCATAATTCCAATACATTCTTTACTTACATAAAAAACAGTTTAATTTTCAACATGTTACAGCTGGTTTACAACTACCTATATTTTTTTACTTCCACATCCACGTAGTGGATTGGAAGTATAGTAATCGCAAAAAAAATTTCAAAAATTTTTATTCGTGAAATAGGTTTAGAATGTCATGAAACGTCGAGATTTTAAATTTGAGCGAAAAAAAATTTTCTGTAACTTTTTTTGTCCGCACGCTTTCTCCGGAACGGTTTAAGATATTGACCTGAAATTTTGTACACGTATATATTATAACGAGATCTGGAACTGGATTGTTTTTTGAGGAAATCCGGTGAAGGGTTGGGGGTTAAATAGGGGTAAATAGGGGGAAATAAGTAAAGCAAGCTTGTAAGAGTACAGAAACTTGAAATTCGGTGTATGTACTAGAAGTTAAGGCCTCAGATTTTTTTATAATATTTTTCAACCCCCCACCACCCCTACCCCATTAAAGGGGTTGATAAAATAAAGTTGAGATATTTATTTGAAATTTCGTACACGTATGTATTATAACGATGTCTAGAATTAGATTATATTTTGGGATGATTCCGTTGAAGGGTTGGGGGTTAATTTGGGGTAAATAGAGGAATATAAGTAAAACAAGTTGGTAAGAGTACAGAAACTTGAAATTCGGTGTATGTACTAGAAGCCAAAGCGTCAGATTTTTTTATAATATTTTTCAACCCCCACACCCCTACTCCAATTTGAAAAGGGTTGATAAAATAAAATTGAGATATTCATTTGAAATTTTCTACACGTATGTATTATAACGACATCTGGAACTAGATTATATTTTGAGATAATTCCGTTGAAGGGTTGGGGGTTAAATAGGGGTAAATAGGGGAAAATAAATAAAGCAAGCTGGTAAGAAATTCGGTGTATGTACTAGAAGCCAAGGTCTTAGATTATTTATAATATTTTTCAACCCCCACCACCCCTACTTCATTATTAAAAGGGTTGATAAAATAAAATCGAGATATTCATTTGAAATTTGGTACACGTATGAATTATAACGACATCTGGAACTAGATTATACTTTGCGATGATTCCGTTGAAGGGTTGGGGGTTATTTAGGGGTCAATAGGGGGAAATAAGTAAAGCAAGCTGGTATAAGTACAGAAACTTGAAATTCGGTGTATGTACAAGAAGTTAAGGCCTCAGATTTTTTATAATATTTTTCAACCCCCCCACCACGCCTACCCCATTAATGGGGTTGACTAAATAAAGTTGAGATATTCATTTGAAATTTCGTACACGTATGTATTATAACGACGTCTGGAATTAGTTTATATTTTGAGATAATTCCGTTGAAGGGTTGGGGGTTAATTTGGGGTAAATAGAGGAATATAAGTAAAACGTTGGTAAGACTACAGAAACTTGAAATTCGGTGTATGTACTAGAAGCCACAGCGTCAGATTTTCTTATAATATTTTTCAACCCAACCACCCCTACTCCAATATGAAAAGGGTTGATAAAATAAAATTGAGATATTCATTTGAAATTTGGTACACGTATGTATTATAACGACGTCTGAAACTAGATCATAATTTGAGATGATGCCGTTGAAGGATTGGGGGTTAAATAGGGGCAAATAGGGGAAAATAAGTAAAGCAAGCTGGTAAAACTACAGAAATTTGGGATTCGGTGTATATACTAGAAACCAAGGCCTCAGATTTCTTTCTAATATTTTTCAAACTCTACCACCTCCGCTTCATTATTAATGGGATTGATAACATCAAATTGAGATATTCACTTGAAAGTTAGTACACGTATGTATTGTAGTGACATCTGATTGAGATGACTCCATTGAGGTGGTAGGTTGTAAATAGTGGAAAATAAGTACGGTAAACTAGAAACTTCATTTTTAACGTATATGGTAGAAACCAACTCCTCAAACTTTTCTATGACATCTACCCCAAATATTATTAAAATTCTATGACCAATAATTTCCACATACTAGAATATATAGTCAAGATGTTTCCTTTAAAGTAACTTGGACGAATAATCTGGATGTGGAAGTAGTGATAATAATAATAATAATAATAATAATTTTATTTTCATGGACTTTACAAAGTATAGAAATATAGTCAAAAAGAACAGAGGGAGAGTTAAAAAAAAGATCTTAAAAATATAATAATAACAATAATATCTATCTGTCAATTTTAAATCATTAAAAAAAATTACATATTAAAATATAAAGACAAGGACAATTAAAAATACAAATACAAATAAAAGACATATAATTAAGAAACATCATGTAAACTGAAGTCGTTGCAGCCCATATACTCACTGACTGAATAAAAACTTTTATGAGTGAGGATGGATCGTACTACACGTTTAAAACAGTTAATATTGTTTAATTTTTTTACTTCGAGTGGAAGTTTATTATATAACTTAATGGACATAATGTTCGGTCCCTTGGCTACAGTGGTTAGTCTATGCTGTGGAACAGTGATGTTAAAATTTTCTCTTAAATAATGAGTTGAATGTCCATCTCTTGGTATATACGTGTCGATATGAGATTTCACATATAATACACATCTAAGAATGTATAATGATGGAACGGTCAGTATATCTAGTTCTGAAAATAAAGTTTTGCAGGAATCACGTGAAGATTTAAAAGTCATTGTGCGAATTATTTTCTTCTGCATTACAAGAAGTTCCCCTACTCTAGAACAACTTCCCCAGCAAATAATACAGTAATCGATACAAGATTGTACATATGCATAGTAATATAATTTCAAAATGTGCATACTTACATGCTGCCTCATTTGCCATAGTACGAAATAATGAGTGGACAATTTTTTTAATAGTGAATCTATTTGGTTACCCCATGACAGATAAGAATCAATCTGTAGCCCAAGGTATTTAACAGTATCATGTTGTGCAATAGATTTATTTGTCATTTTTATTAGCAAGCTAGAGTCAAGCGGCTTAGTGGAGAATGTTAAGAAATTGGTTTTCTGAACATTTAGGTCAAGACCATTACAAGTGCAATATTTTCGCATTAAAGATACTGTATTATTTACTTTATATGCCAGAGTATGTAAGTCTTTGCTTGAATCAGCAGTGGCTGTGTCATCGGCAAAAATAGATAAAAATGTTCCTTTCATGTGAATATGGATATCGTTAATAAAAAGAATAAACAATAGCGGTCCCAGTACACTCCCCTGGGGAACCCCAGTGGGAACACAGTTAAGACCAGAATTGTAAACCCTGTTATTAACATTTAATGATACTTTTTGATGTCTATCTAGTAAATACTGTTACGGATTTCCACCTTTTAGGAAACACCCTGTATGAATTCGTGGGTTCTAAATAATTTTAACAAGAGATTAAACACTACTAACACTTTATTTAACAATTTACTGACTACAATACTTGTTTACTTAATAGTTAACCTCACTTTTTACCGAGCGTGTCACTTCTCAAATAAACTTCTTCTCCCGCGCTTGTAATCGCGCCTTATATACTCCGAAATTAGCTCTAGATCAATCCAGAATCTTCTCCAGCCATAATCTAGAAAAGTCCTTGGCTCTTTCTAGAGCCTTTCCAGTCACCATCAGAGGCATAGGCGTACCATCTCCTTTTCCAAGGGGTGTAATTCATAACACTGCCCCCTCCTTAAGCCTGATCGTCCCGATCAGGCAACTCAGGATCACCAGTGTATCTCGCCAGCCTGTCCAAATGCACGATCTTCATCTTGGACTTTCTGCTTTGCTGAATCCGATAGACGACATCATTAATTCGGGTAATAACAGTGTACGGTCCATCCCAAGGTGATTTCGGTGACTTTCCTTTCCTCCGCTGGGGGTTGTACAGCCAAACTAGCTCTCCCACCTTGATGACCTCCTTTGAATTACCCTTCCAGTCATATCGAGCCTTCATTCGGTCATTGGCTGGTGATGGTTCCGCTATATCGTTAGCCAACCTCTTGAAAGGAGCTCCGGCGTTGAACTGCTTGTTTTCACCCTTACTTCCAGTCTGTGGTCCCTTACTGGCTGCACAAATCTTGCATTTGCGACACCAAGCCTCCACATCCTGACGACTTCTTATCCAATAAAATCGTTCTCGTATTTTCTTCAGGGTCTTGTTAACACCGAAGTGTCCATCGGATGTTCCTTCGTGCACTTCCTGAAGCACCTTCGCAACTCGACACCTGGGAATCACTAGACGCATAACCAGCTGTTTTCCATCCGGGCTTTCCCATGCTCTCCGCAACAGCCCGTTCATGACTTTCAGTGAGTCCCACTGCGCCCATAGTGCCTTCAGCCCCACTCTTTTGCCCGAAACATCCTTCCATGTTGGACGAGTTCCCCTTTCTTTGGCTCTCAATATAGGCCCAATTTCCACATCGTTCAATTGTTCCTGTCTGAGCGCTTCATCTGCCTTATCATCCGGCACCTCCACCTTGACAGTGTTGACTGCTCCCGTGACCTGCAGTTTCTCCCAGTGGTTGTGCTTGCAACCTTCCTTGTACCTTCTTCCGGATGAAATGTTTGCATTTCTCTCAGGTTTCGTTTTATCGTCATATCCTTGTAGTGGTGGCCTTTCTGTAATGCTCCGAAGCTGGGAAATCTTCACTTCTCTAGGGGCACCACGTTCGTTATCTGTCACAGCCTCTCTGGTAACGGCTTCCTCTGGTTTTCCCCTTGGCTTCACAGCATCTCCGGCCTTCACTCTCTCCAAGCTCCTCTGTGGACATTCAAGCTGGATATGTCCTAGTTCCCCGCACCTGTAGCATTTCATACGCCGTCCACTTGGCCTTCCACTACTTTGTTTATTCTGTGTCTCTGCCCTGTTTCCAACATTCACTTTCCTCGAGTTCCGCTGTCGACAGTCTCGTTTGATATGTCCTATCTTGCCGCAGTTGTAGCATTTAATACCCCCGCTTGGCTTGCCTTGTCTTTCTGCAGTATCCACTTGAGCCAGTAACTGATTGAACATCTTATATATGTCGGCCAACATAGCGTTCTGGTTCTCCTTTTCAGACTGCGATCTTTCGAGACTCATAGCTTGTACTCTTGGACTCGGGGTATCTTGAAGGACAGCTTCCACCTCGAGTGCACGTACCAACGCTTCGCTGCTGTTCTGGTATCGAGATAACCTGAGGACTCGCCTGATCTCATCATCCTGTATACCATCCAGAAAAGCATCTACTGCCAGTTGATCTTGGAATTCCTTCGGTACATCCGGGTAAGCCAGGTGAGCCAGTCTCCACACGGCAGCTTCAAACTCTTGCAAACTTTCCCCAGCCCCTTGAACACGTGATTTCAGCTGGGTCTGGTACACTCGGGCAAGGTGTTGATCGCCATATCGTAGATCTAGGGCAGCTTCTAAAACTTTAAAATCCCGTTGTTGGTCTACTGGGATTGTCTGGAGTATTTCCAATGCTTGGCCTCTTAATGCCACGATTAACGCCATAGCCTTTTCTTCGTCATTCCAGTTGTTTGCACTCGCTGCTGCCTCAAACTGCATCTTGTAAATGGTCCATGAACTTTGGCCGTCAAAGGAGGGAGGTTCGAACAGCTGATCTGATAATACCACTTGCTGGCTTCCTCTATCCCTCAACTGTCGCTTAAGCAGGTCTATTTCCTCTTTGATTTCACTTACTTCTTCTTGATGCCTTCTTTCTAGCCCTTCCAACACTTTCTGGAATTGTGCAAATAAGTCCTGTATTTGCTTTTCAGTTGCCATACTTCTGGTTGTTATAGGCATACGACTACGTTGAAATCAAATAAATTTAACAATTACGTCACTATCGGTAATGGGACTGTCCAGAAAAACCTCAAAACGGCACGAAAAAGTCTTATCTAGAGTCTTCGTCACTTAACCTCTAATGTCCAAATAAAATGTTCCAAAAATGTCTCAAAAAATGCACTTGACACTATTTTCCTGTTCGAACAGCGAACAACGTCCAGTAAATTAGTCCTCTGTGTTAGCACCAACTTCGAGAATACTGTCCCAGTCTTCTCAACACTTCCGGAAAATCCTCTTGTTAAAATTCCGCTTCCGACACCAAAATGTTACGGATTTCCACCTTTTAGGAAACACCCTGTATGAATTCGTGGGTTCTAAATAATTTTAACAAGAGATTAAACACTACTAACACTTTATTTAACAATTTACTGACTACAATACTTGTTTACTTAATAGTTAACCTCACTTTTTACCGAGCGTGTCACTTCTCAAATAAACTTCTTCTCCCGCGCTTGTAATCGCGCCTTATATACTCCGAAATTAGCTCTAGATCAATCCAGAATCTTCTCCAGCCATAATCTAGAAAAGTCCTTGGCTCTTTCTAGAGCCTTTCCAGTCACCATCAGAGGCATAGGCGTACCATCTCCTTTTCCAAGGGGTGTAATTCATAACACTACGTCTTAATCCAGTCTAGGGCGGGTCCTCTTATTCCATAATTTTGCAATTTGTCAATAAGAAGGCTGTGATCTACAGTTTCAAAGGCACGTGTCAAGTCAAAGAATACACATGCACATTTATCTTTCTTTTTAAAGCTACTAAGTATAAAGTTATATAATGATAAAATAGCATCTTGTGTAGAACAACCACTTCTAAACCCAAACTGGTTATTCACCAAAATTTTTTCTTTACTCAAAAATATATTAAGTCGAATGTAGTACGACTTTTCATAAATTTTAGAGAATACTGACAATAGTACTATGCCTCTATAATTAGATAAAATCGACTTATCAGACCTCTTATGTATGGGAACAACCGATGCTTTTTTTAGTGAAGAGGGAAAAGTACCTTCTTGGAAAGACAAATTTACTAGATGAGTAAGTGGTATTTTTATGTAGTCTATAATACCTTTTAATATAGAGCAAGGTATACCGTCCTCCCCTGAGGAATTTTTTAAAGACACGGATTTAATTATTGCACTCATCATCATTTCATCTACTGTAACTGGTGACAAAAAAATTGAGTTATTATTAACATTTACTTCTGCGTTTCTTTCAACTGACATACTCTGGGTAAGTTGTTTAATGGAGTTTATAAAGAAGTCATTAAATGCCTGAGCAACTGATTGCATATCTGACAATGAATCTCCATTGATGTCTATAAATGTGTGTGGCAAATCTTTGGATTTAAAATTTTGATTTTGATTTTTTATTATTTGCCAGGCTGTTTTAGACTTATTTTCTGAATTAATTATGAGTGATTCATTATAAAGTCTCTTAGCTACATTTATTTTATTTTGATGATTCTTTTTCAAGATATTGTATCTTATGTGGACCTCTTCGCCAGTAAATTTATAAGACTTGTAGACATCTCTTACGAATATACCTTCATTTATCAAGTCCTGGGTTAACCAGGGTTTTTTGGGCGTTAAGTTTTCTTTAATTCTGTACATTTCTAAGGGAAAGGCAATGTCAAATATTTCAATGAATTTTAAATGGAATTTTGTAAATTTGTCATCACTGTTAACATCAGGGCAATAAAGAAATGACCAAGTCTCTAAAGACAGCAAATATTTAAAATAATTCATTTTTTCATCTGAGTTAATAAATCTTTTGAGTATATAAGAACTTGCCTGGGTTTTATTAAATACATATGGAAAATATACAATTTGAAGAAAATGGTCCGATAGGTCACAATGAATAACTTTTGGATTTAAGATTTCAGTATCAATGTTAGAAAATATATTGTCTATTACAGTTTTGCTTTTTCTATTTGTATCAATACGTGTATACTCGTTAATGCATTTTTTAAGATCATATGATGAAAAAACAATTGATAATTTATCAACTTTGTTACATACGATATTTTCATCAAAGTTTAAGTTAAAATCTCCACAAATAAAAGTGGGTGAATTAGGCTTAAGTAACTTATACAAGAGGTCATCTATGTTGGAAATAAAATAATCGCAATCATGAGAGGGTGATCTATAAAAACACCCTACCAAAGCTGAAATATTATCTATGAAAATTTCAATAAAAGCATACTCAAATAGAAAATCTATTTTCTTAATGTCACAGGTCATAATTTTGAATTTTATATTATTTTTAACAAAAATAGCAACACCACCAAGACTCGATTTACTTCTACAGTGGTAGTCAGTTAAAGTATAAAAGTGCAATTTTATTAAGTTGATTTCAGAATAATTACATGAAGTCTCAGTTAGGCATACAATTTCTGGAAAGTCCAAAGAATAAAGTAACAAATCAACATCTTGTACCTTGTTACGGATGCTTCTGATATTTAAATGACAAATACTAATATATTTGGTTATGGGATTTCTTGAAATGTTTCACTCTCATTCCTTATTTCTTGGTTTGCATTGGCTTCTAAGATCTCACTTCTAAAAAAGAATTTGGTCTAACGTCACTTTCGTTGTTAATAGAGAGTTATTGCAAAACGGAAAGGAGCTGACTTTATTAAAAGAAACTTTAAATAAAGTATCCTGTATTCCAATTTATCATCCATTTTTAAAGTGAGTTATTGCAACGGCGTTCTCATACCTTACGTTGATACTTTATTTTGACAATTATCCCTAACCTAAAAAATCCAAGTTGGGCATTGCCGATGCCGGTATTATTATCATTTGTTCGAGTTTAAAATGAATATGGAAGAACAATTAGAAGTAGCTATCCTAGCTGGTGTTAATGATGAAGAAATTGAAATGTTACTTCTACATAACATAATTTATTTATTTATTTATTTATTTATTTATTGCATACACTGTTCAACAGGTAAGATACCCAATTACAGAACAGGAATAAAGGCATACAAAGCATTAATTACATAATATACAACAACATAGAAAGAAAGTAAAATGAAGAAAAAAATTACTTAAATGTACGAACTATGAATAACTAATGATACGAAGAAAGAGAAAAAAATAACATGGGAAATGTTTAAATATAAAAACTATATATACATATATACACATATGTGATTCAAAGCAAATTAAGAAAAACAAAGACACTCACTGGTTATTTAATTTAGAACATTTTGTTTTATGTCACTAAGGCTGCAATTAAAAATATCGAAGTCGTTACATAATTTGTTAGAAGTACTACAAATCGTATATAAAGGTGAATTATTTAGTACGTTGGTACGCGGCGTAGGTAAATAGAACACTTGGTGATTACGAGAGGTTAATCTGGGAACGTGAAAATTAAGCTTACTAATTATTTCGGGTGCGTCAAAATCATTGTGTAGTAATTTAAACAAAAATACTTGAGAAAAGTACGTACGCCTATCCTCAAGAGTAGTCATAGAATATCTTTCAAGCAAGTTACTGTGCGGAAAACCAATCACTGGATAGGTACCGTCGGATTTGAACCACAGTAATTTAAGAAATCTACGTTGAACTGCCTCCAAGTTATTCTTGTGAACATCATAACTGGAACTCCAAATTAGCGATGCGTACTCAAGTTTCGATCTGACGAAGGATTGATAAAGAATTTTCAGAGTATCAGTATTAGTGAATTCTCGACTAGTACGAACGATGAATCCAAGGGCTTTGGAGGCTTCGGACACAATGGTATCGATATGATCAGTGAAGGATAATTTACTATCAAAAGTTACGCCGAGGTCGCGAAATGTTATAGGTCTTTGAAGTATGACATTATCTAACCTGTAATCAAAAATAAAAGGTGATGTTTTTAAAGAAAAGGACATTACGTTACATTTACTAGGATTCATGAATAATTTATTTACTATACACCAGGTGTTTATTTTGTCAAGAGAAGTCTGAAGTTGAAAACAGTCATCGATTTCATCAATTACTGTGAAAATTTTTAGATCGTCGGCATATAAAAGGTGAGGCAAATTAATTTCGTTCACTATGTCATTAATAAATATGTTAAAAAACAAGGGCCCCAAAATAGATCCCTGGGAAACTCCAGATGTGGCAGCAAATTCGATCGATTTGAACCCATTTAATGCAACGTACTGACTCCTATTCATTAAATAAGATTTAAACAAAAGGAGCAAAGAATATGAGAAGCCGATTTTTTCT
Organism: Stenurella melanura; assembly: GCA_963583905.1. Taxonomy (NCBI): domain Eukaryota; kingdom Metazoa; phylum Arthropoda; class Insecta; order Coleoptera; family Cerambycidae; genus Stenurella; species Stenurella melanura. The sequence goes on from OY757310.1 coordinate 150,466,189, forward strand.
AATTTATTAAGTAACAACTGGTGATCAAGTCTATCAAACGCTTTGGAGAAATCGGTATATATGACATCTACCTGCCCACGTTCATCTAGGGATTCAGAAATATATTGAGTTACACAGAATAAATTTGTTGTTGTTGAACGCCCTTTCATAAATCCATGTTGATTAATAGAGATTTTGGTGTTAATCGAATGATATATTCTATCATGAAGTAATATTTCTAAGACTTTACAGAAGTTACAAATTACAGAGATTGGTCTGAAGTTCTCAATATCTAGTTTGTTTCCCTTTTTGAAGATGGGACATACTTTGGAATATTTCCATAGGTCAGGAAATAGGCAGTTTTTTAAGATTAAGTTAAAAATTAGAGTTAGAGGATATGCAAAGATGATAGCGCAATCCTTTAATAAAAAAGCTGGAATGGAATCAGGACCGGTCGTCATTTTGGGTTTAATTCGTTTTAGAGCCCGAATAACCTCATCTTCACTGAAAGAGTTTATGCTAACAATAGGGTTATTGTTAGGTATATCTGTCTCAAAGTGATGTTCCTCGATATCTAATGAAGACTCATTATAAGATTGACCGAAATAATTGGCAAATGCGTTTAGTATATCAGAGGGATTGTTTAGCGAAGATCCCTCGAAGAACATCTCTTCAGATACACTGGCCGACCCTTTTTTACTTTTGATGAAAGCCCAAAATTTATTGGGATCATTTTTTATATTATCTTCAGAGTTCTGCACGAAATTTCTGTAGGCTAAATTGGTATCATATTTTATTTCCCTTCTGATGTTTTTGAGGTTATTGTGTATAAGTGGATCACTGGTTCTTGCATACTGTCTCCTAAGACGTTCTTTAAGGCTAATTTTTTTTATGATACTGCCATTAAACCACGGAGGATATCTGCCGCTACGAGAAGTCGATTTCTTAGGTACACAAGATTCAAATACAGAGTCAAGTTTGTTGTAAAAATGAGTGCATGCATCATTGACGTCATTAAAAGAAGAGAGGGAGGACCAGTCTATGTTGAGAAGGTTTTCATACAATTTGGAGAAATCACATTTGCGGAAATTATAACTAACGTCATGATTGGTTGGAAAATTATTAATAAGGTTCTTAACAGTACTTATTTCAGTTGATATGATCAGAACAGGGTGATGAAAATCTTCATTAGTTAACGGATCAGGAGATTGAGATACATCACAGTTTTTGTTGTGTAATACTAGATCAAGAATATTGTCATTGCCATTAAATATTGAGTTGTATTGAGATAAATTATTAGTGTCTAGAAAATTATTCAAGGCTCTAATTTGGGCGTTAGATTTTGAGTCTTTTAGGTAAGATGCATATTTGGGGATATTAAAATCGCCCAAAATGACTATATCATTATCGCTATTTTGTAAATACTTCAGGGTACCTAGTGTCTCAAAAAAATATTCAAAATCGGCAACAGGTATACTCGGTGGTATGTAGATAACAAATATGTAAAGAGACTGATAATTATTTGAAATTTTTATACCTAAGATGTCGATGGCAGGTATGTTGTTAAAACCTGCAGTATCGAGGCTTAATAAAGAAGAAGTGTATTTTATATTTACTGCTAATAGTACCCCTCCACCTTTTGATCTATTAATGGCGGCAAAATCTCTATCTGAACGAAAAACATTGAATTTATTGCTGAATAGTTCGCTATTAAAAACGGAGGAATCTAGCCAGGTTTCGGTTAAAGCTATCACGGAATATTCGGAGCACGCCGATGCGTTGTAAAGTTCGACCGTCTTAGTTCTGACACCTCGCGTATTTTGATAGTAAATTAAAAATTCTCCACTACTCGTATTGCGACCTACATTCGTGAGATGAGCTTCCATTGAGGGACTTGCCGCTGATTGCTATTGAATGGTTAAAGCTAGTATATCACTACGAAGTTTATCGCGTGCACGAATATACGCACTACACTTATTAGTATCCCAAGCAGCGTGATCTGTGGGGACATTTTTTAAATTGGAGCAATTCGAGCATGTTAAAGTTTCAGAGGTGCATAAATGAACTTCATGATTTTGAGCACACCTTGGGCATGACACGGGTTTGTCGCAATTATTAGAAGAATGGTGAAATTCATTACACTTGAAACAGCGGTAAATATCTAAAGCATCGAAAACAGTGCAACTATCGTAGCCTATGAACAAATTGCCAGCCTGAATGACTTTATCGTAGGAGCTCCTATCAATTTGAAATACAGCCTGATAAATGTTTTTGTTTTTCTTTGTGGCTGTGAGTTTAATAAATTTACAGCTACAATTTTCGGAAAAGATATCATTATTTTGCTTTTTTAAATAATCCAGTAAGACTTCTTCGGAGTAGTTTTCTGTGATTCCTACGACACGGATTCTAGGACTAACACCACGTACTTCTCTAATTTCGTACGAATCTGCGAGATTTTCTTGGGCCAGTTTTTTAAGTTTTTCATTGTCTGCTTTGCTCTTGCATCCAATGAGCATACCACCATTTTTAATATTTTTAACTTTCGACAGCTGTAGTTCTGACGTCAGAGGATTGATTTTTTTGTTGATATCAGACCTTGTCTGAGCGTTAGGTTGATCCTGTTTTTTTGGCTGGATGATGACCGCAGGTTGAGACTTACTCTTAAGGATATCAGAATATTTAGGTTGGGTGATAACCTTAGATACATTAGCATTAGATATGTTATCAGCTGCGAGTTTTAGGAAATCGTTCTTAAGCGAGATAAAAGTCGAATTAAGAGTAGATAAGGCAGATTCAATTTTCTCGTTTATTAACTTACTCAGCTCGGTGTGATTAACTGTAACACAATTACCAGTGCAATCACTGCATTTCCAGGTAAGTCCATTAGTTTTATCTAGGATGCGAACTAGATCGGCTTGTTCACTAACACATGCTGAATGAAATTGTTTTGTACAGACATCACAAGAAATACCCGACTTTCTGACTGCAGAGTGACACAAACCACACACAATCATGATTTAGTAACGTTTGCATTTACCACTACCATTCAAACATCACTAACAGGAATTAAAAGTCTGTGACGGTGCACCGAAAATAATCAATTGATATTTATATCGGTAATGGACAAATTAACGCTGTAGGCCGCGTGAACTTCGATTTAAATAATATGACTGACGATGAAATAGAAGTTAATTTTCGTTTTCAAAGATGGGATATAATACGATTGCGAAATTACGTCTCCTCATATTTGAATCTCACACGTATTTTTATATTTTTCTTGTGCCATTATCGCCAACAAAAGTAACAATTTCCTTAGGGAATTTTCGTCTGATGCGTTTCGGCAAAAAGTTCCTAAATGTGTCAAAATTAAGGTGCCTTAAATAAAGGAAAACTTTGCCCGTATTTAAGTTAAATACGGGATGCCTGTATTTTATTAAAGGAAAATGCTTAACGATATTTTAAATGCGCATGCGTACATGTCAATTTAAGGGAAACTTTTATTAAAGGATCCGTAAATCGAAGTTGCAATATCTCTCTATTGATGTGTCTTGTTTTATATTTTTCGAAATGCTTATTAAAATCAAATCTTCTGAAATATACTCCTTTAGGCCAAAACGAGGGCTCATAAAATGTTTCCTTATACTGAAAGTCTGCTGCAAACATGAAAGTTTTAAATGTACTACCAGGCTCTTTTAAATCTTTAACTATAAAATCATCACTGTTGTTTGCTGTCTTAGTTTTTAAATAATGTTTTATGTCATCTTCCATGACATCTTCCGTTATTTTATATAGATATAACCAGACCTTGGGTTTAACGCCAGTAAATTTTTCATTATTAATATCTGATTGGCCTACATTTCTTTTAAAAGATTTTCTTCTTCTGTGTATTGTTTGCCACTTTTCACTTTCGCTTATATAGCCTTGAGAGTCTGTGTTATCAGGATGTTTGTCTGACTGTAGATTAGTGCTTTTATTGTTTAATATTGATGTTGATGTCTGACTTTTTTCTTGTTCTGATTTGCTTTGTTCTTCTAAGATGGTAGGAGGGTTTTTGTTTATTGGACTAGCCAAATCAATAACACTTTTCATTATTTTCCTTTGCACATCTTGATAAATTTTGGTATTGTTTCTTTCTGGTTCTGTTTTAGAACCGCTGGGAATTTCCTTATTTATGCATTTCGAGTTAATTGCGTTTTTATTTCTTTCAATTTTGTTTTTGTTCTCGAGGATATCTATAATTTTTTGTTTATCACTTATCATGGTTTCTTTATCTTCAATTAATTTTTTGTATAGGATAATTTGCTTTGCCAAGCTAATTTTTTCATTAATTATTGGTTTGCACTCACTGCATAGAAATAGCAAAACTCTATTTTTCAGTGTAATAACTCTTGCTTCTGTCGCTGAGATATTAGCACAGGAGCTGCAGAATCCACTATCACAAATTTCACATATTACAGCAGCTTCTAAACCTTCTTTTTTACACTTAGAACAGGAGCACATATTGAACATGTATTCCACACATAGAGAGGTTAATCAATAATCCTTAGGCAGCGGTTTTAATAGACTATGGGATGTGCCACACTTACCTAAATTCCACACTTACCCAGGATGTCCCTACACGTATACTACATACACATACTTCAACATTTAATATTCGGTATTTAAGTTCATTGTATTATCAAACGAATATTGGTACGAGTTTTTGGCCCCCGACCCCCACAATAATTATAATTTATCTATTTGATTAAATAAAATAGGAATAATAGACGGAGCTCCCATGACGAAAACGGTACCCCTTCGAACACCTCAAATTTAAAAGGTGAAAATGGTTGCAAAACATTAATGTTACGCCCGCCAGACTATTAAAAATTTGTTAATTATTTTCTATGAATTTTTTAATTTAGCTAAAAGAAAAAAAAAGATTTTACTTTTTAAAATACCTGCTTGAAATTTGCGGTAAATAATGAATAATTTTTTAAAAAATTGGTCTGTTTGACAATATTTGTTAATTCATTTGTTAGACTTAATTTCTTATAAATATTTTTTTTTTATGAAAGCACACTTCATAACACCTTAATCATTGTTTTAAAATGAAGTTTAGGATGTCTCCTATTTATTACAACTTATCTGTCTGACAAATTTTGTTAATTAATTTGTCAGGCTTAATTTTGAACACACAGCATCAATGCATCAGGATATCACTGGCATCTCATAAAACCTCCTTTAAAAAAAAACAACTGAAGTTTAAGATCTCCTCTATGCATAAAAATCTATTTTTCATTGAAAAAATGTTTTTGACCATGTCATACATTAAAAAATGTGGTCGTGGCACTTAAAAAATGAAGTCTGTCGAAATTAAACAAATTTTTTCGCTGACATAAATTTTAATGCATAAAAGAAATCTCAAACTTAATTACAGAAAAAAAATTAAGCCACGTTTTGACGCGGCCATTGTAAAAGCTTATTTACTGCTTAAAATAAGACGATACCTGATACCTAAGTTTATATTAATGTATGCCATCATTTTCATGTTTACCAAGTGCTGTGTTGATTGAGTTTTTTTATTTCATGCACAAATGAGAATGATAACAAGTAATATTTCAATTTAATAAACTTGTTGAACTAAAATATTGCTCAGGCAAGAAATATATTAAATTTTACTTGTAAACTTTTTTTAAGGTATGTTCCACTGCATCTGGAGTTCCAGATTCCATCACAGAATGTATGTCTCCACAGCGACCTAAAGAAGTTAATGCTGCTGTGCAGCAGAAAAAATGCAATCGCACAGAGCAATCCCGAAAGCTTGCCGAAGCTCGACGTGAGTTTCAAAGGCGATTTGGAGCAAACAAACCTGATAGACAGAAACTTACAATGATTGACTTGATTTTTTATAATCCAACATCAAATCCTATGACGTAAGTTAACATAAAACTACTTTTTTTTTCATTTCATACAAAAATATTAAAAGAACCAGCAGTGTTGGAGATAACTTTTCATTATTTTGAGGATTTAACTCAGTCTTAATTATTTAAAAAGACTTGGTTTGAATCCAAATGTGATTTTAAACTATTATGAACAAACATTAATTAGTTGTGAGAAGACAAAATTATTTTTTATTTGATGCTTGGTATTAATGTATTTAAAATGTTTCCATATTATAGCTTTGCTTTGAGCCATTGTTAAAAGGAATGAAATAAAGCTCATGCGAAAATGTGATATTTGGTGTGTCAATCGTGTTTGAGGTTATGTCTAAGTTTGTGGCGTAACTCGCGAAATCACATGCAGAGCCATCGTTCGGGTGAGCACCCAACTTTGGGATAAAAAAACGGATCATATATAAATGTCATTAGCATGGGAATGTATATTCATTAATTAATTTAGATATCTTTATATTCTGTTAGATTGTTATGAACTCATGTTACGAACATTGTGGATTTCAGAGCATATGCTGAACTATTTTAGGTCAAAATCGATAAAGAAAGGTTTTAAATTTTCAATTTTTTTTTTTTTTGTTGAAATAGGCTTAGAATGTCGTGAAACGTCGAGATTTTAAATTTGAGTAAAAAAAATTCTGTCTATCGATCTGTAACTTTTTTTGTCACGTTTCCTCTGAAATGGTTTCAGATATTGATTTGAAATTTTATACCAGTATGTATCGTAACGAGATCTGGAACTGGGTTGTCTTTTGAACTTATCCGGTGAAGGGTTGCGGGGTAAATAGGGAAAACGAATTGGAACAAGCTGGCAAAACTACAAAAATGTGGGATTTGGTGTATACAGGGTGTAACATAATGGAATGTCATAAATGAAGGAGTGTATTCCTCGTATAAATTTAAGAATATTTTGTCATATAAACAATTGTCATTAGAGCCTTCGTTTACAAGATACAGGGCGTTGTAGTTTTCAAACAATTACAATTATGACCCTATATATCTTTTGAACAAATGTAGACATTTACCTGAAATTTTGTGTAGAGTACATGATTAGTATTGTATTTAAATTTAAAAAATGAAGCCCCAGCTTTAATCCGTGCCAAATGTAAGAAAAACAAACTCATCAGAAATTTTAATTTTTAATTTAAACAAAAATTAGCAAAGATAAACGAAACAACAAATTAGTACAATAATTTTAAAACTGTTAAATATGCTCAAAAATATCAAGAGAACATTGTTTTTCAAAATTAAATTTGAAATCCAAAAAAAGCGCAAAAAAAAATTTGGCCCAGTGGCGTGCCATAACTTGATGAAAAAAGGTACCCTACATACTTCAAATCTACGTCACTGGTTAAGGCTGGGGCTTCATTTTTTAAATTTAAATACAATATTAATGTATTCTACACACAAAATTTCAGGTAAATATCTACATTTGTTCAAAAGATATATAGGGAAATAACTGTATTTTTGAAAACTACAAATCTTGTAAACGAAGGCTCTAATGACAATTGTTTATATGACAAAATATTCTTAAATTTGTACGAGGATCATGCTCCTTCATTTATGACATTCCATTATGTTACAACCTGTATACTAGAAGCCAAGGCCTCAGATTTTTTTATAATATTTTCCATCCCTCTCACCACCCTCACAACATTATTAAAGGGGTTGATAATAAAATTGAAATATTCACTTGAAAGAGTCAAATGTCCCCACTCTCGGAATTCAAAATGAATTTGATATATTGATTATAGGGGTATAAAAATAAGGTAGTCACAGTTCATATGACCTCAACTCCCATCTCCACTCCCACAGGGTAAAAAAGGTGTTATTTTGGTTTTATTTTTTTTCTCAGGCTGTTTACGCTGCAATTCGGAAAAAAATAATTAAGGTAGTTGCCCACATTACCTATCTATGGAATTTTGTTCAAGGTCATTTAAGGTCACTAAACACATTAAAAAAATTCTAAAATGTTAAAAATGGAATTTTCGACCAAAAAACGTAGGTGCAACATGATTTTTTTTGTCATTTTGTTCTAACTATCGAATGCTACCTTCTGGAATATATCTTAAATATCTTGGTTTGGTGCAGTATGCTTAAAAATCAATTTTTTAAGTTTTTTGTTAAAATTTTTGAATTTTACAAGAATGGGGTTGAAGATAGCAAAAATCTCAAATAACATATTTTGTAGATTTTTTTGAGACGAACAATTCGTTTTTTGATTTTTATTCCTACCGTAAATACTCGCAAAGTTATGACCATTAAAATAATTTTTTTACAATTTTCGGCCAAAAATTGCAGGTTTAACATGAATTATTTTTGTCATTTTGTTCTAACTACCGAGTGCTACCTTGTGGAATATATTTTAAATGGCTTGGTTTGGTGCGCCATGCTAATAAATCCATTTTTTAAGTTTTTTTTAATGTTTTTTCAATTTTACAAGAAAATGGTTGATAGCAAAAAAATTCAAATAACATTTTTTGTAGATCCTTTTTAGACGAATAATGTGACTTTGATTTTTATTTGTAGCATAAATACTCGCACAATTATGACCACTACAATTTTTTTTTAATAATTTTTAGGCCAATTTTTCCTTTAAAGAGACTTGGATCGAAAATCTGTGATTCCTTAAGCAATGTTTTTTTTTGCTAGATTTTTAAACATTTTAGCAATAAGAAATGTTAAAAAAATCACTGGTGTTTCTCTTATTAACAGCCGGTTTTACAATCGCTAGTTAACTTCCAGTCAGAGTTAACTTTCAGGTTATTATAGAAATTGGGTTTTACAATAGCTGGTCATTTTCGATGTGGTAGTTATCTAGTAGTTAACTTTACTAGCAGATGAGGTGTCGGTAAACTAGAAGTTGGCAGTTTACTGGCAATTTATAACCTATAAAATAACTGTCACAAAATAATTTTTTGATGTTTTGCCTAAAAATGGATATGTACGAAGTAAATGCATATAGCAGTGATGAGTAGCCAAGGTAATCCTGCATAGACCTAACTTTTTCGAAGAATATGATGGAAGAGATTTTTTAAATAGATCGAGACTAAATACTATCTACTTACTTAGTAATAGACTACTAACTCATAAATCGCTTCTGACATTTATATTTGATAGCAGGTGACGTGACTTTGGACCAAAATTCATACATTTTATGTATATTACCCATTTTTCAAGTACCAACATTATAAATTTTATTCACAACTTCTCATTTACAAATCACCACTTAACTTTATATTGAAAAACTCATGTGTCGGTAAAGTTATAGTTAACCTGCAAGTAAAAGTCAACTAACATGAAAGTTAACTTGCGATTGTAAAACCGGCTGTTAATGTCAGTATTTTTATTTCTGTAACCTAGATCATGATATAAAAAAAGAAGCAGCCTGTTATGCCACCACACAGCTGTATGGGGAATTTTCTGCCATTTTAATATTTTTATGGAGAACATGCCAAACAATGTCTCTAATATTATTAAATAAGCATCTTTAATAACATTGTAGAAATGAAGTGACTTAATTAATTTTTAACAACATAAATATTCATTGTTTATACTTCATATTATATTTACTATTTTATAATCTCTAGGAATGAGACAAAACCAAATCAAGAGAAGATAGAAGAGGTTAAGGAAACTGTGCTGGATGGCGAGGCAAACAAGGAGAGCGAAAAAGTAGATGATCCCCAGGAAGATGTTGCAAATGAAGATGTTGATAAAAGTGACGAAGAAAATGAAATGCCTGTACCACAAATCAAAATTGGACCATCTGGTGAAATAATTCTCGATGAAAAGAGTCTTGTAATTGAAAGCAAAGAAGTCAAGAAGCAAAGAGAACAGCTGCAAAAAACACAGATTGTCGATGGAGACTTCGATACAGGCTATGGGGTTTATAAGAGACAGAAAAGAGCAAAAGACTGGAGCCATAGTGAAACGCTTCGTTTTTATAAGGCATTAAATACTATCGGTACCGATTTCTATTTGATGTGTGAACTGTTCCCAAGGAGAACTAGACGAGAACTCAAAATGAAATTCAAAAAGGAGGAAAGAATAAATAGAACCCTTGTTGATCGAGCTGTTATGCAACCTTGTAGGTTCGACTTCGCTGAATTAAAACATGAGGTGGAGATGGAAGAAAAGGAATTAGAGGAACTTCAAAAGCAAAAGGAGGTAAAGGATAAGTTGCGGTTAGAGAAGCATGAAGTGAAGCTATCCAGAAAAAGAAAAGGTGAGTCATATTTCAGTAATCATTCTATGTGACAGAAGTTTGAAAATTTAGTAACAATTTCTCTATTTTTGGGTATGTGATAAAAGTTTTACATGAGGATTCACAAAACATTGCACCTTTGCAAGGAAACTAATTTTTTGAACAATTTTTCAGTAAATTTATTTATTTATTTATATAATAATCCTTTCCTGACTCAATAATAATATATCACTAATTTGTAAAGAAAAAATGCAAATATCAGAAAAAACTATCCATGAGAAGTAAAAAAAAAACTGTCTGTAAAATATTAATGAAATCTTTGCATTCTTTTGATAATAGCGGCCTTTACACGGCAGAGATTAACCGCATTATTGAGGAACGTGTGATAATGGATAGGAATGAACGAGCATAAATTTGGACGCGTAAAACCGCCCGCCGAAAAACTTGAAAATTACGTCTTCCTTGCGTCGCGCGGTTAAGAATGTGTAAAATTGGATTGCGCTAGCAAAAGTGCCCATATAATTTGAGAACTGCGTTCAATCATTCGTTATTAGCTCGGCGTGTGGAATTTGTAAAATTTACACGTTTTTTTCAAAACAGAGAATTAGTGCGCTTCCCTTTTAACAAGCACGCCACAAATCACTCGGTTAAACCTGTCCTCTGCAACCGCATATACACGAAAGGTTATACGCGCGCGATTGAATAGGCATTTCCAAATTCGCGCCGTTAAAACTTCTCGTGTAAAGGCTGCTAATCTGAATTCTGGTTATGCTAGCATAACCAGAATTCAGGTTATTATTAGATATTTTTTAAGTAGTGTTTATTGTTGAAAATGCCAAAATCGTGAAAATAACCTCGCGATTTACAAAAAAAATAGTGGGTGATGGAACTAAACGGAAATCGGATTCGTGTTCAACACGCCGAAATACATCGGGATTATTATGTCGGGTCCCAGCTACAGATCACTTTTTTTGTGAGCCTGTGTTATTCTTACTTTTGAGCGATAACAATTGACATTCATTTCAAAAAATAGCTCGTATCAATATTGACACATTGAATTTTTAAATCACGATCCAGAAATATGGGAAACGCAAGATTCTTTTATGAATAAGCGAAAAACAATAATGTCACTTAAAGAGAGCACAGAAAAATGTTTCCAGATTGTAAGAAAGACACATTAATGCAAATATTTAAATCATTTTGAACAATAAACAATACTTAAAAAATATCTTTTACTTTTAAACCTGTGATGATAAGGGTAGGTAAGGATCATAAGAGTTGATATTGCTTTTACTTTATTTTTATACCAAATAATAATCATTTGGGGTTATAAATAATAATTTAAGGGTATATTTGAAAATATTACAGGTTGGGGTTTTTATTTGTAAAAATAATGTATTTTTTCAAATTTCATACCCCAATCGGCACGTGAAGCGGTTCATCAAAGGGGCTCAAATTATGGGTGTGTTATTCTTATATCAAATGTAAACTTTTTAGGGGGTGAGACAAAAAAAATGAAAGTCGAAAAATAAGGGACACCCTAATGTATAAGTATTATCAATAAAATGTGCAAAACAACACTTTTCCAGCACGAAATCATTATTAAATACTACAAACGCCTATTAGCTTTAATGGTGAACACGTTAAATTGAGAATATTGAGATTACAACACTCGAACCGAACCAATCGTGTCCAAAACCAATGGTTATTTTCAAATAAAAGCCGTGAATAGATTGACTTGCCAATCAGGAACTTATTGGATGTTTGCCACTGAAGTGCCTTAGACTGTGATTATCAAAGCAACAAATAAACCAGTACACATTATGTGTCTAGGGATAAGTTCTTTGATCGGAGATACTTACTCCCACATGTTTAATTTCTTTCACTTGCACATTTTTGATATTCATGTTATATGCATATTCAAATTAAATAATTATCTCCAAAAATGGCGTATCAATTAATAGTGTTTTGCTAAGTGATATCCTGTTTTTTACGAAACACAGGTTTTTTGCAAAAATTCGAAAATTGTTTTTTTAGAAAACTGTATATGTATGTATCTGAAACTAATTTAGTATTTGTTTTCTATATCCCAAAAATAAGGTGCCTTAAAAACACGGTAAATGTTATACAGTCAAGATTTCTTATGTGCAGTAGGTCCAAAATAGATTTCAAGTTATGAACACTTGAAGGCCAAGTAATGATTATTGATATACTTGAAGGTTTTTAACTTTCCGAATGCTATAGTAATTCAGTGTTGAGATTTCAGAGGAATAGACCAGAACAATAGCTGTAGAAATATGAGTAAGCTACCTTATGGTGACCTTGACTTTGACCTCTAGCAATATTTTCAAAGTGATCGTAACCTTTTTTTCAATAAAATCCATATTTTGCACCTTGAATTCAAAATAAATTCATAATCTCACTTTAAGATATGAATCTTTCAAGAAATAGTTATATAGAAAGGGAGGATATTTATCCACAAAGGTCATCTGAAACTCAGAAAAGTTATTGTTACAAAATAGCTTTAAGAGCTGGGCCATGAAAATGACGACGAAGAACAACTCATTGAAACAGACCAAAGGAAAGACAAACCAGAAATTAGAACAGTGCAAATAGGCATCCCACAAGGCTCCGTGTTGGGACCTGTTTTATTTTTACTGTACGTAACCAATTAGAGGCGGAAAGATCTCATCCAGACCTCGTTATGTATGCAGATGATGTTTCATTACTTATCTCTGCGGACAATACTGAAAGACTAGTAAATGTCAACAAATTGTATCCTTAACATCAAATTATTTCAATTCACACGAACTACATTTCAATACTAGTAAGACACAAGTGCTACGATTTCATAAGTATCATAAAGTAACTGAACCTTTAAAATTTAATGTCAATAACACCATCCTTCAGAACAAACATTCAGATGTAAAATTTCTGGGTGTGCACATGGATGAATGCTTAAGCTGGAAATCGCACTGTACACACCTGATTTCCAAACTAAATTCTATTAGGTACGTGTATGTTCAGAAATATACGATTAGTATTGCATAAAGATCAACTCTTAAGTATGTATATTATGCCCAAGTCGAATCTCGGTTACGATACGGTTTGTGCTTGTGGGGCAGCTCCACCAGAGCCAAAGACGTCTTTGTGGCACAAAAACGTATATTGCGTTGTATCGGTAATCTTCCTAACACCCGTACATGCAAAGATTTATTTTACGAATACAAAATCTTGACACTCATAAGTTTATGCATTTTAGAAATATCCCTCTATGTATTTTCTAACAAAAATAACTTTCAACTTAATGAAGACATTCATGATGTTAGCACACGGCAGAAGGGTTTAATACATGTGCCTTTCGCTAAATATAAAATTACACACCTTCACCTTCTCATAACGGTGCCCGAACATTTAATCAACTACCCGACTATACAAAGTCAGGTCAAGTATATGAATAATCACTGTTTGACCTTCAAGAGTCCATAACTTGAAATCTTTTGACTTGTGGCACCTACTGCAAATAAAAACTCCTGTTTGGAATGGCCCAGCGAATACATTTCAGCTGATTTTAGCTCAATCGACTGTATAATATTTACTGTGTATTTTGTGTGGGGTCCTTTGTGAGAATTTTAAACTTCTTTAGAGATTTAAAAAAATACAATTGGTGTTTTTGTAGCCTTAACGAAATACAGCATCGAAGAAGATAAAAAACCTGTAAAAGCTTTAAAACCCAAACCACCAAAAATAAGGAAGGTGAGAAAGCCAAGAATGAAGAAGTTGTGCATAGAGAATATCTTAGAAAACAGTGATGCTGATGAATCTGACATTGCCACTCAGAGTGAATCAGATGACGAAATTTCAATGCCACTGAAACCGACCAGGTCTGGTAGAATTCCGAAAATATCAGAAAAATTCGATAGCACAAAGGCTATGAGTGTTGAAAATATTATGAGGAGAAATAAAGTTGGTGAAAATTCCAAAAAGAACAATATAGAGCCAGGTTCTATCATGATAATTACTGAGAAAGGGCCAAATGGTGAACCTGTTTATAAAATTTTCATGGTTACTCCAGATCAAAATGCAACTCCCCTGAATTTGACATCGGAGGTGGTTTCGAAGGCCATTGAGTTCAAAAAAGGAGTCAGTGCACAAAATATCATGACAATATCTGCCAACGTTACTGATGATGAGGATAATACAGTGCAGGTAGAAAATAATGTAACGATACCTGCAGATGAGAATGTAACAACTCTGAAGGGCAATAATTATTTATCTCATAATATGAAGCATGAAGAATGCCAAGATGTCATTATGGAGTATAATTATACAATACCGGCTAATGAAAATGTTACGATACCTGCTGATGAAAATGTTACGATACCTGCTAATGAAAATATTACGATACCGGCTGACGAAAATGTTGGGATACCAGATAACAAAAATTTTACAAATACCACACCTATAAAAGAAGAATATTTGTCAGAGACAGATGCAAAATTCACAAAAAATATGGGCACAGACTAGGACAATAACACAAGGTAAGAATTAATATTTACAGATAGATGGGAGTAGATGGATTTAAATTCGGTGTTTATACAAATTTTAAAACCTCTGCCTGTGAAGATAATACTTAATTATCAAAGGTCGGAATTTTTCAGCGTTAACTGAGTCGGACTTAACTTGATATTCAATTTTTCAAGAAATATTATAACATAACAATGTTGTGTTTTGACAATTGTGAATTTATAATTGTAATTTCTCTCTTTATGTTATTCCTATTTATAACATTAACATATTACCTTTCGTATTTATTTTATTGAGTAGAGAAATTTTTAATAACAAATAACAATCAGTTGGAACTGAGAAAATGTATTGGAAAAGTACTTACCCCGGATCTTTGCCTCTTTACTGTCAGATTTAGACGACATGAAAAAAAATACCAACAGCCAGCTCAGATAGATACAGTACAGCATAACGGGCATCGAATGAAAGATGTAATAAAAGTGTCTTTGTTTATTTTATTTACCTATAATTTGCATGGTATGAAATCAGTATTCTTCCTATAGTCATTTTTTGACACCTACTGTTAAATATCCACTTTAATATTAAAAATGAACGTTTTACGTCGGCAGAAGTAAGCGGCGCATACCTCATGGCCAGATATTTTGTATATTCGGTATTAGCCAGATTAACCTCCAAAGGTTGCTAATTGTTGCAATTCCGTCAAATCCGGGGTGTTTCGAGAAAGTTTGATTCAATTTGTAATATATTTTGAGACCTTTTATTCCCTCCGCTTCTTCGAGTTTGTCGAACGCCGAACTAATTGACAGCTCAGAGCATTGTAGATATTCTATGACATTTACTATAACATTAAAACTAGTGTTTATATATTCAAGTTCTGTCTTTAGCGTTGCTTTTTCAAAAAATCTCTTGTACTTTGCAATAGTTTCGCGGGAATAGAATGTGTTGATTAAACTTCTAATATTTTCGAAATTTCTAGCATAATAAAATGACGCCTGCAGCCAAGTACCCCACCTCATAACAATAGGTTGCGGTGGCAGAGGTATTGCCCGACAACATTCATAGAACTGTACGATTCTGCTCGGTGCCTTCAAGAAATTTTTTTTCACTTCTGAAATTAAGTCATTCACATCTAGAAATAAATCTCTGACTTTTTCTGCTATTCGATGCAATCCGTGTGCTGCACATGTAAAATAAATTATTAGACAAATAGTTTTGCTAACGAGTTATGCATAATACTAAAGCACAGTTTAATATTTCTCTACTGTGACTAAAGGCCAGCCAACTCGTGGCAAGCTGCTAAAATCCAGCCCATACCAGTTGACTCATATAACTTCACACGCAAGTCGATGACGTCATTGAAACTATCGCTTTGCGATTTGTTTTCTATATTAACCGTGTTTTTGTTAAATTAATTTTATTTGCTAGTAGGTATGTAAATAATGCGGCACGACAGCTAATTTGATTAACAAATATTTTGGATTTACATTATTGTCAACCGAAAATTACTTTGTTTTATGCGATATTCTTCAATGTATTTTTAATATAATTCATTTTACTTAATTTAATGCTCCTGAGTGTGACTCTGTTATCACTGAAAAATTCCGACTCTTGTTAATTATGATTATTTCCCTCATAAATTACAGGCCAATGACATTTCCTGAATTTTTAAGTTTCAACCAATGACAACAGTTTTGCACTGAATAAACGCAAACTAGCCTTTGCTAAAATTCAACCTTATATTACATCTAGCTTTTAAATGCACATTGATTTAATTTACTCTCAATTGGACTAAAAATTAAATATGTTATAAATTCAAGAATTATTATTCCAACAATGGAAAGGAAATATGTTAAGTCCCTTAAAATAGGGTTGGAAGAAAACAAACAATGGATTGATGCCAATCGCCATGACTCTGTCTCCTGCACTGCAATCTTTACTCAAAGAAATATCATGTGGCTGTTTAAATGACTGTCATGGAAATTGTGGTTGCAGAAAGTTTAGCATCAAATGCTCCACATTTTGCAAGGAATGTGAAGGAATTAATTGCGAAAATGCAAATGTACCAGAACTATCACAAGAAGATGTCGATAAAGATATTGACAACGAAGTTGATATTGCCATCAAAAGAATTAATATTGAAGAATCATAATCTACAATATTTATTTATTTAAAAATCAGTTTACTTTAAATAATGCATAAAATTTTATTTTAATATAAAGCTCAACCCAAATATTAATTGTTTGTAATATTACTTTTTCATAAAAACGTAATATTTATTTTATTATTATATTAAATTATCTTAAAATTGCACAAAAACAAAAAATGTATGAGAGCAAATGTAGTAGAATCTGGCAAAAAATGGTCAACTTTGAATGGCGATATCTCTGAACATTTATATATACCTAACATGCCGTAAAAAACAGTTATGGGCGAATTACTGAAAGGAAAAGAAAAGTGAATTTTCGTCAATTTTTAACTTTGTTTTTTAATTATTTTTAATACTAAAAATAGGGGGGGAAATTTAGCAATGCATTTGGATGAGAAATTTAATTTTCTACAAAAAAGCATTCTTGGAAAAATCTCCAAATTTTCATTGTTTTTGAGTTATTTTGAAAATACTAAAAAATGAGCTTCTTCGGAATTTAGTAGCACTTAGTGATTTTATCATCTTAGATGTCACACTAATATTAAACTTTAACACAATTCTTCCTTTCTACCCCATAATTTTGGACATATTCAATAGCATATAGTTAGATTTGTGACGTGATATAAGCTGTTGCTATGTTTTAACAAAAAAGATCTATTGTATTCTTTGTTCTTACAATTTCTAAAATGTCCAGTATAAAGAGGGATTTTCTATGAAATTTTTCGTAGACTTCTTATGTACTTTTTTGTTTATTTTTTTATTTATTTTTTTTTTTTTTCAGGAAGACTTCATCTACGTATTATATCAAGTGTAGTCTATGCTTTGTATATTTTGTTAATTAATTCGACCCAGTTTTATTTATTGTAATTTATGTTAAAGATTGTACCATATTTCGGTAGTTATAAGACTATTTTATAAGTAATATACTCATGAGAACTATTTATATAAAAATATTATATAACTTATTAATAAACACCAAGCTTTCGATATATTTTGTCTAATTTAGAACCTCCTCAGTAATGATTTTTTTATGTTTATTGAAAAGAATTCCTCTGTAATGCCATGCAAATGTAGGAGCAGGAGAATTTTCCAAAATTATAAACTCAAATTATATGGGCTGTAGGCCAATGTTTGGCATATGCAGATCAGAGAGAAATATAATTGGATTTATTAATTTAATCTTCCCACTAATTAAAAAAAATTGGATGGTTACTACAATTGGTAAAAAAAAATGAGACGAGATCTTTACGTTTTGGGGTCTCAGGAATATGAAAAAGTGGTTTTTAAAAAATATCTGTGTGTATTCCGGGTGTAACAGGATCATTTCTCCTTTAGTTTTGAAGATGATTGAAATTTAGGATATACTACATACATAATAAGCAGCACTTGTTGACACACAATTGATTTTTTTTTCACTTCCGGTTTCGCTGAAAGTGACACTAGCTTCTAAATGACCCGTGTAATGCTACAAAAATCGATCTCCCGTTAAAAACACTAAATTATGTGATTTATGAGCAAATAAAATTCACCAAAATTGTTTTTTCAAATGGAACCATATCGGTACTGTGGTACCATTTATTAGTACTATTAATAAGGAATTTATTCATGTCGTATTAAAATGTGCGATAAATACAAACAAAATTACAGCTAAAAGAAAATAAGAAAATACAATTTTGTTCTAATTAAATGTTAAGAACTAAGGTGGCTTTGAAAACAATGAAATATTTAGCTTGTCAAGCATTTGTTGGTTTAACGGTGTTTTTATTGTGTATTCTTCTTAATTGTATTCAAAAAGCCGCAAATTTTTACAAGACATGAAAAAGTGATTTATGGGGAAGTAAAAAAATGCAATTGCAACTATGGACCTTTATGGCCGACGATATCCTGACAATGTCCAGCGAAAAATTATTTTAAACATGTTGAAAACCAATTCCGAAGAGAGCCCAACACTGATGATCTGGAAGACAACTTCGTTATTGATGAAGGAACGGAAATTAATGTTTTGGCTCGAATAGAAGTTGATAAGACTGTTTCTTTAGGGTAAGTTGGGTTTGAATTGAACATCAGTCACCAAACTGTAAGCAGAATTTTGCACATACCACTATAAATCTTTTAACCAATTGCATCAGCATTTGTACTAAAGTGATTACGAACGTAGGATGGAATATTGCAATTGAATTTTGTATAATAACGTGCAGCCAAACAATGATTTTTTGTTGTTTGGCTTCGTAGTGGGTGGTAGAATCATTGTTCCAATAATATTTGAAGGACCTCTGACTGGTGCCAGATACTTGAATTCCATTAGTTTCTAGATTTTTTAAATTTATATGTACCTATATGTTTAAAAATGAATTATTATTTGTTTGCTTATAATTGTATTGAAACATTCTTTATAGGATTTTGCAAACAGCAGAAAAGATAACTATCTATAAAAGAAAAACTTTGTGTAGAAATATTAATGAAATCTTTGCATTCTTTCTCATTTTTAACTGAATCTTCATAATCGTAGGGGGTTATGTGGATACTAGTTTAATCTGCATGGCCGTAGGGGACTGTGTGGATGCTAGTGTTAGAATGAGAATTGTCAAATAAGAAATTAGACAAATTCATTTTAGGATTTTAATTTGCTAACATAACCAGAATTCAGGTTATCGAAAGAATGCAAAGATTTCATTAATATTTCTACACAAAGTTTTTCTTTTATAGATAGTTATCTTTTCTGCTGTTTGCAAAATCCTATAAAGAATGTTTCAATACTATATGTTTGTTGTTTTATGTATGTTATTATTTTGTGGTATTATAATAATTGTAACTATGTTTGTACTATATTTGACTTGTTCTACACCTGCTTGGTTTTTCTTTTATAGAATAAAGATTATTATTATTATTAAGAAATTACAGTTTCAGATTGGTCTGTAAATACAAAATGAGATCATCAGCAAGCAATGAAGTCTCTTATTTCTACAAATTATGTAATTGCAAATGAATTTGTAATTTTTAAATTATTGTTTATAGCCTAATTCTAATGGGGTACGCAAAAATTACGGGTCATTAAGTATAGATTCTAGTACCTGTGGAACGTAGGCCTGCATGGCACAGCATGGTTATTAACCAAATCAAGGAATATGTTTGCAAACATTTGGTGGGGAGGTTCCAGCCACTTCCAGTAAATCACCTGATGCATTCGAATTTTGAGATTGCGTTAATATTCGGAAATGCAAACACCCCCTAAAATTCAATTTTACCCCAAAATAGAAAATAGTCATTTTTTAATACGTCTCAAGTCATATCCTCATTATTAAAAAAGTCATCGAACAATTTTTTTTTTTTTGCTAAATGATTGTTAGTGTGGCTATAATACTGCTGCTTTTTCCATTGTTTTCCATCTTGAAGAAAATTGCAAATTTACAAGACGTTGTCGTTTTTGTGTAGTGATATTTTGAATCATCAAGGAACGATTATTATTTCTTGAAATTTAAAAAGAAGTCAGCGACAAAATTTTGCCAAAAATACCATAATTGTTTTTAATGAAAAAATTGTGTCTCTAACTTCAGTGTAAAAAAAGTTATAGTAAATTAAACCCCAACGTCTTTTGCGCGCTCTCTGCTTATCTTGCCATAGCAAATATTAATATATAAAAAGCGCAGTAAATCGACTAAGAGAGTATAATGGTTACCTTGTTTATATCACATTGAAATCTGTGCAGTTTGATAATTTCGTACCTCGCGCAATAAGAAGTGAAACTGTCTTTATTTTATGTGCAATAATATCACTACTGGGATATTTAGCACTCCATGTTACACCATGTACATTTGCTTCAGTATGAAGAAGTGTTCTAATATCAGCTACAGTAAATAATTCCTTTTTGGCATATAAAGCTTCTTCGAGATGCGGTAGAATATTACAAAATATGTTAGTAAACGTTAATGTTCAACAGTTTGATTCCATCAGGTATGTAAAAATTATGTCACGCACAAAGTGTGGTACTTAAAGTCGTTTGCTATCATGCCCACACAACTACAATCTCCAAGAAACTTGAATTCTGTGTAATATTTCATTATTAATTGGCCGGCATTTTTTCAAATATTCTGTCTATTAAATGAAACCACACATGTACGTTTTCTGTTGTCTTTCTGATCACTTTCTTTGCAGCAGATAAAACAATTATTTGGTATTACTGTCGTAGTTTCTGACCTTATTTTTCTGTGAACTTTTGTTATAATAGATTAAGATGACCTTCTCGGACAATTGATGTACTGTCGAATTTATGTGAGATAGCATATGAGATAAATATGAAATATTAGGCAAAGGAACCCCCGCCCCCGCTCTTTAAAATTGTTAGATGAATAATTAGCCGTAAAAAATATCACCCCTCCGATATTTCGACCGAGATAAATATTTAGCCCTAAGGAGCACTATCCCTCGCTCTTCGAAATGTATTTATAGAGATAAATATAGAGATATTTATAGAGTTAATTATTTTGAATGCCACCCTCTGCTCTTCGAAATTTATATTGGAGATTGGTGGGAGTTGTATGTTACTACCCCCCAGGCCCTGATTTGTTCTCGACGGCCCTGCCCATAGTCGAAAAGTAGTAACCTACCAAATTTTCCATTTCGTTTGTAATTCTATATGAGCAAACCAAGCTAAATTAACTAATACAAATAAGTTTCGTAAAAACGAATTGTTAAATAAACAAGCTATCCATTATACTATTCGCCCATTTACTGCACTTTTATATAATTGCTGCACATTCTATAGGGTACTATTCACAGTTCTTTTTTTCAAATATCAGCTTTGTACATTTTTTGTTTAATTGCAAAACGTAAAAAAATTATTTTTTTTAAAACTTAAATAATAATAACTTTTTTATTTGTTCATCAATTTTGTTCAACAATAGGATTCTTTCTCTAGCTAACACTAGTTTACTGTCCCAATTTCAATACAATCGGATGTTTCATTTCTTGAGTTATTGTGCCTACAAGAAACGTGACATACGGACAGACAGATGGACAGACATTCTGGAAGTTGTTCAGAATTGGATCATCAACACAGTGGTATGAAATTTTTATATCTACGAGCAATATTACTGGTTTTGGAAATGTGCCGATTAAATGCGAGTATGCAAATAACACATTCTCTTTAACAACTAAATACTCGACAACTAAACAAAATTTGAAAAAAGTGTCCGAGTAAAAAAACTCCATTAATTCATTGGTTACAACTTTGTGGTTTATAGTACCTAGTTATCTTTAATAATAATAAAGTTATATAACCAGCGACTACATTTTATGCTGCTAATTACAGAAAGCTACGGTACTTCTTTTTTCATTTATTACTAGGGCATTAATTATCTTAAATTGTTTAACTTTGGTCATTTCAACGTGATTAGAAGTATTTGAATATTACCTGTTTTAAATTTAAGATTAATAAATTTGCTAATAAAAGAGATGTGACAAGTTAAACAAATAATACCAAAAATTCTCAAATTAAAAAAAAGGACAAAAATCCCACGTATCACTGATTTCGCAATCCCAAATTAATTCGAGAACAAAAAATTCGGATGCAGCATTTTACATAAGTTTCTTTAGGTCCTGGAGTGCTATACAAGGTGCAAAATTCAGATGTCTCGCTTCCCTACTGATACATAATCTTTTGTAAATCAAAACCAAAAAAATAAATAAGTATAATAAATTGGGGCTCTTTAAAATTGCATAGTTGGAAACCATTACTAGAACAATATGTTTACTAAACAATTTTTGGTGATTTACTATGATTAACAATAATGTACAGGCATTGTAATGATGAATTCCTTTTTGCTCATTACTTATCAGCTTTGATCAAAGGTTAATATGTACAAAAAAAATAAGTAATAAGAAAAAAGAAATTCATCGTTATTCATCACCCCCTATTTAACACAAAAAAAATATATATATATATAAGTATATAAAACTTATATATATGCCTCTTAGACTAGGAAAGATAGATGGTGAGGACTCGTAACAGCGCATAATCGCCACGCTAACAAGTTGTGCCTAAGACGCCATTGCGGTGGTGGCACACAAACGGTAGAGAGCAAAATGAAATTTTCCAATAGAAGTGATTTATAAGTGATTTAGTGCTAATTTATGTAATGTACCTACATGATGGTATCATATTCTATAAACTACTGTAAAAATCACAGCGGGAAAAAATTGAAAGGAGTGACGCTTTGCAGGTTAAAGTATATGCAGTTTTCACTCTACCTAGTTAAATTAACTGTAGGCCTATTATTTACTTAATTATATCCGTGTGCGTGCAATGATAATGAGAAGCATAGTATATCATTTTCTGGTATGCAATTTGCACGTTGTCTGATTGAAATTTTCATTCATCTTTTCTTCATTGAATATAGAACAGTGCATCCGAAATGACACTTTTTCCATGGGCGTAGATATATCGATTATGGTGTTATATTATATAGAATGTAGAATAAATTCTGGTATGTAAGATATGAGTAAATATATTTATGGTAGTGAATATTAATTATATTATTATGAAGCTGTTTTTGGAAAAATACCAGTTTTGTATCGTTTTATTCCTTTGATGTGATAAACTTGACACCTACATATTGTACATATGTTCCGCCACTTTCGCTTGCTCTCTGGTGGTAGGTGGCTTCACCATTGGCAGTAGCGTTACGACTCCTTACAATATATATCTTTCCTACTCTAAGATATGCCTAGACTGGCTTCATGGTGATCCATCTTCCACATTTCAACTTGAATCTGTATCGGTTTCTTTTTGACATTCCTGAAGGTCGCTGTTTTTGTAAATCTATGTTTACAGGTATCGATGGCTTCTCATCGTCTATTTCCCGTTTGATCTTATGACTACTGCTATCCATTCCTCTCTTAGGGCTTTTGCCGAACAGCTTGCATAGTTTTATTTGGATTTGTGCCATTATATCTAGTTAAAAGAGAAACAAAATTAATTAATATGCTAACTTAAGATCCTTAACGTGAACGTTGCTGATTATTATACCAGATTCAACTTGTAGATTCATGATTAATGGTGATATTTCAATTACCCAAAAAGGGCCGTGCGACAAGGTATCATATTGCTTCAGTATCTTGTCCTCTATTTTAAAACTATAATCCCCTCGTCTGAGACTGAAATAATGACTTTCTACATCGTAAGCTCTTTTTAAATTTATCTGGACTAAGTCATAGGTTTCTCGTAACCGTTGCAACTTATTGAGAATTAACTTCTTGAATGGTAAGAACTTCATCTATTCTGGTAGTCGATCGTTGTCTATAGGATCATTTCTATATAATCCATGGGGTATTTCGAGTTCGTTCAAAGAAGTGACGATATAATTCATTATTTTCAATTTTATAATCCGGATTTCCCTCTGGATCAGTTTGCACTTCTTCCATCTTTTTATTATACCATTTACAAGACGTTTATTCAACTAAATTTATTCGATTAACCTCCTTGTTTTGCATATAGGCAATGATTGACGAGATAACGTATCGGCTAGTTGAATTAACACTCCTTTTCGGTATTTGACATCAAAACTATACTTCTGCAAATTCATTACCCATCTAGCTAAACGTCCTGTTGGATTCTTTAATGTCTACGACCATTTCAACGACTGATGGTCCGTTTCAACCGTAATTTTTTTTTTATTTAATTTATTTATTTATTTGTGGGACAGCCCAATGAGTACATGTGTATATAACAGTGGATATTACAGTTTGGTTTGGTGTAAAATGACATAATTAACAAAGAATGTATATATTACCTAGACTTATTTGATAACAGACTGTTTCTTAACTTATATAATGATACATTGAACAAATCTAGGTGTATAGTGTTGGCATTTTTCATAATCCTGGTGATACCTAAATTTCCACCGTATAAGAAATGATGATTTGAAATATAAAATGTATATTAATCCCTTAGCTGTCTAGCGGTACATAGAAGTCTAACATAGATAGCAGTTCTGAACTGTCTATAATTCCGTTACAGAGTTTAAATGCCAAGACAATGTCCGAGTTAAATCTGCGAAGCTGTAAAGTCTGAATGTTGAGAAGAGTTAGTATTTCATTATAGCAGATTTGCTCACTGGGAATGTGGAGTTTAAATGCTATATAGCGCAGAAATCTTTTTTGCACTCGTTCAATTTTGTCTATAACCAAATAACTGAACAATTTTCGAGCTGAGATCTAACTACTGAGTTATATAAAGATTTTATGGCATAAATGTTATTAAATTCTGTACATTGTCTTTTAATATATCCAAGGGTTTTTTTTTCCAAGAGTCATTTTTTTATTACTACACCATTTCTGAAATCTTTCAATGTCTTCTTGTAGTTCTATAACGGAGGTGGAATCAGTAATTTCTTTAAATATTTTTAAATCATCAGCATATAACAAGACTTGAGTATGCAAAAAACATTCAGTAACATCATTGATAAAAAGATTAAATAGTAATGGAGCCAAATGAGCTCCTCGAGGAACACCTGATATAACCTTGATTTCATCCGAATAGTAGTTATTAATTTTAACAGTTTGGACTCGATCTTTTAGGTATGAGTCTAACCATTGAAAGAGCATACCATGAACATATTGAGATAAT
Organism: Stenurella melanura; assembly: GCA_963583905.1. Lineage (NCBI taxonomy): Eukaryota > Metazoa > Arthropoda > Insecta > Coleoptera > Cerambycidae > Stenurella > Stenurella melanura. The sequence continues at coordinate 150,491,604 of OY757310.1, forward strand.
TCTTTGAGTAACAAAAAATGATCGACCTTGTCGAATGCCTTGGAGAAGTCTGTAAATTGATAAAATGATATTGGTCGAGATACTAAAGATGCTTCTTGATTCCCCATATTATAGTAGTGCATTCTTTCTCGGTTGTGGAATATTTACGTTGTAGTTCCGTCAGTGTCCTGCTAGCATACGCTATAACCTTATCTTGCCCTTCGATTTTTTGGAGTAAAGCTGCCCCTAATCCTAATTCACTAGCGGCATCCGTGTAATATAAATGGTTCATTAAAATGTGGTCCCGATAATATTGGTGCTTGAGTTAAAGTTTCTTTTAGTTTAAAGAAAGCGTTTTCTTGTTCGTGTGTTCATATCCATTTTTGTTTCTTTTTCAACAATTTGGTTAACGGTCCTATTATTTTGGAGTATTGTGGGACAAACCGACGGTACCAGGAAGTAAATATTCCACAACCGACTAACAAGAGTAAACTGGAATCATCATTATGAACAAATCAACCGATATCCATTGAGATATCGTAACTAAGAAATGCACAGACCTAGCAACCCACTAATATAAAAGCCGATGCACATGCTCAGAAATTCATTCTCGCTCCGTAGAGAATAAAGAAAGGTTCGTGACTTCTAACCTCAGATATTGTCGTGACATCGCATAAGTGTCACCAGCTTGGTAGTGAGACACTCGGACTAGTGGAATTCATGAATCAAGTGTAGTCCGGGAGACGACGTACACTTCGCGACCTTGTGACCCAGTCTAAGAGTACGAAAGCGCCGCCACCTTACAGGTGGTGAGAGATTTTGTACTCAGAGCTGAGGGAGTTAATTAACTCTAGCCTAATCTGAAGAACGCCCAACAGGTGTGTTGGTCCAATTTCGTTACGACGTTCAGAGCCGCTACCATAAGCTGGAGAGTTTTTATGCGTTAAGTGTCAGTATCTGTACCGTAGACGTCACGAGCTTATATTAATATTTTAATGTCTGGTATTTTTTCTGTCAAAGTGACAAGCATCATGACAGTTCGAAGTTCAAAGTGACAGATGTCAATATTTTAACGTCGCATGTGTTCTTGTCAAAGTGAGAAGCGTCGCGTCAATTAAATGTCAAATGTGTCAATTAAATCGAATATTGTAATGACAGCTGTCAATTAAGTGTCCGAGTGACAGAAGTCCGATTATTCATTGCTGCAATGAGAGCTGTGATTCTATTGTCAAAGGAACAAATGTCCAATTAGTCGGTATCTACGGTAACGTTGTGAAATACCGAAAGTCATTAAGAAATTCAATTGGCTTACCAGGTAGCGCATTATTCATTATATCTTTTCCTTGAACGTTTGTGATCGTAAACTACATTCAGATATTAGATTGATATAGTGAAGGTTACTAGGTTTGATCAAAGTCAAGATAGCCATCACCCCCTTTAATATTATTGTTTTACTAAATTGAATATTTGTTTAAATTGATTCCTTAACGCAATTTGCAAACTGTCTTTGTTCACCATTGCGTAATTGTTAAATAAACTTTGTTAAAATGATATTATTCCCACTGACTTTTATTGAACCTTGGAATTACTCCACTGTTTGTTACCTGAGCACAATAGTTATAAACTATTGTAAAACTACAAAAAAAAAAAAACGTTATAGCATTACGCTAAAAGTTCGATTTAAAATAATGTTATAAAGGCCAGAACAACACCCACATTAAAATCAATAGATTAAAAATAGTCAGATTCTACTTACACATTTAATACTCATAATGCGATATAAAACTCTTACAATTCTAACACTTATTCTCTGAAAGGTAGAAGGGGAATTTCTACTAACGCAATTTTTATGAATAATTCATAAGATTACTAATATAATTGACATGTAATCATGTCAGCAACTACACCTGCCCAAGTCAGTGAATTAACTGAAAAATAAATTAATATGAATTTAAATACAAAATATGAATGCAGTCATCAAAAAAAATAAAAGAACGTATTGCCTAATATCAGGCTACTTCTAACGTTTCACAGGGCAACCACTTAGAACTTTCTAAAGCATCCCATAAGTTACAATCTTGATCGATTTTCTCCCTGTTTAATTTGTCTATATCCAAGGGAATGGAATGATCTGCAAAGTCATGAAATATAAAAACTGTAAATAATTTACTTAAAAGAATCTTACCAATTAAATCTAAGTCATCTCCCTCCTTCTTAGGATCTATGGCACTCGCTACATGAACACTTTCGGTGTGGCCTGTATTCTCTGGCTGCTCATAATATCCTTGCTGTGGATATAAAAAAACCATTAACTGTGGCTTAAGTATAATTTTAATTTTAGCAGCAGACAATTCTAAATTTCATCTTGTAAATTTAAATCATGATATTCTAATAGACAGAGTGAATGCTTAAAGGTTTTAATTAATAAATAAGTCTTAGTTTCTTGTCTATCAGTATTTTATTTTATTTTTTTACATTAGAATTCTTTCACATAGACAACTTCTTATTCCCATAGCATACACACAAGTCTGGCCTGAAGGCCTTGGCGGATGTTTAATTGTTGAGATCAAATCTAGAGTTGACTATTGATGCTACGCCACCACGTGAACATTTTCATACATGTTATAGTACGGGAGCCCTCGACCAGGATTTTTAGCCTCATCGCGACATGAGAATTCCAAACTTTTTCGCATAATTTATACCCAAATTAAGAAAAAAGTCCTTTCTGGCCAAGGTTATCAAGGTTGCTAAACGATCTAAAAACAATAATGAACATGTAAATGGACTAAAATTGTTATCGTGACACGTCCATTTCCTGGTTTTTGTGTTGAAGTATGATATATGGAACTCTATTAAAATTTGAACGAACATTTTCCACCTTGTGGAAGCGAGCGACGAGAGAATTGGGAAATCTCCCAATCAATTTTAAAGCGTAATTTGAGGATTTTTGTGCGAAACAATAATGAAAAAATAAAAACGAATGACTTGATCGTTGCCCATTAGAGTGAGTGAACTTGTAAATGGTATTTTTTCCGGTTCCCACGAGGAATCACGACACATCCGTTTTCCTGATTAAATTATTGGGTTTTTCGCGTTTTCTAGTTCTCTAATTTGTTGGAACCTTGTGAATGTAATAATAATAATGGTTTATTGGTGTTAAGTATACAAAATAGTATTTCCACACGTCAAGTAAATTGGGTAATTATCAATGGTTAGTGTTTAATTAATACAAATCTAAAAAAAACATTTAACAACGAAAAGAAAAGAAGAGAGGAAATTTGAGAAACACGTGACATTGTTATATATAGAGAACAAACTGGTACAATTAAATGTGTATATAACTTATAGTACAACAAAGAAAAATATTATGTAGGGTATAGAACAAAAGAAGTGTGTTATGGATGGCAGACGAAAATGTCCTAGGATCCCACCCCAGTAATCTACATGTCGGAGAAACTGTTTGCAAGATACTCCTCAAGATTATAAAAGGCTTTTTTCTTTAAGTATGTCTTAATTTTAAATCTGAACTGATTAATATCTAAGTCTTTTATTTTTGTTGGAAGGATATTAAAGAATTTCACCATTTCTTGCTCTTGTGAGCCGTAGGAAGCTTTGATTTAATTTTCCTTTATTTCTTGTATGGTAATTGTGAGTGTCACTGTGCATTCAAGGCATTGCAAGGCAAGGCATTCAAGTATATAAACACATGGTACCGTTAGTACACCAAGCCTAACAAAATGCTCACGACAGGGATCTCGATACTTAATTCCTGCAATAATTCTAATGCATTTTCGTTGGGGGCTAAAGATTAATGGTATATGGGTTGAGTGTGTCCAATTAAGTATTGACTGTCATTATTGAATGAAAGAAGCTATGATACGCGGTTATTAGGACATCTTGAGACACAGAGGCCGACGGGTTGTATATGAAATGGCGTTTTTTTGATAACTGACTTGAGAGGTGAACAACGTGTTTGTCCCATTTTAATACAGGATCTAGATGTACACCCAGGAATTTCATCGTGTCCGCGTTATTTGGGTTATCATTCATTTGTCATTGAGTGACTGGATCTTGTTTTCGTTTATGCATAATTTGTTTGTTGAACACCAGTTTTTAATATTTGATTGGGTTCTTTCCATATTTTCAGTTACAATGTCTAGGGACTTGTAGGATTCTAATATGGTGGCGTCATCAGCAAAGAGGATGAATTGAACATTCGCATCAGATCTGTGAATATCGTTTATATGAAACATATTCTTTATAGGATTTTGCAAACAGTGGAAAGAAAAGCTATCTATGAGAACTAAAGGAAAAAACTATATATAAAAATATTAATGAAATCTTTGCATTCTTTCGATAACCTGACTTCTGGTTATGCTAACAAGTATATCTTTTATATATGTGAGAAAAAGTATGGGTCCCTGAGGGACTCCGTGTATGATTTGTCTTTTATGTGACTTGTGCTTATTGTGGGAAACGTATTGGTCTCTGTGAAAAAGATAAGATTGAATTAGTTTTAGACTGTTGTTATTGAAATTATAGTGCTGTAATTTTTTTTTTTTTTTAATGGTGAGAGATACACAGTCAAACGCTTTCGTTAGGTCAAAAAATGTGGCTTTGCTTTACACTTTATTTTCAAAGTTGTTTAGAAAGATCTCTGTAAAATTGTTTATTTCAACTGTTGTAGAAGGCTTATTTCGAAAACCGTATTGACCAAAGTAAAACAGATTATTCGCCTCGAAATAGTCATTGATTTGGTTTTTGAGAAAAGCTTCAAAAATGTTTGTAATAATTGGCAGTAGTGAGATTGGAGGATAGTTTGTTGGATCGTCGGCTGCACCTTTTTTGTCAATTGGGATGTCTTTGGATAGTTTTAGTATCTTTGGGAAGGTATTAGATAATATGCATTGGTTGATGAGATTAGTTAGGGAGTGGATTATTAAGTTGGCCAAGGTTTTTATAATTTTAATGCTAATGTCATAGGCATCTTTACTTTTGCTGTTTATTAGGTTGTTTATGATGTTTTTTATGTCAATAAATTTTGATTCTTTAAACTGGAAAATTGAATCTATTTTATTACTCCCAAGATACAAATTAGGATCAACATTAGTGTCAGTGATCTTGGTGATCAGTGATCAGCGACGTTAACAAAGAAATCATTTAAATTATTAGCATCCAGATTTTCGGATGGAGTAACTTGGTTATTAGGCGAGTTGCTTTTTATTATTTCCCACACTGCTTTTTGGAGATTTGAGGAGTTTCTTATATAATTGTCATTGCATTTTTTTTTGCCTTTGCCAATTTTGCGTGATAATTTGTATGGTAAGCTTTTAAGTTTTCTTTTATCAAAAGAGGTGGGTTTTGATTGGATAGGTCATTGAGTAGTTTAAGGTTTTCTCACATGAGTCTGAGTGAGTCATTAAACCAGTTAACCTTTTTGGTGTTAGAGTTACTTATTATTTTGGATCTTTCAGGTAGACATGTTTCGATAGCATTATAGTTATGTAATGTGTGAACATTTCAAACTTGTCGTCAACAGTAATATGTTGACAACAAAGTTCCAGTTGGCAGTTTCAACATGTTTGTAAAGTTTTTCTAGTCCGATGTCTGTTGTGGATCTATAGTTTTACCTTACGGTTTTGACTGGGTTTTCCGTTTTTTTGATAGAAATGCATTTCTATACCTAGATGATCAGAAAGGTTAGTGTCAATGGTGTTGATTTTAACGAGATTGGGGTCTAGGTTGGTGAAGGATCTAAGCAGGAGTTTTTCCTGGTATTTTCAGTAACCAATTTACTTAGGCCATAACAGGCAAAGAGGTTACAAATAACATGAGCATTTGGATCATCGGTGTTAAACTTGGTATTAAAGTCACCAGATATAATAATTTGTTTCGTTGTTAATAATGTGTTTAGCATTTGTGTTACTTTTTCCATGAAAACATTGAAGTCGCCACAAGGAGACCGATAAATAGTTACGTATTGAGTGTTATGATATTCGAAACCTGACATTTCACAGTGAATCTCCTGGGATATAGCATCACTATCAAAGGACTGATATTTGTGTACATGTTTGCGCAGTGTACACAGGCCGCCATGTGTTTTTATGAATCTACAATAGTAGGAAGTGATACTGTAATTGTTTATGTTAAGTGAATCTATTTCGGGATTGGACAGCCAATGTTCATTTAAGAGTATAAAATCATACGACTTACTGTTTAAAAAGGCTTCAAATTCAAGAACTTTGTTACATAGACACTGTGTTTAAGTGAAGGAGACTAAGACATTTTGCCCCCACTTTATGAGATTTAAAACGTAATGTAATTTGGATATGTAAATAGACAGACACACACACACACATACATACATACAATCACACTCACACATACGGAAGGGTCAATAGGGAGGAAAAATATAAATAAAATACAAGATTATAAAAAATTGGGAACGTAAATCTAAAATTCGGCTGAAGGGATTAACGAATCAGATGAAGTCCACTTTGGCTAATAATGATATTGACACCCCCATGCTGGTCGGCATGATAAGTCGCCAATGATACAAGGTCGGATCAGACAAAATGTAAAAGTATAAGTTCTGACCGATAAGCTGATTGGGCGACACAATGACATTTTATTGTTCGACTTCCGTGGTCAAATGAGTTACTTTTAACTATTGCAATTACTGCAATTCATGTGGCAAGTCAAAACAAAATACAAATTGGGTGTTATCAGATGTTATCTAATATTATCCCGTTGCTGTTGATAGTTTGCTTTTGGAAACACTGTAATTAAAATTAAAGTATCAATGAGTACCTATTCTTATGATAACTTATATTATTATAAATGTTTTAATAATCTCACATTTGTTAATGAATTTTCTGTTTAAAGGCATTGGGGTAGCATTTCTGCTAGGGAAGCCTGCGTTGTGAAATGCAGATTTATTTATATAGTTTGTGCATCCAGGGTGTAGTGCAATCGAGAAAGAGTGAACGTCATGTGACACAGAAAAGTCACTAAAATTCTCAAAATTGATTTCTATTCCACGTACATTATTAGAACTAATTTTCTATGTTACTAAACTAGGGTCCCTAGTCCAGAATACTCAAATACAAATGGCCGTCATTTTATGGTCAGCTCATTGAACGCCTTGTTTTAACCATATATTTTGCGGATTTCGTGATGTTTTAAAACTTAATTTTGATGATTTAACAGCCATAATTAGCCTTAATCCATTCATGTTGTGAATTTTATCTGTTAAGATGGAGACGAGTTTATTTTTTGCAAAATTGTCCTATGATGTAGGTACAGTATAGGTGTATGCAGAAAAAGTTGGTGTTATCAGTTTAAATCTCTATATATTAAATAAAGAAGACTTTAGTACAGATGCCGATGTACTTCCAAATGTTACACACACATATATTGTAGTTATATGATTTTTGAAAGGAGTACATAATTAAAAGAATAAGTCAAAGCTTACAAAGTGTCATTTCTTATTGCCACACTTCCACAATAGGGAGCTTCCACCTTTTTTTTTTCACTGCATCAAAATGTTCTACTATACTAAAAAATAAGATATGCAAAATATGACGCCTTAATTCCCAATAATGAATTTGTAATAAATTATTAAAGTTTTGCGCGCAAACGAAACATTTCAAACAGATTAAAAATGAATTATTATTTGTTTGCTTATAATTGTATTGAAACATTCTTTATAGGATTTTGCAAACAGCAGAAAAAATAACTATCTATAAAAGAAAAACTTTGTGTAGAAATATTAATGAAATCTTTGCATTCTTTCGATAACCTGAATTCTGGTTATGCTAGCATAACCAGAATTCAGGTTATCGAAAGAATGCAAAGATTTCATTAATATTTCTACACAAAGTTTTTCTTTTATAGATAGTTATTTTTTCTGCTGTTTGCAAAATCCTATAAAGAATGTTTCAATACTATTTCAAACAGGTCGTGACGTCACACCCTACAATATACTAGCGATGACGGAGATCCCAGCACTCGGCCGCATGATTTCATAGTTCATTCAACCGTAAATACAAGCATCGCCGTTAATTTGAAGTGTATGATATTTAAATAAAACGCTGTACTTAAACGGCCGTTAAACGGTAGCCTACTAAAATGCCGTTAATAAATGTGACGTCATTGAAATGACCAGCGTTGACGACTTGTGCTTAAACTGCCGTCAAACGGTCACATACTAAAATGCCGTGAATCAATTTGACGTAGTTTTCGAATTGCTGTTGTTTTGGAATGTTATTTTTGTCGCGCTTGCATTACTATTGTAGAAACAATTTGTGCTAAATGATACAAGTTAATTTCAAATAAGGTGTGAATCTGGATATTATTGCTGTAGACTGAGGTGAGTGTTTCAGTTACTTTTCTGACTGTTAAGTTATACTTAGTGATACATTTGTAGATTAGATATTGAAATACATGGCTGTAATGTCGGGAATGCTGAAAGTTGGCGACGAGTTCAACTCATTTGCTGAATCAAAGAAAGCGGTTGAGGAACTTTTGGTGAAAATACGCACACAACATTTTGGAAATGAAATCCACATACTATTGCAAGCAGGAAAATTGTGAGAACAATAGAAAGCTCTTTGATATAATATCAACTTATATATGCATGTAATCACGGTGGGAGAAAGTCTAAGAACAGTGGGAAAAAAATTCGACAATCTTATACACTTAAAAAAGATTGTCCAGTACATGTAAGATTCACGGCATCGTCAGATGGAAAAGCACTCGAAGTAATGTCGGTTCAAACCAAGCTCAATCATGTCACTTCAAAGGTAAGTTCGTTATTTTCATAATACTGTTCGAGCAAGTGTTTTAAATTCTTTTTCTCAACTATTCTGCGAACTTACCTTTGAAGTGGCGTAATTGTGCTTGGTTTGAACCGATGTTACTTTGAGTGACTTTCCATCATACGAAGCCTTGTGATGTGCCGCTGGACAATCTTCTTTAAATGTCCAAGATTGTCAATTTTTTTTCCCACTGCTCTTAAACTGTTTTCCATCGTGATTACCTGAATACAGAAGTTGATATTATATCAAAGAGATTTCTATTGGTCTCACAATTTTACTCCTTGCAATACTACATGCATCTTGTTTCCAAAATGTTGTGTACGTATTTTCTCCAAGATCCCAAACCGGTTTCTTTACTTCAGCAAATGTGCTGAACCTATCGCCAACTTTTAGCATTCCCGGCATTACCGCCATGTATTTCAATACCTAATCTAAACATATTTCACTAGGTATAACTTAACAATCAGAAAAGTAACTGAAACACTCACCTCAGTCTATGCCAATAATATAAAGATTCACACCTTATTTGAAATTAACTTAATTGTAGTATTTAGCAGAAATTGTTACTACAATAATAATGCAAACGCGACGAAAGTAACATTCCAAAGCAACAACAATTCGAACACGGCGTCAAATCGATTAACAGCATTTTAGTACGCGACCGTTAGACGGCATTTTAAGCTCAAGCCGTCAACGCTGGTCATTTTAATGACGTCACATCTGTTAATGGCATTTTAGTAGGCTACCGTTTAACGGCAGTTTAAGTACAGCGTATTTAAAATGGAAACAAAAATCAATCACCGTCTAATAACACCGGTAAACATCTGATTGTGTTGCCTCCCATCGCCACGACTACCGAATATTATAGGATGTGACGTCACAGCTCGTTCCGGGCCACTTCAAATTTATCGCTGTTTAGATCCCTCCTACTGATCTCGTGGAATTAGATCTCATTTTTTTGTGAAGTACATGTTTTGTTACAACGTTACGCTATGTTTTTTTGTATTATAATTTTTTTAATTGTAGGCAAGTTCCCTATTAATAACACAGCTAAAACTTGTATGATGTAATGTTCAGAAAAGTAGTAATATAATGAAAAGATCGATCAGTTTCCATTTAACATCTTGGGAATTTGGGTTTGTTGTTCCTAACCTCTGACAAAAATGTATAAATTTGAAACGTTGCGAGCACACGACCTATAAATCACTAAGTCATTGTCGCCAACGCGCAAATTTTCAAAGTATCACAAAATAGTGTGGCACACAAAAAAATCTTTAGGGAGCGGCGCATTCAGTCTTTCTCGATCTCCCTGTACAAATATAGCACCAATTGTTCTGAATTTATTTTTAAAGCATGTTTTAAAAAAATCTCAAATTGTCCAAACCCTTATAATGAGTTAGATTTATTCAAAATATAAGCCCATTTGAACAAAAAATTTTTTTACAATTAGGTAGGTACTGTACCACCACTCCACTACGTGGATGTGGAAGTAAAGTAATTATAATATTTACCGTTTGCCATGAAGCATAATTTTGCCAATAAGTTGAGGGATCATAATACTGACTATAATCCGTTCCATTGGAAGATTGTGTAGAAGATGTTCCGGTAGTAGTTCCAGGTGTAAGAGCACCTTTAGGTTTAGGCACAGCATTGCATATTTTTAAAGCTTTTGTTCCAAGACCTATGTAACCATTCATGGACACTAAACTGTCTTTCATCTCCTCTTCACTTCCAAATCTTACAAAACCATAGCCTTTACTAAATCCGCTGTTGTCCAAGATGACTGAAATATATAAAAATGAGTATATAATAAACAGGTGCATTAAAAAAAAATAGTCAAGTGTCAGTAAATGCAGGCTCCTCATTCTATGAGAAACTTTTTTATAGTAGATTCTATATGGGTGTTAGAAAAGTATGGAAATGGTGAAAAATCTCGAACAGTTTGCATCAAATTGATTTGATGCAAACTGTTCGAGATTTTTCACCGTTCCCATACTTTTCTAACACCCGGTATGTATTTACACACATACTGTAATTGCACTCCAAAACATCAATTTTAACAAAACGGGAGCGGTTACGCAGAAACCAAATGCATGCAAACATATAGGCATTGCACGTCCGTTTTGGTTAGTAGTGCAGTGACATACGGTTTTAGAAAGGATAGGTGGGAATCAGTCTTTCTATTTGGCGACTACACTACACACTTACAATATCTTCTATAAATGTGCACGTAAGAGTTATAAGACTTACCCTTTGCAGTTTTTATTGTGTTGTATTTTGAAGAAAACACTCTATATAGATTATAATCATCTACGTCTGGGCTCAAATCTCCCACCCAAACAGAAAACTCTCTGTCAACAAGCGACCTTCCTGTATTACTAGCATTATTTAACCTAAATCTAACCATCGGTGAAGTACCAGGAATAGGCTTTGAATTGAGTTTATGCATAGCATCAATAGCTTCTTCATCTGTAGCAAAATGTACAAAACAATACCCTGCAGGTTCTCCAGTAAATTTATTTCTCATAACTTTAACATTTAGAGGATTTTCACCCATTTTTCGAAAAGCTGACAAAATAAAAGTTTCCGTCATATACGGCTCCAACTAAAAAAAAAAACAAAATGCTTGTAAGGAGGTAATAGGATCTTTTCTTGAAAATTAAACTTACGCTGCCCATCCAAAGTTGACAATGTACCATATTAGCCATGATTAAAAATAATTTATATAATCTTTTCTATACAATCAAGATTATAATGTATTTTATTTGAATATACAGTGCACCCAAATTCAATTTTTTTAATATAATAACCTATTTTATTTACTTACAAAACTCAGCGGCAATCTGTCATTTGTCAATCGTCAAATGGATGTAGCACCAAGAACGTTTCTATTGAATATGAAATCGACCAGACAGTAGTTGGTAATAATAATAAATACGTTTTATTGACGCAATCCGTAAATGAGATGCCTTTCTAATATAAAAATTGAACTTAACTAAATATAGTTCGGGAGATCGCGTGCAAATTCGGCGACGGAAAGTTGCCGTCTCTTATATGGTTATGCTTATGGTCTCTTCGTTACCTTACCAGTCGGTAATCGAAGAGACCATATAACTACGAAACTTTTTTTGGTGGGCGGATATGGAGGCTGGGGCATTTTTAAATCAAATGGTTACCGATGTCTTTTCGCATTATGTACTACTCTGGTGCATGGTAAGTAACCGGACATTGTAAAAGAAATTTTTTGTTACCTGACCAAACCAGTGCAAAATGTTTGTTTGCTAGCTAGCTAGCTGTTAAAAAAACTATTATAAGATGGAAGTAACGTGCAATATTGTTATTAAATCTTGGTATGCTGACACGGGAAAAAGAATTAAACCTAAAAAAAACCGCTGTAAACAATGGTCATTTTATATACTGCACACATATTTGAATATGGCGAATTTAAGGTCTGTGATTAGACAACAGCAATATTTCAACAGCGTAATAATATATTGCATATGCTTGCTTATATGTTGCATTATTAGGAAATCGTGGATCAAATTATACTAAAACGATATAGGTTAATGTTAATGTAGAAACCAATAATCTATTTATATTTGGGAAAGGGCGCCAAATCATCTTTAACCGGTGTCAGAAGACGGCCCTGGTTAAATGCAAGTTGTTCAAGCATTGTTTGCACAAATGCACAGGTTTCTTTTGACTTTCTTTCTGACAATAAAAATGTCAGTGTCATTACTCGCTAGAGGATATGGAGGAGGTTTATATAGAAATATTTTTTTAAATATGCCTAAATAACATTTTAAGTAGGTATGTAGAATACAATTAATAAGGCAGGAACATAGAAATGTTGTGATGGTTACTTGTTCCCTGCTGCATTATTTATTGAAGAAAATAATAAAACCAGTTCCCATAAAATTCTTAGGAAATGAGTAAGTGATAATAGGAATTTTCAATTAAATAATTTGAATCGTGACGCCAAAATATAAATCTAACCAGATAACATCATTAAAAGAGAGAGAAAATGAAAGCATTAGTGTGACAAAGATAGCTAGTTCTGGAGTGGACGACGCATGCGTTCTTCAGTGACAACACGACTTTTTGCTTGGTTTGTTTATCTTTCATGAAAGTAATTTTAGTTAAGGTAATAAAGTAAAGAAGTGGCCTTATAGAAATTAAACAAGTGCAATATACATCTAGAAACGGTGGAAAAGCTGCTGGATGTTTTGTTGCTGTTCTGACCAAGAGGACTACGGAAAAGGTGGGGTTTTTGCATGATCGTTATCTGTCTCCTATATCCCCGCTCTCATTTCATGATTTAATGTCCGCCATCTTTAGTTGGTAGTTGAATAGGCGTTAACTTGTGTGTTTTGGCAGGTCCGATGGCTGCAATTAGAAAAAAGCTGGTAATTGTTGGTGACGGAGCTTGTGGAAAAACATGTCTATTGATTGTATTTAGTAAAGATCAGTTTCCTGAAGTGTATGTGCCCACTGTATTCGAAAATTATGTGGCGGACATAGAAGTGGACGGTAAGCAAGTTGAACTCGCATTATGGGATACCGCAGGCCAAGAAGATTACGATCGTTTAAGGCCTTTATCATATCCAGACACCGACGTGATCTTAATGTGCTTCTCAGTAGATTCGCCAGATTCTCTTGAAAATATTCCCGAAAAGTGGACTCCAGAGGTAAAACACTTTTGCCCTAATGTGCCAATTATCCTGGTAGGTAACAAGAAGGATCTTCGCAATGATCCCGGCACCATAAACGAACTCAAAAAAATGAAGCAAGAGCCAGTCAAACCACAGGATGGCCGCTCCATGGCCGAAAAAATTAACGCCTTTGCATACTTGGAATGTTCAGCCAAAAGCAAGGAAGGTGTACGAGAAGTATTTGAAAATGCCACACGTGCTGCGCTACAGGTCAAAAAGAAGAAGAAGCATCGTTGTGTAATGTTTTGAGCCACCTTATATTATATATTTTATATTAATAATCGTTACGTGTGTTTATTAATTTCAAGGGGGCTTCTGCATGATGTATCGACTAACAAAATAAACCCCTCATTTTCTCTTTGATTCTGTTTTGTTTAAATTCCTTTCCTATCTGTGGACACACATTGCTCTTAGGTTATATTTTTATATGTAACAAATATAATATCCATTGTGTATACAGAAACGGTGGTAAATAAGTAATTTAAGTGTCCAGTGCACAAACTTTGTTCAGAACGTCCACATGTTTAGATCATTTATTAGTTATACTGTTATTAAAACTCTTAGTATATACATTTTATTTTTAATAATTATTGTATTATCAAAAAATATATTCTATGGTGCATAAGTAAACTTGACTTTATTTTTGATAAAGTTAATGGTTTATAAATTTAAGAATTATGTTCGGTTTTACATATTTTCAAAACTAATTCTTTTTATTTGTAGACAATTCATCTAGTATAATTGTATGCGAGTTGTCTATCATTGTAATAGCTTTAACTTTTTCCATATAATGTATCCTAAAGGTAAATAAAATTGTTTTCCTATATTCTTGTGTTGTAACTGATAATTTTCAAAGGTATTTACTGGTTTGATGAATCATTAAGCTTTCTTGGAAATTAATCTCTTAATATGAAAATAATAAACACCAAGGTTATTCAAATCTCTTGTGATATGGGTTTAGATTATAAACAACTGACTTAATTGCTTCAACGAAGTACATCCCAGGTAAGTAAGATGACATTAAATTTATTAAAAGTATAGTTTTTAATTTATCAGTTGAAATTATAAAAATAGCACTTATAACAGTAATGTGTGGAATAGTATACTTCTATTTTTATTCAAATTTCGAAATTAAATAAAAAAGAATTCTATTTATTGGTTGTTACCATTGTATATAGTCTATATACAATGTTGTTACCTACACTTAGCGATGTCCGGATCTTTCGATCTGGATCAATGGTAATATAGGTTATGTTCTCATGTTTTACAGTTCAAAATGAAAGGAAAGCTGGGTTTTGTGAATGTAACTACTTTTTATATCTATGTAAGTACTTAATAAAAAAGAGGATTTGTTTAATATGTATTAGCAAAACTGATAACGTTTTATTTATTTCTATTTTGAGCAAAAATGCATTTCACTTAGGACGTTCTTGTGTACATTATTTTTTTAAATTTGTTACTAAATTATTGAATTGCAAAAGTTATTTTTATGTATGTATGATTTTTTAATACACAAGTTATAATCAAGTCTTGATGTAATTGTATAAAACCAAACTTTACTAGAGAAAGGATTTTTTCTCCCACGGCTTACGAAGTAACTCATAGGGACCTGCAGTCACATTTGTTTATTATGCTCCGATTCACTTTACCCATTTTAATACTCCTGCTGTGCCCAGATCAGATTAAACAGGTCTAAGACTAGGCAATGTTAATGAAGTCACTGGGGCCTGTTTATGTTTACTCGTAGATACTATACAATCCTAAAGCCATTCTTTATTCATCATTATAACATGCCGAGTCAGTTAATCAATATGTATGGAACCATCGCAGATCCCAATCCTTTATGGATATAATTAAATTTTTTATAACCGCTCCGTCTACTATCATAATATGTATCATTGAACTTCATAATAATATATCGAGTAATTTAATTGTAAATACTGTAGTCGCCAAATAGAAAGAGGCCGCCTGGTGCAGATTAAGTCCCATCCGTTCTTTCTAGAACCGTATGTCACTGTGTTAATGAGCAAAATAGATACGCAATACCTATGTGCATATGCATTTTGTTTCTGCATAACAGCCCATGTTTGCTACAATTGGTGTTTTTATATGTTTTGGAGGGGTACAGCCTGAAGACGTCTTTTAAGCAACTTCTTCCTATTTGGCTATTACAGTAATAATTTCATACTGTTTTCGAGGACCATTTCCCTCAGCTTTTTTAGAATAAATAAGAAAACTATAATTTTTTCATTTAACTCACTCTAGCTCAGAAACGGCGAATGAGTTGGTCTTGAATATTTACCGTGGTGTCACTATATATACATATTTTTTTAAAATGTTAATTTGAAGGTCAAATTAGAAAATGCTAATTTTTTTTCTAAGGCTGTGTTTGTAAAATGTGAAAAGAACCTCGTCCCGATTATATACAGAGTGTAATTAGTTTCATGTTGTAAACAAAAAACTGGTAAAGGGGATCAAATAGACAAAAATATTTTTATATTATTACTACTATTATACTATAGTACTAAATATTATATAGTATTATATATTATATACTATACTACTATACTATTGTACTATTTATTTACTTTTGTATGACTTTTTCCTATAGCGGCCCTTTGAAAAATACTGACCTAGGTCAAATATTTGAATGTTAAGGTAGGATACATTTGAGAACCACTGTTTTTCTGGGTCAATGGACGTATAGTTCCGAATCATATAGAAGTCATAAAAAAATGTAAAGGTTATAGTATTTCTATTATTAATTTGGAAATTCAGTCTAAAGCGTTGCTACGAGGATAAGTCGTTACAAAGCCTATTCGTGATAGAATAACATTCGAGACTATGTACTGGCGTGTACTTATTTACCTGGCTCACTATTACAAGCCCTATGCCTGATATGATTTATGCTGGTAGCATAGCCGTAGGTTAAATTATATTTATTTACTTTTATTGAATAATTTATGGAGTTGTTCATTAAAGTAACATTGTTTATTATCAGTGATCGGAATTCTGGGTATAAATTCAGGTGCGTCGTTACAAGGATTTATTGAAATAAGCCCAGATGTTTAGTTTACTGAAAAATAAATAAGTTTTTATTTTTTTTCGTATAACAAATCTATTTATACAAAACATGCTATTTAAGTTAAAGAAACAGAGCGCGTAAACAATGCACACCTGCAACACGTAGCCGACACGCCAAACATTATTTACTATTTAGTCGCCTTTAAATTGAATAGACTTGGCCTAGGGCCTAGTTTATAATTGTGTTTACTGAAAGAACAACTTACTATCAATATGCCGCGTTTTAACAGAAAAATGTTTTAAAACATAAAACGTAAATATCCAACACACGAGTGTAATACAAAAAAGGAAGAGAGTTTCAAAGAACAGGTTTTATTTCGATTTGGCTCTTTTGTTAATATGTTTAAATCTTCCATGGAGTGTAGTAAATAACGCTCATTTTACACATTTTCTAAACAAATATTCCATGGGGCAACATGTTCCGAGTGAAAGCCTGCTTCGTAAAAAAATTCTCGGCGAACTATTTCATATAATAGAAAAACTGGAAGGTATTCGGAATGATCTTCAAAATGGCTGACTTTGGGTTACAATAGACGAAACGACAGACTTTTTAGGAAATAAAGTTGCCAATTTATTAGTTACAAAATTACATATTGATGGTTCTGGCAGGTGCCATTTAGTAGCTTCCAAGGTTTTAAAAACAGTTAATGGCTAGTCATGCAGTGTTTAATTTTTTTGAACACTTTAAAATGTTTTTTTTTTTTTTTTAATCACTTATTTAACGTCGGCCTATTTCCGCTACCAAGGCCAATCACCGACGCCAGGAGACGAGCTACCCCCAACCTGGAAATTTTGCCGAACCTCTTCTCTATCGAAGAGTAGGGATTTTTTACTTGCCTAACATTTAATAGACAAGGGACCGACTGCTTTACATCCCCTCCGAAGGATGGTATATCCACTATGTAACCCCCGCCTAAAGTTACATACCTTCTACGCATGCGCTGATATACAAGCCGTTAGAAGACGGAGCGAGAACGCTGTGTTTCCCTGGAGAGGCTCACCCATCCAAGTACTAACCGCGCCCGACGTTGCTGCATTTGCGTATCGAAATACGAGTATATGCAGACGTCTCTACGCTCGCTCATCTTTAAAATGTTAAAGTTGTTGTTTTTACTAGTGATTCAGTGTGGTATATGTTAAGCGCTGGGAAAAAAATTAAAAAGGAATACCCTCTCAAGTGTTACAAGTTACTTGTTTAGCGCATGCGTTATGCCACGTATGCGAAAAAGTACGAGATTGTTTCACAAATGTAGATAAACTTGTTGATAATATAAAGAAAAAGCTCCTGATAGGATAAAACATTTCCAAGAAAATGTCCTAATTTGCCGCTTCCTCGAACATCAGTGATCACACATTGGGGAACATGGATAAACGTGGCATGTTACTACCATGTTAAATTCAACTCACTATAATGGAAGTTGTAGACACCTTAAATGAAGATGCTACTGCGATTAAATGTAAAAAATTTAATGAATATTCCAAATATTAAAAATGATTTAAAATTTATTTTCGAACGTTTTAAAATATTGATAAGAATTATAGAGAACCTTCAATGTCCAATTGTGTCCATGGAAGAAACATTTAACAAAGTAGATAGGTACTGTTCAAAAAACAATTAATGAAAATCCGGGTGCAACTGGTGAGGTTATATAAAAAAAGTGGGTTGTTGTTTTACAAAGGAATCCAAACTAACATTTAATATTTTCATGTAAAATTTCATATATGTGCACCACTAGAATTAAACCCAAATTCCGAACATTGTTTATTATAAATAAATAATGTACTATAAATAAATAATTTGCATCATGCCTATCAAGTAATATAAAGTACTAAAACAATATTTTCAATAATTAAAGAGTTAATCTAAAAATTGATTTTAAACCTTATAAAACAAAAAAGAAGATTGTATCGCCAAATCAAGCAAAAAGAAGATCATGACACAAACTTCAAATATAACGAACTTACGAAACAAATCCATGCATTAATGCTGCAATACAAACAAGACAAATGAATAAATGCATGCAAAAACATAAATGACTCCAAAGGAAAAAAATATTGGAGTGAAATTAGGAAACTATCCAAATATAAATCTACAATCCCTGAAATTTCGTACAATAACAACAGCTACTCCACAGACCAAGAAAAGGCCAATGCCTTCGGGGATTATTTTGAGGAAACCGTTAAATTTACCATGGATGATAACTTCAATGAGGAAAATTTAAACCTGGTGAACGACTGGTATGAAAACTTTTTTAACATGGACCCTACAATAGTAGACGAAGATATAAATATAACAGAAGAAGAATACTACAATGTACTAAACTCGGGCAAAAATACAGCCCCTGGCCACGATCATATTAGTAGAAATATATTAAGAAAACTTGAACAGAACGTACATCTAGAAATAATTAACATATATAACTACTATATAAAAAATCATTACTTCCCAATAGAATGGAAAACTGGAGTAATAATTACAGTTCCAAAACCTAATCAAGACCTTTCTCATCCACAAAGCTATAGACCAATAACTTTATTACCAGTAATCGGCAAAAACTTGGAGAAAATCATAAAAACAAGACTACATAATGAATTTAGACGAACAGATCCCAAGAATCAATTCCGACAAAACTCATCTACGATTCACCCCCTCATCATTGCGACGTCAAATATACAAACCAGCAGCATAATTGAAAACAAATCGGCAGCAATATACATAGACTTAACGAAAGCGTTCGACTCCGTCTAGCACAAAGGTTTGCTATTTAAACTATACTTCGCACATTGCCCCAACTATATTCCCTGGTTTCTTAAAAATTTCCTAGAGGGTAGGAAAACAAAAATTAAAATAGACGGGGCCTTTTCCAGTCCATATGAAAACGAACAGGGCATTCCACAAGGATCTCCACTATCGCCAGTATTATTTAATATCCACTGTTATGACATTCCGAACAACCACCAACAGACACACAATGCAGTCTTACCTACTTCAGTTTGCAGATGACATAGCCTGGATAGCCCATGGAAAGAATATTGAAAAAACAATATAACAAAACACCCTGCAATTTTCAACAACTGAAACCATCCAGTGGTGTGATAAGTGGAGATTAAAAATTTAAAATAAATCCTAACAAATCACAAATAATAATATTTAATCACATCTCAAGTACTTCTCCAACTATACAAATATGTAACCATAGATGACACCAATAGCTAAGTACCTGGGAATTAAGATAGACCAAAATTTAAACTTCAACAGCCATACCAAAATGAAAAAAAGATGATAACTAGAGCAAAACACTTTAGATGTCTGACTTATCAGAACCAAGGTATCAACACTTCCACAGCAAGATAAATTTACAAAATGATATGTCAACCCATCATGGAATATGGATTCATCCTGTTTTACACCTGCAGAAGACCGGCCTTGAACAATATAGAAGTGGCAGAGAGAAACAGTCTACGTAAAATAACAAAATTTCGTCATCCAAGTAATCATTTCCATAACATATCCAATAATTTACTATATGGAAAAACTGGTATCCAACCTTTACTAACAAGCTTCAAAGATCTTACCAAAAGATATTCACAATCCCAAAACCTCCTTACCCTAATTCAACCCCCTTTATAATTCAACTATGAGAAGATATACTATAAGAAGAAGAAATCCTGAAAAAACACTGTTAGAAGCAATTACAGAGGGCAACAATGAAGAATAAAGCAATGAAATACCTAATTGTTAAATTCACTGAACTGTTATATATATAAAAATAATTAGATGTAAAAAGTTTGTAAGATAGGCTGAGGCTGGCCTTTTGGAATATTTTGTCAAATCGATATTATTCTCTCTCTCTCTGAAAATTGTAGGTTTACGCTCGTGACCATTGCTGATGTTATCAAGTATTCCTTTATTGGTCTTTTTTTATGATTTCAGACAGACTTTGAATATCCTAAACCGCTTGAATTGAACTTTTTATACCAATTAACACGTTGACAGACAGTGCATCCACAGTGTGTGTGCTGTACACTGAGTGTATTTTGCAAAGTAATTTATGCAATAAATTCAGTGACAGTAACAAATATTTCTACATACGTATGGTGACAGACACTACAACTTAATTTATATATTATCTTTATCTGCAAGCTGACGTTTACCGACGTTTCAGCTATGCTTTAAATAACATCTATAGGCTTTGTGCCACATCACATATATAGAAATTAAACGTCTATGGACATACTGTCCGTCAATGTGTTAAGAAAATGTAAAAATTCGTTATTTCTTTCTGCAGAATGCAAGCACAGGACGGCCGTAGGGGTTTAAACAGAGGATTTGTTTACATGTGTGTTTTTAATTTGGAACAAAATTGTAATTAGTTTATAAAAGCTTAAAAAACGATTAATTGTATCACGAAGTTAGAAAACGAACAGTTAGACGTCCGAGATACGATAACAGAAAATAGTTATGGTATTCTAAGTTAGGAAAAATCTGATTTTAACAAATTGAGTGCATATTTTTTCCAATCAGATATCAGAAACTAAAAATCGAGTCTTTGGTCTCTATGGAAATCAATGTAAATGATAATAAACAGATCAGAACAAAACAGCGAATAAGAACAACAATACCTTTATTGCCCAAGAGGGAACACCCAATAACAATTTGTCACAAAAATTGTTCGAAATGTCCTCCATCTCCATCAATACACGTTTCGGCACATCGAAGGACATACACACTCCGTTCAACACATTTGGTACATTACCACACTAAACTATCAACTCCTTGTAAATATAACCTATTACCTTATGTTGTTAAGTCGATAAAGAAAAAACAATGTAAAAACAACACAAAAATAATGAACACGTAAGTAGTGTCTGTATGTAACCAAGTGCTTAATGACTTGAATGGTAAGTTAATAAAATAAATCTTAAGTAACACAAAAGCAACATACAAGACGACGAACGGGTATAGGTCGTGTGTGTGTTCTTAGTCAAGTAACAACATAAACTAAAATATTGCTTGAGAATATCACAAGACTTGACGACAGTCCCAGCAAACATTTAAGTATTATTTGACATCAAGACTACCTAAATTATGTATAATAAATTTAGTCCCAAAATAAAAATTAACCATATTTTAGTAAAATTTACGTTGATGCTACGTGGAATCAACATAAGTGGAGAATAAAGCAACTTCGAAATTAAGTTATATCAACTAAAACAGGTAAAATTACATATAAATCTTACTTGTAGTCACAGTACATTTGGTTACTAATACCTGTTTAGGTAAATTTTACTTGAATTCAACGTCAATTTGACATCAAGTTGACTAGTTTTAGGTAGAATCTATGGACATATGTAAAATTGGAAAATCACACCAAGCGGAAAAAAATTAGATTTTTATACTTATTTGGTATTTTTCTCTATAAGTAGTCGACATATGGTTGTCAGTCACTTACAAAACCGAACTCACAATAACGATACAAAATGAATGTCGGTAACTAAAATAAAAACAATTTATGAAGAAAGTATTTGGAATTCTCGCTTATTGAAGTCAGTGAGCCGAAAATTTTTCTGTGAATAATAGCAGCTGTACTTCGTAAAATAATAATGTGCCTCAAAAATATTTATCTATAAGGAAATTTCTATTGCCAAATAAAAAAAATATTGTAATAGTTTAAGCTGAAAGTATACCTACTATTATGAGTTTACAAGTATAATTAGGTTTTTTTAAACTTTTCGTCAGTTTGTTTCCATATATACACTCATTCATTTTACAAACTTCAATTTGGAATCATACTTTAACTGCTCTGAGAAAATATGGCGTCTTGTGCTAATTAGACCTCTTAAGTTAAAATGACTAAGAAAATCTATGTATTTTATAGGTGGAAGTTATCACAGCTCAAGTTACCCTAAAATTTACTACATTTTGGTTACCTTTACCTATTGAAAGCATTATTAACTCTGATGTTATATGAAATAATTACTTGTAGGTAAATATAATCTATTTATGTTACCTTATTTTGAATATACTACCTATTGGTAAGTTCTACTTATTATGGGTAAATTTTATCTCGAGTAGTGTATTGTGTTGACGAGGGAGTCAACCGGAAGTGTCATAGTGGAGCCATATGAAATTGCTTTCGGATACGGCAGCACCCGAATGTTCTGGAGCCTCGGCTAGCATTCGACAACGCCCTTTTATTAAAATTCTATAACCAATTATTTCCACATACCAGAGTGCCAATATAGTCAAGATGTTTTCCTTTAAAGATATTTGGATGGGAAATTTGGATGTGGAAGTAGTGATTTCTTAGGCTCAGGTTTTTTGGCACACTTCATTTGTATATTGGCACCACGAATTATCCAACTATCCTACGTTAATGGCTTATTTTAATGACTGAAATAATTTTTAGACGATATCTATACCACCTTCCTAATTGTGCAAATAACCTAAATATTATTAATTTTACAAATAGGTTAGCATGGGATTAGATTCTAGATTACTATTTTATGGTCAAGTTCACTTTGAGGTCGATCTGCCAGGTTACTGCTACAAAGAGGTTTAAAATGTATTTTTTCAAAGTAACTTAAGGTCAGTTTAACGGTAATTGACTTAATGGGTGAAATCAGGTAGATAATCTAGGTAGAATTTATCAATGTTGTCGACCTAATATTACTTCAAAGAAGAGTAATAAAAGTGACCAAATTTGCTATTTAGGTATATATTACATAGGATTTCCAACAAAATCTACCTAGAAAGATATTCGACTATTAGAAATATTTTTAGTCGCTAAAAAGGTAAATACTACCTAATTATATTACCTATTTTGGCCTTATTGAAAATTTATCCTTGAGGTCAATTTTGGTAAATTTCCGCTGTTTTCGTCAAATTTACATTCAGAGAAAATTGTGTATAAGGTAGATTAATTGGTATTATTTACGCAAAATTAAATCTAAATTAAGAGTAATTGGTAAATTTTTATCGGAAATCTATTTTTCCTGTCAATTTTACGTTATAATTACTTTAATAAGTAAATTTAGCATGTCCCAAGTCGAATTGGAGCTAATTTTAACAAACTTATTTGCTGGGATACAGCCTACTGCAATAATATACCAGCAGTTCTCAAACGATATCATTAAAAATTTTTGAAATTTTTATTAATTTTTTTTTCAAAACTATGGGCTTTAGACCCCATATTGTAAAAGGTTTTCTGTTTCTCATAGATAGCTTTTCTTTCCACTGTTTGCAAAATCCTATAAAGAATATATGTTTCATTACTATAAGCAAACAAATAATAAATAATTCACTTTTAAACAGGTTTTCTGTTTGTTTTGTCATCTTCCTGTTAAATATATTTGGGTTAGGACATCCTCGATATTTCAAGGACCAGTAGGTAAGATGGCGCCCTATGTTGTAGATATCTGGTTGAGAGTGACTAACTGCGTTAGCATCATCAGGAGATGGTTTATTTATTTATTTATACATAATCACATAGACTGTTACAATACAGATGTGAACGTCGATAAGAAAAAAAAAACATAATTCAGTATACAAGATGGGACAATACTTAGTAAATATAAAACACAATAAACAACAAATATGACACAAATACAGATTAAAATTCATTATACGAATATAAACATTTCTCAAGTAAAAGTTTTTTGACTAGATTTGTATTTGATAAAATTGTTGACCTCCTTAAATACACTAGGTAATTTGTTGTAAAAACTGATACTGATACTGAGAAATGAGGTGATTTTTCAAAATGAGAGGTATTATAATAAGACAGAGCTAATAAGTCATCATGAGGAGTATTATAATTATGGTAACTTGCAATAGTTTTAAATCGGTCAATGTTACTTTTAATGTACTTTAATAAAGAAAAAACATATATAGATTGCACCGTTAATATTCTGCGACTTTTAAGAGTCTTTACGTGATGTGGTGAAATCAAGATTAAAAATTGATAACTTTTTCCGTTCTCGAGATATAAGGAGTTGAAATTAGTAATAGTTGCAAAAACCGAGCACTCATTTGTGACGTCACTATACGCAAGTGACGTAAGCCAAATGGCTTTCTGGGACCTTTCAAATTTAACCTGAAAAGTCGAAAAACATGGAATTTTTAAACGCTGATAACTAAATAAATACGTCGAGTGGAAGTTCGTTCTATGTGTCTACGGAAAGGAGAAAGTCGGCGATGAATTATAATCGTAAATTGCAGGGTCGAAATCGAAAATTCGTTCTGGCAGGAGCGAGAGAAAATTGTACTTTTTTGACATTTCACCAAATTGTACTCCCCTACTGTCAAGTAGTAAGCAAAACAAACAATACTTCGAAAACACTTATAATTATAACCAATAAGGAGCATCAAGTCTATTGAGATCGCCGAGTCTATGCGTATAGTGACGTAGCGCCTGACCACGCCCCATTTTCGCGAGATGGAAATAGTTTTTAAGATACTAAACGTGCGAATAAGATTCTGATTTTTTGCAGATCCATTAATTTATACTTGCACTTTCATACATTATAATATTGTAGGATATGTGGCAATAAGCCATTGAATATAATACAGTTGCAATAAAGCCTCAGTATCTAGGTAGTTCTTGAGCTTGCATATACAGTAATATCCTTTGTTAAGTTTTTTGCATACTTCATCGATTTGAATATCCCAGCTTAGTTTTGTATCTATTGAAATACCTAAAAATCTTGTATCCTTGCTAAATGGCAGGATCGTGTTAAAATTTAACTGAGTGTTGGAAGGTAATGATTTTCATTGTGAGAAATACAAGCATGCAGTTTTCTCAAGGTTAGTATGAGATTATTTCCTCAACAATAGTCACCAAATTCTGTCATAACAGCCATACCATCATTGAAGAGCTCCATAAGGCTTGGTGCAGATATGCCAAAGGAGTTATCATCAGCAAACATGTTGATGTTTCCTTTTGATATGAATGATGGTAAGTCGTTTACAAAAATCAAAAGAATCAAAGGGCCTAGCACCGAGGTTGAAACTAAGTTTCAGTTAGTGGTTAACAAAATGTGTGTCGAGTGTTGTGTTTAAAAGTTTTGGTGTTTATGGAGACTACGTCTCCAAAAGTAAATAAATGTGCAAAAAATAAAACACAGTACTGAATAATTAATATTCATTTATTGAACAATTATTATGACTGGTTAATACAAAAGTATGATATGAGGGAGACAATTATGAGATTCTGATATGATATATTTAATCATTTTAAAACATATTAAAAAAAAGTAGAGATTATCTTTAGCCTTATAGTATTAATGATATGAATTAAATATATTAAAGGTTTTCTTGTAAAATATACCAAAATATTTTTTTACAATAAAATTGAGGTTACTGGTAACTAATTACAAAAAACATACTTATGTATATATATTATAAAACAATTGTTTATACAAAAAGTGTGCCATAAAATTTTGGCTTAATTTACGAACAAAAAAAAATGTATAAAAATAATTAATGTATAATAGGAAGAATTAAATATATTCTGCACAGATCGCGTGGTATATTTTTTTGTTCGCAAAGTAAACCGTCGTAGCAAATAAAAACAGCCTTATTTATTACTAAGTCTATGTTAATTCTTTTTTTTAATATCCTGCATACTAACCATACAAATTAACATATGTATAAGTAGAGTTCTTACAAGCTAAAATGCCTTTTGGCAATAAAAATATATAATGGTTGTCGAAAGTTATTTTAGAAACCTTTGATCAAAAAACCAACAATAGTTTGGTTCGAGACAATTACTTTAAAAATTGTGATGTTAGCTTTATAAAAATTAATAAAAACCACCCACAAGGAAATTATTAAAAATAGTTAAAATCATAATAAATAATAGCAGTGAATATCACAGAGGAAGAGAGAATGATGTTAAAGAATTAAAGGCAGTTTAAAGCAACATATAAAAAAAAAGAGTGGGTGATGTAATTTGGCATCGAGAACGTACCCCAGTCATTTTGACAGAATGTGGAAATTATCTCAGCATTCTGCTAAAACTTCTGGAATATCACTAAAATTATCCAAAAAAACTAAGAGATTTCAATGTTTTCATTGGCAGTTCCTCAAAAAAGTTATTGCTGAAAAAATGTAAAATGCAATTGTTAAGGAGGCACATACGGGGGTGGTTTTCTATATGTGGGGGTGGGTTTTGGTCTGGGCTGTCTACCGTTATCCTGGGTACGAGTGAATGGGGGTGGGGGCTGATATGGTTCTGAATCATCAGTAAGTTTAACTGAACCACTCTTGCTGTATTCTGGTGGAGCTAGTGGTGGCTTTTCGTCCTTTAAAATCACAGGTGCTTTTGTGCCAGGTTCTGGCTTCTCCTCAAGTTCTTCTTGAAATATCACTGGGATACCTAAACAACATAAATAATCGGTCATCAGTTTTTTATAGTGGTTTTGCATAATAAATATTTACTTTTTTGAATAATTTTTAGAAATGTGTTTAAATGTAAAAATTCCACAGAGTGCTCTTTGTATCTATTAAAAAATGCTCACTGTTGTGTTTAAAAAATTCAAGTATTAGCTAGCTAGCTACCACTATGTGTAGATTTAAATATAATTTTGAAGTATATGCCACTGTTGATCTCTTACAATTTTTATCCGAGACATTTTTTAAAATTTGAAACAGTTCAGGAGATTTTTTACTATCCACGAACTACTAAACAGTGATTTCAAAATTTTTCAGAAAGTAATTTTGCTATAGTGTCTGTTATGATTTCTATTGAAAGTATTAACTGAAAGCTACATTTGGGAATGTTTCAGAATTGTTGCAACGATAGTTTAGGGGAGGGACGTGACAATGTCCCACTCGACCGGGGGGGGGGGGAGTGTTCTTTGGGTTCACTTTTCACTGTAAGGAAGGAAGCGGCGTCAAACATTTTTTTTTTCAAAAATTATAGACAGGCAAACGGACATGTCATAACTATAAGTGTTCACTTTCCCTTTTTAGGGTCGACATCACAACCAAACACTCTGTATAATAATATTATTGAAAAATAACGAATCTGCTAAAGGTTAGAGTAAATTAGAGGATAGGTACTTATATAGTGATCTGATATATACTTGTATAATTTAAATTTAATTGGTGAAAAAAAAATTTAATATTTAATGATTGCTTGAACTGCAGTTAAATTATTAATAACCTTTCTTGTGTACAGATCAATGTTGTTAAAAAATAATGGGGCTTTTCTTCTAGCTAATATTAATTTACTGTCCAAATTTCAAAGCAGTTGGACTTTTCTTCGTGAAGTTATATATATGCTTACAAAAAAAAATTGTGATGGACGGACAAACAGACAGATGGCGGATATATTGAAAGTTGTTCAAAATTTGATCACAAACACAGTAATATGAACATTCTTCTCTATGAGCGATATTACCTATTTTAGAAATGTGGCGATCAAATGCAATATACTCTTCATTTTGTATTTGCGAAGAGTATAAAAATGAATCTTCGTTTAATGAAGTATTTGAGCAACCTCCTACAATGTCACTAGTGAAAGTCTGTTTTTAATGGAGTACAAAAGGACATTGATGTGTATAGTTTTGTAAGAGCAAAATTATGATGTCGTCGTACCTTCTAGGGTATCACCTGGAGTATATATATCTGAGTTTTGGACTTTCAAAGCCTACTGCGTTTTTTGTTGTAAACAATTTGTTGTTTGAATAGTGTTTATTTAGGTAAAAAGGTGAATATCTCCGGTTCTAGAGGTCCACTCGGGACAAACAAAAAATCTAAATCTTCGCAATTAAAATTCGAACAAATCTGAGTTAGTTTTGGATCATTTGAGTACATACATATACAAGATTGAATAAACTGGCTAAAACGCATTTTATTTTTCATTTTAATGTCCACGGACGTCAACAGTTCTGATCGGCTTCAAACTTTCAGAAAATATACCTTTTTTGAAAACAAAACACCTTAAAATTTTGGTGCCCAAATAAATTTGTTATCTGAAATTCTAATTGCCCGCCATTTTGTGCCATTAGGTCCATAATGGATCTTTTTTCTTTTTAAAATGTAGATCTCGATGCCAGCTTTCTGATGACATTAAGTTTTTTTTTTTTGTTGTCATTTTGGCCATTTTTTTGGCATCGATTTATAAACCAAATAACAACAAATTGATTTTTTCGACCATTTTGAAAAGGAGAATTGCGGGAACTTTAATTAAAAAAAAAAAAAGTTAATTTTCGTCTATCTGAACTCGAGATATTTAACTTTTAGCATTTTGTAAAAAGATAAATAGAATGTAAATATATGCACACACACAGAAACAGAGTGGTCTCTGAACACAACAAATATTTGACATTAGTAAAGAAAAATAAGGTTATAATTTTGTAAAGAGAGGTTAGCAGAATATCAAATTCCCCTAAATACATACATTAACTACCAACTTAAGGAAGCCAGAAACAATTAAGTACGGTGCAACAAAAAGAGAGGTAATCTCGATATATAAATTTAAAAAAAAGCTATTCGGGCTAAGCAACAATGAAATGTATGATTGAAAATTAGTTTTTATGTTAAAAATGTTTTTGAATGTTTCGTATGAAGTAAATGTTTCAAAATGATACAGTTTAAATATTAGCCAAAAATACGCATTTTTTCAGGTTTGAATTGGCCTCGGGTATTACCCATTAGACAGCAGCTCAGATAGTCTCAATTTGCAAAATAGAAGAGAAAAATGGAATAAACTAAAAACTATGGGAAAATTACAATGGGCACACGTTTCACGCTAAGGGGCCGATCATGGCGACTTTAATAAACTGACGTACACGTAGGTAGGCCTTGGTTAAGAGCAGAAAGGAAGAACAGATGAAACTACAAAAGTAGACGGGAGATCGGAATTCACAAATATTTAAACCACTTAAATGACAAATTTGCATGTTTGCAAGTATTCATAGATGATTTTTAGCACATCAATATTTTGTTTTGCAAGAATACAATTTACATTGAGAGGTAGTACAAATCCTGAAGACGTTGTATTAAATGATAGGATTCTCTCTGTTTGAGTCTACAATTAAATAAAAGATGGTTGACGTCACCAGTATCTCCGCATTCGCAGAGATCGCTCTCTATTATTTTAATTTTATGCAGGTGGGAAATACGCATTTGTTAATTAACAATAATTGGCCAGAATGCTAAAAGTTAAATATCTCAAGTTCAGATAGACGAAAATTAACTTTTATTTTTTAAAGTTTTCCAATTCTCCTTTTTTTCTGATAAAAATGTTTCAAATATGTTGTCTAGTGGCAGAAAAAATCCATTTGTTGTCAAAATGACTTAAGAAAATTTATTTTTAATGTCATCGGAAAGCTGGCATTGAGATTTATATTTAGAAGAAAAAAGATCCATTTTGGACTTGTAGCAAATTCATTTGTGTTTTCAACAAAAGGTATATTTTCTGCAAGTTTGAAAGCTGATCTGAACTTTTGACGTCCCTGGGCATTAAAATAAAAAAAAACGCTCTTTAGCCAGTTTAATCAATTTTGTATCATATGTAGGTATTCAAATAACCCAGATTTGTTGGAATTTTAACCACGAAAATGTTGGTTTTTTGTTTGTACCGATCGGGATCGGGCCTCTAGAAGCAGAGATATTCACCTTTTTACCTAAATAGTGCTGCCAAAGAACAAAATTGTTAAAAAAAAATGCAATAGGCTTTGGAAGTCCAAAACTCAGATATATACTCCTGGTGGTACCTCAGAAGGTATGACATCATAATTTTGCTGTTACAAAACTCATCGCTTTTCACTGCACTATTTTGTTATAGTCACGAAAATTACAGTTTTATACTATAGTCTGTTTTTAAACCAGGAGGAGCGTTTTAAATTTAACGCGTTAAATTACACATCTGTGATTGGACAGGCCCTCACCAGTTTTACACAAGGCAATAGTCATAAATTTTGACATATTATAAAAATTTGAATTTCATGTCATAAATTATTTGGTTATAATTTCTGTTTTATCGTTTGCACATTATATATCAGTTTTAATCTCTTGTATAAATTTGAAGGTAAAGGTGGCTAATTACTTGGAGCCTTTGTATTGCGTAAACGGTATGGATGCTATATAAAATATCTAGAGGTCAAGTAGAGGTCGATGCATTATATAATGTAATAAAATACACACAAAAACACTGTAGTCGTGTAGTGTTGGTTGCCCAAAACGCCAAAAAGGTTTTAGTGTATTTTCTAGTTACTTTTATGGTGTGAATGGAACTTTTATGTTTACTCCTCCTGGTTTAAAAACAGACTATAATTTCTATATAATTTGAAATTAAATATATTATTCACCTAAAATAACATCAGCAATAACTTGTTTCATACTACATAGGTCTATAAAGCGGAATTGTACCTTTATTTCCATAACTTTGTCTTCCATCCTCTTCGACATTCATCTTTCCAGTCCGTCGTCTACGATACAAAACACAGGCAGCTACGGCAGCTAAGAACAACATAATTGATATAATAACAGCAGGTACAATGAAAGTTATCAGATATTCATCACTACTAGATGGTGGTGTGGTTTCCTCCACAGGTACCAAAATTTCAGGTCGAGCTTCGTGGGGCATTTGGGGCATTTTAGGTTTGCAGTGGTCGATGAGATGCACTTTAATGGTCGACACAATGAAATCAGGTTCCATTGTGTTGTGGACCCTGTGTGAAATCGATTTATCATTCATATTGTGTAAGACTGACTCGAGATGTCTGATTTCTTCGTGGGGGCAGGTGTCAGTTGACAGTGATTTGTTGAACCAGGTAATGATTGTCGATTCATCGGCTTGCTTGAAAGGGTGGAGATGTATGTTGTCTGGCGATGATTCTCCAAACAATTGCTGTAAAGAAAATGTTCCTTAATATATGCATTTTGCAATTCTGTCAGATCGGGTATGTTTAGAGAATGCAACTGCTGAGAGTAATCGCTCAATTACTGTTTGATTTTAGTAACCTGCTGTGGGTTCCCTAAATGGTGTCAAGCAAATTGCTAAATGTCACTATAATTGAGGTTATGTTATATCACAGAAAACATTTATGATTATTTATTAATAAATGGTCATTTAATATTACACTTCTTTATAAATAAAAAATGTAGTTTTTTTTAAATAAGCACTATAGACAAATACTAAAGAATGAAAAAAGTGAGGTTAGGTTTTACTGCTGATTAAACTATTGAGGTCATGTTTCACAGAAAAAAGCTTCTCAATAATTATAACAGTATCCTATCACTGTTTACAGGACAGGAACTTCATCATAATTAATTCCCTGTTACGTAATGAAGAAATAATTATTTCATTATTAATTCCGTGTTATGTAACGAAGAAATAATTATATCATAATTAATTCCGTGTTATGTATCATAGAATTAATAATTCTTATTATGAACTGAGGCTCAACAATCCAAAACTAAATTTTTACTCACCATCAATTTCTCAACAAACTTCTTCTGTAAAGCAGCACTATTAACAAAAGAGTTGAAGGCAATTTCAACGTTCATACTGAATTCAACGTTATAATTCCTTTTTGGAGCTGGATATACTACAACTTCTAAACTGTCAGTTGCCGGAAGACCGCCGCTATCCACACACACCAGTTGGTATTCGCTTCTCCCAACTTTTCGGGGAATGCCAAAGAATTCACGATTCTTGCTGTCAAACTGAAGCCAATTATGCGGAGGAATTGGTTTTCTGTCACTCGTAAGTAATGATATGTTTAACATTCTTGTGTCTACATCTTCTGGATCATAGAAGGTATCCTAGAAAAATAAATATATGATTATGATTTGAAAAGTGTTATCCAGATTTTGTATTCCTAAAAATTTACGTTTTAGTCTAAGGCTTGTAAAGGGCAAGGGCAGAAAAGGGCCTTTTTTGCTCATCGGCCGTATCATGACATTATGTTTTCTGAGCACCGGTTTTGAGTGGTGACACGTTTAAACTTGCACGCAATATTGAGAGCACTCTATGACTCTCGTAGAAACCATTTTGTTTTTTATACACTAAAGTGTTTGAGGGATCAATAAAAATTGATCATTATTTAACAGCTTAAATATTTGACAATTACAATATAATTTTAATACGTTAGAGAAACGTAGAAAAATAAGTTGTATAATGTATTTACACAAAATAATAAATAATGGTATGAACGATTTCTCATATTTATCACTAATTCATCTAAATGTCCCGACCCATTCCATCAGTAATTTTAGAACATTCTACCTAGAAATGGCTCATACTAACAATCAAATTAACTCACCGTTACATCGAATGTGTTCACTATATAATAATATCCAAAATACTGTGGATATTTTTCATGTCACTCAAAGTAGACTAAAAAATATATTAAATGATGTGATGTAAGCTCTGTGATATCTAGACATGTATTTATTAAGTTACCCATATGAATATCTCTACCGTGCAAAGGAAAAACACTCTATTCGCAAATATTCCCAAATTAACATATGATGACATCCCAATTCGAAATTTCACGGTTTTCTGAATGGAGCATACAGTGCTTATCCCAAATACCAAGTTTTCAAGACATAGTTTGGTAAAACACTGTATTATCCGATGCATGGTAATAATTCGCAGTGGAATAACACCGTATTTGAACATTCCTACTCTGGAACAACACGCTATTGTATTATGCAGTGTATTGCCAAAGCAACGTTTCATATTATAGGCTAGATTATCCTACGGAATAAAACGTTAGTAGCTTATACAGCGTTTTAACCAAACTTTCGAGGCTTTTGAACCCCTAGTTTGCTACTAAAATTGTAATGTATTGTACATTACATTGTAAATAATTCGTACCGGAGAATACATTAAAGCTACAAATATAATGAAAAAGAAGACAAAATTAGTATTCCCGCCACCCAAACTGTTACCTCGCGGAATTGCTCCACAAAAAAGAGCACTATTATAGCTGAATTACTTGGTAAAATGGATCAAAACAGAAAACCTTTTTGGCAGAACATACCGACAAATGATAATTCCTCTGGTTTGTTGGAAGAGAGAATATAAGTTTTTCTTTAATATTTTATTACCAGCACACTTACTGTTTTAGTTTTGTTTTCAAATATTGAGATAATATGTTTCAGGTAAAAATATCATAAGTTAAGTATTTTTGTATTTTTTATCTTTAATATAAATGAATTAAATAAATTATTCACAAAAAAAATATTATTATTAAATTAAATATTTTTTGTCATACTAATTAATGTATATACTGATAATACATAATATTGGTTTTAAGAACGTATTCGAATTTTCCAAAATACTTAGGAATAAGACTGTTATGTTCATTACGGCGAGTAAATAAAAAATTACAATTTATTAATACACTGGAAAAACAATTTAAGAGGAATTACTTCCGTAGGAGTGAAAAATTTGGAATTATTTCACACAATTTATATTAAATATAGCCTTCAAGTATTATTGTTGCAATATTAAACAACATGTGTAGTAAATAAACTAACGGCAACCGATTTACGCTTAACGCCATTTTACTCACAATGGCTACTTTTTACTTACTGTGTTTTTCCTTTGCACGGTAGATCTATCTTTGTTCATGTTAGCTAATGATATATGATTTATTTTATTTTGTATGTTTATATTGTTTGTATGTGTGTATTATGTATATTGTATGTTCTCACAATACTCTATAATAGGGTTTGTACCTGTTGAGTATTTATTACCAAATAAATAAATAAATAAATGAAATGAGGTATATATTTTTTTGGTTCATTGAGCCCATCTAATTGAAATATATGTTAAAAGATTTGAAAAACATCAAAAATTGCAAAAAAAGTGGCAAACATGCTTTGAAATGGTATT
Source organism: Stenurella melanura (assembly GCA_963583905.1). Classification (NCBI taxonomy): domain Eukaryota; kingdom Metazoa; phylum Arthropoda; class Insecta; order Coleoptera; family Cerambycidae; genus Stenurella; species Stenurella melanura. The sequence goes on from OY757310.1 coordinate 150,526,056, forward strand.
ATTACTTACAGATAAAATATATAAAAGCGTAAAGTCATATGTTCAACTATAAATAAATAACGTTTAATGATTTTATAAACTTTTTATTTTTATAAAATTAGTGGGCGAAAATATATGTAATTATCTACCTTTGTCCTTTACAGTATGACTTATACTATTCTAATTACGACTGTATTTACCATAAGATATTAGTATACAGAATATATACCTATATCTTCCTAAGTAGCAGAGTGTGGACCATTAAGTTCCCATACCTAAATTATTTTGTCTGCGAAAACGTTGGAATGACAGCCATTTAGCTGTAGTATGGCTTTGAAATTTCAAAGCCCTTTTTCTTCAAAGTATTTTTACTGCTAGCGTATTGCGGCAACATAATTTAACAAATTGCCATTTCGACTTCAGAATCAAGCGCAATATGTCGTCTGGAGCATTGGCAGGATAGAATAGCAATCAGGAATTTACATACTTCTCCAATTATTTTAGAAATTTTCAGAAATGTAGTTTCAGTGAACAGACCCAATAATAAACCAGTAAAATTTCGAAAAACAAATCAAAAATACAAATAAATTACTTAATTAATTTTGGTGGAACTCCCCTCATGTGTTCTGAGACGATTCATGATTGGTTATGGTATTCTCAATTTTACACGTAGTGTTATTGTGAACACGTAAAGCTTGTAAACATCTTAAAAGATGACGGAAAAGAAACAAACATACAAATATTGCATAGTCCCTATATGGAAAAACACGTTACTGGCAACTTCAAGCAAAATATTCTTTTCAGTACCTAAAGATCAGAATATTTGTAAAAAGTGGTGTGTGGCAATAAAGCGCGATGAGAAAAAAATTCGCCACTTTCTCCGATTAGTACTTTGTATTGTTGTGAGGATCATTCTAATATTCTAAATAATGAATGCATTCTTTGCATGTTCAGGCACGTCACGTTACTACCTCCGGGCCCCGATTCTCTCTCGAAGGCCCTGCGCATGTTTACATAAATAATTACATCCTCGATTTCGTTTTTACGTTTTTTAATTTTAAATGTATGTAAGTATTCAAAAATAAAAGGTCCTACATAATTTGCTGGCCAAACCTGATATATGAAGTATAAGAGCTAAAGTCACAGTATATAGACACTATTATACTGAAGGTTCATAATACCACCCTCAGCTACCCTCTGACTAATGTTGTTTTTTAATAGTATATGCTTTATTGGGAATAAAAGCGATACTTTTGTGACGAGCCTGTAGGTTTTCCGGAAGAACGAAGCAAATATGGCAATACTGACGAATCACAACAAGTGGCTTTTACTGCGAATAAAACATGCTATTTTTTCTTGAAACATCGATTAGCTATAAAAAATCTCGAATTTCACCAGCAAATATGCATTGTATTAATATCGCATGGCCGGCTATTAAACAAAATACGTGTTACAATAGATATATTTATCGTCGTACTTTTTCTGCCACTCACAGCTTCAGAAAAAGTACTTTTACTTCCTGATATTTGAAGAAAAACGAATATATTTTTGGCAGATTATTCGAGTTTCCCTGGTTAAATCCGCTATCCATTATTAATATTGGAAAACAACGCAAAAAAACAAAATATCTTCAATAAATACACTACAATCAACTGATAAATGGATTAAATATAATAAGAATGATGCTTGCTTTACTGTGCACAGCTAACTGACGTGGCTTGTGACGTCAAGACTACCACCATCTGTGAATCTTATCGTTTCCACGCTAAACAAAAATGTTTGAATTTTAATAATCATTTTAAGCGTTAAATATAAAAAAAAAAAAAAATTGCGAAATAGGGGTGATTTCGTTTTTTTAGATAGCTTTTATATAAAGGAACTTGAAAATTGATGAAAATTCCTGAAATAAATAGTATTGACTTTTGGTTGTACTGTAGATTTTAAGGCAAAAAAAATGTGGTTTGGCAGCGACAATAGATTAAAGTATATGCATCTATTTTCATATTAAAATTCGATATCACTATGCATCGATAATATGTAATTTTTTCCAGAGATAGGTACAGGAAATTTTTCATATGGAAGTTGTCCGGAAGTTTCCGAAGCGAAGTTTTGATAATTTAAATTTCCCTCCATAATCGTTCATAACATAACCTTAAAATAAATGAGTTATTTGATATTTGTTTGTTGTTTACATGCGAGGTGGATTTTCAATCCAATCTTTTTGGTGAACCTCATAATGCAGTTTTATGCTTTATGTAACTAATATAACGACTAATTCTTTTAATTTTATGTATATAGAATGCCGCGAGATTCTTTATGGAAGAGATGTTTTCAACGTTACACACAAAACAGTCAGATGTGTGCAATATAGTTCTTCAGATATCACGTCCCACATGATATCTCAAGAACTATTAAGCCGATTGCCCTGATAGTTGGCACATGCATCGAGAACCCAACTGTCTTACTCATAAACTACGGAAAATAAAACACATGCAAAACTTTTTTCTTTATCATAAAAAATGTGATGACATTTTAAGAGAAAAAAGTAATTTTTTTTTCATACGTCGCAGTGTCCTCATTTTTTGAAGAAATAATAAGTTCTCCTTAGTTCACCCCATACCTATATTCACAAGAAGTAAATAGAAATTTGATTTTTTTGTTTTAGATCCAAAGTCACAATTTTCATTATAATCACATACAAATTTGAATGTATAGTTGCTTTGATGTATAACAATATATCTCCAAAATTTGAAAATTATTTGTCTAATAGTTTTACCAATAAAAATTCCTAAAAAACGCGATTTATCAGCTCTTTTAATGTGAATCCCCTTTAAGTTGTGTTTCATGAGCCTTTGTTTTATTTAATATTATACTGTTATGTTTTCATTATCTAAATCTTAAAAAATAAAATATTATTTATTTCTGTTTTTACTTGTTTTAATATAAGTATAATTTATATCTATACTATGAAAATGAGAACCAATTTTGTTTTAATCCAAATATTTGTCATGACTAGTTTGGATAACCGCCCCATCTTCAATCACAGCATAATCACATATATTGGTTATTTGGTAAAATTCTGTAAGTCACTTAAAAAAAATATAGTTTAATGCACTTATTTGATGTCAAATTGAAGCTTGTAACATCACGAATCAGATTTCACGATAAAATAAGCTGACAAAACTCCCAATGGAAACTTTCCAGTAAAACTTCCTGGAAACCTTCTGAGTAATCGAAACTCCGGAAGTTTACCCATCTCTGATTTTTTCCAACGAGAATTCTCAGTTAGGATACCTGAGATCTTTTTTATTTTGCAGCTAGGTAACTGATCACAGCCTTGGAGCTGTTATAATGCTTTAAATGACAGAAAATATTGTATCATTTAGGCTGAGACAAGTTTATATTAAAACCTTTTTAAGACATTGCAACTAGAGACAACAGCTAAATGGCCTTTATTTCAGCTACGTCAATGTTAGCAGCGGATGATAATGGTTTACGAGTTATAGTTTTATTTGCCAGTTCATGAGATAATCATAGATCTGTACTTACATCTTTAACTTTGTATACTAGCAATTCTCCAACTGTAGCGTTTACATGATCTACGGGATTTCTGAGTATTGGTGAGAAATTCATTGGAGGCGTCACCGGATGCATGGGAGGAGTGACAGGAGTTTGGGATTGTTCACACACACCTAGTTCACGATACATAACTTTCTTTACTCTCAATTCTGGTGCCAAGGCCACGTTCAATTCCCTTGATGGATCACCTCTGTCGTTGGCTGTTAAAGTCTGGAAAGCAGAAAGAAATAAAACAGTTAGAAATTAACCATGTCCCTATAAAAATGCAAAATTAAGTAACATTAATAATTAATGTTTTATAGTGTTGCTTTTATATTTTTTAGAGAAATCTTGCTAACGAAACATTACTATGCAAATAATAATAATGGGTTTATTGATGTTACTACACTAGGATCGATTGCCTTAAGGCAGTTCTATTAGGCACTTATTCTTGTAGCCCAGCCCTTCTATCCTTTTTTTTTTTTTTATAAAACAAAAGAGGTAAAACGTATTTTTAAACAAAAGACAATTCTAATACATACATATTCAAAATTCTACTTGGAATAAACTTGCCCAAATGATTTTCATCTAGCAATGGACCCCGCACCATTCTTATGGAAATTGGCTCCCTGTCGATTTGGCTGGAATTGTTACAAAAATTCTTTTTCATGGGCGCAAGTCTTGAAAATGCGAAGATTGTCCAATATGGAAATTTGAAATTGTGGTAAATGAAGTGATTATTTCTTCGCACGAAGTCATACAAAAACAAACAAAAATGTTTGCTTTTGTGCGCCTGCATATGAAAAATGCCCCATCGTATCGAGATGTCTCTCTAACCTCAAAAAAAGCTGAAAAATGGACAGAATCTCTCTGAAATAACGAAGTAAAGATGAGAACTCCATATACCTATGTTTTTTGCGACGTATAATCCGATTTTGAGGTCAGAGACCTATTTGGCGGTTCAAGGTAAGGGGAAAATCCACAAAATACATTTTAGCAATTCAACAGATCGCTCTGATAACATGATATCGTTTTATAGTCTTCCTTTCTTTTAATGTGAAATGCTTCTCTATTTCAAACAGGTTTCGGACATTTTGCCAGTATTTGGTTTTGTTTCAGGTTAAGGATGGATTCTGAGGTGATGCAGTATGTTTGAATCTGCAATCAGATTTAATATCCCAAAAATTTGTATGAATATACAGAGTCCTCTCGTCTTTACTTCGTTATTTCAGAGAGATTCTATCCATTTCTCAGCTATTTTATGAGTTTCTTAGATTTTAGTTTTTAGCCTGAAGGAGCTGGCGATCGGTCTTGCCACTGCGACCAATAAGGTCTATTATAGATACTCTTTTATTTGTACCTTAGGGCCCCTTGATACAGTTATTAGCATTTGTCTTTCTCTCGCCAAGCCGCCTCACTCCTGTAAGGCCTTTACAGCTCAGCATATGGTCTGAGGTTTTCAACGAGAACTTGAGTGACCCGGACCCGAGTGGTGTGGGGTCCATTATTTATATCTTTCTCATACTTATTTTCTCAGTTAAGTATCTCCTTATACAAGGTCCTGCAAATATCCTACCTCTCTTATATATGGAGTGGTAGAGGCCATAAAGGTACATAGTTTACAAACATTTAGAAATTTACGGTAATATATATATGACAACGTGAATTTAGATTTTTTTTATCATGGAACACTCGGTATATTATTATATACCTAACCTATTTCATTGAAAAGCCTATTTAAAGGGCTTTCCTTGGTACTCTAGTATGTAGGGGGCTTCATTAAAAAAAATGGGAAAAAATAGCTTTGGCACTTCTTGATTTGCTCAATATAAAATAACCAATTTCACTAAATCTGATACAGTAGTGCTAACTCGAGGTTTTTTAATAATTTTTCGCATAAACTAGATCTCAACAAGATATTCAGTGAGCTTACAGCAAAGACTTGTTTTTCACTTCCTCATATGGTATACTAACCACATCTTTTAAATGGCACATCATTTGATCCCTCTTTAAAAGAATAATCTAAAAGTGTAATAATATACGGAATGCACCATTTAAATAACATAACTTTTTGATGTCACGCCTTAATGTATATTTCAAAATATTTTTAATCTATATTCTTGTGCTTTCTACCAATGTTGAAAATATTCAATATCTCTTATAAGAGAGAGTCAGGATATTTGGACGACACAAAGCTGAGATAGTATAAAAAATAGGAGACAGTATGTATAAAGTAGGCATCGATTCAATTTACTATTTTGTCATCCTATTTGGCATCGCCATCCAATGTAGTTGAATATACTGCCAACTTTACTACTGCAAACAAAGCAATAATAATAATTACCTTGTAAAGTTTTTCAATTTCAGTCTTAGGACAGTGGTTTGTAGGAATGGAGTCATTAGACCAAGTAAAAATAACGGGCTCATTGGTATAATTTATATGCCTGACTGTAATTTCAGACATATTCGTGTTGTAAATTTTTCCAAGAGCTCGTAACACCTTCAATGACCAATCTACATAATGTGGAAATTCTTGTTGTTTCTCAATTCTTATGTGCAAAGAAAATTCATGATTGACGACTAGATCCAGTTTGTGCTGCTGTACTTGTATATTCAGTTTCTCTTGCACTGAACCACCTTCGTGGTCAAATGCTTTCACCCAGAATACCCATTTCGAAACGTCCTCTTCCAAAGGCCTAAAATTGGTTAAGAAATTAGTTTTTAATAAGAATGACAGCCGTCTCAAAAATGGCATAAAAGAAGTGTTCACCAATTCCTAATATTAAATAATACCAATTTATAATCCGTATCTGTGACGTAGCCAGGGTGGGGGTCTACAAGTTCATATCTGCCTGAAATTCATTGAAATTTAAATAATTGACAAACATGACATTTAATACTATTGTAGGTGTGTAGCACTGGTCTCCAACTATCAGAAGTTTGCACACTTTTAGAAACAAACCTTATATTAGTTTTATTTTTGGTTTATGTCGAAAATTTTTCTGGCAAATTTTGAATCTTGTGGTTTTTTGCAATTTTATTTCAGCCATATTGATAGCGCCAAGCCAACAGTACGCCGATTTTAAGCGACGCGATGTACCACAATCTGAATCTGATTTAGTCTTAAGTAACCTACTGCGTGAGCATCAAGTATGTGATGTGATTGTATATACAAGTTCCTATACAACCCCCTCCGAATAACAATCCTGGCTACATCACTATCCATATCGATAGGTCTATCTCTGAAATGACGATCTGAAGTGATATTCACTCTCTTGCTTCTGAATTTATATTTTTTCATCAAAAAGTCAACTAATTTTGTCTAGATACATTTCAAATTTAGAGACTGAATGAACAGTTTTAGAGATATTTAGAAAATGCATTATTATATAAGCTACATTTGGGAGTCTGTATGAGCCATATTATGAGATCTTTCTTTGCTATTTTTAGTCCCTACAAACACAATGCTACAGCTTGTGATTAAAGCTGGTATGTGAAGCTGTGATTTTAAATCACACTGTGTTATACAACTAGAATAATAAGGATATGTCAATAACTTACAGTCCGTAAACTTCTCTTCGTGCAGGATTAAAATGCAACCAAGAATTATTCGTCACTGTTTTATTACTGGAGTCTAGTAGTTCGTAGGACAAATTATATTCGTCCTCAAAATCTTTAAATGTATTATGCGGAATTACAAATCTGAAAATCTTGCCGGCTATCACAGACATTTGCTTTAATCTGTTTTCTATGAATGGATCGAAATTTGCATGGTATTCTATGCCCTCTGTGACCTCCTGAACAGTTGTCATCCTTGGGGTTGATGTTACATGTCTAATTGTGGTTAATTTAATTGTTGTTTCTTCTTCTGTAGTTGGTGCTTCCGTGGGTGTTGTAGGAGCAGGAGTTGTTGAAGTAGTTGTTGTACGAGCAGTAGATGTTATAGTTGTCTGCTGGAATGTTGTTGCAGCAGAAAAACTTGTAGGAGGCTCAGTTTCAGTAGTGTAAACAACCTGAAACAATATAATTTCAAATGATTCATTTAAAAGAACAAAATAATAATAATGATTGACCGATCGATGTCTTTCAGCCCTTTAAAAGAACCTTTACATAAATGATAATCTATCAGAACAGAATGAAGTAGTATCATTTACATATAATTTAATTTGGCCATTTAATAATGTTGGCCCTAAAATGGACCCTTGGGGCGTATCTCATTCTTACACATATATAACCAAAACATTTTACTTTATTTAATGAAACACACTGCTCATGGCAATGGTGGATGCAATTTCCAATTTTTTAAAGAAAATGACATGATTTACTTTCAAATACTTTGCAGGGGTTAAAAGGTATAGGTATATACATTTTTCTCTTAAATTATTCTTTACTCTTTGGGACTTCAAAAATCTTTGGTCAGCAAAATGTTCAGTACTGCTACAAGTACTGTTGAGTAGTTGAGTAGGTTAAGGAGTGTGATTATTCACTGTTGCAAATATTTGTTTATCAAATACGTTTCGTTGGGTTTCTGTTCAACGTACCGTAAACCGACGATAAAAGACATTCCAGGGCTGAAGTACAATGATTCACAGCTTTATTGTGAAAGTTATGAATAGATTTTCAACTCAAGAAAAAGCAGTATGAATGAATGAATGAAATAGTCTTTATTAACAAAAAATAATTACAAAATTATTATTATTGAATCATGTAGCATGAAATGTCATCGAGACTGTATAAGTGCTATGTAAGTAATATAGGAAGATTAGATTTAGTGAAAATTATGGCAGGGAATCCCATAAAATAAACTGAACAATTCACTGTTTAGCGAATTCTTGCAAAATTGTGTGCAGAGGAAATATGGAAATGATAGCACTCCTGTGGAATCGATAAAGACCAACTATACTACATTGTTGTATGAGAGTATGTAAAACAAACATTTTCTCAGAACTTCAAGATGAATACACAGAGGTTAGTGCAGATGAAACGACTAACCCTAGAAGTGAGAAGGTAATTCATGTTTTGCTTAGTGGCATGGAGGAAAATGTTTCAATGTGAGTACATTTGATAGCATCAAAAAAGTTCAATAAATGTAATTCTGACAATAGCTGCCGATATATGAGATAATATCAATGGACAAGGAATGAACTGAATTTCTTACCTAACTATATCTACGTAACTTTCTGGGAATGCTATCTTACTGTTAAGGAAGTATATATTTACATTTTAAAAAAGAGAAAGAACTTGTAACGATAAATTTAGTGTTCGCACGCGTCAGGAAGACGAGAAATGTTTCGGTACGATAACGACAGAAACGGAGCATGCAGAGTGATGAATTAAATGACCAGTAAACATAAAACTTTAGTCAACCTACTTTAGAAACTTGGTGGAGGCAAGGAAGATGGATGCGAGGGATACAATTTATAATACATACTCGGAAAGTAAGTCTGTGGTGTAGTTGATTTTGCAATTTTTATAGTTACTATATCCGACCGCTGTAGTAGTGTTGTTGCATGGCGAGAATATTACACTATATTAAAATTGTATGAAGTAATAACTGCTATTTTACAGAAAACTCCTTTCAAATAGTGTGCCCATGCGTGCCATTCTGTGTGACCTTGAAACGATTTTATTTGGAAATTAAGATATGACGTCATGAACGACAACATTCGTTGTTTGAACTGTACTGTAGACTGAACTAAATTATATAAAATTCTTGTAATGATGAGTTTCCAAAAAAGTAACCTAGCTCTGGAGTATTAATGTCTCTTAGAAACAGTAGTATGATTGTGCGAAAACCAACTAAAAGAGATCTACTTTTGATTGAAATAATATAAAATGGATACGATTAGTGTGTCACTATGACATTATTATGGTTTACATATTTATAATAATTTCACAAACCTCTGGTTCAGATTCCACGATAATCTGGAACGTCGTTGGCTCTTCGGTTGTAGTTGTTGTTGAAGTAGATGTGGTACTAGTACTTGTCGTTGTAGTTCTAGGTACTGTCACTGGTATAGTGCTCGGCACAATTTCATTAACAGTTGTTCCTCTAGCAGTTACATCATCAGTTACAGCACTTTCTGTGTTTTCAATCGACTGATCAATTGTTGTTGGTTTCATTGCAAAGTCTGGTATAACAGTCTCACTTTCTATAGGATCTTCCACATCTTCATCGTAAGCATCATAGTCATAATCATCATCGTAGTTGCTAGCTGGCTTTGGTTTTATTAGTTCGTCTTTCACTGTTCTTGGCTCTTCTGGTACAGTAGTAGTTGGTGCAGGGACAGTAGTTGTAGTTGTGGTAGTAGATGGCTCAGTCATATGTTCAGTAGTGGTAGTTGTTGTAGTTTGTGCGATCGGAACTGTTATCGGGATCATTTCTTCACTTGCAGAAGCTTTGTGCGTTGTTTGAAGGTGATCTCGTAATACCTATAATAACAACTTCATTTAGAAATATGTTAAATGTTATAACACTCACAAAGTTTGATAAGAATACAAAATAAAAAGGAAAACGTTAGAGGATTTATGTTTAGAAATACGAGAAGAGGGACAGAATACGTTATTTGCAAATACCTTAAAAAATAAGAGTTGTAGTAAAAAATGTCAATAATCTTTTTTTAAATTCAAGTGAAATTTCTGTTAATTTGAGGAGATTCACATCCACATTTGATATAAACTAACTGAACTAATAAAGTTATGGTCTTTTTTCATTCCTTTCAAGAAATCAAAAATTAATTTACCCAAAAACCATGTGTTCAACAGTTTAAATTTTATATAATTACTATTCAATTGAAACCTGTCACATCCTTCCTCTACAATACAAATTAGCCAAGATGTGCCAAAAAACTACCCTGCATAATTAAAGAGGGAAGTTTTCTGTAATAACTACCGATTCTTTTTCATGTAAAATGAGTAATATTTCTTCTGTCAATGAAGGACAAGATGAAGCAAGTTCAGAATAAAAACAATTAAAAGTTGAACACTAGCACCTTTTTCAGTAAAGCGAATTAAAATGTGTATAAGAATAACAAGGCATAAAGAAGAACAACTAAGATAACATCTGTGAAAGATATGCTATTATTAAAACAGCATTTCCAATCAAGTTTACAACTATTTCAAATTTCAGAAGAGAATATACGGATGAAATATAACCGGGTGACGAAGATTAAGAACCAGGAAACACGCAGGAGTCCTAGTTTTTATCCACATTTAATAATTTATGTTTCAAAGACTACACACAAAATGATTTAAATTATTTCAAAAAGGCAGTTCATAACAATACAACCAAAATATAACATGCAGCCACATGAAAAAAAAGTTCAATCCCAGAAAATAGTCCTACCAATCTTTATGTATTTTGACCTCCTGTTCCTGAATTCGATGCCGTCGTCAGAAATTCATTTTATCGTTTTTTTTATCGTAAATTTCATCTTTGAAATAATATTTTTATATTTTAACGCGCTGAATCCAAATTTGATGTTGAAAAAGCTCTGCGATACGAATTCTATTCATCAAAAGTTCGTAAAATTAGCAATTCTTTTGTCAAAGACGATCACCAGATGGCTGTAAAGTTAAATTTCGTAAAGTAAATTTTCAGGTAAAGAGTTAGAATAGCACTATCACGAATTTCTGGCCTTTTTACTGTACCATCAATCTCCCTTTGTTTTACATATTTTTGTTGATATTTTGCTGTCTTATCGTCAAATGATCCACGTAAAGAAAGTCTTCTTTTCTTAGCCAATGAAGGAATATCCCTCTTCAATGACCAGCAATAGTCGTAATATCGCTAGGATAGCTTTTTATCTAAAAATTTACTTTACGAAACTTAACTTTACAGCCATCTCTGGTGATCGTTTTTGATTAAAGAATTGCTGATTTCACAAGCTTTTGATGAATATCTGTTATAATTCACATCGTAGAGCTTTTTCAACATAAAATAGGGATTCAGCGCATCAAAATATAAATGCTGTTTCAATGATAAAATCTAAAATAACAAATAAAACCAACGATAAAATGAAAACTTGATGGCGGCATCAAGTCAGGAGGCCAAACATGTCAAAATTCATATAGCCTTGGTAGGTCTAATTTCTGGTTCTGAATTTTTTTTTTTGTGTGGCTGTGTAATTAAACCATCCAGTTAATTGCTTGGCTAGTTTATTAGTGAAAATACTGGAAGATGTTATCAGATAATTGACAATTAATGATAGGTGTACGTAGTAATAGTAGAAAAAGTGAAACAAAAAAATGAGAATAATACATTAAGGATGCAACGCATCGAAAGATTAACAATAAAGATGGCGAAGATAATTCAGCGAGTCCTCGAATGACTCAATTTATGCCAAACAGGATGACGAAGAAATAGAGAAATTTAAGATAAAAATGAGGATCCACTTTGATGAAGAAAACTATTAGTGTTTGCTATGACAGTGGTTGGCGCATTGGCAGAGTAATAGCTACTATTGATAAAATTAAGTTGAACATGAAATTTTTGAAGTCATATTTCGATAATTTTCTGTAATTCAAATAGGGCAACATACAATAAATTGAAAACGAATACATAATACATCTTATGTAAGAGCAGTGTAGCTGAACTCTGCCACAATTTGAATTTGTAAAGAATATAAAGTTAATTTATTATTATTATTATTATTTTCCTTCACTGGATTTGGATGTCTCCATTTAGCCACGATGTTTCTTGTTAAATAGTCTTTATTATACATATCACAAATACACTATAGTGGAAACCTATAATTCTAAAAACTAATCGATTTATTGTTAATTTAGTAGGAAAGAAAACTTTCCAAATTTCACGGACAGTTGGGATTGGAATTTAAAATGCATACCGAAAATACAACAGTTTCTTCCAAAAAAGTACCCATTTTTTATCAAAATTTTGATTTTAACTTTATGCATTTAATAAAATAATTGTAATGATTCATTATTTCACTCATTATGTTTGGTAAATCAACTCCTAACAGTCCGTGTTGGGTAACTATATATGTACAAGTTGCGGTAACATAAAAGAATCGCGTCGGCACGGTAATCTAGTCGGCAGTCTCAAATTATCATTAAAGTAGAAAGTAAGTGAAAAGTTCATTAACTTTTTATTTTAATTTTATGATAAGATATTTGCAAAAAACATACCTTCATCCTTCTCCCCTCTAAAAAAGATGTTATCCCTGAACTTGAGGCAAACTATATGCAAAGTTTCAATAATACTCTTATATTTTCCTTTATATTGCTAATTTGAGGCTATTTTGTCTGCACACTATAGAGGATGTTTTAGAATAAAATATAAGATGTAACAAATGTGACTGTAGGTACATTTATTTTTATTAAGATTGAAGTATGTGAAATAGTAAAAAATAAATACCTTAAATGGCTTAAATTAAAACTGAATTTTCAAAAGTGTATAACCTAAAATAAACTGAAAAAAATAATTGCATTTATATTTTAGAAAGTTTAATAGTAAAAAACAAATGACTACTAAAACTGAATTTTCAAAAGTATACAACCTAAAATAAACTAAAAAATAATTGTATTTATATCTTAGAAAGTTTGTACCTAACAAAAAGAAACAATCATAGAAGAAAAATAAACATTTACCGGCATGCTAGAATCTAATTCTCCATGATGATGCCTATGAGGATGCGCTGTAATTTCAGTTGCACTAGTAGTAGTGGTGGTAGTTGGGGTTGTTTTAGGAGTTGGTAAAGTAACCGGTGCTTTTGAAGATGGTGGGACTCCTTCAATCTGTCCCAAATTGTCTTCATCATAATACTCTTCATAATAATCATCGTCATCATCTCCATAATCTCCACTACCTACAAATATTGAGATATATTGATAATACTAATTAAAAGCTGTTAGACTAGATTGTTTACATAACCAATATTGACAGAAACTGTTACCATTGCTGTGCTGACTGACAAATCTTTTTAAAATAAATGAAAACAATACAAGATAAAAACATTCGAAATGTTGTCAACGTAAAACCCTTTACTCTGAAGTCTAGTCTGAAGACATGCACTATTACTTGCTACTCTACTGGTAGCACATGATGCAGATCAAAAACATGGCAAATATATAGGACAGTATTTAATCGCACATTGTAATAAGTTAGTTGTGCAGAAAATTTCAGTTGAGGAACCACCATGTGCTGGCACACAATTATCATTTACAGACCTTTTTCGATTTTATTAGACCTCATTAATTCAGTATATGTAGTTGCAGATCATGTTCTTATACATATGAAGTAGCTACAAACTGGTGAATTTCAAATAAGTTGAACTCCTGGATGTCTATTGCAATCAAAGTGAAATGACTCGGACTTGTCCTTTTTAAATTTTAATTACACTTATAAGACATTAGCATCTAGTAACTTTGGTGTTGCTTATTTGATACACATATGTATAATTATGCAAAAACGTGAAACTATAACAATATTTTAATTTATGAATATATTTTTGCAACTATCGATGGGTCTTATATCAAATAAATATCTTATACATTTATTTCAGTTTTTAGTATTTGATGTATGTCTGTGAAATTTCTCCAGAAAATCTGAAAATATGAGTAAGTGGCGGTGCACTTTTATTTTTATCAACTCTTCTAAGGAAAGTTGAGACCATTATGTTGATCAGGGCCACGAATTTCTTGATGTGTCTACTGGTAGCAAGTTCAAAAGTGTGCCTCTAAAAAACAATTCCCTGGACTCATTTTCTAATATCCCCTTTCCGTCAAGTCTTGACTGAGTTAGTCTAATTAGTAATTATTATATTGTTTTTCAATATATTGTTGGTGCGACCAACGTCGCTTTACTCAATTCATAAGTTAGTACCAATACACTTATTTCAATTTGTATTTCAAATACTATCATATTACCAACATATTATTATTATTATCATTAAAATATTACCATAATCATCTATATTGGGAGCTTGCCTCTTGGCTCTAACTACAGGTTTAGTTTCAGTCTTAACTCGCCAGCCAATGAGTGGTAGGCGAAGTACCTCTGCAATAGTACCGTCCCTGGCTTGCTGCTTAAGTTGGTGTACCATAGGTGCAGCAGATAACCACAGTCGCCCATCACATCCAACAGGTACTTGCAGAAGGGAAGTTGATTTCGAGGTCCTTGAGTGTATATTTCCTGGACCAGCAAGTACAACAGAACTGTCAGTTATGTCGTCTTTTTCTGTTTGAGGTTTCAACGTAAAGGCACTCTGGAAAGATAAAATAAACACTTTAAAGTCAACTGTATTATTATACTCTTCGCAAATACAAAACGAGGAGTTTTCATATCACTGTGTTGGTGATCGAATTGTCAACAACTTTCAAAATGTCCGTCCGTCCATCTGTCTGTCCGTCCGTTACGTTTCTTGTAAGCACGATAAGTCTGATTGAATTGAAATTTGGACAGCAAGTTAGTGTTAGCTAGAGGAAGAACCCCCCTTTTCATGGCTTGCGCCCATGAAGAATTATTTTCGTGGCTTGCGCAAAAGTTGTTCAAAGATGATACCTATCAAATTAACACAATTCCCGCCAAATCGACAGGAAGAGCCAATTTCCATAAGAATGGTGCGAGGTCTTTTTTAAGTCCCCCAAAAAAATTGTTACAGGTTCTTTAACATTATTTGGTACTTATATTATCATAAAAATGGAGTGTTCATAAGCACAGCTGCGTTGATTTTAGCCCTCCTGCCCCGTCCGTATTGTGAGATAAAATTAGAAAATCGTAGACCCTCATCCCCTCCCCAAAGTATAAGACATAAGAAGTTTCTTTATTTTTTATGGAATATTAAACATAAAATCCAATTAATCTAACACATTAATGTCAAATTACTAGTGGAAAGAATGTAACTTTTGAATAGGCTAATGAATTATTTTCAAATTTGGTATAATGATGTGAAATAAAATGTCCAATTATCTGATGTAAATCACCAAAATGGTCGACTTCCGGTTTTAACGCAATTTAAATGAATATACAATTTTTAAGTGGGACAACTTATATAAACCTTTGCACATTTGAATTCTGCTGATCAAAATACATGACACTACCCTCAGGTATTATTAGAATTTTGAAAACAATTTTTTTTACTTCTCTCGCATACCGAAGGGAAGTATTGTATTCGAGAAAAAATCACCCTCCGAGATTTTTTCGGATTCTGACGTTTCAGAACACGTAGATTACGAAAATATAGGTTTTTCAATTCCGTCAGTCTGTCTGTCTGTCTGTCTCTAAACGGAATAAATAGTGAAAAAAATTTTTTTTCGCTCAAATTTAAAATTTCCACGTTTCATGACGCGCTAAACCTATTTCTGAAAAAATAAATTTTTGAAAATTTTTTTCACCAACATTTTTGAAAAATTTTTTACCAAGATGAAAAAATTTTTTTTTGCTCAAATTTAAAATTTCTACGTTTCATGGCATTCTAAAACTATAAAAAAATATATATATATATTTTTTTTACAATTTTTTAAAAATTTTTTTCTACTAAAATGATAATTTTTTTTCTCTTCAAATTTATAATTTCCACGTTTCATGGCATTCTAAGCCTGATTCAGAAAAAAAAATTTTGAAAATTTTTTGAAATGTTTTATTAGCAACATTTTTCAAATTTTTTTACCACTAAAATAGATGGATTTTTTTTTTATTTCTTCAAATTTAAAATTTCCACGTTTCATAGCGTTCTAAATCTATTTAAAAGAAAAATTAGAAATTTTGTTTACTATTTTTAAAAAATTTCACCACTAAGATAGAATTTTTTTTCTTTGTTCAGATTTAAACTATCCACGTTTCCATGGCATTCTAAAACTATTCAAACAACTTTAAAAATGTTTTTGAAACATTTTTAAAAAAATTTGAAAACATTTTTAATCTATTTATCACTACTATAGCATAGACGAAAAATTTGGTTTGCTCAAATTTAAAATTTCCACGTTTCATGACATTCCAAATCAATTTCGGAAAAAAAAATTTTGCAACATTTTGTTACTAGTTTGGAAAAAAAATTAACACTAGAATAGATGGAAACTTTTTTTACTCAAATTAAAAAGTTTCACGTTTCATGACATTCTAAACCTATTTAAAAAAAATATGTAATTTTTAAATCTTAAACCTCTTTTACCACTATTATAGAATAGACGGAAACTTTCCTTTTTGCTCAAATTTAAAATTTCTACGTTTGACATTTTAAACCTATTTCAGAAGAAAAAATTAAAAATTTTTTTTTTAACATTTTTGAAAAATTTAAAAAAAATGAAATTTTTTAACCACCACTATACTTCCACCCCATTACGCGAATGTTGGACTGATGTGACGGATGGCAATAATATCTGACATATACACCTATTATACTTTGAAAATGTACAGGGTGGTCATCCCAAGAAATAATTCAGTCATGGTGGACATTTGTAAAGGTATTTGCGCAAGCCTGCCATATGTGGCACCTGTTATTTAGTATTGAGCTTTTGCTGTTGGATGAGCAATCTGTATATTTTTTTGACCAAAACTTATCAAGTTTTCTTTGTAATAATAGCAATAACTATATTCCGATTATTATTCTCAATGTCATTTCGTAATTATTAATTTTTTAGAGTGACCGCCATGCACAAATAACGAGGGAAGTTCTGTGTAAAGACCTTTACCGATTTTTTACTACTAAAATAGATGAAAAAAATGTTTTTCTTTCCTCAAATTTAAAATTTCCACGTTTCATGGCATTCTGAACCTGTTCCAAACAAAACTTTTTTGAAAATTTTTTTTACCAACATTTTTGAAAATTTTTTTACCACTAAAATAGACGGAAATTTTTTTTTATTTCGTCAAATTTAAAATTTCCACGTTTCATAGCGTTCTAAATCTATTTAAAAGAAAAATTAGAATTTTTTTTACTTACTATTTTTAAAAAATTTTACCACGAAGATAGATTTTTTTTTCTTTGTTCAGATTTAAACTATCCACGTTTCCATGGCATTCTAAAACTATTCAAACAAATTTAAAAATGTTTTTGAAAATAATTTAAAAAAAAATTGAAAACATTTTTAATCTATTTATCACTACTATAGAATAGACGAAACATTTTTTTTGCTCAAATTTAAAATTTCCACGTTTCATGACATTCCAAACCAATATCGGAAAAAACATTTTTGCAACATTTTGTTATCAATTTGGAAAAAAATTTAACACTAGGATAGATGGAAACATTTTTTTTTTGCTCAAATTTAAAATGTTTACGTTTCATAGCATTCTAAACCTATTTAAAAAAAAACATATAATTTTTAAATTTTAAACTTTTTTTACCACTACTATAGAATAGAAGGAAACTTTCCTTTTTGCTCTAATTTAAAATTTCTGCGTTTGACATTTTAAACCTGTATTAGAAGAAAACAATTTGAAAATTTTTTTACCAACATTTTTGAGAAATTAAAAAAAATTGAAATATTTTAACCACCACTATACTTCCACTCCATTACGTGAATGTTGGATTGAAAATATAACAGACGACAAAAATATCTGGCATATGCACCTATTATACTTTGATTGAAAAATATACAGGTTGGTCATCCCAAGAAATAATTCAGTCATGGTGGACATTTGTAAAGGTATTTGCGCAAGCCTGCCATATGTGGCACCTGCTATTTAGCATTGAACTTTTGCTGTTGGATGAACAATCTGTATATTTTTTTGACCAAAGCTTATCAAGTTTTCTTTGTAATAATAGCAATAACTATATTCCGATTATTATTCTCAATGTCATTTCGTAATTATTAATTTTTTAGAGTGACCGCCATGCACAAATAATGAGGGAAGTTCTGTGTAAATACCTTTACCGATTTTTTTTTTTTCAGTTTTAATCATAGACGGTCACGACCTGGTCAAAATTATTAAAAAAGAATGATATGCATAATGTCTACTTTCTGTTTGAAATAAACCTGTAATTAAAAAAAGAATTGTTTTGTTAATCAGTTTTTTTAAATAATTATTTTAAATGAATTGACCCTGAATAGTTTTGATTTCTGAAACCTACTCGTATTTAATTTTGATATTTAAATAAATAATATTTTACGGGTGCTCGTATACCGAATTTTAACAATTTTAAGCAAGACACGATTATCTATGAATAAAACAAAAAATTTGAAAATTGCATTTTTTGATAATCAAAATTAATATCTGAGGGTTGGATCATATGTATTTTGGCAAGCAGGATCCAAATATGCAAAATATTTGTTGTCTCATTTGAAAATTTGATTCTTATTTACATCACATTATTACAAATTTTTCCACATCCCATACAGCACAAGTACATCCTCAGAACATACTGGGGACAACTTTTCAGGACATATGGGATATCCTGGGAAGATCCCATTATCACCTTAGGATATTCGTAGGCTATCCAAATGGGGCAGTTCGGGCTTTGCTGATGACGTCCTCAGGACATCAGTATGGGTGTGTACAGGACATCATCAGCTCTTATGTGGGTTATGTCTGGGCTTTACTATGAACAACCTGAGGACATTGATCGGACTTTATATAGGACATCCCCAGTTTTTTTAGGGTTTATTGGATATTTCTAAAGACAGCAAAAAATACATATTATTTTATAGGATCATTGCTTTTAAACTGAGCCAATAAGCGAAGACAAAGGAATACAAGTTTATATAATGGCAGAGGTGAAATGACCTAATACAGATGTGATACATATATGTACAACTCCATACACTCCATACACATATTTGTATCTATCAATTGGCTTATATCACTTTAAAAGTAAATCTGCCAAACTAATAGATGTTATAATTTATACAGTCCAATGAAATAGGTCGACAAATCAAAATTTGAAGGTAAATACTTGAATTTTTGATATGTTACTTTGAACTATTCAACCCCGAGAAGGGGTGAAAAAAATATAAGTGTTTTTTCAAAAGTACTCAAAATGTGTCAAATATAGTAAAAAAAAGTTTCAAATAGAAATTGTAAAAGCATGAAATATTACATAAAAATTGATCTCGTCTTTTTTTGGTATTATTAAAATCAACAGAGTTTACGGTGGTTAGAAGTTATAAGGGTTGATATGTACAACTTTAAAAAATCGTAGCGTGCTGAAAAGTTAAAATGAATTTTAAAAAAATTCAATTCGCTCAGAAAAATATAAAGGATTACGTATCTGACAATAACATCTGCGGACCATAACCAATCACATTTTCCCCTTTTAGGTAGATATAACATAGCAGCATTATATTTATGAAATATTTAACGTAAATCTTATTTGTTGAAAGAACTTTAAAATGAACGTGGAAAAGACATCGACGCCCGGCCGATTTCTTAGAACTTTCGACTTGTCACAAAAGGCGGCTAATTCAAAACACAGTAAATTTATTAAAACCAAATTATAAATAACTGCTATTTAAATAAGATATACATTTTTAATGAATTATTTGTACTGGAGGGGGATTATCAAATAGAACAAACAAATAAGTTTTTAGAAGCAAATTTTACAAACCAATAAAAGACACTACAACAGCCTCAAAATAATATATATATACTTTTCATTATTTTTGTTGTTGGAATTTCCTAAATAATAATACCTATAATAGGACGACTCGAGGACTTGCCCAGGATATTCCTACAGTGGATATTTTGTTAGGCTTTTAATATCTTTGCGGGATATTACTAGGACATCCTGCCAGGATTTGTCTAGGATATCCCCATTTGGGATATTCTCAGGTTGTATATATTTTATTGGGATATCCTAAGGACATCCTGAGGAATGTTGTCCTCGATTGGGATATACGGGACCAAATGAGGATGTCCTAGGGATGTCATGTGCTGTGTGGGATATTACTACACCAAATTTGAAAATAATGTGCTCCTATGCGCTGGGCCATCCAGTATATCATTCATCTTTAGACTACCGTGGACTCTGTGTCCATGTTTTTATATAATAATCAATAAATGGCCAACCATGGTTTTCAGATGCCGTGCTGCGCCTGTAGACACATCGGAAATAACTCGAGTAGGATTATAAAATAGAATAACACCAATTGCCTTTAAAGAGTTTGTATGTTATTTAACATTGATTTATTTTGATTGATTGATTGATTGATTTGTCAACGTAAGGTGAGCATTGCTGCCGATTTCGGGCATCCATGGAGGTTCGTTCCAACACGCAGCTTGGTCGTTCGCCGAACACGCCCAACGGACGGCCAAACCGCGTGCCGGAACCAAATCTCGGATGTTTTATATACCGCCGGCTGCATACGCTGGGTTGAACATGGGACATGCTTGTTGTCAGCAGCGAGAGCCACATGACGAATGGGGTAGGAATATAGAATGGGAAGTGTAGGTGTTTGTGAGATGCTTCTTTTAAGTTTCCATCTATCATCATCTCCTTATTTATTCTTCCGCCAAGTCTTCTGTTTCTGAATCTAGCAGTGTGCACCTCCTTCTGCCCGCTTGCGTTCACTTCGTTTGTCTGCCAAGACATACATAAATGCATTCACTCGCCGCAGGAAGCTTTTTTTTCCTTTCATTAACTGTTCCACAAGTAAATATCCATTTATGGTGGAAGTGTCCTATCTCGCGATAAAAAACTTTTTATGACGGGTTGGTTATGAGAAAGAGGCCCGAGAGAATATTTTGCACACCCTGACTATTTGTTTCGACAGTAATTATTTTCAACTGCCATGTTCCAATTCCAGGTATTTTCTATTTCATTACTTATATTTAATACCTTTTAATTTTTACCCCTAAATTTTTTCTCTGCTGTGATAAATTGTCCTAAACTAAAATTTCTAGGGAACTGTCTTACTATAGCAATTTCTTTACTGGAACTTGTTGAAAATATTTCAAGAAGTATAGTAAAAAGTTTTGGATTAAATCCGTGTGGCGGAAAGCTTTTGTTTAAACAAAAGAATGTTCAGAATCCTGTTTCTTCGTAGTTTTTCTTAAATATCTCTGGTTGTATAACCTGTATAGCAAAAAAGAAAGAGACACAAATTATTTAAAATGAAGCTGCGAAGAGAACTAGATTTGTCAGAAACTTTTTGGTCAATATGCCAAGTAGTTAAACATGCAGATATTTAGGGAGCCAAGCCAAGTTTTAAGATAAAATGGTTACAATAAAATCTAAAACTTCTAAAAAACAATTGCAAAGTCGAAAATCGAATCGTCGATTATTTGTGGGCATCAAGTCGTATTTCAAAAATTTGTGTATCAAATTATAGTTGTTTTTATGTTCTTTGTGGCGGTATAAACAGAAATTAATTTTAAATTTTTTAGAACCAATTTTATTCAATTCTTCTATTTTATTTTTTTTAAGAAATGAATTTTATTCAAAAATATTTTGTCCAAAAATTAAAATTATTGCTATATCTTAAAAGTACATAAAAACCGAGCTATTTAAAATAAAGTAATTTTATCTCCGGCACTTAGGACCCTAGATATGACATTTTTTTGCATTATGACCATTAGATTTACTCCACTTCAAGGATTAATAAACCAATAAATAAATATCTTTTCAATTTTAATTTCTAATATTTTCAATTTAAATAAGGAAACAGACTTCATTAATAAACTAAACTAAATTAAAATAAAATATACAAAAAAAAACGTATCTGTTTCATTCACAGCTGACTGTTTGTTGCTTATTTCATATCACCCACATGAAGAAAGAGACCGATCCAGGTATAGATTTTATGGTCAAGCAGTACACTTTCTCGGGTTGTTTATATACACGCTTTTGTGTTGCTTTGTTCAACCAGCATAATTTAATTAAATATCAACTATATGAAATAGCCAGACTCGTGCTAATTTATTATTTTATTTAAGATTCTTATCCCCCCCCTCTATAAGTAACCTCCCACCCTCTAAGTCTGCTTATGTAATACCTGAACACCCCCCAAATATAACTTACTGTTTTGATTCTTTAATCATTTAAATTTGGAAAGTATTTGCAATAAATGCGACGCGACAGTCGCAGTATAACTTTGAAGACTTGAAAACAAAATGCAACTGTAGCTTTATTAAAAATTTCTACTTACATATGGCAAGCCGAAGAACTTGGCTATATTATTCACTGCGACGACCCTCTGTTTAGGTTTAATGGCACGTATGTTCTTGTCGATAAGAAGTGTTAATACTGTGTTGTCTTCATTTTGAGGACACTTCTCCATTCCTATTGGATCCTCAGTCGGTTCAACCACATTTATTTTCAGTTCTTCAGTGATACTTTTACCACCGATTGCTCTCACCGTTACGTGTAAGGTCCCAACATCTTCAATGAGCGGTATACCCCAGAAAATCCCACCTCTCTTGTCGAAGAGGAGCCACGATGGAAGACCTTTGCCACCATGTCTTTTCACCTGTAATAAAAATATTGATATTTTAATACTAATACATTTTAGTTATTTTTAAAAATCCTACACGTTTCTTAAGGAAAATGGTTTTTGATCGAAATGTCTGAAACTTGAAACTTTATAGTTTCCCAGATTCCATGTGCCACTTTGTGTAAGATGTAGTAAGAATTCATGGCGATGATAAAGTGATAAAGAGATATAGTGCAGTAAAATAAGGAATCAGCTTCGGAAACCAACAGGGCGGATTTTTCTCCATTCTCTTCTAAATTGCATCAATCTCGGTATCAATAATATATGATAAAAAGTCCGCTTCTTAAAAAGTGCCGTTGTAATAGTTATTGTATTAAACAAAATAGGTGTAAAATTACGATTTTTCGCGAATAACTTTTAAAATTTAATTTTACCGAAAAAACTGCTTACGCCAATCGAAAAAGCAGGAAATTTTACGTAAATAATGTGTAAGAAATTTATTTTTGTACGATCAAATCTCTTGGAGATGTGAATTTGTTAATTAAGGTCTAATAGTATGTGCATATGATCCAAAAATTAGGCGTGCTTATAACTTTTGATTGGTAAAAGCAAAAGCAAACGAAGAAAAACACTTCATTTACTCGATCGATGTATGTAAACAATTATTATTAACTAACAATTAGCATGTAATCACTTATTTCAGTAATTTTTTCTAATTCTTTGGGATCTCCTGCCATATGTATTTTTTTATCACAATTAACCAGTATGTTACTGCGAAATAACCTCTACGCCTGTTGCTTTTTTGACAAATAACCCAAATAAGTATAAAAAACGTTTCTGAAGTCTAATGCTTTTCCATTTTCAAGGCTTTTTTGAAAAATCTTTTTCTGCTGCGTATAATAAATACACAGCTCTAAGAATGTTTGTTATATCAATATCCATAGATACTTACTATTTACATTGAACTGTTGATATAGTTAACAGTTTTTTTTTTAATTTTATACAATGTTAAGTTTGTGAAGTTCTTTTAACATTGGCAACCAGGTTGCACAGACATCTATGGACACGCATTTATCCTCATTCAATAATATTATCACGGAATTCTTTAATTTTTCTTTTTTGCTATCCACCTCTTTTTTAAATTTTTTGCCGAGTCCCAGTTTACTCTATGTCCTCGTAGATCTTGGATCTCTGCATTTCATTTTTTCTGATATAATTTTTGTGTTCACCCAATCTTACACTAAACAGTCTGGATGAATCACCCAAGTAATGTTTGTTGCACTCACACGGAATACTATATAGATGCAGTTTTTTGAATTTTGCTCGTGGTTCTTCGGTTTCGTCTTTGTCAGAATAGATCTTAAAGTGCTGTTTGTTTGAAATACCGTCCTAATATTAAATCCATCACCGATACGGCGCAACTTTTCAGATAATTCGCATACATAAGGAATTAACGCTGTGTAACGTACGTTTTTCAGGTTTTTGTCGTACCTGATAGTTATTTTCAATATTTATGAAGGTTTTATCGACAAAACCCTTAGGCTATTGGTTATTTATAAGAACTTCTTTTATAAACCGCTTCTCATTGTTTAGTATTTCATCACTAGAAGAAATGATTTTGGCCCCTTTCATACAAACATTTTATAACACCTTTTTAACGTGCATCGACTGATTTGAGTTGAAATTTTGGTAGAGAGCCCGCTGTATAGATTTCCTATGAATAAGATACATGAAAAACTTTGTATGAGTGAGTAAGTACTACCACAGACTTACAGGGAGCCACTTTTCATATAGGCAAATTTTGCCCGCGTCATGGAATTTTACCGGAACTGACGTCAAAATGGGAGAATGCGGGTAAATAAGAAGAGGCAGCCTATTTTTTTAATAACTAGAAGGCTTGTACTTTGACTCAAAAAAAAATCTTGTATTCGATGACTTAAGAAAACAGAAAAAAAAAAGTTTAATCGAGGGTGTCTCAGGGTTGCGGGCAAATTAAGCATGGCAGCCCACTACAATCTCATTGTATACCTCAAAACCTACATTTTGACGTAAGTTTTATTGATGTATTCGATGACACAAAAAATCGTGACCGGAAGTGACGTTAGAAGTCTATGACGCGGGCAAAATTTGCAAAAATGAAAAGTGGCTCCCTGTATGTTTGTGGTAGTACTTACTCACTTACATAAAGATTTTCATGTATCTTATTCATAGGAAATCTATACAGCCGGCTCTCCACTTATAGAGCTGTGTATTTATCATACACGGCAAAAAAATATTTTTCAAAAAAAGCCTTGAAGAAGGAAACAGATTAGATTTTCGAAATGTCGGCGAAATATTTTATTTCAATTTTTTATACTTATTTATGTTGTCAAATAAGCAACCTCTAACTGATCCTTTGACGTAACAGTCACAGGCGTAGAGGTTATTTTCCAGTAACATACTGGTTAATTGTGATATTTTACAGATTCCCCGAGCACCGGTTAAAAAGAAAAAATACACGTGGCAGGAAGTCCCAAAGAATTAGAAAAAATTAAGATAATGCCACAGATAACATTTAGACAATATTTATTTCAGTAAATCTTCTATAAATTATTTAAAAAAAACTAAATTGAAATTGTGGATTGGCTCCTGAAATGGTCATTATTAAGATGTATGAATTGAAAAAAAAAAAATGAAAAATATGATTTTTTTCAGTACGCACCTTTTATTTCACGAATTTCGGGAAAACCAGCATTTTATTTTTTCTCTGCGTAATTTCAATCAATAATAACAATAGAATAGGTGTAAAATACTTATTGACATTCAGTAGGTAATAGTAATTATCATTATTACCACCAACCATTGATGCTTTAAGTCTACATTTAAAAAAAGTATACCTGCAAGTTCGATTATGGCTTGGCAATAAACTGGAACCAGATGATTGGGGATGAAGGAACGAGGGACATTATTATTCTCCAATAACTATGACGCAAATTCCTGCTCTACAAGACATTTTCAGAAATATTTTTTGCAAATGCAAAACTGGCTACGGTAATTCAAGTGGATGCAGGAAATCAAAATTATATTGCAATTTAGCTTGCGAAACATGTTCTGACCAAGACTGCCATCGAGGATACTGGGGAAGTTGAAGATTGTATTTAATAATGTATTTATTTATATTACTAAAATATTCTTGCTTATCACGATTTGATTTTCTTTTCCCTCCATTAATATTATTAATTTCACGAAATACGTTTACTAAATTATCTGTAATAATATAAAAATAACATTATCATGTTTGTGTACATTTTCCGCCATATTGGATCGGCCATTTTGAGATTTAAAGATCATATTCGTAATCAGCAACCTTGAAAACCCTCTACTAGCATTTTTCCGGTTTCATTTTTTTAAATTCTGCACGCAATATCCATAATATGACATTTGTTTCATCATTCCGCCATTTTATATCCACTATTTCGAATTTTAAACATCATATTAGTAATCAGCGACCTCGAAAACCCTGTACTAGCGGTTTCATTGTTTTAAATTTTGCACGCAATATCAATAATATGACATTTGTGTCATCATTCCGCCATTTTGAATTTTAAAATCATATTCGTAATCAGCGACCTCGAAAACCCCCCCACTAGCAATTTTTCCGGCTTCATTCTTTTGAATTTAGCACACAATACAATTTATCATTTAATTTTGCAATAATTGTTTATTAAAAAGCAGCGGAAGTCGTGCGCGTGGCTAACTGCGAGCACCTGCTTGATTAACATTTTGCCCGATTAAAGTAGGTGCAATTAATTTTTACGTGGTGTCACTGATATTAAGTATACGACTGAAACCTTCTTCATTTTTATTATTTAAATACGAATTTGTAGTAAGCAACGACGGCAACGTCTGACTGCAAGTTTAATTTATTTCCTAACAATCGCATGGAAAGTGCCTTAATAACATTTGAAAGTAAAATTGTATCGATAAGCGCTAAAATTCGTTTGAACTTACTATACATTACAGTTTCGATATATTGTTAATTTTAAACGATGCGTGGCATTTCGATCCGAAAAGTGAAACAACGCTAATTGCGGTTACTTAGTACTTAGATGGGCGACCCTCCAGGGAAATACAGCAATCTCGCTCAATCTTCTAATGGCTTGTATTTCAGAGCATACGTAGTAGCTATGCAATTTTAGGCGAGGATTGCGTAGTGGGGTACACCATCCCTAGGAGGGAATGTAAAACAGTAGGTCCCTTGTCTATAAATGTTATACAAGTAAAAAATCACTACTTTCTAACGAGAAGATGTTCGGCAAAATTTCCAGGTTGGGGGTAGCTCGTCTCCTGCCGTTGGTGATTGACCTTAGTAGCGGAAATAGACCGATGTTAAATAAGTAAATAAAAAAATCGATATAAAGCAAATGTAATGTAACACAAACACACTTTAGTATAATGGTACTCTTCGTTAAAATCTGGTGTGTAAATTGTTATAGTGTAAATTCTCAGATCCTTTAAGGAGTCACAGATGCATTCTATGTGGTCAAAGTAATTTCTGGCGCAAAGGAGCTATTATGATATCAAAACTGTCGACAATTAAGATATTACAGTTCTAAAAATAAACGTCTAAAATAAACTGACCGTGGATAAGGTGTATTTTAAAAATTCGTATCGTGTATGCAAGGTTAAATAGGTCACCATAATTGATACAAAATATATATCAATCTCATCCTTTCTGTATGCCACGTCACGACCAAGTAAATTGAATAAATATTACTGATTGTATCCCTAATTAATTTTGAAAAGGCATTTCTCGGAAAGGTAGAATCACAATAGTGACATACCTATAAAGATTTATATACATAATTTTATCATACCGGGCGGAGCAAAGCAACGTTCTGGTTGGACGCTTCTAGACCGGGAGCTAGCGACAGTAATTTATTATCTAGGATCATACCTAGATATTTATAACGGCTTACAATTGGAATACAATAGCCACTTAGATTTATACTACCTGGTGTTTTAAGTCGATGTCTTGTAAAGAACATTACTGCAGATTTCTCCGGGGACATACTAAATCCATGGTCTATTAACCAATTTTTAGCAAGAGATATCTTAGGTCTTTCATACATGTATTATAGGAATTCTGGATAGTGTAAAGGCAGATGTCGTCGGCATATTGAATACATTTTATAGAGTCGTCAAACATGCAATGTAGATCAGCATTACATTACATACACATACATTAAATAGAAGAGGGCTAAGAACTGATCCTTGTCTCTTTTATTTATAATTTGATCATTTCATACAGTTTTGGTAACGCTGTAATACGTTGTGGGCGCCGAGATTGGTGGGAGAAAGGCGAGTCCATTAAAAAAAAAAAAAAAAAATTAAACTCAAACCATGTCACATTTCTTCACTTCACATAGGATGTATTTCAAAAACTCTTCGTATTTAATGATTCATGTATGACCGCTCTGGGAAAAATCCCTTTTCGACCACTTTCAAATTTTCTTGGTCCACTATGCATTATTAGAACGTCACCACGCTTATTGGACACATCCTGTATTTTATCATATTATAATATAAAAAAGAAATTTACTATGAAATCGTGGATAAACCGCTAACTGGGAGAGTTACCGAAACCATTTTCAAAATAAATCTCTTCGAATGTGATATATTTTATGCAAAAACGTAGTGCCGAACAACCTACTTCATCAGCATAAAATATTCCAGCTCAGGTTCAGCTTATTTCATCTTTCAAAAGTGGCAAGTAAGACATAAGAAATCCTTTAAGGTGCGCTACTGAGATCACCTTCGTGTTCAGAATAAGAATCTTGGGTGTGAAATGAGAAGAGGTAGGTATATCGATAAAAAGTGTGCAACAGCTTTCTGAAGCTTATGAACTCTCAAACTCTCAAGGGAATTTTATTATTTTGTTGTAATAATTTTATTACTTTAACATCTGCTTCGCGACAGGAATATCTAATTTTTATAACTCCCTTATAGAACTTGTCATTTGAGACTGGAGTTTATTCGTTCTTGTGCATACTAATGTATAACAATATTATTAATAAATATATAGGAGATAACAAACGATACACAAGTCTGCATAAAAATTACTATTTCCAAACGTTCATTCGTCCAACATTGCATGCGACGATCCACTTTCACTGTGGGTATAGTGTAATAACATTAAGTTATAGTCTAAGAGCTGGCTACGGAAATTAAAAATGACAAGGTACAGTGAAAATTTGTATGTAAAAAAAGCCCTCCTTACTAGTTGAAAAGTACATAGCTCTGCAGCAGTGTTGCCGATTGGCGGATAATTGTCCGATTTGCGGATAATTTAGGATGGTGGAGAATAATTTTCTCACCCTGTTAAAAAACGGATAATTTCAATCCAGTTATATATTATATATTTATTGCAGTGTTGCCGATTGGCGGACTTTTGTCCGATTTTCGGACTTTGAACAAATTTGGACTATTTTAATATTAAATGTAAATGAAGATTTATTTCGTGTAATAGTGAATAATCGTCGAAACAACTACTAAAACAAAATAATCTATTAACGTTTTGGTTACAAGTTAATGCGAAAACCTAACTAGCTAACTTAAATAAAAAAAGGAAGTTAACAAAAATTAAATCGTTTAATTAAACAACATTAATCAATATTTCAAACAGTAATTAACCCTCATTAGGTTTCAAAACCTAATTCATACGGGATTTGTGTAAATATTAATTGTTGCTACGCGTAACGGCTTTTCGTTGGTTCCAACGCAGACTTAAATGTTTCTCGCTATTTCACCCTAAATAGGCCACTATTTATTTATGCCTAGTGGGACATCGAAATTGTCAACAAATCAAGTCAAAGCGCCAAATGTTCGCTACCAACACGAAATCGATCAAATTGTCTACCGATCTCACTCGGGAAGAAAAAAATCAATCACGAAACAAGTTTCTTAACGTCACTAAAACATATTGTTCTCCATTCGCATCGCCTGAGTGACTACAACATAATGCATAAAATAAAAAAACTTACAGTTTCATTCCTGGACACATGAAGGTCAATTGACGGATTGCACTTCCGAACACTGAATGTACAAGCTACAAACCAAGTACCTACTTAAAATCACAAATTATCGTTGATTGCACCAAAGAAACAATCTAAATTAACAATTAGCCACTACTAATTACAAATGCACTCTGCCATTTAAGTTACTTGTGAATATTTTCACGTTCTTGCAATGCATAGTTTACTAGAACATTGCTACTTCACTATAATACTCAATAACTCACAAAAGAATAGCTTTGTGTTAATTTTAAACTCTTAAGACAACTGAACTTCTAACAGTGTGCTATAAAGCCATGGCCCGAAACATTACCACTTAATTATATCTCGAAGAGGTCAGATTCACCTCCCCCGTGGTTTATCGGTCCGAAGCCAAACCTCGACTCCCTGCTTTAAAACCAACGAAAATCTACCTGTTCGAAAAGATACAAGACCCCCCTGCCGTCTCATCTACGCAATGAGTTAAAGGTCAAACGGTCTTTATATCCGACGAGAAGTTAAAGTTTTACGCCCATACAAAAACAATTTTATAAATACACAAATTTTATACATGCTTTTATTTGATTTAAGGTACTGAGTGTTCTTTCAAAGCGTGAGCTTTACAGAGATTAAACGTTGCCAAAAGTCGATAAAGTTGTAAGAAAATTGTTCAAATTGTTAAAATTTGACATTGGTCAAGGTGCGGTTCTGGCGATTTTGTTCTTATATTTAAAATTTTCCTATTCTTCCGGCTATTAACGTACCAGTGACATTAATGGAACAAAAAAACAAATCAAATTCGCGAAATGTCAAAAAATGCTATTTTTCGTTCACCTTTGTCGGCTCGAACTTTCCATTTCGCCAATGCAATTAACGATGCCGTGAAAATGCCAATTTTGACTTTCCGATATCGACTTGGGGGTGATTCTTGTAACTACATCACAAGAGTTAGAAATGTTAATTAAAAGAGGCGTGTTTACGTTTAGTTCGTATCTTAATCATGCCAGAACATATTTTACATAAGGGTAATGTTTTATCTACTAAGCAATACATCATATTTA